>OW052221.1:10361248-11702337 GCA_932526605.1 Nephrotoma flavescens
CACTAAAACATTTAAAATTATTATTTAAAGAAATTAAAATTACATTTTCGATTGAAAAAATAATATTTATTACACGGAGGTCAGATTGTTAACAATAAATATTACACATGATTGCCGGCTAGTTTAAACTAAACCAAATAGATTTTGAAAAACAACACAGTCTAATTTTTTCCATGCGGCACGATCACTATTTTCCAATGTTTGTCAAATTTTTGAGCACGAAATTTTACAAACGCAAAAACGTCTGCAAATCCATACTTTTCACGTAATCTTCCACAGTACACATGTATCTTTCCGTTGACATCGCTTGCAATTAGCGTCATATTAACAGTGATTGGTTCTTCCAATTGAAATTTTTTCATTTTTACTAAAAATTTTGACACTTCCTTCTTTACTGGCGAAAATAAATGAATTATTCAGCTACTTTGTGATTTTCAAATTGTTCAAATGTATATAGAAAGAAAGTACGTCACACACTATTAAAATTTATTGATGCATTAAAGCTTTCCAACCAAAAAACATTACAACTGTATATAATGTGTAATGATAGTACTAATCTCTAATAAAATACAACAACAATGTTTTATTATTTTCTTTTCTTGTTTGTAAAAAAAGATTAAAAGTGAATTGCTTTCAAGTATGTATTACATGCGTGTAAAAATTTTCCAATTTTCTTCTTTTTGCGTGATAATGAGATTAAAATTTTTATTTTTTTCATTTTGTTGTCACTTGAGATGTCTCATTTCATATACGGTATAATATGTGTGTAAAATGTGAATTGTTCCATGATGATACTAGATACGAAGATTGGGGGATTGGAAATAAGGTGGAAAATATAAATTTTCTATATTATCCTACACCTCCATCAATATAGGTGTTGGGGAGGTGGAAAATTAAATTATTTTCGTTACATTTATATTATTAAATTGTATATTATTTTAATTAGTTTTCTTCTAAATATGTATGTATATATCTATATGTGTGTTTCTTATTATTCTATGTCAGTATTATGATTAGAAAGATTAGAAAAGATTTTCAACACTTTTCATTTTTATCTCGGTGACAGGGGAAAATTTCGTAATTTTTTGGTTTAATCATTTGAATTTTAATTGAATTTAATTAAACACTTTTAAATGTGTGCGTCTCTATAAAACTCAATATTTTAAATTAATTATTTTTAATTTATTTTATTGGAACTTAAAAGCTCTAAGCACTTATAAAATGCGTAAATAAAAGCAGAGACGTATGTATCATATAATAGACGACGTGAATTTTTAAAGTAGTTTTCACCCCTAAGTATCATCAATAAAAATAAAAAACTAAACTACCATTAAAATAGTTTTTATGTGTTTGTCTCTTTATTTAGAACACTATTAAAAAAAAGCTTTAAAACTTATAAAAAAAGCTCATAACATTACAACAACAAAATGTATAATATGTCATGTATATCACATAAGGAAAGGTAACCAACTTGAAAATGGACGAGATGGGTGGATTCTACTTTCTGTCTATGTTAATTTTAATGGTCTGCGGTTTTGATATTTTTTTTAGATACAATCAGCGTTACTTAAGCGGTTGTGCGCGAAACGTGTAACACAACAAACTTTAGTCGCAATAGCCTTAAACCGAAACAATACTTATAATTCCAATCACCAGTAAATTTTATTACTGTTCCAAGACTTTGATGGGATAATATAAGCTATTCCTGCCACAATTTAAAATTTAATGAAGGTTTCATTTTTCTCCTCCGGCTCTTTCCGGCTAATACTTCCGTTTAGTGAAGAAAATTATGTGCAAACTGTGAAAATTGAATTTTGATATAAAAGCGGGACGGAACGGAATGAATATATTAGGCCCCATGAGTAAACCCAAACATTTTCCAAAATAGGATGGCAAGGCGGTAAAATAGGCAAAAATATCTAGTAGTCCAATTTGATCAAGAAAACCTTGTCAAATTCTTACCCTTGAAATATACCAGAATCATCTAAATATAGCGAACCTCCCTCCCTCAGTTTTTCTCGCCAAACTTATTGAATATAAAATATTTTTTTTTTTCATAATATATGATAGTTAAAAGCAATCTTTAAAACTGTTTGAAATGGACTTGAAAAATTAACGAATTGTTAAGTTTTACAAATGTTGGTGTTGTGTTAAGTCGTGTATCGCGACACAAATCCAATATCGGCCTTTTTCTGTTTTCATTCTAACTATTGCAAGATTCTTACGAGTGCCATTTCATCTAAATATAGTAGTTGACTTGGGTAATGCACCTAGAGTACCAGGCAGTACTGCGTGCTACGCCATTAAATGTATGTGTTCAGTATCTTTTCTAAACTGTAGATGGCAGTAATGTTCGTAAAAAGTTTTCCAGATTCAGAGGTTTAACGAAATTTTGAATGCATAATTTAAGAATAAACTTATAAATTAATCGTTACTAATAGTCCGTATATAACTTTTAAATTATTTTCCTGCAGCATTTTCTGTTTTTCAATGAGAGAGTTTTCTCGTAAAAAATATTACATAAAACATCATATCATTTACATGATTATGGAGCCATATATATCCAAAGGTTGGATAGTTCGACATAAAAAACCTCATATAGCAAAATTTTAAATCAATGGGACCATTTGTATTCCTAGGCGCACTAGTTAGGCCAAGAGCAAGTTGTCGAAAAATAAAGATGTTCAGGTTGAACAATAAATTTATTATTAGAAACAAAATGGTATAGAATTCAAAAAACTTGGCAGTCCCGATTAGATATTCATACTAGGTATGTTTTTTGCCATCCAAAAAATATGATGGCTGAATTTATGCAAATCCAGACTTAGTCCAATTCCACTGAACAAATAATGACGATTTTCTGACAAAATGATCTAGAAACTAATGAATTTGGCACTTCAGATACTATATTCGAAAAATATAGTGGCTTAATTTCTGCCAACCTAGAATTTGTTTAATTCCATTGAACAGCAAAAACTGTTGAATGAACGATTTTCTGGCATAATGTGTTCTAGAAACAAATGAACTTTTTACTATTTCATATTCCTATCACGTATGCTCATTGCTGCCCAAAAAATATAGTGGCAGTTGTTAATGTACTCATAATTTCATTTTACTAATAATGCTATTGAAAAAAGATATATTGACCAAGTTACGGTGAGAGTAGTTGTCGGGCTCCTCTGGTCCAAAACCTAATTTAATGATCTTTTCGGTACAAGGTCACATAGGTTTTTAGAATGTGCCCTGGCTATATGAGCTATGATGGTGAGTAGTGATAGTGCTAATTATCTGCTAAATTCCCTTGGTACTGTGGTGGTAAGTAGTGTTAGTACAATTGTTTTAGGTACCTAAAATATGGTTTGCACCTTTCATGAATAGGGGGCAGTACCATTCGAATCTGTTGGTGATCTTGGTTGTCTGGAATCAAGTTGGTATAGATATCAGCTCCATATCTTGCATACTCTGCAAGTGTTCGTGCTACTTCCTCGCTGTGACCACCGGGTATCTAACTCACTGCGGGTTTTGTAGCGTTTAAGACCGCGTTTTACACCGCGTTTTAGCGGCGCAAACTGAGCCGTTTAAAGGTGTTAATCGTGCCTTGTTGATAACCGACTAGGCTATGGCCCAGTATAAAAAGATCGTATGCTACCAGGAGACTAATCTTAGATGACCTGTTGCTTTACAAGCTGTTGAACACCAAATTTGATACTTCCATGTTAAATTGTATTATTGGGACTACTATTTTACTCTAGTTATAAAGTTTTGGCTCTCAAAAGCTTGGTATTCAAAATGATGCATCGAAAACCAGGATTTCGAGAACTACGACATAAAGATTGGCTCTCGGGTTTATATATTAATAAAACTTAACTTTAACAAGATAAATTATTTACAAAAAATAAAATGAATCAAAATCAATTACAAAAGTTTGTGCAATTGATAAAAAAGCAACATCGCGCTCATGGATACAGTTCGACTCGTGTTAAGATCACAAAATCGAGATTAAGAACCCCAACAACAAATACTGTGGAATTCCGATGATTTTTACTCCGATGATTCATTTTCGTAGTCAAAACTTGACGCAAAAATCGAAGAATTCGTAACATTAATTGCTTGTAAACCCACACTCATTAGTAATAAATTATCATGTGATAGGATTCTATTATTTAAATGAATAAAAAAACTGAATAACAAACAGTTTCTGGTTATCGTAGATGTGCTTCCAAAATGAATAGAAATCTCATATCCCAAAAAGCATACTTCAGAAAGCACTTACCAATATTTCCAAATATTCTGTGAGACGGACGCTATTACACATTACGTCATCACCATATCATCGAAAGACGAATGGATTAGACGTGACAATCTTTCAAACATCGAATGACGCTAAGTGAGAATCATAACAGATCTCGATCTCAGCTCAAGCCATTCTTACTTGGTTATCGGAACACACCACATGCTACAAAGCTCCTGCAAACGGTCTTTGATAACATTGCGCCATCTGTAGAACACAATTTTAATAGACACAACATCAAAAGTCAATTGTATGGGCCGTACGATCGAAGTAGCATGACGTATGACGTATCGAACAGACACTGATTCGAAATGAAATTTTCAGGATCAAACTGTCCGTCGAAATCAGTCCACCGAAAGTGATAGCTTTCATAGGAGTTTTTTCCAGTTTTTGCAAAATATTTTGAAAAGTACGTAAAAAAAATTGGTTCCTATAGATTCAACACCGATTGATTGGTCCGATTGAATCCTCATACTTAGGCTTTCGTTTTTTGAAAATATTTTGAAAAGTATTTCAATTATGAAGAAATCGCCTATGACCTAAAAGTTTCTACAACAAATTAAGTGTGCAACAATATCGGATCAGATTAATTTTCAAAACTTTAAGCGGAAAAGTCGATTTTCGAAAACGTACTGTTTTCTTGTATTAAAAAAATGAACTCGAATTTTTTAAATAATTATCGGTGTCCTATCTACAGCTCAGACAGATTGATTGATTGAGGTGACATTTCATAGTATTGCTTTTCCTATAAATCGGAGGATCCCTGTGATTTTTAACGAAACCGTTCTACCGAATGTAGAACTTACAAAAAAGAGAGCTTCCAAAGAGCTTTTTCGTTTTTTGGAAATATTTTGGAAAGTAAATCATTGACCAGAAAAACAAACGAACTAAAAATTCCTAAAGTAAATTTGCAATGATATCGGTCCAAAACAGTATTTCAAAATGTAAGCGGAAGCGGAAATTACGATTTTTGCTTAAATAATGTTTTTCAATCTACCTCCTTCCCTGTTTTCATGGTGTTAAAGGCGAATATTGTGGATTCAACTAATTATTGTGGTAGGTCGATCTCTTAAAAGCCGTGCTGACTATTAGGGAACAGAGGTCTGTAGTGAAAATACAGTCAGTATCACATACATTCTCAAACAGCTTGGAATCCACCTCAACTTAAGATAAGAGCAATTCGGCCAGCACATCTTCAACCTTCCAAATATTTAAGATAATTCACGACAGGTTCAAAATCACTGCTTGGAAGAGCATTTTTGAAAAATTATGCAAACATATTCGTAATAATTTTTGAGTCGTATTTTACGAATTTAACTAACGATTCTCATATTTTAATGTTGGTCCATCTGATTTCTTCTTAAGATTAATAAATTACCAAAACCGTTTGGGGTTCGCAATGAAATCAGCGCTTGCATTAGTTTCATATAGTCATTGCAAAATTCGTGGGACAATCTGGTGAAATGATTGAATGAATTAAGTAGAAAGATAAAACTGGATACAATATTCCTGGTAAAAGTTAATATTTGTAAACGTTAGGATAATTTCTGTGACACTGCGATTATTATTACCGGAGTATAAAAAATCTACGCTAAGAACCGTCATTTACGAAATAGCTATACCTACCAATGTTTTGACAACTGTTAGAGTCCAGTCTTGGTAGAAAAGATGTACTGTCAGAGGCACCCGTAATATCTAGGCCCACAAAAATTCCTTAAGTGATATTTCAATTCTTGAGACTTTTTCATGAAGAACACTTTCACACGATTTTCCAACTCTATAATCATGTTGAGTGCTGCTGAGTGCGAGGGTAGATATATAAATAAGTAAGGATTTGTTTCAGGAAAGTTAAAGAAATACTAACAGGACGAAATGGCCTGGGGTCTGTATAATCCGCTTTTGGGATGGAAATAACTTTACTAATGTTTCAATATTGTGGAATACGTGCTGTTACGTGCCACATGTAAATACAAAAAAAGTACCACTGGATAGGTATTGAAATAGACTTTGAGTCTGCATTTAAAAATATTAACAAATATTGAATTTTTTTATGTTATTTTTGAACTTTTGTGGAAAATTGAGCAAGGTGCGATATTTTTGGACCCAAGTGTAATTGAGGAATTTTATTATATTTTACATTTTTCTATATCTTCTATTTTTTGCTTCTATTTGTCATTGCATTTTAATTTTAAATGTGTTGTATTCGTTATGCGCTCTGCTTAAAATGTTCAGTTCGTGGGATGCAAAAATATTAATTGTGAATTGTTGTTAATCGTTTAAACTAAAGAGTATAAGTTAATGAAGGGAATGTTCTACATATTCGGCTTAGAAACGTTTTTAAAGCAATTTTAATTTAATTCGTTGTTATAAAATTTTTCGCACGTATCCGTCCGCTTCTCTCTGGTTCCATTCTTGACCATTTGAAGCGAACTTTACCATAAACATATTGGTTGTTTGATGCATCAATATCTTCATCGCAAAGAGATTCATCAGTGTCGCTGATATGATCTAACAGTACTGCATCATCGAGTTCTTCATAATTTTCTTGTAGATTATGCATCAGTTCGTTAAATTCCTCATCCTCAAGGCCAAAACATTCTTCATCATCGTATTCATCAGAAAACATCGAATTTACTTGTTCAAAATATGGTTCATTTGCCATTATATTGAGAAAACTAAAAAATTTAACAACACAAATTAGTCATAAAAAATACTTATAACTGGTATTCATGGGTCAATTGACCCATGAACTTACAATTTCTGTAATACCGGACTAACAAAATATACAACCGAATGCTACGAAGTTTCATCATACACTAAAGAGAAAAGTCACAAATGGTAGAATAAAACAAAAGCAGAATAACGGTGTTATATGTTATTGCAAAAATAACAACCGGTTTGGGTCAATTGACCCGTTAATACCAGTTAAGGGATTAAATTAACATAATATGAGTTATCAATATTTTTTGCACGGTTTTTATAAATTGTGGAACTCATCCTCGATTTTGCTATGAGCGCCATTTTTTTTTGCTTTTTCGGTTTTCTTTTACATGGTTTTCGGTGGAACGTATCTAGCGTGTAAAAAAAGAGTTGGGTGTATAATTCTGCTGTACATGTGTATGTGACTGAACTCCTCCTAACCGGCTAGACTGATTTTAATGAAATTGTTTGTGCGCATTTGAGTGGGTCACTGGATGGTTAAGATTCTCAACTTGACCCGGTAGGTGGCACTGCAATCGGGTTATAGGATTTTTTGTTGATTTTTGGTGAAATATTTTTTTTATTTTTTTTTGTATATTTCACATATCAGAACATATAACCCCAAAATTTCACCACCCCCACCACCCCCAATATTTATAGATATAATTCTTATGTACGAGGTTTTGTAATTCAACTCCTCCTAAACGGCTGAACCGATTTTAGAGAAATTGTATGTGCGTATTTGAATAGATTCCTGAATTGCTAAGATGCACAATTGGACCCGGCAGGTTGCACTGCGATTGCGTTCTAGGATTTTTATTTTATTTTTTAACAAAATTTTATTTTTTTAAGATTTTTTTGCATATTAAAACTTATGTAACCCCAATATTTCACAGTCCCTACCACATTAAAATTGTCTGTACGTGTCTTTGTAATTGAACTCGTCCTGTCGTTTAGGACCGATTTTAATGAAATTTTGGATGTACGTGGGTCCCTGGATGGTTTAGATTCACAATTGGATCCGGTAGGTGGCACTGCGATTCGGCTCTAAAATTTTTTTTTATGTTTTGCTTTTTTTTTTGCATATCAAAACATAATATAACCCCAACATTTTCACCGACAAAACATATTGAAATAACGTTTTAAGTTTATGATCTGAATAAAGTGTATTTAAACACTTACATTGGAAAAAATGTGTAAGGTGCAATGTTGAAGTTAATGCCGTATATGATCGTCTATTAAATTCCTCATCTCACTGATACTTGCGCGCATTCGTTCACAAAATCATATTGCGTTGGCAATTGCTTCATCTGGCTATTCCTTGATGGTGGAAAGACTGGATTCAGCACTCAAGTTACCATTGATCGTTCACACAAATCCAGACGCAATGTACGGCAAGAGAAAATCATTTTGGCATGGTTGTCTATATTGGTTTTAGACAGACATTGCCGTTCATTCTACGCGTTACATGTGTGGCAGAAATTAACGCATGTTTGAAACAATCATACTTATGGTGGGATGTAAATGCATTACACCTTAACATAAATAAGCATGTCTAACTGCAAAACGATCCATCGGCACTGTTTTGCAACATGGTAGCCATGAAACTGACCATTTTTTGCAACATGGTGGCCACGAAAGATGATTTCATTGAAAGCAAATTCCCAGATGCGCTACTTGCAATCACATTATTATACTTACCACCAATCTCACGAAAAGTACAATACCTCTTTCGCCAAATGTGCCAATGACAAGCACCAAATATCGTCCGGCCGTGACACGAGAATTGAACGGCGCAGACTAATGGCAAATTGCACTCATTTTTTATTTTACTTTGGGCAATAGCAAATCACACAATGACGAAACGAAAAGATTGAAATGTCTAACTCAATGTCAAATGTCACTTAGTATATAGTTTACGGAAAATTCGAATATCGAAGAAACGTTTGCTTATCCCGCTTATATCAGGCAAGCCAACGTTTCGCAGGTATGTCGGGTCCGCTTGTTTAATATTAAAATGAAGCTTTTTCCAATAAACTCCTACTTTAATAACTGAAAATAGAATGTAAATAAACGAATAAGCGAATCAAACGATATGTCATTTTTAAAAATTTTGAAAATCGTAAATAACGCACTTTGCATTTGAACGACACCGTAGTAGTTACCTAATGCGAACCATTAGTTACACCAGTTACCACGTTACACGTTGTTGCTAAAATATTGAAAAACCAATTTTAGATGGGTTTGGAAACGAATATGGAATATTGATTTTTAATGATGTCCTACTCGTACTAATAAGTCTGCAAAGCAGTAATGTTGTTAAAGTTGCCGACTCATCGTAAAAGAGACAATAAACAAGTCAAATTAGAGATCTAAGTTTTTTTTTGTTTTTTTTTTTTTTTTGTGTCGAAACCTTGAGACTCACTTTGATGGGCCACTAAAATATTCTTTTAGACGTTTTTGTATCAAAACATTAGTCGCCCAAAACTGTACAAATAAATAAACACAACTAATTCGTAATAAAAATAAAAATTTTGATGGTACATTCGGCAACCAAACCATTAGTTTGAATTTTATATTGCGGTGTTCTTTTATTGTTAAGTTTTAACAGCTAGGTAAATACTATACAAACAGATCAACATTTGTTTTCCAGAAGTAAACGAAAATCTGCTTAAAATGCCTTCTTTAGTGGTTAATAGAATTCTTACATTTTGGTCAACAGTTTTTACCCAAACCACAACGAAAATTTTTTAAACTGCCCACAGTCCAGATTTTTTGTGTTCGAACGAGAAAAACAGAAAACATAATTAGGCCGATACACAGAATTTTTGTTAAGAATCACTGTTCCGTTTACATACAGAGAAGCGAGCTTTTATATTTTTTTTTAAACTTTGTAATTTTATCTTCTGTTTGTTGTGAGTGATAAAAATTTACAACCATTTTTATACTCGTACACAACAAAAGCACACACACAATATTGTTTGTATATAGTACGAGTACGTATATATTTGTAACGTGAACATTGTACAACATTCAAAAGTTTTGTTCTTATATATACGCAAAACAGTATGAGACGGGACAATAAAATATAAAAGGGTTATAAAAACTTAGGTGTATATGGAACGATACTGACTCTGTAATATAAAAACATATATGAGTGTAGAGATGTGATCTAAATGAGGATATAAATTATGGTAACGTGAAGTGACAGATAGTAAAATAGAGGTGTAGATTTGGATATAAACGTGATGTATGGATGGGAGAGTTAATTTTTATGCAATGAGCTTGTTATTTATTATGTTTGTTATATGTGAATTGTACTCTAGAAATTTTTAAACTCAACCATTAAAATTCTAACCATATAGATAAATTATTGTGGTTGATGTTTTCATACTACCATTCAATGTTGCTAATAATTTGTAGGTTAAATCGACTTTTAATCTGTTTCCATTAGTTTTGTGTATTTTAATCCTGAGGCACACCAATCCCAAAATAATAAACAGAACAAACATAAATACAACATACAAGCTTTCGGGAAAATATAAATTTTGAATTTTCATTATTTTTTAAAAACAATTTTCCATTCACATTTTCATATTGCTTTATAGTGCCTGCATTACTCCTTGCACCTTACACTTGTATTCGTCTGTACTCTGCACTTTAGATAGCAGCATTCGGAAAAAAGAATAAGATTTGTTTCCTATAGTATTCAAGCAGACAAAACCACCAACACTATAACGTACACATAACAAAAAAGAAAATTTCAATTAAAAGTGGATTTAAAATATTTTTATTTTTGTGTTCTATTTTCAGTTTTGCGATAAGCTCCGCTTTTCCATTAATTTTCCTTTAAAATAACAGAAATACCCCCAAAAAACAACAAAATAAATTAATGTTTAAAATTTAAAATTACACAAAACATTTTTTTTGTTTAGGTTGGTTGTGTTGTTTTGTTATGTACAAATCGGAAATTAAAAATGCAACTATAAAAGCTCTTGCTTATAGTACAAAAAACGAAGTAATATTCCATAAAGCTTTTGTGTACCACACAACTTGATTACGTATTTAAAACAATTAGAAATGCCATATTACGAGAAGAAGTATGCAATATTTCTATTGAATCGAAGAACATCCAATAAAATATGGTTTATAATTTCAAGGAAGCTTAAATTATCTACAGTAAACGCTCGAATAGTTTTTCAAGGATTTAACATTTCAGAAAAAAGCTTAAAAATAATCTCTATCGTTTAACTATTGTTTCACCAAATATTTTTAATGCTGATGGTGTAGACGAGTATCTCAAAATACTGTGAGTAATAAGCTTATTTTTACATACTTTTATAGTCTCACTATATACGATTAATTATTTATCATAATGGTAACAGAATGTACATTTTTCAGCATAACTTAAATTTTGGTAACATAACTTAAATATGCCACGCAGCTTTCAAGTAATTAACCATATCTTTTTTTTTTTTCAAATATTGTTTAATAAGTAATGGAAAATTTCAGCATGAGCTCAACGAAACCGTGAAAAATTAATATGTTACGAAATGTCACGCTTATAGCGGGTTTATCTGATCAGGGTATTATCCATCATAAAATAATATCAAATTCGATGTGCAATAGAAGTAAGTTTTATGGTTTCCTCTCAGAGTTTATTTTATGGAGCGTTAATTTTGTTACAACCACAGACGGCTCCAACTTTATTTTGGATATGATTATGACACTCTTATCAGCAGCAGGGGAACCGCTGACTTAGAAGTTCAAACTATATTTAAAATTTGTTTCGCAAAATAGGTGATGACGATATCGTATGGAATAGGGTACATGTCCAATTGATGTATAATTCAAATAAAAGTGCTTTATGTTAATTAAGAGATAACATTTTTATGGGTTTCAATTTATTTGTAAATTGTTTCATTTAATTTAGTAAAAAGTTTTACATTTTTTGACCATCAACAGACAATAATAAAATTGTCAATGCCACCTGCAAAAACGTATTTCTGTTTTTCAGAACAAGGTTGCTATTCGGTGGATATTTCCGTCGGAGGACTACAATTTGCATTAAAATTTTATACATTATTCGGATTCGACCCAGTCGGAAATTTCTACTGATTTTTGTTCCGTATTCAAATAAATAACAGAAGACTTGCAAGCTAATTTAAAATACGATTAAAGTGGCCGGCGAAAAATTCGAATAATTTAAAGAATTTTAATGCAAGTTAAAATCCGCCGACGGAAATATCCACCGATTTCAAGAATAGCGGCCCAGGCAGATGAAAACCATCAGCTTGTCTGCCTCCGGTAGTTAAAACCAAAACATTAGTCTTAAATTTTTCCTTTAAATTTTGCTTTAAGAGCTAGGTGACCATTCGATCGGACCATTTCTCGAGATTACACATTGTTTGACTAGATATGGCATGTGGCACCCCATCTTGTTGGAAACACAAATCACTGATGTCAATCCAATTCTGGTCAAAAATAATCTTCCAGCAAGGTACTATAACGAACTTCATTGACCGTAACATGGCGATAATATTCATCATATTCAATGCTTATTGACAAAGCCATTAAGCCAAAAAAAAGCTTCTTTGCTGAAGATAATTTTTCGGTAAAATTCAGAAATTTCTTCAAACTTTAACAGAGCTCAATCGGAGAAGTTTCAATGCTACAAATGATCAAAAGGCTTCAGTTCTTGAGTTAATTTGATCTAGTAAGAGTGTAAGCTAAGATATTTACACAAAATTCGCCATAATGTTGTTTGAGAGAATCCCAATTCTTGTGAACGACGTGGAATCGACTGATTTAGCTAATTTTGAACTGATGCACTTATGGCTGCGATATTTTCGGTACTTGGACCGGTGCATTGTTTCACTGGCACAAGAATATTTAATAGTGAATGTTTTGACTTGAATTTATCCCCTACAGCACGTACAGTCTATCAGGCGGGATGATTATTTCAACCGAAAATTTTAATAAGCGCTCTTAAAGTTGAGACCACCGACTCAGAATTGCGTTAGTATTTTTTAATAAATTTCAAAAGTTGCTCGTTCATGAACTGAAGTTCATAACAAAAATGTTAACCTTGACTAACTATTAAAATACAAAATTGTTACCTCCCTATTGGAAAACCCGTTATGTAGCATCTTTTCAAGGAATCGTTTACTTTCGATATCGAAGACATGCACGCAATGTTTTACGAATTTTTCCTAAAGAACTGTGTAGTAAAATTTACTTCCGTCCCTTGAAATGTACGTCCAATTACTAATGATTTTAAAGTAGGTGCATTGCCCAAGTTTATCCGAGACTTTACGGAATTGAATTATATTCCAAATTAGGTGTATCAACGAATGCAGTAGTAAACAACCTGAATCATTTAGATATTATCCCTGAACATTACTTCCCCACTAGTATACCAACCCGGTTAATACCTCTTAGGCCATCTCAGTCATTACCTCCCGCCATTACCCCCAATTATTTTCTGATTTGGTTTTTCTTCAAACGATGCTCGAAAAGTACTCTTTAACAATATATTTCCCCATACAAATGACAATTTTCTAAAAATGCTCTAATCGTCATGAAAGTGTTGTATTTCCAGAAAATATTCATAATATCAAAAAAGCCCTAATTGATGGTCCAGATTTGGATAATTTCTCGTAATTTTAGATAAAATGATTTCCTACATAATTGCTCATCGTGACATAGAAAATACCCATATTTTCCATCCAGAATTTCCATTACGATTAAAGCATTTTAAGAAAATGGTCTTTTGTATGGGGAAATATATTGTTAAAGAATACTATTCGATTTTTGAGCATCGTTTGACGAAAAAACCACAGTCCCAGCTCCTAGTTAAAATTTCAAAGAAATCATAGAATAAAAACAACCGAAACCATTGGTTACTAATGGAAGAAATGCCGGAAAGACGGAATATTGTTAAATTTCAACATTTCATATACCGAGTTCCTTTACTTCGGAGATCATTAAATTTCCCATTTTAAGGATCACTTCTAATATTTTATTCCGCTGAGATGTTTTATTTAGTGAAAAAATATATACATAATGAATAAAAAATTTCAGCTGGTACTTACATTACAAAATAAATTCTCTTTAATGATAGTGCTGCCACTAGCGGCGAGTAGCGTAATCTCTTATTTTCCGCTATCAACATTCCGCTATCTTAAACAGCATCCATCACTATCGGTCCAAAGAGATTGCCTGCGAATCTAGAGGTTATGCGAATGAAATCAACTACTAATCTAAAAATTTATCACAAAAATTAGACCTTCATTCTGAAATAATATTTATTATTTTGCAATTTAATTCTTAGTTAAATACATCTAATAAACTAAAATTTTAAAAAATTAATAATTCCCATAGTTGATCACTGCATCCTGACTGATTAAGATAATGAGTGATAATGTCATTATGTCATACATAAAGTTTGCTATAAAAATATACTGCGAACGTTTTGAAAAATTTTGTTTGTTGGTGAACAGGCCAAGAAAATAAAGCGGCCTGTTGCAACACAGTGCGAACACGATTCATCTAAATCTAAGTTTTTTTTGCAACCGGGCACAGCAAAGCATACTTTCATTTCTCTTTGATACATGCGAGTGAGTACCCACTTTTGCATATTTACTTAAACAAACTTACTTTTTCTTTTCATAATCATTTTTATAGTTTAAATACACTCGCGAGCAACTAAATCGACTCAAACCATCAGCGCTCACAAAAATGCTATTTGTTTAAAAATGGTATAATCGATTTTCTATTTTGGAAAACCTGAATTTAAAGTAAAAATGACACTATTTTAAGATTTTTACAAAGAATTTGAAGTGATCGATTTTGGTTCAGAAACTCTTCTCGACCATCGCCAAATACCGGAATTTTGCAAAGTGCGGAAATTTTCTGGCTTGAGTTTCACACTACGACTCATGGCCGATTTTCTTCAAGAAAGAATTTAGAATCCCACCATCTGGATTCGAAAATCAATGTTTTCGAATGGCATCCTATATAAAAAATTCCCGAAAGATCGAGCCTTCCTACTGTTCGACTGTAGCCCAATTCATAACAGGCTTTATTCTGAACGGATGATTTTTCAGTATGTATTTTAATAAATATGTTGTAGGGTTGCTGGGTTCTGCTCAAAGTAAAATTGTGTGTAGAACAGCAACTAACCAATTATTAAAAAAACACTGTCTTATTGGAAATTCAGCTATACTGTCTTCGTATGAATTAAGGTCGGTCAATGGCTTTATTCTTTCTTATATTGATAAATTTTATTTTTTGGTGCGCAGTTTAACTAGTGGAATTGGTATGTTTCGTATTAAAATATAGATGTCTCTGTTTAACTCTATACACCTGTTTCGCTGGGATTTTATCTGTATAACCCTAGAACTCAGTTCGATTACGCGTGAAATTTCCATACGATTTTTCAATTCCACTTCTGTTTTCATTTTGTAGTTCAGTTCACTTGCGAAAAATCCAATTGTGTTCAATACATCAAAGATGGTGCGCATAAAATCTCCAAATTATTTTCGTGTGAAAATAATGTCGAGGCACATTATTTTCACGCGAAATTTTGACATTTGTTTGTCTTTGGCGTTAAACAAGTTTTTTAATACCACAAATCCATAAATTTTAATTAAAGTCAATTTAATTTAATTTATTTACGTAAAATAAACAAATTCATTTATGTTTGTCTACAAATTTATACGGTAAAGTTAAAAATTCTCTAAATAAAATTTCATTTCTATTTCACGCGAAAATAAATAGATTTTTGGAGACCGTGGTAAAATTTCGTTTCACTTTGAACTGAGTACTAAACTATAGGTGCGATAAAAGTAAGCTAAATTTTTGACGTTTCATAATTATTTGTGTTTGTTGTTGCGCTGTGTATCAACTGTTTTTAAATATGGCGAATAAAAATTTTATTAATTTCGAATATTTAGAACGGGCGTTAAAATTTTACGAAATTCTACAAACTTATTTCTCATGGAATATTTATCTGTTTAATTTTGGAGACCAGTGAAAATTTCATTTCACGTCAGCTACGTAATAGGCATTAAAGCTAGAATGCAGCTATCGTGAAATGAAATTTTCGCTGGTCTCCAAAATTAACCGAAAAATTTATTCCATAAAATTAGTTTGTCGGTTTTCGTGCTGCATGCCAAAATAATTTTATTTAAGTTTGTTTAACAACAAATAAAAATAATTGATGAAATGTCAAGAATTTAGCTTAATTTTATCGTACCTGCAGATAAAAATGTAGTGAAAAATACCAGTTTCAATAGCGAAAACTCAGTTCAAAGTGAAATAAACTTATAACGCGGTCTCGAAAAATCTATTTGTTTTCAGGTGAAATAGAAATTAGATTTTATTTGGAGAAATGAATTCGTTTATTTTACGTGAATAAATTTATTTAAATTAATTTTATTAAAAATTTAAAGATTTATGGTATTTAAAAAAAATTTTATTGTGAAATACAAGCAGAAGTCCAAATTTCACGTACAAATAATGTACCAATACATTATTTTTACATGAAAATAATTTGGAGAGTTTATGCGCACCATCTTTGATGTATTGAACACACTTGGCTTTTTCGCTGGTGTGCGAACTGAGTACTATAAAATGAAAAGAGAAGTGGACACTGTACTTTAGTAAAATCGTATGAAGATTTTACATGAGAAATCGAACTGAGTACTAGGCTTAAACTGCGTACCGCAAAATAAAATTCACCGGTGAAATGTTCATGTCGTTTTCGCTTGCGACATTTTTATATGTAAATTTCACTTCTGCTGTGTGCCTACGCATTAATTTGTAATAGCATGTAACAGTTATGTGCCACAAAAATTAATCTAATCAAAGTGTTTGCTTAACTACAAACTTTTTCAAATTTGAGAAACTCAAGCATTCAACCGTGTGTAGTATTAACCATTGCACTCGATTTATTTTCAAAGTTATTGGGTTGTCAGCTTGTATTATTTTTAGCTAAATGAATTAAAATAACTTACAGTGGTAGGATTGAACGTATTATATTTATTTCATTTATTACTATTACAAAATGTTTTAATTTTTGTAATCTTTTGCGAGTTTTAGAGTAAATTAGTATTGCCACCTGCAGCGTGACATACGACTGCATTAGGTTATATCTCATAATTTACGACTTAAAATATTTAACCAGTAAATTTAGCAATAAATTTTATTCAGAACATTAAATCCATTCCTCCAATATTCATTACATTATACATGCGGCCATCAGAATGAACGATTTGGATTTGGGTTTCTTCGCTATATAAATATGCGGGTATGCATAGTCAGAATCCGCACTAATAAATTTAATGTCACAATTGTTAATGTCACCCCACCCATCGAAGATAAATCAGAAAACGTCAAAAGTCTATTCTTAGCCGAGTTGGAGGAAGTAATCAATAGCATACCACACTACGACATTAAAACCATCGCAGAAAATACATAGCATATCGGTCTTATCATCATGTATCTCACTATAGTAACAAACAACTGCCAACGTCTCATGTGCAGATATGCAAATTGTCATTTCCATTAAATTGACGAGCACAAAAGATCGTTATCGATGGAATGTCAATCAAGTTTCTCTGTAGAGTTGATAAAATCAGCAGCCACTGACTATTTAGATCGGCACAGTAACAACGAAGAAACTCCCCTTATCGAAGAAGGCCAAATTAAACAAATGCTTCGTGAAAAACGAACACTAGAAGCAGAATAACAACGTAATAAAAAATCTATGACTAAATATCTCTAACAACAGAACCGCGACAAGTTCCAAGCAAGGCAATCCAACACACTTCCAAACATTAAGAATCTTACAAAGGACTTCCATGTTTATGTTTTCTCAGTAACACAAACTTGATTAAGCTGAAACGTACTAATTATTTATTACACGTATACGAATTAATCGTTTCTAATTGGGATCAAGAGGAGCTGCCGAAGAATTGTAAGAACGTGCCTATATGTTTTCGATACACGAAAAAGATGAAAGTCTTAAATGTGAAATATGTCGTGGCATTGCTCTATAGAACACTGTCATCATGAAAATGGTTATGGTATACATTTCTGTGTTTTCACAGAATATAATTGACTGGAAAGCTAGATAACTTTTAAATAAAATAGTGGCGCCCAAACATGGGGTTACTAAATGTACTGTTTATTTAAGTTAATTTTTAAATCAGGGTTGCCACACGATTTACACAAATTTTACAATAATTAATTCGAATTCATATACACCAGCGCATTTAGCTCATAAATTATTAGTTTATGAGGGGTAATTAGCATATACACGAAAATAAAAAGAATTTCGCATCGTTAAAAAAAATATTCATTACTTTTATAAGATACAGCAAAGAACGCGCAACGAAATAAATTTCCACTTAAAGTTTCCTCCATTAAAACAAAACTGAAACAAAATCATGATACATGCGACAATGATGACGACTATACGTACACGAATACGACGACAGTATATAAATTTCATATTTTAGTTCCCAAAAGCTCGATATATACCTGTGCTTGTGTATATAATATATACATATATATAGTTATATGATGATAATAGAATATAAATTCATAATGATGATTATGTTTAGATGATGATGAAGGTAATGAAGATGAAAATCCATGTGTGGAAAATATATAATGAAGGTACCTTGAAAGTATATTACATATATAGTTCGGTATTTCGAGCGATACGAAAATGATACGTTATAAATTGATAATAACTTTGTCGTTGCTATATACACATCGACCCCCCCCTTGATCCAGGTACATATATACGATACATGAATAAAAAAGGGTAACAAAAAAAAAATTCTTAAACATTTTTTTTTTTTTTGTGTTCGTTTTCTTAATTTCCACCGTAAATACCGTACTCGTACCTAACACAAGAAACATGAAACTACCACCACCCCTTCAAGACAATATATTAGACGAAAGTAAAAGGAAGTCATAACGTTTTATGATTTTCTGTTTTTTGTTATTCTATTTTCATTTTGTTCAGTATACTAACGAAGTAAATTAAGAAGAAAATATTTTCTTTTTCGCCTTTTTAGCTCGTTTTCATCTTATGTACTTTATATATACATAACTGCAAAAGAGTTGAAACGTGAAATTGGAAAATTTTTACTTGATTTTAACGAATAATAAATCCATTTGAACTCAAGTGAGACTAATGTATATATACGTAATAATCATATGATGTAAATTATAGGGCTCTTAACCCCATTTTCATTTCATTCATCTAGCGTATACCATCATCATCGCACCATCACCACACCATAGCTATTTACAACAATAATATTAGCTATTATAGAAACGAAAGAAAAGTAAAATTGCTCAAAGGATGCAATTTTTTTTCTGTGTGTGTGTTTTTTTTTTTTTGTTAGCTTTTGTTGAACTTTTTGATTCATTAGTTCAGTTCCATAGTAGGTTTCTTTATGCTGTATATAGTTCCAACAGTAAGACGAATAGTTATTTTAAACTTTTCCCCAAAATTTGTCTCTATCATGAGTTTATTCACTTGACAATTTATTTGCCCTTAAACTGTAGTAGTTTATCTTTAACCGTAATTTATTGCAATAGACTCGATCTCTGTGTCGCGGCTCTGCTTAATATAGTAAGAATACAATTTTTTTTTTGGGTTGTGGAGGTTCATTGTCTTAAGTCAAGTGCCAGCTTTGTCCTAGCTCCAGTGGCAGCATGACGAGAAACTTTAAACAGTTTTAATGAACAGATTTAATTACCAGTATTCCCTCGAAAAGATTTGTTTCAATGGCCTTGACATCTTTGTAACAAAAAGAGTTTTAGAGGACTACACGTTCATCGAATATATTGAAGGACTATCATCTGAGCACTCACCTGTGATCATTACGCACTGAGTAAAAAGATAATTTCCCTAAATTAACAAACAATAAAGCTACCGGTGGGGTGGTATGATGACAGAGCGAAAAATCACGGCAAACCAGTTAGAATAGAGATGCAGCTGAAAGATGAACTAGAAGCGTTCAATAATAATATCCAACAAGCAGCTTGGGAAAGTTTACCGATTTCTCATACATCAGAGAACTAATTAAAGAGAACCGGAAAACTAAGAGAATCTGGCAGTAGACTCGTGCTCCGCAACATAAAAACTATCCTCAATTTTCTGTGCAACAAATTAATATAATACAAATAGTAAAGGAAATGAAAAAAAAGCTTAGAAAGCATAATCCGAGGTCTTTATAAAGAATCAAAAATGATGACTCATCCTGAGCTAAAAGTGACGAACAGAAAGCTCTTTATTTTCTGCTTATTTGGAAGAAACTTTTCAACCGTTGCCGAGACAAACAGCAAATGAAAATACAATGGTCGTAAACAAAGTAGATGATCTTAACATAACCTTATTGTACCTTAAAACTGAAATCAATAAAAATGTAAGTATCAGAAAAAGTCCAGTAAGTAATTATGATACCTAAACCAGGTAGACCGCTGCAAACAAGAAAAACTATATACAGTAAAAGTTCGATTATCCAGCATCCAAATAACTGAAACACTCAGTTAACCGGAGTTTTAATTTTTAGGAATTTTATTTGCTTTTTCTTTTTCACAAGGTATTTTTTTTTGTTATTATTCGGGGATTCACAGAAAATATACTTTCCTTTAGTTTTTTATGTTTTATGTATTATTCGATTTGAATTGAATGTGTAAAGTCTAGGTTAGTCAAATATTGAATATATTTATGTATTAGTATTTAATTGGACGATAGTAGTTCAATACCTTATTAATACTTAATAAACACATTTTTATTAATCACTTGTTTTTGTTTCGCAGAATATTTTTCAAAAAATTTAAAAAATCACTCGATCGATTTCGACTTGTTAGGTCATCATCAGGAGTATCTACTCGTTTTTCAGGTGGGGTTGTTCAGATTTTTTTTTAATTAAAATATTCACCGGGTTATTTTTCATATATAATTTTTTTATTATAAATTACACAAGAGGTACAATCTTCTTTAATGTCGACTTTAATCGACTTTTTTAACTCTAAACAATTGTCAATCTATATTTATATTTGTTTTCTTACACGGGAATATCTCTCACAAATTTATACACTTTATTATTCTGGGTCCTTTTTTCCGTACAAAAGCCAATATACTTTTTTTTCTTAAACTATTTTCTAGATTCAATATCGCTGCATTCCACTATCGTGCTTTATATATCCCGTCAAAATCACCAATTCCCGCCAATTTTTGTTTTTTTCTTTTATTCGTTTATCGTTTTTTTTCTTATAAATATATAGACACCCTTCTCTATTACATTACCTTTCCCTTACCGTGCCATAATTATTGTTAATTATTTTTCCTTTTTGTTTTGCTTACCCCATCTCTATACCAAATTGCCCTGGTGGAAATCCACGAAGAATTTTTGTTTAATAATTTGTATGCATGGAGTCTACGAAACGGTAAGAAGAATTTTCAAATTTAAGTAAGCCTGAGATCCGTATACCAACCGTTACAAATATTAATATGGCCAGGAAAGAGTCAACAAAGAGGGAAATAAATGTGTTATCAATCAATGATAAAATTGAAATTATTAACAGATAGAAGAGTGGTGAATCTCGAGAGGCATTGCTGAATTTTTATAATATCGGCAGTTCAACTTTATACGACATAAAAAGTAGTTAAGAAATATCGACGGCCTAACTGTGAATTAACGTATCTGACATTTTTCGAAAAATGCGATTTTCATATTCGAGTGCTCGTACTGAGAAAATGTATCTGCATATTGCTCCATCGAATGATTTTTTTTGTTCATGTTAACCTTCCTTGCAATTAGAAACCAAAAGTTACGCAAGTTCTAGTATAAATTTTAATGTTATAACGTTTTATTTTTCTGCTATCTAAAATAATCAGTATGCACTTACGTTAATTCACAGTTATTATGACGATATGTTAAAGTTTGCTTGCTAATATGGAACATGATAAATTAGCTAAAATTAAAAAACAATGAATGCATAAATTCGATTCTGTTTCATATGAGTGGTTTTTGTATAAGAGAAGTGAAGGAATGCCAATAACTGGGTGAGCTAAATATTTCTATGACGCTCTAAAAGAAACTGAGTAGTGTGTTTGTTTTCGGATGGTTGGTTTGAGCGTTTGATTGCGCGCCTTGATTTGGGCACGGTATTCGAAATTTGGATATTTCAGGTGAAAATAAATCAGCAGATATGAAATCGCAGCAAGCGATTACTGCACAAAATTTAAATAAATTGTACAGAAATATCATTTCTCTCGTAAACAGGTTTATAATGCTGATGGAAACGGGGCTGTTTTGGCGATGTTTGCCAAATTCTACTTTAGCTGGAGCAGGAGAAGCTGCTGCTACTGGCTTCAAACTTAACAAACAGCGATTAACACTTCTTTGTTGTGCAAATGCTGCTGGACCGCATTGGTTGGAATTTTTGGTTATTGGCAAATATGCTCCACCAAGAGCATTGAGAAACATCAGCAGCTTACCGGTAATACATATATAAATCCTAGTCGAATGCTTGGATGAACCGAGAAATATTTCATGACGGTGATGGTTTAAATCAAATTTTATACCATCAATTAAATCGTATTTCACAACCTAAGATGGCACACACAATCAAAACTGTTTGCTATTATTAGACAATTGTAGAGATCACCCTTCAATAAGTGAGCTAGTATCAGATTGTAGAAATTTCGTTGTTTTGTGTTTACCACCCAATGTGACATCTTTAATTCAACTATCATGAATATCACTTTAAAAAACTGTTTTTAAGAAAATTGATTGCTGTTGTTTCCGTGAAATCGATTCAACAATCTTATAACATCAAGGCCTGATGTCCAATGTTCAACTTTAGCAAATGGCTGGAACAATTATTTTGGTTTAATGATAATCAGACACCTATAGTAACAACAACGCGCCTTACGATGAAATTTGCAAGATCTTGAATTCTAATGCAAAACAATTTGTGGATATTCAAGAGATGATATCACTTGTGGCAAGAAGCAGAAGCTGGTTTGATAACATTTTTCAAATTTGCAGAATAATGCTCGGAGTATTCTGCTTAAGAAGTTCTGCAGATTTATGTCATGCAGAAAAATTTTCTTGTGAAAAAAGAGAAGTCTACCAAACAGCTAGATATAAGATCGTGGCTTTTAAAAAACCCAAGAAGTTTGATGTCCAATAATAACGAAATCTGCATTTTTTTGATATTTTATTATTAAATTATATAATTGAATTACATAATTTATGAATTATTTAACAATTTTGGGTACCCGCGGTATGGGTGTACTCGTATACTTAATATAAATTTAATGAACTGATGTATAAGAAAATTGTTTTCTGGTACATAATTAGAAAATAAATAAACGAAAATCCTCAAAAATAATGAAATCAAGCGAAATTCTCTTAAAATTTCTAATTTTAATGAAACATTCAATTATCCGGAATCCGAATAAATTTTCCACCAAATTGGCTAGCAAATTCAAACCCGCGGTAATTTCTGGTAAGGTAGGTCAGGTTGCTTATTCAGTAGAAGATTTGAGTGGCAAAAACTTAAGTACCTACCATATTAAAGACATTCGTGTCTAATCATCTCGCTTACATTGTTTGTCTAAATCGTTTGTTATCTCGTTTCACATTGTTTGTTTTAGGCCCGACTTATGAGACATCTCAGGGTGTGGGACGTTCCCACGTTTGTTACGACTCACTGGGGTCATAACCTGGCGTAATATGCCAAAATTCTTTTAAAATTTTAAAATTAAACTGTTTTGCTGATGGCACTCCCATCTACCGTATAATAGATGTACTAACATAAAACATTCAATTATCCGGAAACATTCAATTATCCGAAATGCTCTTATCCCCAAGCATTTCGGATAACAGGGCTTTTACTGTAGACCGATATCACTACTTCCAGTCATATCAAAAATATTTGAAAAACTGTTGCTGAAGAGACTCAAACCTATAATAGAAGAGAGATGCTTAATTTCACCACTCCATAATTTGGTTTTAGAGAAAATCACTCTACATTTGAACAAGTTCACAGAATAACCGATGTCATAGAGGATACACTTGAGAATAAGAAGATATGTTCCAGTATTTTTCAGTAGCTCAAGCCTTCGATAAAGTTTGACACAAAGGGTTAGAATTTAAAATGCATCGAGACCTGCCTAATCAATTTTATCAAATTCTTAAATCCTACATAGCTGATCGACACTTTAGAGTCAAATTTGAAAAGAATACTTTGCACTAAAAAGAATTTCAGCAGGAATACCACAAGATAGCGTACTTGGACATATTCTGTTTATTCTTTATACGAGAGACTTACCAAATATCCAAGGTGCAGCTATCCTAGCAGTTGGAAAATATATTTCGGAAGCAAGCAAACTTCAAAATGCAGTTAAAACTGTGAGCAACTCGACTAAAAAATCGCTCATCTTATTAAATGAAGCCAAATCAGTACCTACACGTCAACTTTACACACCAAGATGTAAACTGTATTCCCGTGGTCCTCAACTCAAACCAAATTCCATATGCGCAAATACAGCTAAATACCTAGGCATGAGCCTCGATGCCAAGCTTAGGTGGAAAGAAGAAAACTTACATCAAGAAGAAAAAAACAGTAAGTTACGAAGCATTTAAGACCCATTTAACGTTTGAAGATGCTATATTAGTTATAAAATCAATTGCTTTTTCGAACCGGACAACAAAGCAGGTGACGTCAAGAGTATTCTGGAATGCCTATGCGGTTTACTTAAATGCAGTGAAGATGTGACCATGCGCACTACGTCGATGAGTTCTCTACACATCGGATTCCTTTGATTATCACTTTTTAATCCAGTTGAATTTTAGATTTTATTTTTATAAATGGTTTTACTTTACATTTATCAATCTTGTCGTACATGGCACCGCAATTATTAGCGATACATCAAGCAGTCTTGTACCTTTAATGCAGAATAGTATTCCGTTTTAGTTGGAAGCAAGTCTAAGAATTGAAAGGAGTTATATGAATGCTCCAACTGAGTGAAATTTTCTATTGGATGAGTCGTTTAAAAGTCGTTTGAGCAAATGCGTACCGAATTCCTCAACATTAGTGCGTGTTTCTCGTTACAAATCACGATTGAAAGGGTTGTTTGAAGATCGTTTCGGAGCAACCATTCTCAATTTTTCCATTGTTTTGTTAGCGGATGCCAACATATGTCCTATTTGGTGTAAATTGAAGGTCTTGATTTTTATTCATTGCACGTATCCGTTGTGTGATATTTTCACTCATGTAATTTTTGAATTTTATTTTTCTCAAAAATATTTTGGATTGAATGGGAAGCACTTTGTCTATATGAGTACAAATAACGTGAGTATTTGCTGTAGCTGAGCAGTATTCGATCCAACAGCAAGTGAAGTGTCCCAATCCGCATCGTTTGGCACATCGTTGGCTATTTACTGTTCCCAATTTTTGGAAGTATCTCCGTTCACGTAAGACGCCCATTCGACGAATATAAATTGGGATGTCCTTCAATGCAAATTTACTTGGTCGAATTCACTGAATTGCAATACCCAATATTGATGTGAGCTTTAGAACACGTACTTTTTCGACTTCGTTATCGACTTCAACATCATTGTTTCGTACTTATAAAATGATAGATTTCATTTCGTTTCGTTCGTTTTCATCAAATCTGTATATTAAACCGTTTATTTCTTTTGCTGTATGATATGTTGCGTGGCTTGGTTGAGACCCCAAGTCATAAATATTCATATCATCAAATACTGACCATTAAAAATTTGTTATCATGTCTCTGCAAACGCTTGTATGAAAAAAGCTAAAGTATGAAGTTTCACCACACTCAAACCGTCTGACAAACCGTTTGAGGAGGAAGTAGAGAGGTAGTTTTTCAAAAATTTCGATGGAGCTGTTTGGGGTGCCGAGCAGACTATGCTTGTAGCATATATGATTATAATTATGTTTTCCTGCTGAATTGTCAGATCCCAATAATTTTGCCTGAAATCAATTCACCGAAAATGAAAGCCTCCTTGGGAGCTTTTTAATTTTATGCAAATGTTTTGAAAAGTATATCATTTACAAGTAAAACGATTAAAAAAATTCCCGGCTCACACCAGTTTTCCTAAATTTACGCGGCAATTACGATTTTTGGCAAAAAACTGTTTTTAGATTTAATGTAATAATTTAAGTATTGTAATCATGACAAATAAGGACCTCTACATTTTTTGCAGATTTGCTATTCACCAGTCCCAGTTTGGCCAAAATCTGTCCACCAGAAGTGTTAGCTTCCATATGAGCTTTTACGTTTTTTGTAAAGATTTTAGAGATGTATCATTCACACTATGGACAAAAAAAAGTAAATTAAATTTGCAACTTTTCCAGTCTAGATCAGTTTTCCAAAATTTGAGTAGAACCGACTATTTTTGATAAAATCCAGTTTTTTGTACAAAAATTGGTACATTTTGGCACATAAAGATCATAAGGATTGGCAGTACCTAGTGATGTTAGGCCTACATCGGTCCACCGGAAGTGGTAGCTTTCAAAGGAGCTTTTTCATTTTGTGACAATATTTTGTAAAGTATAAGCATAAAAAAATAAGTTTAGTTTATACTTATTTTTCTATGGTATAAGATTTACGAAAGAAATGCGTAATACAAAAAGATTTTAAATTAAATTTCAAACAAAATTAGTTCAAATTTTTTTTTAAATTTAACCGGATATGACGAGTTTTCTACAAAATTGTGTATTGCACCAAACTTCGGCATGTCTTGAGCCCGGGCAGATTTGACTATTCGGAAAAACTTCATATTTGAACTTTTTGGGAGATCCTTTCGAAAATTGGTTGGAATCTGAGTAGTGGAAGTGGCAAGTTCAATAAAAGCTTTTCAATTTTTGCAATAATGTTGAAAGCTTTTATAAAACACGTCAAAAATTGTAAACCAACAAGGGCGAACCATTTTGATTTTTTGAAATTTAAGCAACCATAATATTTTTGGACACGTATTCACCCTTCCATTTTTTGCGTGATATTTGAACAATGTGATAAGATTACCCGGCAAGCCCATAATTCGTTAACGTAAGAAAAAATGTTTAGCCATAAAGAGATAAATTAAAAATAGTGTTACTTGACTGTGGTAAGTAAAAGTAACGCGATACCACAGTGAAACCACAGTGAAAATTTAACGATTTAATTGCAGACGATGAGCTTTAATAAAGAGTAGCAGGAGCAGCGATGAATTAAAAATATTTAAGGCCCAGCTATGTGGACGACACACAAAATCAGTTATGAAAAAAGAAACGTAAAAGTTGAGCAGGACTGAGCGCTAGAGCATCATTTCTAATAATTTAATCCGTGCCGACTGTAAAAAAGCTTGTGGTTGGATCATACCAAGCGATTGGTTACAATTTTGACACCAAACAATTCTACAAACATAAAACACAAAAACCTATATCCAATCACTCATTTTCACACTCCTAAATACACACACTCAGCTAATTTTCCAATTTTTATTTATTTTCCAGCTTTTTATACAACACACAGAGCTGATATAATTTAATCTCTGCTACATCAATTCATTATATAAATACGAGCTGTATATACAATCCACAACAGGCTTGTTTTATATTTATAATTTCTAATGATCTCATCCGCAGACAACAGAGCGTATCTCACACGGCAAAAAAAAATATTTTTTTGAAAAATCGATTGGATGAACTGCGGAAAACGGGAAAAAATAAATAAAAGCAAAAAAGCTCGTGAAAGCTTCTATTTATTTTTACGGTCTAAATGAAATTTTATATTTTTTGTATACCCGTCGCATGTAATTGTGATATGTTTTGACTAATTCATGAATAAATATATAAATTATCGTCATCATCATCAACATCATCATCAACCATCGCGTCAAAGCTTTTGTATAAATAAAAATGTTACTTACATATAATTTATTAACTTAATACGATCACAACATAAAAGCATAAGTATAATAGCTTCACTGTGTGTACTTTATTTCGCATGAACGTCTGTACGAGTATGTTGTACTCCATCATCAAAATGCATAAAATAAAAAAATTTGAATATAATTTTCCTATTTCCCCGTCATCCAGATGAGAAAATAAAAGAATTTTTATTTTATTGAATGTGTCTGTTGGTTTCGTACATACCATGTACTGTACGTTTGTGTACATACATTATAATGATAAAATTTTCATCTTTTTTCACCGTCGATGACATCATCATCATATTCATCCGTTTTTATTGTTATACGAATTTGATTGAAATTTTCACGATTCCATTGTAGTGTGCGAGTTTGTGGATGCTAGGATGCTGTGGTGCGCGCAATGGTTTATAGTTCAATAAAATCACATAGAATTTATTTATTTTGGTACCTATTTATTGACGGTAAAATTATAGATTTTTGGGTTGATGTGTCGTGTCTCTACTCGCTCTTTCTATTCGTTTTATGGGGATGGATGATAAATGGTTTTTTTATACACCGACACTTGTTGGGGTGATATAGTTGAAAATTTATTTTTATTTGAGATTTTCTATCTGGTGTGTGTGGCTTGGTTAAAATAAATTTAATTTTATTGATGGGCTTGATTTTTTTTATATAAATATTTTTTTTTTATTTTTTTTGAATTTGATTTATGTTGATCGTTTCTATACATATGTATATATTGATAGGACGGGGACACGACCGTCGATGCGGGAACGTTAATCACTTTAGTCACAAAATATAATCAATCAATTTTTATGAATTTTGATTCGGGGTTTTGGTGTGCCTCTGTAATTAAATTATAGTGTTTTCATTATTGGTAAACAAAAAATTTATGAAAATTTTTTGGTACTATAGTTTGACAGCTTATTGCAGAATACTGATTTTGCTTCATTTAATAAAATGCACAATTTTTTGTCCAGCTACTCACTGTATTAACTGCATTTTAAAGTTGTCTCGTTCCTTCCGATATGTACTTTCCCAACTGCTACGATAGTTATACCGCCCACAAATGTTGTTACTGTATAGCGCTTTAAATATCTCTTGTATATCGGATGAACAACATTGGTCCAAGTACGCTGTCTCGAAATATACCTGATGATATTATTTTTAGTATTAGTTTTCAAATTTGATTCGAAAATTACGATCTGCATTGTATGATTTATGAATTTGGTTAAATTGCTGAGGCAGATCTCGATTCATTTTTTAATCAAGCCGTTAGTGCCAAGATTTGTCGAAAGCTTAAACGTCGTCTAAGAAAATATGAGAGCATATCTTTTTATTCTCAATTGCACCTTTAATGACATCAGTTATTAGAGTCTCTTGAACAGCATTTTTTCACATATTTTGAAATAAATCCATAAGATGTTTAATCTTTTACTTGTTCGCCTGAATTATGAACAATAATTACTTTATCCACCTTCTATTAATGTGACAATATATGTTTTTTTAGTGGCGCTTTGGTTCTTTGGTTGTGTGTATCTGCTGGGTGGTAGCACCATTGGCAAATACGCTATAGCATTTGCTAAATCGAGGAGTTCCATTAATTCAGTTGGGTCAATTTCAAATATATGTTGTGCGGGATGGGGTGTTCATTTCGACTATATAAACTTGTTCTGATCGTTTGGTAGTATGCATGGTAATTTATGGGACACATTCCAATCTAATTTTAGCTGCCTGCGAACCGTTACATGTAGAATCCCATGACTTGATATAATTGATATAATATGCCTATGGGCTACTTACTTGTCTATAAATCATCTGAAGTTGGGACGAAGTAGTTAAGCATTACACAGCCCTTTCTCCAAATTGTTGAATCGTGAAGAATTACCCGAGCGCTATAACTGTCGAAGACTTGTCCAAAATGGAAGATGGGTCGAAATGTGAAATTGTAATGGTCACACAGAAATTTAGCACCAGTAACCATTCAATAAAATTACCGAAGTGAACGCTATAACAAAAAGTGTAGCTACACAAATTAACGAAAAAAATAGGATAAAAATCGTAACATAATAATTCTAGTCTAAAGTTTAGGGTTCTCCAAAAATTAATTCTTTAAAAGTTTGCTATGAAATTTGCGACACAATGGTCGACTAAAAGAATCTCATAAATGTTACTTAGTGCGTGGGCTTATACCTTCTAATAATGGGCGTCTGGGCGAGTGTAGTGGTCAAAACTGTTAACCAAATTGAAATAAATATTTGTAAGGTGGCTCCATACAAGTTTTAGGACGTAAAATTTCACAAAAACTGTAATTATCTTAAAAATACTTGCAAAACTATGGCCGATTCGAGAAATCACAGAGATGTTACCAAGTGTGGACGTGTGTCGTCGAATAGTGGACAAATTTGGCTATTCAAAAGAGTTTACTACATTAAAATAAAAAGATTTTGGGTAGATCTACACAATTTTTGTTCGGAATAAATAATTATTTATTGGTAAGCTTGTTTTATTTAATTAAATTACGTTTGGGTCTCTGTATGTCGTTTTACTAAAAATAGGAGAAGTTCAGAAAATGTCATTTGGGGTATAGTGGTGTTTTACGTTTAAATTTTATTTAAAAAAAAAAAAAGAATAAAATTTTTTTTTAAATATTTTCTTCATAAAAACGAACAACATAATTTCAGGAAAAAGAAATTTATGCTAGACGAAGCGTTTGAGGAACTGAAAAAACCAAATGATGAAATCAACTAAACTAATTAAATTATTATGCGCACTTCATTTCTACGGCCACGGTTCATATCAGGTTTCAATTAGGAGTTGCCTTGTGTTACCACTATCACAGCCTAGTGTGTCAGACATATAACACATTTAATTGTTACGACGTTATTAAATTTCCACAAGAAATACTAAGGCAAACAGAAATTAAAGCGGAATTTTTAAGAAAATTCAATATGCCCGGGGTACTTGGTGCTATAGATGGATGCCATATTGCCATTATAGCACCACCCGAGGACGTGATGCAAATATGCGTATTAATTATGCTAATGCACGTTTCCGGCTCTGTCCATGACTCGGCCATTTGATGTATATGAAGTTGGCCCAAATTCTAACCCAAAAAAAATCGATGGCAATACTAAAATATACAGAATTGACTATAGGCAAGTGTCAGCCCAAAAATGTTTAAAAAAAACTCTATTTTCTTTATACCAACCCAAAACTTAATCTGTAAACGAAAGAAAATCCGCCATGTTTTAAAGTCAGCCCAAAATAAATCTGTCGTGATACTATCATTAAAGAAAAAAATATTACTGTCAACCCAAAAAACTAAAATAAAACGAAATATGTAATTGATTTAAATTCTGTATTGGATTAGCTTGGGTATGGCCCCTGAATATGAATAGCTTTTAAGTCAAAGGATATATCAGAGCATTACACGACATAAACAGTTGTTGGGGAATCGGAGGATTAAGAGCTCCCCATAGTAATTATTGAGATGATAGTATCATTCAACGAAATATGCAATTGATTTAAATTCTGTATTGGATTAGCTTGAGTATGGCCCCTGAATATGACAAGGGGGGCCCCTTAATCCTCCGATTCCCCAACAACTGTTTATGTCGTGTAATGCCTTGATGTATCCTTTGACGTAAAAGCTATTCATATTCAGGGGCCATACCCAAGCTAATCCAATACAGAATTTAAATCAATTGCATATTTCGTTGAATGATACTATCATCGGAATAATTACTATGGGGAGCTCCTAATCCTCCGATTCCCCAACAACTGTTTATGTCGTGTAATGCCTTGATGTATCCTTTGACTTAAAAACTATTCATATTCAGGGGCCATACTCAAATTAATTCAATACAGAATTAAAATCAATTACATATTCGTTGAATGGCATACTATCATCGGAATAATGACAAGGAGGCCCCTTAATCCTCCGATTCCCCAACAACTGTTTATGTCGTTTAATGCTCTGATGTATCCTTTGACTTAAAAGCTATTCATATTCGGGGGCCATACTCAAATTAATTCAATACAGAATTAAAATCAATTACATATTCGTTGAATGGCATACTATCATCGGAATAATGACAAGGGGGGCCCCTTAATCCTCCGATTCCCCAACAAATGTTTATGTCGTTTAATGCTCTGATGTATCTTTTGACTTAAAAGCTATTCATATTCAGGGGCCATACTCAAATTAATTCAATACAGAATTAAAATCAATTGAATATTCGTTGAATGGCATACTATCATCGGAATAATGACAAGGGGGGCCCCTTAATCCTCCGATTCCCCAACAACTGTTTATGTCGTTTAATGCTATGATGTATCCTTTGACTTAAAAGCTATTCATATTCGGGGGTCATACTCAAATTAATTCAATTCAGAATTAAAATCAATTACATATTCGTTGAATGGCATACTATCATCGGAATAATGACAAGGGGGCCCCTTAATCCTCCGATTCCCCAACAACTGTTTATGTCGTTTAATGCTATGATGTATCCTTTGACTTAAAAGCTATTCATATTCAGGGGCCATACTCAAATTAATTCAATTCAGAATTAAAATCAATTACATATTCGTTGAATGGCATACTATCATCGGAATAATGACAAGGGGGCCCCTTAATCCTCCGATTCCCCAACAACTGTTTATGTCGTTTAATGCTATGGTGTATCCTTTGACTTAAAAGCTATTCATATTCGGGAGCCATACTCAAATTAATTCAATACAGAATTAAAATCAATTACATATTCGTTGAATGGCATACTATCATCGGAATAATGACAAGGAGGCCCCTTAATCCTCCGATTCCCCAACAACTGTTTATGTCGTTTAATGCTATGATGTATCCTTTGACTTAAAAGCTATTCATATTCGGGGGCCATACTCAAATTAATTCAATACAGAATTAAAATCAATTACATATTCGTTGAATGGCATACTATCATCGGAATAATGACAAGGGGGGCCCCTTAATCCTCCGATTCCCCAACAACTGTTTATGTCGTTTAATGCTCTGATGTATCCTTTGACTTAAAAGCTATTCATATTCAGGGGCCATACTCAAATTAATTCAATACAGAATTAAAATCAATTGAATATTCGTTGAATGGCATACTATCATCGGAATAATGACAAGGGGGGCCCCTTAATCCTCCGATTCCCCAACAACTGTTTATGTCGTTTAATGCTATGATGTATCCTTTGACTTAAAAGCTATTCATATTCGGGGGTCATACTCAAATTAATTCAATTCAGAATTAAAATCAATTACATATTCGTTGAATGGCATACTATCATCGGAATAATGACAAGGGGGCCCCTTAATCCTCCGATTCCCCAACAACTGTTTATGTCGTTTAATGCTATGATGTATCCTTTGACTTAAAAGCTATTCATATTCAGGGGCCATACTCAAATTAATTCAATTCAGAATTAAAATCAATTACATATTCGTTGAATGGCATACTATCATCGGAATAATGACAAGGGGGCCCCTTAATCCTCCGATTCCCCAACAACTGTTTATGTCGTTTAATGCTATGATGTATCCTTTGACTTAAAAGCTATTCATATTCGGGAGCCATACTCAAATTAATTCAATACAGAATTAAAATCAATTACATATTCGTTGAATGGCATACTATCATCGGAATAATGACAAGGAGGCCCCTTAATCCTCCGATTCCCCAACAACTGTTTATGTCGTTTAATGCTATGATGTATCCTTTGACTTAAAAGCTATTCATATTCGGGAGCCATACTCAAATTAATTCAATACAGAATTAAAATCAATTACATATTCGTTGAATGGCATACTATCATCGGAATAATGACAAGGAGGCCCCTTAATCCTCCGATTCCCCAACAACTGTTTATGTCGTTTAATGCTATGATGTATCCTTTGACTTAAAAGCTATTCATATTCGGGAGCCATACTCAAATTAATTCAATACAGAATTAAAATCAATTACATATTCGTTGAATGGCATACTATCATCGGAATAATGACAAGGGGGGCCCCTTAATCCTCCGATTCCCCAACAAATGTTTATGTCGTTTAATGCTCTGATATATCCTTTGACTTAAAAGCTATTCATATTCGGGAGCCATACTCAAATTAATTCAATACAGAATTAAAATCAATTACATATTCGTTGAATGGCATACTATCATCGGAATAATGACAAGGGGGGCCCCTTAATCCTCCGATTCCCCAACAACTGTTTATGTCGTTTAATGCTATGATGTATCCTTTGACTTAAAAGCTATTCATATTTGGGGGCCATACTCAAATTAATTCAATACAGAATTAAAATCAATTACATATTCGTTGAATGGCATACTATCATCGGAATAATGACAAGGGGGGCCCCTTAATCCTCCGATTCCACAACAACTGTTTATGTCGTGTAATGCTCTGATGTATCCTTTGACTTAAAAGCTATTCATATTCAGGGGCCATACTCAAATTAATTCAATTCAGAATTAAAATCAATTACATATTCGTTGAATGGCATACTATCATCGGAATAATGACAAGGGGGGCCCCTTAATCCTCCGATTCCCCAACAACTGTTTATGTCGTTTAATGCTATGATGTATCCTTTGACTTAAAAGCTATTCATATTTGGGGGCCATACTCAAATTAATTCAATACAGAATTAAAATCAATTACATATTCGTTGAATGGCATACTATCATCGGAATAATGACAAGGAGGCCCCTTAATCCTCCGATTCCCCAACAACTGTTTATGTCGTGTAATGCTCTGATGTATCCTTTGACTTAAAAGCTATTCATATTCAGGGGCCATACTCAAATTAATTCAATTCAGAATTAAAATCAATTACATATTCGTTGAATGGCATACTATCATCGGAATAATGACAAGGGGGGCCCCTTAATCCTCCGATTCCCCAACAACTGTTTATGTCGTTTAATGCTATGATGTATCCTTTGACTTAAAAGCTATTCATATTTGGGGGCCATACTCAAATTAATTCAATACAGAATTAAAATCAATTACATATTCGTTGAATGGCATACTATCATCGGAATAATGACAAGGAGGCCCCTTAATCCTCCGATTCCCCAACAACTGTTTATGTCGTGTAATGCTCTGATGTATCCTTTGACTTAAAAGCTATTCATATTCAGGGGCCATACTCAAATTAATTCAATTCAGAATTAAAATCAATTACATATTCGTTGAATGGCATACTATCATCGGAATAATGACAAGGGGGGCCCCTTAATCCTCCGATTCCCCAACAACTGTTTATGTCGTTTAATGCTATGATGTATCCTTTGACTTAAAAGCTATTCATATTTGGGGGCCATACTCAAATTAATTCAATACAGAATTAAAATCAATTACATATTCGTTGAATGGCATACTATCATCGGAATAATGACAAGGGGGGCCCCTTAATCCTCCGATTCCACAACAACTGTTTATGTCGTGTAATGCTCTGATGTATCCTTTGACTTAAAAGCTATTCATATTTGGGGGCCATACTCAAATTAATTCAATACAGAATTAAAATCAATTACATATTCGTTGAATGGCATACTATCATCGGAATAATGACAAGGGGGGCCCCTTAATCCTCCGATTCCACAACAACTGTTTATGTCGTTTAATGCTATGATGTATCCTTTGACTTAAAAGCTATTCATATTTGGGGGCCATACTCAAATTAATTCAATACAGAATTAAAATCAATTACATATTCGTTGAATGGCATACTATCATCGGAATAATGACAAGGGGGGCCCCTTAATCCTCCGATTCCACAACAACTGTTTATGTCGTGTAATGCTCTGATGTATCCTTTGACTTAAAAGCTATTCATATTTGGGGGCCATACTCAAATTAATTCAATACAGAATTAAAATCAATTACATATTCGTTGAATGGCATACTATCATCGGAATAATGACAAGGGGGGCCCCTTAATCCTCCGATTCCACAACAACTGTTTATGTCGTTTAATGCTATGATGTATCCTTTGACTTAAAAGCTATTCATATTCGGGGGCCATACTCAAATTAATTCAATACAGATTTAAAATCAATTACATATTCGTTGAATGGCATACTATCATCGGAATAATGACAAGGAGGCCCCTTAATCCTCCGATTCCCCAACAACTGTTTATGTCGTTTAATGCTATGATGTATCCTTTGACTTAAAAGCTATTCATATTCGGGAGCCATACTCAAATTAATTCAATACAGAATTAAAATCAATTACATATTCGTTGAATGGCATACTATCATCGGAATAATGACAAGGGGGGCCCCTTAATCCTCCGATTCCCCAACAAATGTTTATGTCGTTTAATGCTCTGATATATCCTTTGACTTAAAAGCTATTCATATTCGGGAGCCATACTCAAATTAATTCAATACAGAATTAAAATCAATTACATATTCGTTGAATGGCATACTATCATCGGAATAATGACAAGGGGGGCCCCTTAATCCTCCGATTCCCCAACAACTGTTTATGTCGTTTAATGCTATGATGTATCCTTTGACTTAAAAGCTATTCATATTTGGGGGCCATACTCAAATTAATTCAATACAGAATTAAAATCAATTACATATTCGTTGAATGGCATACTATCATCGGAATAATGACAAGGGGGGCCCCTTAATCCTCCGATTCCACAACAACTGTTTATGTCGTGTAATGCTCTGATGTATCCTTTGACTTAAAAGCTATTCATATTTGGGGGCCATACTCAAATTAATTCAATACAGATTTAAAATCAATTACATATTCGTTGAATGGCATACTATCATCGGAATAATGACAAGGAGGCCCCTTAATCCTCCGATTCCCCAACAACTGTTTATGTCGTTTAATGCTCTGATATATCCTTTGACTTAAAAGCTATTCATATTCGGGAGCCATACTCAAATTAATTCAATACAGAATTAAAATCAATTACATATTCGTTGAATGGCATACTATCATCGGAATAATGACAAGGAGGCCCCTTAATCCTCCGATTCCCCAACAACTGTTTATGTCGTTTAATGCTATGATGTATCCTTTGACTTAAAAGCTATTCATATTCGGGAGCCATACTCAAATTAATTCAATACAGAATTAAAATCAATTACATATTCGTTGAATGGCATACTATCATCGGAATAATGACAAGGGGGGCCCCTTAATCCTCCGATTCCCCAACAAATGTTTATGTCGTTTAATGCTCTGATATATCCTTTGACTTAAAAGCTATTCATATTCGGGGGTCATACTCAAATTAATTCAATTCAGAATTAAAATCAATTACATATTCGTTGAATGGCATACTATCATCGGAATAATGACAAGGAGGCCCCTTAATCCTCCGATTCCCCAACAACTGTTTATGTCGTTTAATGCTATGATGTATCCTTTGACTTAAAAGCTATTCATATTCGGGAGCCATACTCAAATTAATTCAATACAGAATTAAAATCAATTACATATTCGTTGAATGGCATACTATCATCGGAATAATGACAAGGGGGGCCCCTTAATCCTCCGATTCCCCAACAAATGTTTATGTCGTTTAATGCTCTGATATATCCTTTGACTTAAAAGCTATTCATATTCGGGGGTCATACTCAAATTAATTCAATTCAGAATTAAAATCAATTACATATTCGTTGAATGGCATACTATCATCGGAATAATGACAAGGGGGGCCCCTTAATCCTCCGATTCCCCAACAACTGTTTATGTCGTTTAATGCTATGATGTATCCTTTGACTTAAAAGCTATTCATATTTGGGGGCCATACTCAAATTAATTCAATACAGAATTAAAATCAATTACATATTCGTTGAATGGCATACTATCATCGGAATAATGACAAGGAGGCCCCTCAATCCTCCGATTCCCCAACAACTGTTTATGTCGTTTAATGCTATGATGTATCCTTTGACTTAAAAGCTATTCATATTCGGGAGCCATACTCAAATTAATTCAATACAGAATTAAAATCAATTACATATTCGTTGAATGGCATACTATCATCGGAATAATAACTGTTTATGTCGTTTAATGCTATGATGTATCCTTTGACTTAAAAGCTATTCATATTCGGGAGCCATACTCAAATTAATTCAATACAGAATTAAAATCAATTACATATTCGTTGAATGGCATACTATCATCGGAATAATGACAAGGGGGGCCCCTTAATCCTCCGATTCCCCAACAAATGTTTATGTCGTTTAATGCTCTGATATATCCTTTGACTTAAAAGCTATTCATATTCGGGGGTCATACTCAAATTAATTCAATTCAGAATTAAAATCAATTACATATTCGTTGAATGGCATACTATCATCGGAATAATGACAAGGGGGGCCCCTTAATCCTCCGATTCCCCAACAACTGTTTATGTCGTTTAATGCTATGATGTATCCTTTGACTTAAAAGCTATTCATATTTGGGGGCCATACTCAAATTAATTCAATACAGAATTAAAATCAATTACATATTCGTTGAATGGCATACTATCATCGGAATAATGACAAGGAGGCCCCTTAATCCTCCGATTCCCCAACAACTGTTTATGTCGTTTAATACTCTGATGTATCCTTTGACTTAAAAGCTATTCATATTCAGGGGCCATACTCAAATTAATTCAATTCAGAATTAAAATCAATTACATATTCGTTGAATGGCATACTATCATCGGAATAATGACAAGGGGGGCCCCTTAATCCTCCGATTCCCCAACAACTGTTTATGTCGTTTAATGCTATGATGTATCCTTTGACTTAAAAGCTATTCATATTTGGGGGCCATACTCAAATTAATTCAATACAGAATTAAAATCAATTACATATTCGTTGAATGGCATACTATCATCGGAATAATGACAAGGGGGGCCCCTTAATCCTCCGATTCCACAACAACTGTTTATGTCGTGTAATGCTCTGATGTATCCTTTGACTTAAAAGCTATTCATATTTGGGGGCCATACTCAAATTAATTCAATACAGAATTAAAATCAATTACATATTCGTTGAATGGCATACTATCATCGGAATAATGACAAGGGGGGCCCCTTAATCCTCCGATTCCACAACAACTGTTTATGTCGTTTAATGCTATGATGTATCCTTTGACTTAAAAGCTATTCATATTCGGGGGCCATACTCAAATTAATTCAATACAGATTTAAAATCAATTACATATTCGTTGAATGGCATACTATCATCGGAATAATGACAAGGGGGGCCCCTTAAACCCCCGATTCCCCAACAACTGTTTATGTCGTTAATTGCTCTGATGTATACTTTAATATAAGTTCTAATTATAGTCAAAAGTTAATTCTGAAAATAAACTGCTACTGAACTAAAATGTATTATTTATTTCGATAATTTTTCATTTTTGATTTGTTAGAATTGATATAACTATCATGATGGTTTGATAGTTTTACGACATATTTATTTTTGGGCTGACACTAAAATATGGCGGTTTTACTGTGGTAACAGAATAAGTTGGGATTTAACATACCGGAAATAGAAAATATTTGGCAGATACTTGATGCAGTAAATGTTCGGATATTTTATAGTACCTTAATAGTTTTGGGGTTAACATTTTTCGCCCAACTTCAAATATATAAGGAACCACAACAACATTTTAAAGATTTATCATTTTTCTATCATAATTTTTTCTATCACGATAGTTTCATTTTTTCACGACACTTGTATTAGTGTTGCCAACTTTTAAATCCGCCATTTTTTGGGCTAGAATTTTGGGCCAACTTCATATAGGTGGCCATTTGGACTACGTCATAATTAAGAAAATATTTTTAGAGCAATTTTCTACTATTGCGAATCAAACGCGATTCTGGTTTTCCATTAGAACCGTAGCTGCTTGTTCCTTATAATAATCCGGAAATTGGAACTAATAATTTTCGCTACAACGAAAGTTTTATTAGAGCTAGGAATATAATCGAGAAAAGTTTCGATGTTGTGAAATCTAGATTCAGGTATCTGCACCGCCACAGAACACTTCATTATCATCCAAATTCAGCGTTCCAAATAGTTTATGCCGTGTTTATTTTACACAACTCATGTTTGGATTATTCAAATTTAGACACCGAAAAATCTCCAAATGCATCAGATGAAAATTCAGATAATTCTGCTTCTGAAGATAATTCTATTGAATATGAAATTGATGATAATGTGTTTGAAATTATGGATGACGACACTACTTCCGGAAATTCAGATAATACGACCTGGTACAATTTGGGATGTGCATTACGAGAGTCATATGTTCACCAATATTTTATTTGAGCTTAGCCCAAAAATAAATTGAAAAAGACCAGTAATTTTGAAATAAAATGGTCGTTTATTTTAATTAAATTAAAAATATCACATTCTTTGTGTTTAACAATATATATTTTATATAATCTAAAAATTTCATGTCTTCTTCTCATTTCATCGCATTTAATAGCCTTTAAAAGCGATTGCCTTATAAAATCAAAATTAAGTGAGCCATTGCAACAGGTTCATCTAATTTTGATAGTTAAGGACAATTGCCTTTGCCACACTATCACGCACGACTATCTGCAATACGGATCATTGCATTAGCCAGTCTGACATACCCTTCCCTTCTCCATTTTGTTCTTTTCCTATTATTCCTTCGGGTAGTGTTTTTTGACATTTCATTTGTGGTTGATGTAGATGGATGTATATCATCTTCTTTGGAGGTTCAAGGAAAATTTTCAGCAAGAAATCCCGCTTTATTTTCATTTATTCCTTCCAAAGCTAATTCACCTCAAACACTCGCTCTTCAAACTCCGTCAATATTACCGCGGGAAAGATGGTCCACCACAAGTTGAATCAACATATGATTTGATATTTCTCCTTTTATGCCTTAATGCATTTCGCCAGTTTTCAAAAATCTAAAAATAAAAGGTTATGTGTCTCAATAAATTAAACATTTAAGTTGACCCGCCTTTTTCAGTTCTTTTTCGTTTTTGGAAGCTCCTAATCCTGGACATACATTTCATATTGCTTGCGTGATGTTTTTCTTTGCCTTGGTTTTTTAACTATAGATACACAACATAAATGTTTTTAACTATAGATACATATTTTTATTTATTTATTGATGAAAATAATTAACAGTTAAATAAAATAAATTTATAAATGAATAAAATTACACAGAATAAAATTTAAATAATTTTAAAACAAATCTGATCAATACAAAGCTGGTTTTGTAATTACTGTTGCCATGTTGGTTTTTAAGAATAAATCTATCTGTCAAAATTAGATCCGTAATCACGAATTCAAAATGTAATATAGTTTGTTTGTAAAATTGTACAAGATCATGTTATGATAAAATTGAATATAACAGGGTGTGTCCAGAATACGGAACTATCTAATTTTTAAAAAATTTAACACAAAAATATAATAATTTTTTTTTCGGAATAAGGGTCATTATTTTATTGTAAATTAAAAAAAAAACCCAGTTAACAGTTTTTGTTTCTCGCCAATTTCACCCTGCGAATTATATTATGTGATATCCTTGAAAGAAAAATCTTCTCCAGGAATAGATGGTATAACCAATAGTGTTATAAAGGCACTTGCATGCCTTTTAGTGGACGTCCTAGCCTTTATCTTTAATTTAAGCGTAGAAACGTAAGCGTAGTTGTTTCGATTTTAAAAAAAATTAAAGTGAATGAAAGGAACCAGTGTTCATCTCTATATAAAAATTCAAATTTAAACGTTTCTTCCAATGAAATATATGCATTGATTGTGATCCTCACAGTTTCAAGATACACTGAAGTACCTCGACGGAAATTGTATTAGTCACACATTTGGAAAAGTTCGACCGCTTATCGACGAGATGACTAAAACTTTCATGAAATATGCACCGATGGCATTGCGGATGGGTCAATGATTCCCTATTTTGGTCGTCATCGCTATAAGCAATTTATGCGAAATAAACCGATCCGTTTTGGTTTTAAATCGTAGAAGTTAGTCCAAAAAGTAGAACCTGCATACAATTGTATGGCTTGATTCGTCTTGATTTTCTTTATTTTTTGATAGTTTTTTTACCAACGCGTGAATTCTGCAAAAAACTTTCGGTATTAAACTTTGGGGGAACCAGTATAGCTAGAGAGCATCGCGCTGCGTGAAGGCGCCATTAAGCGAAGTAAGGAGAAATCTGAAAAAGATACATATACCGCTTTCGACTAAAATAGTAAAATAACAGCTATCTGTTGGAAGGATAACAACGTAGTAACGATCTTGTCTAACGAATTTTGGGTTTCCCCTACGAAAACATGCTTCCTCTACTCTTCTGCTGAAAAAAAAATCAGTAGTGCGGCCAAACGTTTTACATACGTAAAGTCAATTTACGGAAGGTGTCATTCGATACTCATGCAGCAAACTACCGAATTGGTATAAACGGAAAAAAGTGGTACATTCCAATTGCTTTATGAATTTTTGATGCAGCAATCTGGATTTCATGGGTTTTAGCAAAATCGGTTAGATGCAACTTTCTTCGAATTTAGAAGACCAATTGCGCCCAGTCCACGTTCCAAGGGCATACAACTGTATCCGGCTCTTCAAAGCGGTTCTATCATTTGATTTTAACATGAACTTTGATAAAAATATGTGGAGAATCTGGACTAAGAACATGAAAATATGCTTGTCCTGTGTAATTCCACTATACACGTTAAATGTTTCGACCTTTCGTTTCGACCTCCTTAAAAATTGAAAAATTTGTGATACAAACAATTAATGTGATAGTTGAGACTAAATAAGGTACGCAGCGTACTGAATTTATATAATTTATATTATATTTTATGTTAAATGTATTCTAAATTTAATAAACCTTAATTGACAAAAACAAAGTGTTTTTATTATAATTTTTTGGCAATGGCAATCCCCAAATGGCTCTTTTCGGCCTCATAAGTTTTCATGAAATGATTTTTCCAAGCTGGTTAAAACTAAAATCCAAAACCACTAAATGTAGTATCTATCGATCTATCGATCGATTGGCTTAGGTCGTGAAATTTTATAAAATGTTCGTCAAAATACTTGCTGTACTACGGCCAGTTCCAGGAGTCCCAGAAATGTTACCAAGTGTGGGCATTAATCGCTTAATAAATTACGGATTCAGCTGTTTTGAATAGTTAACCAAGTAAAAATAGAAAATTGTCGAGTTGCTTCACGATAATTTGTAAATCAGTAAGTTTAAAAAAATCTAGAATACGTCTCGTCAAAATATCAACTATAAATGACCGATTCCGACTAGAATATTCTAATAATTAAAAGATTTTTTTTAAATTAATAAATTTGTTTATTTATTCAATATAACAACTGATTCGGAGATCATCTGTAACCCATTGATTACTCATTTTACAATAAATTTTTATTGGCATTCGTGCATTTAAGTTGGGTTCAATTTATACAGGATCATTGGTTAATTTTGTTGGTAGATTTAACGAATTTGTGGTGATCATTTGTGGGGATTTCAATCTCTCAAATATTAGTTGGACTGTGATGAAGAAATGAACTAGATTATGCCTGCAAACGTGAATTTGGGTAACGAGCTCCTATTCATGGACTCCATATACGACTTAAATTTGAGCCAAATCCGTGAAACAAAAATGGACTAGACTAATGAACCAGTTTTATTAAAGACAGAAGAATCACTGTGAATCACAATGATATTCTCCATAACTGGTCCCAAAATTACCATAGGCGGAACCCTTATCACAACGAAAACAACCAATCCAAATTGCTTACAACAATATTTTGAAAAATAAAATGGAATGCCGTGTTTAACAGCAATCACATGGAAGTAAACGTGGAAAAATTGTACACACATCTATTTAAAGGCATTGTTTTATTCATTCTCATGAGAAAAACGAACAAATATTCTCCAAACGTAACAGTTTTTAAAACAAAAAAGACAAGACTTACAAACAAAACCTCAAATTATGTTCCCAAGATAAACACAATTTACTGTGTGTAACCAAAATTTTAAATCCTATTTTGAACTGAAATAAAAAGCTTTATTCGCATATAAAAATAAAATTAAAGGACATCCCAACACTTTTAGAGATTTTTTGAACCAAACGCGAAATTGAGACGGAGTAACCGTCTGGATGAGATTTAAAGATCTTAAGTCTTGTTTGTGATCCTCAAGGTGAATTTATTTGACCCTCTAGCAAAATTTTCTGCAGAAAAATTTGCTACCGAATAAAAATCGAAGAGAGAGAGAGAGAGAGCAAAAACAAACAATCAAAGGGGTCCCTCTATCCGGTAGTCAATTATTTAATTGCGAGGCGAAATATGGCAACTAGATTTATTTTGCCATGTCAATTGACAAATTTTTTGTAAATTTAAATTTGTTTTGCGATTGTAAAGTAGAAATCCACGAAAAGACTTATTTCTATATAAACAAATTTCTTAGAATCACTCCACCACAATATACACACGTTGACACGACCACATCAAAAATAAAATTAAATTATCATGAATATGGGATAAAAATTGTGATCGGGTAAAAACATTGTGTCACATTTCTCGATGGGTTGAGACCGCACAGCGTTCCTAAAAATCTAAAATTTTAAAAGTTAAGTAGCAACAGTAGAAACAAAATATTATGTTAGTGGCTGATCGCCGATGTTTGTTAGAGGCTGATCGCCGAATCTGAGTAAAGGAGTTTGGCTTAAGATGGTGTATACAGTACAATTAAATTGCTATTAATTTTTCCGAACACGACTTCTAATTTAATTGCTGTCGACATTATACAATTTATGATGTAATCGCTACATAAAACGCAATTAAATCTAGCAACTAGGCAGGTAATTGATTGTATACATTAACATGCAACAAAGCGCCAGAGTTCCATTCAAACCGATACAGCAACTAAAGTTTGACTAATTACGAGTAAAGGGAAAAAAAATATTCTTTTGTAATGATCGTAACATGATTATACCATAAGCTTTTAATAATACTAATAAAAGCATAAAAACTAAATTATATTTCATAATATCATGTCACCACTAAATATGTTTTTTTTATGTTTATGTGTATAAAAGCATAAATTAAATTTTAATGTTTTTATTTCATGTTTCAAAATACAAAAAAAAAATATTTTTCATAATAAGGCTTTACCGAATTGAATACATTGAATACAAATACATCCATAAATTTTAAATGAGACTAAATTGAAAAAAAAAAATGAAAAACCATTTCAACTTAAACAATCAAATAAATATAAATATTACAAAAAAAAAAGCTCGTGAATAATAAAAAATATTTTAAGGTTTGGTTTTTTTTGTGTGTCGTCGAATAATTCAACGACATTTATAAACCAAACCAAACGAAATGAAAAAACCAAAAAAAAAAATGTTTAATGAATTTCCATATTTGTGTTGTGCATGTTCAATCATTGAGCTTTAAGCTCTTTTTTCTCGTCTCATAGTATTTAATTTGTTTGTTTCGTTTCGTTTCAGGAAATCAAAATGTTAACAATTTCTGGGTTATTCGCGTTGAAACAAAGTATAGGCACAACGAGCGATTTATTAACAAAAAGCTCGCGTATGCGGAAAAATTTTTTATTTTACATCTTGATTGATGACAATTAATTGTATAGTGTGTGTCTATACGGGATAGTATTTCGTTTAACTATAGGCTTTATATGATAACCACGTATGATTTACCATGACAATATATCGACGGGGATACAAAATTTAAACGCGTTTCGCTCGTCGTCGATATATATGAAAAAAAAAAATACAAAAAATTGTTCCGTTGAGCTTTAATGAATTTTAAGTGCTTTTGTTAATTATTTTTTGGTTTTCAGTTTGTTCATTGTTGATATATTTATTTATGTGTATTGTGATTTTTATGAGTTTAAAATTGATGAAAAATTAAAATTTTTTGGGGCATTTTGTGACGAGGATACTATAGTTGAATATAATTTATTTATAGTGCACAATTAGTAGAGTTAATATCATGTACATTTCATATTTTTGTGAAGAGGCGAATAAATGCTGCTATAAAATTTGACGATGTTTAAGATATTTAATTAATGTTTAATTCTGTTATCAAACTGGACAGGCGTGTAATGTAATTTAATTTTGATATCGAGGTGAGATTACACCAAGCCGTTGGAAGTTTGGTTTCGAACTAATGAAACTTTGAATTTTTAAAATTAAAAAATTTGAAATTCTTTGGACTTTCATACAAAGTATGATAACAGCGCCTCAAAGCATGTTTAAAGTATTTTAATTAATTTTGTAGTTTGGTCACTGCAGTCTGATGAGATGACCGATTTTTTTAATTTAAAAAAAAATCTGAAAGTTTCCAACTTCCTAGGTTCGGTTACCAACGACTTGGTAACCGCACCTAGATGTAAAAATATGATCTGGCCTAACATCCCGAATAACCCAAAATTTTGATATGTTTTATAAAAAATTAATGATAAATAGCTTAAAATTCACTAGGAAATTTTTTGAAATAGCTAAGATTACCGTGGGAAAGGTCTTTAAACTAATGAGAATAACGTACAGTGTGGGTTGCAGGATGGTATTGGTCATACATGTGCAAAAATATGACGAATGATGCACGTGATATTTCTCTATTTTTGTCTCTGTATTTTTGTATTGTACAAACTGGAGAAATTGATTGTACAAGTTTTGATAAAAAAGCAAAAACTAAAAATTATATTTTTTTCCTTTTTATTTTATTTTTTGACACTTGTTCGCTCGTTGATGGCGATAAGAAGAATGAATTAAACTAATTTCTAGGTATTCAAGATGAATTTATATAATAACAAGGTAAGTAAACTAATTGCTAGTGTTTACTCTAGGTTTAGGTTTCTATAATGTATGTATGCGATGTATCCAGGTGGATTATGTGCTGCAGGCAGAGAATTTGTTCCAGGTAAGTATGACTGGACTCGCCGGGGTTGACTCGTTAGAGTCAAAACTTGAGAGGAGGGTGATTTTGGTGATCGGCCATTTCAGCAGCTTGCTATTTGAAGTTTGATGGTCACTACCTTAATTAACTTGTCGGTTCCCGGATGTTCCTCAGCAACTCTTGCTAATGCTCATTTTGACGGTGGTAGATTTTGTTCTTGGAGGAGGACTAAGCTTTTCACTTTGATTTGTTGATTAAGTATACGCCATTTATGAAGTTTTTTAGTGAGGTTAGATACTCCAATGTCCAGCGTTTTCAGAATCCTTGTAGCATCGACTGTAATAGCTGCCATCTGCTTAGGTGATTAATTTTGATATGATGCAGACTGGGTTCGGGTAACATGCTTAACGGCTGAGAATTTCAGAGCCTCTATTTACTTGATCATTATCACGAACTCTTCGCACGTAAGGATGGAGTTTCCAATCACGCAACACAAGTGGTATTTAGTGGATTTTACAGTGATTTCCCACAACCCACCAAAGGTATGGGACTCCAACTAGACACCTTGAGTGGCCCAGAATCGTAGAAGAACTAGCAGCAAGGTGTCAGTAATCATGTCAGATACCAAATCTAGGGTAGTTGCCTTGGTCGCCATACAAACGTATATAACTAGGTATGCCTTAAATCTTTTAGCTGAACGATGACGATGAGTTTGACTTTGAAAAGACCAGCTAAATCTATACCTATTTGTGTATAAAGGCTCTGACTGGGGGCTAACGCGCGGGAGTTGTTGTTGAGTTACAGCGTTGTATTGGCAGCAAACCATACACTGTCGGATTATTCGGCGGATGAGGTTCCGTGCTCTTGGAGTTCGCTGCTTTAATATGGTTAGTAATAGTTTTGGCCCAGCATGCAGATGTTGAATATGTTTTTCTCGTATACCAGTCGTTCAATTATGATGTGGCTGGATGGCAGTATAGTGGGATGTTTTACATCATATTCCAAGTCTGCATGACCTAAGCTTCCTCCCACTCTCAGTAGTCCATGTGCATCGATAAATGGAAAGAACGAATGTAAATTAGAGGATGAATTTAAAGGTAATGATTATTTTTTAAGACAAAAAATAACAATCTCGGCTTTGCGTATCTCTGTGGCTGTTATGGGTGTTGCGGGCTGTGTTTCTACCTTCGTGTTCTATTTTACCATCAGTGAACGCATGGAATAAATGTTCACAACCAAGTAGAACATCTACTTGCGTTGGTTGATAATATTAGGGATCGGCGAACGGATGGATGGATTCAAAATGTGAATTGCTGATATCAATCAAATGTATTAGAAGTTTGGATCAAATTCTGGGTATAATATAAGCCTGGGTCTAAATTTTATAATCATGGTCAACACAAGACCATATCATGAGACCGGATACTCCCTTGGCCAGTCCAGCCCGTAATGCATTCAAAGAATAATTTGTTATGAACGAATGAGTGGAACCAGAGCCAAGATGGGCAAGACATTTTGTCCATCTTCCGAAATTATCCTCAATTTCGATCTCGGCTGTCGGAAGCATTTATATTGTTGGCGGGTTTGGGATATAATCATTTTCAATGAGTTCAGCCTTTGGTTGATCATTGTGGATCGCAGGTATCAAATAAATGTTTCCTTCTTATGAGGTTGATGCGCTCGGTTCTGGGGACGCAAAGAACACCTTTTATTTATTGGTTAAGATTAGTGACTTCTTCAAGATGTAGTGACTTCTTCAAGATGTAGCATTTAAAACAGCTTTTCACATTCTTACAACATGCTCATCGGATAAACAATTAGAGCAACGTTTTAGTGTTTTCATTAATCGACGACTATCGACGCGCATATTACGAAATTAGTTAAAAGTTAACAATTTATGATATTCATCGGTTCATAACGGGCACGGAGGTTACGTAAAACGATTTACTCGGCGAGGATAACTTGGGAGCATTATGAACTCGTTTAGCTCCGGAACGTAAACTTATGTTAATTTTAATTCATATTGATTGCCATTTCCATTTTGATTATTTTTATTTTTTTCAATTTTTCAATTTATATTGGTGTAGTCGACTGCCAAATAACGGGCGCTACGTACGCGTACATTGGTTTCGCTTCACAGTTTATTCAAGTTCAGCGAAATTTTTTTTGTTCGATTTATATTTTTCGCTTCACCATCAATCGAGTTCACCGAAGATTCTGTTGTTGAATAAAAAAATATTTAAATTAAAAACAGCACTGCGTATGACATTCGGTTTTATTTTATTTTCTCATTCATCGGCTTCGAGTTTTTCTTTCTGTGATTATTCTTGATTATGTACTTATCCTTGTTGTTTTTCTTATAAAATGAATTACTAAATGTTTAGGATTGGTATGAGGGGACGGGAACTCTCATTTCGTGTCGGTTCCATACTTACAGGCGGGACATCCACAGGCTCGGAGTAGCAGGTCCAGCATATGATGTCGTCCTTACTACAGTAAAATTTACACAGCCTCCTCGTGGCACTCTGGCAGTTTCAAGCTGTCGGAGTGTGAATCGTATGGAATCCTCTAGAGGTATCTCCGGATGAAGAGAGGCTTTTTCTGTTGAAGAAACGTTCGTACCCTGTTATGCTGCTTCGTTGTTGCTTGGCATCGGCCTCTAGGATTCGATGAGTGATTCGGCGGTTTCTTCAGCAGACAATATACTTGTTACTCGAGGAGATCCGGTCGTTCCTGGTCACACGCGGTTATTATTGCATTTATCTTATGTTCCTCAAATTTCGGACGAATTGATTTCAGTTTTTTTTAGTTTAATCTTTATTCTGTTCTGTTACATGGTGTAGGCCAGGAACATGCAAGCCTAAACTTTCTCACGACCCAAAACACTGTGATCTAATCAGCAAAATCACCATGACGCTGGCCTCTGCATGTTTAGAAGAATCTGTGCAATACCTAACAGAGTACCCGTCACTTTCAGGATGACAGGATACTGCCGCCGCTTTATTAGTAATTATTCTACTTAAGCAGCTACTATCAAAGGTATTAGAGAACACTAAAAAATGAAAATGAAAAAATTAAAGCTTTTGAAAGTGTACAGCATGCAATGCTTACGCCTCGAAGTAATTTAAAGCCGCACAGAAAAATTACAGCATCACTGAACGCGAATGCTATTGCTGCGTTCCATGGTGTTAAACATTTCTGAACGTATGTTGAATAATCGCACGGACCACGCCAGCTGGAAGTGGCTAATGAGCAAATGAAATCTGACAAGACGCCTGGCCCGATTTAGTTTAAAGCTGCAATCGAATAATTTTGCCGTACAACATAATAATGGTTCGCAAAACAGTGTACTTGAGGTTCTTTCCAGAGTAAATATGGACGAAATCATTGCCAACGCAAAGCTTAACACTGATGCTGAAGTTCTACTTCACATTGAGTTGTAGTCTACACATTTTTTCGACGAGGACGTTTACAAGATCGACCAAACTTGAAATCTAACGTCACCATGGAAAATGTATGCTATACATCTGCTCGAATTGCGGTATTTAGAAGAAGACGAACCAAAGTGGGTAATTCCAAATCCTTTAATCAGGATTTGTTGGCGCCAAAGCCAGGAAATTTTTCTGACCCGAAATGGTTAAAGATGTCATCAACAATGTTAGCAGTTGAATTACATGTAAGATGGTAAAACTAGTTAATTACCTAACGGGAAAAATGACAGAAGTATTAAGACCTTTTCAATTTTTCTATCCAGGCTTTTTAGGACCTTATCCATAAATCGAAAAATTTGCTGTAAATGTTTGCTGTAAATTCTATAAACCAGCTTCTAAATATTCGCTAACCCACTCCCATATAGACTTAGCTGACGAGTCAGTTCAGTTTACTGAAAAAGTTCCGTTACTCCTGGTCAATTCTTTAATTTTTTCGGCTTTCACAGTTTTTTATAAAAATTAATGAATGAGGTTTATCGAGTGCCAGGATTCGATTGGGTGAGGACTAATTTTTAGTGCTAAAATCCGTTCAAAGGTATTTTTATTTTTATTTATTTATTTAATTTAAAATTATGTTTAATTATTAGAATAGTAAATTTAATTTATTTTAAATTTAATTTTGAATGTTTATCCGTCATATGTAATGGCGGAAAGATGAGGTGTGTAGCATCGTGGTGTGCGACGGTGTTGAATTTGTGCTCTTTGCTTGTATTCGTCGCGACTCCATTTTCTAATACTCATGGTATTGTTCCTGTTGTCTTTTTGGGAAAGCCACGTTTATTGTTGTTTACCAAGTCACCCGTGGTAAAGCAACCGGGTGGCGATTTAGAGTTGTGCTACTAATTTGTGTGAAACAAAAGCAAAACATTTACTGTGTCCTTCCCCTTTATTAATCTTTTTTGGCTCGATCGATCTTGGCAAAAATTGCGGTGAAATGACTTTTCTAAAAGTAGGAGTCGATTTCGATGGGTTATAATTTCGGGAAAATTAGTTATGGTGGTGTTTTGGAGGGGTCCGGGTCCCTTTTGTTTATCCCAAAATCACTTAATTTGGCGATTTTGCAATAGATTACATCCTAAGTTCTATGAACACTGGAAGCATGAAAGCAATTGGTAAAAGTTCAGATAAACTTTATTTTGTTTGACGTAAAAAGCTTTACTGTTCCTAGAGATTAGTGTTAGTTTAATCATGTGTTAGTGGTGGTGGTTTTATAGTAAGTATGTTGTTTTTTTAAATTTTCTTTGCTTTTGGTTTGGTTACAAGAATGAATCGAAGTAGACTCTAGAGTAAAGGTTAGATAGGCTCAATTCCTGTAAGTTCGAAACCAGGAGATTGAATTGGTTTCCAGTTAGTTATAACTTTTCGGCCTGTTTTGAAATTTCCGAGTGGAAAATATATGTATCGTTTATAAAAGCATAATTTAAATAATATTTTTAATTTGTCCAAACTATGCCGATTTAATGTCTAGAATATATGAATTTTGGCACGTTACAATCCGAGAGTAGGAAAAAAGGGCATGAAATCGTTTCTGGGTTCTTACTATTGGACCTTACGTTTCATCAACGTTACAAAACCCAAAATATCAAGTCTCACTTATTGCTCTGGACGCGTATCGTACATGGGATAGTCGCAATAGTGTAATGCCGCCGAGCAAGACGCGTTCTTTCAGCGATACCGCCACTTGGGTAAAATGACTTTTTAAGATAACCACCGTTCATTAATTCCGACAGATATCAGGGCCATTAGCCATGTTACTGTTTCGACCAACAATTACATTTGATCCCAACTTATGTTATAATGTGTGTTTGCCGTAAAGTAAAAATAAATTAGTAACTGCCAAATTATTAAAGCAAAAAAAAAATTTACTTACTAAAATTTCAGTGAAAATATCTGAATAAAGTCGCTTGAATGTTGCCTCACGGGCAAATCACGTGCACTTGACGTATACTACCGTATTCATTCCAGTTTGACTAGTAATCTGAGCAAGTTTCAGAAAAACTATATCTGGAATTATCTGGTTACAGTCGCTATAATATTGTCTCACATACGATTTAAGGGCGCTTGACGGATACCACCATTCTTTGAAGTTTGGCTTAAACCTAAGATATTTGTTTATATCGCCCCAAAGGCGAATTCGTGGAAGTTTAACTACTAATCTGGAATATTCCTAGAAAAATTTTATTTATTTGAATATCAAAATATCGATTTCCTGTAAATCTCTCAGTTCGAAACTTCAAGTCATACTATTGGCTTCATGGAAATCTGCATAGTCTTTTTCAGCTGAGGTTAAGGCTGTCTAATAAAAATTTCATTTTTTTGCTGAAAGTTATAAATGTCATGACAGGTTATCACGACACTTTTTACTGTCGTGATAGTGATATTCTCCGCACTATTAAAGAAAATTCGTGCGATAGATATAGTTTAATGTTACTATCGGTTTACGGACTAACTTTTTATAAATGGTGAGTTTAGGTCTGATTAGGCTAACACGCAATGGCAGGATATCTTAAAATTACATAAAAGTAATTTTACAATTATTAGGGCTGAATGTTGTAAATATCACGACAGTATATCATGATACTGTTTAATATCGTGATAGTGACATTTTTTCTGGCTGGGATAGTAAATTGCTATGATAGTGGGAGTTTAATGTTCCCATAGCACTTTTTCGGGCTGATTATCGGATTAGCTTCATATACATTGTTCACCGGTGTCAGCATTTCCGTTCATGTTTGAACATAGTTTGTTTCCTCTTTACAATCTGCTTACGGTAACAGTTTAACAATTTTGAGTTTACCAATTACTGTACTGCCACCAAACATCGTCCATTTTTTAATGCAATTAAAATCCGAGTTATACCGAGCATACCTGTAGGGTGCGATACCTGAGCTGAATCAATTTTTGATGAAAAAGATTTTTGTTTACTTCTCAGGTTAGATATTGGCTAAATCAACTTTTTATATATTCGTGCTCTGGACGAAATCGAAGGTGGAATTTTTAATTTTTTTCCTTTCGAATCCATATGGTAATAAAAGATATGTATTCAGTTCTTCTATATATGAATAAAATAATATAACGAAAAGCACCGAACATAAGTGTTAAAAGATTCCTATAATATTTATAGATTTAAAGAAATGAAAAGAATCTTTAAAGGTAGTAGGGCACCTTCCTTTAAGCTGTTAAACCTTAATATACGTTTAAATTTATAGATGTTTCACTTTCACTTTATCACTGACAATTTAAAATATTTAAAGCACAACACAAGAAAATTAACGCTAATTATATTGTCAAACACAAAATTCTCAAGAAACATCGCCCACACAACGTCATAAATATTTGATGGAAAATCAATGTTATTTTACTTTTCACATGTCTCTCGATAATCATCCTGGCATCTCTATATCTACATTTTCGTGTTGTGTGTATTCCCAAATCATTTATCAAGATGAAAAAAAGAATGAAAATCTTTTCCAATAACACAGCATTCGTGCTCTCTTCATTCTACATCATTCATTGCGCTGCTACGATGCTGATATGAATGTCGATTTTCTATTATTTTTTTATCGGGATTTGGGGGAAAATGTAAAATGGGTTTTCCTTTTCTTGAAACGTTTTCGATATGTTATACTATATACAGAGTGTACTAGTTTTGATATAATATTGAACAAACTTGTTCGTATGATTTGAGACACCCTTTTGAAAAATACTTGATTGCAAGAGCACAGATAACGAACTAAATTTTTTTTTATTGACTACTATTCCATACAATACTTTCGATCCAATCACGATGCGGATAGACAAGGGTGTATATACCTGGATTATTTAAAAACCCGCACATATTATTGTATGTTGCAAGTCCGATTAGGGTCGATGTTTCATAAAATTCCGGATGTGGCGCTACTATACTACCACCCGAATCGGCCGGACATGCAGTAAACAGTAACGATTTTGATCCAGCGCACACTTGATTCCCAGCATCAATGCCACGATATAATTTTTTAAACGGTCGATCAAAATACGTTTTACACTCATCAGTGGTATATGTTTCTAGTAGAATTTTAACGAGTTTCTCGGTTGTTGGATTTATAGCGCTATTTGCACCGTAACCGAGTGCGATCACGGTAGGTGGAATGATGTTCGTGTTAGGCAGGCATATCGGACGCACATACGAATTAAATCGCACGGTTTGCACTAATTTTATTAATCCAATATCATTGTAGTAGTGATCCCGGGAATAATTTGGATGTTCTGTGAGTTTCTCGACATCATAATCCATGGGGCAGTCATCCGAGTTCCATGATTTATGTAGTGTGGTTATAGCAACCCGAACCGTTACTACTGATTTTTGAACTCCGGTCGATCTATACGTGAAAAACAAACATTTAGAGTTTATTATAATAATTGGAACCGTTATATATTCTTACAGATCATGAATTCGTAGGCATTGCGCCACCGTCAATACAAATTTCTCGCTTATTAACGCACCACTACAGCTGAATTCGATTTCATCCTGCGATTTAATATATCCAAGCGCCACTATATGTGGATACTCTGTAGGTTTGGATAGTATTCCTTCAATTAGACTACGTTCATTCTCATTCGAAATTCGGCTGGTATAATCGATCGGCTCCACAACCAACCGGTACATTTCGGCGTACACCTCTTGACTATAGTTATAACAAGCTAACGAAAATATTACGAAATTATCGTAATGTAGGTTATGGTGTAAACTTACCTTGTTCAAATGGCTTCGGTCCACTAGGCTCCGCTTCTCTACAGCACACAAATTGTGTATTGCGGTGTACATAACATGAATTTTTATCTACAATACTTCCCATCGGACATTGATTATGGGGCCGGCACATTCCATGATCATTTGCATTTCGAGTGCTAGTACAATTGCGCCCAAACACTTTGAGAAATCTAAAATCGGACGAATCCCACGGTTCAAATTTTTTTATCGATCGTATTGGACAGCATTGAGGCTGAACTGTTGATGTTTTGGTTAGTGCTACTTTTGGTAGATCAGTCTGATGGCATTCAGTGGTGTAGTATGCTGTCATATCATTGGCGGTCGGTGTAACACATTCAAAATTAAGATTGGCCCGAAGTTTCATTTCGGTGTCTGGGTCGTCAAAATAACGACACTCTGAAAATATAAAATAAAATAACATTGACAATTTATGAACACTTTCATTTGCAAACAGAAAAATTTTTCGATTTCATTTGTTACATTGTTTATGGGTTAAACCCAAACCAAGGAAGTGAAACACGTTTCATTATAGAAAGCATTCATCTCGACATATTCATTGAAATCGTATTATTCAGTATTTTATAATGATACGTGGACCGCTATAATCCAGCTAATCAGATACATGCACGTCAATATATATAATATCGTGTACGGTAGACGTAAACAAGATCAAGTGCAGTTTGCTTTCTATATGCCGAATATACAATCTTGATTTTTAATCGGTTTTTGTTTTGAAGTCTTTTGACCTCAAAAAATCATATGAATGTTTATAATTAAGACCTAGTTCTTTGCATTCATCGTATATAGGCAATACTATTGGAAATTCCAGTTGACCGATGTCGTTTTGTATATATGTATATGTGTAATAGGTGCACGAGTTAGAGAAAGAAATAACAAAGTTTATAGTTAATTTGGCGCCCTCGAGGTTATCTAGATGGAATTCCTCAGAATACCAACATCGAAATGTACTTAGTGCACTAATACAAATATGATTTGTAAAAAACTGGTTTCTCGATTGTCGCATCTTAATTACACATTTTATAAAAACCACCAGACGACATAAAGGTTATACTATAACATTATTGTCAATGTTTACACTATATATGAATGATGAAATCACCGTGTGCTCGCGGGCGCTCTTATTTTACTTACTCTGTTTCAGTCTTGTTGAGTTTCTTATCGGGCAGCACACAACATCGAAGCACAAGGCTAAATCATACAAGCTGCATAAATCGGTATCAACTAGTTCGGGAATTGTGAAATTCAATTCCGGACAATAACGTATAAATTTAATAAGTCCTTTTTCACCCGTGTCCTTATTGATGCAATCGTGATCACTTGCATCGATTCGTGTTGGTGGTGGAGTTACAGGCGGCATAACTACAACGGAAGTAGTTGTTGTTTCAGGTGTTAAAATAGCTGTTGTTGGGGTAGTAGTTTTATCAACATTTACTGGACAACATACAATTTGAATGGACCCTTCAAAACCGCAAACCGTATAATCCATACGTCTATTCCGTATCATTATAAGCACTTCGAGACAATTTATAGATAGCGTACAAATTCCTTGCGTCCGATTTTTAGTCATACAACTATCATTCACTTCTCTATTACCGTAGCCCTCATCATCGTTATTAAATAAAATTTCGTCGTCACACAGAAAACCACACATAAACACTAATTGCACTATCACCGTTACTAGTATCACATTGCGTCCAAATTGCCAGACGCCAGTCACAAAATCTCTACACATTTCTATATATGTTATAATGTCGCTTACACTTAAAAAAAACTATTTTTTCACAAGAATAACAAGAATAAGTTATTTTACGTCGTCGCCGTTTCGCCTTGAGATATGTTTAGCGGTCAGCGCACAAGTTAACACTAAATTGTGATAATTTAGTGTTTATACGGTTTCGGCGAACAAATCAAAACATTTATTTGATACACACGTATCGCGTTATACGCGACACGATTTACAGTACCGCATTAATAATACTTTGACATGTGATAAGACGCGTTTTTTCGACATCTTGGGCCATTCCACTGTATTTGTTATGAAAAGGTTATGAATGTGTATAATTATATAGAAAATACACAAATAACCGGTATATATGTAAAGCACACATGGTTATTTATATATAATTATGTTCGAGATACAGTGAACGAAATAGTATCGAACCATATCTTAAAAAAGGTTTCGCTTCGCTGCATATATTTTTAATCACGTCGCATATTTAACCTTGATTTTAGATTAAAAGCTTTCCCTATATATTGTCAATCTTCTTACGTATATACAAATAAGCTGCACACTTGTTGTAATATTGTATCGTGAACTCGGGTGAAATACCTATTCCAGGGGAAGAAAATTCATTAATCATTTAGAAAATGAGATTTTGTTTTTGTATGTACGTCAGTACAATGAAATCGCGCGAACGGTATGAGATGCAGATGAATGATAGATATAGACATTTCTCTTCAGATAATCTTTGTATTGTGTATCTTATATGTACACTCGTAATTTTCTTTCATATCAATTCAAGCAACATCTCATTCGTATCATTTGTTGATGACATCAGATTGATTATAAATTTATTGTTTTCTTTTATTTTTTTTTTAAATTTAAATTATTTTCAGCTTTTTGTGTATTTTCCGTAATTTCGTATTGATTTTGTGAGTATACATATAAATTTAATGTGTTGGGTGGGAAATTATAATTTTCCAAATGAATGTGCTGGAAATTGTTGTTTATGACAAATGATTTATAGTGCATAAATTATATTATTATATATAAATAAATATAGAACAGTATGTTTGTCTTGTTCAAATATGAAATTGGATTAACCTGGACATATTGACTTATTGAACGAGTCGAGCTTCTTTAGAATTAAAGCAATTTAAATAAATTTTCCTCCAGACGCGTATTCTGGAATTTTCGACATGTTAGTGTCGAAAATCGCGTAGATTATTGTTTTTATTCTCGGTTTTCTCATTGTTTTTCAGTTGCAATTTACCATCTCACACTTTTCCAATTCAGATTACGAATTTCAAATATTGTGTAAAGTTAAAACTAAATTTTTACAAAACAAATAGGTAATATAGTAGTACATGCTTAAAATAGCGCCACCTGCAAAAAACAGAAAGACTGGTTGATAAAAAACCGCCTGATTCATCTGCTTAGAATTTAATAGACTGTTCGGCTTAGCCTTGTCTGGAATTTCCGACATTTTCTTATTCATTTAATTTATCAATTGTTTTGGTACGCTATATTATACATGGCGCCGCGTACGGCATTAATTTACTTTCTAGTTAGAAGTAAAGCTGACAACCATCTTGTTTCCGCAATCACCTTGAGAGTGTATGGCGAAGACAAATAATTAAACCTAATACTATTGCTAATCATAAAATTGATCTCAAAATAATAAAATTATATTATCATCTCTTTCTTCCACAGATGGCATAATTAATCAATGTTTGTCAAAATCAGTTTTTGCGAATTTGTGGAAAGTTGCTTCTATTATTCCAATTCCAAAATTGTGGTATTGTAACGTGCTTAGCTCACAATCAACATTTTATTGGCTATAATCAATTATTTAAGAAAATCATAACCAATTGGTTTAATAATATGTTTTAATTAAAACTTTAAATCCTTGGTCATGGAACACCGAAATATACAAGATATTGTAGGGATGACCTGTTAAACCCACCATAAAAAGGAGATTTAAACATACACTAAAGAAAAAAAAACTGAATTAGTAACCTTGACCACCACACGAGATCCTGCCCCTTTCGGTAAGTAGTTAATTATTTGGGCACCATTTGAACGTGGAGAGGGTTAGAACGTGGACAATTGGGCTAGCGATTTCGTGTGACACTATATGAAAAGAAAAAAAAATAATATTACATTAAATCAATTAACAATTACTAATTAAATTTCCAATTCAAAATTGCTTGTCACATAGTTGATGATTTTACATAAACTTTAATTAATAAAAAAAAAATTAACTAAATATTAATAATGAAACGAGGAACCATCACTTTTGCCATTTTGTTGTACGATACGGAGCTCTTGTGGATCCTGTTTCTAAGGCGGCAGCATTCTTAGCATAGAGCGTTTTGACACACGTTTTCCCAGTACTCGAAGTAAACTTGTTCGGATCTTGCAGAGTTCGAAAATCATCCAGCCACTAACACATAATTTTATTGCGCATAACAAATATGATATTAGTTTTAGGTGCACATGTTTGAATTTCTTGCACTGTCCAAAACTATTCCTTATTACACAACACAAAGTTACTCATCCACTCCAGTATTATATTTGCGTTGTGGCCATTCTTAATAAACATCGCTCATTATTTTCTTAACATCATGCTGCTCTAACTCCAATGATGATTTCTGCCATCGCCATTCCGCTGGTCCGCTCGCTTGATATGTACAGCTTGATGTTCCCGATCCAAAAAAAGACATTTAGGCGGGAGAAATTGATTTAACAAAATCTAAATGTTTCAAATACATTAATAATAACTACATACATATTCATCGAAACAAAGAAAGAGTTGAAAATTGCAAGAACCAATTATCCAGCTTTCGGCGCTTCCCAAACAAAATTTTAGAGCTACACCATGTCACATCATGGTTTAGTTCCGTTATGACGGTGGTCGCACACTTTTATAGCGGCATAACTCTGTAGCCGGAAATGGGGAGGTCCGGTTTACTACCTTCACAGCTGCCATGATACAAAATTTTAAATTTAAGTGTGCAAAGAACAAAGAATTAAACAACCCAATAAACCCGTTAATTCGAAATAATAAACTACCAAATGTCAGGTAAAAATCACAATCATGCTATACTCACAATTATCTTGGTTGTACTTTAAATCAAGCGAAATTTTTTATCAAAAACGCCATTACATACTATGATTTTTTTTTGTGTGGTTTGGACTTAAATAGGGCCATTTTTTTTTTTTTGGTTGAAAAAGGGATATAACGAAATTTTCAACCCTGCATAAAACACAGCAAAATTGACAGCAATTTTTTTTGTTTTGCACAACAACTTATTTGTTTTGAAAACAAACATTACTTTGTAATGTCAAAATGTTGTGCTAATAAATAGCCGTAGTATGATTTTGATAGTAAACATCGCCATTTTCCAAATATTCATTTTTATTTAATATAGTAAATTGTTTTATTTGGTTTAAATTGTTGCTCCCAGAAAATAATGAATATTTTTAATGGCGAAACTCGTTGCGTCGTGCTTTTCCTTTGTAGATTTTAGTTTTGCTGTCGTTCTAAAATTGTATTGTGGTCATTAACCAAAATCTCTTGTAAATTAGTTTTATTTATGTTGTTATTAAAAGATTTGTTTTGGAAAACGTCACATATACAAATGAAAATAACACACAGATACTACTAAATGATACAAAAATTTCCCTTTGCAAATAATTGCAATACATTCAAATGGAAACCATAGGTAAGAAGACAAATTAGAATTGAGTTTGTGAATTTTAGTAATGCAAATTGAATTAAAAATTACACATAAATTCTACAGTAAAAGGAAAATGAAAATGAAATTGACAAAAAAGTAAAAATTGAAAAAAAATTGAAAAAAAAATTAGTAACATGCAATACTTTACATGATCCCTTCAATAAGAAGGCGATGATGATCATTCCCTCTTAGCGTCTGCTCCCCGTGAATTAAACCAACGACTTACACATGCACACTGTTGTAGATGTTCCTCCACGTTGTTTTTGGTGCAATAACGCTTCTTCCGTTTATCCAAATTGCGAATATTACGTATTGAAAACTGGTAATAAATGTTACGGTTGGTCCACACTATATAACGATGACGTACAACTTCTGTCCGTATTATATCACGCCCGTAGTTGTTATTGAGTACAGGTTGAAATCATACGGGTTGGAATTCGATATGAATGTATACCACCCCACTTACTAGCACTTCGGTAACACAAAGATACACCGTTATCCCAGCACAGCTTCGTCGTCAGCACAAACAGAAGGAAAACCTTAATTTCACAATATTGTTTTTCCCCTTTCTTCTTTTTTTATTTTATTGTTGTTGGTTGGATTTGGAGCAAAACAATTTTATAATTTACAATGGATTAACCAACCACTCGTTCTTACGTAGGCTCATGCGATAATTTTAACCATAAATTTTAAATTGGTGAACCACAATAAAATCGTACGCCACAGTCAGGTTCAGAAATTTTTTTTTTATCACAACAGAGACAAGCTTTTTATTTATTTTTAACCAATTTTAAACAAAATAAGTACATACTTGATACTGCACTTATACACCCTTTTATCTCCGTATACACTTATAAATATTTTACAACCTATTATGTATAACAAATTTAATTTTAAAATGACTTTTACACATGAATTTTTTCTTAATATGTACCAAAATTGTTGGGTGTTTTTCTTTTATTCTTTTTGTAGTTAAGATTGTATTAATTCTTATTAGATAAACTGGTGGTGGGTAGTTAAGTTTTAGTTTAGGTTTAGCTAGTTGATTAAAAATTTTATTTCAAATTAATTTTCATGATAAATTTTTCCTCTTTTTTGATAAATTTTTCTTTCTTTTTATCTCGTTTTTTTTAATAAATTATTTGATATTCTTTATATGGAAATTTGGAGTGTTATCATTTTAGTTAAAATGAGATAAAGAATATTTTTGAATTGAGGATGAAGAAGGTGAGTGCCCGCGGTAATATATCGGTAATTAGCATTTCCTAACATCCTACCTTACAGCGGTTAAACATAGCCTACCCAAACTCAGAAACCCGACCCCACTCCCTGACGCTTAGCTGCGCAACAACCGCTTAAGCGCCTGAGTAGGCCAAATTCTATAGCCCAGCATGTGATGGACGGTATTTTGTTTTGTTTTTCATATTATTTTTTTTTATTTTACTAGAATTTTCATTTCTATCTTTCCTGTTGTTTAAATTATTTTTTTAATTTAAACACAATACCTTCCATAGCATTCTAAATGCTACAAAGAACAAATTGACGATAAATTCGATAAATTAAAATTGAAATTTTGAATTAACAAACTACTTTTTGCGCCCCAAACCTCTGCTTTTCTAGAATTTATACAATTCTTCAAGTGTCAAATTTTATTTATAATTTTAAACTTAGTGAAAAAACTTTTATATTTATCACTTTAACAAAAGGTACATATTTGGTAATTATATATAATAGCCGGTTCAAATGATAAATTAAAGGAAAATCATTGATATTTCATAAATTTACAAAACACACTGAGGATTATAACACTTTGACCGTAATATATATTTACAAGCATATGCCGAAGCTTTTATACTACGAAAAAGAAAAACAAAATTACAAAATAAAAAATTAACAATCGTCATCTATTTACAAAATTATTAACAAAGAAGTATGAAAATAGTATTACAAATTTTTTCAACAATATTGCAATATATGCATATTATCAATTAAGTTTGTGGACTGTATTTTGTTAAAAATTTTATTATATTTATTTATTAATAATATGATCGATGTGAACAATAAATTAATTATATTTTAAGCATTTAATTTTATGTGCAAGCAAGACAAGATTATGTCTGAATACTTTTCGAACATAAAGAAAAAACTGAACTGGAAAAACAATTTCAAAGAAAATAAAAATAACAAAAGAAGTGTTTCCATAATTAAACAATAAAAAAAACACGCCAACTTAGTGCGAACATATTGTACTTTGCTACGTTGTTTTGTGCACAATTGAACACAAATTTTAATTACATTAATAATTTCTCTGTACCAGTTTTCTAAAAATTTTAAAAGCATAAATATTTTTAAGTTCAACGGGTAAACCATTCCAAATAATAATCGCATTCATGAAAACCGAATTATTTTACGTGTTACTTTTTTAAAGCGGCAAGTTGATGTTTCTAGTGCGCAGAGACCTGGAAAAATTTAATTTTTCCTAAAGATATAAAAAGAAACTTGATAAATAACCACGAAATAGAAAAAGTTCCCTCGGACAATCTAAAAGTTGTGGAAAATTTTTAAGAGGAGGAAATTTCAGACACGGAAGGTAAAATTTCCTGCCCTATTTATTATGCCATAGTAATCACACCAACAAAACGATAAAGCTGTCATTAATAAATACTTGTACGAATAATAATATTATTAGGCCCGGTATTATCCCAAAAGATCTATTACCACCAGAGGAAGTCTGTGAATAATATTGTTGGCCTACATAAAACAAATATGAAAACTAAAATAAATTTACTCGAAAACGATTTACCCGATCAAATATACTACGAACTGATTTTTAGGATCCGAGTTTATGGCTTAGATCAATGCAAAGATCGATTATAACTAATTCATTATCATTAAATAATAAAAGTTTTCACTTTTTCCGTTATTATCGCAAATAGAAAACTTTTACAACCATACGATTACATTTAGAACTTCACAAAATGGTGATTGGGTAGCCAAGTTATACAAAAGCGTATAGAAAGCAAACAATTTTAAAACAACGGTGAAAATAAAAAAAGCCAGAACCACCCAAAAAGTATTACCCAAATTAAAATTTTTAGTAAACATTTTTGAAGCATTAAAACTTATCCCAATACATAGCAGTTCTATAATAAACAAGGAAGCAATAGAGAAATTAATTCGGATGGACCACTTAAATGTGAATGAGCAAAATGCGTTAATAAACGAAATTCACGAAAAGTGTTATTAAAACAAAGTGAATAGCTATCGGCAGCAACCATCATCAAACACATCGGTATCCTCCCCATTATAAAAAACTTAATGAGGGCCAAATTCAAGAAATGTTAGATAGTAGAATCATTTACCAGTCTAACAACCCGTATTCATCTCTGATTTGGATTGTTCCTAAAAAGCTCGGTGCTTGGGGAATACGAAATGTATGGGTAACGAAACGATAGATGACAAATACCCAATGGTGCAAATCGAATAAATCCTAGATAATCTGGGAAAGTCGCCATACTTTACAACACTAGACTTAAATGCCGGTTTCCATCAGGTCGCGATGGACGAAAAATGTCAAGCAAAAACTACTTTTTCGACAAGTAGAGGTCACTTCGAGTTTTCTCGAATGCCGTTTTGGCTAAAGAACTGCCCAACGACCGATTAAAAATACAGTTGGATAAATGCAAATTTCTAAAACACGATCTTATCTGCTGACCAAAGCCTGGCCTATTCTGATTTTAAACAACCGTTTATCTTGACAACAGATGCATCAGATTCCGCTTTAGATGCTGTGTCATCACAAGTTCAAAATAAGGTATGAGAGGCCAATAGCATTTGCCTCCAGAATATTAAACAACACAGAAACAACATGGGCAGTTAAAATGTTTGAACCATACCTCTACGGTACTAAGATTTCGTTAGTAACTAAACATAAACCCCTCACGTTCTTCAAAATGTTATGATGGAGAATGGAACTAAATAACGAAAATGAAATTAACCCTAACGAAACCTCAGCTATACTAATTTACAAGATTCCGACGAAACTCAAATTAATAATAGTATAGCGATATCGCTGTAATCCACTCTATGTTTTCAGAAATTTCTGAAAGTTGTTCCCAAATTTTCACAGAAACTGAAGTCGAAAACCAAATCCAAAAGTCGTACTTTTTCCCAAGTTTGTCAACGAAAATCAAGAGACATCCATGTTAATACTTGTGTAATATGTAACACCCACAAACACGTACGAAACCCGTATAACATAAAAATATCACCAAGGCCAACGACGAAAAAGCCGTTGGAAAGACTATAGTGCACTCACAAAATTTGGTAGATACAACTGGTGCACTCACAAAAATTTTCACATTTTTCGTTATTCCAAATGCCAAAGTCTGAGCAGACCAGGAGACAACATTCCAATCAATTCAATTCAAGGAATCCCTAAACCATATGAACATTAAACTTCAGTATACATCTTCTTCTGAATCAAACGGGCAAGCCAAAAAGACTCATGCGATGATCGAAATTTACAACACGAGATTATTTTGTGTAGATCTACTCCAGAAGATGACCTAACAAGTCGAAATCGATCGAGTGATTTTTTAAATTTTTGGAACAAATTTTTTAATTAAAATTTACAAAAATTTAATTTTTTAGAAAAACAAGTGTTTAATAAAATTTGTTTATTAAGTGTGATTGTGTTCCGCCAAGTGCCTACGGCAAATAGTGTAAAAAGTACTTACATGTTTCAATCTAAAAGCGTACAACGACTACGATGCCAGATCACGAAGAGGTGAAATGGTGTTCAAAATTATTGAAGAAATTCGGAATTAGCCCAAAAGACGAGGACGCCGTTTCTTCACCCCCGTGAGAAATTACAATATAGTAACATGCTGAATACACAACTCTACCGGATGCTCTACCGGATATTTCAAGCCACGCGCAATATCAATGCACGCGCATCATAACAACAACCTGATTCCAAATCATACGATATTATTTTGTAAACTAAGCAAATCAAGTTACGAGTATAATAAACTAGTACTGTAGAACTAAATTAATGTTTTAAGTTAGTTTTTAAGTGATTGGGTTAAAAATAAGTTTGTGTAAATGTATTCAACTAACTCCTAATTATTTTAATGAAACCGGAATATTTTAGTAAAAAACTACACGTTCATCGTAAGATAATGATTAATAGTATTTTATTACTATCTTAGAAGCAAAGTAGAGTGCTCCCTAGCCAGCCCGTGTCTTTTCGATGCAAACAAGTGATAATCGGATGGAGCCAAGTCTGGCGAGTAAGCCGCATGTGAAAATATTTCCCAATTAAGTGCTTCCAGCGTTACCATGGCCGATTTTGCTTTGTGTGATGGTGCATTATCATGAAGTAAAATCACTTTGTCTTGCCTTTTATCATATTGTGGTCGTTTTTCACGCAAAGCTCGATTCAAACTGATCATTTGTTGTTGGTAGCGTTCAGTATTTACGGTTTAGCCTGCAGGTTTTAGCACCTCAAAATAAATCACACTTTTCTGATCCTGCCATATACAGAGCATTATCTTCCGTCCGAAGCGATTTGATGCCTTTTCATCAGTGCCTTTATCTGAATTATATGTGAATTATAGCGGAACATTTTTATGTGGTTATGCGAAAAAATTGGACAAATCAATAAAATCACTTTTTCTATTCATAGATATAAACAGAATCTAATAAACACAAATAAGAAACAAAATTATATAATCTTATCCAATAAGATAATCTTAATCTATTAAAAAAAAACTATAAACATGGCGAAAGGAAAGAAAATGAATTTGAGTGAAACTTCACGAAAAATTATTTATTTTTCCGTTTCTCCTCCTACTATTCCTAATCGTCATAAAAGAAAACAAACTTATATGAGAAAAAAAGTTTTGTGATCCTTTTTCCTTTCCATATACTTAATTTAAGGAAATAAGTTTTTCTCGGGTTTCGTCTTCATTGTCATCTTCATCGTTTACTGTATATAAATATCGTTATTTGCTGTTGATTGAATTGAATTGGTTTGAGAAGCTATCTCAGCTTTACTTGTTCGTATACATGTTTGAATTAAATTATGATGAATGAATTACGTATGTATAAGCATAATATATACTCGTACATATATGTTATAATGGGGAAGAGAATATAGTTTCAAGGTTATCTAAATAGTCGTTCCGAAATTTTGTTTATTTTCTAACTAACAGACCACAATAAAGTTCAGGACTTATCTCTGCATATACGGAAACGAAAAGTTTTTTTGCGTAATTCTTTTCATTAGACATGCTGTGAATATTCTGCATACGTCAACAAGCCGGCAGATGATTTTATCTATGGTAATGAAAAGTGATAATTACAAGATTATTTTGATGTAATGTTAGTCCAAAAAATAAATGGAATAAAAAAGGGCGTTTAAATGTAGCTTTTTATATTTTTAGAAAAGAAAAATATATTATTACACATCGCGTTATTTAGCTTTCGAAAGTGCAATGATTTCTTCATTGTCGAGTTCTTTACAATTTATATCAAATCATATCAAATCATATCAAATCATGTCAAATCATATCAAACCATATCAAATCATATCAAATCATATCAAATCATATCAAATCATATCAAATCATATCAAATCATATCAAATCATATCAAATCATATTAAATCATATCAAATCATATCAAATCATATCAAATCATATCAAATCATATCAAATAATATCAAATCATATCAAATCATATCAAATCATATCAAATCATATCAAATCATATCAAATCATATCAAATCATATCAAATCATATCAAATCATATCAAATCATATCAAATCATATTAAATCATATCAAATCATATCAAATCATATCAAATCATATCAAATCATATCAAATCATATCAAATCATATCAAATCATATCAAATCATATCAAATCATATCAAATCATATCAAATCATATCAAATCATATCAAATCATATCAAATCATTTCAAATCATATCAAATCTTATGAAATCATATCAAATCATCAAATCCAATCATATCATATCAAATCATATCATTTCAAATCATATAAAATAATATCAAATCATATCAAATCAAATCATATCATATCAAATCCAATCATATATATCATATCATATCAAACCATATCAAATCATATCAAATAATATCAAATCATATCAAATCATATCAAATCATATCAAATCATGTCAAATCATATCGAATCATATCAAACCATATCAAATCATATCGAATCATATCAAATCATATCAAATTATATCAAATCATATCAAATCATATCAAATCATATCAAATCATATCAAATCATATCAAATCATATCAAATCATCAAATCCAATCATATCATATCAAATCATATCATTTCAAATCATATAAAATAATATCAAATCATATCAAATCAAATCATATCATATCAAATCCAATCATATATATCATATCATATCATATCAAACCATATCAAATCATATCAAATAATATCAAATCATATCAAATCATATCAAATCATATCAAATCATGTCAAATCATATCGAATCATATCAAACCATATCAAATCATATCGAATCATATCAAATCATATCAAATTATATCAAATTATATCAAATCATATCAAATCATATCAAATCATGTCAATGCGATTCCGCAATAACGATTTGTTACAAAAATTTGTTTTTTTCTACTAATCAAGATAAATGTTGACCTCGTGCGTATGTGTTTCCGCGTAAACTGAATGTTGTTGGTTCACTACACACTTAAGCTTTTCTCCTAAATTGGACGGTCTCAGCGACCTTAGGGTATCAATCCACCGAAAGTGGCAGCTCTCTTAGGAGCTTTCCCAATTTTTATAGTGAAAACTAAATTTTCCACAACAGTTGACTTTGGTGGTTTTCTGAAATTTAGGCAGAAATAATATTCTTTTATTAAATAAGCCAGTTTTTATCCAAAATCCGGTAGATTCCATTTTTCAGTTCACAAATTTAGTGTGCTGTATTCGAAATCTATGTACATTTGTCATAAAATAAATCGTGTATTGGCCATCACATATTCACTTCTCCATGTTTTTAGTTTCAGATCAGTAATTGGACGCTTGATCTGATCCGGTTCAGTTCAAATTTCATAGAACAACGCAATAGCGCATACTAGATTTCATTTCAAAATTAGTGATCCAAAATAAAATTTGGATCAAGTTTTCCATATAAAATTTGAACTGATCTGAATAAATGGGAGTCATGCTTACAGCTATCATTGAAATACACTATAGGATTAGTATTTTGACTTCTCCAGGATTTGAGTAAATTGATTGATTAAACAATATATTTTGGTTACCAATCTATTTTGGTACCACGGAAGTGTGCGTTTATAAGTAGAAAATTCCAAATTCAATTTATTGTTAATGTAAAAGTCTGTACAAACTTTGATTTGTTCGGATGGGGTTTATAAATTGTAATACCTATTTTTTATCAAATAAATTTCAATAGCACGACTAAGAGGAATTTTCTTGAAAAATTCTAAAAATTATAATCTAGCGACATCTTTATAAAGAAACATGTATTAAATATACGGGGTAGTGAGTAAATGGCCTCTTTGTTTTCTACTAAAAGAAAAGTCGTAAACATTGTATGGGTGCCATTAAAAATAATATTTAGTCTGAAAACCTGAAAAAAATCTTAAATAAGAAAAACTTCTTGGCTCCGACTTTTTAGGACCCCATCTAAGGTTTTGACAAAAGTGATGATTGAATTCATTTGGACAGGATTGGTCACTAGCTTTTATCGTTTGGTCACTTACGATTAAATGGTAAATAAATAATGAAAATTGAAAAAAAAATTTCCAGGGTAGCACCTCATTGCAAGAAAATCATAGCGTTTTTATCAAATTTGGTTAGGTAATCGTTAGGTCATTTCATCAGATTGGTCACCAGACATTGGTCACCAGATTTTGACGTTTTGTCACCAATGGTCAGTTTTTATTGCGAGAAAAACAAGATCAAAATTGTATTAGTTCAATAAAATCGCGTTCGTCGCTTCTTTGGGTATTTCATTTTACAAAATTAATAAAAAATCCAATTGGAATAAATCATTGTACGTAAAGTAGAAGACATAAGATATAAACAATTTAATTTTTTCGTTTTTCATAACTCGTTGAGTATTGGCTACTCACTAGTTGATTTCGTTTGGGCATTATGATTTATTGCTAAAATTCATTAAAAACTCATAATTTCCACACGATTCGAAGTGCACGAGGCTGAAAACTTGACCAATACTAATTATTTTCTAAATCCAACGATCGAGATCTTTTGGTAAATTGTCACTGAGGAGTGGTCACTAGTTATTTCCGTTTGGTCATCCCTACATAATTATTTATTGTGAAGATTCTTTAAAAACTCATAATTTCCAAAGAGTTTTTAACGAATATTCACAATAAATCATTATGTAGAAATGATCAAACAAAATCAACTAGTGCGTAGTGACCAAATCTAAACGAGTTATGAAAAACCAAAAAATTAAATTGTTTATATCGTATGTCTACTACTTACAGATACAATCCTTTCGAAAAAGAAATATTTTTATCTAACTAAATGGTATATTCCATTGGATTTTTTATTAATTTTGTAAAATGAAATTCCCAAAGAAGCGACGAACTCCATTTTATTAAATTAATACAATTTTGATCTTGTTTTTTCGCAAAAAACTGACGCATTGGTGACCAAACGTCAAAATCTAGTGACCAATCTGGTGACATGACCTAACGATTACTTAACCAAATTTGATATGATTTTCTTGCAATGAGATGCTAAGCATTAACCGAATTAACTTAATAGCCAAATATAGACCCAATGATTTTTCCTCTTTTTTACCCTAATGGAAATTTTGGATGGACTAGCAATATAGCAATTTCTAACCCTTTTCACTATGGGGGAAAGCTATTTCAGCACTATATTGTATATGATTATGCGCGTGTAGAAGCCAATCGCTTAATGTATATTCGATCCAATCAAAAATCTCTTCGTGTTGATTCGTACAAAGGTCTTGTAGACAGCTTTAGTAATGATAACAATATTATAAGAATTGGTAATTTATTCATACTTCCATCTTCATTTACTGGTTGGCCACGCTTTATGTCAAAATTTTATCAGAACAATATGGCTATGGTGAGAAAGTTTGAGCGCTCCGATTTATTTATAACGTTTACGTGTAATCCAGCGTGGCCAGAAATTAAAGCGCAACAACATTCATTTCAAAACGCTTCAGATCGCTCTGGTTTAATTGCACGAGTGTTCAATCTCAAATTAAAGGAGTTATGGAACGATATTACCAAATCCCATGTGTTTGAAAAAACATGTAGTTTCGTTTATGTCATTGAGCACCAAAAACGTGGCTTTCCACTGTTCCACATATTATTATTTGTTTACTCTCTATAAGGAGGATAAGTTAAAATCAGCTACAGATGTGGACAAAATAATTTCAGCTGAAATTCCAAATAAAATTACACATCCGCAACTGTACGATATGGGGCATGTGGAAATTTAAATCCCAATCATGTTTGCATGGTTGATGGTAAATGTTCTAAACAGTTTCCGAAACCATTCTGTAAAGAAACCGATATATCTAAATAAACTTATCCTAACTATAGGCGACGTCTAAATATAACTTCTGAAGTTATGTCCTCAAATGTTTATGCAGATAATCGTTTCATAGTTTCCTACAATCCGTTTTTGACCTTTATTTAAGGCCATAAAATATTTTCACAAATATATTACCAATTGGTGTACAACAGTATCTTAAGTATCGGTATACATTAGTGCACAAGAAACAGACTGGCAACTCCAAGAACTTCCAACTCTATTATACGAAAACTCGTCACAATTAATAAAACAACATTAAGTATTGCGTGGACTGGAATTGCGGCAAATAATGAAAAATAATTTACCCTTCGGTGGAAAATTTATAATATTAGGCGGCGACTATCCGCAAGTTCTTCCTGTTATCCAAGGAGGAAACCGTCTCAGCGTTGTAAATGCTACAATAAAAAAGTTACCACTATGGAAACTTTTCAAATATTTAAGCTCGGTCAAAATATGAGAGCAATTACTGATAAAACTTTTGCACATGGCTTCTTTCAATTGGTGACGGTTAATGTTGGTCTGATCAATCAATTAAAAAACACAATATTCACTAAATATACAAATGAATTTCTATCAGACGATATCGTTTCTGATACATTTGGCAATAACTTTACTCCAGGAGATGTGGCATTTACATCTCAGAGAGCGATTCTTTGTCCAAAAAATGATGACGTTCGTGATATAAATGACACCGTATTGAACAATTTAGATTCCGTTAAAAACGAAGATGGTATCGATGACAGTAATTTACAAGTGAATTTCCCAACAGAATTTTTGAATTCGTTAAATCATTCTGGTCTTCCTCCACATATTTTAAAGTTAAAAGAGGGCTCCATCGTAATGCTTATGGGAAACCTATCTATTAAGAACGGTTTGTGTAGTGGAACAAGATTATCAGTCACAGATTTACAGAAGAACATAATAAACCTTGAAATTTTAACTGGCACAGAAAAGGGTACTACACACTTTATTCCAAGAATATATAGTACGTCTTGCATACGCAACAAACAAGCCACAAGGACAAACATTTTAAAAATCGGCATTTATCTTCCTGAAGCTATTTTTACCCATGGCCAGCTTTACACAGCACTAACAGGAGCAACATAACCTACTGCTCTAAAAATTAAAATTATCGAAGGACCAAAATAAGGAAGTACTGCTGATCGAGTCACAGTGACCGGCAAGGTGGTATATTAGGAGGTTTTCTCTTAATTATATAAGTATATTCTATTTTATAAAGTTTAAATTTTGTTCTTAAATAATTCACCTTTTCCAGATTTTCGATAAATCAGAATTTTAAAACAATAAAATATATGTAGGTGTACGAAAAATGGACCTACATCAGGTTTTAGGTGTATATCCTCTATCCGGTCGCAAATTACTTAATTGCGAGGCAAAATATGGTTACTAGATTTATTTTTCCATGGCAATTGACACATTTTTTTAAATTTAAATTTGTTTTGCGATTGTAAAGTAGAAATACATGACCTCGGAAAATGCGTACCAGTCATTTTGTGTATTTCTACTTTACAATCGCAAAACAAATTTAAATTTAAAAAAATGTGTCAATTGGCATGGAAAAATAAATCTAGTAACCATAGCCGACATGTTGTGTCACTTTTTTCGCTTCGACGAAAAAACCAAGCTACTTTGATGAAAATGTAAAAATTTATATGAAACAAAAAATATTTTTATTTCTAAAATGCCGTTATTCTATCGAAAATGTATCGAAGCGAAAAATGTGATATAGTTGCAACATGTCGGCCCATATTTTGCCTCGCAATTAAATAATTTCAGGCCGGATAGAGGATATACCCCGAAAACCTATTTTTAAGAGCATATTTTTGGTTGCCCTAATAATAAATAAAAATCTTAATTTAAGAACAACCTAGTTTAGAAATAAAGAAACAAATCAATAATAAAATTGTGCAATTGCACAGGTGACCTCTAGTAACTATACATTCTTATATTCTATTGGTGATATCTTAACAAAAGCTATAATGTATTTATATTATATTTTAATTTGTTGGAGCTATATTGTATATAAAGAAATATTTATCCAGCCAATTTTATGATACAAAACATCATAAAATACATAAATAGAAGAAAACATAGACGTAATACATACACTAGAAACACAATAACTTTTTGTCTCACCAAACCGATTCGAACGCAAGACCTCCGAAAGCCTGAATAAACGCGTTAGATTTACCCTACCTACAAAGGTGATAAAATATTGTACTAAAATAATGGCAACACAATGGTTTTACCATTGAAAAACGTAGATTTAAAAATTTTTTGTGGAAAAAAATTTACGCAATCCATCTGCAAACTGCCAGGGTAAAACCCAACTTAAGAAGGGAAAATATGCCATATCCGTTTAAATTTCGATAAATTTCATTTAAATTCCGATGCACAAAAAATAACAAAATTTTCGGAAAACCCAACTACAAAATTACGGAGCCAAAGTAAAAAAAAACTTTCCCAAAAAATAGCAAAAAGATAACATACGATAAATCTGTTGGTATTATGAGTATAAATTTGCCAAGCCGATTAATAAAAACAAACAAAATATTAAAAAATTTGCATAACTAAACTACACCGGATACGTGTGAGATTTGAATTTCTCTTCTATTGTTTTATTGAAATAAACGAGTTTACCTATACTGCAAAGAAAACTATTAATCTCAATTGTTTACATTACATTAATTTGTGTACAACTCTTTGGAAGTTGAATTGGTTTGAATAAACCAGGTACAAGAAAAAAATTTAAACGATGTACATCAAGAGTGACGAGGTGTATTCCTGAAACGCTTTCAAAAACTTCAATAAATTGTAGAAAAAATCTTCAAGCAAAATAGATATAGAAATATGGCGATATACAGATACAACAAAAAAAAAAGGCATTGAGATAGGGTACGTAAGTCTTATCCACATATTGAGATTGATCCATCACCCTTGAATACGCAATACCGGTATGTACAAAAATGTGATATTTTCCTCTCAATAGGATTCAAACTGTGTGGAAAATATGGTTTTTGTATTCATCGTTTTTACACACAACACGAAATCTAATCCTAATTTTATTCAATATACATGGTCTGTGTAAATGTTGTATGTAGAATAGTTTAAGCTTTTTGATGGGTACCGCATAAAGCCACACAACGGAGTTTATTACTTGTTAAATTTTTCTGCGCTACTATCGTTATTTGATATATTGGTAAAGGGTTTTGAAACAGGACATAGATAATTTAAAATAAACTTGGCCTTAATTTAGAATGGGTTGGAATTCCAATTATCTTTGGAATCCTTCCAAATCTTGTTCATTATAAAATTAAGTATAGGTTCCCGGGGTATATTAGAATCATAATGTTGTTACTACAAACCTCAACAAAGTTTAACCATAAAATTTGCATAAACCACAGGTCTTGGCATTAATTGATCAGTAAATTAAAACTATTTACAAAATTAGGTGCAAAAAGATCTAATAAGGAGAAAGTCTCAGAGTATTCAAAGGTAAAGGGCATTTGTTTCAATAAATTTCTGTTGTGGGTACGCCTGCACTCTAGTATAATTGATAGAGATTCTGATGCACATCACAACAATAATAAACAGGCATCACCATTTATTTTTTTAAGTAATTCCCAACTTAAAATTCTCAATATCAAGTCAGGGTCTATAAATATCTATTATTGATTTACTCTTTGATTAGAGAGTGACTAATGAAATTTTTAAATTTGAGTGCATGTGTACCATTAAAAGTAGAAGTACATTTTCTTCTTAATAGCACAATCTGAAATGCTTTTGAAAATTTTACTTACTATTAAAACGAGTTTTTTTAGTGTTTTAATTTTAAACAGTTAAGAGAACAGATACAAGACGTATCACAAGCAACCAGCAGGGCCCAGTAAACTCAGTTGAATAATGGGTTCTGAAGAAAATTAAGTTCCACATTCATCCATTTTTTTTTTGAAACATCAGAATCAACCCGGTAGAATTGTTGCTGCCTTTCCATATAAAATTATGTTACCGGCTGAAATGTCCTTGTGATATTCATGATCCCACACCTGGTTTACTCATAAACTCGTACCAGACGAAACGTACTATGGTTTTATTGTGGCGAGAATTGAATGCCAAATATGGTTAAAATCATTTTAAACGCTGTAACTTTAGTTTAGTTCCAGTATGACGGTGGTCGCACACTTTTATAGTGTCATAGCTCTGTAGCTGGAAATGAGGAGGTCCGGTTTACCACCTTCAGAGCTGCCATGATACAAAATTTTAAATTTTAGTGTACAAAGAAAAAAAAATTAAAGAACCCAAAAAAAAAACCCGTTAAATGGAAATAATAAACTCCCAAATGCCAGGTAAAAATCACAATCGTGCGGTAAACATTCTGGTTCACCCTCCTAAGACAAATTAAATTTCCTACGTTTTCTTACTAACACATATCACCGCAGCTTACAGCCGCGCAGACAAGGAAGATAACTATGCTGACCGACGAAGATATTAGGAACACAAATTAGAATTTAGTTTGTGAATTCTAGTAATGCAAATTGAACAAAAAAATTAGTAAATTAGTAACAAAGAAGTCGAAGATGATGATTCCCTCTTAGCGTCTCGCCGCTCCCGTGAATTAAACCAACGGCTTGCCATTGCACACCGATGTAGATGTTCCACTTTAGCCGAATACAGGTGTTAAACCTCCACGTTGTGCTATAACGCATCTTCCGTTTATCCAAATTGAGTATATTACGTATTGAAAAGTGGTAATAAATGTTACGGTTGGTTCCTATTGACGTTGACACCCAGTACAAGGTCCACACTACATAACGAGGCCGTAGGACTTTTGTCCGTAGTTGTTATTGAGTACCGGTTGGAGTAACCGTTGTTATCCCAACACAGCTTCGCCGTCAACACAAACAGAAGGAAAACCCCACTTTCACAATGTCGTTTTTCCCCATCCTTCTTTTTTTATTTTTATGTTGTTGGTTGGATTTGGTACAAAACAATTTTATATTTTACAATGGATTAACCAACCACTCGTTCTTACGTAGGCTCATGCGATAATTTTAACCACAAATTTAAATTGGTGAATCATAAAAAAAACGTACGCCACAGTCAGGTTCAGATTTTTTTTTTTTTATCACAACTTTTTTTTATCTTTCCTATACACTACTTATATATATATATATATATATATATATATATATATATATATATATATATATATATATATATATATATATATATATATATATATATATATATATATATATATATTTACAACTTATTATGTATAACAATATTTAATTTTAAAAAATACTTTAACACATGAATTGTTCTTAATACCAAAATGGTTGGGTGTTTTACTTTTATTTTTTCTAAGATCGATCCGGCTTGTCGCGAATCCAAAAACTTAACACACTCGACTTTCTTTTAAGTCGGATCTACATAAATTTCTCATAGTCATACATCACACTTGATTTCTTCGGCGAAAAATTTAACTTTCGAGACTTTTGGTAGAACTGTATTGTATAATCAAAAAACATAACCCTGGGCCCAAATCATGAAATCCAATACCGGCAAAATATTGACGGAAATAATCCGGTTTTACAAAAACCGGTATCATGAAAACCATAATCGCGGAAAATTACCGTCAAATCTTGTCCGGTTATAAATAGTTGGCGGACGATGTTTTTATTTGTTGTGAAGATGGCGGACCAAAATGTAACAACGTAAGTGAATTATTTTTATTTTTGTTTTTGGTTAGTTTTTATAACATATTTAATTTATTGTAGTATAAAAATTCTCACGAACCCAACACAAAACAAAATTATGGTAAATTTTGTGAACGAGCATCCCGATTTGGCCAAAGGATTGTTAAATGAAAACCAAGGAGCTTAATGCGAATGGTCCTCTTAATAAATCGGAGTTAGAATGGAAAAAGGTATTTAACGTTATATTCGTCTAAGAGATATCTCAGTCAACGACGATATAATTTCGAGAGCAACTGGCTTGGAACCTACCGTCAGTGGGTTAGGTCAACGGAGGTTTGGAGCCAGCGTAAGGCCAACTGATGTAGTAGTAATTTCACCTGACAATATACTACGAATAATAAAGAAAGTAGTTTAGATGCGCATTAAGAAGACGCTATGTTGAGTGTGGCAGAAGATTTTTGCGATAATTCCACATCACGTAGTCAGCCAAATAAGGTGGAATTATTTAAAAAATCAATAAAGGTTAATGAAAACCTCCTAAATTTATTTAATAAAATTGAGAGCCATTTTAAATCAATTGTGGATCAAAACAATCAACTTAAAAATTCAAAAACTAACCATCCTGAAGGAAAGCAACAATTTAAAATGGCAAATGATTTTCGAACAAAGATCTAAGGATGATGCGCAATATTATTAACTTTTTATATCAGTTTTTCTAATTTAAGTTTTTTATTTTAATTTATGTGATAAAATGTGAGCAATCTAATTGAATTTATTGTTAAGTAAAATTACGTTAGTTATAAGCTTTAAAAATTACCCACCTTTAGATATAGTTATTGTTACACATTTTGAAATTCAATGAATTACCTGAATGTAATGAATTACCTGAATATTATATAGGCTCATAAAACATGAATTTATTTAATTTATTTATTTTTAATTTGTTAATGAATCCCTTACTCTATCCCTAATTCTTATTGGTAAAGTTTGCTGTCTATTTGATGACACAGTGTGCTCTGATGTGGGTGTATTTTCGTCCTCCAAGGTTAGATTACTATCAACAGGTGTGATTTGAAACTTATTTTATTACAAATGTTGTGCAAAGCGGCTGTGATATTGCACATCCGAACCACTTTGTGAGGTTTGTATCGACATTGCCTTTCTGACAATAAAATTCGCCATCGACCCTTCCAAACCTCAATGCACCTTTCTATAATACACCGTGCTTTACTATGAATCATGTTAAAATGTGATTCTGGTGAGTTTTATGTTACAGCCTTATAGGGTGTTATGAGCCAGGGTTCTAACGGATAACCTGAGTCACCTATATAATGATCAATTGTTCACAAATTTGACTGTAGGACGAATTATTTTAAACAAATTATAAAAGTTATTTAATTACCTAACAGAAAAGAATTAGGATTATCCTGGGTATATTGCTCCATATACAGCCTTTTCTCGCTATTTGCCCAAATAAACGAATCGTGATTGCATTGATCGCCATAATTGTCATATTTTCATCACAAATCTGTAAAGACGAAAATTACTTATTAAAATCGAGCACCCTTATTTAAATCTTATTCGGTGAACTTACAACCATGACATTTAAACTACGGCCTTTTCTGTTTAAGAACGCATGCTCATTCTCAGTTGGTTTTAGATGATAAACATGTGTTCTATCTATACAACCAACAATACTAGGAAAATTAAATTTCTCATAAAAATTGGTTTTCGTTCTTTGTGATGGTGCAAATTTTATAAACTCGCTAGTAATTTGATAAACTCGCAAATATAGTAGACACTGTACTTTGGACCATTCCAATGAGGAACTCACAACCTACTGCGGATTGGTAATTATCACTACTTAAAATCTCTAAGATTGCACACAACTTCAAAATTGGCGGTATCGAAGCTACAGTTTTCTCCCATTTTAAGTGTAGTTTCTGTTCCACAAACTTAAAAGCTTCCTTCGTTATCGAAACCGTTGTTTAAATCTATAGAGTATAAATTATAGTTGTAAGTACTTATACAAGTTTAAATAACTAAATAATTACTGTTGTCTCTTAATTGGCGTCTAATAAGGCGAGTAGCACGAATTTCATGGAATTCTCCTTCATCAGAAGATTCCGCTAACAAAAAATGATCGATAAAATTCCTGAAACAAACAAAAATATAAGAATTTCCATACATGGAAAAAATGGAAAATAAAACTTTGGCTTACATTTTTTATTGCACTATATACACCTTATGAGAAAATTATTTAATTAATATTTTAAAAATAATTTAATAAACGCAAAAAATTACTTATTAAAAATATTAAACACTTTCAAAATTTAACTTTATGCCAAACATAAAACCATAAAACTAGTAAACAATTTTAAATTGATTTTAACAGACGAAATATTTTGACAGTTTTAAATAAAATGTACACTGAACTGAAAATTGCTTAATATTTTTTCCTAATAACATGATAGGTATCGTTACCGGTCGTTCTATCTGACGGTGAAATTTTATAAATAACCGGTATTTAAGACCGGATTTCATGATCCGGGCCCTGCTTAAATTTCAGAAAAACAACAAGGCTCTTGTTGGTTTCAATTTAATTTTTGAATTTATTTAATATATCAATTCTTAGGCGTTGTAAATGTTAAACTTTTCAACATAATTTCAAGAGTTTAAAAAGCTTGCAAGCTACCAGTTCTGGTCCACATGCGTCTACACCAAATTTCACAAATTTGCCAATTGATGTAATAAGTATGAAGTTATTCCTTATTTGGCTAAACAAAGTTTATTTTATCAATACACGTCATTACGGTAAAATTTACAAAGTAATTCAAATTAATTTTTTTTTAAATTTAATTTACAATCTTTTTTAATGTAATCGTTTCACTGGGATCTCCGAATTTATATGGGAAAAGCTTAAGTATGTAGTTTCATCCCGATCTGTCAAAAATCGTCATTTTCACTTATATCAGGATTTGTTGCAAAATCAATTTAGAATCGTTTAGTTCATAATCTTTTTTCTCGTACCAATATAGGGAATACTTTTCAAAAAACGAAAAGTCCCTATTAAAGCTGTTCCACTTCCGACGGAAAATCTAAAAAGTTCTTACGGAAGCCGTCGCTTCCAGTGAACCGATTTCGGCCAAAATTCGCTTAGATCTCCTATTTGTGAAAAAAGTTTTAGAATAAAGTTTTATCCCAATCAATCAATCCGTCTTAGTAGTACAGGCCAATTTTTTTGTTGTAAAACAGCTTTTTGGGGAATTCGTCTCTTCCGCTTAAATTTTGGAAAAATTATTGTTCATATTCGTTTTTCTCGTAAATGACGTACTTTTCAAAATATTTGCAGAGAACGAAAAAGCTCCTACAGAGGCCACCACTTCCAGTGGACCGAATAAAGTTTAGAGAGAATCAATATTTAGTGGACATGCCCACAAAGAGATTTTTTTCACTTCAGCGATATAGCGAATGTTATATCTGCAAAATTCTCGAGGTCAAAATTTTTCATGATTACCATACTTTAGTAACGTACGTCGTAAAAAAAAGCAAATGTAACCGATGTAACCGATCATTTACGAAATCTATTCTGAATCAGATTCTTAAAAAACAAAACGGAGAAAACAAGGTAATTTAAAGTTTATGTAAATAATGATAATCTCTTAAGAAAGTTTATTGTTTAGTTTGTATTTATTCGTTTAAACTTTCCAATCCTATTCCAATCCTATGAGGCCTCAGGAATCCGAAAATGAGTTTGAGATCTAAAATATCGAGCATATCGATGGTTTTAACCCTCGTCAGGCGGCATAGGTACAATTGTACCTTTTCTGTTTTTAAATACTAATAAGTCTTCTTGTAGAAGCCGGAGAGAGTTAAATATTTGTGAGATCTCTACATTTTAATAATGTGGAAATTCCAAATATTATGTATTTACAAAAATTATGACTACAGTGACGATTTTCATATAAAATATATTCAAGTACAATTGTACGTCTGTAGCCTTTTAGCGTAGTAAAATTATGCCGCCGGACGAGGGTTAACTATGGTTTATCATCGGGTTCTGAACTCCCCAACATTTGTGGATATTGTGGTCACCACTTTGGATCCGAAGTAGCGTGAAACAAAATGTAAAGGGAAGCGCAGGTCCTGAGTACTGTGCCATTACAACTAGTCCTGAGTACTGTGCCCTTACATTTATTTTGCAGTTTTTCAAATTTGTTGTTATTCCGTGGTATACCTAAAACTGGAATGAATTTTGTGAATTTTATAGCATTCCGGAGACCAGAATAGTTTTGAATGCAAATGACATTGCAGAATTAGTTTCAGGTTTGGTTCTGCAAACCAGCGCATTAGTATGGAAGAACCTGTTTAACGCAGCCATTTCTAAACAGACCGGCATAATCGGCGTGATACTAGAAAATGGAACTAGCACAATTAGTAGAATGTTCTTTTAATGGATGATAACAATACCAGCTGGAAATAGCTCATTTTAATTTCACAATGTCTGTCATCATTTTCATGACAATTAGACATACTAATCGTCATAATTAATTGATTGTTCACCAAAAAGTATAGCGTATGTATATAATAAAAAAAGGTGGATTAATGTGTTCTGCAAATGTTGCGGTAATTCGAGTGTTTAAATAATGTAATTTTTAGTTACAAAATTTTTTAATTACGTCACCGACGTAAAAACCTTATACATATTTTTCATTACCCCATAAATCCTTCGACAATCTGTTAATATTACAACAAGAACAAACAAAAGAGGAATAACGTAAGCTTCCCAGCTCTAATATTCACACATAATTCATCTAAATTACATTCAATCTCGCAACACCAAAAATTATAATATCTGCAAGAATATTAGAGATTTGCTCGCTAAATTATTGTGTACGGCACGCATACAACCCCACTTCAAGAAATAATAACACTGAAATTATCCCCAGTCCGCCCACGCACACATAAGAAAGATGATGATGAGCTTTTTTCTTCTTCCGTTTTTTTTTTATTTTAAGTCTATAAAAAGTGAGAAACACAAAATGAGAAAAAGTTCAAGAATTTTATTGTTATTATCCTAAACACAATCTGATTACGCGCTGTTACATCACAACTAGTATGTAGTAGTAGTGTTGTAGTATTAAATACGACAAAATCTACGAAAGCTTTTTCAATTTATATCTTTCACCGCATATTTCAAACAAAAACTGTGAGGAAAATGAGCTTTTTTCGTTGTCATCATCCGAAATGAACAGAAATCTATCTTTTTGTCGTTAAGTTTAAATTAAAGATGCTATATTATGTTGAGTAAGTATGTATGTGTGAAAGACAATATTTTTTGTTGGTAGTAGTAATTTGCAATTTTTTGTGGGTGCTTTTAAATATGAACTATATCTCAGCTAATCATTAATAAAATCGCATAAAAAAGGTTTTCATAAAACACCAACTAAAATGTAATTAAAGTAAGAACTTTTACTGGATTAAATAATCAAAATAAAATTCAAATTCTTACTGCGCAGAATATAGCGCAGGCATATTGAGTCATCCATGCTAAACCACTGCTACGGTGTACGCTACTATCAGCATGGGCGTCCAATAAATTAAAGAACTGTTTGAATTGTAGCCGAAAACTGGCGTATTTGGCCTTGAGTGGGACTAGAACTTATCGTCCTTTAACTAGCCAACTACACGATGGTGAGTTATCACTTCTACTAGAAGGGCTTAGCAAGTGTTGGAAATTTTAAAATCCAAGTTCCAATCTTCTGATGAAGGGCATAGAAAAAACCAAATTGGTTGAAAAATATGTTGATTCAAGTGACAGCGAGCCAATAAAACAGCGGTACTACGCTGTTTCACCGGCACTATAAAAAGTATGGGTAAGAGGAAACATTTCATTATTTGTTTGTTTTGTTTTAGGAAGCCGTTGTCAGCTGAATCAGCTTCAACACACTTGCATCTCATCCAAACAACAGAATCGATATTGTACTTCCGAAATAACAATTTGTTTTGATCCAGACCATTATGAAAATTAAAAGCCGTTATAGTCCGAACCAATTTGTTGTCCGTTGCCTCCGAACCAATCAAATATTTCGATCGTGCTGTAATTTCGACTCCAGCGCTTGCTTAGTGGCCCAGTTTTGCATTCATAGAATCTGTACAAGCCATCGAAACCGGAAGCATTTTGATTTTATGAATCCACCTATTTCTACCTTTTCAAAATATTTTCTTATCTCATAATTCATCCACTATCTGTAGTCACCACTTTTTTTCCTGGCACGAAGTGAAGTGGTGTAGACCGCATACGGTTAATACAAGTTCGTCCATTTGGTAAAAATTTGATCGCCGCCATTTTTAACATTTCACAAGGAATTCCATCTGCACCAGGGGTCTTGTTATTTTTCATATTTAACACTATAACGACCGCACGTCTGCGCAGTTAAACTTCGCCAAGAACCGTTATATAAATACAAATACAATTTTTTTTTTTACTTTTGGCCATCATTAGTAAAAGATGTCTAAATTAATTAAGCAGCGAACGAAAGAATATGAAACCAGTAAGTAGGTACGATTTATAGTTCATCGGTGTGAAGTGCTAATCAGTCCAATAAGCACTTGGTGAAGGAAATAGCAGATCGCAGTCGATTGTTGATTGAAACAAACCGGAAAACACGAGCATCCACATAGAATTGATGACGTTTTTGTTTATTTTCGAAACAGAATAAAATAAACAGAACACCACACGTATGGTGTATCAAGATATTCCGGTTTATCATATTTCCTGTTACGTTATTCAATTGAAGATCACCGCAATTATACGTTTTTCTATAAGTTGCAACTGAATCCGCATAAATACGTTTGAACTAGAGCTTTTGCGAAATGGCGCAATGGATGGTCGCTTGCTCCGAACAATAAACATAAACTACATTATGTGATGTGATGTAACACAAAAATAAAATAAAATTGAAAAGTGAAAATGTTATTAAAGAAATATTTTGTTCGATTTGTATCTGTAACCCATGCCCGTTGGCTTGAAGATAGATCTTTTGCGGACAACAAACTAAAATCAAAACACAAATAAAATAAAAAAGAAATTAAGAAAACTTTGTATATAGTTTGAGGAAGTATGTAGGTTCACCATGACTTTTATCGCACATTTACCATATTGTACCAAAATAATTCTAGAGTGCTTTTAAGTAACGACAACCATATACCAATAACAACAACAAATTTAATCTCAGAAGATGATCACGTAATTTTGAGATTAAATACAACAACAAACAACAAAAAAATAGAAACGTTGGAAAATGTTTGGTCTTTTGTGTTATGGTCGTTCTATATAGCTGTACGAGAATTAGAAATATCAGCAATACAAATTTTTATTATTTTCCGGTAACCAAAACAAACAGAAAACAATAAAATTGGGTTGTGGATGTCGATGTGTCTTTTAGTTCGTGTACCAATCCGCAGTGGGTGTGATATTTGGTTTGGGGTGCGGGTAGACGCAGCATCACACGCTCTATCAGTATGAAAATAGCAAAAATGATAACTCATCGATTTTTAATAAGAAAATAAAATAATTTTAGGTTCAGGGTTCAAGATGGTATATAGGTACGTTACGTTGGGTGGATTCTTTAAATATAAATTTATGTGAAACACGAGAATTGGGGACGTGGAAATTTATTGGATTGGATTCGATATAAATATTATAAAGGGACAGGAAAAAGTTAGATTAGAACAAAGATATCGTATATCCATATAGCGAATATCGGAATTTTGCGATATCCCAAATACACATGGCATACGCATAATATTGTGATTATATCAAATCAGATACGAGAATTAACTCTGAACTAGTACGGACTTGATTGAGGATTCCAGAATAAATTATATTAAAAAATTTAATTAAGATTATGTACTAGTATCTCTTTTCACTAGTATTTCTCTCTTCAGTCGGGGTCTTCCGCAATGATGTATAGCGGCCAGTTGTTGCTAAAATACTTTATTAATCATCCGTGGCTGTAGAGGTCTCTCAGAAAATATCACACTTTACGAGGAGTTGCATATAACCAAACCATGTTTGAATTTAATTCAATTCTAAATTATCACAAATCTTAGAGTCTGCCTGGTTCCTTTGATCTCGACGTTGGCCTATATTGTTGTCGTTGATGATTCCGTTGACACGAAGAACGTGTGCTCGGAGATTCCTATTTGGTTGGGGGTAGACGAAGCACGTGACTGTTCAGCTGACAATAACTTTCCTTAGGACCAACATTGTGGCATTGGTTGCACTTCTGTGTCCCAAAAGTGGCAATCACGAACGAAGTGTATACCACCACAGAGCCAATATTTACCCTTAGACTGTTTCGACGACATTGAAGGATCTGGTTGAATATGCTTTATGGCATTGATGACTGATGGTTGAGAATTGGACCATCCATCAATAATGCTGCGTCGCAGTTGAACGTTATGATGTGTTGAGTTTCGGCGATCACGTTCTCAAGTCTAATTTTATCGGAATACGAATTTCAGCATATATTGGAAAGATTGTAAACCACGTACAAACATCAAACATTTAAACTGATTATCGCAGTTTGAAGACCGTTGTACCTTATTGAACAACGATTCATGTTGTCCTCACCACCGGAGATTTCAGGAGGAGCATGTCTTTGTCTCTATAATCGATCTTATTAATTTAATTTATATCTACGATATTAATATGAACAACAAATAGAATGAATGTTTTTATGTTTTGTATTTGAGTTTCGAAAACCACTCGAACGAGTTTCTAGTCAAAAAATTGATCAAAGTGTAATAGGAGTGACAGGAATCGACTGCGGTCGTATATTTATTTCCGCTAGAAATATTTTAATTAGAAATTGGTGAGACTTTTCAAGTGCCAGGAAGTGAGTACAATGTCTCCTAATTTCAGAAAAATTTGTTATGGATTCCTCAGTGGTGTGTGGTTCTCCTTTTATTGACACTTTTTTCGATTTACATGATTTCATGATTTTAATGATCATTTAATTTGTCGTTCGTCTGTGCGGAGTGCACACTGTCGCGTTCGTGTTGTGTATGGCCTGTTATTAAATACTTATGGGTTATATAGTTAATTTGTGTGCCTAAATTTCCAGATACAACTTGCGATTTCCTGCACCCCTCGACTACCTTCATCCTCATGCCACACAGTTTTGCCGGTTTTTTATTCTGAAATCGTTAAGTTATAAGTATTTAACTTTGACTTATAATAAAAAAATGACACGTCGCCTCGTGGAGTGGGCAAAACTGTCTGCAAGCTGCCACTATACGTATTGTAAACTGCCACGTAAATGCCTGTAAACTGCCACTATACGTATTGTTGATTTGATTAAGCTTTATTTTCATTTTTTCTTCTCTCAAAAGCTCTTTTCTCCGTTGGTGTACCTCGAATTTGTGCTTTAAGTTGTATTTGTCTTCTCCCTCGGCATGCTAATAGGCTACGCATAACACGCACTGGTTTTTTTGGCACATAAAAACCTATGTTGAATTCTTCGAAAACATTACCAGATTCACGAACGGTTTGCCAGCATCAATACAGTTACGTTGATAATCTCTCCATATATCAGCCAATGTTTTTCCTTTGTCAATATACTCACGAGATGTTTGTGCACGGAGATAATGGGATTCAATTCTAGGAATTGTTTTAATATGTTTTCTAACTCCATCTTTTAATTCCGTGCCAACCGTTGGGTGATTAATGTTTTTCACGAAAATCCTTCGCAATGATGTTACGACTTTTTTTTTTGTTACATAACAATAATTTACTTGCCTACGATCATTCTTAGTATTTTATTTCTATGGCGAATCTTGTGTTGTGACTGATAGCAATGACACCTGTGTACGAACACGTGTCGTTTGCTGTACTAAAATATTTTTTACCATGTGGACGTATTTTTGTCTTAATTCTCGTGTTTCTCTCTACCATAAGGCCGCGCGATCATCGATTAAAAGAGATAGCGAGACCAATGTGCATCGGGTGTGTGCGAAGCAATGCCCTCCAGAAGAATATTTGTTCTTATATGTTTCTCGTTTGCCTCAACGCGAATTGATGCAAACGAAAAACAGAGAAGGAAGAAGATTCTTCTAGAACGTTTTGGCGTTCGTTGTGCGGTGGGAGAACTTTTTTTTTGGTTAGTCAGTCTTGTTTGGTAGTTGATAAACTAAAGTTTAGTTTGTTTTATTTGGTGAAAAAAAATTAAAATACAAAATTTGTATAAAAAAAAACTAATTGGGAATTTGATCAAGTCGACGTCTAGTTTTTGGTTTTTTTGAGACAAAAAGTCTAGCTAGTTTATATATTGTAAAAAAGTCGAGTTTGAAATTTTTTTTTTGTAAAGCCGAATTTTGGTTTGTGATATTAATAGTTGCGCTTTGATTTTGTAATATTCAGAGTTTGGAGTTTATTTTGGGTGTGGCAATTTATAAAAAAAGGAAAGGTATAACCATATACTTGAGTTCGATTAGAAATGGAAGTTACTTGGATAGTGAAGTAAAATATTGGACATTTTGCGTTTCAACGAATGTTGCTGTGTACCACGTTACTTCAATAGTTGGTGGTTGGCGTTGATTTTGTTTGTGCGGTGTTCGCACAGTTATTTTGGATAAGATATCGGCGAGTGCACGCTGCAACGACTTTTAATAGGCGGCCTTGTTCATGACTTGCCTAAACTTGTATGGTGAAATTTTATCGGTGTATTTTATCGGCATATTTTGTTAACGAGGCATATTTTATTAATCGGCGTGAAGACGCCACAGCCAAAGTCATCAAGTTGAAATCGTCGAGAAAACGGTCACGTAGGCAACGCCCAATAGTTGTTTTTGGGCCGGTTGAGGCCATTCATATTTTTGCGGTAAGGCTAACCAAAGCCCAACAAAGGCATACTAAAGCCCAACAAAGGCATAGCAAATCCCAACGAAAGCTAACCCAAGCCCAACGAAGGCATACCAAAGCCCAACGAAAGAATAGCAAAGCCCAACGAAGACTAACCAAAGCCCAACGAAGGCGGACAAGCGTCCAACGAAGGCATAGCAAAGCCCAACGAAGGCAAACCAAAGCCCAACGAAGGCGAGAAGACGCGCAACAGTAAATTTTTGTTAAGAAAAGTATAAGGTACGATTGTTTTTATTTCTATTTTACTTTTTTAACCTTTTTATATATTTTGAATTTTTTTTTTAATTTTTTTATTGTAATCAAGTGCCACATAGCGGGTGTACGTCGCGCGCTCGGTGTTCACGTTGGTCTCGTTCCCTTGTTATCCTAAGTTATTTTTTGTTTTCTTTATAGCATAACTAAAAAAAAATTAATAGCTAATTTTTCCGGGTTTCCGGGTCCCTTGGTGCCCGCATCCGAGATTGGAACCGGCGCTTGCGTACCAAAGGTTTGTAGCATATGTGTTTTACTTTCGTATTTATTGTAGGTGTGCAAAATATTTAGGTCGAACCAGCTATTTGGATTTGGAATTTCTTCCAATTTAGCTGTGTGTCGCCATGTGCCAGCTGGTAAGGTTTTGCGAATAGGTCATTTGCTTTATTGTTGTCATAGAAGCTGCAATATAACGTTGCTTCATTAAATTTAGTTTTATAATTAAATTTACATTTATCGCTACACGGAGGGCGTATTTTCCTGGCGTTGTATGATTTTCCAATATTTGCAGAAGTATATTTCAATCCTAAGTTTCTATACGACTTTGATTTTTTTACATTCCATTCATCAGGTTTAGCTTTCCTCTTTTTTCCAACCCTCTTTTAAATGTCGCTGTTATTTATAATTCTATCCACATTATTTGGCACGCTGAAAGAAGTTGATTCTCGATGACGCTCGTCAGAAGAAGAAGTTGTACTATTCTTAGCCAAATTACAATTAAATTCCGGATCTAAATCAGAATCATAGTAATCTGGTTCGCTGCTTTCGTTATAAGATATTATATTTTTAGTGACTTTAGTGAATAAATTTGAGTTGTGGCACAGGTGTTCATTGTTAGTGCCACAACTCAAATTTATTGCTCACTAACACGACAAATTATAAACACGGGATCCAGCTATTTACGAACTGGTCAAACTTCACCCACTCCAAATTTCCACTAAACATGCGACCAGCTTTTAATTTATTTCACTATGATGCTGCATAAAATATCACATGATTTTTGGCATAGGTGTTCACTGTTAGTGCCACAACTCAAAATCATTATTCCCTAACTCGACAAATTCTAAATATTTTATCCAGTTATTTACGAATTGGTCTAAATTCACCCAACCCTTATATACTACCTTTTAACATTCAAATTATTTGACATTGATTTTTGAAATTTTTTCGGCGAAACTTTACTGCTATAACTTCAATTACATGTAATTTTCGGCTCATATCAACAGAACTTTTTACTGCCACCTGATACAAAATATGTCGATATTGCAGGGTTTTTTTCGGCTGAAATTTTCGGCTAACTTCAGTAGCATCATTTTTATGCTGTTTGTGGTCCACCTTCCTCAATTTATAATTCACAATTGAAAATGTGTCATTTTTGATATTAATGATTAGCGTTATTTTGTAAAAAACAAAAGCGACACTAGTGCTCTACAGCTGTTAATAGCAAAATACTCGTTGTGTCTTTTATGTAGTTCTATATTTAATGTTATTCTAGCATGCAATACATGATAAAGCGGAAAATCACATTTTTTGATGCACTTATAGCGCCATCCTGTAGAAACCACATCTCGTCCGGATCAATGTCATCCATATTTTCTAACAAAAAATCATTGATCATGGTGCAGTAACGATCTCCATTGACCGTAACGCGATCCCCGCTCTCATTTTTGAAGAAATTAGGTCCGATGATGCCACCGCAGCGTGTAAACCGCACCAAACGGTGTATTTTTCTGGATGTAATGGAGTCTATAGGGCCTCTTGTGGAATGGTCTCACTCCATATGCGGCAAAACAGTTCGACGAATGGCTTGCTCAGACGGACGATTATGTACGGCATAAAAATCACGAAGTCGTCGAATCGACGACTGATTTTCAAAATAAATTTTACACTCCTATTCCCCTAGTCACATCACTTCAAGTGATGTGACTACTCATCTGATTGGTTACTAGATCATTAAATCAAAACTTACAAAATAATTGTTCAATAAAATCGTTCTAGCTGTTTTTTAAATCTTAGTATGCTGCTTTATAAATATTTCCTATCGACTGCTTTCACATCAAATGGCAATTTCTATCACTTGAAATTTTGACGTGAAAAATAATTTAAAAAAATTCAAGCTAATGCAGCCAACTAAGACTTAAAAAAATTTCATTGTGGCTTTTGCACAAAATTATTTAGTAAATTTTTATTTTAAAATCTAGTAACCAGGAAGTTCCATAGTTACGCCGCATGAAGTGATACGTCTAAGGGAATTGAGTACATATTTAATAATTTCGTAGCGTTGTTCAAACGTGATGTATTATTCCTATTCATGATGATTTGCCAGAGTATACTGAGATCTGCCAGAGTATACTTTTCATAAAAATTTAATTTTTTGTTTTATTTTTTTGCAATTTCAAGTTCTATCAGGCTTAAAAAAACAACCGTTATTTGTCCGTTTTACCACCACAAAATATCTAATATAATTACACCACACGTAATAAAAGGTCTTCAAACAAACAAACACTGTTCACATATGACATATTTTGGAGCATATGGCACACATTATCGTCGTGTGTATGATTCATTCGAATGCGGTTACATCTTATACGAGCGCACATACATAAAAAAAAATGAAGAAATAGAGTTATCCTTCTTCAAATAAAATATAAAAATGAAATGAAAATGAAAAATTTATTTTATTTTTGTTTTTTTCTGGGAAAATAACATAAAATTCTTAATGTTAACAGATTTTTTCCGTTTTGTTTTCTGGAAAATCAGCACAAAACGAGAAAATAACTGAACGAAATTAAAGATAACTGTAAAACTTAAATAAATAAAATAAAATAAAAAAATTGTTCATGAAAATTTATTTTTAGTGTGTATGGTAAAATAAACAAGTGGAAAATGGATTTATATACCATGTAAAAAATAAAACACAGTCTGGGATGAATTTCTTAGTGTGTTTTCTAAATGTAATAAAGCACAACAAAAATTGAATTGGTTTGGGTTGGGTTGGGTTAGGTTGGGAAACGCTTTTCGGCACTCAATTCGCAATGTATTTTATATACGATGCCAAGCATTGTTAGTTAAATATTATACAAATACAATTATATCTTAATCTTTGACCCTTATTAGTTATCTTATAAGTCGGTGCTCTTGGCGTCAAGTTGTCTAAGAATATCAAGTTGGCAGTTGTGTCAGCTCCGCATCTTGAAGCTTCCGCAAGTGTTCGTGCTACCTGGTCACGATGACCACCAGGCAATTAGCTCACTATGGCATTTGTGATGTATTAGGCGCGAGCCTGGTTGAGTTATTAATCGTACCGTGCTGAAAACCGGTTAGATGGACATTTCTTTCACCACTACTCATGGGAAAAAACACGGATGAAATTATTAATACAAAAAATGAAGAGCCCCCCGCCCTTAAAAGGCAGGAAACTAATGCTGGTGGGATTTTGGCTTTTAGGTCTGGTTTCCAAGGCATAGGTAACCAATGTGAGACTTTGATAATTAGGCCTGGTTCGTAAGGCGTAAGAATAAAACGGGAACGACATAGTACATTGGTCATTAGGCCTGGCTCGCCGGAACACACAACAAGCAAGGATGGTGGGGCCCTTTGTATCAACTTGTAAAACCAGAAAAAGAGCCTTGATTTTGTTGGCGGAGAGAATGGATATTAATATATGAAAACGCTCTGATGGGCTAAAAAGATTATTGAAATGAAGCAAGAGGGATTACAGAAGAATTCAAAGAGGATCAGAATGAAGGAAACTGTAACGAAATCATTCATTGTGGTACTGAATGAGCACTTAATGGTGGCTTTCATTTACAGAGCCTACGAAGACGGGTACTATACAAACACGCTCTATAGAGAGCCTATAAGTGAAGTTTGGCCTGGTGATATAGACTAGCAGTAGTCGCTAGAGAGGATATGCCATGTACACCTGGAGCTTGGATCCCAGCAGAACCCATCGACCCGAAAGAATTTCTGGAAATACTACAAGTTAGCGATCCTAGACAGCAGACCACTGAATGGGGAGTGGCCAAGTTGGAAGAAGCACAGGCTGATTATAGGTCAGCTATTACTATATTAAATAGAGAGTCACTGGCTGCGCTGGCGAAAACTTTAGGTTAAAATGACTATGGTTACAACGCAGTCACATTCTAGATTTATAAGAAACATAAGGGTGAGAAAGAGTGACATTTTGAGAGCGCTGATACCGGTAAAGACTCTGGCTGACAACCTGAACATAAAGGAATTGGGTGAGGAGGTCGAGATACTTTACAAAAACATAGTTTTCCACTTCCACGGCATTACGTTGTGAATCCCCGGAGGAATATCAGTCAGAGGAGGACGCTGATATAACTGCGGTGGACGTCGAAGTAAAGAAGCAAACCTAATGTTGAGGTTCCTGCAGTTTAGCTCCATCACTCCAAGGCTGCATTTACTGCGATCATACTCTAACTAACAGCAGAGGAGATAGCCATTGCCTTAGTCCAAGTATAATTCACATGCATGAACTTAAAAACAAAGGTTGTTGTGGTTAAAATGGAATTTCTAATACGACTCTCAAATTACTTGCACTTAATATTATCCAACCTCTCAGATATATACTATTTTAACTTAGCCAAAGGAATTTTCCTTGAATACTTGAAAAAATCTGTAATTGTGCCTCTACATAAAAAAAGATGAACTGTTATCCGTATTTTCAAAAATTTTATAAAAAAAATTAAATAAATAAAACCTGATTTCTAGAAAAAAACCAGAAATAATTACAGCCTAATTTTAAAATTTTTCAAAGGCGATTAATCTGCCGAAATTTGTGCTTATCATAGACATATAATTTTCATAAATTTTGCATTCATGAATTGAGGGAAAACCAACATTAATATTTAAAATAGTATCTTTTAGGGGCAAGTTTGTTTTTCCTCAATTTATGAATGAAAATTATGTTTCCATGATAAGCACTAATTTTGTCAGATTAGCCGCCTTTGGAAAGTTTGAAAATTAGGCTTAAATTATTTCTGGTTTTTTCTAGAAACCAGGTTTTATTTGTTACGTCTTTTTAGGCGAAATTTGAAATTGTTTTGTCCTGTTTTCCTGCCCTGTCCTGTCTCCTGGACTAGCACTAATTATTTCCCGTGAACTATAATTTGCACAAATTGGGCTTAATCGGTATGCAAAGCTACATTTTCTGGAAATGGGACACACCGTAACACGTGAAAACCCTAAATACTGTGCTACTAACTCTAATCTGGTTTAGATAATCCCTAGTCTGACAGACCTATTGTGTCTTACGTGTCATTAGACCTAGTTTTCAGAATCAGCACAACATAAAATATGCGTAGTCAGAAATAGGTAGGCTCAATTATGATAGACCCACAATTTTTATTTTACGTATAAGGCTTTATACGGATCACACTTTATAGTTGGTGTTGAACCGGACAGTATTATTAGTATAATTAAATTTGTATGGAATTCGACAAAAAACCGATGCAAATTCCGAATACATTCCATTGAAATAACTAGATATGTATGTCACTGTGCTATACAAAAATGTTAAAATGGAATCAATAAACTGGTAAAGAAGCATATTGTTATACTTAATTCCATGTATATTACAGTTTCATTGCCATTCCGTATTTGTTAAATAAATAAAATGAAAATAATTTAAAATATTTAAATTTGTTTATAAAAAAAATAAATTTACATTTATTTTAGGATAATTACATGGACCGAAACCAAAACCAAAAAAAAAACACATAAAATAAAAATGGAATCGGGGGTGGTAGGCGTTTGGGCGGTCGGTAATTTAATCCCCGCGCTAACAAATCATGTTCGTACGTCCTAGCCATATCATAATGTAGGATTACGTATAAGAGACAATCAACAATTTTTATTTTTATTACGCAATAATTTCAAGTTTGATTTTAATTGCAGCAATTAAATGTTATATTGTAGATTTATACAGCGAATCATAAAATATAAAAAAATGTTAATTCTTAATTAAACTACAATAAAATCTGGTGCCGCTCATTAAATCGCGAGAACTTTTGGATTTATACTGACATTTTGTAATCACGACATTTTATTTTCGTATCCAACTCTCTGTCCGTATGTACCAACAACGAGTATATTTTAACTGCAATTAAGTATATTTTATGGTAATTATACATTGTATATTGTGTGTACATGTACTCGTATGCATTATACGTAACATAAATGGCTAAATAATGAATTTGTATATTGGATAAACGAGGACGCGAGTAAAAATATTTGGTGGTGTACCTGCACCTAAGATAATTTCGGTGTATAACGCGATGGAATAATTTACAATCAGGATATATTACCTTAAGCACTGTACGGTGTTTGTAGGTCGCTAAGGTAGATCTTCGTATAAGATGTACAATTTGGTGCTGTGAAATATTGGCCACGAAATTAACAAACAAGACTTAGGAGGACTAAGCCACTACCAGCAGTTGGGCGAAATTTTGGTAGAATTACATTTCGAGTGTGTATAGTTTTGTCAGTTTGATTTCGAACTAATGAAACGCTGAATTCTCTATATTTAAAAATTCGGTCGTCTCATCAGACTGCAGTGACCAAACTACAAAAATATTGGAAATACTCTGAACTTACATTCAAAGTATAATCACAATACCTTAGTGAATTTTAATGATTCGCTACGCAATTGTTAACCCCTTCGTAACCTCGAATTTTATTGTATTTTATGCACACATGCGATTTCTATATGAAATTTTGCGTTATTCTGGATACTGGAGATATACTCGACGTTACCTCAGAACCTTCAAAATGTCAAAAACGCGCTTAGGAGTATACCCAAGATAAGCTCACTATATTAATTCACGTTTTGGACATTACTTTAACTTTTAATTTTTTTTATTTCGTTAAATTTTTTGTGAAATAATAAAAATTTTAAATATTAGAATTTTTAATTGGAAGAAAAACGCGCCGTTGATTATTTCAAAATTTCAAAATGGTAACAAAAATAAAACAAAAATAGGTTAATTATTTCATAAAATTTCTGTAAGATGTCACTTTACTACTAAACAACAACAAAAATTCAAGTTTTCAATCAACTTTTTTTATATCACGAGTGAGTCGCGAGTATATCTCCAGAGGCCCTATTCTGGTAATTCCTCGGGAATAGCGAAAAAATTATCCTCAGATATTTTCTCCAATTCCCCGTTTCCCAAAAATTAATTCCGGCGATTGGGGAATAAATTTACGGGAAAACAATTTAATTTCGCAGTCGACCCGCGATCGCAATTGACGATTGGTGCCGAAAATTGATACCAATTTTTATCGTTTCGTGAGCGCTTGAATAAAAGTGTGAGGTTTTGAATAAAAAAAAATCTGATTTTTAGGAAATCCCGGTTTGAATATTTAAATTTTGACTTGTGGGAAAATGGGACTCTTAAATGATTTTTTGACAATTTTTTGACGCAAAAATGAGTTTGCGATCAAGTTCTAGAAAATGGCTAATATAATTTTTTTAATTTTTTTTAAGGAATATTTCGTAATATTTTTTATCAAATATTAATGAATTTGCTTGATAAAATTGTCCTTCACCAAAATGTATGAAAACCGGGATTTTGTAAGCCGGGATTTTGAAAACCGGGATTTCGAAAACCGGGATTTTGAAAACCAAACTGGGATTTTAAAACCGGGATTTTGAAAACCGGGATTTCGTAGAATACACCCGCGGTGTTTTCTCTACATTACCAATCGTCAATAAAACAAGAAAACAAATTTCTAAAAATGGTTTACTACGTTTAATTGGTTTTTGTTGATATTTTAATCGAATTTTACTTAAAAAAAAATTTTGTTTATTAAATTATAAAAATTGGATATTGATATTTCCAAATGATATTACCAGCTTTCAGTATAAATTTAAAGCCATAATATTGCTAGAATAAATACTCATACAATAAATTTCCGTTAAATTCTATTCCCAGTTAATTCTCCTAAAACAGGTTAAACGTCAAAACTGCTATAATAGGGAATAATTTGTTCAAAAAAAAGTTTTTTCCCAAAAGCCAGAATACACTTTTGGGAAAGGGAATAAAACTGCTACAAAATGTAAAATTTCCATTTCCCGGGAATTACCAGAATAAGGTCACACGGGATAATAGCCATAAAGTGTTTTTTATAGATCACTAAAATTGTGATTATATTTTGAATGGTAAGTTCAAAGCATTTTCAATATTTTTGTTCGTTGGTCACTGGAGTCTGATGAGGCAACCGATTTTTTTCGTATATAAGCAGAACCAGAGATACATCGACTTTGGTAAACAGAACAAGCGCGTCAGCGTTGAAGCAACGAAACAAGAAAAATAATAACAAATTAACCCTAAAATAGTTCATTGATCTTTTCATCCACTCTTTTTAAATTTTTTACATAAAACCTTGTGTACAACAGTTAGATTTGGTGAAATTCATGTAATACCAGTTCAAAAAAATTGGATACCAACGTAATACTCTAAAACTAGTTGGTAGTACTGCAGCGCCGACGACAAAATTAGAATAGATTCTAAAAAAAAATTCTGCGACAATATCGTCGTCGCTAGCGACATTGGCTGTGTTAGCATTATACGGTTTATGTGTATTTTAATTTGACAGGCGTTATATCTTGTCGCTATGTCTCTGGTTCTGTTTTACCTTAAAGATATCAATGTTTCATTATTCCGAAACCAAACTTCTAACGTCGTGGTAACCTCACCTTGAGGTATAGTCCCATAAGAAAGAACTAGGCCATAATGATTCCGAACAAAGGTGGGTTTATACGAAAAACCAAGAAACTGAAAATTCATAAGGAAAATGCTTTTCATTATTATGTATCATCGTCGAGCTGGGCAGTCTTTCTCGTTGTTCATTTTTCGCACCTCATATCTCCCCGCAATATCTTCGAGTGTGGTTAAAGCCTTAGCATTTCTTGCATTATGGTAGTAATCTCGTGTTCTTTTTCAATGCTTCTATTTCAACCTTCACATTGAGTATTGCATATATTAAAAATATTTTCAATCCGGTAGCTTTCGTTGCGAGCCTGAGCATGAATAGAGTGAGCCGTCTTTTGATGATCTTGGTTCCTTGGACATTTTCAATTTTCTTCCGTTTAAGGATGTTTACGGCGTCCTCAATTTGCAATTCTTTCATTTTGATGTCTTCTATTATATTCTCCTTCGTATAGGTGGAATGAAGGTCTCTGACTAAATATTGACTAACATTTGTTGAATATTCGCAAACTCTATAATGTCGACCACATTAATTTGCGATGGCGCTTTTGTCTGCATTGCAACTTTTTTCATGTTGTTCATGTTGCTGGTATTATTAAGTTACAGCCACTGGTTTGGTAGTTTCATTTTTGCTTGGCACTCGTTTTTTCTAATTATTTTCTTTTGTTGGTGCATCCAATCAGTTTCTCTTGCAAATTCGTGATTTCGGAAGCTCCTTATTTTCTTTCTTTAACTTAGCTATTTCATTGCTTATTTGTTTGTGATGGAATTTTTTGTGTTTCACAAAGTTTTCCACGTATCTAGATATTTTTCAATTTCATATAAATGGGCATTTCTATGGTTGGCTCACTCCAGAATTCACTGAAGCTTTATTAGTCAACTGAGCAGTTACCACCTATAGGGTAAAAATTCGCATTTGTTAAACTCATTGCTTTATGGACTGATTATTGAAGAAACTACACCAACCTTATTACCAGTAAAATATGTAGTTCATCAGTAAAGAGAACATCATTTGCTAGGTTCTCAGTGTTCGGTTATCTCGTGGTTTCTCGATCGCAGGAGCATCGTTCGTTGATTAGCAGGGAGGACTACTTGCAGGTGAGGTTGAAATGGGCTGGTATATTGACCATCTAAACCGCCGTCCCTTACCCTTATTACCTTAATTCTTTCTTTAATTTTCGAAAATATATAAAATGTGCTTTGCTATAAAGTGAACTACATAACCTAAAAAATAACATGGGTGATCTCGAATTAAATTGTTTTTATTAAGCAAATTAATCCTTCTCAAAACATACTTTTAAAAAGTATCAAACATGTTTGTAAAGTATATGGCCGCAACATTCACGCCATAAAATTGTTTATGAAATAAAATTTTAAAAAAGTAGAGCTGGTTCAGTGCTTTTGGTTGCCGTACACCATACTTTTGTAAAAAATCAAAAGCTCCGATAGTAGCTGCCACTTCCGGTAGACCAATCTCAGTCTAAAATCAGTGGGATCCCAAAATTTATGGAAAAGCTTAAGTATGAAGTTTCATCCCGATCAATTAATCCGTAAAGGCTGTACAGGGACCAAATTTTTACTAAAAAAAACAGTTTTAGACAAAAATTGCCATTTCTGCATAAATTTTGGAAAATTCAACTGCATAGGTATTTTTACAAATTTAGTTTTGAATCTGTTATAGTTAATAATCTTTTTTCTCGTAATTGAGATTATTTAAAAATACATGCAAATAAGAAAAAGCTCCTATTGAAGCTGTCACTTCTGGTGAGTAACGTAAAGCTCCTAAGAATCACTTGCGGTAGACCTAATTTGTCCAAAATTCACTGGGATCTCCCAATTTATGAAAAAAGCTGAGGTATATGAAATTTCGTCCTGATCAATCAGTCTACCGGTCTACTTACCTATTAGTTGACCCTGTCAATCAGTCTACCCGAGTCTACCACTTTTTGATAAAAAATTTTTTGCCAAAAATCGACCTTTCCGTTTTATTTTGGAAAATTTGCCTGCGTCGATGATATTGCCAAATTAATTTAGAAACTTTTAGTTCTACGTTATTTCTAGAAGCTCCACTACCGTTGGACCAACTTTGGAAAAATATCACTCAGACCGCTCAATTTATGAAAAAAGCTTCAGTCAATCAGTCAAAAATTTAATTAAATTTAGTTTTGTAGACAATTATTTAAGTGTCTGAGAAAGGTTAACCTTGAAGTCGTATTCATACGACAGATAAAAATCTTGGATTTTTCTATGTTTCTTTCTATAAATGAATATTTTTTTTTTCAATTTTTTTCATCTTTTTTGTATGAAAAGAGGCGTGTTGTATAATTATCGTGATGAAGTTGGTTATAACGATGGAATAGAAAAATCCCGGATTTTTATCCGTCGTATGAATACGACTTGAGAAACACGCGACCATGAGATTTGTCGACGCCAAGGTCACCATAGAAAGGCTGATAGGGGCAAAAGAAATATACGAACTTAACGTCATCCTCGTTAAAATTTCCTCTGTATTATTCTACTAATTACCAAAATTTCTAATATAGATAAATTGTTTAGGACATATAGAATTAAAATAATTAATTTGAATGTTTCGACCAAATAATTTATGGCCAAAACTCACACAGGTATATCGAATCGAAAGTATTATACCCCGCAATATATTAGATTTTGTATAATTTAAATAAACTTTACATAAACTTAACACCTCATTAATTTTGTTGTTGATTCGTTTTATTTATTTTTTATGTTAGAATTCAGCCAAAGCTCCATCCACAACCCCAATATACATAGTATAAAGCACTGGGAGCAGCATTAAATCACAAATCATTGTGTAAAGATAGTTATCTCATTAATTTCGTTTAAAAACAGTTAACTGGTAGGTATAAAGAATACAACAATAATAAAAAAAGGAAGACTTAAAGCAATAACAGGTACCGTACAACAACCTGGAAAACATATTGACGCCCAATGTTCGAATACGGGTTGATATACTGATGATATTCCCGGACAGCTATCATGTTTGGCACGATGAATGAGGTAAAATTTATAATTATTTCCTTTTAATTTTCTTCTATTTTATTGTTGTTTGCTTCTTCATGGAATTACGTGAAAGGGGCACATCAAAAAAAAGGGAAAATAATGTATACCAAGGATAACAACAAAAAATTATTAACCATAAAACAAATAAAATAGGAATAAAATAAAATCTTTTTTATATTGTTGTTCTTGGTGTTTTATAGGAGTTGGTGTATCTTTTTTTTCTTTATGGCAGCTCATAATATTTATAGCAAATAAACCATAATAAAATGTAGAACAAGAACGAGAGATAGATAAGATATACGCAATCGTGTTTAGCGTTTTTTAGAACATACGCACAAGTGTTTAATGTCCGTGACAAAAATTACCAAATACCTTATTAATGAAGCGGGCCTGCGGCATTTTATGCTGATCCTTAATTTAGTACATTCGAAACCGCTATACGCTTCAATACGGGATTCCCATCAATCAATGCAAAATAATCATATTTAATGTAATGTCTGAATTTGGTACGACCTCAAAATTGCCAAAGTAGATTAATATGATTTCAAGGAATGATAAAACCGGATATATGGTACAGCAGTGAAACTTCGGTCCTGGGTCGCAAGGTGTTGGTATGGAATCCTAGCAGGAGTTGAATGAAAAAATGATTTCGTACCTGATTGCAAATTTTGACCAACTGGTGTAGTACCAATCTCAGCGTCGGCTACGGTAGAATAGAGTTTTCCGTATTTTTTGTTAGATACAACAAATGAATGGATTTGCATTCGCGGATGGTAAAGTTATGATAGTGCAAATCAACTCGAGGTTCGAAAAATGCAGGAATGGTTCAAAGCAAACTAAATAAATGTTGGTTAAATTTGTTATTTTGCCAATTAGATTTTGTTTTTAGAAGAGAATATGTAATTGAACGGGTGTCTTACTGCTGTGCTGAATCTATATAAAAATTTCATAATTCTTGCAAACATTTTTGAAAATCTATCTTGCAAATATTTTTAAAAAGACCGGGTTCTGTAATAAAAGTAGTATAATTATGAATTTGAGATGCCCGTGAGGTCCCAATAATATTTTCATTTTCAAATAATCCTTCCAATAATTTGATCCTAAAGCGACTGGGATTTAATTGTGACGGATTTAGCGTTAGCTATATTCTATAGCTAACTAAATACACGGACCCTAACAAGTGTTTACAAATACATACATGTGTTCTTCTGAATTAATCGCCCCATTTTCTTTTAATATATTTTGATTTTCTTTATTTTTTTTTAAGTTTCGTTCAGATAATTGTTAATTACCTTAAAAAGTTTTAAAAAAAAATTTACGCCATGGTTTAATCGTCTTTCCCCTAAACACCGGAAATTTAAACCTCATAAAAATACAAATTAAATCTATCCGTCGTAAATTATGAAATATTTAATCCGCTTCAATTAGGAAATCCAGTTTCATTTGGACAATTTTTAAGATTGGACGGAGAACGGATACCGTAAATATTGAGTACTCCACAATGAGTGCAAACAATCTCAAATTCAAGGTGACACTCGTGCATCGATGAAATTGGGGGCCAATTTGGTCAGCATAGTATTAGTACACGCATTACTAAAAAAATTGGAAAACGCATATCCTATCCTTCGGCTACGACAGTTTGTGCAACACTAACAAAACAACTGGAGAAAGAAATAATCTTTTTGTTGTTTTGTAATTTTCTATGATAAAATTTATTTAGATTTTAAGAGAACGAGGCGGAGCGAAGAGAGACAAAAACGCAACAAAAACCTCGACAATTTCGTGTAAGCGGCCTGTAGTTAGGAGGCATTGGTTTTAGCGTATCCTTTAAATACAATTGTTTTTTTTTGTTATTTCTATTTACTCAACTATTGATAAAATGAAATTGAGTTTCAATGTTAACCTGTTCTTTTTTCAAGTTTTATTCAAAATTTGAAGTGTTGTTGTACTTTAATTAAAAAAAATTTAAAAATAAAAAAAATATCAGCTGAGTCTTATTATAAATTATAAATACACCCCACAAAGCTGCTAAAGAGTTGTTGCAAAACATAGTTTTGCATTCATACGTAAAGAATAAAAACAAGCCTTATCCAGCAAAAAAATCAAAGCGCATCTCGAATTCGTAAAATTTCATAAAATTGGTCTATTGACGATTGGGCGATTTGGTCCGACGAAACGAAAATAAATCGATATTAGGCAGATGCGAAGTGCTACTCTCCTGGAAACGGCAACATAAAAAAATAAAGCAACATCATGTTACCGAAACGATGAAGCACGGTGGCGGATCGGCAATGGCCTGGGGATGCTTCACCTAGTGGAACGTTGGCCCACTAGGAGGACCAAGAACTATTATGCGAAAAGGGTTAAAATATCAGAAATTCCAAACTATAAAATGGTCTGCTCAAAGTCCGGAAATGATTTCCATAGAGCATTTATGGGCCTTCATCAAGCGCCGATTAAACGAATATGGCGAGGCATCTAAAAACGTACGAATTATAACGGCGAGTTGAAACGGAATGCAATAAAATTTCACATGACTAAATACATGGACTTGCTGAGATGTTTAAAATCAGTTATTGGATGCATATTACAAAAACAATGAATTTTAAAATATTTTTTTAATTAATTAAATTATTGTTATTTGTTTAAATAAATCTAATGAATAATATTACAAACTTGTATAACCTCAAGTTATTTTTATTGTCTAAAAAACAAAATAATAACTATAGAAATTAAAAACTTAAAATGTTTTCATTATGTATCCATTTTTGCTCGCTACTGTATATATTGAATACTAAAATAAAAAAAAATTGGATGAGAGTCAGTAGAAGGAAGACTTTGAAAGCTGGCATAACACGCGTAAGGAGCATACAAATTATAGGGCCAAAGCATGGCAGACTCAATTTATTATGCTACACAAATGCGATAAATACTACAAAAATTTATTTAAAAACCAATGTTGATGCCATTACTTCACATTTTACAACTGTGCTAGTCATCAAGCGACCTCTTACTGGCTCACTGAAATTGATTGTAAACTATCAGCCTCCAAATTGTTTCCTGTGTTACACACTATCTGGGAAGCTTGACAAAAAATCCTACAATATTTCAGATCACTGTACATTTCAAAATCGCAATATTACTTTGGCAAATGCTCTACTAAACTTCGCTAACAAGCACTCCATTCCAGTGCTTTTTTGGAAATTTGGAAATCGACTTTGTAATTATTGGTGATTGAGCTGGCAAAAAATTTTCTACACTGTATGCGATATTTTTATTAGAGAAATCTATCGTAATTCATAATGTCAAAATGTGGTAAATGTAATAAATCAATTGGAGTGGCTACACTTCCCATAACTTGTAATGGATTTTGTGACCTGGTCTTTCATTACGACTGTGCTCTTGTTGATCGAGCAACTGCAAATATTTTAACAAAAAATAAAAATTTGTTATGAATGTGTAACGATTGTATGACTGTTGGCGAGTATTACAAAAAAAGGAGGAGTATCGGTACAAAATATTATTGCGGATAAATTTGTGTTCTTAGAACAGAAGATTGCTTCTCATCGCAAGGTTATTGAGAATATATGCCAAAACATTGATCAACGTATTAAAATTGACCGTCAACCAGACCTCTCAAGAGGCCAGTCAACGCAGCCGATTGGAACGAACATTGTTATCGGGAATGCTCCTGTTGATTCCGATTCTAGCGAAATTCTATCCGCAATTTTTGTCATCTAAATCGAACTCAATTTCTAGAGTAACCACAAATGCCAAATCGACTTCAGTACATACTTTTTACGCTATTTGCCGTAGGCACTTGGCGAAACACACTTATACTTAATAAACACATTTTTATTAATCACTTGTTTTTGTTTCGCAGAATATTTTTCAAAAAGTTTAAAAAATCACTCGATCGATTTCGACTTGTTAGGTCATCATGCAGTAGATACTCCTGATGATGACCTAACAAGTCGAAATCGATCGAGTGATTTTTTAAACTTTTTGAAAAATATTCTGCGAAACAAAAACAAGTGATTAATAAAAATGTGTTTATTAAGTACGACTTCAGTACCTTATGATATAAATCTATCTATATTTTATCAAAATGTTAGTGGAATGTCATCGAAGTCCACGTGTTTTTATAACTTCGTTATTAGTACTGAATATGATATTTATACAATTACGGAAACTAAGTTCTATGAATCCATTAATAGTGTTGAGTTTTTTTCCTCAAATTTTGTGGTGTACCGTTCTGGCCGATCTTCTTATAATAGTTCAAAAAGATATTAGGACCAGAAGGAGGTTTTTTGATTGCAGTTGACAAAAACATTTCTAGTCAAGCATTGGATACTCCACCTTCATTAGAACGTGTAGCTGTTCAACTTAACATATTCTGTCAAACAACTATATAATCGTCACCATCTACATACCTCCGCGAACTAGTTTGGAAATTTTTTTCAATATTTACTGCATTTATGTACAATCTAATGTGTAAATTTGATAACCTACCAAATATTCGCTTGTACTTTTTTCCCGAACCAAATTTTTTAAACACCCTGTATTTCAGAGGATACCAAAAATTGACCCCCCTCCCCCTACCATACGATTTTTTTCATGAAATTAACCAAGGTATCACCCCTAAACGGATTAGCATCCCAATCGGGGACACCCTGTGTATTATGATTATAGGGATGGTAATATTTCCGGGATAAGTGTATCTTTATCTAACATTGATTGGTGGTTATACTTTTTGGTGATGATGATATTAATAGTAATATTGATATGTTTTATAAAATTTTGTTTTAAATCGTTACCGAATTATCCACCTCTTTTCACTAAAGAGTTGATTAAATTACGCAACTTTCAAAATAGGTGTCGTCGTGCGAAATTTAAAAGTATTCCTTCTTTATATAATAAAACTAGAAAATTGGAATCACATAAACAGTTAATTATCAAAAACAGAGAGGCTTATAATGAGTATTTACGGGTTATTGAATCTAAAATAAATTGTGATCCTAAATGTTTTTGGAAATTTGTTAATTCCAAATGTAAAACATCTGAGCTGCCCTCAACTATGAATTTTGATCAAAAAAGTAGTTCTGATTGAAACGTAATTGTAGAGTATTGTAGGAACTCTTTTCAAAGTGTATATACAAATTTGTTGACTGTTGATGTTCCATATGTGCCCGAATCTGAAATTATTAATGAATTGAACTCTTTCTAAAATGGTTGTGGTCCGGATGGAGTTTCTTCGTATAATTTGAAATTTTTAAAATATCAACTTTGCTATCCCTTGAAATTGCTATTTGAAAAATATTTAAATACTTCAGTTTTTCTACACAGATGGAAAATATTTTCAATTACTCCAATCTATTAGGCAGGTGATCGTTCTAATGTAGCCAATTACAGAGGTAATAGCATGGTTTTTTCAAAGGTATATCCACAACAACCAATCTTATTGTTTCAACGTGAAATTGTTGATACATTTGAGTCGCAGAGCCAACTTGATGTCGGTTTTGTTGATTTCACAATAGCGTTTGACTCTGTTCAGCACAAATCATCATACATCATACATTGAGTTTATGTATTCTTTGAATTATCTGAAAAAATCGTTGATTGGGTGCGGTCATGCCTATCTGACCGTGTTCAGTATGTTAAGTTAAATCGTGTCAAATCAGATAAAATAATCGTGTTTTCTTGTGTTACGCAGAGCTCACACCTTGGTTCTCTATTATTTAATTTCTCTGTCGCATTGTTAAACCCTCGGATACCACTAAATTACAATCTATCCTGGATTCGGTATTCTTGTGGTGTAACAGCAATTATTTGAAGTTAAATACTAAGTAGTGTATGTTATGTCTTTCTCAAGGAAAAAGTAACTCTGATAAATTTTGATTATTATTATATTAATAGCGAAACATTAGCTCGGGTTAACCATATCCCAAACTCGGGAGTAACGTTTGACCCCACTCTAAGTTTTATTCCGCATATTGATAAAATAATACCAAAATCGTCATCTTTGTTGGGTTTTATACAGCGTCTCTTCAAATCTTAAACTCATCAATGGTTTGGTCAAATTATAAATTTGCTATAGTCGTGTAGGCTCCTACATATTGAACGAACAGAAAAAATTCAAAGAAAATTTACTAGAAAAATCTTTTTTAAATTGAATCTCTTTAACATGGACAGACGACTGACTTATTTGGGTAATCTTCTTAATATACCTAGCTACGAGATGTTTTGTTTTAAATTTAGAGCCGTTATCAATCAGACGTTTTTTTGTTGCGGCTTTATTTGTGGCTGATGTATTGGAAGCAAGGATTGATTTTCCATTTATACTTTCGCGTTTGAATATTTATGCTTCCATAAGACTACTTAGAACAAGATCTTTATTGATACCGGATTTTCATCGTTCCAATTACTCAGTACACGAATCAATTAATTTTATTATTGCGAATTTTAACGATTTTTGTGATAATTTTAATTTCGGATTGACTAAAGCTTGTTTCAAAAATAAACTGAAAGATAACTTTAAAATGTCTATGTTTGAAGTGACTTAATCTTCGTCGTGTTTTAATGAGATTTCCGTAATTTTATGCAATACAGATATAAAAATGCAAATTTTGTAAATTTTGAGATTTTATGCAGTCGACTTGTGATTAAGTAATTTTAAGCTCTTGGACTTATATTGTAATAATCATTAGGGAATTTTTATCCTGTGGATTATAATTATTGTAATTAAATAAAAGAAAAAGAGTAAACTCAAATGGAATGCGGTTCCATACACAGTTGCATTGAAAGCAACTTTCAAATAGAGTAATTGAATTTCCATATCACAATCCGACCCGGCAGAGATTTTCATGTGCCAGATATAAATGCAATTTTGTAATTTGTTTGTAATTTTGTTGTATTTTGTTGATCCTGAGACATACGGGTTGAATTAAATTTTAGTGTTTCATTTCAATACCTTCCAACGAGTTGCAAAACCGTAACCCCTATTTTAAATTATCCACAGTTGATTATACCCAGAAAAATAGAATCATATCGAGGATTCAAAATCTGTAATATCACAGGATTGCCACTCGTTTTATGATTTACTCTCACATACTCGGGAAAGAATGTTGAACGAGATGAAAAATCGGACATGATTGAACCATTACGCGTAGAAGCTCTCTAAAGTAAAAAGACTCAAAAGCAACCAATTTATCCAAAAATACTTCAAGTATCGAAAATTGTAAATTTCGACCATTTATTATAGTTATTTGACAAAATACTAAATTTAGGATACATTAAATCGAAGGTCTAAAAAATTTCTTACTTAAATCACAATTTTCACAAGTATCAGCACTCATAAAAACTATTATTCTAAAAATAGCTTCAGCCGGCAGCCAATAGCCGGCAGTTAATCGTTCAAATTACATATTTTATAGCTGTAATTGACTTTCCTGTCATATCAATTACAATTTTTGGCCAATAAAACATTTTAACTTTAATATTTCATCCATTACATACTCGTACAAATATAGAACATGCCAATAATTCTTATCGATATGATATCTTACATAATATATATACTCGTACATCTTACATAATGTATATATCGTAAACGTTTATCACATGGATAAAAAAAATCGATATATATCATGTCTTGTGGACGGATTGTGGTATAGAGTGTACATGTAATACCGACATCAACCAGAAAAACCCAATAAATGTCTATTTAATTAATTTAAAGTTCAAACGATAACTTTTTTTGCCATAAATAACTTTTACAAATACACAAACTGCTTTAATAATATCGTACATAAAAGTTCCGAAACCCATACCCCCCCAAAAGCTTGGCACCTTACGAAGCTTATACCTTATTTAGCTGTATTGAAGTTCACAGAGACGCGCACAGTGTACCCTGAAAGAAATCAAATTAACTTCCAGTAGAAACGGTATACCTCGACGCTACTAACGACATATACAAATAAACCAGATGATTATAAATTTAGTTTATATTATATACTAAATGTAGATAGACATGGAGAGGGTGGTGGAGTGGTGCGGAAAAAAACTAATATTTTCTCTAGCTAAAATATGTATTGCATTTAATCACGCTAATATCTAATTTACATTTTTTAACAACAAAAAAAATAATTTTCCACCATCCCTATTTTATATTTGTACAGTCGTTTTATACACAGAATAAACTGAAGATTTGTGTACTCTTTAAAGAGGAATGGAGGGAAGAAAAACTATAAAATTAAAGTAGGTAGCGTATCTTATGTATGTTATATACACGGTTTAAATTGAAAGGAACGGTTATGCAGAGCTTGGAAATTTCTTTTATAAAAATTGAAAATAATTCGCAATGGATGAAGCGTGCACGATTAAAAGCTTAATGTATCAAATTGAAAGTAATCTGAAAGAGTGCATTAGCCCTGTCATTTGAGGATTTTGGTTGCAGGAAATAATGGACAAAGACCATTGTTATTTTCCATTTTATAATGTGCTGACCAGGTTAGTTTCTAAAGAATTAACAATTTAAAGAAAAGAATTGAATTCCGATTGGTTGCCCATGTACAGTACGGCATAACTGTATACTTAAAACTATAAAGGAACAAATATGGGTGGCGCTTAAATCGGTTTTATATTGATTCCTCTTGGACGCTCTAAAATAAAAATTGGTTTAACTCGGTTGCAAGTGCAGCTGTATGAAAAAGTTGTAAACATTTGTACATAAGAGGATTACACATTATTCAATGTATAAAAATATTGACGATTTGCAAGATAGGGACAAAATCCGAACCACTACAAAAAAAGGGGATGAGGCAGTTCATACGGTTATTTGCTGAAAATTGTTCGTTTACGCTGGATGCAGCTGTGGAAAAATTGGTGTAAAATTAAATTGCTATGCCAAACACAACCATACGAAATAGAATTATGGCACATGACTACGCATATAGAAATACTTTGGTCAAACCACTGGTAACACAAAAATACATTGAAAAGCGACTACAGCGGGCGAATGAACACAAAAACAAAGATTGGACGAATATGTTTACCGATGAGTCACGCTTTTGGAGTTTTAATGTGTAACAGAATCTTATCATATTCCGTTATCAACCCATGCCCCACAATCTGTTCTGCTATCAAAGTAATTCTACCATGACCTTGAAGAGAACATTTTCATCAAAACCCATTAAATATAATTATGCCGGAATTACATATTTTCTTTATGGTTGTTGTTGTTGTTGTATTCATATACGTAAGTAATTTGGTATAAAATGCAATACGACAAACATAAAAATATTCTTGTTTATGTGATCGAATGGCAAACCTACGTCACTCAATGTATATCTAATGTAGTTCTTATAAATATGCAAATGGGTAAACGTAAGTTGTTGTTTTGCAATTTGATCGCATATGTTTGTTTGGTGCATGTAACGCAAACATTCTACTTAGAGTTGATTAAACAACCTAGGTAGAAATTTAAAACGTTGCAATTTTGCATGACACGATTAATTTCTAAAAGTGTAACACTTTTATGTTTGGTAAACATTTAGGGGACTAGTTTTCGGTTCATGTTACACGCTGCGTTAAATACTGTTACATTAAATGTTGCGTTAGTTTGTTGCGTTGATTACGTGACATTTTAACTTAAAATGTTATACAGAAAAAGCTAGATTTAACGGACTAATTTGGGAGTCCATTAAATCGGATTTTCCGTTAAATTCGAAAGTTTTTAAGTTTAATATATTCGATCGAATATAATCTGAAAGAGTTACGTAGGATGGAAGCAGGATGCTTAAATGATTTTGGGTATACTGGATGGAAATAGCATTATTGAGAAGGAATTCTGGAATATGACCACCTGGGACGGAACTCGCTCAATTCTTAACCGATTATGTTGGGATTGGATATGTTGGATGAAAACAGGATTCTTAAAAGACTTTTGGAAGAAGTTCTGGAATACGGCTACCTGAGGTGGAACTCGAACAATTCTTAACCGAATATGATGGGATTGGGTATGCTGTATGGAAATGGTATTCTTAAATGATTTTGGGAAGAAATTCTGGATTATGGCCACCTTGGATGGAACTCGATCAATTTTTAATTGATTATGATGGGATTGCCTATGTTGGATGGAAGTGGGATTCTTAATTGATTTTTGAAAAAGTTCTGGAATATGGCCAACTAGGACGGAACTCGGTAATTTAAACTAAGACGGAACTCGGTAATAAGCGTGACTCACTCATGCAATTCGTGGATTGAGCAGGAGGCCAACTACCTACTCTCACAAAAAATCACGTTATGAACCCTACACAAAGTGCTCGGATAAATTTATAGTATTCTTATCAACAACAACCTCGAAAACTATTCACGGGGATATGGAATATGTTGTCTTCTAAGACCTTGATATTTCCAGAACCTTTCGAACCAAGAGGAAATTTATACTTTGAGGTACTTGCAATGCAAGAGCATCCCAGGTGGTCCTATTCCAAAATTCCTTCGAAAAATCATTTAAGAATGCCATTTCCATCCAGCATACCCAATCGCATCATAATCGGTTAAGAAAGGATCGATTTTCGTCACAATCTATTATCGGATCTGTTATCCAATATAATCGGTAATCGAAAAATGGAAAATAAAAAATTGTCCGTTAAATCGAGGGTCCGTCCAATCGTGTATCCGTTAAATCGAGCGTCCGTTAAATGGGAGTCCATTAAATAGAGAGTTTACTGTATATCGCTAAAAAACAATTTCAAATTTTTCGATGACTTACGTGATTTTTAATTGTTGACCTTATGTTTCGACCTTACGTTCGTTTTTTTTTAATGGGTGGTGTTTATATTGATATTTTGTTGATCTGCAGAACAAAATTAATTGATTGAGAGAGAATACATTTCTTGTACTAAAATTTCCCCTCCTTTCTCGATCAATCAATTAATGGTCGGTGCTAAATTTTTGGCAGCCGGTCAGTTTTTTTGTGAGTAAAACGTGTGCAGTAAAATATTTGTAACGTAAAGATTGTTAGTGATTCTAGGAGAGTTTTTAGAATAGTGTAATATAAATTAATTTTTTTTGGTTTTTGTGTAAAAATTTTTTTGTGAAAAATAAACGCAATTGTGGTGTTCAAAAAAAAATTAACTGATTTGTGTTTAATTTCTTTGTGTTTGTGAGTTCATGACCCGGGATTTATCGGTAAGCATAATAATGTTGTGGTAGGCCTTCAAATACTTGTGTGAGAACCAATCAGAAGCGAGGTCCCTTGATTGCTCTTAGCAAAAGCTAAGAGCGGGAGCTTCTTAAGTAACCTTGCTCATAGGCGGGCACTCCTTTTCTGCCAAGGTCCTCCCTAAAAGACTTAATTAAACAACCACAATGATATTGCCCGGCATTGGGAATCATAGATCTCACTCAATTGGATCCGTTATGCCCAATTTGCAATTTTTCCCCTTGTTTTGTTTGACGGCATATTTTATCCATGTACCTCTGTTCATTAATTAAAAATGCGGTAACCTAGGCCGTTATCTTGATACTCCAGAACCCACACCGTTCCCTTCTGCACGACAGAGCTGCGCCAACCAATGAAGCAAGGAGTATCAAAAAGATAATGGCAATTCTGTGAAATCGGTTTGGCTTTAGCAGTAGCTAAAGTGTAACCCGTTTCAAATGTTAAAAGGCATGTTTGGTCAACTAAGCAAAAGAAAGAATTGTCCGAACTATGAAGCACCCTACCCTAGCACAATGGATGGACATGCGTCACCAAGCAAAATTTTATTAAATTAATCGTTTCCACACGGAATCTAAACGCACTTTTTGCACGCAAAATTTATTCACGAGGTTTGTTCCCAGCTGTCCTTAAATGGTTTGGAGCGGGGAACTCTCATTGGATCTTGCAAGAAGACAACGTTCCAAAATACCATAAAGCATACTGTGTTCGGAATTTAAACTCAAAAAGGGCATCACAAGATTGGATTGGCCATCTGAGTCACCTGATTCTAATCCGATCGAAATTTATGGGCACTAATGAAGATTAAGCTGAAAATGTGTGACTTTACTATATATTAGTTGATAGTGCCCAAGAAAATACAATAAACTTTATAGCTCTATATATCGCTCATTTGCTGCAAGACTGACACAATAAAAAAAATGTCAGTAGAGCGATTTGAAAATTTCACTCAAAATTGTTTGTAAAAACGGCGTTTTTCCAAAGTAAATACCAATACATTATGATTAGTAAAATAAATTTTTTCTGTTCCTATACATCTTCAATCGGATCTTAATTTTTATATTTCTTTAATAATTTCCAAATTTTCTTAGAATGGTGTCCAATGTCTGAAAATGTTAATTTCTCTCTCGAATTGAGTGATTTTTTGTATGGAATTTTACCTACAAAATAATAAAATTATGTATTGGGAATCGTTGATTCGAATATCGTAGAAATGAGTGAATTTTGAGTTGGGTCACTGTTGCAGCAAATGAGCGATATAATGAGTTGAAAAAAAAAATAAATCCATTATTTTTTGGCCATTTCGCGCTTTAGTGGCATATATCTCGTGATGTATTTGTCGCAGTGGGCCATACTTTTACTCGTTGGGAAGAGGAATTCATTTCTTGCGAAAACGCAAGTCAGGCGGCTGAAATTGTGAATGCACTACGCACTAGAACGCCTATCGTCGAAAATGCCGGTAAAATCCTGGAAATTATCGAAGTACACCGGCATGCGAGCTGGCGTTGCATTGCCCAGGAACTGCAGATCGATCACAAAACAGTTTTAAAACATTTTCATAAAGCTGGCTTCAAAAGCTACCTCGTTGTTTGGGTGCCGCACGGGTTGACGCAAAAAAACATGATGAACTGTGTTTCATCAACAGAACGAATTTAAGCCATTTCTGAAGCGAATGATGACTGGCGACGAGAAATGGATTAGGAGAAAATGTTTAGCTCTGTGTTTGATGGGGTTGGGAAGGAATTATCTACAATGAGCTGCAGCCCAATGTCCAAACTCTCAATTTGGACTTCTATTGCCAGCAATTGGATCGACTGAAGGCAGCAATCGAATAGAAGCGGCCAGAATTAGCCAATAGAAGAGGCGTCGTGTTCCACCAGGACAACACACGTTCATGATGACCCGCCAGAAGCTCTGGGATTTTGTTTGGGAGGTTATTGTTCATCCGCCTTAAAGTTCGGACCTGGTAACAAACGATTTTCATCCCTTTTTGTCCATGGCAACGTGGTGGTGTAAACATGGCCCCAAGTGGCATAATGAAATGGTCTTCTACATGGTAACGAGTTATCGAAAAAATGGCGCACAAATGCAAAACGAATGATTTTAACCATGTTAAATAAAGCCCCGAAAAAAACGTTAAAATAATGAATTTATTTTCCCAAATTGTACGTGTGTATGTCACTGAACGCCTCCTAAACGGCTAAGGCGATTTTGATGAAATTTTTTGTGTGTCTTTGAATGGGCCCCTGAATGGTTCAGATTCACAATTGGGCTCGGTATGTAGCGCTGTGATATGGTTTTAAGATTTTTCTTTTAATTTTTTTTTTTTTTTTTTAAGTTTCGCATGACAGAATATATAATCGTAAATGCGTGGGTACGTGAACAAGCTATTTTTGCCGCAAAAAATATCCGCGGACGAAGCAGTCAACTATAGTAGGATATATCCTGTTGAAATCTTGGATTCACTGGATTTACCGGGAATGCCACTATTCAAATTGCAATTAAAAATTGGTTCACCAATCATTTTGCTTCGGAGTTGAAATGCCCCAAAACTATGCAATGACACGTGATTATTCCTAAAAAAAGGCATGAGCAATGTTAGACATTTACAGACATACAACAACAGCAATATTCTCCCATTCTCACGAAAAGTACCGCCTCTTTCGCAAAATGTGCCCGCAACAAATATCGTCCGGCCATGACACGAGAATTGAATGGTGCAGGATAACGAGAAATTGCACTCATTTTTGATTTTGATATAAACGTTTGCTGAACCCGCTAATAGCGAGCAAGCCAACATTCGGGCAGAACAAAGTTTGTCGGGTCCGCCAGTGATTATATAAAAGTTCAGCTCTCATATGTTTGTGTCTGTAAAACTCGAAAAGTAGTCGTTGGATTGACTTAACATTTTATGTCACGGAATGTCCACGCCCCCCTCCTCCCCTACGACCGACAATGTTTAGACGATAAAGAACATATTAGAGTCCGAATTTCCCAAAGGCGAGCAGAAGCATTGACAGATCAGCGGGAGGAAAAACTTGAAGTCTTAGAAGTATAAGCGAGAAGAAGAAGAGTAGCACATTCGTCTCAACAATGGCAAGAGTAATATATCAACGGGAAATACGTATGCAGATACAATATCTTCATATCATCGAATTGCTTTTTCATACGAACTGCATATTCAATACAATAAAAGTGATAAATAAAAATGGTAAAATTAGTCTGCACTGCGCACAGCAATGAAATTTGAAGGAGAAACCCGGGGATGTGCTATGCGAGCGGAAAAGTGAAGCTATCTGAACTTAAGCAGCCAAAACAACCACTAAAAACTTTGTTAAATTAGAAAATACGATTCCTGTTTTCAGATGCCTTTATTCGGCGCCAACGTTATCGCGGAGCTTTTTATGCCGACATTTAAAATTCGCAGGGACAAATTTACCACAAAGCTGGCTCTTTGCTTCCTTTGCCCAGCAATGATCATAAATTTATCCAAATCTATTTCATGCGAGATCGAAATGGGCAATTGAAGGCTCACTGTCAAATCTCTACTAGAGTCAGGCGGCATGTTGTTGAGTCGTTGCAAAAAATGTTACAAGACAACAATATTTTAATTTGAATTTTCAAAAATGCCATTGATCTCATGCCATCAGATAGGTATAGGATTGTTATTCGGGCTGATCAAACAAAAATAACGGATCATATCAGACGAGGTAGCAATTTTCATGGTTTAAGAAGAATCTCATTCTCGCGAAATCGTTTTGCAGCGCAGAAATTAACTACAACAAAGAACTGCTGACTCTTATAGATGGTACAATATTTTTACAAATATCGTATTTTCTTAATCTTAGTTTAATTCTGTAAAATTTAAATATTTAGGCGACTTCGAAATATGAAAGTGAAGTGCATAACGTTACAAAATCAAGTGATCGCAGAAGCGACCAGTTTAAGAAATGCTCTCTTAAACTGGAGACGCTAGAGCAGATAATCAATTCCGTTCGTAATTAGGAAATGGACCAACAAGTACAGTCTGTTCGTACGATAGAGTCTAAACTCCTCCATGTTGCAAGCCGGTTCGGTTAAGGCGTATTTCCATCCAACATAATCGGTTAAAATTGATCGAGTTCCGTCCCAGGTGGTCATATTCCAAAATTTCTTTCAAAAATCATTTAAGGGGTATATCCTCCATCCAGTCGCAAGTTAATTTTTTGGGACCAGAAATATGGTTACTAGATTTATTTTGCCATGCCAATTGACACATTTTTTCCAAATTTAAATTTGTTTTGCGATTGTAAAGTAGAAATCCACGAAAAGACTGCTACGCATTTTCCGAGGTCGCAGTCTTTTTATGTATTTTACTTTAGAATCGCAAAACAAATTTAAATTTAAAAAAATGTGTCAATTAGCAAGGCAAAATAAATCTAGTAACCATATTTTTGGTCGCAAATAATTAACTTGCGACCGGATAGAGGATATACCCGTAAGAATCCCCGAATCCATTAATCATAATCGGTAAGCTGAAAATGGAAAAATCAAAATTGTCCCTTAATTCGGGGGTCCGTTTATATCGAATGTCCGTTAAATCGAGGTTTACTGTATATATCGCTAAAAACAATTTCAATTTTTTTCATTTCCTCCAAAATCACACTCTCAAAACGCACGAACTCCGCAAGGAACTGTAGTGTTTGGATAAAACCATCGACATCTTGTAGTTAGTGATGACTAAGGCAACCAAAAATATGCTCTTAAAAATAGGTTTTCGGGGTATATCCTCTATCCCAGTCGCAAATTATTTAATTGCGATTCAAAATATGGTTACTAGATTTATTTTGCAATGCCACTTGAACAATTTTTTAAATTTACATTTGTTTTGCGATTGTAAAGTAGAAATACACAAAAAGACTGTTACGCATTTTCCGAGGTCATGTATTTCTACTTGTAATCGCAAAACAAATTTAAATTTAAAAAATTGTTCAAGTGGCATGGAAAAATAAATCTAGTAACCATATTTTGCCTCGCAATTAAATAATTTGCGACAGAGATAGAGGATATACCCCGAAAACCTATTTTTAAGAGCATATTTTTGGTTGCCCTAACGTGATTTTATATTTTTGACCTTATGTTTTGCCAAACATTTGCAGTTCAGGTGGAGCTTGAACTCCGTTGGTTTTTTTTTTACATAATTTTTAATATTTGAAATTTTAATTCAATTTCTTAGCTAGAATAAAATATCGAGATTGAACAAAATTGCTATATAAAATTATTGGCTGGGACATCATAGCAGTTTTAGTGTTACCGTATAGTTTTTTGAGTTAAATCAAATTTTGTTTTGATAATAGTTTTTAGAAAGAGTAAAAAATTTTGTTGTTTGTTAAAATTTTTAAGAAAATTTCATTTCAGAAATATCACGACCTAGGCCGGTTGTGCATACATAAAATATCAAACAAAAAACAAAATTAATGAGTCGTTTTTAACTTCATTTTAAACAAGTATCTACGGTGCCGTACACTACTTTTCACAAATACTTGGTAATCTCACCTCGTGCAAATCATTTGCCTGATTATCATAAAAACGAACCAATATTTAATAAAATTTCTATTGAAATAAAAATATTTGTAATTTTATTATTGGTGGTCTTGATGTGTTCTCTCAATCAACACAATTATTAACACACGCTTCATTTAGTTTCGGCCCTTTTATTAAAACTTAGAATAACACTTAAAAAATTATAACGATAGGTACAACTATAATACTTTATTATGCTTGTGTACATTTCGTAGGCTGACCACTTGATTCGTTAATGGTCTCACGACACACAAAATATTTTTTGCTGCTACATGGCATATCGTTCCATTGATAACTGTGCGTATGTGACAAATACATACAATGTTCAATTTCTGCATTTGGGTACTCTTCCCAACTATCTGGTTGACCAGGAATCCAATTATGATACGACATATCTTTACCATTAACAGCCCAATAATATGTGCCATGTGACGCCAAATCTGTACCACTTGTCCACCAATCAGTATTCCTAACACTGTACTTTGTGTTCACGTGATTAATAATTGTCATCACACGATTGTTCTCGGCTTGATCCCCAATATCCACCAGATACATGTCTTGATACGCACAGAAGCGATACGCCATATACCACGATAACTGAAAGTTTTTATAAAACTCATTAGTTGTACATTACAATAAATCCCCCTTTAAATAAAAGTACTTACCGCTTGAGGATAACTGATGTAATAATTTCGCCCTTCAACCTCTAAATAATCCCCACATTCAATTAAACCAATCGTTGCTAAAATGCAACACAAAATTATTTTGCAACTCAGCATTGCGTACACAATATGTTTCGTAAGTGATTTATTTGAATAATGTCTCCAACGTTTAATAAAATCTAAATGTGAGTGTGATGGTGGTATTTATACTTCAACATAAACGTAATACCGTTTTAATCTGAGGCACATATTTCCTGCCAGACAAAATTTTGCTTTATTTTAGCAATGCTTATCACTTTCTAATTAAATTTATCTCAATTTTATGTTTTATAAATTTTAATTTTCTTATCATGTTATTTTTGAACTCTAAAACATAAACTACGGGTTTTACTATACCTTGTATAAAAAAGTCGCAGTATAGAAATAAGGAAAATGAACCGCCGGGTGCCTAATAGAATTGATATTGTTAAACACGATTTAAGAAAAGTGTCTTTAGAAATCAAGTAAGTTACACATATTCACGATTAAACTACATTGAGTGTTTGTTGATAATCCTGGACTAAGCGCATTCGGACAGATTATCTCGAAATCACATACAAATCTCTCAACGGGTTATACGAGGAGTAAAACTTAAATTATCAGTGCATACAGGAAAAGAATGGACTCCATACCAATAATAGGGTTGATAAAAAACACAAGTGATGGATGCCCTATAATTTTTGATTTGTAAACAGTTACGCAATGGCGTACTGTGGATCAAATATAGGCTACCATATGACTGAAGCGTAGATCAAAACATAAAGGTTTAAATTTTTCAACGACAGCTTAAAGTGTTATAGTAACTCCTTGAGTTGACGCAAACTGATTTTGTAATCATGCTCCGAATGTTGAAGTAATACATAAAGATCCTCAATGGCCAATGGCCACAACTCTTACAGTTACTACGACACTATACCACCCAATTACTATATGGTACGAAATATTAGTATGGGTTCAATTCATTTTATAATCCATTTCACCAATATCAAAATTGAAACAGTTAATTTCAAATATTAGAAAATTTATTAAAAAATTTTAAAGTGAAACTTATGTGTTAGTATTAGTGATTATACATATAATCAATATTCAAATAGCAAAAATGGTTTGAATTATATTTTTCAATTGATAATATAACACAAATTCAATGCACGTGATCAAATTAATCTTCAAATTAAAATATATGTAGTTTAAAGTTTTTTCGATCATCGATCTCACCATTTTTTTTATGTTAACTCATGCTCATATCCAACACGATTTTCAGAATTTTGTCGTAGTGTGGGAGGCCAAACATGGTTCAGACACATATTTTGGTTAGGATGATCATCGACCTCGCTTTGGTTTTATGCTAGATCTATATCAAATGCCAATATCCATGAAATTTTTTTAGAATTTTATCCTAGTTGAGGAATGGCCAAACAAGGTCCACAAGCATATCAACACTCTTTATCTAACCCTTTCAGTCCTGATTTAAAACTGGGTCATTAAAAATACATACTCGTAATTTACTTCAAGCAAAAGTAACTAATAATAAATTAAATAGCATCAAATTAAATATTTCAGTATCACACTTTTTAAAATCACGTTCATTTTTTATGGAATTTTAAAACACAATTCGTTTCTTTTAGTAGACAAGGATATATAGAACATTTTTTTACAGTAAATGTACGTGCGATATACGCAGCTTTCCAACTAGCATCTAGTTGCCTCTTTATTTCCACTAAATTCAGGAAAATGATCAATACAACCATACAGAATATCCGAGATTGGACGAATTTTGCTCTCTGTTCTTCTTGAATAAGATGGAAATCCCGTATTGGTAATATCCGCTGGAGTACACCCTAGTGACATATGTAACCGGAATACACACAAATCTAGTATGTCTTTGGCTAGTATATTGAATCTGATAAACGTCATATAATATTGGATTAGTTGATCTAAAAGTTCAACTCCTCCCATACCGCTGTTATATAAATTTACAATTTCCGGTTGTGAAAGATTTAAGATTTTAGGGATACGCTCCATCTTTTTATTGTGTTTGCATCCATAATTTTATGGGAATGGCTGATTTCCCATAAAATTGAATGCTAGATAAACAGGTTTGGTATCATGCCATTTGACCACCATAATTTTGTCATACTTGCTGACAAATTGCTCTAAATAACCGAGGTCCTTTTTTAATTTAGCGGGCTCCCGAAAAAACTGGCTTGTGAAATCGGTTAATTCGAGCGGTCCCAATTGCATTGATCGATATTTATTAATATTTCCAATAAATTGTAAGTCGTAAAAAAATTGATCGAAATATAGTTTACTTGTCGGCACTTCAATCCTTTGAATTAAATGGAGGACGATTGCTGCACCAAACCCAAATGTTTGTTGATGGAAATCAGAAATTTCACTTCTTGAGCCTTGATAAATATTAAAATCAAACGGTTGCCCTGATTTTCCGCATAGATAAAGCAATTTCAAGCCCCAAGGTGATAGTTTACTTTTTATATATTGTTTCGCGGATATGTCCCTTTATATGATATCATTTGTTCGTCGATGCAAAGGTTCTCCTCCAAGGAAATCTCTTAACTTCGTATGCGACGAACCTTATAAAATTCGTCTTTATTATTTTTTGGAATGTCCAAATTGTTGGTGACATGAAAATTAGTTCGCAATTTAAAAAATTCGACCTTGATCATAGTTCGCATAACGTGTTCGGTTCCTATATAAGATTGCTCCAGTACATTCTGATTTGGGGAAATTTTGTACATCCGATGAATAAATGAACTCCGATAAATCTTTTAATTTCATGTAAATCCGTCAATTGAAAAGTTTGGGCATTTTGGAGCCTATATATATTTTTAAAGTTTACCATTGTTTCGAATAATTCCTCAGTAAAATATTTCATGAAATATCGACCTGGAGTTTATTCAACAGGTTCTGTTTCCTCATGCGTTTGATATTTGATTTCGGTTTCAACAAATTCGCTTTTTTCCATTTTATTCGAGTTCGATCAATTATATTTGTAAAATAATCTGGAGCATTTTGCATCTCATCTATAATTTGAAAATCAAGACTTTCTAAAACTGTTATGCAGTTCCTTCATTTGATACTCCTGCAATAACAGTTACAGCTACTGTTTTCGGATCGGGGTTTGCGTTTTCGTCATCTTCACCAACCGCCTGTTCTACTTCGATTCTTGTTGGATGTCTTTTATTGATACTTGTATTGCTACAAAGTTCCGGAATATTATTGATATACCAAAAACAGATTGGTTCATCTTGCACCTCTTCACCATCACCAGGATTTTCACTGTCTTCATAGAGAATGGCCAACATTTTGTCATGCGTTACATATTTACGAGCCATCTACAACCAAACACAGAGTTTAATAGTGATACTGATACTGATAACCATCAAATAAAATCAAATGCAATACGTAAAAAATCGTTCTATACAATGATGTACCTTACCGTTGGTTATATTTGTACATCACACATGTACATCATATTAAATTGAGAAAAATCATATTTGAAAACGGTTTAAACAACAATTTGTTTTTAGAAAATACATTATTGGATATTTAGGATTTCAGAATTTTTTTTATTTGCACTAAAATTGGGCTAAAAATAAAGGATTTCCACTACTAAAAATCATCGACCTCGTGATTGTACCTCGACGCTCGACGTTTTATTGAATACTGCTCTCATTTTTGAAGTTTGAGGGAATTAGTTGTAATAGAATGATGAAAAAATGATAGAAAAAGAGATAGATTTTTTTTAGTTCATTTTAAATGTAATTCGCCTAAATTTTTGCTTTTTGGTGTAGATTTTCTAACACACACACACACACAATATCTATTTAGGACTTTTTTTAGGCATTATTTCATGCCGACTTACATGGGTATGAGATTTTTCTAAGCCATTCGTTATTTCTTTTACTTAAGATAAAGTTAGGAAGTATTTCACGCGCTTAAACAATTCTACCCAAAAGCCTTCTTGAAAGAAGTAGACTACGTGGTCGTTTATAATAGTAATTCTGCATGAAATACCTCGTCAGAACACCACGATTTAGTATATGGTATTTCCAATTGGAAATTTCATCAATATTCAGTTGCACTGGTGCTAGCAAATTAACATTAATGATTACTCTCGTCAGAAAAGCTCGGTTAATTTTTTATTCCGATGTTGATTGATTTTTGTCCTCTTAAAGAAATTCATCCGACGTCAGGAGTCGAAATTGTATTCATTACCCTCCAGTTAAGAACTAAATGGACGATGAACATTGAATATTAACGAAAGATAGCTTACAGCCAAAAGTGAAAATTACTAGCGCAAAGGAATTTGTAGGAGAGAGTGAGATTTTTTATTCGATATTGAATTTAAAGGAGTAAAATGAGTATAAAAGTTTAATTCAAAATATTTGATTTTAGAACTGGCCGTGAACACCAATTCCTTCAAAACGTATCCAATTCCAGGCCATTTGATTGTCGTCGACAAATGAATTCACGCTTGATTGTGTTAAATCGTAACGCCCAAAATATACAATTTCGTGCATATAAATTTATAAATTATGATTTCTCCCTGTCTGGGCCGTATCTGACCTAAAGCAAACTGCCAAGTTCCTATACACCAAAAGTAAAGGAGTCCAAGAAATTAAAATAGAGTAAATTCACAAATAAAATATTGCGCCTTCCAACCGGTCAAGCGGTGCAGTGGTTAAGCTTCGGCACTTGGACCGGGAGGTACTTGGTTCGAATCCCATCAGAAGCAGGATGCAAATCGAATTTTCATCATCGATTACAATCGGCGATGTTAATAAACACAACTTAGACTCTCTGATGGAGTGCAGAATTCAACGCCGACCACAACACCGTCCATGTCAATGTACAGGTTGACATGGAGCTTGCAATGTGCAGGTTGTTGTCTGTAATTGTGTGAGTAGGTGAATAGGTGAATGGGTTAATGGTATCACAATGAGCCAAAAATGGCCTAAGTGTCAACCACTGAAACCTAAAAAAAACCGGTCAAGCAATCCATTTTCGCTTCATTATGTGAGTAGTTATGGAATTCTAAAAGTGAATGCACTATGCCAGGTAATCAACTGTTACATTTCTTTCAATGTCACTATAAGCCGGCCCCACATAACTTTAGCTGTTTTTCTTTGGCAAAGCCCGCGTAACTTTGAAAAATAGAATAATAGAGGCCAATTGTGGTTTCAGCAATATTTGCTTGTGAATTTTCCAGTAAGTAATTTCATCTTAGTTGGCGTATTTATCATTATAAATTAAAATCATTAGAATTGGCTCTTTAAATAAAACAAAAAAAAAATAAGATTTTCATAAAACATGATTACAATTACCAATGACATCAAAGCCAACTATGATGAACAATTATTTTCCGATGCTGGAAATTCAAAAGCAAATATTGCTGAAACCAAAATTGGCCTCTATTATTTTATTTTTCAAAGTTAAGCGGACTTTGCCAAAGCAGCACAGCTTTTGGCTCTTTTTTCAAGAAAAACTGCTTACATGTAATATGGTTACAAACCTTAACCAGTTTAGAAGTGATCACATAATTTACACTTTTACAATCCGCATAAAGAAAAATATTTCCATTTGAAACAGCGAGGCGAGGCCAGAATATATCAATTCAATAACGAACATAATGAGCACAAAATAATTTCAATCTTCACATACGCTTCGAAATACTCCGAAACATGGAAATTGTTAGAGTGGCTTCCCACCACAAGGAATGACAGTTTATTCCTGATTTGCGCAACAAGGTTCAAAAAATCTTCCGAAGGTGGGTTGAAACAATCTTAAAAGATAAATAAACTATTGTTACTACCAGTGTTTTGTAAGAATTCAAAGGTTTGAGGATGATAAGTACAGCGACATCGAAATTTAAGCTAAATGGATGAGAGTCGAACGTATATTATGAGAAATATAACTTCAAGCTCTAACCTTCGCACCATAAGGACATGAATCGCTATGCGATGCAGGAAAAAGGAATCTTGAGATTCTTTTACGGAACTCTTGCCTCGATTCCATTTGTCACTAAATATTGGAACTACAGAAATTCGGAAATTAATTCGGTCCGTTTTCAAAAAGTGGCTCTGACTATAATAAATTTTTTATATTGCCAGATGATTTTCGTTGTTCCAGACAGATTACACATCTGCCGTTAACATTCAGTTTGTATTGCTTTGCGTTTCATACAAAACGTGTATTTTTAGGGTGTTGAATATATCGTATTTTGTGATAAGTATAAACAGCATTTGCGGGAAGTGTTAATTTTTTGTTTTGATTGGACAAAAAGTGCAGCTGAAGCACATTGAATGCTTGTGGAAGTTTTTCGGTGACAATACTCCAACAATAAATCATGCAGATAATAGATTCGACCCTTCAAAAATGATGATTCCAGTGTTGAGGATAAGCCTCGCTTAGGATAGCCAAAAAAATTTGTAGACGATGAATTAGAGACATTGCTCGATGAAGATCCGATTTACACGCAAAAGGAGCGTGGCGGTACATTGGGGGTGACCCAACAAACAGTTTCCGTACGATTGAAACCTATAGGCATGATTCAAAAGCAAGACAATTTGGTCCCTTATGAATTGAAACTAAGAGACGTGGAAAAGAGATTTTTTTTCTTGTGAGCAGCTGCTTCAAAGGCAAACAAAAATGGGTTTTTTACATCGGATAGTGACTGGTGACAAGAAGTGGATCTTCTACGATAACCCCAAGAGGAAAAATACTACGTTTTTCCCGGACAATCGTTGCCATCTACCTCAACATCATCACACCAAAGACGAACATTCATGGTTCGAAGGTTATGCTGTGTATCTGGTGGAACCAAAGAGTCGTTGTGTACTACGAGCTGCTACAACCTGGCGAATATTTAAAATAAAAAATTTGGTGGAATGGCTTAACATCACCGTTGCGGTAAACAGAAAAAAACTGAAACAAAAAATTGGTTCTTTTAACTCCAAAAGAAACATCAATCTAGCTGAAATAAACTCCAGGGATCAGTGTGAAGTCACTGTTAAAACAACAAAATAAGCACTAAAAAATTACAAAAATAACAAAATTGGCGGTTTTATATTTACATATCAACGATTAATAGCGTTCGAAACCGATGATATATACCCACATTTGGTAACATCTCTAAAATTCCTGGAATCAACCATATCGTATAGCAGGCATTTTGACGAATATTTCAATTTTTCTAAAAATGTCACGCTTTAAAGCTCCGTTTGGTGAGCCCATAACGAAGACATAGATATGTCCACACTTCGTAACATCTCTGAGACTCCTGAAATCGGACTAAGTGTAGCAGATAGTTTGACGATTTGACAAATTTTACTTTTTACGCTATTTGCCGTAGGCACTTGGCGAAACACACTTATACTTAATAAACACATTTTTATTAATCACAAGTGATTAATAAAAATGTGTTTATTAAGTATGACGAATTTTATAGTTTTTTTTTAATTATCGTGGAGTAACCTTAAATCGTTTTACTTTTACTTATGCCCGATTGATTTATGCCATCGATAAAAAATATCAAAATAAAAAAATAATTTTTAGGAGATACTGGAGAAGGCAAAGGCTTCTAGACTTCATATCCTAAATTTAAAAACGCGACTTAAGGGGATGAAAAACTCTGTTTACGATTCTGGGATTAGTTTGTTCTTCAGAGCCGCTTTGAATGGCAACTATACGAACTGAATTCATTTCGAAAATTTTGGGTTATCCTGGGTGATAGTCAGATATACCACCTCGATGTGAATTCATTTCGGTAGCTTAGGTGCGCAGTTAGACGCTAAATCACATGACTGTTTTAATTAAGTTTCGGTTTCGTTCTTCCTAAAATTTCACTGTTATTAAATAAAAGTTGAGCTCGAGATAACCATTTGCTTTACTCGTGCAACATAAAAGCTTATTTAATTAAAATTGGTTCATAAAAAGATTTTTCACATGAATTGAGTTATTATTTATGAAACATATTGATGTAATTTATTCCATCATCTCTCAGCACCATAAAATATCAAAAATTAATTCAATATTCGAATAAAAGTATATAAAGGGTTCTTGCAAAAAGCGTAATATATTTACCATACCCCTCACAAAACCAAGTAACCCGCAGACTCCCTCCCCAATTTATTTCAAATAAGTATCATTTCCATTGCAAATCAATAAACTCTTTATGATCATTTGTAATAACCGTGAAATGAGCTCCACATATGTTTCCACATTCCATCGCACACATAACCCGCATTCCAGATTCGCTATATGTATATGTACATACGCATACACGTTCATTAAACGGGGGAAATGTAGTTCATATGTCTTTTCTTATATTTGTGTGCTCGAAGAAAATACCTTTGCTTTAATTTAAGTACTTTGTGTATGGTAAATAATATTATAAATTAATTATTTAATTATGAACTAAATGTTTACCAAACTCATATAAATTTTGTCGATGTGGAAATACGTGTACATAACGTAAATAAAGGGTGGGAGGATAAATGAAAAAATATGTCAGAGTAAATGAAAAATCGATTTCACATTTCCTTAAAGAAACGCGGCATTGCGGAGTTATTAAATTATGTTATTATTGCTGTCAGAATTTTGTTTATGCCACACTCTTAATGGTTTCGAGTTTTTAAGATACGCGCTCCGTATTATGTGAAACGTGTGAATATTTTAATCATGAAAGTGGGGTACGTACTGTGCGTATACGTACAATATAAAGTCATTTTTCAAATGTAACCCAAAAATTGGATGATGATGATGCATGAAACAATTTTTAACAAGTTTGTTTAGAAATCTTGTGGTTAAATATTTTATTATAACGGTTTCTTTTTTATAATTCTTTGAAACATTTTGTAACGGTATAATTTGAGGGTTTCAGTGGTTCGGTGGGTTGGTTACCTCAATTTATATAATACCGAACATCATACTCCTGATGATGGCCTAACAGGCCAAAATCGATCGAGTGATTTTTTAAACTATTTTGGAAAAAAGTTTAAGTAAAATATTCAAAAATTCATTTTTTTTTTGCGAAAAAAAATAAATATAGTCTTCCTCTCCTTTAAAAGCAAGATAGGTCGCTGAAGTACTAATAATTTTATTCGTGAAATTTTGATATTCTGGTTCCTTTAAATTTTCTATATCCAAAACAAGCCTTGAAGCTTTAACCTTAACTGCGAACCAAGTGACCGCTCAAATCTCTGTAACATGAGTTACATGACCGGAGCCCATGTTAACAGAAATTAATTATTTAGTTAACCAGGCGTCATCGTGCTTCTGCTAGACTCAGGGGGAGGGTAAATCTGAATTACTAAACTATCCTAGTTTGGAGTCTGGAAACTTTGGACCGCATAAGTAAAGGAAAATCAGGGAAAGGTATGAAGGGAACAGAATACCCGCAAACAACTCAACTTATTTTTGACTCTACTTACCTATACATTTTCATTCTGAGTGCACTATAAAAACACAAGAAACAAAACCAAACCAAAGAAAAAACAGACCAAAAAAAAATTATAACACTCAAAACAAGAGAAAGGAAGAACACAGTGAAAAATTCTGGAGTTACCTAAATATATTTTAAGTTTAATTTTAAACAGAATAAAAATGAAGAGACTATTAATTAAATGAATTAAAGATGATTGAAAGAAAATTAAATGAGTTTACATCAAATATAACAAGGGTTTAAATAAAATCAACTTAAAGTAAGAAAATATCAGAGATCTGCATCGACGCGTCAGCTACTGTTGTTGACGTCGACGCGTCAATAATGCGTCAACATTACGTCGACGTCATTTTTAAGTCGACAATGACGTAATGTCGAAACAAATTATTTTGATAAATTTGTTATATATGGTTTTTGCTTTTTCCTTTTGGAATACCGAAAGAAGAATACATCCGGATTATGGAACAGCTGTTGTAAATAATGTCGACACAAGATGATCTTCGCTGTATATATGCCTTTACCTTTTAATTAAAAAATTTCAAGTTATGTAAAAACTAGTCGCTAATATAGTACAGTCGCTAAAAATACTGGGTCCAGTTAGCCAATTAACGCATCGCAAAACCCCGATTGCAATATTTCGGATGCAATTTTGGTTTGAGTTATCGGAAAATGCAATATACTCGGAAGACTAAATTTAAATCAAACATAAGATAGAAGATCTAAATCCAAAATTCAACAACAATTTAACGAAGGACCAAACTAAGCCAGTGACTGATTTTACTGCCGGACTGATTGAGTTGAATGACTTTAGAGTGAATAAAAATATTTGTATAAAAAAATATTAAAAACTCAAATGTTTTTTGGAATACGGCTCACATGAAAGCTCCTGAGATTTTTAGTTTGGCCAGAGAACTTTTATAAATTCCAGCCAGTTTCGGTCAAACTGAAAGAATTTTTTCTAACTAGGTCTATATACATAATGACTTTCGGAATAGATTGACGATGGATACATCTAAAAAACTTCTATTTATATATTTTACAAGTAAAATTTTGGGGACAAAAAGTAATGAGCTTTCTGATTATGAAATTATTTATTAAAATTTAATAATGGTAATTTACTATTACTTATTTTATTTTATTAAAATTTATTTTTAATCAACTGAATTAATATTTAAATATCAATATCAATGATACGAGAATAATTCACCAATGACTAAAACAAATATTTAATTCAGTTAATTAAAAATAAATTTTAATAACAAATTATGATTTCTATATAGGATGTTTAATTTTTATGTTACAAATGGAAAAAATAAAAAGAAACAAACAATTCTACTACTTTTTTTTGTTGACGCAGCAATAATTCACGTCGACAAAACTTGTTGTTGTTGACTCCAAAAAAATACGTCAACAATAATTGTTGACGTCGACGTTTGTTGACGTCGCACATGCCTGGAATATATATTAAAACAGTTACATGTATCGTTGCGGATTCGATGCGAAGCGATGTTTCAAAAATTATGTGATGAAGATCGATAATATTTCCGTTTATAATTTGATCGCGAAATCTTAATTTTTATTTTTGACTTATTGTTAAATTTTTATTTATAAACATAAGGATTATTAAACCTTAATAGTGTATCATTCTCTGATCTTTCTGATACAAGACAGCAAAAACTCCTCCGTGCTTATGTGTCTCATTTTATAAAAGATTATTGATTATAATCTGGATTGCTCAATACAGATGAAGTTTTTTTTATTATTATTATTACTCAATCTGTTCTTGGGCCAAGGCTGTTACGGCACCTTGCGGGCCATTACATTATTTAATTTGTTTTTCTTAATTTTACATTTAAAAAAAAAATCTTTATAATCGAATAGTTGGTGCCATCTACCCCGCGGCATTCACATTAAAGTTTCATTCGCATGGTCCTTAATATTCTGTTTTATGTTTTACCCACCCCTATTGTTGCGTAAAAGTCGAATAATTTTGGAACGAGACCAATGTGTACACCGTGTGCCGGTGTGCAACAGCGAAGATGTACAAGAATATTTTACCTGTGTTTTCTTGTTTTGGTACGTACGATTGATGTGCGGTACAAAACGGTAAGTGACACGCACGCAAAAAATAAAACAAGAAGCATAAAAAAAGAAAATGGTGTCTAGTTTTTTATTTTTTTTATTGTAGGAGTCTAATTTTGAATTTCACTAAAAATTGTCAAGTTTTGGTTATAATTTCGTTACAGTAAAGTTTAGTTGATTTATGGTATGTAGAAAAATATGAGTTTTTGTGTTGCAACTTTTTTCGGTTTGATTAAAATTACAAATAAAAAAAAACATAAAAATTATTTTAATGAATTAAGTTCAGTTTTTTTGTAATTAACTTATCTTAGGTGGTATTAAAAGATACCACATAAAAAATACAAATTGTATTTCGTTGATGTTAATAAAATAAGTTTATAGAAAGACGATATTGTCTCTAGTGATATACATAAAATTTTAAACTTTCGCTGGCTAAGTTTAGTTGGTATATATAGAGGAGACGAGACAAGGAAATTCCTAAATAGTTTTGGCAAAATATCATTGTAAAACCAAACCACTTTTTGGATTTGGTTTGCGCAGCGGTGGTCTCAAAAGCCATAGCGGTATTCCACGTACGCCACCACATTTTGCGAGTGGCCTAACCGAGGCTAAATAATTATATAAACAACGGGTGCTGAAAATTATTACCAGGGTCACTATTCAACGGTACGCAAAATTGGTTAACGAGTACCGTATAAAACGGGTGGTTTACCAAGGCCATTCCATCTGATATACTGTCGGATGTGCCGTCGAGGCAGTCAAGGCCATTTTACTTTCGACGTATCCGGTGGCCAGTTGAGGCCAGCCGTAATTTTATTTCTACCAAAGGCGGGAAGACGCCCAACCTTACAGGTGACCAACCGGCCAACGTTGGGTTTTTTTATCATAGGCAGGAAGACGCCCAACGGAATTGCTCTTACAGGTGGCCAACCTAGATCAGCTGTATTATTATTTTTACCAAAGGCGGGAAGTCGCCCCGGTGGCAAAGTGGTTAGCATGCTTGCTCCAGCGACCGGAGGTCCCGGGTTCGATCCCCGGTGGTGCCAAGGAAAAAAAAAATTTCACGGCTGGTTAGGATCAATGAATTAATCACTCATTATCCGAAATGAAAATATGATTATGAAACCTCATTTGAGGCGGTAAAATCCCTTGATGGGATATAATGCCAGAGAGAGAGAGAGGGAAGTCGCCCAACATGGACGAAGGCCAGTTGAGGACAGTCGTATCATTTCCACCCAAAGGCAAGAAGACACCCAACCCTTTTCAGTGGGACCTTGCTGAAGGTCAACAAAGGTACAATTTTTTTTTCAAGAAAATTCGAGATTATTTTAATTTTTCAATCTTTATTGAATATACTGTGTATGTTTTCGCCCTCAAAATTTTTACGTTCGATTCTTTGGTTCGATTTATTTTTATTTTCAGATTTCATTAATAAATTTTGTTTTGTTGCTCTGATCGTAATTTTTTTTGGGACCAAATATCCTGTGTTTCCCCAAATAACTTTGTTACGTTTACTCAGTGTCAGTGTAAGTACTTAGGCCACAGTGCGAACGGAATTCGGACTAGTAAAAGTTACGTTTTTAACTATAATATATCTCGTTCGGATAGATACACAACCTAGAATTCAACGTTTATATTTGGAGCAAAAATTCTGAGGACCGTCCCTTAAGAAACTGATGTCTTCTATTTTGTAAACCCAAAACCAATCCTCAGTTCTTTTTGATAAAAATAAGTGAAGGACTCGCTGTAGTTGATTTTGAGGAAAACCATTATCGAATGCCATTTGTTTGATCATGAAAGATTCCAATTTCGCTTAAGTTTGTACGTGCTATCCATCCGAAAGTTGAAATATTAGGACGCCCGCCTCATTGAAATTTATTTGATTTAACTCGTGAATAAAAAAGTTTCTTTCCATAGGTCTTTCATTTTCATTTATCGGAATCGAATCATTAAAACGAGAAAAGAGGATTTATAAAAGAAGCCTCTAGAAAAATATTTGATTTTGGTCTTGGAAGTGAATTTTGGCTTAGATTTTGCCCTGGTAAAGAAATCAGCTACAATATGGGTTTTGAATTTCGGTTTCTTCTAATGAAGTCTGCTTGGTACCGCGCCTCTTTGTTAGTAAGGTTTGCTTTAGGAAGATTAAAAGTGGGTGATTTAGATATGGCGTTCCCATGTTAAGATCTTGTTCTCATGGATTCATTTGCCTCATTGAGAACCCAACAAATTAGTATTTTTGTCAGCGCGCTCGTCAATTAATTTAGATGACTGATCCAAATGGCACAGAGATTAAGCAAATGAGAATTATGTCCAAGAGAGAGTAATTCTGATATTCTTCATAATTTTGCTCATATTATCCGATTTAGGCAATCAAATTTGGTACTCATTTATGGAATGTGGGTTTCCGGAAGCCTACGAGATAAACGATTATAAACTAAAGAATCTAAATAAAATTTAAAAAATGGCACTATACAGCACGGACGGATTGCGCTGAATGCGATGAAACTTCCTACTAAAGTTTTTTTCATAACTTGGAAGGTCGCAATGATTTTTAAGGAAAAATCACGATCGAAATCGATCTACCGGAAGTGTCGGCTTCTAAAGGATGTTTGTTTCTCGTTTTTGCATTTTTTTTTAAAATATATCATTTATGTCAAAATTGTCGTAAGCTAAAAGATCCTAAATAAAATTTGCAACAATACCGTTCAAGATCAAATTTCCAAAATGTAAGCGAATATGACGATTTTTGACAAAAAGCCAGTTTCTAACAAAAGTTTGGGTATTGTATGGTGACGGCATGGTCCCCAGTTGGACTGTATGATCGAGTTGATTGATCTTTATATCTAATCTTTTCTGACAAATTGAGAGATCCCATTGAATTTTGGGCGAAAATCGGTCCACCGGAAGTGACAGCTTAATAGGAGCTTTTACGTTTTCCGCCGGAAGTGAAAGAGATTTTAAGTTAAATTTCAATCAAAATTAGTTCAGGTCATTTTTAAATTTTACCAAAAATTATGAGTTTTGATAAAAAAAAAATTGTTTCAATCTTCAAATTACATTTTTTTTTATTAATTTGAAATTCTTGCGAAATTTGGTGAAAATCTGTGTACCGTACCTTAAGTGGAATTTTTGCAATGATTTTAAAAAGTTTAATATTTACCAAAAACTCTTTATCGTTTTATTAAAAGATTTAAATAAATTTAAAGGTTCTTGCTTTTCTGAAATTTTACGCAGGGATTATGTTTTTTGATTATTCAAGATCGGTTTACCAAAATTTCGATGGGTTAAGTTTTTCGATTTACAAATTGAGTGGTGTTTCTTATACATTCCATATGCATGGTAAAAGAAAGTCTGGTGATGGCCACAACATGTTCACCCATCCATTTTTTTATTAAGACGCATTAAACTACATCATAAGGAACAGCCTTATGAATCGGAGTGAAGTTTATGCCAAAATAACAAAGCATACACTGTGACCTATAAGTGCTTAGAATTGAAAAAACACTCAAATTTGAATTTTCATAATAATATCTGAATTTTTTTAATACACACAAATGTTCTTACACTAGTAGCAAACGTTTAATTTTTGTGAAAAGTTTTGAGTGAATTTTAAAAAATGATAGTTTTTACAACAAAACAAACTACGAATTGCACAGAAATGATCGAAGTGGTCTGAACTTGTAAATGATGTAAGAACAAATCTTATTTATCCACATGCTCGGAAATCTCTGAGATTTTTGTTATTCGAGACAGAACATCATTGAGTGTAATATTCTCAATGATATTCTGTTGAGCTGATATGAGCATGTGAACAAATACGATTTGTTTCTTACATCGAATACTAGTTCAGACTCACTTCGATCATCTCTGTGCAATCCGTAGTGTGTTTTGTTGTAAAAAATTTAATTTTTTAAAATTCAGTCAAAACTTTTCACAAAAATTAAATGTTTGCTACTTATGGTGTAAAAATATTTGAGTTTATTAAAAAAAATCAGATATTATTATGAAAGTTTAATATTTGAGTGTTTTTTCAATTCTAAGTACTTCTAGGCCACAGTGTATATTTTGTTATTTTGGCATAAACTTCAGTCCGATTCATATGGCTCTTCCTTATGATGTAGTTTGATATAAATGAGTGATATAAATTTCAAGCCCCATTTTCAGTAGCGAAGGCCTATTTAAAACCTTTACAATTTGTCTTCTTCATTTTGTAAAATTATAGCCATTAAATGATTGATTTTGGTTATCAACATCCTCTCTACTCTTTGACCGAAAAAAGGTGCTCGGCTAAAGCGCAAAAATATTATTTTACATGACCATGACCAACTATTGAATTACCTAATTACCGGAAGACGCCATATCAGTTGGCGTTTAAAATGTGTTAATTAACCGGAAAATTAATTAAACACCTAATTTGTTAAAAGTTCCATTCTAAGAAGAGATGTCTTACTTTTCACCCTTCATTGTCTTCGTAACGTACACAAGTAAAAAAAAAATGCTGTAAACAGCTTCGCTTAACGATAACGCATCGTTACTCATCAGTTTCGATTACAGAAAATTTGTGAGAAAAATATTCGGAATGGTGTAGGTGGCTTATGAAAATGACGAAGAGCTTTTGAGTTGTTATGTTGTTGCTGCGTATGTGAGATCAGCGACACATTAGAATGTGCTTATTATATTATACATACAAAGTCACTAAACATATACAAGCGTACAGAGTGGTTTTACAACGCATCAGAACAATATTTTGTGTTATCTTGTATCAGACACTGGGGTATAATATTGTTGTTGTTTCTGTTGTTGTTGTTGACGTATTTCCCTAATCTTTTAAGTCGTTCATCGATTGTAAAGTAGCGTTTTTCGTATTCGACACCCTCTTCTCTTGCTATCGCCCATATAAATATCTCGCACATCATCCCTTCTTCATATGATGTGATATAGTCCTTATTTCACATGAAATTTTCTTCTTTAACTCTCTCTCTCTCTATGTATGTGTGTATATACTTTCTTATCGATTGATTATTTCATCCAATTTAAGTGATTATCCTTTTTATTTTCGTCGTCGTCGAAGTTTTTTTTTCTATATTGCCAAAATGTATCCTTTTTATTGTTTTCTTTTTTGTTGCCTTATCATGAATTGCTTGTGCCTTTAGCTTGTTATTATTGTTTTGATACTAACAAGAGAGAGGATATATTTGCTGCTATGTAAGGATTTGAAGAATCATGAACAATATTTTCTTACTTTTTTTTGTCATATAGTTAAGTTGATTATGAACAAAATACGAATCTATTGAATCGTACATATATAGAATCGGAAGACTTCTTCGATAACATTTTGACAAAGAGGCATTACACTTTGGGTAAAGAAGCGAGCTTTACTGGACCCTTGAAGTTAGGATTTCCAATTTTTAGAATCAAACTAAATGTTTACCTTAAACTTGACCTTGACCCATTTACTACTAATGCGATTCAGGTTAATCTTGCTTTTAAATTTCACTTCTACGACTTTTACCATTTACTTTGTTTTTTCTCGGGGTGTGAGTAAACGATTATCTTATCAAAAAAGTAAAACTATACATAAAATGTAGGCAGTGTTTGGTACAGCCGCAATGAAAACCGCACATAATTAATTCCAATTAGTAAAATAAACTTTGCAAAATCAAAGTTTAATTTTTTTTTTTTTGGTTTACATTATTAGTTCATCCATATGCTCACACACTATTATTATGTGATTCAAATTTTATATTATTGTTGTATTAAAATAATTTTACTAATTGATTATTTATTTATTTTTAATTACTTTAAATTTATCGAAATGTAAATGCAACCTAGATTTTAACCAAAAATGAGGTTTCGTGGCATTCTTTATTTGGGTTATGGAAAATAATTACGCTGCATAAAACCAGATGGCTTATTATATAGTTGTTCCGATTTCCATCGGTCATTCTTCAGTGAAATTGAGCAAACAAAGGTCGCAAACAAATAAATAATGGAACCATTTTTTTGATGAAAGAACCCAATGGAGCCTAGCTACATGGAGCCACAAGGGTCTGGAATTAACAAAAATATATTATCCTACGTACTATTAAAAAACCTGTGATTGCCTTGCATCTATAGGAGGGCGTTGTCTGTTTCCATTTCAGAGGTGTGCCCAGGCTTGTTAGAACTGTGGTGATACTTTCCACTGCCATGTTGTGTTGTAATGGTGCGTTATCTTTCAACGCTCTAATCTAGCTCCAATTAACGTATGAAAGATTAACGTATAAACTCCGATGCGGATAAGGTACACTATATAGGATGGTTACCGTACGTAATATTAATATGAAACTCCGGTCACACAAATTCGACAATGCTTACAGCAGTTCAAAAACATTAATTTAACACGAATAAAGTTTAATTCATTTATTTTACATATATTTTGTTTTAGTTAATATTTATTTATTTTAAGTACTAAAAGAATTTTAAGTTTCAACAACATCGATTTGCTATGGAGAGCGTCGAAACAAGAAGACTGAAAAAGCGCATGTTTTACCTTTTTCTACTACACACCAGGGAAGATTTTAGAACATTTTCAGTAGTACATTTTTCGTGCATCAAATAGTACTTTTTCGGACCCGAAGGTACTTTTCTGTAAAAATCGTTTTCAAATTTACATGTAAAGAAAAACTATCCAGGTGTAATACTTTAAAATGTTTTATTTAATTTTATTCTGCAATATAAATACTTTAAATACAAAAATATACGTTCCACAGTTAATAAGATAGCTCTGTCTAAAATATGTTAAAATTGCGCTTTAAGAAGTCGTATGGTGATTGAACAGATGACTGAGCCACACAATATTTACCATGGGAGCATTTCTGGACATCGTTAGTTGGAAATGCATCCTTGAATACTATGATATCAACAGCTTTGAGACATGAAATGGCACCCACTATTAAAATATGGTATGAATCAAACCTTAGATCCAGGAAAATAACTGCCGCGATTTGAATATTTTGATTGCAATATTCTAACCGCTATAGTTTCCTCTGTTTGTACTTGATCCATCATTTAATGTTAATCAAATGTCGCATATGGATGCTCTATTTTTATTCGGGGTTCATGTGCAAAAGCAGCGGGTCGTACTAATTAAAACAACCTTGTTTGATGTCTTGAACTGTGTGTAGTAGAGAAATTGATTTTGATAGAGAATTTAATTGAGCTGGCTCTCAGATTGTTCAAAATCTGATAACGGCTCATCCAGCTCACTGGACTTCCTTTGTGTAGAACAAAGTGCGATAGAATCTCGTAATTTTATTTCGAGGGATGTACGTAACTCCTGAAAGGCTAGATCAAAACATCATGTAGTTTGAGGGACTAGTATTTCTCAGCTCGGCGCCCATCAATGATCTGCCCAACGTAGGACATTGGTCTTTGGAAGTTTTATCGTAAATACTTCACTTACATGTATTTAAACGTCAAAAGGATAATTCAATTAGTTGCTTCGCTGTTGGTGAAGTGTCGAGATAGAAGTTCTTTATCCGGTTGACACAAAAGGACACTTTTTCCGCAGAATACAATCATATTCTGAAAAATAAACCAGTTATACCGCAGTGCCCATAACACCAGCTGCTTGAAAACCTAATGATCGATGACTGCGACATTATCGGTGTTGGTGGGCGTTACAATATGATACAAATAATTCTGTTGTATTCCCAAAACACACACGTTTAGGATGTTTGCTCTTCAACCACTTTCATTGCAGTAACATACACTATTTAGCAAAAGGCACATTGCTCGAAGGGCATCCGTAACCATGTGGTGTTGACATCCTGTGGGTTTATTAGCATGTTCACATGTATTTATACAGTCGTGTCTTTTACAATAGAAAGTTGGGGCAAACAATGGACAGATTGAAGCCATGCTATACCTTCAAATAACGAGTGAATAGAGATAACCACAAAGGCCAACCAAAAAACAATGTCTATTCACGAAGGGTTAAGTTCGCGTTAGATATCCAAATTCGGCCACACATAAACCCACCAAAGTCAGAAAAACCGGCCGAGTCATCAAAATACCGAATCGTTACACCACCAATTTAGGATCTCCGAGTCACTACAGAGGGGTTAACGTAGCTATCACTCAACGTCAATTTGACAAAACACAACTTCAAATTGACATGGAATTACATGTGTAGAAGATAGTAAAAATAAATGTTGTTCTAGTTGTCCAGATTGTTAAATCGTAAACTAAAATAAATAAATATTGTGTTCGAAATTATTAGGAGTCAGATTCAAATGAGTGCAATTAAAAATGTAATATGCTTTAAAAAATCAGTTCCCGATTACAAATACAACATAGTAAGTTGAAGCATAATCCAAAACACTGCTGTTTTTCTTTAGGACCAAACCTGGGATCTGAATATTTAATTACGTTTCACCAAGACTTCACCAAGGCAGGATTTAGAGGATTTTTTTTTGGATTTTATTTTTATTTTGCACTAGCCCCAAAATTAGTGCCATTTGGCCCGGTCTCAACATCTACAACTTTTACAATTCCTTGTGCTCAAGAAGCCATCAAACATTTGTCTGTTCTGCTACCCAAAAGGTTTCACATAATTCACACTCAACCAAATTGTGTCTCTTCAAACACTCTTTCCAATTATACCACGGTTCAATCTCACACGTTCCATTATTCGTTACATTCTAGTATCTCCTTAAAAAAGGTCGCCCAAAGGAGAACTTGTAACGTTCGTTCCATGTACGCATCGCGTATTGCATATACTATTTGTGCTTTGATGAAACAGTGTACATCATTGTGTCGCGCCTGGGCATTGATGTACACAACTGTTATACAATTTGTACCATTTGAAAGATTGTTGCGCCTGCGAGGTATGCAAGTTGGCAGTATAGTATATTCTCGGCGATTTATTGATGACCATACTTCGCATGAAAAAGTAATCGTAGGTACGATAAGTTTTATTGCATTAGCGGATTTGATTTTGTGCGGATTTTTTGTTGTAAAAATTAATTAAATATAAATTTTATTTAGTGGGACCTTGAAAAGTGGTCCATCTGAATTATATGGTATATTTTGTACTAAAGGCTTTTGTAAATGGTGATATAGTGTATGTAAATATTAAAAATACCAATAAGTTGAAGACACTTTGGTATATCGCGACTCGCGAGTCACATACGAATATAGAAGAAAACGCAACACAATTCTATTTCGTATTCTATTTTACGTTTATACCTGACGCTAGATTTTCCATAGATATCTGGGCGTAGGTTTTATAAAGAACTAAAACTAATAAATATTTTCAAAGTATCTCCGTGTCTTTTTGAGGCAATCACAAGTTAATTTGATTTTGGTACAGTCAGTTATAACAATACAAGTGTTATTACAGTGCTTGATTATTTTTTTGGTGCATATAAACTGTTGTCAGCAAACGGCGTGCTGTAGTTAAGTTAAAGGACCGGGCGGATAACCAAAATAAAAGGAACCGTGTACCAGAAAACCGCTAGCCACAATATTATCTATTCTTAGTGGGCGGATATAAATACGAATTCGTGTGCGGATATAAGAACGTGTTGGAAGTTACGAGTAATCACATCTAACGCCATGAGTGTGTACAATTGAAGGTTTCGTCGGCAATTTTGAGCCAAAGGAACTCCAAAGGAATTTTGATACAACGGGATCCAGTGCAAATCGATTAATCGGGAATACCGGTAACGCAATACAGTTGGTGGTGGCGGCGTGACATCATTCGCAGTGAATCCGGTCAAGGACGGTAGCGTTATCCCGCGGATTATTAGTTAAGTTTCTTCTTTCTTTTTTTCATTTTTTTTCATATACATATTTGAATTTAATTTTCCCTTCTTTTGGGGGATTTTGTTTGTGTAATTTAATTTCTTTTGTGGTTCAGGTTATTAATATACCTTAATTAATTTTTTTTCGACTAATCTTACCATAATACAAGATAGGATTTTATTTTATTATTTAAGTTTCCAGTTAATCAAACATTTTTTTTCCTCTTTTGTTTCTTAATTAGCGATATTTGTTACTGGAAACCGACAAAGTACAAAGGTCGTGGGGAGCGCTTTCTTCGCCGAGGATACTCCGTCCACACTCTTTTGTTCATTTTTATGTACCGTAATTTTTTTTTTTGATGCCATTGGTCACAGATACATTCCGGACAATAATGCTGATTAACTTAAAATTTATTTAATTCACTTAGAGTCTTATAAATACTATAAGGTTAGTCGATTTGTTTTTTATTTTTATTTTTTTTTTTTGCTTTAATTCCTAAATATTTGTCTTTGCCTTATAAAAAAATGTGTACTGTACAGAATTAATTAATTTTTCTTTATAATAAATGTATAATATTGAATTAAATCAAGCGCTATATTTAACATGAGTGGTTAAGTCATCGATCAGTGGGAGTGAGTGAGAAGGTGAGTTGAATCTGAGTGAGCTTCCGTCAGTTGCAGTATAATGACATAATTGTGTTGAGTCGGCCAGAGCACAACAATTACCCCCACGACCAAACTAACTTCCACCCCTGAGCTAGCGGCGGTTATCCTCGCGTGCTCTGGCGAACACCTACTTCGTCTTTCTTCGTCAGGTCAAAGCACTTCTTGCCTTTCACCGGACATTTTTCAATAAACTCTCTCTCCCTTTTTTTCCACAGATTCACCTGAAACATACGAAGTACATCTCTTGCATCCATAAATTCATATTCATTTACACCTTCAACCAAGCAACCCCGTTTCGCAAGAATATCGGCTCTTTCGTTACCTTCAATTTGTAGGCGTGAAGGTATATCCATTGAAAAATGACCTCACTTATTCCAATCAACTCTGCATTCATTAAACAGATACCGTCATTCACTCAAACCATTTTCTCTTTCCTCATTGAAGGACTATATATTCCTACATATTCGGCCATCGTTCACACTAGCATCTGTATACACTTGCACATGTGTAAAATAATTCATTCGCATTTTGCAAACCTCACTGTTAACCGATAACTCATTCATCATCGCTTTTGTTGTATTACCAAAATTCAAACGCACAATGTTCGGAAGGACTTTTGGGCTTACGGGCCTAATCTTGGAAAATACATTCACATTCCCCAAGATCACCCGTGACCGTTGTGTTCTTTGGTGCTCCGTCCTTCTTTGTAATCTTTTCATTTCATTCAACAATTTATTGCTCTTAGTCAATATTCGCACAGTCTAATACCACTCTGGCGCAAGCATTCTCCACAGTCATCAACTTTTTAAACCAGACTCTGGACCTCATGTTACATTCCAAGTGACTTGGACCGCCAGCCCACTAGACATTAATGTTAAGTCTAATGCATTGGCTGTCGACCTAACAGACGGTATCTTTGTTGACTCACCATCGTTCAGAAATCACGAGATCGGAATCTAAAATAAGTCGAGTCAACAAGTTTCTACAAGCATCAATTCTTTCACACCCCCAGACTGTCGAATGCGCATTCATATCACCCCCTACAATCAGGTCACTTTTTCCTTCCAGCCAGTCAAACAAAGTTTGAAAATCTCTTAGGTTTTTTTCTCTATCACTCACTAATGCAATTGGAGTTGCACATACACTCACAAATAAGAAATGTCTGTCCTGATTCCGAGTTTTGGCAGCGATGACCTCGATGCGCTTGAATGTCGGTGTGTCGCATAGGACTAGGCTGATACTGGTTCGTGCCAATATCGCCGAAGCCTTCCGCCCTCGGCCTGGACATCCTTTTACTCGAAACGTCTTACCCTCACGCTCGCGCATTCATTGGATCGATAATCCAACCATAAAATGTTGAGGGGTCGTAAATCTTTATTTTCTGAGGATGGCAGAGCATTGTTATTCAATGGCCCATTAGCTCAGTTGGTTAGAGCGTCGTGCTAATAACGCGAAGGTCGTGAGTTCGATCCTCCCATGGGCCAATCGTACTTTTGTTTTAGACATGTTTCATTTGAGTGAAATAATTGAATATTCAATGTACGTAGAACACTAACAGCCTCCTCATTGGTTTAGAGACGTCATTAGATGTCGACGGTTCCAATGTTTGACTATAGATGGCAGTATAATAAAATAAAAATATTATTCGTGAAACGTAAATGGCGTTGTAAAAATCAAATAATTCTAAAATAGCAATTAGATTGATATTAAATGTATTAATGATTTCTTCATTACCCTCTAAATGTAATAAAATTACTGCCGTCTATAGTTCAGAAAAGAAACTGTCGACATAAATTTGATGACGTATCTAGCAATTCTGCCGTACTTTAGGTACATTGATATATCACATCAATTTTCTACTTACATCAGTTGATTATTCACTCCAACAGTACACAAATAAAAGTGCGCGGCCTTTGAGATTACAATAAATATGTGGTTTTGTATATATTTTCAACGGTTCAATAGAATTCTTTGGTAAAATTATATTACAATTAGTCTTACAATAAAAACTGGAGCAACACTTGAAACTGACAGATATAATGGATTCAAATTTTTAGAGGAGGGTGTGTACATAAAGCTTTTATATAGCGTGCCCCTTATAAAATATTTTAATGGTCCTCTTCTGTTACGGTATCATCGTCCTTGATTTCGCTTAACGCATTTCTAACTAATTCCGCTAAATAGGGCGGTAAGTCTTCTAATTTTTGATCTTCTTGATCACCACAATGTCGAGGCAGTTCACGTACACTACCTCGGTCATCTTCGTATTCAGATGACAAAATACTTTTGTTCGATTCCTCTTCAGTATTCGACGAGAATGATGATTGGTCGAGCTGATCCTCACGCGATATGGTTTTAGAGCACTCTGATGAGCCGGTGCCCGAATCGGCGTCTACTTTATGATTTGCTACAATTGATTTTTCCTGATCCACAGTCGACGATGTATATCCGTTGAGCAGGTATTGTGATGGTGACAGGACTGAGATAGCCGCTTCCTCATTTTCATCCGGTTTACCGTGTACAAAGGCTTGTAACCGAGTTTCTAGTTCACAAATTCGCTCAGCTAATATTTTATTAGCTTTCTTCTGATGTGAGTAAGCTAAATTTTTATCGTTCAAATTATCGAGCAGAGTCAAACATAATGATTTGAGATCTGAGATTGTTGCGGCATTTAACGGGATCTCGCTTAGCGATCCCCGCTCCAGAAGTATTTTAACTGAAATAGAAATAAATCTTGATTGAAATCTGGGCTCCAGTTCGATTAGTGACTTAATACCTTGTTTATGGGACATGATCATGTCCGAATTGTTAGTGCCTAGTTTGATTATTCCTTTTTTACGTCGGCTATCCAACATTGTCTAATACGTGCACAGGCATGCGGTTAGATTGGTGTTAGAAATAGTTAGTGACAAGTGATTTATATTCAAACACTTACCTTATACTTTGAAATCGATTGTTGGGCTAATTCAACCTCGTTTTCCATATTTTTGAGACGCTCCTGGAGATATTTATTCTCCAGGATTAGAGCATCGATATCGAGAATCTTAGATTGAGCATTTTCGCCTTTAAGTGCAATATTAAGCTCGTGATTTAAACGGTGTACCTTACATTTGAAGGCATCACGTTCCGTTACTATTTCTTCCTTTTCGTCCAGAAGTGCCCTAAAATCGTACTGAAGCTGGGCGTTCTTCTTTTTAAGCTGTTCCATTTGGGAAATAAGCTTAGACTTTTCCTCATTCCATTCGAGTTCCTTCTCCCGGCTTGCATTATTTTCAGGTGCGGATTTAGGCTTACACACATTCTTAACATTTCGAAGCACTGATAGATCCCCTTGCACTTCTTGGAGTTTCTCGCGTAAATTCTCAACCTGGGTACTCAAAGCAATATTCTTCTCGCGCATATCATTCAGCATTGCACCCACTTTCGATCGATCGCCACTTTCGTATTCCATTGCCACGTACTCATTACTCGAGACGCTTTTCTTCATTGCGGTATACCGAATCTGAAGTGTTTCGGCCATCAATTTGAATTGGTCGCGCTCTATTCGATATTGCTCCAATTCATTGCGCATAATTTTTAGTGCTTCCATTTTACTTTGGAGCTTACGATGTAAAGCGGTATTCTACGGGAGAAATAATGCGATATTTGTGGAATTTTATCACAAAACCACAAACTATGACAGACTCACCTCTTGACTGAAATTCTCCATATGCTCATCCAGAAATTTGACATGATTCGTTTTTTCAGTCATCCAGACCGATGTTAGTTACTACAAATCGAGTTAAACTAGTTTTTGAGATGGTTTAGTTGACGGGGTCACAATTTGTTGACGTCTCGAACCGTACAAAATATCAACAAAAATCAAAACAAACAGGAAAACACGACAAAAATTTGACATAAATTCGATATCGAAAAGCTTTTAGAATTCGCGCAAACTCTAATTGGATTGTTAGTGCATTGCCTCGCCCAAAATTTAAAGAAGGTAATTAAAACTATTTCTGCTTATATAAATCAACAAATTTTATTAACAACTTATGATTCATGGGTTTTGAGGTGTTTGATCAACCCATTCGATTGCACAAAATCTTTTCCGCAGTATTCACATTTATAAGGCTTCTCTCCAGTATGCACCCGCATATGTTCGGCCAATGATCCAGATTGTGTAAAGCTCCTCTTGCAGACATCACACTTATATGGCCGCTCTCCTGTATGAATCCGTATATGTCGACTGAGATGAGGTTTATGCGAAAATGATTTACCACAAATCTCACAGTGATGTATCTTAACTTTATCCAAAATTCCGAGCGCTTCAGCATGACTCTTCATGTGTGTAATAAGGTTGGAACTCTGAGGAAATGATTTGGCACATATTTTACACTGGAACGGCCGTTCGCCGGTATGTGTCCGCTGATGAATGGTAAATGCGGAACAGTGGGAAAAACGTTTTCCACAAATTTTACAGTGGAACGGTTTATCTCCGGTATGCAGCCTCATATGGAGCTTTAGATTCTTCATTTTCTTAAAATCTTTGCCACAAATTTCACACTTAAATTCATCCTTTTCACGTGATTTATGCCGTAATTTATGTTTTTTAAGACGGTCGCGGCTGCTGAGGACTAGCTTACAAATCTTACACTGCAGGCTTGTGTCCCCGGTATGGTAAATTTCATGTTTCAAGAGCTCCGATGTTTTCCGAAATTCTAGGCCACAATATTTACACTTAAACGGTTTAACGTTAAGATGAACCCGTATATGGGCTAATAAATTGGTTCTTCGTGTAAAAATTCGATCGCAATATTCGCATTTGAGCCCCGTTTGGTGAGATTTTAAATGTTCTGCTAGCTCAGTGGCCGACTCAAATCCAACGCCACATTCTTTACACTCGACACGTGTTATAAAATCACTCACATCGACTGGTTTAATTTCGGCCAAAAGCGGATCAACCGGCACCACCACTTCAATATCGTCATCAATTTGGAGTGGATCCCTCTCGTCCATCAATTTAAGGTTATGTTTACAGTACACAGTTAATATCACAAAATAATCAATAAATTAACTAAAATTATTCGGGAACTGTTAGCTTGTAATCTTAATCATATTTCAAAGGCACATAATACCCGATAGTTGTAAAAATTTAAGCCGTTTATCACTTTCATCGACCACGAATGACATTTTACGTTTTCGTTGCCCAAATTTTTTTGTTTATGTTCGATGTTGTTGTTGTCATAATTGGAACCGCGTCTTAATAACTAGTATCGCTATTCGAATGTGTGTGGCAGCACATCCCTTACGAAGCTTATCAAATGTCATTTTTGTATCAAGCGGAATGTGAGTACATTTATTGATTTTTTTTAGTAAATCTGTTGCATGTCCATCTGTTGCATGTTTGTATTTGAATGTTTCATTGAAGAATTTTAGGTATGGTTACAGGTTGGCATGCCTTAATCATATAAAACTATGTTATTGATTTAATTTCGTTGATAATAGAATGAGGCGCAATCCGTCAAAACATTTTTTATTGAAATCAATGTCAATGCCGTACAAACACGAAATCAAAACACGAATTTAACTTAACATAATTTTTTTTTTATGAGGGGAACTATTTTCTAAATTTCAAACATTACAATGCTGTGTGAGGATGCTCGTGGTTAGCATTACTGATTGAACGGATGACCATAAATCACAGTCACAGATTCTGAATGTTCTGGTAATTTTCAGTTAATGAACTAATTTTGAGTAGAGCTGCGTCTAAATTGATGTAATATGTTGTTCTATTTGCCTATAATCTAGGTTCGATTATACAATGTGGAAATTCAATTTTGGCAGTCTGAAAAGCGCGCTAGACAGCCAGTCATTAATTGCCGGTACCACGCCTAATGAGTTACGTAGATTTTCCACTTATCCGAAATAACCTCCTGAATCCTTGTCAGTTTGATTCTTCTCATAGACTCCAAAAGTCAACCAAAGCTAAACGTGGTAACTTCGCTTCTATCTGTGAGCAGGGCTAGGGATTCTTATTGATGGCAATCCTCTTTAGCTTCCCCTGCTTCACAATCTTTCAATTGTTGGATTATGCAAGATTTGAATGATCACACTATCCCGTATCTTTGCAAGTGTGAAGGAGACCCTGAAATTTCTTTCAGTACCTTTATAACGACTGAGTTTGGTTCCTTATACTCTAATCTCTAATTGTGCACAGTGGTACTTCTTTTTCCATTACTTCCATCATTATAATGGCTTTTCAGATTATTTCTGAAGGTCCTGCTTTTGCCAATATTTCCTTCTACCGCTGAGTTAGCTGTTCCTCTAGGATAACACCTGGTAGAGTATCTTCTATAGTGCTCCGGTGCCGTTCGGTTAATATTAGGAATTTCTTCACGTAGACTGTGAAACTAGAACCTATCCAATGGCTGTACGAGGTAGGATTCTCTATTTCTATTTTTATTAGGATCGATTAGCATAACAAACGAGTAGCGTGTGCAGAAAGGTGATGAAAACAAACTCGTACAACACATTGTAAAACAAATGAAAAATTAGGCTGAAAACACTTGAGGATATTTTATTTACAAGACACGAAAAGCTCATGAACATTAATTTTTCTTGTCTTTCCGCATGTAAACACAAAATCGTACATTGCATGACGAAAACATATAAACAATAGAAAGAAAGCAACAACGGAAAATGTCCAACAAGTGTTTTTATTTAATTTTTCTTATTTTCCATTTTTAACTTTTCCATTTATAAGTTTTGTATTGTACGAGGAGAATTATAAGAGAAATGGGTGCGGAGAAATAATATGGATGTGCATTGTCACAAGAGGTGCGAGTATGGCAAATTATATTTAGTTACTGTTGTTGTGCGATAGTCATCTGAAATTTTATTTTATATGGAAATTATGAAAACTGGAAAATTTTTAATTTTTTACTGCCTCATCGTATATACCTTTTGGAGTTTTATGTAAATGCCGTGTCACAAAAAACACGAACATCAAAACGGAAAAAGGATATTTTTCTATATGATGGATGGAACTTAATTTGCAAGTGTTGTTATGATTGGATGAGATTGCGCTTTTATTAGAATTTAGCAATTAAAATTTGCTTTTATATTGGCCATTAAGGCGGACGATATGGTTTAACGTTTTAAATTTGGTATGTCATGAATTAGAGGGAGTGAAAAATCATCGAAAATTCATAAAGTGTGGCAAATACTTAAAATACAACAAGCCTTAAAGCCTCTTCTTCAATATGTTCATATCTTGCCTTCGGCGTTTGGAAAACTCTGCTAAATATACTAAATACCGACCATAAAAAATTCAAAAATTACGCATACACAAAATCCAAAACAGATTTAACCCATAATTTGTACCAAACGATTTTCGATGAATTCCCTAAACAAGCACTAAAAATCAGTTACTAGAAGTTGTACCAATGTAGGGTGGCCAGGTTGAAGTATAAGAACCAATGCAGGAACCATTTCCTGTGTCGCCTCGTACCCAGTAATAAGAGTAGACTCAATGTGTGGGAGCTGTAATCCATCTACAGAAGCAAGAGAGTTTAACAAACTAATTAAACCTGGGTAACAGAACGTCCTTCTGGCTGTCCCACTTGACAGAAATTGTTGTTGTGTTCGTAACTCTTTCCAGTGTAAATATTATTTTAAGCACCACCATTTCAATGTACAACTGTACTTGCAAGGGCTGACTGATCGCGTTTGGAAATATAGCGTGTTGATAATACGAGTTTTAAATTATCGCGTTTCAAATGGGACCCAAAATGGATTTATTAGAATATAAATATAGGAATTTCCATTAAAAGAAATCAAATATTTTGTAATTTTAATAGAAAAGTTAAAATTTAAAGAAAATTTTCAATTGGATCTGTCGCAGCATCAATAGGTTCCACACCCAGCAGCTTCAATTTACTGCTCTTTGCTGCTGCTCATAATCTCGATAAAATTGACACAAATCTCATTGTTTGGAATATATTGAGCCGCTCCAGGTGTGTTTCATCCTTAAGGGTTGTTATAGTGATAAAAAAAATTAAATATAGATTTCGGTGAGCATCGAATACAAGTTGGCCATAAATAAGTCGAGTTAGTTTTGCAAAATTATTGAAATTCGAACAGTAATGACCGTGTTGTGGTTTCGAGTGGAAGAAACTTTTCGGTCTGCCACTCACACAGTCAGAATGTCTTCCAAGGTGGAATTGAATGTGAGATAAGGTGGAGGGAGGAAGAACTGTTTCAGTCGACTGGATAAACTAATGAAATTTCAAATGGGTGCATCAGTGCAATAGCTGTGCTGGATAAGGTTGGCATTTAATATTTTCTTTCATCTAACCATTAAGCAGCGGTCGCCTCGAACTAAGAATTTTTTCAAGAGCGGTTTAATTCTTGGTGGAGTGATCTTATTGTGTATCAAGTTGCAATTACATCACCAATGACATAAAATTCGGCAATGACTTACAAAAGGAGCTGCGAGACGGTTATATATTTGAAAATCATCCCTGACGATTGTAAGGGAAATTGTGGAAATTTGTTCTTCATCGGTCAGCTTGGCTAGCAACTCCTTCATTTACTGTAAATATAAATGAGCAGAATTTGCATATAAGTTATGACCAGTAAAATGGAAATTTGGCCAGTCCTGTCAGCTCGGGTATACTGCAGCATAATCATAACTTGCTCAAAATATTGGAGCAAAAGTTTGCATGTTCTGTTTGTAGTTCTTAGTCTTGTTACTTTTAAAGGAGATCTCCAAGTCGCGTACTAATATAGGAGTAACTAGTAAGACTTGCGCAGTACGATTTTTGTGACCAAAATTCGCAACAGAACTCCTTCTATTTTTCTGTGAATCTCATTAAATTACAAAACATCTCAGATGTTGCACCAAAATGCAATCAGAGAGATGTAACTTCTACTAACTGGACCTATCAAACATTGTATGTACTTCTTTCGTATGAATTTTCTCAGTAACATCTTGTTTTTTAAGGAAAACTCGCAAAATTGGCTCCTTTTGATTTTACAGTAATTTGCGTTTTGTGAGTTTAACAACGGTTTCGGTCGAGAATATAACTGCTTTCCCAATTCCTAATATATTAGATGTTAAAGTAGAAACTCAGCTCTGAAGTTGGTTGCATGAAAATATAAATGAACGCATCCCGCCATTTTTGATATATGTAGCTGCCATTCCTGTTTTTATGACACAAGTTTCAGTCATTTACAAGCCAAGTTGTCGTTCGGTGTACGATTTTAAGAGATGGATGTCAATAAGCAACGTTTACGGAATTGCATTCCACTCTGCTTTCAACTGAAAAAAAATGTTGCTTAAGGTATGGAGTTGATTAATTCGACTTTGAGTGAACATTCTGCCAGTCATTCAACAGTAAAATGTGGTTTCCAAGATTTCGTGATGGCAATTTTAGTCATGAGGACGACCCATATTCAGGTGCAGTCAAACAATTGTAACACAAAGAAATTAACTTTTTACTGAATGAAAACCGGTGTCAAATTCTAAACGAGTTTACAAAACAGTTATCGGCTACTCACCAAGCAATATCACTTTGATTGCATGCAATGGGCAAAATACAGAAGGAAAGTAGGGAAAGGAAGTAAAATAGGTACCTCATAAACTGGCCGAAGAAAACAAAAACCAAAGAGTTGACACCTGCATGAATTTGCTTTCTCGGTACAAAAGAATTTTGTTTTGCACAAAACCATTACTGTTGATAAAAAGTAGATTTTGTACGATAATCCCAACCGCAGAAAACCATGGGGACCACTCAAAAATTATAAGGACCCAATGAGAAGTTTGCTCGAAAAAACGTATACTGAGTGAACCTGCGTAAGAGTTATTCCTATATGGTTTCATTGTGGTGCAATCTTCACGAGGTCTTGTTATTGTGAAAATAAATATGATGTACTGAAAAATAGAAAGAGCCAATGAGTGTTTTGGGGCGGTATGTTCTACCATCACTTCGAATCGAAATTCGAAAAAAGTCAAATGTCGGTATGTTGTATCATTTTCGAATCGCAATAAATGACAAAATTTCATCATAATCTGACATTTCATTCTAGAAAAAGTGTTGCAAGAATAAAAAACGGTGAAAGCCGAAAATGATACAACCTTCACTTTTTCGACTCGACTTTTTTCAAATTTCGACTGTTTTCAATTCGAAGTGATGTTACAACATACCACCCCTGGTCTATATTAGGTATCATTGTTTGGTAGAATTTTGGTGCTATTTTATAAGATTGAATAGTATTACCATATACATACATACATAAGCCTAATAAGATAAAAAACATGGCGTCATGTTTGTCTTTTTCTAAAATTTCGTATTTGTCTCGCTCAACTTTATACTTAACAGTGTAAAAACTAACTAACACATACTTAGCTTTTAAAATTTTTTATTCGATTCGTATACGTATTGTTGTTATTTTTTTGGTTAAAAACTTCGCACTCATGTGCAATTAAGGTAAATGAAACTCATTTTAAACCATATTTCAGCGATTTCGGATCCGTAAAATAGTTTTTATAATTTTTACTTGCTCATTTACCGATTACGCAATTTCATTGAAACATTTTTGTTTAATTTGGGTCGAAACGCAAATCTAAGATCATTATTCTGGTAACCCCCTGTTGTGTTGCTTACAGAATGAACATTAAAACTGACAATACTCGGCACATTGTTCAGTGATTTTTTTAAAGACCTATAACCGGGTTTAGACTCGCACAGCGTTATGAATATTGTACAAGCTCATGAAAGCACATTAAATACTGAAATATTATTTGGTCTCGTTACGACGTGTAAAGAATGTAACTCGATTTCGACCAAAATTGAAAATTATTAATTTCTATAAAGCAGAGCTGGTTTCAGAAAAAATTCTTTGGAAATACTGGAATTTTCCTGATTCCTTGACTGTATGAAAGTTACGTGAGGTATACCAGTGAACGCAAATTTGTCGAGTGACAAGTGGGTTTCCGCCAGGTGCGCAATATCTTATGTTAACCCAAATATTGCTAAAGCAATACCAATTATTGATAATATAATTTTTTTTATTGATCCTGGATTTAGAAAATAAATTATTTTTATTTTACGAACGTAAATAAATTCGTTTATGGTTGTACCAATATATCGATGACATCGACTAACCAAAGGTAATGTCGAGCCGGTATATGAGAACCTGATAAATGTTTTAGATCGTGTACTAATGCACCGGGTAATAAACGGGAAATGTAAGATAATACAAGTCCAGAATTGTGACTTTTAAGGTAAGAGCAAAAAATACCCATTTGTCCTTTTAGAAATATTAATACTATAATCCGTAACGTTAGGGTTTGTGAATGATAAAACCAGATAGTAAGGCGAATTATTTATTGGTTTATTTATAAATGGTGACTACAGTGATTACAATCGGCTCAACAAAACAATTGGTAAAAAATTACGGCACATAAGCTCGACTACAAAAGATTATATAAAGCTTTCTTAAATGAATCTCTCGACAAGTGATAATCAAAAGCTTCGTAGACCTTGTTAAATATCCGCAATGCCCTCGGAATCGGATCAGAAGGGCCGCAGTTCGTTAGCGCTCGGTCGATGAATAAAGCTCCATCACATTGACGTATCCGACGTTCGGGAGCATTCAAGTTGATAACTCGATACAATCGACACGGGAATTAATGATATCACACACAAACAGCGCGGAAGCTATATCTCGGCGATTATCTAGGCTTTGCAAGTTCAAAAGATTACTTCGATTCTGATAAGACGGAAAAACGTAATCCACAGTACGCATGGATGGTAAATATCGTAGCAAGTGATGGATTTTATACGATAACGATAAACACCATGCAGTTTGGCTGCCTCACGGAGAAGAGCCGCTGGGATTCCAAAGGACTGCTATTAATGGAGTTACTACCGCAAAGAAGGACCATTGATGCTCTACTTACATAGATAATCTACAAAAATTAGCTGAATCTATTAAAGAAAAGAGGCATAGACGAGCCACAGTTCATTTCCTTCAGGACAATGCTCGACCACACGTTGCCAAGATAACTCAAAAAAAAATTACAGGAACTTGGTTGGGAAATCGTACCACACCCTCCTTATTCTTCAGACTTAGCACCTTGAGACTATCAAGTGTTTAAGGATTTAAAGTTTTATATAAGTAAAAAAATATTTAAAGATCTCGGTTTAAAATTTGCCAAAACCACTTTTCTTTAATACTAAACCTCCAAACTGTTGGGCTAAAGGTATCAACGATCTCCCTAACACGTGGAGCACTGTAATACGTACTGATGGTGATTATATTGTAAATTAAAGTTTAAATTAAATTTAAAAAAATTAATAAATAATTAAATAATTTTGTTTCTACGAACTTTTCCTACAACCTAATAGATCGAACAAAGCAGACGAATAATGGTGTCAAAGTTATCGGGTCACTAAAGTCCTTGCAGCTTCGTTGAATGAAACCAAGCATAATGTACGACTTTGAAATAACGGCGCTAACTTGTCTGGTAAATGTAGCATCATATTCAAAGATCACGCCAAGATCCGAAATGAACTCAACTCGATCAATGGTTTCGTTGTACAGTTGATATTGAAAAAAAAAAAACAGGTGAGCGGATACGGAAGAAAGAAAGAGTTTTGCGTTTACTCACGTTAAAGCGAGTATGTTGTTAATTGACCAACTGCAAAAGCGGTTTAAGTCATCTTGTAACAATTTGCAGTCTAACACGCTAGAGACCCGGGCGAAAATCTTCATGTCGTCCGCGAAGAGGAGGCAGTTGGCAAACTTAAAACATTTAACAACGTCGTTAATAAATAATGAAAATAACAGTGGACCGATATGACTACCCTGAGGCACGCCGGATGGCACCCGAAATAATGAGGAGAAAGAATCCAGAATCCTAACGGACTGCCAGCGATCTGAGAGGTAAGAATTCAACCAGTCGATGGGAATGAAATGATAATCGAGACTCTCCAACTTGCTAATAGAAATGATGAGAGAGTGATCAATCACTTCGAAAGCCTTTGCGAAGTCGGTATAGACAACGTCTAGCTGCTGCTTGGAATTTAGGCTGTCAAATAAATGACCACAAAAAGAGGACTAGTTAGACACGGTAGACCTACAGGGATAAAATCCATGCTGAAAAGGAGAAATAAGTCTCTTGGTATAGAAGTGCAATACTCTGTGAACCATGGACTCAAACAGTTTGGGTAAGACAGAGAGGATGGCGATCTCACGATAATTACTAACCTCGCTTCTAGTAGTCGCATTGAAAATTGGATGAATACATCGTATTTTCCAGGGATCTGGAAAAAACCACGACGAAGGCTTTCGTTAAACAAGAAGGTAACTGCAGGAGCCAGACTTACAGCACAACGTTTGAATAGGATCGGTGGAAGACTGTCGTGACCCGCTCCCTTATTAACGTCGAGAAGGAGCAGTTGATCCAGTAAATTTGAAATGATCAAATATAATGGAGGTGGAGTAATAGGCGGCTTGTAGACCGATGCAAAGAATTTGGCAAACAAATTGCACACATCAGATGGCTGACTGGCGGTGCAGATCTGATAAGACATATTCGATGGAAAACCAGCTACCTTTTTCTTACTGTTAATGAAGTTCCAATTTTTTTTTTTGGATTAGATGTCAACATTTCCTTCATTTGCACTACGTAATTATTGTAAAGAGACCAATTGAGGGTCTTAAATTCCTTGCGGGCTTTAACAAAATCGGGATAGTAATCTACGCCGTAAAGCCTGTACAGGAAACTTGTTGCATCGTTTCTCGAGCACCACCAACTCGGTATTATAACATGGCTCACGAAAGCCGGATTTATTATTGGTAACCCGCGGGACGTGTCTCTCGAAACCACTCCCGAGAAGCCCATTGAATCTGTGCACTGTATCGTTCAAATCCATGCCGCACTGTAAAAAGTCACAATCTGAGAAATTCATTCAAGGATGCATAGTCCGCCATTCTAAAGTTAAAGTAAAAATCATTAGAAAAACAATTAGTTGTACATTTAGTATAAAAAATATTTATCATAATTCGTGTGTGATAAATGCTCTCACGTCCAGTGCGTCCAGTGAAGTCCAAGCACGGAGCAACATCGGCATGCAAGACATCATTGGAAAATAGCAGGTCCAGGAATAATGTACCGTCGACATCATTCCAAAATATACCGGTAAGTTAAAGTCGCCCACAATGATAATTTGGTCAGCAGGACGAACTGAAGTTATGAGGAATGTAAACGGCGACGGCAACAATTGAAGTAAGCTTATAAAAAAAAGAAGACGATTTATAAAAATGAGAAATCTATGGTAAACTTATTTTTCTATGCTATATGGTAGGATGACTACTTCGTACCGAAAAAAGCAGTTATATAAAAACAACAATAGAAGCACTTATCTACATTTTCTACGAATATCGACGTATTCTACCATTTTTCGACATTATCTGCTCGAATATCAATTGTCTACCCTATTTCAACATGTAGTCAATTCCGCAATGTGCGTAGACGCACAGCACTGACGACCAGTTGTCGACATTGCATACAAGTAGTCGATGCTGTCGCCGAGTAAGCCAAGTAATCGACGTTATCTACCAGTGGTCGACATTGTTGACGACATTGTTGACGTTGTGTTCGCAATTGTCAGGAGATGGCTTTTACGAAAGCAAATATGTGGGAAATCCACCAGAATAGTCGGAAAATGGTGTTTTTGTACGGGATTTCGCGCGTATCCGATCCAAATGGTTTTTTAGAAGAAAAAAATTGTAAAATCTGAGTGGAAAACTCGGAAACTTCCGGAAAAACCTGACGAAAACTGAATTTTTTTCTATGAAATTTTGAATTTTTTGCATGTTTTGATGATTTTGGACGCTGTAAAGCGTGAAAAGTCGTTGCAAAGCTTGAAAAATCTTACAAAATTGTGAAATTCACACACATATATGAATATATTCATGCTATATTAAAATTAAGAAAAAATCTAAAAATTGAGTTAATCGATTTGGTAAGTGAAGTACCCAAATATATCTGCAAATACGTGAACTAAGCGACCTGGCAGTGTTCGTCATTGCTGCTCCGGATGCCAATGGTAAAACTGTCAAAATTTCAATTGGTCCATTATGTCAGTTGCAATGAGGCGATTTGGTGTATTTTCTCATTTGTAATATACGAACGTCAACCCACTGCTCATCATTTGTGGAAGAATGGGCAACGTGTATATTTCGACTCACATAGGGACTCAACAATCGCCGATGCCACTGTACATTGTTCGCGATCATTATATAGCGACGTGTCATTCATCGATCGGATTGGAGTTGTAGAACAAATGTCCAGTGACGAGATGGCTGATGCATCGAATTCGCATTGCAACATCGAATTATGAGCTAATAATGAGATAATAATAATAAAATAAATCCTGAGTAATTATATTTCAAGAGAGACTGAATAATTGATGATAAAAAAAATTGTTGGATTTTCCCAAATCCAACAATTTTTTTTATCATCAATTATTCAGTCTCTCTTGATTTCTTTTATTTTAAATAAATATTGAGTAAAGTAAAAGCGGCCATAAGTTGACTTAGGCATAAATAAATAATACAAATTCATTAAATATATACAGAAAAAACATAAATTATTTGCATTTTGCTGTTGGTGTTCATTATTAATTTATTATTAATTAAAATTTATTTTGTGTTTTATAATTTAATTGATTTCATTCTTTGACTTGCAGGTTTGAAATCATGATCATGATCAAAGACATGTGCGTGCTTATGTGCGGCAGCTATTATTTGTCGAAATTGGACTTGCCAGCATCAATTCGTTCAATGCACGATGCATTTAATCGGGAAATGCAACGAGAGCAAATGTACGATCGAGATTCAATGAGCCAAATAGTACAAACCACACTGAAAGAAAAAATCCAAAAAACATCTAAATTTTCAATAGATGCCTGAGTTTGAATTGACATTTCATTCCCTTAGTGATTAGTGTTGAATTCGATGAAAAAGTGAATGGAATGTCTACTCAACTCAACCGTCTATTGAGAATTTCTGTAATTTTAAGTAATTTAGGGTGGAACGAGGTTCGCCTGGTCAGCTAGTATTCTGTAAAAAAAACAATTAATAAACTAACTACGAGTACATAATTGCAAAATAATTTAGTTTTATCGAAACTGATAAAATTAAATTACATAAATGTTCCGATTGTATCCGTATGCCTCTAAACTTGCATTGTACAATATTTTGAATTGTACCTGCAGGCAACTTAAAAATATAATTAAATCCAATTATGTACACATATGCGAGTATAAAGCTATTAATATCCCAAAACGGTACATGCTTCTCTCGACCCAGAAATTTTATTGCATGCCTTTTGGGTTGAAGTAAATAACAAAATCATGATAACCATTATATGTTGAACATATATAGATTTGCTTTTATCCCTTCGATTGATTGAGGAGATATTACATATTTTCCTTTTTCATATAAATTATTGGAAATTCTTATTTCCGAACACACAACGTAAGCGCACATTACAGAGGATATACAGAAATTATTCGAATGAATGAAATCCAACGTACGTAATATGAACACAATTACACACGTTATGTGTTGGGTGGTGGATGAGCCATTTGTCTCAATTCTATTTTCATTCATAAAAAAGCATGGAACAACATAAATAATTTAGTAATTACTTGTTGGTTATGTATGTATGATGTATACTGTAATGGAACATTTGTTGGGCATTCGGCTAATTTTAGACACTAGAATTACGTAGATTTTGTATTTGTTCGGTCGATTAGAGATTATTCAAATTTGAATAAATTATTTCGTATTTTGTACATTAATGGAAGTTCAATGCTTGCGTTTCCAGGTAAACCTATACGCAGTTCGGTGGTAGAAGACATAGATTGTCAAAACATACTGAAAAACAATAATAAATTGAAAAAATTAAATATATTCCTAATGTATTCGCGAAATGATTCACCGTTCACCCGATGGACTATTTTGAATAGTTTAACTACCTAGTCAACAGGATTTGTATTGGTTAACTTTCACCAATGACTTTATTCACAAACTTAATCGTCCCAAGTTTAATAAACAATACTACGGGTATATAGGCGAAGGGCATCATGGCAGTGGAGCATATACCCATTTATGAAATGACTTCCGTCGCGTGATCATTCTGAATTTTTTTTAATTTCGCACAGTTACTGGTTTCAAATGATTACCGCAATATTTATATGTATAAATGTGCTTTATTGTCATTAACAAACTGAAGAAAAAATTAAATTAAGCTCTCCATTTTTAAATGATTCCTTTGCCAAAGAAACCATAGAATTTTACATTTTCAACATTGCAGACGCCATTTTTTTAAATGCCCACATACATTCTATACACGTCATGTAGAATGTTAGTTAACTACGTGGTGTTTAAAATACGGCAAAATACTTCTGCTTGCAATTCTCGCGAGTTTTCCATTATAGGGAAATAAATGTTGTATTACTACGAACGCACCCCTTGGACGTTTTTCATGATCTGTCAACGTGAAAACGTCAGTCAAGGTTAACATTTTTGTCATCTTCAAATTATAAAAAATTACTATCGCAATTTTGTGTCGGTGGTCACAACCTTAAGAATGCTTACTCCAATTTTCAGTTATAATAATCGTCCCACCAGACAGCCTGTGAAAATACCCATTATTGAATGTTTCTGTGCCAGTGAGACAACGCATTGGTCCTTACCGAAAATATCACAGCTGTAAGTAAACTAAAACTAAAATAAATGATTCAGTCCAAGATGAACCAAATCAGTTGATTCGACGGACGCCGTTCACAGGAATTGGGAATCTCTCAAACCACATTGTGGTGAATTTTATTGAAGAACTGAAGCGTCTTGATCATTTGAAGCGCCGAAACTTCTCCGATTGGGCTTTGCTAAAGTTTTTGCATTTTTGGCTTGATGTTCTTGTCAATATGCGTTATTGGACAGCAACAAACCCAAATATACTTCAAGAAAAAATTTCAACCAGAAAAAGAGATCGTGTGGTGTAGATTTCATGCCTGAGGTGTGATAGAACCATATTTTTTCGTCGATGAAAATGAACGCCATATTACGATGATTGGAATTCGCTATCGAAGTTCGAAGATTTTTTGGTCAGAATTAGATGGACTTGACATCACTGATATATGATGCCCACAAGATGATGCCAGGTGTTACACATCTGATCAAACAATTGTTCTACTGAATGGAAGTTCAATTGAGGAGAAGTTCGGTGACCGTGTAATCTCGAGAAATTGTCCGGTCGAATAGCCACCTCGCACATGTGACTTAACGCCGTTGGATTTGTTTTTATGAAGTTACGTTAAGTCGTTGGTTTATGCCAACAAGCCAACGTTAGAGGAGCTTAGGGACAATATCGAACGCTAAATTGCCAACGTTCCGGCCGATATGTGTGAAAGAATGTTGGAAAATTGGCTCCAAAGAATCGATCGCTGCAAACGTGTTCGGGATGATCATATGAACGATTTATGTATATTTTACTGACATCTATTGATATTTGGTTAAACTAAAAATATATGAAGTTCAATTGAACTATAAATGTTTTGTTCACTGAACTGACGTGAAGTTACTCGTAAATATCGAACTAAAGCAGAAAAAATCAATTTTGTGAAATTGATTCTTTGACAGCTGATGTATTTTTGTGTCAATCACGACAGGAATCGCACGGAAATCTCTTAAACTTAATTGTGCTAAACTGTGCATTCCTAACACAATTTAATAATCCTCTAGAATTGGTCCTAGAACGGCTATATCTAATTTGGAACTAAAAAACCCACATTTCAACTTTATTTTTACAAATTTTTGAAATAAATTTCATATGGGTGATTTCTATAAAATCCACCTTTTATTAATAAAACTACTTAGGCTGATTGAAACAAACACACTGATAAAGATCCTTCCTTGATTGTGCCTATTAATAACAAAGTAGTTATTAGTGTTTTACATCTAATAGATACCAGTAATATTTTTACAATTTACATGAAATTGTGGCCTCTAAGTAGGCCACACTTTTGTGTGTTGACGCTTCGGACCACCTCCCCACTAATGTTCAATGCCTGTGTGAAATCAGTACTAGATGTGAAATATGAAAACACACGCAGACTCTAGGATCACTAGAAGACTCCAGGTATTTGTCAAAAATTGCCTTAGGCTTCTGACCAAACACGTTGACAAACGCAGAACTTCTGCGGCTGACCAGGCAACTCGAAATTAAGCGCGAAATTAAGAAACGAGAATGGAGATGGATAGTACACACACTAAGGAATTGGCCAATGATGTAACAAGAATGTCATTGGAATCGAATCCGCAAGGGAAGAGGAAAGCAAGAAGACCAGCAATGATCTGGAAAAGATGGTGCTAGCCAAAGCGAAACCGATAAAACGGAGGGAGAGCTGAAAGCAATAGCCCCGAATAGAGTGAGATGGTCTAGTCTAGTAGACACCTTATGCTCCTCCAGAAAAAAAAATAATTAATATAATTCACACACATTTTAGTAGTACGCAGCTTCCTTTATAATGTTGAATAGAACATAATGAAAACCATCTCCGGTGGTCGGTCCACATAATTTAGGTCAATGTAGCAGTCGCTCCATATTCTCACGAATAATTTATGTGATTTCGTATCCACATATAGACTTATCTTGCCGCTAGGATACATATAGAATTGACTAAAAACAAGCCAACAACTTTATCAGATCGGCTAACGTAAAATAGAGAGAAACTATTGAGAAAATTGAATTTTCAATGTCACTTTCTAGGTTGTTGACGTTGTCGACAAGGACGCAAAACATCGATATGTAAGTCTGATGATGAGTCCAAGGGAGTAAACCTGGAAAATAATTTTAAAGACCAGTTCAGGCTCTGAGCCACATGTCTATAAGAATATAAAATTAGTTTCTATGTGGGAAATAAAGCAGTTTTTGAGAATGCCCCAAAGCAGGAATTAATTGATATATTATGTTATTTTGGTTTAAGGAGAGAGTCTTAAACCATCCGACACGGCCTCTTTCTTTCTGCCAGCTGATGCAAGAGTTGGTCAACGGTCTTGCTCCTGTCCTGGGTCATCTCCGGTTCTTGGCCGCCTGCAGTGGCTCGCGGAATGCTTGGCACTTGCCGGGTCCTGCGAGTTGGGTTAGCACTGATTGTTCAACCCCATGCTCCGTGCTAAGCGTACAGTTTTATGCGGCGGTACATCTTCTAGCTTTGTGACCAACCCCGAACATTTATAACTAGTGCTTGCTTCGATCTACGCCATTGCATTCCTTGGCAATATGACCAAACCCACAGCTCCTAAAGCAACGCGTGGCAGTGGCTCTTTACCGTACCCTGCAGCACACCCATCAAATTTTTATTCTCCCTGTGTTAATGAGCTTGGCTGACCACTTGTCCCTCATTTCTACGATGGTCACTTGCTGCCCCCTAGAGCAAGGAAAAATGTAAATTTTCATAGTCTCGCCCTCTGGGATATCCTTTTTTTAAGTGCTGCCGCGACTTCTGACTCCTTGGTAAAGTCGTCGGATCGCGAATTTTAATTGACACCCTAGACCGGAGATTTAGGATCCTAGCCTTGTCCTTCAGAGCATCTCTCAACGTGCCACATAAACCATCTGTATTTATGTATACCTAATTCCAAGAGAATGTCCCCCGTTCTGGTTTGCCGAATTGTTTGAACCTCCACTGGTCTTATAATCAGCGCTTCAGGCCAGAATCTACAATGTTTGCCACTCTTATCTTAGTCTTCAAATAACCCCTAGAAAGAAATACAATGGTGTTAAATAAAATAATCTAGGGGCCAATTCTAATCACCTAAACCAGATAGTACACCACCCGAACCACATGTCGTCCACATAAATATCATTTAATTTAGGCAGAAAGCACTCGGTTACCATATCATAGAAAAAATTTCAAAATTGGACAAAATCATCATGGAAAATTTCGACAAAAAATGCGTATGTGCCAGCAAAGCCGTGGAGGTTGTTTGCCCGATGTGCTATTTCATACATAACCCCATACTTTATGTTTCAATAAAAAAAATAGAATTGGAAAAACGGTGTTTTCTATTTATTTAAACCTTGCGTAAATTTTCGGACACTCTTTATATTGTTATTATTTTTTTGTTGGAAACAACACATTCATCAATTTTCACATAAGTCCTTAATTTCAGTTTAGAATTTTATGCAATTTTTAAAATCTTAGATGATGAATTAAAACAAAAGAATACCTTCTTCTGTAAGCAAATGGCACTAAACGCTTTTCATACAACCACGTACCGCACAAACCATTTTAATCGTCTTGGTAACCTCACCTCGATGTAATATTATGGGTATAATTTATTCTTTTGTGGTATAAATAAATAAACTGCCAACAGGTGAATAAATTAAAAATCCACAGGTTATTGATAAAATATTGTTGCTCTTTCGCTACCCGAGTTCATTGAGACTGGTTTCACTAACTAGTTGAATGTATTTTTACCATAAAATTTCATCAACAGGTCTTTATAAAGGTCTCTATAAATAAATGTTAATAATAAAAAGGTTGAAAATATTTGTTTGGCTAAATCCATCACAACCACAATTCTCCATAGCAATATTAATTGCCAAACAATCCATGGCAACCACGGTGCAACCCAGCAATCTCTCGACTATTTGATCGATAACAAAATCTAAATTTGAACAAAATTTTCTTTGGGTACGGTCTCATTCTGAAATCTGTATCACAATCGGAAAGATTTATTATTTTCATTTGTGTTTCCGGAATTAATCCAGAAAAAGTAAAGAAAATTCTTTCAAAAGAGAAAAAAGTCTATAAATTTTTACCTTATTGTTTCTGTTTTGTGTTTGTGGTGTGCTGGCTGTTCTCTGTGGTGCGGTGTCTTTTACACAAACACCACAGATTGTGTGTGTACACGGGAATAAAAGGGAAACATCTTATTTGGTAACACAGAATACTTGCGTGTGTGTGTGTGATCATGTTTGTTCAACCAGGCCTTAAACTTACACATAATTCAAGTTCGGAGGAGGAAGAGGAAATTATATCACCCGAAGATATAATCCAGGTATGAAATGATGGAAAAATGTTTTTTTTAAGTCTTCTGTTATATTTTTGTGTGTTCTATCAAAGTGAATCTCTCCCAAGAGAGATTGGAGTTTTGTTTTTGAAGTTTTATTTAACGTTTTTTTTTTTGTTGAAAAATATATTATTTTTTTCTAATCCCGACAACAACAAAAAATGAAAACCACTTTGATTTGTTCTTCTTTTATATTATGTAACAAATACACAGCGTAACAAAAAAATTTACCAACCACACAAAAAAATTTTATTATGTAATTCAATCAATATATGCAAAACTATCGTAGATTTTATTTTTGTAGTGCATGCCAAGTACTTATACCAAGAAAGTAGTATACCGAAAATTGTGAACCCACGATCAATTTTTAGTATTTTTGATTGCTTATATCCATCTATATTTCAATATGCAAATAACTATCTACTATGTATAGTTGCCAATAGTACAAAACTCATCATATATTTATTTGCTGAAAATCACACAAAATCAAAACCAATTTCTTATTAAATTCTAAGCAAATAAAACATAACAGAAAATCTAAAAATAAATAGGAAAAAAATATTTACTTTCTATTTCCGATTTAAACGATTGAATAAGAATGAGCAGTAGGAAATTTATATAAAGGAGGAATATCAGAAGAAACTATTAGTAGTTGATTTAATTGGGGGATGTGGGTGGTACTTAAATCTATAACTGAATTGATTTGGGAACTTAATTCACACGTTCATTATCTATTTTAAGAAATGAATTAAAAATTCAAGTAGCCATATATTAGTTTTTAGATGTATTCGCTTATACCTAAATGAGGAATAAATCAACATCACTACAGCTTCTATTTATATTTCAACAGAGGTGACTTTCTAGATTCGCTTCGATTCGACCCAGCGGGCCGGGCCGATTCAACCCTAAAAGTGATATGTAAACATAGGTGACAGCACTTCCCTAAATATTAATCCTAGTGACCAACTGATGGTTCAACCATTTCCAAAATTTACGTTTAAACTAACGGAACTGCACCATATTCGGTATAAAAAAATTAAAACTGTATGTTGAGATAACGTATGTGAAGATATCCCCGGATTCTATCCGCGACAGTAAAAAAAAATAATCAGGCAACACCAACATAATTATTGGGCGTGCGAATTAATTTTTAGACATTTTTTATAAAAAAGAAATGTTTATTAAAAGATAACGATACAGTATATTTTATCCAATATATTCGCCATCGTTAGCTATGACTTCCTGCCATCTCCTGGCAAGTTTGTGGATTTCTCGTTTGAAGAAGCCTTCAACTTTCCCAGCTTTCCAGCCATCGATCCAATTTCGCACTTCTCCGGCGTTTTGGAAGCGTACGTCAGCCAGGCCTATTTGCATTGATCGAAACAAATGGTAGTCGGAAGGTGCAAGGTCTGGAAAATACGCAGGTTGTTCAAGTCGATCCCAACCGAGTTGCTCTACCTTGTTTTGAGCGTTTTTTGCACGAAGTGGTCTGGCATTGTCATCATGAAAAAAAACTTTATAGCTTTTGTTCGCTATTCCTGGCCGTTTTTCATCTAATGCACGTGCCAAATTGTCCAGTTGGCATCGGTAGCGATCACCTGTAACCGTTTCATTTGGATTTAACAGCTCATAATACACCATACCTTTTTTCTGGTCCCACCAATTACTCAGCATAACCTTATCGTAATGAATATCTAGATTTGGCTGGGATGGTCCTGCTTGGCCTGGATCGACGTAAGCTGCTTTACGTTTGGGGTTGCCGTAATTGACTCACTTTTCATCGCCAGTAACAATTCGATGCAAAAAACTTAACTGCATTGCAAGTTCTTTTTTTGTTTGAAATGCATTTTCATCAAATAATGTTTGTAATTCAGCATCTTCAAACTTTTTTGGCTGACCTGGCCATTTTTTGTCTCTCAAGCCAAAATCACCACTTTGGAATCGATGAAACCAATTGAAACAGCTTGCTCTCGATGGAACTTGATTACCATAAGTATCAGAAAGCAATCGGTGAGCTTCAGCGGCAGTTTTCTTGGAATCAAAAAAGAAAAGAAGAACCCCTCAGAAAAACCACTTATCCATTTTAAATCGATTACAAAAAAATGACGTAATATGAAAAACAACTCTTTCTGCTCTGAATTAAATTGGCAATTGCGACAGCTACAAAATGCAATTGGAATTTATTGTCAAACTATACGCATTCTCACGTAGTGACATCTAAATGTCAACTCTAAGAATTAATTCACACACCAAATATATCCCTCTAACTTTTGTGTGAAGTTAGCCCCGCCCCATTTTATATTGGGAGTAGAACTTAGTTTTTTTATTTTTTTTTGCAGAAAAAACACGTTTATTCCTAAGAAATGTTAAATTTTATTTTAATCAAAACATTTTCCATCGTTATCTATGACTTTTGACCATTTTCAGACAATTTATGGATTCCATCGAAAAAAAAATTATTTGTCTTTTGATGCGATCCATTCGTTGAGCCATTTTTTGATTTCTTCATGGGTTCTGAAGTGCTGCTCTTGAAGATCGCTTTGCATTATTCGGAATAAATAGTAATCTGATGAGGCACAATCTAACGAATAGGGAGCATGCGGTAGAATTTCCCATTTAAGTACTTCCAGCGTATTTTTTACTTGTTTTGCGACATGTGGTCGAGCATTGACGTGCAGCAAATTCACTTTACGCTATTTGCTGGCTGGAATTGGACGATTTTCATTCAATGCATGATTCAAATCTATCAATTGTTGTTGGTAGCGTTCCTCAGTAATAGTTTCGCTCGGTTTTAGCAGCTCATAGTACACCACTTCTTTCTGATCCTACCAAATGCATAACATAACCTTACTTCCATGAATGTTTTGTTTTGCTGTTGATGTGGATGGTTCGCCTGGATGAACCCATGATTTTTTGCGTTTAGAGTTATGGTAGTAAATCCATTTTTCATCGCCAATCACAATTTGAGTCAAAAAATGCAAACTTCAGTATCTTGTAAGCAAAGAATTGCAAACCATTAAACGATTTTAAATGTTGGCTTCAGTTAGTTCATGTGGTACCCATTTTCCTTCTTTTTGGATAATTTTTATGGTATGTAAACGTTTACGTATGGCTGCTTGAGTGATATTTAACTAATCTGCGAGTTCTTTTTCTGTTTGAGCTGAGGCTTCCTTCAATAATGCTTCCAATTCTTCATCTTCGAAATTTTTTGGTTCAATAGAACGTTCTTTGTCACTGATATGAAAATCCCCACTTTTGAATCGTTTAAACCAGTGTTCGCAAGTTTTTTGAGTTGGTGCATGTTTACCATAACTTTCTAGAAGCAAACGAAAACTTTCAGCAGATGTTTTCTTTTGATTAAAGCAAAAAACGCAAATGTTGTTTTGTTGGTTCGAAATTCGACATATTTAAACGGGATTAAAACTATATATTGTTTACGCTTTCACGAATAATGACAAACTAAATTTTAATGTGGAATGTCAACACTTTAAAACGCCGTAGGTGTCATTGTAAAAAACTGTTTACTACTAAAGTTACGCCATCTCTTAGAAAATCCAAAAAACTAAGTTATACACCCAATAGTATAATTTATTCCAAATACACTTCATATGTTAAGTTATCCCCGAATTTTATTATATGAAAAATAAAAATGTTTATTAAAATTATTTTAATTCGGAAAACACACAAAAAATGTAATAATTTAATAAAATGAAGTAAAATAATTTTTAGCTTGGTACCGTTGCAACCTAGCGAAATTAGGCTCCAAATAAAATATTTACATGTAATACGTTTTGGAGCCAAAATAGTTACCCCCTCTACCCCCCCCCCCCCCCCCTTGTATCCGCGCTTCCCACGGTGGCTATGCAATGGACCCACCCCTTCCAATCCAGCGACTTGGATAATTTACGTTGAGGTGTTGTCTCACTACTATACTGGTGCATGTGACAGCGAGCTTCATCATGCTGCAGCCACATATTTCTAAGTGTTTGTAGAGACACGTCATCAAGTAATTCATCCAAGTCGTTTTATAGAAAACTTACATAGGCTTCTCCGTTGATCCGACGTAATTCTAATGGGCCAATCAATTTTTCGTTTATTATTACCGCGCACAGTTCCCTTCAAGTTAGTGTTGAAATCGACTACGCTGCACACATTTGGATTTACAAGGGTAAAATGGTGCAAATTATGAATATTGAATATCCCCTACTGGTGTGAAGAACTTAACAAAATTTGTTATTTTAAAATTTACGCGAGTGTACATTCAATATTTTAACAGTATAATTCCCCAAAATGTTGAACAGAAATGATTTAAAATCGCATTAAAGTAGTTAAAAGCAAACTCATTCCATTTTTTGTGTTAGGAACCGTTGTGTAATTTGATGCACGGAGACAATCGTGGAGGTTTCCATGCGGTTTCATTGTATAAGTTAAATCGCCTAACTAATAGACTTTCAAAATATCATGTTAAGATTTAGGGCTAGTGAGATGCTGTATGAATGGTATTTTGAAAGCCTATTAGTTAGGCGATTTAACTTATATAATGAAACCGAGTGGAAATCTCTAGGATCGGCCTCGTGCATCCAAAACCACAACGATTCCAAACACAAAAAATTGAATTATTTTGGTGAATTACACTGTTAAAATATTGAATGTAAACTCGCGTAAATTTTAAATAACAAATTTTGTTAAGTTCTTCACACCAGTTGCTATATCCCCTTCCTTTTAAAACATGTTTCGCCACTCCATTAAATGTTTTTAAAAAATTGCGAATTTTACTGGCATCGAGGTAGCATTTCTTGACAAAATTGCATCCTATTTTCATGGTCAGCAGGTAAATGGTCGTGTACACATTGTACATGGTAGGGATGCAACTGATTTCTTTTTAAAATAACACGCAACGTGGACCGCGCTACTCAAGAATGCCTTGATAAACAACGAACATTTATAGATCGTTCGTCTGCCCACCATTCCAATTACTCTATCTTCGTCTATATCAAATCGACCGCTGTTCTATCTCTTCCCAGGGACCTCGCCTTCACTGTACATTTGATGTATGTTTTTAAATATGTAGTCTATAATCGGGAAAGCGTTCCCGATTTGGATATCGTCTATGGTATTCTCTTGCTGCAGCTCTGGCGATGTCATTACATAAACCATAAATGAAATAGAGGCCCATTGACCAGCTCCATTTATAGGTTCTTTACTGAAGTAGTCTTTGTACTGGTATCCTTAATCCATTAAATCAATTGGTTTCGTTCTCTGCAATCGTCTTACTGCATGTGAAGTATCGAACATACCACGAAGCTCTTCATTCACGTGTTGATAAATACGTTATCCATGAATTACTGCATGTATTTATTTTTGCAGTCTGGATATTTAGGTCCCTATGAAGGTCATCATTCCTATGTATCACGGAGCGTTAACTTTACCACGTAGCACTTTGTTTTGAAAAGTTTGTATTATTTTGGTGTTGGTTTTGTTTGTACAGCCCCAGAGCTGTATTTCGTAAGCCCATACAGGCTTTAGCACCTGTTGATATAATAGCAATTCATTTTCGATTGACTTTGAACTTTTCCCGAGCAGTCAATACAGTTTTCGATATTTTATATTAAGTTCATCTTTTTTCTTTTTAAAGAGCTCTTTCCATCTGAGCCTGGTATCTAAGGTCATCTCTAGATATTTAGCCTTATTTGCATACGGAATCTGCTGACCATCAATGATTACAGCTTTCTAGCTGATTTCGTTTGCGGTTCTTCGATAGTTTCTAGGACTGACAGAACTGCAATGTCATCAGCAAATGTTGCAAATGTAACATTGTTTAATTGAGGTAAATCTCTGGTGTAGAGTATAGGTTAAGAATAGGTCCCAAAACACTACCCTACGGGACTCCTGCCGAAACCTTTTTTATGTCGGAATATTCTTCTTCATATTTCATCCAAAAGTTGCGATTCTCTGTCTATCATTTTCTATGTATGACATGACTTATTGACATTTTAATTATAAACATTCGAGTATGTATGGAACTACTAATATGAATTACAAAATGTTTTTCTTTTTATACTACAAATTTTGTTTAATTCGGGCTACTAGATTTATTTAAAATATTGGTATAGGTTAGTTTACCATTGTGTTCATCATTTTGTTTTATTTCTGATAAAGCAGCTATATTAGAATTTGAAATTTTGTTGAGTACATTTTCTAATTAACACGATTTTTTTTATTTTTTATTTTGTTATCCCTGCAATCTGTTCTGGGACCAAGGCTCTCCCAACTCTTTCGCGGTTCACTTTTCCCGTCCTTACGGGATAGGTCCGATTTTATCACAATCTGCACATTGCATAGCTCCATACCAGCCTATACTGGCATGGAAGATGAGTCGGCCCATGAGTTTTGCACTCGGACAGGGGATCATAGATGTGTTCGATTTCATCACAGATCGTAGTCTGTTGATGAAAATTCCCTTTGCACCCTGCCCCTATCGTTCAAAACCTGTACCTCCCGATCCCATCGCCATAGCTTTAACCACTGTGCTGTTGGGTAAGAAAATATTCTGTTGTGAATAGTGAACGTGTAGTACTCATTTAAAATCTGTTTTAGTGTTGCGTATTTTTCTGATACTGGTACAATTTTTTCCTGCTGGTGTCATTTAAACATCAACAAAATTTGTTGAGAAACAAAAAGAATTAATAAAACCATTGATTTTATGTGACAGAAGATAATACAGCTTATAAAAATGATTTGATTGGAAAGGAACACTCTTTTAGATAGTATTGAAAAAATAAAGTTAAACGAAAAAACTCTTGTTTTTTTTAAATCAAGTTTTTGGTGGGTGCTGCTCATGTGATTTTACTAAAAAACACTAAAAGTGGAATAACTTTTGCACCATCAACAATATGAAGAAACTTTTCTTAGTTGTTTTTCTTGGAAATGAAGGGGACTATCACCCTGCTTCGTTTGTTTGCCACTTCTGGGACACCCTGTACACTGTGGTGCAGAACTATAGACGCTCTTCCATTTTAACGCATTCACTACACTCGAGAAAAGGTTAAATGTATAATTCATGAAATCTAATAGCGTTTTCTGTGGCAGAAAAATTTTGATCCCGGATGACGAAAATTTTAATCCAACATGGCGTTGTTTACATTTTTTGTCTTTTTATTTTTTGATCCTGGATCAATTATAAAGTCCAAGACATTTTTTTTATATGAGTGAGTCTCTGAAAATCCAACAAATTTTTTGGACTTTATAATTGACCCAGGATTAAAAAATAAAACGACAAAAAATGTAAACAACGCCATGTTGGATTAAAATTTTCGTCATCCGGGATCAAGATTTTTCTGACAAAGAGAGAATAGAAAACTACGAACGAATAGCGAATAGTAACGAAATTGCATTGTTTTATATACCGTTATAATGAATTTTTGTTTTGTTTGCTGGTACATAACAATAGACGCATGTTTAGTATCTTCGATACGATAACGCTTCAGTGCATAAGAGCAATGAGACTTGCATATGGCTAGAAGCGCATAATGTTGAGGTATTGCAATGGCCAGCCTGGGCACCAGACTTAAACCCAATTGAAAACATCTGGGGAATCATAGTTAGAAAAATCTTTTCTGAAAAGATGCCCTACTCATTATTAATTTTATTTTAAGCTTAACTAAAGTGAGTATATATTTAATTTTATATCTATAGTCTTGCATCACTAGAATTATTACTCTCTTTCTCTCTCTCTGGCACTATATCCCATCAAGAGATTTGGCCGCCTCAAATGAGGTTTCATAATCATATTTTCCTAAACCAGTCGTGAAATTTTTTCCTTTGTCACCACTGGGAATCGAACCCGGAACCTCTGGTCGCTGGAGCAAGCATGCTGACCACGTTGCCACCGCTGCGGAGAATTATTACGGTGAAATAAATACATTTTCCAATTTCATTTGTAAATTTTTAGTTTTACTATATCCTTTTATACTGCACCATTGGCTTCACTTCAAACTTTCTTGGAAACAGAGAGTGTCCTAAAAAGTAGATGCGTCCATAGTTGTGCAGCACAGTGTATAAGATGACGACTTCGTACAGAACAACAATGAAAAAAACAACAAAAAGCAGTAATCTTCATTGTCTACGAATTGTGTACATACTCTGCCAATTCTCGGCATTGTGTACTCAACAATCAATTGTCTACGCTATTTTGCACACCAACATGTAAACAATTCGGTACGTTTTAACATTGGAAATTGGCGTGCCTGTTATTCTTCTCCAGGCTTTTAGTAGAAAAGATGATGAACAATATCATCGAAGCTATAATTTTACGTGGACAATTTAAAGGAGAAGTACATCAATGTTGCCGCGCATGGACGCATCCCAATGATTCCGACAGATATGCCATTCATCAACAAAGTACAGGGACAATCGCTAGTAGGTTTGTGGACTACATTTGGAAAACCGATGCTCCTCACATGGAAAGCTGTATGTGGTCTGCTTATGTGTCGAAAAGCCTTCTAAATTATTGGGTCAATAAACAGAATTAAAACACAAGACATTGCAGTGGCATTGCAACTTGTACCGAATACTTCATCAGATCATATTTTAGTATTGTGTACAGTTCACGAATAAACTCTCATCTCAATAAATCAATTTCGGAGTTTGGACTATCGGATCTTCCAAAGGCCCATATATAGCAAATTATCTATTTAGATCAAAATACAACAACAATTTATTTTATCTCCGTTTCCGCTTAGTACTAAAATTAGTCCCGATGCAATAACATTCAATTCGAACATCCATAAAAATCACTTATTTTGCTCGTATGGATCCATAATGTCTTATTCTGTACATAGAGTTACATATAAAGCGATATTAAGTTGTACAGATGTAATTTGAAAAAGAAAACAAAATGCTTGCTTTACTCCAAGAAGAAAAACGAGAAAAATAATTTTCCTATTTCAATTCTGATTTGAACCAAGACATACATATACTATGTATGGATCTAACGATGACGATATCGATAAATATTGGCAACTATCACAAGCAACAACAACAACACTTCGAAGAATTTAGATTAGATATAATTGATTTTTCTATTTATGGAAGTAGCATCAACAAAACTGCAAAAATAGAAAAAAAAAAATCCTTAATATTGTGATACGGATATGAGTACAATGTCCTTATTTCATGATATATTCAATTTGTTATAGAAAATGTATATTATACATAGTGATTGAACGAAAGTGGGATAAATAATCTATATGTCTTAGTTTTATATACCTTTTCATGTGCCAATTTAGTACCCAGCGTTTCATAGACATTTTACTTGAGACAAAAGCGGAAATACGAAAAGTTAATTTCCTTTGAGGTTTTTTTCCATCACATGATTTCTACTATATATATATATATATCGATTAAAAATATGTCCTGAATTTTTATAATATTTAATATACATAAATCAAAGCCGCATGACACGGTACAATCTCGTATGCTGTGTAGTCCCAAAAATATAGTCCTAATTTATATTTAAATCGGGTAATATATTAAACAGGATGAACCGTTGTTTAGCTCCTTTTTTTTATTTAAATCTTCTTCGTATTATCTTCTGTATTCTTGGCAAATATTTTTCACATACACACACATTGCCTAAAGCATATTACGAGTATAATATCCCAAATTGACATGGAAATGAATCAATCCTTTTGATGTGAATATATTCAGATCCAAATATTGTCATTTTGATTTATATTTACGCGTACTCGTGATGAAAACTGAGTTTAGGTATTTTTTATTGCTAGATATGTTCTACATATATGTAAAGAGCGAACTCAACGTGCCTTTCTAACCATTCATGACTTGAAGGATCTCATGGAATTAAATTAATAATTGTACGGCAGTTCAGAGAGCGTTCGAGTCCCTTTTAAATATCTAGAGCATGCACAGAGTGTTCCATTCAAAATGAAACCGCCGGAAGAACTTATTAGAATATTTAATTTAGCAAAAACCACAAAAACTGGATTTTGGAAGGGGACAATTTTTCTCATTAAGTCATAGCCGTAGATTTATCCTTATCAAATTCAGTGGTGGGGCTAATATTTTTCAAATACCACAAATATTTCAAATTATAGTGTATATGGGTATGTGGTTTTCGATGAGTCTACCTGAGTTATAAAAACCACAAAATTTCCACTACAATATGTTGTGGCCAACATCCGACATTCTTTTACGCGAGCGAAAAAATAAACTTGATCCTAAATTTGTGCTTTTGTGACTAAATCTACTTCCTAATTCCTTAACAGGGGCCCTATTCTTGAAACCTGTGGAAATTTTCGTAATCGGAATACAATTTGCTATGTAATTCTTTATATTACTAAAATTTTTCGCCGGCTACTTTAATCATTTTTTCAAATTTGTATGCAAGTTTTCTATTATTTATTTACCTACTAAGCGAATAATTCCTTATCGATTTACCCGCAGTCAGAATTTTTCCCTTAGTAGGGATAAATGATTAAAGTAGCCGGCGAAAAATTTTAGTAATATAAAGAATTGCATAACAAATTGTATTCCGATTACGAAAATTTCCATCGATTTCAAGAATAGGGCCCCAGGTTACTGAGTTTTTTGTAATGGCTGGGTAGATTGGCACACCACAATAGCGTTTGTGGACTGTTACGTCAAAAGAGGTCGTTAGGTTAGTACGTGTTTGTATTACATATTTTCGTCTGTGGTTTTCCATTGATCCTTGGGGCATCTCTCACATATTTTTCCTCTTTCTTTAACTCTTCAGTCGGTATTGGAATATTATATGTACGATGTGCTAGTAAATGGAACGTTACCTTTTCATGTGATCCGTTTTGCTTGGAGTCACTGTGATGAATCTCATAGTGTTGGTTGGTTTTCAGTATACTCCGAATTTCAAATTAACATCGATCAGCGTTATTTTTAGGCCCATAAAGAGTAAAACGCCTCCAATTTTTTGCTAGCAGGTAAACTTAATCGTTTGATACTGTTCGCTCAACATCTGAAATGTTCGATCCAAATCTATTTTTCTGAATCTACTTTTTAAGACAGCAAAAATATCATCCATCTATCTCAGTCAGATGCGCGGGAACAGCTGCTACTGATTTTTCGTATTTATATGTGAAAATGCACCTGAAGCAAGGAGCAATTTTAATACCCATTGAGCTATGTACAATAGTTTAGCCAAGGTAGAAAAACTACTAGATAGTGGTTGCCTACAAGCTTACTCATGGACTGTGCAAATTGTACAATTACGCCGGAAGAACTCCTACCTTAGATTGTAACAACCATTAAGTTATGTGAAGCTCACAAAAGGGTAAGAAGCAAGTGGAAATCGGAGTACCGGTTTGGTGTCGCGGAGGTGATATGTGGTTTCTGCTCAGTATTCAATGACCTGACACTTCTTATTGCCAATCACCTGTAAAAAGGTATCGAGGCTAACACTCCCGTTTCTGAAGAAAAGTAAAATGTTATTATGCAACCGGCAACGGTGGTTCTGACTGAGCTGGAACTCTTGCAATTTCTGTAATTTTGCGACGCCGAATTTAACTCGGCTCATTGCATTACCGATTTTGGTAAAAATCACCTTCGGTATATAAGACTAAGGTAATGAAATCTTAATAAAAATGATGAGAAATGACCTTGGTCCAAAACCACAATCCTCGACGTTTTGAAGGTGTGGGTGCGATCTTAAAAATAAAAAAAAAATGTTTGTCCGTTCATCTGTTGGGGTGTCTACATCAATGGGGTCGGTTACTTGCCATAGGACAACAAATAGGAAAATAATACGAGATTGCTTTACATTTTTCATACACTCGTATAGTACATCGTTTAAAAGGTTTTGGATAAGACAACAATTTCAATAAAGCTTTACTTCATAAACCCACCATTTTAGCGCTGGTAGCAAATTTTTGGGATTTTATAAAATATTCACTTGTCGTATATCGTTGAATAGATCAAGAAGACTGCCGTACAATTTTTAAACTCCTTAGTACTCAAAACTACCGTTGTGAGACTGAACGGATTTGCATGTTTTATTGTCCCTATATAATCATGCAACGTTTTCATATGGTTTTTAAAAACAATAATTTTGTAATTAGCGCGTTAGTTCACAAATCCGCTGTTTCGACGTTGGTAGATTTACTTAACTATCATAAAATAAAACGCTTCGTATAATCATTGGAAGGTATTGATGAATGTTGTAAATTGTTCTGTATTAAAAATTACCGCTACTGGAAAACAACAATCTTGTTGTTGGGGCTTTAGTTCATACATCAACCGTTTTGGCGCTGGAAACTAATTTTGGTTTATTCCCATCAATAAATTATCATTTTGGTGCTGATTACATATACATTTCTCATCCAAATCTTAAGAAAAATATGTCACATTATCATATCAGTTCATTGGACATACCGTGGTATATGAAGCTATAATTAGTACTCAAAACTACCGTTGCGGCGCTGGAACCAGTCATATTTAGCTCTTTCCAAAAAAACCATCTGACAAATAAATGTTTCATGGTTGATAGGCCTTGGAAAACCACCAATTTTATTACCAGCTTTTTAGTTCACACATTCGTCGCTTTCGCGCTGATGACAAATTAATCTTTAGGTTAGAGTATAATTATATTTTGAGAAAGAAATTTTTACAAAATCTTTGAAAAAATTCGCGTAAAGATTTGCGCGCAAGGATTTTTTTAGAACAAATATCACTATGCTGTACAAAACAGTGAAGTTTATCCTAAATCCTAAAACATTTAAATGTGGTAGTTAGTATAATATACTAAGGCTGTGTGCCATACTCAAGGTAAATTGTGAAATTGAGTAAATCTTAGTTTTAGTACAAATTTACCTTTTATATCGTACCAAATTCAGAGTAAAAATTTTAGTAAAAAATTGGCTTTAGGGCAAATATACCGGTTTGAAGGGTTGAATTCACTGGTTTATAGGTGGTAAAATAAACGTCAAATAAAATGTTGTTTTATTATGTCAAATCTCGAATTAATACTTGCACACAATGGAACAAATTAACGATATAAATGTTGAAGAAAACATTAATAACAAATTTACAATGATTATTGTATTATGTGGGGAGTTAGTAAAAATTCTTAACAAATATCTGACACTGCAAGAATCCATTTTGCAACAAATTTGTGAAACGCGAGAAGTAAGTATTTTATGTCCTAATAAAATTTAATTGAAATTTTGATTTTGTTTTCATATTTTAGTCTAAAATAACCAGATGTATTAACTACAATCCTCCGGTTATTGTAGCAATATTAAATGGTAATTTTAAAGAAACGAAGGAAAATATAAGGATAATTCCAGAATCCTTTCGTAAATTGGTGGAATTAATGCCAGAAAAGCTGCACGGCTGGAGCATAGAGATCGAGGTCATCGTATTTTTATTTTGGTTGGGTTGTGGTACCAGTTACCGAGTTGTGTCGAAGGCGATGGTAATGCCTAGAAGCACCATAAAAAATATTGTTCACAAATATTTAATAATATTTGAAAAAATTTCAAAACACATCGTTCAGAAACCACCAGCAATTGAGGCATTAGATGCAATTGGCATTAAATTTGCGAATAAAGCTCGTTCGCAAATATTTAAAAAGGCGGTAGGTGCCATCGATGGATGCCACATAAAAATAAAGTGTCCTCCCAACCAAAGGGATCAATATATTAATAGAAAATTGGACTTCTCTATTCAACTGCAAGCGGTTTGCGATGCAGAGTATAAAATAATTAATATGTGTGTTGGTTATCCGGGTTCGGTACATGACCAACGAGTATTAGTGAACAGCTACTTATACAGAAGTGCTACGTTTCCACCCGAGGGTTACTTTTTGTTGGGTGATGCAGGGTATAAATGCATGGTGAACCCTATAACAATTTTAACACCATACAAAGGGCTTCATTTAACTGAAGCACAAACACGATTCAACCATTTACATTCGAAAGCTCGTATTACTATAGAGCAAACATTTGGTATGCTAAAGGCAAGATGGCGATCGATCTTTTTCAAGACTCTAGAGTTAGAAGTGAAAAGATGTGTTCAGGTGGTGTGTGCATGCTGTGTAATGCATAATATTTGCTTGGCATCCGGTGACTTCACTGATTTTGAGCCAGAGCTGACAAGTGAAAATTTTGCAAGCAGTCCGAGAGACTATAGAGATGCAATGGAGTTTCGGGATGAGTTATGTTCGAGAATGTAAACACAAACATTTTAAAAAATAACAAAAAATAATTCATTTATTAAAATAAAATAAAAAATTAATAAAGCGCATTGTTTGAATTCATTATCACATTTTCAGATTTCAAATTTTCATATTTTTTTCCGGTGATCAGTTACTCAAGATCAGGCAATTGTGCATTCGGAAACATTTGCTTTGCTGCAAATTCGACTAGTTTTTCGATATTTCGAACACTTTTACGAACTTCCTCCGAGGTTTCTTTAATTATTTCAATCATTTGTGTGTTAGTGTTTTTTTTTACAGCTTTTTCCGGTACGAGCAGTTCGACGCAATCCGACTCGGAACACTCCATATTCTCTACCGATGAATTAATAGTCACACAATGGGAGTTATTCGATGAGCTAGGTCCTGGAGAATCACTGCTTATACAGATACTCGACGAGCAGGATAACCCGCTACTATCATTTATTTCTGCATCAATAATGTACGTCGGATGAAGACCATGTCTTGTTTTCAAAAAATCATGTAGCTCATCGAATAACTCCCATTGTGTGGGAAGTAACTCCCCCTCTTCCGTCGAAACTCCCGATTGTGGTTGTATCATTCTCTGAAATAAGAACAATTTATATGTCATGGAGTATTTTGAATGGTTACACCAAAATTTACCTTATATTTCTTTAAAATATTTTGCCACTTTTGAGTTACATTACGAAATCCCTTTCCCAATTTAGCCTCTTTGGTAACTTTTCTGTAAGAAAATAAACATTTGTATGTAAATACATAACCTATATAATAATTGCTTATGTACTTACTCCCAACACTGCCGAGGGTTGCAATTTTTGGACTGGAATGCGTAATCCAACTTTATTCTAGCTTTAATCAATCCTCGTTCTTCTTCCAATGTCCCTAAAATAAAAGTAAAAGTAAATTTAGGTACCTATTTATTAATATAGAAAGAAACGTCTTACATCTTTCCGAATAATTTTTTTTTGTTTTTTCCATTTTAGTCAAATATATTTATATATTAATTAAAATATAAAACTTTTATTTAAATTTTTATTGTTTAAATATAAATATATATATTTGGTAGTTACTAACTTTAGGAACGCAGAACGATACAACTTTGACTAATGTCAAAAAAACAGCAACAACAATCATTTACCTTTTTTCTAATATATTTACCCTCCTTTTTAGTACAGTATTTCGATTTACCAAAAAATTTACTAAAATTGCAATTTACCTTGAGTATGGCACGCAGCCTAAATTCGGATAAACAGATTAAACCATTGATTTATTTGTTTCTTACATTAGAAATATTTATTATGTTTAGTATTATTTGATTCCAGTTTGCAAGCAAAATTTGCCTTGGAGTACTAAAAATCGAACGTAAAATTTTCTGAGTCTTTCCAGAAATCTGCTATAACCTAGCATGCAAAGTACCGTATGTATATATTAAAATTCGACAAAGTCCCTATAAGAGTTGACACAATTATTTTGGCCAAATTGGGAATTCAGCGTCTTTATCACAGCCAAATTTGTATTGATCTTCCATAAATCATATGTACGGTTTTCGATTCCCGGGAAAATACCATAATCCGCGTCTCTAGTTGGCATTTATTTAGAAATTTGCCTAGTTCCTATCTAATAGAAAACATTTTAGTTTTGTTCAGATTGGGGGGTTTAGGGTGTTTAGGACACCCTTTTCTGAATTTTTCCGGGAATCCCCTGTTCCCCAGCCCACAAAGTAACCTATATAGTGAGATGCTGTTAGGTCCTATCTAATAGAAAAACCCGTTTGTTTTGTTCAAATTGGGTGTTTAGCGTTAATTAACATCAAAAATATCTCTCCATGGTATGCCAGTGTGACTCATGCAGAAGCATTGTGTACCTTTCAGGTATCTTGAGACCTGGCCGGAAATCAATGGACCAATCACACATTAATCCGATATTTCAAAAATTAACTTCAATATTTAGACGGTCAAATTCCTTAATGGGATGTACAATTAAATAGACTATTACTTGACCATTAAAGTAAAACAAGTATAATTTTATTATTAAAATTTTGATTCCATCAACGAATTAAAGCATCAACAAAATACACATTCTTCATTTTTCATGTAAATATCTCCTTCACATTCTAAATCCCGATCACACGAAATACATTCGAGTTTAGGCATCGCTATACCCAATTCTCCACAACAAGCCAAACATTTATTTCCCATTGATTGGCTCAGTATTTCTAGAAATAATATCCTTCAGAAGAAGGCGATAGTTATCCAAGGCTGCATTGCTCACTTCTGGATCTTCCGAATTTAATTCAGTAAGTGTTCCGCTGCATATATATGACGAGAGGTCCAAATTGTCGAATATCCCTACCAAAAAATTTAAAAATTTCATTTACAAATTTTTTAAATTTGTAAATGACTGGATTCAAAGGATCATAGGTAACAATTTTAAACTCTTGGAAATCTATAATAGCCAATGTCCAATGACTCGATTCACAGATTGCGAAAATAGCGAATCTGTATTTGTGACATAAATTTCGCTCTTTTTCTGTTTTCGCATTTACATCGTTTATAGTTACCACGTAAAATTTTTGAGACTTGATAATTATTGCTACAAACACAAGTTCTATCGTTAAAAAGTTGTATGATTGTTTAAAAAATTATAACAATCGTTGTATAAACAACATTTCACCATACCCTTTTTCCGTTTCTTACACCATGTTTATTCTAAAGTTGGATCGTAAGGATTTTGTTCATCATCCACAATTCTTAATGGAGTGTTAGCTAAATTCGCCTGAAGTATACAAGGAGCATTAATTTTTTTCGGTAGGTGAACTAGAGACGCGGGTTATAGTATTTTCCCGGGAAATTTTGGAAAACCGCACATGTGATTTATGGAAGATCAATACACATTTGCCCGTATTAAAATTCGTTTTATCGAGGCATTTTACAAAAATACGTTATATCGAGACATTTTACAAACACATCTATACAGTTTTTGTTATTGTTGCTTTTTAGGACAAATTTCACTAACGTTTGAAGAATCAGAAAATATTTCGGAGGCGTTTTGTGAATAATTTTTTAATGGAAATTTTCGATTTTCATTTTATGTGAGTTTTTCGGGTTGGTGCAATGGTAATGAAATTCTTAACCAATTACGCAGAAATTCGATCTGAGCGAGTGAATGATTTTTCACTAAGCTACTATTTGTTTGGCCGTGTTCATTAAGGCTGTATTGATTTTGTAGTGTTTGCTGGTAATTGTTGCCAACTATTTGATTCTTTTTACTATTGGGTTATTCGGAAAGTAATTTCGTTTTTTTATTGAAAATGTATCACGATATAGTATTTAAAGATTTTATTGAATTAAATACTCTCCATTTTCATCCAATACTTTTTGTCATCTTTCTGGCAGTATTCTAATGCTACGCTCATAAAACTTCTGATCTTTGCTGACAAAAAACTGATCCAATGCATTTTTGACGATGTCCTCGTTTGAAGAAAAGGTTTTGCCATCTAGAACATTTTGTAGAAACCGGAACAAGTAATAATCAGAAGGTGGTGTGATCTGGAGAATATGGTGAGTGAGGTATAGTGTACATGGAAATCTTTCATATTGATCAATTCTGGCCTATTCTGTTAAAATGAATCATTCAATGTGTCCAGTTGACGAATTCAGAAATTTCAGAATTTATCATCTTCACAATTTATCATGGTATTTTCCTGGTAGAAGCTATAAAAATCGATTCCGTTGAAATTTTTTGATGAATATCGTCTTTCGAAGTGTTTTGCACCGGTTCATCTTTTTTACTCAATGATCTCTTGCGTTTAACATTGTTATAGACAACCCATTTCTTGTCACCAGTAATAATTCGCTTCAAAAATGCGACAGAGCAAATTTCTTTCTGTAAGAACATGTGGAACACATTTCTCATTTGATCTAAACTAAGGCGTTTTACGTGATCATAAACGTCGAATTCGATAAATTCCAGCTGTCAGCGATCTCACGAGTTGTTATTCGTTGGTTTGCATCAATTAGTGCCTTTGTTTTGTCTTCAGCTTCAAATGGCGTTCTAGAACGTGGTACATTTTCAACATCAAAATTGCCAGAGCGAAATTTTGAAAACAAGTTTTAACACTGATGTTCTGTCAATACATCTTCTCCATACGCATCACTCAAATGACTCTTTCAGGTTGTCTCTATATAGCCGAACTATATACATTTTCACGTCTTTGAAAAACAAATAAAGCACTGTAGTTTTACGTCAATTTAAGTGAACACTGAGGTGAGTATATGCTTTTTGCAAATAAAGCTTATAGGTAGCGCAGTAGAATTTTTGAAACAAAACCACAGCACATAACACTTAAACTTAAAAATCTAGCTAGTGTTTAAATTAATACACATAAAAACATTCAAATTTAGATACAAGAACTTAAAATTTAATATTCTTATTTAATTTCCAGAGGAATTAAATTTAAACAAAAAAAATCAGACCAAACAAAAAACTTTTATTAATAAACACACCATCACATCTCAAAAACTACTACAGCTAAAAACTACAACAACAATAATAACAACAAAAAATTTAATCAACAACACCCCACCCACCAACCAACAAGAAAATACAAAGTACAACAACAAAAACACATCAAAAACGAAAAATATCAAAAAGCTCCAGCCAAAATCATACATAAAAATTATAAAAAAGCTTGATTGTAATCACTTGCGGACATAATTTTGAAAAAAAAATCCAAATCCCTAATTTTCATTGAACTAATTACTTTGATTGCGTTTTAATAGGACTTTTTTCATTTAAAATTTAATATTTCTAAATTCTTATATTTCTGTGAGGGATTTTCCCATTTGGGAAAACTATTATACGAATTGTCGAAATAAAAAAAACTTTTCTTTACTAAAATAAATAAAAAAAAAAAAAAAATAAAAATAAAATATGGCGGAAAATAATAATAACAGTAATAATAATGATTTGGATGATGCACAGAGACGACGTGAAGAATGTGAACGGAAGGCGAGACGAGGGGAAATGGACCCCCGATTGGAATTTACATTTCAACTATTGATTGATGGTACCAACTTGCCGCGACATCAAGTCATGGATTTTATATTCGAGGGAAATATGGTAAGTGAGCCAAAACATTTTTAATTTTGATAAACCCGTAAAACTGTAATCGTGTTCTATTGCGGTGGGATAAATAATAATTTTGTTGCTTGAAATCTCGGAAACCGAAAAATTCCATATTATCAAAATCCCGTAATTTAAAAAAATCCAGGGAATGAAAACCCCGGAAACCAAAAATTAGGAAAATTAAAACTCGGAAATTCAAATTGCGGAAATCACAATCGTAGATTTCAACCGATTCAGAATGTTCATAACTTGATTTTTGGATGTTTGTCGTTCAATTTGAATTACACCAAACTGTTTCTCAACAGGTGGATGATAAACTCTGTTTACATTATGATAATTTGATTTCAATATAAGTTTCAGGTGTGGTCCTGAAAAATGACTTAACAATTTCTTCTTATAGGATTTAACTATTTCTTAACTGATTGAAATTTTAGTCGGTTTTAATGACAAAAATGGGTAGATTGATAACTGATTCTAAAAAATTTATTTTATTTCGCTGGCGCTACATACCGTAAAGGAATTTGGCTATTTCATTGCTAAGGTGTCGAATCAGTTTTTATATTCAAAATAATAATTGATTACTCCATTGAATCCTAGCCAGCTCCAAGATTTGCTGGATGCGCGATGCTAACAATTTTGATTTTTTAAATATGTCTTTATAACTCAAATCTGGAAGGCCATTATCGGTCGTTCCTGGAGAACATAATTCAGGATGAAGTTGGTCATTGACTATCATATCTAAAACCACCTAGTTATAAGAATGCACCACTTCGGGTTTATTGCTACGAATTTGGATCTTCTAGGTGTACTGACGTCATTTAAGTTCCTCATAATTAGTCATGTAGTCGCCTTTGTAATTAAAATCATCTAGTGCTAAAAATGAACAATACTTCGAGTTTTTTGATACGAGTTTTGATCTTTGATGGCCATTATCGGCCATTCCCGGAGATCGTGATTAAGATCTGTCTAGTATATGAAGTTTATCATTGAGTCACTTAACTAAAACCACCTACTGCTAATAATGAGCTACTTCGGTTCTTTTTGTTTGAGATTTTGATCTTCCACGCGGACTGATATTATTGTACCTCTCTTGTTTAAATAAAAATCTCCTTATTTCTACACAATACGTAGTTGAGTTTGTTTATAAATTTGTATTTTAGAAAATTAAGGGTGGCCCATCTAGTGTTTTGAATTTTAACTAACGGTTATTTCGTGTATGGCAACACGTACGTTATGACAAAAAATTAGTTTAATCTTTGGCATTTACGAAATAGGTCGCTTAACGCTTAAACAAAATTGTGAAATATTGAAAACTTACTTTGAAAGTGGTGAGTCTTTGAAGTCTACTGAATTTTAGTAGAAATGAAATACTTACAAGGTAATTTGCGGATCAATTTGTGAGGCGAATTCTAGATTGTTATTAGATAAAACAACACATCCATGTGCCTTTACATGTTTGTACCTTGTACAACCGAGATGGTGTCTGATCATCCATCAATATCCACTCGCCATCTTCCTCAAGCATTTAACATTTCACGCAGTTTTGTAATAAGAATTTTACATAAAGACCTTGGTAGAGAGGCGCACAAAGTTCAATTAGTGCAGGAAGACGAAGCTCATTTTCACCTCGGAGCCTATATGTCAACAAGAAAAATTGTCGCATTTGGAGCTCAGAAAATCCACATCCAACCATAAAGAAGCCGATGCATCCACAACGAGTGACTGTATGGAGTGGATTTTGGGCCGGCGGCATCATCGACCCACTTTTTCCGAAAATGAGCAACTAGTCGCTCTTACGGTCAATGGGGACCATTACCGAGCCATGATAAACGATTTTTTGTTACCCAGAATTCAAGAGGAGGATACATATGACATTTGATTTTAACAGACAACTTGCCACACAGCAACCACAACAATCGGTCTTTTGCACACTGTCTTCGGGGATCGAATAATCAGCCGTAACGGAGATGTCAACTGGCCTATAAGCAGCTGCGATTTGACTCCGTTGGTTTTTTTTTTGTGATGAACCATTAAGGTTAAGTGTTACATTAACCATCCAGGAACTATTCAAGACTTGAAATATTGTGTTGACAGAATGGGGTACTGTAAAGCCAATCGTGGAAGTAATTCGAATTAAATTGTGCTCCATACTTAATGGCAATGTATACTCTTTCTAATAAAACACCACGCTTTGAAAAATATTCATCCGTCTTTGAATTAGAGGCCACATGGGTCACTCTGCGTTATATTTTTTTTATTTAAAATGTGGTTTAAGTCTTCAAGCCACATCCGTGTAAAAATGTAACCATTACAAGTTTTTTTACACCATACACTTACAAATAAAAAATTATTAGCGTTATTCCTTCTGGTCAAAGGATTAGGTTTTTATTATTTAGACAAGAAGATCTACTAGTGAAACTAGTAGGAACTAGTAGGCGGCGCATAAAGCATTTCACGAAAGTTGATTGGTGTTAAGTGCGGCAGCGAGTGCGTCAATTTTTATTCCCGCGAGTATATGTACGCAGCAGCCTGAAGCAAAAAATTTGGAATTTCAATCATGCTCTAACGAATGGAGTCGACATTTTTTAATAAAGCATTGATGAGCCTATAAATTTAATTACTCATAATGCTTTCTTTGTAAATTCGGTTTTAATCCAATTTTCGATTTGGGCTCTGCTGTTTTTACGTGGACAAGCTTGTCAAGAACGGATGACCTAATGCTTTTAATTAGGTCAACATTTATGTTGGTTTTAAAGTTTGGTTTTATATTAGTTTAGCCATTTTTTTTTTCAAAACTTTTACAAAATCCAAAGATTTAGTTGAAATTGAGGAAGCCTAAAATTGTATAGTGGTAAATGACGGGTTTTTTGTAGCATAAAAATTTCCATAGTATATTGTAAGGTTCTGTTGGAAGGGATCTGCTAAATTTAGGCAAGCACTGCCTAAAAAAATTGCCACGTAGAAAATACTAGGTGCACAACTAAATTTCCGGGTTTTTATGAAAAATGAAAAATGGAAAATTTCAATAGAAATATAAAAAATGGTTTATTCGTCTTTAGACCGAAACCATTCATTCAACCAATTTTTCTCTTCTTGAAGGGGCCTGGTCTAGCAAATAAGGCGGGTGCAGTAGCAGGTTCTATCTCAGCGTTTTGATGGTGTCCTGGAAGATGGGAGTGCGACGTCATGAAGTGTTTCAGCAGCTCATAGTACACGATTCCTTTCTTATTCCACCAAACGCATTGTCTTCTTTACGAAGCGGTTCGGCCGTGCCGTCGCTGTTGATGCTTCGCCAGGTCAGACCTACGATTTTTTGCTTTTGGGATTCTAAAAAAAAGATCCACTTCTCATCTCCCGTAACAATCCGATGCAGAAAGCTCATTCTTTCATGCCGTGAAAGCAAAATTTCGCAAGTCGCTCTTCGAGTTACATCTGTCTCTCAGTCAGGTCTGCGGTGTTCCAAGAATGCGAAACGAAACACTCGTTGTTATTCTAATTAGGTACAATATACATATATCTGACGATGTTGTACATTCAAAAGAACCTTTATTTCTGCTCATCGTTACAAAATTATTTATTCACATCGATTACGGTAAATACCAAATTATACATTTACTGAACTTAGCAAAGTCATGCGACACCAATTTTCCCTCATCTGAATTTTTCCCATAGATTGTAAACGTTTGGTAATACCTTGGCGAGCCGTCTTTAACACCCTCGCTAGTTGATCTTGAGTTTCAGTATCATCTTCGTCCAATATCGCTTGCAGCTCGGTGTCTTCAAATGTTTTTGGTCTTCCGGAGCGCTTCTGGTCCTCAATGTCGAAATCGCCACTTCTGAAGCTTTTAAACCAATCTTCACAGGTAATTTTAGATGGTGCATGTTCGCCGTAGGCATCCTTCCCACAAATGCTGTTTGCAGTTTGTTTGGCACAAAACTCGAAATTTCCATGTGCTGGTATTACAACTGGTTACCGTTAACAACTATCCACGCTATGAACAAAACATAACTTCTGACATAAATGATAACTAGAGGTGTCGCTAGCACCATCTATGTGTGAAACCCAAAAATTTAGTTACTTGTCTGATACTTATCGGCCGGAAAAAAGGCAAAATTCAAGTCCTTTTCGGAGTAGGTATTTCTTTAGGTTTACAATATAGGCATACAATTAGGCCGTCGTAATGGTTGCCAATTTTTTAAAAAATCCTACTACTTACTGGACAAGAAACCGAAGGATTTACGAAAAAGGTGGCTTGCCGACAAATACGAGGGCTGATTAAAGCCGCCAGTAGTTCCACAAAAACTTTTAAGCGCAAAGGCAATTGACAAAAATCTATTTTTCCAAGCAAAATTTTTGTGGTGAAAGTCTAATGGTATGGGCGGCTTTCTCTTCAGTGGGTATACGCTACCTTTAGCCTTTCCCAAATAAATCGAACAACGTGGAGTGCGTTGGCGTCTTAGAAGACCACCTCTTGCCTTTTCTGTACATCATGCCATCATTAAGCTGAATTTTCCAGCATGATAACGCTCCAATTCATATAAGTGTCACAACACCAAATCTTGGTTTGTAGAGCATTACATACCAATTTCAGATTGGCCCGCTTGTTCTCCAAGCCTAAACCTCATAGAAAATCTTAGGGGATTATTTGGTAACTATAAAGTAATTCCAGATGATCATTGAGTTGAAATTGGCAATTGAAACTGCCTGTAACGAATTATCGGCCCAAAATCATTGATTCATTGATTGGAAGTATGCCTAACAGGATTCTTACTTTGGCCGAGAACAAATGGAGGTTGACGGCACAGTTATGTTTTTATTATTATTCAAGTGTATTTCATGAACGTCCCCCATATTCCATTATTATTATTATTTTATTTTTTATTTAAAAAAAAAACGGAAAAACGAGTGGTTATACAGTTACGGATCGCACTTGGACATTGATCGTTAAAATAGATCCCATTAAAACCTTATGGGCTTTTAAAAGTTTCGGCTAAAATAATTCTGAATTTACATGTTAATTTTTTTTTTGATTTTTGGACATTTTTGAGCTAGAAACAAATTTTTTTTGAATAAAATGGAATCTATAACGTTTTTAGCCCTTACCTGGCCGCAAAGCAAACCAATATTTTTTTGGGTTTTTCCATTCTAATAAATTATTTCTTATTTATTTATTGTCTTAGAAGATGGTATATCTATATAATATACCACATGGCTGATTCAATCAGTATTTAAATACACTTGAGAAAATTTTGAAAGCAGTTTTCGATCTGACATACACAAAGCTACTTTGCAGGAACTGAAGGCCCACTTTGTTCGTCGTTGTCCCGCAAGTATACTGCAGAACGTACATCGCCTCAACGTGCCATATTCAGGCATACGCTTCGCTGCAAATTGCTGTGGAATCATATATAGAGGGAGATATAAAACTGCGTTAAAAACACGACATATAGCTGAGTATACCATAACTCGGCGAAGATCAACTTGGTGGCTGTAAAATCTGCGATGGTCAACTTGGCGACGGTAAACTCAGCGACAATGAACTCGGCGACGGTCGACTCGGCTACGACCTACTCGGCGATGACCGACTCGGCGAGGGTCAACTCGGCGACGGGGAAAAAATTGAAAAAAATAAAATAAAAAATCAAGATAAAAATTTACTGATTTCGGGATTGTACACCATTGGTTGATCAAAACTTGAATTTTTGATTTTTTTCAACCCGTCGCCGAGTTGACAGTCGCCTAATTTACCGTCGAGGAGTTGACTATCGCCGAGTTGATCGTCACCGAATTTACCGTCGCCGAGTTGGCCATCGTCGAGTTGGCCGTCGCCGAGTTGTCCGTCGCCAAGTTTGTAGTCATCGAGTTGGTTTCTCCGAGTTGACCTGTTCCGTACCATAAGGTAGTCAGGCATTAGTTTTTAAATTTGTGGTACGTTCAATATACCACACGGCTTCAAAGGGGATCGGTGAATCTCATAATCAAATTTGAAAAAAAAAATTATAAATTTAAATCCGCTAATAATTAATCTATGAAATTAATTTGTTGGAAGCAAATTCTCATACTATGACGACGGCCAAAGCCTAATTATTTCAACTTTCAAAACTAGAAATGAGAATTCCACTAAAGCATCCTATTCCTATAGTTATAACACTATGGCAGGAGAAGCTCATACAATAGCTGAGACATTGATCAAGCCCTGTGTAGTTGATAGAGCTAAATGTATATTCGATGAAAAGCCGGAGAAAGAAATCACTGATGTGCCGCTATCCAATGACACGGTAGCTCGTTGAATTAAAGATTTAGCAGCTAGCATGAACTCTCAATTGATATTTCGCCTGAAAAATTGTAATTTTTCTCTGCAAATGGACGAAAGCACAGATTGAGCTGCACTTGCAATCTTGCTTGTTTTTCTTCGATATCAGCATATACATTTTCTTGAAGAGGACCTTCTTTTTTGTGAACCATTGCCAAATAATACAACTGGTACCGAAATATTTAATGTCGTGAATGAATTTTTTAAGATTAATGGTTTAGATTGCAAAAACTGTGTTGATATCTGCACGGATGGTGAAATGTCAATGGTAGGAAAACCGCTGGCGCTGTTGCTAAAACCAAAAATTTAGCACCAACATGCACCAGTAGCCATTGCATTTATCACCGCCAAGTACTTATAGTAAAAAAAAAATGCCAATGTCTTTGAAAAATTTCCTTAAGTCTGAAAAGATCATAAATTTCACCAAATCAAGACCCTGGCAAACAAGGGTTTTTAAGATTCTTTGCGAAGATATGGGCAGCATTCATAAATCTTTATTTCTCCATACTGAAGTACGATGGTTGTCACTAGGTAAAGTTCTTGTTCGACAGTTCGAGCTTCGTTCCGAATTGGGCACTTTTTTCATGGTAAACCGAATGTATTTACAAGAAAGACTGACAGATAAACTATGGTTGTTTCAACTTGGATTCCTTTCCGATATTTTCTCAAAGCTAAACAAAGTGAATTTTTCACTTCAAGAAAAACAAGTAACAATGTTGACAGCCAATGATAAGATTCAAGCTTTTAACACAAAATTGGAGATTTGGATCATTCGCATTCGCGCTTGTGAGATATCTTCGCAATATTTGAAGAATTTTTCGATGAAATTAATGGGGTCATTGAAGAACGTTTGCCAGAATTTTAGTGCACTTTAAGAGAAGAATATGCAGATTTATCAATGAAATCTGTTAAAATACTTCTCCCTTTCGCTACGACTTATCTGTGCGAGTCCGAATTTTTTTTCGTATGTTGCAAAAACAAAATGTCGCAAATCGCCAATATGACCACATCTCGTCCGGATCAATGTCTACCATATTTCCAAACAAAAAATCATTGATCATGCTGCGGTAACGATCTTCATTGTCCGTAACACGATCTGCGGCCTCATTTTTGAAGAAATAAGGTCCGATGATGCCACCAGCGTATAAACCGCTCCAAACGGTGCATTTTTCTGGATGTAATGGAGTCTGTAAAGTCTCTTGTGGATTTGACTCATTCCATATGCGGCAAAAAAAATCGACGGATGGCTTGCTCAGATGGACGATTTTAATAATTTCGTAGCATTGTTTATTTTTTGTTTTATTTTTTACAATTTCAATTTCTATCAGGCTTAAAAAACACCCTATATAAAGCCAGACGTGCAAGAATTACGTAAAAATAGGAAACAAATCAATTCGTCCCACTAAAAATGTTCGTTTTTTTAAATAATTTATTATATTTTGCAATAAATAAATAAATTTTGTTGAAGCACAAATAATTTCGTTTTTCCTTTTTATTTAGGAATTTGTAAATTGTATAAAAAAATAAACTAATTTTTGATGTCAAGCATCATCGATTGGCACATACATACAATTAGTCATTACTGAATCACTATGGGGTTCCGTGTAAATTATTATGCATTTGGAGGGCTGCGCAGCTCAAATTTTGAGAACCGCTGAACTAGTTTATTGAAAATCTGGGAAACAGATTGGTTCCTAAGTGTAAATTTTATTAATGAAAAAAATTATAAAATCCCTAATAAAATTCTAGCAGGCCTTTGTTTATACGTGATCCATAAACAAAACAAAATAAATAAGTTTTTTCGACGGTATGTCGTTCTCTTTGAAATCAAAATAAATCAGCAGCCTTTGCTTTCTGCAATTGTTCATCATAAAACTACTTTTTGATCAAAGAGTTTCAGTGAAAAAGAGATAAGTTATTATTAGTTATAAAAATGTAATGCTTCTTGTAATGCATTTAAATTGTTTTGTAACAGTACCAAGTAAAACTTAGTTAAATTTTAAGTAAACTATCTATCAATCATAACTTCCCATTCAATTCTTGTTACATAGTTGGTCTTCAATTTGTTATATACATATACATTTTTAAGCTTAAAATAATATTTAAATAAAAAATAAAGGATATTTTAAAAATTATATCCTTGAAAATATTCAAATACTTTTATACAAAAATAAAATTCCTTCAGGTTAAGAAATAATCTTTTATCTTCTTAAGCAATCAAAATTTGTTTCTTAAATTTTTCTTAAGTCGCGTGTTGTTGTTTTTAATTTTTATCCTTTTTGGCATCTTCACAAAAATTTCAAAAAGTTTATTTTTTGTATATTTTTTGTAATCGTTGTTGGTAGAAGGATATCTTCTGTTTTTTTTTTCTATTAAATGTATAAATAAATTATTTCATCCTACTCACAGCATCTGTGTACCAAAAAGGACAACGTGAAATTTCCTGAGATTTAAAATAGTTTCTTCTTAACTCGATTATATACACCTAAGTATTTCGTTTTTCTACGTGCGACTCGAGCCAATCAATGTTCATTCGATAGTATATAGATCTTATCCTCTTATCCCATAAGATGAGTATTATGACTATAGAAAGGTGATAATGAATTTACGTGCGCGATATGATAACGAAGCGCGATTATACATTGTAGGTATACAGTCGAAATATGAAATTGTAAATGGATTTGATGACCCCTGCCTTGAATAATTATTGAACCAATTTTAAAATTAAATACTGTAATCAATCTTAAGTAAGAAATATTCAAGACGAGCGTAGCAGGAATACCATAAATAAAATTTTCTTATATTTTATTCAGCTGTTCATTCTGTAAGACAAATGGAAACACGCAATAATAATAAACGATTGTCATTATATGAAAGCGCGTCTCGTTATCTAAAAATAGAATTTTACTGACACCTAATATACATAAAATGAACTATCGGTGACAAAATATAATACATAATTTAGATAATTTAAAATTTAAATTGTGATCAAAAATAAAATTAAAATTTTATTTTGTTTAGCTGGATGACATAAACCAATTATTTTTACCCAATATGAAAAATAAACTGTTATGGTTTTACCAAGAAGTGGATGAACCAGAACCAGCAGTGGTTCAAGATGTTAATAAACCGGGTCCGTCTCGAGCTGCTGTATCGACGGTGTCAAAAACACCTCAAGGTAAGATTTTTTTTTTTATTGTTTTAACAGTTTAATAAAAAAAATTTAAATATTGTTACAGGTACTTCATCAACTGGTGGCGGAACGACAAGTTCGGCGGATAAAAAACAAAAATTATTTTTAACCGATGGTTGGACTTGCGCTTTTACCGGTATTTGCATTTATATGTTTCGCATAAATACATCAAAACAGCTACCCGAGGAAGGATTCCATAAGGATTTGTAAGTATACCATAATTTCCATTTTTTAAACAATTTAATTGAATTCTCTCATGCGATGTAAAAATATGTAAAATTTGCACGTAAACCAGGTATTGTACCATACAGCGTATAGACAGACAACAAACCGATTAAAGATTATTTAAAAATAAAAAATACGTGTACATTTTGCGGCCTAGCAGCAAGCCGAATACGCGTATAAATCAACCTTGTACCAAATTTTCATCCTATTGATTACAATATTGTGTTATCAACATATTTTTTTTTACAATTTTTGCTTTGTTGGTTTTTCCATTTCCTATACCCACCAAAAAACAAATAAAGTTTCCTCTCTACTTCTTAATTTAACACAAATTTGTTTTCACGTCATACCAAAATTTTTATTTCGTTATCGAACAGAATATGTATATGGGAAAATTTTATCCATGAAAAATTTAGCTTCCCAAACTTATACGTTATAAATATGGAAATGGGGTTGGTTTCATTTTAAACATTATATCCGACTATTCGAAGTGTTTTTGAAGGTAGAATGTTTTGAATTCCAGATAATACCCATCGAACAACAATAACACATATTGGATGTCAAATTCATTAGAAAGACAATATAAAATTTAAATATCGTGTATGTGGAGGCACAATACATGGAAATTTGGTTTTGAGACAGGTAAAGTGTATTATCAGATTTTCGAATTATTATAATCATGAATAACTTTCAATTCATTAAATATGTCATTTTGTAAATTGTTATCTCTAAACACTAACTTATCCTTTCTGAATCCTATAGCCTCGAACCGTATAATCCATAATCTAGAGCCTCTCATAACCTCTAATCTCTAATTTAAAATTTCTGATCACTGTTCTCTAATCATTAATCTCTGGACGTCAACCTTTAATCTCTAACCTTATTTACACAGAACATCGTAAAAATATTTGTTACATATAAGTTAACGAGTTAAATTTGATGCTATGGAAAAATAGAATTTATAACTTTTTCTTACATTCGTTTTGTTTACAAAATAGAAATTAACTTAACTTTAAGCATTCAAGGTGTCCTTTTACTAAAAATTTACTTAACTTAACAAGAAAAATGAAAAACAGAAAAATATTTGTTGAATCCACATTATCAGTGTTGAGTTACTTAGATTGAATGTACTTGTCTGCTTATGCTACTGTTGACTCGACATTTCTCATGTTATGTTAATTCTTTCCCCTTCGAAGATTCACGTCGAAATGTTCAAACGTTTAAATAAATTGGTTGAATTCCTAGTATGGTACTAGTAATTTCTTTTTGGCGTCTTGGTCTCACTTTTTTGGCGACTATGATGATATTGGTGTGGCTTTTGGATATGTTCTTTGGACAGGAATTTATGCGATTGTTCAGTGTGCACTTTTTGAACAAGATTAAAGTTCTTGGACAATAATTTAAGCTAGCGTACTTTTAATTATATTCCGTTTGAATATTTTTTAATGATTACTGTATTTGAACGTCAGAAATCCTGAGTCTACTCTTGAACGAATTTTCGATATGTAGTTATAATAATCTTGTCCTGCAGTTTTCCGTATTAAAGAAAGTAAATGTAAAAATTAAAAATGCAAGTGTTTATTCTTGAATGGCCTTTGATCTCTGGGTTTTAATTAAACTTAAAAACCGTCCTCCATTGAAGCATTTTAAAAGGAACAGCACTAATTTAGAACTGAAACATGAATTAGATTTATTGAATAGGAAGATCAAGAACGGAAAATATTTAGCAAAGAAGAATTATTTTAACAAAAAGAAATCTGGGAACAGTTAAATCATTTCATAGAAAATAACTCTAATAACAGGATCCACTCCGTTATTTGTAATGATGTTGAGTATCGTGATCTTATTGCTATTGTTAATATATTTAATCGCAGTTTTGTTAACTTTGTTGATTCTACTGTATCAGCAAGTAGTTCTAGCCCAAGCTCAGAAGATTTAAATAAATTTCATACTATGACGCCTAGTATTAATTCATGTTTCTTTTCGCACACTTCCTGCAGCGAAATATCAAATCTAATTTCAACTCTCATTAATACAAAGGGTGGTGGTTCTGATAACATTCGTAGTGTGTTTCTGAATAATTATTTGCAATTTTTTTCACAATTACTACCTGATCTTTTTAATGTAGTTTTGGAAACCGGTTTTTACCCCGATTGACTTAAAATTGCTAAAGTGATGCCAATCTTTAAGTCTGGAAATTCCAAAATAGTTAATATTGTATATAGATCACAGTTTACTTCTTCAGAAATTACAAATTTATGGCTTCCGTGGCGTATCACACAAACTTTTAGAAAATTTGTGATTTTAAATGGTGTAAAATGCTCCACTTTATGTGTGAACTGTAGTGTTCCTCAAGGGAGTGTCCTTGGTCCTTTGTTATTCTTAATCTAAGTAAATGTTATGGCCAAGTTACCGCTCACGGGTCATATTAGAATGTTTGCTGACGACACGGCCTGTTTCTATGAACCCAGGGATTGTCAGGTAGCAATGTCAGAAATGAGGTATTATATTATTTTACTTTTAGATTTTCTACATCTGAACAAAATATCAGTAAGTTTTAACAAAACGAAATATATAATTTTTCACTCCTCTTTTTGAAAATTTTCGAATTTTTCTACTCTGCCTTTTTTATTAAATCCAAAGTAGTCCATATCTAACATTCCTTGTGCCTTTTCCGCATTTTGCCGATATTGCCATGTACCGAATTCTAATTTCTACGGAAAAGTTGCCAGCCTAAAAAGTTAAATTTCGACACATCTCGCCTTGATTGTTGAATAATATTTAAGAAAGAAGGGCAGACCGGTCTTAAAAAGAACACCTGAGGCAGACTGACCCGTTACGGCTTCATTAAAATGAACACACAAATTAATTTGATCGTGTTGATGATCAAAATAGGAGTTCATTTATTTCATTTTCGGTATTATGATTACCTTCTGTATGTCCTCTATAAAAATATTGACGGTTTGCAGTAACTTATATTCTTATCGATTTTGTAATATTTTCAGGCTTGTATGTAATTGAATTTTTGATTAAGACTGCACTAACTAGGCATTGTCAAAAGAATGATTGGCATCATCAGAGCATTACGTCGCATCAGAGTTGGTGGCACATCACTTGTAGTTCTATATGCTTCAATATCTTTAAACTATTTTTGGTGTTGTTTATGTTCAGCACACACAGGGCATTCGTACTGTAATGGGTTGACAAATTAAATGTTTTGCTTTTTACAATTTTAGAATACGTTACATAATAAGCAGTATTTCAAAATTTTGTAATACAATAATTCCACATAAATTGTATTGTTATTTCCGATGACAGGTACCTCTGGTTCGGTGCATGAACCAGCTTAAAAACTTAAAATATTAGACTTGTGGATGACATTCTGAATTAATGTAGGCTCTTCTACTATAATTCTGTTTCCCACAGCACCACAATGGTCAGTCATTGACACCAATCCTTTTTATTTTTATTTTTTCCGCTAGCTGCGTTTTCCTACTTTTACAATCGTCAATTGTTTCTTTGATATTTTGTAGTACGGAACTTAGTATGAAATTGAAACTATTTTTTCCAAACAGTGGAAAAATTGCGTACTGAGTAGTCATCTCTTCCGTTTTTTATGATCAAGTAAATTGAAAAAGTACATGGTTGCTAGGTTCTGTGTGAAAATGTTTTTGTAAACAAACATTTTGAGTAAAGTTAGATGTTTGATTTTTCAATAAAGTTGTAAAAAAGGTCATGTAATAATTCTAAGAGCGTTAGGGTGGGTCCACATTTAAAAAAAATTGTGCCTAGCGCATTCAGCGAAAACATTTTGGCCCAAATTAGAAAGTGTGGACATGTGCGAAAGAATTGTTGTGTTGTTTCCGTGCGCCGCACACGTCCACACTTCCTAATTTGCGGCAAAATTGTTTTCACCGAACGCGTTCGGCAAAAATTTTTGTAAATGTGAACCCACCTTTCGAAACGTAATTTGATTGTGGTTTAACAAAGCGAATAATCACAAAATCTAGTAAGCCGCGCAGTTGTTAGGTTTAGCGGGTTGACGGAAGCGCATGTTATGAATTCTTAAAGTTTAACCAATTTACCGAGTAGTTTTTTTAATTGTCTAGTGGATTTAATGTCACCTTTGAAGGCCGTTTAATACCCTCCTTTTCATTCATGCACACACATTCACATACCACCTGCACATTTCAAGCTCCATATCAACCTGTACACACATGGACGGTTGTATTGGATTTAAATTAACAGTTTTTGGATATGCTCGAAGTCAAATAGCAAAAATCTTAGAGATTGGCTCACTCAGTGATTATTATCGTCCTCTAGAAACTACTAGATACATTAAGATATTTAAACTGTATTAAAATTTACGAAGTTACTATGTGAACCAACGACTGAGAGTTGTACGATAAATTGGTTAAATTGTGGTTTGAGTACCAGAAATCGATTGCGACGGGTCTTGGTGTCAGGAAAATACGTCGCTTCGATGGGGCCTTTGATTTCCTCTTTAAATTTGTTTTCTCAGCCCAAACGATTTTGATGGAAATTGCTGAGTCGGGGCTTGTTGAGTAGCAGAAATCGATTGAGATGGATCGCCTTTTAATTTTTTTAACATAGAAGATGTTTTTGGGGTCGCGTTATATATAAAAATGCCTCGAAATTTTGTCCAAAGAATATGCAACGAAATAAAAAAAAAATAAAGAAAATACGAGAGAACCAAAACACGCCGGTGTGCCAATTTTGTTTTGTACTCTCTCTCTATGCACCTATTTCTCATCTACGATATCAATTAGTGAGCGTAATTTATAAATAAAAATAAAAAAAACAAAACAATAAAGTAATATATGAGAGAACTAAAACACGCTAGTGCGCCGAAAATCAATTTTTGGGCTCAAACTTTTTTATTTTTAGGTTTATAAAAATACAAATACTCTAGCTCAAAACAAATCAGTAGGCTTAAGCTTTTTATTTTAGCATTAAGCAAAATTTCAAGCCCCATCTTCGATGTTTAAATTTTTCGTTTAAATTTAAATAAAAATTGGTGAAAAGAGGTGTTTCATTTGCCAGATTGATGGAAATTTTGATAAATTTTTTTTTGAGTGCTTCAAAGTGTTGTTCGGTGGCGCCCGGGTCCGTTGCTTTCATTTTTTTGGCTCACACCATTTTTATAAAAATTGGTGTAGGAGCGTTTTCGAGTAGCAAAACCGATTGTAATGGATTCTGATTTCCGGAAAATTCATTTGGGAGTCATTCGGCAAGGGTCGGGTTCACTTACTAAACATTTTTCGGTTCGCAAGATTTTGATAAAAATTGATGAAGGGGTATTTCAAATGAAAGGAATCGATTTCGATGTGTTATAATTTCGGGAAAATTCGCCAAGGTGTCCTTCAGTGGAACCTAGAAACCTTTATTAATTTTCTTCGGCTCGATCGATCTTGTTTAAAAATTTTGGTGATGAGGGTTTTCTAATGATAGTAAAGGATTGCGATGAGTACAAAATTTGTCCTCTTCAGATAGGTAGTCATGTTGCACCACGTTGTGCCGTACTGCTCCATGATGCTGGTGTGTCATCTTCCACTGTATCGTATTATGTTGTACGCAATTTACATCTTGTTATGGGATGTTACTAGATGTTGCACGATATCTCGTCATGTGTACCATGTTGTGAGAGGTTGCACCATGTTGCGCGATTTTGTACCATGCTGCGTCATGTTTCTTGGTATAATGTCTTGCGTTTTTCTTTAATTAAATATTTTGTGTGATGTTCCATCATAGCGGAATTTTATGTTGGTGTATTACGGTGATACTATGTATGGTTGCACTAATAGCGTCCTTTTGGAAATGTTGGTTGTTAAAAGAACAATAATGATTTGTATAGCATTCGCTACCTAATTAATGTTTTGATCTTAGTTTTTATTTGTCATTTTCTTCAGCCTCAAACGATTTTTACGTCGTCTGGTGGAACCGGGTTTTCTCTTTAATTAATTTTTTTTCGGCTCTCACGACTTTTATAAAAATTTACTCAAGGCGTGTTTACGAGTACCAGAGACCAATTGAGATTGGTCCTAATTTCGGGGAACGTAATTTAGGTGGCTTTTGATAAAATTTGTTGTAAGAGTGTTTTCAATTTCCAGGAATTGATTGCGATTGGTCATGCTTTCTGAAAAAAACCATTTGGACCTTCGGTGGGGCCCGGGAACCTTTATTAATTTTTTTCGACTCGATTTATTTTGATAAAAACCGTGGTCATACGGTTTTCTAGTGGCAGGACTGGATTGCAATGAGCCCTAATTTCAGGGAAAAACATTTAGGAAATCCTCTGGTGGGGCCCGAGTCTCATTTTTATTAGAAAATTTTTGGACTCTAACGTTTTGAAAAAAAAATCTTTTAGTATTTTATTTGGATTCAAGGTTTTCTCCTATTTTTGGATATTTCATTTAGGGGTTTTCATGTAAAGTTGCACAATATTGTGTTATATTGCACCAAGTTTTGGGATGTTTCACTATGCTATGGGATGTGAATTTTGAACCTGCCTCACGAAAATTGTCAGGTTAAATGAATCTAATATTATGATTGCCGTCTCGAGAACGTCTACAGAATAGGGGGAAATTAAATAATAACCCCTGACAATCCTTGAGCAGGGAGCTGTATTTTAACCCAACAACTATTGAAACAATTGGAAATTATTTAGCATTTATTGAACTATTTTTTATTAAGGTTTAACAAAATGTCCCATAAAAATGAAATCCTTATCATCTGGTGTTACAACGGCAAATATAAATGGTCGATCAGCAACGAAAACCCACGAAGGTGTAGGAGCCCTTGGTGAAGGATAACGATTCATTGAAGCATGGGTTACCGAAGCAGCTTCTGTTCCATGTTCACTTACAATAATTTTCGTTTCCTGTTGTAGTTCGCCCAGTATCAGAGGTTCGGTATTAAGCATAACATATTCAGGCCTTTTAAAAATATCCGGAAAAATTTGTTTTCCATTGAGTTTGTTTTCAAATTTAAAAATTGGGAATTCCACTTGACAATTTCGTTTATACAGATTTTGTCGAATTTCTTGTACAAACTTGTATGATAACTGTTGACGTATTGATTCGAATTTGATTTGTGGATCGGGTAATATTATCCAGAATACTAGATTACTTTTTTCTTCATAAGGGATTTCTAGTATCCGTGCACTTATTTTTGGTACGACTGCTAGGCTAAAAGTTCCTCGCGCCGTAGCAAATTTAATTTTGTGCCGTACGTTATTGACATCATTAAAAATTCGAGTTTTTAAATTAAATTTTTTATGCCACTGCGCTGTAAAATAAAGTACATTAATGGCGATAAGTGTGGTATCTCTAGTTATTGAATTAGGATTAATAGCGTGCGCTATCAAACCATGCGTTTTATTTTCAATCCAGTGGTTTATTGATTGAGCCGCGTCACCTTTAAATCGTATAGACTCAATTTCCGTGGAGTACAGCGCAGCTACATTTTTAAAACGTCTATTAAGTTTGAATCCTGATTTCAAATAAATTTTATTCGCACCTTGTATAGTAGGGCTGGCCAAATTGTGTCTAAAATATTTCGTCTGTACCAATAGATGTGACGAATCCGGTGTTTTTTGATACAGTAGATTTTCAAGAGTCTGTTTTGTTCTATGCACGGATGATTCATACAAAAGTGATAAAATTGTTCGTAGTGAAAGTGGCGAAAACACAAAATTGTCATTCCCCGATACGTGGTGCTGCAATTAAATGAAGTTAAATCAATGTCAATACAAATTTCGATACAATATTACCTGATATACAAAAAATCCACTGTCAAACGAATTACGTTGCTCATCTTGATTTGTGTACAAAGCATTTGATTCTGATAGATTTAAACTAACAGCTAAATATAAGAAATACGCAACTACCCACAATAGCTTCATGCTGATCGTGTTGTTGGTGACTGAATAATAGTTATTGTAGCACTAAATTATATCGGTTAATCGAATTCGTGAAAACTACAGAATTCAAGCTGATTACTGCGGATTTATTATTTTGATGCGATAGTAAATCGTGCGTCATTTTAATTGAATATAAAAGCGCTGTTCGAAATGATACAGTATCCAATTAAAAACGGACTGGGGCTATGTGGTAAGAGATAAGTCCTCAAATTTGATGTACGTTTTAATCAGTAGTCTATTCGCTGGGCTATGGAGTACGATAATTCGTAAATGTAAAGCTGTCACTGTTGGCTATGTTATATGCTGACAAAAACAGACACGCTAACTATTTTTGTGAATATCGGAGGCTGCTCCGTATAATATGTAGCTCTTAATTCATGACTTACCCATAGGCATAATGCTACTGCATTTTATACTTAATACGTGATAGCAAGTTAAAAAATGATATGTATTGAATCTGCTATCATTTTGATGAAATGCGATGAAGTTCACCTTGACATTCCGGATTAGTTTTTATTGCTAATTTGGAAGAATCTGCTTAAATGGCTGGAGACATAACATATTTTGTGTGCCTGGCACCAAATTGTTTTGTCTAAATTGCCAACTAACTGGCCATGAATAAAATACGTTTGATATATTTAGTTAATATTCACTAATTAAATTTGCTATCCTCCTCCCCTTTTTTATTATTAATTTTTCCGTATAAACAACAGGTGGTTGGGACGATCAATAGATTAATTTGTATTGCCTATTTTTTGTCTCTCCTTCTTTTATTTCTTTTTTGCCTCTTTTCTACGATATATAACTAAATTTAATTTTTTATAAATCAGTAGTAATCAGGGGTACTGCGGATGACCTAACAAGTTGAAATCGATTGAGTGATTTTTTGAACTTTTTGAATATTTTTTGTAATTAAAATATTCAAAAATCTAATTTTTTGCAAAATAGAAAATATGTGTTTAACAAAATGTGTTTATTTAGTGTAAATGCGCTTTGCCAAGTGTCTACGGCAAATAGTGTAAAAAGTAATATAATGTCCCCATTACGTGAAATTAATCGGCCTGGAAACTTAGACCGCAATAGCTAGATGTTTGTTCACGGAAAAAAAAATTGGTTACAACAAAGAAAAAACTGAATGATTCAAGAAAAATGAGCACTTGATTTTCAGCTAAGATAACTTTTTCTTAATGCAAACTTCCAATTTCTTCATTTGATGTTTTATTTAAATCTTAAAATAATATCTTTTTTATTGTTGAAAGAAATTCAATTTCTTAAAGTAAGAAAATATTATTTTGTAGAGCAAATCGCTTTTCTTAATTTATAAAATCTATTTCTTCATTAAAGATAACAGATTTTTATTTTAAGGTAACCGTATCTCAAAATGTAATAAATTGAGGCTTGTATTAAGAAATATTACATATAATTGTATGATCTACATTTCTTTAGTTAAGAGTTATTTTCTGATAACTAAAATGCATTTTCTATCAGAAATCATTTTTTTCCTTGGTAGAAGAACCCATTTATCAGTTGTAGGGAAAGAATTGCTTTAATACTTCAAACGCTTTTCTTGGAAAAGCTTTCGAATTTCTAGATTGAAGAAAGTAACTTCTTGAAAGCTGTAGTAGTATTTCTTGTTTGCAGCTATTTTTCCTGTTTTTTGGCGCAACATTTAATATAATTTCCAAAATAATAACGATACAAATTTGTTATATATTTTTTGTTTTATTTTATTATAAAAAATATAAAAATTCAATTTAATATTAATTAGCTATATCATACAAATTACAATCAGAAAATACAAAAATAATTAAATAGAAGACATAATTCGCTTCAATAGTTTTCTTCCGTTGGGAAGTTTATGAAAAACTAAAGGTTTTAAGAAAACTTTATAACTGATTTTACAATATCAAGATCAACAATTTATTTGTCTATGTCATTATTTTGACATAGTTTTAACATGCAGTAACAAGTAAACGTCGGTAAGTTTTGAATAAATTATTAAGGTTGAAAAAAATACAAAGTAGGTTTTAAAAAAAATTTCAGACTTAACATTAGTTTTTTGTTTATACTCGTACTCGTACCTGTAGTGTTGCAGTAAACTATTTTATTCCAGGAACATTCCTATTTCTAAATTTATTTTTCAAATAGCCTGTTGTATAAGCCTGCTAGATTTTCAGCCCCTTTATAATTGAATTCCTGAAAATAAGACAATAATTAGCAATCATTTTTTATATATAACTCATTCTTAGTTACCTTTCTTTCTTCAGGAAAAAAATGCTCGATATCACTATAGCAATTGTTATAAATAAATCAGCCGATACATGGTCTTCTACCAATAAATCCACAACTGTAGATACTTCTAGATTACGGGTCCTTTCGTCGAGCTGTGGTTAAGATTTAAGACCATTTGGTTGAGGCGAGAAACTGTTCAAAGTTCTGTAACATAAAATCAAAATCAATACTATAGTAGCGCTACTTTATCTAGTTGGACAGTTTTAACAAATTTTGCCGATGATATTTGTCCACTTGATGGAGAAGAAGGGGCTGATTGATGATGTGTCCTGTTCCTGATACACTCAGACAACGATGAATTAACAGAACCAATTACTGTTGCCATTTAAATTTAGAATTTTCGCCAGCAATTTCTCTAACTAAAAAAATTAAAATAAAACTATAAAATCATTATGCACAAACAACTCACGCAAAACACACAAAATAGAGCGATCACTTGTTAATTTAAATTAAAAATATATTTAATACAAATATAACTTACATTTAACTACTCAGCTTCAAAAACACTTGAAAATATTTAATTTGACAATAAAAAAAAAACACGTTGTTTCTATTAAACTATTCACGAGATAATGAATGTTACTTATTTTATATATATTTCTCAGATGTTTCACTCGTTTTCTTTATTTAAAAAATATAGAGTGTACATTGAAAAATCCTGTTCTATAATTAAAAGTATTTTCTCAGCTTGAGACATACATATTAAACCAGGAAATATTATGTTAAGTTTAAAAAATTACTTTTTTGTGATAAGAAAAACTTTTCTCGAAGTAACATAGTAAATTGGATTTGAAATTTTTGTCTTGATTAAAGAAAACTTAGAATGACTGAAGATTTATTATTTCTTCAATCAAGATAACTTTTTTGCAATTCCTAGAATTCATTTGTTTATCAGAAAGAGAAATTACTTTTTTATTATCAAGAAACGTTTTCAATTTTAAAATATTGTATTTTAATAAAATTTATGTTTTTGTTTTAAGAAAATATTAAATTTCTTGTTTTAACAAAATGTATGATTAAATTAAAAGTATTTCTCTTCGAACTAATTTTTTTTCTTATTATAAAGAATTTATAACAACGATAAATACAAGAAAAATAATTCTCAAGATGGAATTTAATGTTAAAATTTCCGTCAAGAAATAATTCTCTTCGTAAGAAAACCATTTTTATAACTAGAAAAACTGGTATGGGCGTAGAAATTTGGTTTTTAAACTAAGCAAAAATATTTTTTATTAAATAAAGAAAACGTTTTCTTTGAGATAGTAAGTTTATTTTTTTCCGTGTTTTAATTGTTGTGTTAATTGAATTTTGTAAGGATGCAAATGCAAGTCCTTATGTAAAATTCGCCAAATAGTCGACAGATAAATGCCTAATTTCTTAATGCCTAAATTGATATTCCATAGAAGAGAATATGGAAATGATGAAAGCAACATCAACTTGAATAGCGATTTACAAGTATACAAGCTTGAGCAATTTGGAACGCAGACACAGTTGTAATTTAACAAGCAGTTAGCTTAGGTGGTCAAATAATCATCGCAATATGCACTCGATGTCAGCACACACAAACTCGACTACAGTCGGCAATAACATCGTTGATTATAATCACTTTGGATTTGCACTTTGTCAAAGCAACAATATTGGGAAACGCGAATTTGGAATGGGTTTTATAATAAACAACAGATATCGTCAGTTTGTTACTGATTTCAACATTTCGTTTGCAAACGTTCACGCTAACATTGAGGATACTCCTGAACAACCAAAACATTCATTCTATGACCACCTTTAAAGAATTCTGCATAACATATTTCGGCATGATATCAAACTCATTTTGGGTAATTTAATTCTCAAAGTGGTTGTGCTAGCAAAACACATCGTGGCAATATCGGTTCGGACTCCTTAGATCATATTTCAAACAATAACATAGATAGATTATGAGCATATGTCTGGAAGGTCTGATGGGTTATAGGGATGAAATGTCATATCTGCTTTATACAGCCAAAAGTAGTCGATAAAGAAGATTTAAAACTATCAAGTATCGTTAAGAATCGTTTGTCATTCGAGATTGTGGCATATACACACCAATCTGACTATGCCGATTCGATGGCCCATAACCATAGGTATATTCTGAGTATAGGTTAGGGGTCACTCTGTTGGGTTATAAGGATGAAATTAGTCGATAAAGAAGATTGAAAGTAGTCGATAAAGAAGATTGAAAATTATCAAGCATCGTTAAAAATGGTCCGTCATTCGAGATTTTGGCCTATGGACTCTGATCCGTAGATTTTGATTACAGGTGAGTCTTATGGGGATTATAGGGGTAAAATTTTGATTTTTCCCATTTTTCATCGATAAAATTTTTCGTCATTCGTGATTTTGGCATACATACACCAATTTGACAATGCTGATTCGATATAGCCCATGGCTATAGGAAGATTCTGCATATTTAGGAGTAAGTCTGATGGGGTTATGGTGGCAAAATTGTGATTTTCAACATTTTTCGTCGATAAAATTGTTCGTCATACGAGATTTTGCCATATGGACAACAATCTGACTATGCCAATTCGATAGCTCATGGCCATCAGTAGATTCTGAGTGAAATGGCATATCTGCATCATACAGCAGAAAGTAGTTGATAAGGAATCGTATAGTCAACGATTCTTGACGATCTATCTATGGTCGTGGGCTGTCGTATCGGCATAGTCAGATTGGTGTCTATATGCCAAAATCACGAATGACGGCTTATTTTATCGATGAAAAATAGGGAAAATCAAAATTTCGCCTCTATCACCTTATCAGACCCACCCGAATCTAAAATCAAAATCTACCTATGGTCATGGGCTATCGAATCGGAATAGTCAGATTGGTGTCCATCTGGCAAAATCTCGATTTTATCGTCAGATCAAAATTTCACATATAACCCCATCAGACTCACCCTAACCTATAATCAAAATCTACTTCTGTTTATGGAGTATCGAATCGGCATAGTCAGTTTAGTGTTCATATGGCAAAATCACGAATGACCAACGGTCTTATCGGTACCATATATAAACCCACTGAAACATATAATCAAACTCTACTTAGGGCCATGGTTCATCAAATTGGTACAGTCAGATATCGTTCATCTGTTAAAATCTTGATATATGGACAATCCATTCATCAGGTAATCGTGACTGCTTCTCATGAAAATTGTATAGATATCTGTTATTGACATTTTCTTGAAGACAATTTATGATTCATTTGTAACTTTTAAATCTGTATTGCCGGCATTTTTCAGTTTGAATATTGAAGTTAATCTTCTTCATCGATACAATCTGCAGTACCGGCATTTTGATATAAGCTGTACTTTGTCGACAATTACAAAACAATTACAACAACACCACCATGGTTAAAGCAAAAACTAATGCATTTTAAAATTTTGCTTTGGCTAAATGATAATGCAGATTTGCATTAGTTGAAATAGCTGAATAGCGCTGATTCAGCTAAAGCAAAAATATTTTATTTCTCAACAAAATACAGCTATATTTTCGGATATGATAGCGAAATTAAAACCTGCATTACCACATTTAGTAAAGCCACTATCTGCATTACCATTTTCAGCTGGAAACTTTCGGACTGTTAAAGTTAGCCGAAAGTTTCCAGCCGAAAGATAATGCAGATAGTGCCTTGACTATTTTTAAACTCTCTTTATACTCTCGCTCCTATCGATTTTTAAATTCCTATAAACTGAAATAATTTCTCCTTCACCCGAATGATGAAACTCGATCCTAAATTCTCCTAAATTCGAGTTCATGACTGATTTTTGCTGTATTCAAGACACTATCTGCATTATCTTTTGGCTGAAAACTTTCGGCTAACTTTAACAGTATCAAAATATTAAGCTATTCGCCCAATAAAAATGATTGGTTGGGCGATGATTGCTTGAAACCACTTCAAGGAAAAGTTCGCGAACGCCAGCGAAATCTATCCCAAACGTAAGATGGAGAGATGGATAAAAGGTCTGAAGAGTTGTTCTCCAAGTGTATCGGAATTATTTTGTTTGTTTTTTTAACGGACCAATCTCATTATTTCCTGGTGAACATTTACCAGTCTGACATAAACACTGAAATGACTTCACCAATTTCGCCTTGAAGTCTCGCAACATTTCGCATGACCCAAAATTTAACATCTACAAGTCGCTGATTAGACAGCAAGAAATGGGGATGCTCGGCCATCTTATCTGGCGTCCCCTTGTTGCGAACTGCACATCTGGAGGAATATCGTTGAGGAGGTTAAATCTCTACATGGAACGTAGTGCCAGCAGTAAGTAAGTACTAGTCAAGCAGGAAAGTGAACAGTGTGAAGTAAAAGTGAGTAGGAAAAAGAGAAATAGTGAACGGTAATATAAAGTGATAAATAGTACAATAGTGAATTTTAATTGAAGTTGAAGGTTGGTGAATAAAGTGTTGGTAAATAAAGTTTGTAACTTTACACGCTTAGTGTTTTATTTACAAAATCCATTACAAATTCGCATCAAACGCCCAAAAATGGAACGCAATACTATGACGATAAATAGAGCCCGTGAGATCTTCTTCATCTGTTTGGCCACTGTTTGGACGAGGACTAAGGTCCAACAATTCGGGTAAACCAAACCACAGAATTATTTTGAATGAAAATCGGAAACAATTCGTGGACTCGCTTGAAAATTTGGAGTGAAATATCACACAAAATTCTTTTTGATTTATTTGACCACTTCTCAATCGGCGAATCATACGTAATCCGGAACACCGTAGGACACAATTTTAATTTTATAAATTCTTTCTGAATCATGTGTTTCGATCTGTCAGCAAGAAAAATATTAAAACTTTCGTAAATTCATTTGAGTGAAATTTTAAAATGTACAATTCTAAATTTTTTAATTAGGTTTTCATGTTATATACCCGTAAATTAATGTTGACTACCTCTCTAAACCGGTGTAAAAATTGGAATATTTCGCTCAAAGGTCACGTATACCACTAATTTGATTGGGCTAAACGTATTTTGCCCTAATAAAATTAAAAACTAATAAAATTTCACTCAAAGCTCATTTCTTGTTTCACTCAAACAAATTAAACCTAACAATTTTCACTTGGTAGCTAGATAGGAATTATGCTAACATATTCAACTGCCACGTGTGACGTAAATTCATTTTCCCATTACCCCACAAAAAATAGCAATTTGCATACAATTAAATTGATGTCAGCATTTGTTACCGTTCAATTAAATTCATTCAATTCTTCGAATACACCAACAAATTTAATGACTCATATACGCTATACCGCAACAAATTTCCAATTTAATCGGAAAAATCAAAGTACAAAAAAATTCGCTTTAATTAATACATTTCGCCATCAGTATTTAAATTGAAAATTGGAAAAATCAACACACCAACCACAATTAAGTTCGTGCATCATTCGATTTGTTGAATCCAAATATTTGATTGACGTTTTAATGGATTTTTTTACTTATAATTTCAGATACTGTGGGGTAATTGATGCACGTCGCGTTGGCCTCGTGGTTTCAATCGAACGTATTGTTGAACATGTTTTTATGCAAGCACTCGCTTTTCCGAATCCTGAAGTCGATGACGAGGAAGTTAGTTGCAGTCTAATTAAAGGGCAACTGCTCCCCGGACTCAGATCATTTTGTAGTGCGTTGCGCGTTTGTGAACAAGTTTACGCGCACGTAAATGTGTTCGATGATGGTAAGCTAATGTTCGCCAAAATTGATACGCTCACCGAGGTGAAGGAGTTGGCAAAAAATCAAGAATTTTGTTTGGAACTCGAGGAACGTATTACTAATTGGATTAAAGGTATTTCCAAAGTATTAATGGAAAGTGAACAACTTCGACGCGAGAACGATACGAGTGGACCGCAGGATGAGCTTGAATACTGGAAATGCCGCGGGGCACAATTCTCACAGCTATTATCGCATCTACAAGACAAAGAAGTGCAATACACATTAACTTGCTTATCTATATCCGGGTCGAAAATACTTCGGCAATGGAAGGAGACCGATCGTAAAATAACATTTTGTTACAACGAGGCACGTGACAACTCAAAATTTATCCAAGCTATGGAACAGTGTTGCCACTCACTATATTTGGACGACCCGGTTAACATGAAAGAATCAATTCTAAGCTTATTGCAAACTATACGGCTTATTTATAGCGTTTCGCAATTTTATAATACGTCCGAGCGGACATCCACACTTATGGTCAAGATAACAAATCAAATGATCGAAACCTGTAAATCGTATATCACTTGCCGATCCAAAGAAACCATTTGGTCACAGGATCGAAATTTAATTCGCACCAAGCTAACAAACTGCATTAAGCTGAATTATATATATCGGGAAACTTATTACGCAGTGCGAGCCGCACCGTTTTTACCCGATCAGACACCGTTCGGGTTTTCGGAAAATTTCGTGTTCGGCAAATTTGATACGTTTTGTGATCGGCTCAAAAAAATCATGTCAATGTTTAATTTGATCGACGACTACAATCACTTGTTCGAGAGACGTTTAGAGGGTTTGCTACTTGGAGAGGCGCTCGAAGAGGCGATCGCAACATTTGATGAGGCGAAAAAGGACGTTGTGGCCAAGAAATATGATTACTTGGATCATCGCAATGCTGAATTCAATATTGACTTCCAGAGTTTTATTTCGAAGACGAACACGTTGAAGGAGTCGATTGCAAATATGATCGAGTTTAATTTTGATACGGTGTGGGAGACCCCGCAAGGTATTAGATTTTTGGTTAGGTTTGAAAAAGTGAGCGAAAAGATTCCACTCAAAAAAATGGAGGAAAAGTATATGCGAATTTTGCGATATTGTGAGCGAGAGGTCGATCGCATTTTGAAATTGTTCCGAAAGCAGCGTGACGACCCACCATTACCACGAAATTTTCCGCCTATTGCTGGACGGGTAAAATGGTGTCGATCACTTGAGTGTCATTTAGCCGAGCTTATATCAAATGTATCATCGCATCCGGTACTTCAAACTCTGCCACTCACTAAAGATCTTGAAAACCGTTATAATTCGGTGAAAATCATTTTGGCCGAATTCGAGTTGGAAATTAAAAATATTTGGCTGAGTCAGGATATCAGTGTTGCCGATTTATGTTTAATACAACCCATTTTAGCGATTTCGGGCGATCGCCTATTCGTTAATCTTCATCCAACGATACCGTTACTAATTAGGGAGGCTAAATGCCTAGCCAAAATGGACATAAAACTTCCTGTTGTGGCGGCAACATTGTTGTGTAAACAAAACCATTTCAATACTATTCAGGACTCGCTCAACAGTTTAATTAAAATGTTTTTGACGACCGTGAGAAAGGTGAAACTGGAAGTTCGTCCTCTTTTTCTACCACAATTGGTTCGATTGACGGGTTTACTTCGGCCTGGTCTTAAAAATATTAACGTAAGCTAATTGTATTAAACGAACGAAAATATTGATTATCTAATCACTTTTACAAATTTTTTCAGTGGACCGATCCGAAATGGTATGATTTCTATGAGCGATGCAAAGGGGCGATTCACACCTTCGATGTTCTTGTACTACGTGTGCACGATATTTACTCGAATCGGATTTTACATGTACTACAATCGATGCAAGATGTCACATTGCAAACTCTACCAAACGACGATGAAATGTGGACGGTAGAAGAATTTCTAGAACGGAATGAAGAAGCATGTCGCCAGGCGGCTATTGAATTAAACCGAAAAAGTAAAATGGTTGAGGAGGCGGTCGAGGAGGTTCTTGATTTAGTTCAAAACGCAACGCAGACGTTTAAGAAAATGGGCGGTGGTGATGACGGGCTTCTTGGGGATGATAGTGCCGGTGGTTCAGGTAATGCTGGCGGAGGTGATAAACTCGGAGCATCGGGTTCGCCTAAAGATGGAGCAGAACCATCATCTCCATCACAACCACAAGATTGGAGTTTGTTATGGGCATGTTTTGAAAATCCGGTTCAACTATTGGCACAGCAGGGTGGTGGACTGCCAAAAGGAATGCAAGACATGGTTTTTAATGCTGTGTCAGAAATGCGTCGCTACTACAGTCGAAAAGTTATCGATGTTCTGATTAAAGTGACACGGGCCGGGCTCGATTCATTACGAAAAAAATTCTCGACTGAAACTGGTTAATTGATAAAATAGTGTTTCTTTCTCATCCTTACTGATTTCTAATATATTCATTTTCAGACGGCGAGCCAGTCCCAAATACACGAGCAACCAGCGCAAAGCCGATATTTCTACTATGCGCCACGCTAATGATACCGAATGTCGCAATACGTCCAAATCTCGATGAACTGCAGGAAGCACTGATTCAGGCTGGTAAAAATATAACTGGAGTCGCGAAAGGGGTCGGTCAATGGAATAGCGGCAAGGAAAATTCTCAGATAGCAGCGATAAGCCAACGACTTGTCAAAAATCAGAAGGACGATAGCAAAACAAGGCGTAGACGGGTTTATCGTTTGGTATCCGAGGAGCGTCCACAAATGCCGCACATGACAAAGAGTTTCTATTCGTATATAATGGATAATAAAGAGGTCGTGAAAACCTTATCACTCCTATCGACATGTACACGAAATATAAAGCCAGAACTTCAAACATTCGTCAAAAGATGGAAACCATATCACTTTTTGTGGAAAAATGATAAAACCACAAGACAGTTGATGGAATATGGACTTCAAGAATTTGAATCATCATTGAGGTGTTTGGCTGAATTGGATCAAAATTTAATTGTTGAACAGGACATGGAAACGTTTGGACAGTGCATCGCGATTTCAACAGAGAAACTTAAATATGGACTTGCGATCGAGATAAAATGTAGTGTTCGATTTGTAGTCACTTGATTGGGATTTTTAAAATGGATTTTTTAGTATTTTGTTTAGTCGCGTGGTGCAGCGTCAAATTGTCACACCACTGCACAATGCACAGTTTTTTAGTGATAGATTAATTCACGTTTTAATTATATAGGCACTGTTTAATTGGTTTACCATAACCCACCGGGAAACCGGTGTGGTCCGGCTCCAATTCAATTAAAATGCTAAAAAATCACAAAATTTTGAAAATTTTCAACCAAGAACTTACAATTGAAAAACCACCCCTATACAACGAATCCTTTAACCCTATTAAATATTTTTTGACTTTCTTTCACAGCATGCACCCATAAAGTAGGTCAGGCCATGAAAAAGAAATACAAACGCGAGATGGACTACGTGTACGCCGTCATCAATGAAATGGAGCGAAAATTGGATCGTACAATTCGCGATTTAGACGACGTGCGCATGATAATGGACACCCTGGGCAAAATACGTGAACAGGAGGTTGACATGGAACTCAAAATCGATCCGATCGAGGAAGCATTCAACGTCCTAACAAAGTATGATGTAGCCGTGGACCGAGAACATTACGATCAGGTGGATAATTTACGATACACTTGGCAAAAACTATTGGCCGATGCACTACAGACACAGGTCAAATTACTCGATATGCAACCATCATTCGAAACGGATTTGAAATCAAATCTCGATCGATTCCGTTCTGATAAAATCGAATATGTTAAGGAATATCGAACGGCGGGGCCTATGCAACCGGGCCTAACACCACGCGAGGCATCCGACAAGTTAATTTTATTCCAGAATCGATTCGATGGCATGTGGCGCAAGCTACAAACGTACCAATCCGGTGAAGAATTATTTGGCCTGCCACAAACGGACTATCCCGAGCTGGGTCAAATCCGCAAAGAACTTAATCTGCTACAGAAATTGTATAAATTGTATAACGATGTAATCGATCGTGTGTCCAGTTACTATGACATTCCGTGGGGTGAGGTCGATATCGAGGAGATCAACAACGAGTTGATGGAATTCCAAAATCGGTGTCGTAAACTACCGAAAGGTTTGAAGGAGTGGCCAGCATTTTATGCCCTCAAAAAGACAATCGACGACTTTAATGATATGTGTCCGTTACTTGAATTAATGGCTAACCGAGCAATGAAGCCCCGGCATTGGCAACGAATTATGGAAGTAACCAAATACACATTCGAATTTGATAGCGAAGGTTTCTCGCTAAAAAATATTTTAGAGGCGCCGCTCTTAAAGCACAAAGAGGACATTGAAGATATTTGTATTTCGGCCATGAAAGAGAAAGATATCGAAGCCAAGTTGAAACAGGTCACTAATGAGTGGTCTGTTCATGAATTAAGTTTCCAGACATTTAATAACCGCGGAGAACTGCTTCTCAGAGGTGACACGACGGCTGAAACTATTGGACAACTCGAAGACAGTCTTATGGTGCTTGGATCATTGTTATCGAATCGTTATAACGCACCATTCCGTAAACTAATTCAGCAATGGGTGTTCGATTTATCAAATACGAACGACATTTTGGAACGGTGGCTGCTCGTTCAAAATATGTGGGTTTATCTCGAGGCTGTATTTGTAGGCGGTGACATTGCTAAACAGCTTCCTAAAGAAGCAAAACGGTTTTCGAAAATCGATAAATCGTGGCAAAAAATTATGCAACGTGCTCACGAGACCCCCGGCGTCGTAGCCTGCTGTGTCGGGGACGATCTCCTCAAACAATTACTTCCACATCTCCAAGAACAGTTGGAATTATGTCAAAAATCGTTGAGCGGTTATCTCGAGAAAAAACGTATGATGTTCCCGAGATTCTTTTTCGTCTCGGATCCGGCGCTTCTCGAAATTTTGGGTCAAGCCTCCGATTCGCATACGATTCAAAATCATCTCATGTCCATATTTGACAACACCCGATACGTTAAATTCCACGACATTGAATACAATAAAATGATTGCGATCGTATCGTCTGAAGGTGAAGTGATCCAATTGGATCGAGCGATCCGGGCAGAAGGTTCAGTCGAAATGTGGCTAACATCGCTTCTAGTTTCGTCGCAATCGTCATTGCATTCGATCATTCGCCAAGTACAGATTATGATTAATGATCCGAATTTTGCGTTGTTGCCGTTCTTAGAGAAAATGCCGGCACAAATTGGATTGCTTGGTATTCAAATGATTTGGACGCGAGATGCAGAATTGGCTCTGATGCAGGCCAGGCAAGAGAAGAAGGTGATGGGAGAGACTAATAATAAATTTTTGGAGTTATTAAATACATTGATTGATCAAACAACGCGTGACTTGACTAAAATCGAGCGGATCAAATTCGAAACTTTGATTACGATTCATGTGCATCAACGGGATATTTTTGATATTTTATGCCGGATTAATGTTCGATCGGCCAACGACTTTGAATGGCTCAAGCAATGTCGATTCTATTTCAAGGAGGATCTCGATAAAATGTGGATTTCGATCACAGACGTTACGTTTACGTACCAAAATGAGTATTTAGGATGTACCGACCGATTGGTAATCACACCACTTACCGATCGTTGTTATATTACATTGGCCCAGGCGCTGGCTCTGAGTATGGGTGGAGCGCCTTGTGGACCGGCTGGTACCGGTAAAACGGAAACGGTCAAGGATATGGGAAAAACATTGGCGAAATATGTTGTCGTGTTTAATTGTTCCGATCAAATGGATTATCGTGGTTTGGGCCGGATTTACAAGGGGCTCGCACAATCAGGTACATGGGGTTGCTTTGATGAATTTAATCGGATTGAACTTCCTGTGCTATCAGTAGCTGCACAACAAGTTGCAGTTGTACTTACCGCGCGTAAAGAGAAAAAGAAAAGTTTTCTGTTTACCGATGGGGACGCCGTTGAAATGAATCCAGAATTTGGAATATTCATCACCATGGTGATTATCCTCAGAATATATTGCTGTGACTATTAATAATATAATTTTTTGCACTTCCAGAACCCGGGGTACGCAGGTCGCAAGGAACTACCAGAAAATTTAAAAATTCAATTTCGAACTGTCTCCATGATGGTACCCGATAGGCAAATTATCATTCGAGTAAAACTTGCGTCTTGTGGTTTTCTAGAAAATATTACATTAGCCCGAAAGTTCTACACGCTATATAAACTGTGTGAGGAACAGTTAACGAAACAAGTCCATTACGATTTTGGTCTGCGTAACATTTTATCAGTACTTCGATCTCTAGGCGCCTCAAAACGCCAAAATTCGAAAGACAGTGAGAGTACTATCGTAATGCGAGTGTTGCGCGACATGAACCTGTCAAAATTGATCGATGAAGATGAACCACTTTTTATATCATTGGTTGCTGATTTGTTCCCAAATCAATTACTGGAGAAAACTACATATCCCGAACTCGAGGCAATCATTGCTGCACAGGTCGAAGAAGCCAGTTTAATTTATCATCCACCTTGGGTTCTTAAATTAATTCAACTCTTTGAAACGCAAAAAGTGCGGCATGGTATTATGACACTGGGACCCTCGGGCGCCGGCAAAACAACATGTATCCAGATATTGATGAAGGCATTGTCGCATATGGGCGAGTCTCATCGTGAAATGAGGATGAATCCGAAGGCGATCACGGCAGCGCAAATGTTTGGTCGACTTGATGTGGCCACTAACGATTGGACGGACGGAATTTTTTCGGCACTGTGGCGGAAAACGTTAAAAATTAAAAAGACTGATCATGTTTGGTTGGTGCTTGATGGCCCCGTTGACAGTATTTGGATTGAGAATTTAAATTCCGTTCTGGATGATAATAAAACGCTAACATTGGCGAATGGTGATCGATTGATTATGTCGCCGACATGTAAAATTATTTTTGAACCACACAACATCGATAACGCATCACCAGCTACGGTATCCCGAAACGGAATGGTTTATATGAGCTCGTCCGGTCTCGATTGGAAACCTAGTAATGCCGAATGTAATATTAAAATGCCCCAAAACAGTTTGATTTATTTTTAAAATTTCAGTTCTAAACGCTTGGCTAAAACAACGCACGATTCGTGAGAAAACCGTCTTTGGGGACCTCTTCGAACTATCATTTGCTGCCATGCAGCTCTGGTCTAGTCAAAATCTTCAACTTATGATGGATGTGCTTCAGTGTAATATCGTCAAGCAAATGACCAATATTTTGGAAGGTCTGATTCCGGTAAAAGCAGAAGACGAAACTAATCAATCGCAATCGGCTCATGAAAGCTTAGACGGTAAGTCCGCTCGTGTTCAACGTCAAATTTTCATTTATCTCAAATACTTGAATTTTCATATTCAAAACTATAAATTGGTAAATGTCTCAAAATTAACTCAAATCTCATATTTTTATTCGATGAACTGGAAAAATATTTAAAAACAGGAAATTCAAAAAAAGAAAAGCCACCAACACCAGCACCACTCGCAGACAGAAGTATGCAATTTTTTTGTTGTTTTTGTATTTTACAAAAAATTATTTGTTTTTTGAAAATATTTTCAAAAGAAATTAATTTTCCAACTAAGTGGAAAACTTTCATTTCAATCATTCATTGTTTAGAGCAATTTTTAGAATTTATGTAGACGCAAGTTATGTCAGTGACGTATAAGTAAATGACACGAGGTCACTTGACATAAACACCATACACACACATATTTACACAAACACAAACACACATACAGGACGTGTGTAAAACAGCTACCCGCCGAATATCTAAAATATTTATACTAATCTCAGATTTTTCAAAATTTTCCAGATGAGGTCCCCGAAGAGGCAAAAGTCGTAGTACTCGAAGACACGTGTACACCCGAACATTTGCATCGACTGTACATTTTTGCATTGACTTGGGGTATTGGCGCATTTTTAACGACATCTGATCGTTTAAAATACGACCAATACATTCGAGAACAATTTCCATCGCTCGATCTTCCCTTACACGAGGACTACCCAGAAGCAACAATATTTGATTTCTTTGTGGCACCGGCCGGAGTCTGGCAACATTGGAGTTCACTGGTCACAAACTATTCTTATCCTGAGACTGCAACACCCGATTACCTCAGTATATTAGTCCCGATCGTCGATAACGTGCGTATCGATTACCTAATAAACACAATAGCGAATCAAGAACGTGCCGTTCTTTTGATCGGGGAACAGGGCACCGCCAAAACCGTGATGATGAAAAATTATATGAAAAAATTGAATCCGGAAAATTATATGGGCCGCTCATTTAATTTTTCGTCGGCCACAAGTCCATTTCAATTTCAAAAGACGATCGAAAGTTATATCGAGAAACGTCTTGGTAATACTTTTGGACCACCCGGCGGACGTAAATTGGTCGTATTTATCGATGATATAAATTTACCGCAAATAAATGAATGGGGTGACCAGATTACCAATGAGATTGTACGCCAAAACATGGACATGAAAGGTTTTTATAGTTTGGAAAAGCCTGGAGAGTTTACTCAAATCGTAGATGTGCAGTTTGTAGCGGCTATGGGATTACCGGGTGGTGGACGAAATGATATACCGTCCCGACTTAAACGTCAATTCTGTGTTTTCAATTGTAACATACCAGATGACGCGTCGATCGACACAATATTTCGTGTGGTCGGTGAAGGGCATTACAATACTAAGCGTGGATTCGTGCCTGAAGTGCGAAATTTGATTAAAAAAATGATTCCACTAACCCGAGTCTTGTGGCAGCATACACGCAATAAGTTGCTCCCGACGCCAGCCAAATTCCATTACGTATTTAGTTTACGCGATTTATCGCGCATCTGGCAAGGAATGGTAGGAACTCTATCAACAGTAATCACATCGGAAAGTGTAATGATTTCGTTATGGAAGCACGAATGTACCCGAGTATTTTCCGACCGCTTTACCGTACTCCAAGACAAGGAGTGGTTCAACACGGAAACGTTGGCACTCGTAGGTAACAAATTAGGCGAACACTACGTAGATATGGCAAAACCGAATCCAGTTTTCGTGGATTTCATGCGAGATGCACCCGAACCGACAGGTGAGGAAGGTGAGGATGCTGATATGGAGCTACCCAAAGTTTATGAACCCGTCATTCAGTATGAAGTTCTACGGGAGCGTTTAAATATGTTTTTGGTTCAATTTAATGAGATGGTTCGAGGCACCGGTATGGATTTAGTATTTTTCCCCGATGCCATGCTGCATCTAGTAAAAATATCTCGAATTATTCGACACCCACGTGGTAATGTGATGCTGGTTGGTGTTGGAGGTTCAGGAAAACAGAGTTTAACAAAATTGGCATCATTTATCGCCGGTTATAAAACATTCCAAATCAGTTTGACCAGATCGTATAATGTGGCGAATTTTCTTGAGGATCTTAAGCTACTGTATCGGACGTGTGGAGTACAAGGTAAGGGGACCACATTCCTGTTTACTGATCTCGATATAAAAGAGGAAGGATTTTTGGAATATCTTAATAATATTTTATCGTCCGGAGTGATTTCAAATTTATTTACTCGTGACGAGCAGTCAGAAATTGTGCAAGAGTTGACACCGATAATGAAACGTGAAAATCAGAAAAAGACGGCCAATGCAGAAACCGTTATGGAATATTTCTTGCAGCGTACTTGTCATAATTTACACGTTGTATTCTGTTTTTCACCGGTTGGTGAAGCCTTCCGACAACGGGTCCTTCGTTTTCCAGCATTGGTGTCAGGTTGTACGATAGATTGGTTCCAGCCATGGCCACGGGATGCATTGGTATCAGTCGCTCAACATTTCCTAAATGATTTCCAACTCGAGTGTACCAAAGAAGTTAAAAGAGAATTAGTTGATGCGCTGGGTTCAATCCAAGATATTGTATCCGAGACTTCGGCCGATTATTTTCAGCGATTCCGTCGTGCAACGCACGTCACCCCCAAATCATATCTAAATTTTATTGCTGGCTACAAAACTATTTACCAGCAGAAGCAAAAAGAGCTTGGAGATGGTGTGGCCAAAATGGATACGGGTCTAGAAAAGCTTGCGGAAGCATCAGCATCTGTTGAAATATTAAAAACAGATTTGGCCGTCATGGAAACGGAATTGGCTGAGGCGTCACAAAAAGCGGAACGTGTACTACTCGAAGTGACGGAACGTGCAATGTCCGCGGAGATAGTTAAAAATCAGGTTCAAAAAGTAAAAGAGAAAGCTGAAATTTTGGTGGCCAGCATAGCAACGGAAAAATTACTCGCCGAAGCAAAACTGGAAGCGGCTAAACCAGCGCTAGAAGAGGCTGAAGCCGCACTTAATACGATTAAGCCGGCCCATATTGCAACTGTGCGTAAATTAGGCCGCCCGCCCCATTTAATTATGCGCATCATGGATTGCGTTTTGATATTATTCAAACGCAAGGTACATCCCGTGATTGTGGATACAACAACACCGTGCCCAAAACCATCTTGGCAAGAATCGCTAAAAATGATGGCAAGCACAACATTTTTGCTGCAGCTACAAAATTATCCAAAGGACACAATAAATGACGAAATGATTGATTTCTTACAACCATTTTTCCGTATGGAGGACTATAATATGGATACAGCGAGACGTGTTTGCGGTGACGTTGCTGGCCTCCTCTCGTGGACTAAAGCCATGGGTTTCTTTCACGGTGTCAATAAAGAAGTCCTACCGTTAAAATCAAATTTAACAATGCAGGAAGCAAGATTGAAGGTATGACAAAATATTTTGAAATCGATTTACGTCACCATCGTATATATATATATATATGTTGAGCTCCACTCCCACGTTATTTCTGTAATTATCCAAAATAATCCTTTATTACTTATTTCGGTATCCTTTTTTAATTTTTTACATAAATTTTTGTTGTCGTTATATGAAATGTCCTTTATGTAACTTGACGGCATAATGAATTTTTTTTGTGTATTCCCTAACCAATCACCTCATAATTTTGCTTTTGAATTCATAATTACAAAAAAGGATAGATAATTAAGGATAATGACAATTAATTTTAATATCGTACGTATATATTTTTTGGTTGCCCAAATTAATAAATGTTGGTGTCTTTCAGGTTGCGATGGACGATTTGGCATCCGCTGAAAATCAACTAGCCGAACGGGAGGGTGCATTACAAGAGGTAAAGGATCAGTATGATAGTGCAGTGGGCGAGAAACAACGACTCACGGATGCGGCTAATAATTGTTTGAGAAAAATGACGGCCGCAACCGCTTTGATTAATGGGCTGGGTGGTGAAAAACATCGTTGGACGCAGCAAAGTAAAGAATTTAAAATTCAATTAAAAAAATTGGTGGGCGATGTACTTTTAGCCACCGGATTCTTATCATACTGTGGTCCATACAATCAAGATTTTCGTGCAAACCTTCTAAAATGCTGGATGACAATTCTAAAGTCGAAATCGATCCCATTCACGCACAATCTAAATATTATCAATATGCTTGTCGAGTCGGCTAACGTATCCGAGTGGACTCTGCAGGGTCTTCCAAATGATGAGCTCTCGATTCAGAATGCCCTCATTGTGACTAAATCAAGTTCGTATTCGTTACTTATTGATCCCCAGAGTCAAGGAAAATTATGGATCAAAAATAAAGAAGATCAGAATGAACTGCAAATCACTTCACTGGATCACAAATATTTCCGAACACATTTAGAGGATAGCTTATCACTCGGACGGCCACTACTCATCGAAGACGTTGGCATTGAGTTAGATCCCGTCATCGATAATGTGCTTGAGAAAAATTTTATCAAGTCTGGTTCAATTGAAAAAGTATTGGTTGGGGACAAAGAATGTGACGTAATGCCCGGCTTCATGCTGTACATTACAACAAAACTACCAAATCCTGCGTTTAGTCCTGAGGTTAGTGCTAAAACGTCAATTATTGATTTTACAGTAACAATGCGCGGCCTAGAAGATCAACTCCTGGGTCGAGTAATTCTAATGGAAAAATCTGATCTCGAAGCTGAACGGGTAAATCTATTCGAAAGTGTTATGAAAAATCAGCGAAATATGAAGGAACTCGAAGCGAATCTGTTAAGTCGCTTAACATCATCGGAAGGCTCTTTGGTTGATGACGAGGCCTTAATCCATGTGTTGCAGGAAACTAAAACGACGGCCGAAGAAGTAAATCAAAAATTAAAAATTTCCGAGGTGACCGAAAAGAAGATTATGATCGCCCGCGAAGAATTTCGTGCTGTGGCGGCCCGCGGTTCAATACTTTATTTCCTTATCGTCGAGATGAGCAACGTCAACGTTATGTATCAAAATTCGTTGAAACAGTTTTTGGTAATTTTCGATAATTCTATAACCAAATCGGTCAAGAGCAACATTACCGAAGAACGGATCAACATAATTCTCAAGTATTTGACCTATGAGGTATGGACGTTCACAAGCCGATCACTTTATGAACGACATAAGCAGCTATTTACCTTAATGTTAGCCATTAAAATCGACTACACTAAAGGGAATATAACCCATGATGAATTTATGGCTTTTGTCAAGGGAGGCGCATCGCTGGATTTAAATGCGGTCGCCCCGAAACCGTTTAGATGGATTCTAGATATAACGTGGTTAAATTTGGTTGAAATCAGTAAGTTGGGAATATTTTCCGATTTGCTGAAAAAAATCGAACAGAATGAGAAAGATTGGCGTACTTGGTACGAATCAGAAAAACCGGAACAGGAAGAGATTCCGTGCAGTTATCAAACTACGCTTGACGTGTTTCGAAAACTGTTATTAGTGCGATCGTGGAGTCCGGATCGTACCATTTCACAAGCTAAGAAATATATTGAGGAATCACTAGGCCAGGAATATGGTGAAATGTTAATCCTTGATTTGGACGTAACCTGGGAGGAGTCTGAACCTCGAACACCATTAATTTGCATTTTGTCGATTGGTTCGGATCCGACAAACCAAATATCGAGCCTCGCTAAATTAAAAACAATTCGTAAGTACCTCGATCATTATCTTTTAAGTATTTTTCCAAATTTTTAATATTTTTAGCTTTAAAGGCGGTTTCGATGGGCCAAGGACAAGAGTTTCATGCACGTAAATTAATCTCCGAAAGTATGTCGGGTGGAGGATGGGTTTTATTACAGAACGTACATCTCTCGATAAGTTTTTGTTCCGAAATTATCGACATACTGATCGAAACGGAACATGTACACGAGAGTTTCCGACTTTGGGTTACCACCGAAGTGCACGAAAAATTCCCTATCGGTCTGCTACAAATGGCGATCAAGTTTACCAATGAACCGCCCCAAGGCATTCGAGCCTCGCTCAAACGAAGCTATCAAGGCTTTACACAAGATTATCTAGATTACACATCGGCAGCACAGTGGCCCCCGCTTTTATACACAGTAGCATTTTTGCACACGGTTTTACAAGAACGTCGTAAATTTGGTCCACTCGGATGGAACGTACCGTATGAATTTAATCAGGCCGATTTCCAGGCGAGTGTACAATTTATACAAAATCATTTGGACGAAATGGATCCGAAAAAAGGTGTGTCATGGCAAACGGTTTGTTACATGCTGGGTGAAGTACAATACGGTGGTCGAGTCACTGACGATTTTGATAAACGACTCTTGATAACGTTCACACAAGTATGGCTCTGTGAAGGACTTTTGTTGCCAGGATTTGAATTTTATAAGGGATATCGTGTACCAACTACACGAAATCTGGTTGGATACATTGATTATATAAATTCGTTGCCAGCTAATGATACGCCTGAGGTGTTTGGACTTCACGGCAACGCGGATATCACGTATCAAATTAATACTGCTAAGGGGATTTTGGATACAATTTTGTCGGTGCAACCGAAAGAAGGTGGCAGCGATGGTGGTGAAACGCGTGAATCGATTGTTTACCAATTAGCTGACGATATGTTGCGGAAGCTTCCACCCGCGTACAATGCGTTCGAGACACGCGAGGCTTTAACCCGCATGGGTATGCTACTCCCGATGAATATTTTCCTGCGCCAGGAGATCGATCGAATGCAAACAATTATAAACACGGTCCGTTCGAGTTTGTGCGATTTAAAATTGGCCATAGACGGCACAATTGTTATGTCGCAATATTTACGCGATTCCTTGGACGCAATGTACGATGCTCGTATCCCAGAAAAATGGATGAAGGTAAGTTGAGCTTCTATATACATTAAAATAAATTCAAAACAATTCGAAAACTCATCTTGGTTTTTCACGCGGCGTACGGTTCGTTCGTTCATCAGGATCGTTGTTCGTTTGTCGTTTGCTTATTTATATAATACAAATAGGGAAATTGAAAACCCTCAAAAGTTGGTTCAAGCTTTTTTTGTTACTTACCATAATTTTTGTAATAAAAGAAACTTTTGTATGAGGAAAGTTTTTCCTTCTTGATTTAATTTCATTTGTGCTTTTTGTGCGTACTTGCCTGTTGTTTTTGTTGTGTTAAGGATAAAAAAGTTTCTAAGATGCGGTTTGGTATTTTTTATTTCTAAATCATCAACATTGTGGTTAGTACGCTTGCATGCACATTCTCTTTTTGTTTTCGACAAAAGGGACGGTGTTCCATTACCAGAAAATCTAATTTTCTGAAAAAGAAACAGAAAGGATAAGTTTTAGAAAATGTCCTTAATTTAAAATATTTGTATTTGGTACATCATCGTTTGGCTATACAGTTAGAGAATTTATGAAGATTTGCAATTAGGAAAGTGATTCGCATTATCCTATAAATTCCCACCTTCTGCTGCTTGTCTGTATGCGTTTGTATCTTACCAATCAGATGGATGGTGACAAATTGAACTTGCATTGCCAAGTGTTGGCATTATACTGTCCAAAAAATACTAGAACAACGTTTTTGTTAAGTTGGCGCCGATTATTTTAATTTGATTGTTTTTCGTTATTACTAAAAATTGTTGGAAATCTCGGAATATTTCGTTTTTTTCATGTAACATGAACTAAACCGGATCAGATCACGCATCAAGAAAGACAACTAATATTAGGCATGGAACCATAGTTTGAAAAGTAGTGCATTTTAATTAAAATTATTAAAATCTTTAGCGTGTTTCTATGGCAGCCAACAGGTTTTTGATTCGGGTATAGACTTCACTTATTCAAATGAAACTTCACAAACACCGATCGAGTTATCTACTTTGCCACTATAAAACTACTTAGCCAATATCGGTGGAACTTACCAGAATGCGTCATCCTAGTCGGCCTTTTGATGTACTTAGTTTTCTATAATGTTTTAACCCTCAATGGGGATTATATTGAAATTAATGAACGGCACTCTCTGGCGTAATTTACTTAAAGTTGTGACAGTTTTGTGATTATGAAGTGTGCACCGTGGTTTTAGACTCAGCCGATGTACTCCATTGTAAGGGTATTGTCGTATTTTTGACAGCGAACAAGAAACACGCTGAAATAATTTTTGTTGGAAAACAAATTTAGTTTTATTCGTTCCACTGCATATTGTAGTGAAGGCTGGAAAATTAACAGGATTAAGGTTAATTATATAATTCAACAGGCTGTGTGCCTAGTCCATAGCAAGGAATAAATCGAATTAAAATTAAAATGATGGAGTTCGTGCGATTGTTGTGCACGTGCTTATAAAAATTTGAGGTTATAATATCCGCCATTTTCATAGAGCGGGGGAATCGACGAGTGTCGATAACTAAACCATGATAAGTTTACGTTCGCGATTAATGGCTGGAGGACCTTCAATTGAAGTCGTAGGGTAAGATTGAAAGAACGGAAGCGTTGGCCATTAGCCAAACTGATTTTTTTAAAGAACAATTCCAATTCAAAAAAAGCTGACAAACTAAGGGCGGTAGTAGCAAGCCAAAGCCTCGATTGGGCGATATTGGTCATTGAGATTGTGACTGTGCACACATAAGAATAACAAGAACAATTCATCTATAAGAAAGAGAATCAGTTTTAGGCAATGAATTTCTATGTCATGGCTTGATGTCAAGTAGAGACAAGAGTATACTTGGATATGGGACTCGTCAGCTACTAACCATATGAGAATTCGGTTCGAACACTTTGTGGCGATAACGTATAAAGGTGTGCAAAGGTGATAAGATCATGGATCGATAAAAAGAGATATCAACATTCGGGGACGTACATATGCTGTAAATTCCTATAAATTTATTTTCGTCGCAAAAGCTTTCGAATCGTGGCCATCGATTGGAATCGAATAGTAAGCGTAACAGGCCGTTTCAAATGCTGATCTAAGTTGAAGAATTATCGAAGTTCGATGAGGCCATCGCAAATGTGGTGATCAAAAATATTTTACTTTACGCATGACACCAAAGCAAGATTAAATACAGCTATGGAAACATTGATCGTTACAAAGGTAGATTGGTTGTGTGGTGCTTCATACATTAGTATAGTTATTACATCGATATGAGTAATGCTAGTTCGACATAAAGGCACCTTTTCTGAACGGTGATTTGTAAGAGGACGTTTATATGAGTCAGCCGGATATGACGATAGGAGTAAACGAGTGTGCAAGCTATCCACGAGCAAATACGATTAAGTGGCAGCGGATGAACAGGCGGCCGACATAATGACCAAATTGTTACAAAATGTTTTTTTTTGCATATTGTTATAGACGGCACCAGCCGACCCGCAGATTTGAACTAGTCATGCAGCGGCCTCACGCACGGTGATTTTGCCGTCTAATACTCAGGGTATTGGGTCGTGGGGATTTGGAGGCTTGCATCACTCTGCCCTACACCGTGTTTACAGATAATTAAAAATAAAACGCAAATTAAAAATAAATAAAAAAAACCCGGATGTTACGCCGAAATTCGTCGGACGAAACTTGAGGAACATAGTAAAGTAATCGTAACCGCGTGTGCCCATCCGACAAGTACCCAGTATGTTGCAGAAATCCCTCCCCACATCGACACCGAAATGCCGATTCCCAGCAGCATTAGAGGGTAGGGACGCCTCTCCACCAAACCTAACCTGTCTTCACCCGGAGAGACCTCCAACGAATCTCTCACAATTCACACTTCGACAGCTTGACACTGCCGAAGTGCCACGAAGAGACCACCCACTGGATTGTACGGTCGCCCCCGAACAGACGACACAATCACTGTACTCACCACACCGTTCTTGTGGATGTCCTGCAAAGGGAATGAAGGGGAGTGGTCTCCCTCCCACCATACCGTTCCGACACAAACTTTAGTATTCCATTTTAAAAAAAAATTCCATGAAACAGAAAAAAAAACTAAATCCGGATGATGGGAATCGCAGTGCATTTTTTTTTAGTTAATAGCCGAGAAAGCGGGAAAAAAATATTCGTAAGAGAAAAATTAAAAATAAAAATAACCGCCTCCATTGTGTTTATGAAAGTGTGCACCGTGGTGTTACCCTCGATTTTGCGAGTTTTGTTGTATTTTTGACAACGAGTAAGAAACACGCAGAAAGAGCTTTTTGTTAGAAAAAAAATTGTTTTACAAACTTCAGCGTAGTTATTTTTATTCGTTCCACTGCGTATTGGACTGAAGGTTGGAAAGTTACCAGGGTTAAGGTTAACTCGACAGATTATTTACAAATTGATTGAACAGTACAGAATTTCAATAAGTAATGAACGACCCAACTTTGAGGTATTTTTAGCTTTCTTCTGCTTCAAATTTTAATGAGTCTTCACCCAGCACACATACTGACGCTCCAATGTCGAGCACTCTGCATTAAAGCTTTTTTAGTACCACTTAAGCGTACGGTCATTTTAGGAAAGACATTTTTTAAATAACTAACAAACAGAGTTTAGGTAACCGGCGCGTTTCTTTGAAATTAGCAAAGATTTCAAGCAAGGATTAAAATTTGTGTGGAAGGATGAAGGAAGGAGGGGGTATTTACTTACCTATATAGCTAGCTCACCAACACGCAGCCATGCCCCTGCTCCTGGGATATGGAATATGGACATCTGGAACGGAATTCCGGCCACTTCTTAAACGAATATCATGCGATTGGGTAGTCTGGGTGGTTATCGCATTCAAGAGCAGGGTAAAATAAACGTCTCCTTTGTTATTTGAGGGTTCCGGGTTTGATTCCTGGTGGCAACGAGACAAACAGTTACGACTGGTTCTTTTTAATGTATCACGTTTCTGAATATCTCAATCTAAGTTATAGGCTTTTTTCCCTAAATATCTGAGACGGAACTCCGCCATTTCCTAACCAATGGCTATGGGATTTTTAGGTTTTATGAAAATGGGATTCTAAAAGATATTTGAAAGAAATTTTTGAATATGGCACTTGGGACAGAACTAGGTTATGTTTAAAGAGATCATCATGGAACTTGTGAACTCGATAGAAATGGGATTCCAAAATGGGTTTTGGGAAAAGTTTTGAAAACAAGCCACCTGCGATGGAACTTGGTCATTTTATGTTTAGTAAAACATTTAGAGGACTAGTTTTCAGTTCATGTTACACGCCGCGCTGAATACGGTTGTGTTAAATGTTGCGTTAAATTGTTCCGTTGTTTACATGACATTTTTACGTAAAATGTTTTACAGAAAAACCTTGATTTAACAGACAAATTTGGGAGACTGTTAAATCCGGTTGTCCGTTAAAACAGAACGTTTTTAAATTTAATCTATTCGATCGAATTTAATCTGGGACGGAACTCATTTCTTAGCCGATTGTGTTGGGATTAGATATGTTGGATGGAAATGGGATTCTTAAATGATTTTAGGAAACGGTCTGGAATATGGCCACCTGGAATGGATTTCGATAATTTCTTAACTGATTGTGTTGAAATTGAATATTTGGTGGATAGAAATAAGATCTTTCAATAACTTTTTTAGGAAGTTCTGGAATATGGCCACCTGGAACGGAACACGATAATTTATGCTAGGGCGGAACTCGGTAATAAACAGGCGTCCTTATTAGTGCAAGCAGTACGTGATGTTAGCATGTTTCTGATAAGGCTGGATACCTTAACATCTATCACCAGTACGTGACCCACTCATGTAATTAGTGGGTTAGCGGCAGGCTAACTAACTACTCCCACAAAAAATCACGTTATGAACCCTACACAGAGGGCTCGGATAAATTTATAGTATTCTTATCAACAACGACCTCGAACACTGTTTACGGGAACATGGAATATGATGTCTTCTAAGACCTTGAGATTTCCAGAACCTTTCGAATCACGTGGAAATTTATACTTTTGACGTTCGTCTGGGAGTTAATCCCATAAAACAACCAATAATTACAGTCTATACTACGGCCATAACCAGGAAAGAGGAAAATTATGATTCGGTTTCTCATCCTCTGTCGAGTACAGTACTTTATCATTTTATAATCCAAATCTAATTTGTTGAGTTGCCTGAGTTCCGTCCAAGGTGACCATATTCCAAAAGTTCTTCCATAAATTATTTAATAATCCTATTTCCACCCATCATATCAAATCCCATCATAATAGGTTACGAATTGGTCGAATTCTGTCCCAGGTGGCCATATTCCAGAATTTTTTTCGAAAAATCATTTAAGAATCCCCGAACCCATTCATCATAATGGGCAATCGAAAAATGGAAAATAAAAAATTGCCCGTTAAATCGAGAGCCCGTTAAATCGAGATTCCGTTAAATCGAGGGTCCGTTAAATCGGCTTCGTTAAATCGAGGGTTTACTGTATATCGCTAAAAACAATTTCAAATTTTCCCATCGCCTCCAAAATCATAGTCCCAAAATGCACGAACTCCGCAACGAACTGTAGTGTTTGGATAACCATCGACTTCTTGTAATTAGCGATGACATATGTGATTTTTTAATTTTTGAGCTTATGTTTTACCAAACATTTGCGATTCAGGTGGAGCTTGAACCCCGTTCCTGTTTTTTATACGATTATGATTGGAATGAGTATGTCGGATGGAAATAGGATTGTGAAGGAAATTCTGAAATATTACCATCTGATATGGAACTTGGACCACTCTACCTTCAAACAAAGTAAATATAGACATTTACCCGACTTTTCGCTCGCAGTCTAAAATGATTTTTGGAATTCTTCTGAAATATGGCCACCTAGGACGAAACTTGGATATTTCTTAACGATAATGATGCATTTTGGTAGGTTGAATCCTAAATAATTTTTGGAAGAAATCCTAGAATATGGCCATTTAATGCATGTTGGATAAAAATGAGATTCTGCAATATTTTTTGGAAACAATTCTGAAATTTGGCTATCTGGGGTGGAACTCGACCTTTTCTTAATAGATCTCATGGAGATTGGGTATGTTGAAAGGAAATGGGATTCTAAAGCCAATTGTGGAAGATCTTGGACATGGCCAACTCTAAAATGAATTTTTGAAAAAGTTCTGGAATATAGCCCCTTGGCACGAACCTCGGCCATTTTTTATTAGATCATGTTGGAATTATTTATGTTAATTAACCTTTAGTTAATTGATTTGGAGTGTGAAAGAACATGGTAACTGTGCTTCTATTTCCCTCTTGCTTGCTACTAGACCCAATTACACAGAGAGACTGCCTATTCTAGTAGCTGATTACGAAGTATCGGGCGCAGAGACTCTGCCTACAACAATTTTCAATAGCGTGTTCTCGTGTTTCTTTTTGACCAAATGAAAGTTTATATTTCTTGATTAATCGAAAGATAACTTTCACCGAAGACCAACCTGGGGCGGTATGTTGTACCATCACTTCGAATCGAAATTCGAAAAAAGTCAAACGGCGGTATGTTGTATCATTTTCGAAAAGCAAAAAAGATACAACTTTCACTTTTTCGATTCGACTTTTTTCGAATTTCTACTTTTTTCGATCGAAGTGATGGTACAACATACCGCCCCTGGTATCGTATACCTCAGAAGTTGTTTCTTGTCTGTACTTATTTAAGTACACCGTATTCGAAATGAATTTCCTTGCCATCTACACTGAATATAAAAAAGCAAACAAATAAATTTTATAATTTACACTTTCGGTAACCTAAAAAAAAATTGAAAACAAAAGAATATGACTCGTTATAAAAAAAATTATTGAAGTTGAGTCATAAACGTGTAATTCCCCGGTGTTCTCATTTAATTAATTTTTATTGTGTAGCAAGTAAATTATTTTTGTGAAACTTGAACAATTTGTTTATAAGGTACTCTCTAAAAATTTACTTGTAAATATTGTACTTTGAGTACATTGGTAACACAGCAACGTTATAATTATCTTATTTGTGTATTTAGGAAAACCATGAATCCTATAAATACCAGCTTGTTTTATAGGAAATTGTACGAAAATTTCGAAGCGGCCATCGACGATATCGAGGATGAACAAAAAGATGTAGAGATTGATATTGTGCCACCGGACGCAGACTATCAAACTGACTAGATAGAGGAACACGATATTCAAGACGATACGCTCCCAAAGGGATGTTCCAGGTCAAATAGAAATTTTTTCTAGAGAAAATGATAGTTCTGATGACGATATACCGTTAGTTGGTTTGTTTGCAAGATGCGAGCTACCAATAAACTGGTAAAACCTGTTGAAATTCCCTCAGTTTGGACGAAACAAATTTTTACAAACCAGATGGAAAATGGAAATGGGCATATTAATCGGCAACAACTTGTTGCAAATTATGTAGAAGGGTTTAATCCTGTCGAAATTTTTGAAAAATTCTTTGGCAGTGAAATTATAAATCTAATAATATTAGAAACGCATCGATATGCCAGACAACATATTAATCACAGTTTCACAGTATCCGAAGCACAAATAATCGGCATTTTTTATGTAGTGGATACCATAGACTGCCAAGGGAAACTTTATAAGGCCGCTATTGAAATTGTTGAACAAAAAATTTATGTAATGGGGATATTTCATCACAATCTTTCAATAATGAGGCCATGGTGAAATATTACGGTCATCACTCATCAAAACAATTTATACGAGGTAAGCCAGTCTGATTTGGATACAAGGACTGGATGTTGTGCAGTTCAACCAGTTATTGTTTCAAATTTGACACTTATTGCAGTGCAAAACAAAATTATAATATCAACGTGAGAGATAATATGCCATTAGGGTCTAAATTAGTGTTAGAACTCCTAGAAGCCGTCGAAGTACCTCGTGCGATCATATAATTCGACAATTATTTTAACAACAACAGAACCAAGAAGTGCCCATTTCCGTCTAATCAGGAAATATCAAAACAGAACCGTGGATATTTTACGCATCAGCATGACAAAGAAAATCAAATATTACTTGTGAGATGGAAAGATAACAGTAACGTTACCATGATGATCAACTATCAAAGGTGAAAAGATGGTCAAAGGAACAAAAAAAGAAAATCGATGTACCACAGCCTATAGATTGTTTGCCAACTATAATGCAGCAATGGGTGGTGTTGATCATTTAGATCAAGGTGTGAATAACTATCGGGTCAGCATACAAGCAAAAAAATGGTGGTGCTCTCTATGGACACACATGCTCAATGTGACAATTATAAATGCTTCGAAGCTCCATATTTTACTGTAAATCTTCGATCGTCATTTTAGAAAAGTTTGGAACCGAACAAGTAGTGTAGTGGTTAAAGCTTCGGTATTTGAACCGGGAGACACTCGAATCTAATGCTAGCAGAGGCAGGATGCAAAAGCAAATTTTCGTCATCGATTACGATCGGTGAATTTAATAAACGCAACTAACACCCTCTGTTGGAGTGCAGAACGCGAATGAAAATGGTGTAATTTCGAATTTTCTTTTAGTTACGCAGTGTGGTAGTAACATGTCGGGATGCTACATTGAATAATCATAGTGAGATCGAGGACCGTAAAAACATGAAAGCGGAACCGTTTAATCATTAACTGATCAGAACACTCAAAATTACATCGCCTTAGAAACTTCAGATTTAAGAATTTTCAGAATTTTCATGTTACAGCGAATATTCATATTTTTATCAACAAACATAAATAAACATTGCCTAAAAACGGTTAACATTCACTAATTTTATTTCACCTAAAACACAATTCGCGTTATTGATTATTTAATTTTCGGTTGATACTTTCATCTAACTTTAACTGAATTTTTCATTGGATTTCCACTCAACTTTTTTTTCGAATTATATTCGCACAATGTTAAAAGATTTATGATTATTTAAAATAATAATTGGACTCGGTGAATTATGACGCATTATTTCTGACTGCCTTTTAAGAGTTGAGTTTTGAGTGAAATTTATAAATATTTACAACTTGAGTTCAACTGTCGTAAACGTAACGAACGATTAAAAATAAGACAGCCCCTCAACTATAAATAAATTTTAATTTTTTTTTACAAAAACACCTACCTATTACTTGTTGAATACAAATTATGTAAATGTCTGTCAGCAGAGAAGTTTTTTTTTAATCTAACTGACGTAAAGAAAATTGTTTAATTTCCTTCTCGTACATAAATTTTAATTGTTGATGTAAAGTTAATTAATTGTACACGTTTCTTGTATAGATATCTTGGGAGTCGACAACTCTTGGATTTTGGTACACGGAGCTTTTAGAGCGTAACGCACAATTTCGCACGTGGCTCATCACCGACCGACCAAAGGTAATGTACATATACATATTTGACCACGCTATAACGGTTATTTTCCCAGCATAAAACATACTTATGTACAATAATTAAATTTCTCATCTCGTTCTATGTATTATGTGCTGTATACGATACCGGCGCTTTATAATTATATTTTCAAAAACAACAAAGGTATTCTGGATGACAGGATTTTTTAATCCACAAGGATTTTTAACCGCAATGAGACAGGTAATTTAATTATGTTTATAAAAGTAATATTGTTGTTGTGTGAGTGTGTATATATGTTGTAATATTCTTAAGAAATTTCTACCGCACCCGATTAATACACGTGATTACACACACACACACAGAAATTTCTTAGAATCATACCAGACAACCACGTATATCAAACGGTTTATTGTGTTACACAAAAAATAAAATTCTCGCAAATCATTATAATATGATAAGCGCGAAATTAATTCAAGATTTGAGATTTTTGAATGATATCATGTTTTGTTTTACGTCTATACACTTGCAGGAGGTTACGAGAGCACACAAAGGATGGGCATTGGATTCGGTCGTGCTTCAAAATTTAATTACACGTTATAATAAGGAGGATATAGCGGAGGGACCGAACGAGGGTGTTTACGTATATGGATTATTTCTTGAAGGTATTTATATATTGTCATCATCCCCCCCATACTGAAATCAAAAACATTTGTTGAAACTCGCAACAAATTACATCATAAAATTTAAATAAAAATTAAGATTTATAATTTTATTACAATTTTATTGCAAAACCCGCGCATCCTCGCCTATTTCCCCCCAAAAGAAAAAAAAAATAATCTTTTTGAAAAAATTTATTGAGTAGAAAATGACTAAGTATAATACACAGTTGTATACATATAACGTTATTTGCTGTTCTTCGGCGAATCGAATTAAGAATGATTGACCTAAATTTGTATTGCTATATAGAGGCGTACTTAAGCCATCCATCGTCTCCGGATCTCCACCTTATCGCACGCATACAAATTTTTAAGAAATCTTGAGAAACGACTCTCGATTTTATACAAGTAATAATTCATGATGTTTTACACTTGAGTGAAGTATATTTTGTGTTACCCCCGATATGTTTACACGACGGATCATCAATCATTTCTACATAAATCATTATGATGGTTTTTATTTTGGGAGATTTTCTGTTGGTGCTCGTATATAAATTAATTCGGATGAACGTGGGTTTTGCATAAAATATGAAAATAAAAATATTTCCAGTAAATCTCACTAAATTAATTATAATATTTCCCGCACTTTTTTTATAAACTATTAGATATAACTGTAACAAAATTTGTCACTTTTATATTGTTAGTAAGCCTCATTGAACTCGGTTACAAAATTTTTACTACTTAGCCTAGAGAGTCAATATTTTTCACAAGAAGAAAATTTTAATACTTTAATTACTCGTAATGAAGGACCGACTAACATAATTAATTTTCATGTTTTTCCAAGTAGAAAATTAAACGGGTTAGAAAGAGTTAGCAATAAGGTAGAAAGGGTTACACATTGGTAACAGTATACATAAAAATACTTTTCCTTATTAAAAATACAAATTCTGATGAAAACCAGTTGGTTCGAGATTTAATTTTTCCTCGTAATAATTTTTCTACAAGATTTAAAAAAGCTTAATTGTATACCATAGGATCGTGTCGTATCGTAAAATTAAGAAAGGATTAAGTTTGGGTCGATAATTTCATCTGTACAAATTAAATTATGTGCTTTAGAACGTCTGGTTGAACGAATACTTTAAAGTCGTTTAAATTAAAGCAGTAATTGGTATGTGATATAAGGGTTGTTTAAAAAAGGGTATCGCTAATGGTTTGGTTAAAGATGCTAGACCGCTGATTTTACTAAGACAACGACTTTAATTTAAGGGATCCCAAATTTAATTCAAATGGAATTATTAATTTAACCCATTTGGGCTCAGAACTTTTCTCTCCGACCGCCTTTCATTATTAAATAACTCTTTCAAAATGGATGAAAAAAAACCATTGAGGTTGAAATATAGGGGTGGCCAAAAATGATACGGTATTTAAAAAATAACAAAAAATCTGGCTAGCTTTTCAGTCGTAAACGTTATAATTCAACCACAATTTGCATTTGCGTGCGGTTTCAGATGTGACATGGATAAGTAAAGTCCGAGTATAACAGCACCCCTCAAGTTAGACCAATTCGTAAATGGCTGGGTCACATATTTGTAATTTATTGTGTTAAGGTTGAATGAATTCGAGTTGCAACAATAACAGTGAACGCTGAACACCTGTGATAGATATCAGGACATATTTTTGGTAGCGTCATAATCTCATTAAATAAATTAAACGCTTTACGAATGATTAAATGATAATTACCAAATTACCACTAAACATACGTTTTTATTTTATTTAACCATATGATGCTACACAAAATTTGACCTGATTTTTGCCACACGTGTTCACTGTTAGTGCTACAACTCAAATTCTCACTTTTTCGCGGTTCGCTGTTAATGTCTTACCTTACTCAGTGGGGTCATAGGGGGGACAGGAGGTTACGAGTTATACATCATAGTTGTGTTCATTTCCATTACCGATCGTAATCAGATGAAGAAATTGATTTTGCATCGCCTACCTCTGATTTGAACCCGGTACCTCCCGATCCAAACGCCAAAGCTTTAACCACTGACCGTTTGGTCGATATCGGCATCTGTTGGTAGTTTATTTATTGTGGTTTCAGTTCTGGCATGGGATAAAAGTCCAAGTATCATTTTGAGCATAAGTCGCGTTGACGTCAATCTCCCTCCCAGGTCCTATTAGTAGTCCAAGAATTGGTTTTTTATTAGTACGCCTCCCGAACCACAAAGTGAAACCACTCGAACTTTTGTGTTTATGCAGTTAGAAATTTTATTGGAGGAATGTTGTCCTACTTGATGAGTACGATGTTTGTATATTCATCTGATCATTTTCTTCTAGGCTGCAACTGATTCAAATTTTTGCTATGCCATCTTCTCCAGGTTTAATTTTTCTATACCAGCTTCGAACTTGTTGTGCCATGAATGTTTGTTTTCCCATTCTATTTTATGGAATTGATTGTAACGATGCACCGATCAAGAAGTACCCAGGAGTTAAAAAAGTAACATGTGTGAGATTGGTGGTTAGTGGTGCGAGTGTTCTTCAATTTAAGCAAGCCTCTACTAGTAAATTGACCATCGATAGTTCTTGAGAAGTCAGTGTTGCTTCTCCGATGATTATTAATAAGCATCTGTTAACTGACTTCAGAGAAGCTTTTCAAGTCATCCAAAATGTAATGAAGCCGACGTTCTGAAATGCCATGTTGTTTCATCATTTGTTAACAATGAACACGTTGACGACCACACGACGCATATGTGCGTCATGCGGTTTATACAATGAAATTTTGGTTTAAATAACCGGCGACTCGCTTATTCGTCACACTATTTTTATAACGTCACAAACCTCACAAAACACTCAAATAAAACATTTACTCTACCATTAGGCTTCAATTAGCTCATTTCATGCAATTTATCATCTGATCTGTGGCCACTCCAGGCTAGGGTAGCTCGGTCGTCACTCGGTCGTGAATATATGTTGGTTATTGCGGAAATCTTGTAATGTTTTATCTAATGTTTCTAATGATTTTATTTTTATGCGTCTTTGTGCATTCGTCCCAAATTTATATTTTGCATTGTCGCAATGTTTTTGATATGTTACATGTTAGTGCTTTAGTTATTTTCATATTTAATGTTGTTATACCTGAAGAAGTAATTGCTAATATGCTATGTTGTTTTAAGATCTTATATTGGCCAAAAGTAATGATATGCAAAATGTTTTTTCAGTTCTCCCTGGAGCATATAAAAATATAATCCAACTCTTTGATTATTTACAGGTGACAGGTGTATAAACATGATTTTGATGTTGATTCAGAATATCTATGGGATTCGCAAACACTTTGAAATCTATCATTTCTGTGATGTAATTTAATGTCACGTTAATCAAATTGGTCTCCAGCAATAACTATTGCAATTTCATTAATTGTTGGCACCGGTGATGTTTTGCCGGCTAGATCTCAAGGTGATGGCATGGGTCGTGGGTTAATAGAGGCTTGCGTGTTTCTGGCCTACACCGTGGAACAGAATAAACAAAAAACAAAAGCAAATTAAAGTAACTGAAATTATGTTAAAGTACACCATAATTCGTTGGACGAAACTTGAACAACGTAACAAAATTAATGATAACCTGGTGTATCCATCCAGCGGCGACTGAATTTCACCGGGTAACAAGTACCCAGTGTGCCAAAGAGACCCCCGAATGACCCATCGAAGCATCATAAGAGGGTAGGGACGTCTCCTCAACAGACCAGGCCTCTCTTCACCCGGAGAGCTCTCCAGTGACTCTCCCACAATACACACTCCGATAGCTAGAAACTACCGGAGTGCCACGGGGAGACCGAGTGGATTTTACGGTCGTCCCTGAATGGACGACACAAACGCTGGACTCACCATTTTGATCCGGCGGATATCTCGCCGAGGGGATGAAGGGGAGTGACGAGCCCCGCCTGCAAACATGCGCGATACGAAATGCGAATTCCTTCCCAACATACCGACCCTTATAAAATTTAGTAATTCATCTTATTCATTGAAGAAACCAAAATAAAATAAAATAATCAGCTGAAATACAAAAAAGGAAAATATAAAAATGCAGCCAAGATATATCTGCCGTACGGAATTTTATTCAAAAATCAGAACAAACCCAACAATCGTCCAAAAGTAAAATCAAAATAATAAAATCTGAAAAGAATTGAACAAAAAATTTGAAAATTAAAACAAAAATTGAAAATCAAAAAATTTAAATAAAAAGAATTCGCACCTTTAGTCCCGGTTGGTACCTTTAGAAAGAGCTTTAAGCAAAACGAATTTGGTGAGGTGGTCTAAGACGATTATTATAATTGTTTTGCCTTGTGATTAGCGAGGATATGGACGCAACAAGTCAACATAAATGCGCTGTCAGGTTCTTTCCACAACGGATAATTACCCCATCGGTGGTTTTGTAATACAATTGGTCGCCTTCGTTGTTTTACAGATTTGACAATGTGTGACAAACGCTTGTTTGGCCATTCCTGGCCAATAATAAAATCTTTGTAATTTTTCGACGGTTTTTCAAATACATCCATGCGAGGAAAGTGGTTCATTGCGCTCCTTCTTGATCAATGACATTTGCTAGGCATCAGGAACCCATAATTTCCAGACCAAGATATCTGTCAAGTCCATATTCTTCGTTGGCTCTAAGAGTAAGTATATGTGCTTACCATTTACATGAAAAGCGGAATACGTGTTAGGTTCTCCTATAATGAATCATAATGAATTCGTGATAGTGTGTCCGGAACTAAATTGTATTTGCCTTTTTGATGCTCGATTTTAAACTTGTATGCCTGAAGCTTGAGACTCCATCTCGCAAGCCTGCCGCTAAGGTCGGCCTGGTTCATCAGCCATTTCAAACTAGCATGGTTCGTTGTTACCGTAAACTCGTATCCCTCAATGTATGCTCTAATTTTTTTAATAGAGGTATTACCGCAAGGCATTCTAATTCCGTCGTAATTTTTTTGTTCCTTGTTAAGTTTCTGTGGCATAAACGCAATTGGATGCTCGTTGCCATCCTGATCTTTTTGGTATAATATCGCTCCAACACACTCCGTACTCGCGTCGCATCTTATAAAGAACGGCTCATCAAAACATAGATTTGTGAGCACTGGAGCTGTGGTTAAAAGCTTTTTCATTTTATTTAGCGCTTCCTGCGCCCTAATTGCCCACTGGAATTTGCCTTTTTTAAGACAATCTGAAATAGGTGCTGTAATATTGGCATAGTTATCGATAAATCTACGGTACCAACCACACATTCCTAGTATAGGTCTGGTTTGTTTTACACTAGATGGTGGGGGTAGATTTACAAATGCGTCTATTTTTGACGGAATAGGCCTAAGCCCTTCTTGTCCCAATAGGTAACCTAAATACTTGATTTCTCGCATAACGAACTTGTTTTTTTCGACGTTTATTGGGTCTATTTTTTAATTCATCCCGAGCAAGCAGGCTTACCCGGGGTAGTGTACACCGAGCAAAAGTTGTACTGGGTAAAATTGTCCGGTGTGCATAGAGTAATAAATTGTTTTTTATTTTGCACACTCTTCGTACACTGACATTAATTTCAGAGTAAAATTTAAAGAACCGAGTATGCACTGTGTAAGCACAGTTCACAAATAAAAACGCAGTGTACCGGGTAAAATTACCCAGGTTGAATAAAAAAAATACGAAGTAGATTTTGACAGCGCACTGTCTGCTTGGGATGAATTAAAAAATAGGCCCATTGTTAGACCGGCTGTCCGTAGTCTGTCTCCAACCAGCTCTAACAACTCAAGGTGCTCTTTCAATGTACCGGTGACGATGAGCAAGTCATGCGGTATAACCTTATGCATCAAGCGGCACATTGACTGGGCTGCATTACACAGCCCAAACGGCATCACCCAAAACTGATAAAGTGGTCGGCCCTGTACGGTAAATGAAGTCTTGTCTCTAGCAGATTCCGCTAGTGGAATTTGCCAGAAAGCGTCCTTCAAGTCCAATCCTGTGATGTTTTTTGTCTCGGACAACCGGCCTAGCAACCCGTCGATCAGTGGTAACGGATACGCGTCCTTCTCGGTGGCGCTGTTTGGCTTCCGAGCATCCAGGCATAGCGTGACTTCTCATTTGGTTTGGTTACTATGGTGACAGGAGAACTTCATGAACTTTTGCTTTCCTCTATTCCACTGAGACTGAGCATACGGTCCATTTCCTCATAAATCGCTTTTTGATGAACTGGCGAAATCGCGTAATAGCGTTGCTTTATTGGTTTGCAACCTAAAAACAACAAACAAAATAGCTGTCATTCAATTTTCAACAATATTTACGGCATACTCGTTACGACTAGTATGGCTGGAACGTCATTAAAAATTAATGTCGTCAAAATTTTTTAATTTTATTTTATTTTTTTTTAATTTTATTATTCTTTTATGGTTGATGTAGCAGCTCTTGAGTGATGTCTGTCATTAATTTCAATGTTTGATTAAACTCCATATGTGCGGATTCTCTGAGGAATCACAAAACCCATGTAACTCCACATTGGCGATGATCGAATTTGTCTTTATTTAAATTTTTTAAATACGTTAATTATTATCGAAACTGCAGCAATTTGGTCTGTAATTGGATTGGTAATGATTGGTCTCAACCTACACGAATTTGCCATAATTCTTGCATGATGATTGTTGCTACTATATAATCACTGAGGCAAAGAGGTCGTTATTTGTCGACTGTTATCAAGTTCAAAACCTTGTAAGATAATATGTCTTGTTTATGGGTCCACAATATACCAACTGTTTTTATGGTTATGGTCAAATTTTAACAATGCATTTTGTTCTCGAATTTCTTCAGGAACGTGTTTCAGGAATTATTACATCTGAATTTCTGATGAAATCAGATGGCTGGACTAGCATAATCGTTAACGACTGGTAGCCGTTTAAAAAGATAGTAATCTTAAATGAACCGTCAAAGACCACTTGCAGTTTGATGGTGGTGTTGATAGGTTTCAATACAGCGTGGTGTGGTAAATTGTAACTTTGTTGTGATAGCGGGTTTGGATCTACTTCCACCATATGACCCAAATTTTGGTACTCCCTAATGAAGCCATACATTAATTTTAATTTCTAACTTGTTTTTCTGCCTTGAATGGTAGTTTGACAATGAAGCTTTCATTGAGATCACATGTAAAATTAATTGCGAAGTGTACTTCATATACTGTTCCTATTCGATGAGGTAGATGTTTGATTTCAGGAACTTTCTCTATTTGCAATAGAACTTCTCTATTTGTTGATTTAACTGACAACTACTACTGACTATCCAACCAAAAACAGTTTTATGCAGAATAGGAAGTTCATAAAATTGCTTGATTTGTCGGCTTCACGCACGGTGATTTTGCCGGCTAATACTCAGGGTATTGAACCGTAAAGATTTGGATGCTTGCGTGATTCTAGCGTACACCGTGGATACAGAAATTAATAAAAAAACGCAAACTAAAAATAAATAATAAAAAAACCGGAAGTTCCGGTGAAATTTGTCGGACGAAACTTGAGGAACATAGTAAAATAATTATAACCGGATGTGCCCACCCGACGACGACCGGATCTCCCCGAGTGACAAGTACTCAGTCTGTTAACGAGACCTCCCGAATGACCCATTGACCCCAAAAGGCCGATGCCCAGCTGTAACGAAGCAGCATTAGAGGGTAGGGGCTTCTCCCCAAGAGACCAAGACTCTCTTCTCACGGAGAGACCTCCAACGAATCTCCCACAATTTACACATCGACAGCATGAAACCGCAAATTTGATAATGAATGGGAGTGACAAGCCCAGCCTGTAAATATGGCACCGGCACAGAATGAGAGTCGCCCTCCCATCATACCGAACCGAAAAAATTTAATAATTAATTTTCTTTGTTTTCATTTGTTACACAAAAGGAAAGAACAAGGAAGCGGAAGAATAAGGATCATAAATGCAAGAGTAATCGCAAAATATTTTTTGTTCATTTACTTAAAACAAAGAAAAAAATGAAGGAGGGAGAAGATTAAATCCCACGGAAAAGGATCAAACCAGAAAACAAAATAAAGAAAGGAAAGCAAAAGAAAATACAATCAAAACTTATTGTCGCCGAGCAAAATTTTGGTAGCGAACCCATTGTGCAACCCCGGTCGCGTGTACAAGCACCGTAACTTGGGTGCCCGATTACAAACATACAAAAAAAATTTGGAAATTTTTAAAAACTTTTTCGGTTTTTAGGAAGTTTAAAAAAACAATGGATAAAACAAAAATTTGCTTAGAGCTAATAAATAAAAAAATATATAAATCGTACCGTTTCTACAGTTGCGGTCTTAGTGCGGTCCTGCCACAAGCAACTCCAGTTACCCGGACCGTTGTGGTTTAGTTACCGCCAGGATGTTGTTGCGGCCAACTAGCGAAATATACCACATCACCAGTGATAACTTCAACTTGGTCACACCAAATACTATTGCGGCAGACCACCGAAATATTACACCAACAATGAATGAATGACCTTACTCGTCCACCCCAAACCATGCTACCCAAAATCGATTGGCCTCAACCGGACACCCGAAGACACGTTACTTTACTCTCAAACGTTCTCGTCTGGCCCCCCACAAATACAATACTTGTCTAACTGCCGACGAATAACTGGCGTTAACGTTGAATATTGACCACAAGAAACTAAGCGCGGCGGAATATCAGTTGATTCAATAATCGTCGACTACCGTGCCAGAAAACAAAACACCAACGATTATCCAGAAAACCATACACCTTTTATTCCGTTGGTCGATACCACTTTAGAGCCGCAAGTCAGCCGCCCGTAAAATAGGCTGCTGCTCATCGATACACTTTTATCTCATTAGTTTTATATTTTGTTTGGGAAAGGCCATTTTCTTAAACACATTATTATTTTTTTTAAACAGAACAATAACTTTTATTTTAATATTTATTAATAATATTGCTTAACGCCAGACTAAAAAACAACTTATGTTCAGCACGGAATTCAATTATCATTCCCTCTATAACTCGACTCTTTTAAAATCAAAATCAGAACTAAATTTTAATATTTTTCTTAAAAAATTCCAATCAAGACTGATTTTAGAAAAAAAATCTTATGCCAACAAGCTAAAAATGTAGAAAAATATATCTTATTTTTCCGTCTTTTGCTTGCTTGCGCACAAACCGATGATGCCCGGCGCAAAAAAAAAAAGCGCACGTGACGCGCCAAAAACACAAAACAAAAAATATCAATCTACATTTCATCCGCTCGTACACACGCACAAGAGCAAACATTGGTCGCGCTCTCACAAATCCATTCGACGTTTACGCGACATAGTAGGAATGGGAAAACGTGAACTAAGGTATAAAGACAAGCTCACACTGCACAAAAATATTTAGGTTAATGTCATAATACCGATGGCACTGCAATACAATGAAATTAAAATTTGAAATAAAGAGTAGGAAGCATTGTTAGGACCGTGAAGTCGTAACAACGTCATATGACTGAAATTTTCGGTTGGTATTATGAGATTGTGCATCTCGTTTTTCAAAATGTAACAATCATGATTTTTGTTACGACGTTTACAGGTACCTGATGTGCACTCATATTGCCTGTGGTATGGACTGAAACAATTAAGATCTTTGACACGATTTATGCGATATATAGTTCAAAGCTTGATAAATGTCTGTCATCAGTAAATTTTTTGCAATGTGGACATAACTTTGGTGATGATGATGTGGTTGCCTCAGCAGAATTGGATTGTGCTTGCGTATGTTGATTCACGATGAATTGTTTTAGCCCCTGTAGCAACGGGAAAGTTATCAGCGATAATTGTAGGTCGCTGCTAGTTTACGTTTTAATGAGTTGCAAGTATAATTTTCCATGCAATAGATATTTTGTTTGAATCGCAAGCCCACCAAATTTACATGCCATATTTCGCCGACGAATATAGTTCTTAGTGAGGTTTTGATTCAAATATTTGTAAAAGTCACGAATTGGTGCGGCTTTGTCGCTTTGCAAACTATATGGACGTGCTCACTCACCACTAAACCAAATATATCGTGACATTGGATGAAATCGAGTATGACACATAGCTGCTCTGAATATGGTGTGGTAGGCGATTGTGTGAAACACCAGCAGCGGAAAGTAGGTATAATACAATAAATGCATCTAGTAGTTCACTTTTGGTTACATTAGTTGCTTTCCAATCGACCACCGCAAGTACTTGTAAGTGCAAAAAATGTGTATTGGCTAAAGTGTCGATTGGAAAGCACAAAAAATACAAAAGCAAAACATAACCTACAAATGTGTAGTTTATTTGTGATAACTTTTTAATAAAAAAATGTCTATACCGAAATTTTATTAGCTCGTCACATACGACATCCAATTATATTTTTGACAGAAAAATACTACACACAATCACCTAGCGGACAAATTTATCGTAACTGCTTTTAACTACTCATAATAAAATGGTAGAGCAGTTGTGAGTAGCTAATTTAGCAAAGACAAAAACCATAAGTGCTTATAAGTACTTGCGGTGGCCGATTGGAAAGCAACTATTATTCCAAACTTTTTGTGTTAAGGAGAATAGAAATAGATAAATAAATGGCAGTTTGGATTAAAAATTACCAATACAAAGAAAAACATGCGAAAAAATGCATCACCTTTCATATAAAATAAATATGGGGTCTTGCCAGACTCGTGTATAGATTCGTCTTAATATTTTCATAAGTCGATATAGGTAATACAATTTTGGGAAGGTATACAAAAATTCAAGTCGCTAGCTCAATTAGGAATACACATATTTAAATTGCAATTAAAAATCGAAAAAGTTCTGGTCAGACCTCTGCGCGCATAACGGAGCGTTAACAGTTGATATTACGTTGATTGGTGTTATAACTGGCTTTGTTAAAACTGGATTGATCGATAAAATGCTGATGAATAGTTAAGCTACAATTCCGTTGGCTGCTGGTAGTTTGGCTTGAAGTTTCCGAGAAATCTATAGGTTGTTGGTTGTTTTTGGTGGCCACTGGTTAGGGCTAAAACAATAACACATCGAAGGTATCTATCAAACAAATTATTTTTGAGGGTTTTAAATACCAAATTTTAAGATTAATTGCTACAAAATATCAATATCAATTTACGGAATGGGCAGATATGCTACATTTTGGTAGCTGTACATCTGAAGGTATGGCCGTCGCAGCAAAATAGGTGACCATTACTTATAAATGACTTTTTCGTATTTTATGGTGTCAGACCAATTTTAAACCGCTTGACTTAAATCAATTACACACCGTAACGGTGGTTAATGTTATTCTATTTCCACCAGATCCATAAATAACTTTTAAGGCAATCGTCTATTTTTGGACAAAAATATATTAAATTTCCCAAATTGATTTATTTGATTGGCCCATAAATTTCCCGGTGTAAAACATTTTACGAACACGTCATACAGTTTCCGGAACATTTATCTTTCGCACACTCTTGTATTTTTACCTAATAAAATATAATCCTCCATTGACTATTAAATTAATGCCATAAAAATACGAAACAGAAAAGAATTCCAATTACCGCACACAAACACATACACGCACATACACATAAAATAAATACACAAACAAAATCCTCAAAGGACACATTCAGTACTTATTCCTTTCGAAGGATTAACGTCATTATTCTCGACACTTGTTGAACTTGGTGTTTTATGTTTTTTAAAATAACACATATACACACACACTCATATATATGAAAGAAAAAAATTGGAAAATCCTGACAAAGAGACAACGAAGAAATCAAAACAACGCAACCTCCCAAATGGTATTAAGATAAAATGAAATGTGCGACTTTATCCAACAACCTTTAAAATTTAAATATTTTTGGTTTGGCGTTGATTGTCTCAAATAACGATATTTAGAGGGACCCAAAGGACACATTTTATTTTTATAATACAACCTGACTATAAACAGGATAATGCGCGGTCCCTTTATTATTTTGTTTAATTTTGTTTTGATGATAAGGCAAAAAAAAATTCAAGGTGTTACGAGATACAACGGTAAAATATGCTAATATTGCCATAAAAGTTTTATTACTTATACACTTGAAATATTAATTAGTTGATTATAGAACGATATACGTTTATACGTCACATGTGTCGCTTAATTTTTTATTGGAGTACAACAAAAACTTATCGCAACTAACTTTTTTTGTACTTTTTTTTCAGGAGCATCACTTGAACGGAAAACTGGAAAACTTATCGAATCCAAACCAAAAGTGTTGTACGAGCAGATGCCGGTAATTCATATCTATGCGATAAATACGACTGCGGGTAAGGATCCAAAATTATATGAGTGCCCGATATATCGTAAACCACAACGCACGGATCAAAAATATGTTGGTTCGATTGATTTTGAAACGGACTTTTCACCACGCCATTGGGCCCTACGCGGTGTAGCACTACTCTGCGATATCAAATAAAATACAGTTATGCAGCATATTGCACTATATTATTGTTGTTGTTGTTACATGTTTGAGACATAGAATAAATAAAGTTATCTTGTTTCATTCGCTTAAAGCTTTTAGTATTTTATACGTTGTGCACATCCCCGAATTGTATACCACCACACATTTCACCAAGACGACGAAAAGGTAAGTAAAATTTTAAAATTCGAGAATAATCTCGGGTGAATTAAGATTTTAAAAATAAAAATTTTTAAGATGTTCGCTGTAAATTTTTAACATAAATATAAACACAGGTGAAGCACACGGGTGAACGAATATTTAGAACTTCAAGATAATATACAAGTAATTAATCAAGTCATCAAGGTGAAATAAGACATGGGATTTGAAATTTATTATCTGTAGATGTTTCGTTAGTTAGATTTTTTGGATTAATGTAGCAAAAAGTGTAGCTACACAAACTAACGAAAAGTGTAGGTGTTTTAAAACGTAACACTAAACATTTTTTTGAATCAAAATGTGCAGGCATGTATTTAGATTTTTAGAAACCTCATATAAAGTTTCGCGATAGCTCTTCAATAATTAAACGCGTCCCATTGCACATACCTTTCTTAGAATTTAGATTTCGTAGAAGCATTATGATGCTCTTTTTCAAAAGCAATACGTGAGGGGGCATGCGCCGTAGTAAATTTCTGCATCACCATGAATCAAGTCGATTATTCGTCAATTCATCTCAAGCGTCTGAGCATTCGTTCAAAAGTTTGTCATTAAAGTTGTGTATAAGAAGATCTTGCCTGAGCCACCGAGACCATCGATAAAAAAGAACTTACATTGTGCGTGATTGTTTTCAACTGCAATCATAATTTTGATGTATGCCGCAAGCTGCGGGCTTCATTCAGCTTTCCAATTTGTGCGACTGCCTTGTCACTAATATGTGAGTGTGCGGAAGAACTCACTTTTTGAAACTCGATTGTATAAATATAAGCAATTGATTTTCCAAGAAATCCAACTCTGACTAAATCATTAATGAGATCATGTAACTTGATCTTGTTAACGCGAGCCACTAAATCGGAGCGATCGGAAGTATTTTCTCCTGGTCTCAAATTTGCTGTGGTTTCCTTCCAACTCGGATTTGCAGTAAATGTAATGAAAAGATCAGGTGGTCCCCATTTTGCGAAAATGCTCATTGCATCGCAGCACCGCTCTCGCATGCTGCGAGGTGAACCTTCAAAAGTTGAAGGCCAGAATTACAGAAACGCCGGCTGTAATGTGTTCTTTTTGCGCTAAATTTGTGACTTGATCGGCGAGACCTTGATATTGTTCAACCCGAAGTCATTCCTGATTTTGACGAATGTAGTTGAGATTATTTCCTTCTACCTGTAGGTGTGAGTCAACCAGCGCTTCGCTGTGTTAGTTTTCTGCGTTCATGATTGGATCAAAGTCACCTCGTATCGCTGTCAATGCAGCTTTATATTGTAGCATACTGATATTCTTACGAATTGGATTTAATTTTGCACCACTTTAACTGCCACACTATGCCATCTCGTATCAGTTGATAACTTTGTGCTAATCTATTGTGTACACGAAAAATGCGATCAAAATATCACTTCGACAGTTATCATTTGCGGCGTGATCCTGACGCATCTCAGTAGCTTGTGTACTATCAAGTACATAAAGCTGGGCAAATTGAGGTGTTTGGTAATTGATTGTTTGCACGTGAGACGTTTGATAATAATTGGTGCCATAAATCTTGAATACACATGGTCCTCTTCCTGGCAAATCGACAATTTTTGCACCCATGGATGCGAATGAAACGGCGCTGTTCTACGATTGAATGTTTTGTCGGAAATGAGTTCAATTTGGATTTGTTGTGTTGGACATAAGACTTTTGAAAAATTCAGGATACTCAACAATTTGTCCTTGAATGTCAGTTGTGAATAATCCGTCAGCTGGTTTCTCTGCAGTAAAGTTTCCCAATCGAAGAGCCTCATTTGCACGCTATCGAGCTAAACGTTGTGATGATGCGTTAGCATTTCAATTCGCTTGCAAATTCAATTAATCGGGTGTCTTTTGGGAAATTCGTCGCCGTTGGTATTCAGCATCATTTTTAGAAAATTGAAAAATTGCAAAATTGCAAAATAGGAAAATAAAAAATATGAACATAGGAAATTTGGAAAGTTTGTAAATTGGAAAATTTGAGAATTGGAAAATTGGAAAACTGGAAAATTGGAAAGTCATTATATAGACTTCTATGTCACTGACTGACTGAGAAGAGCCTTGTTGAACCTAAAAAACCACCAGCATGTGACTTATTAAATGGAGGAATCCAAAGACAACTACCTAATAAAGCTGCAAAGAAAATGTCAGACATAATTAATGCATCCTTCAGAGTCTGTAATGTCCTTCTATCATAGAAATTTGCAGAAGTAATAATGATACCTAAACCTGTAAGAGGCAGTACAAATGAAATAACCTCGTAAAGGACAAAATCCATTCTTCCAATTAATTCATGTTTGAGAGACTATTATTAAAACGAATTAAACCTGAACTTGTAAAATCGGGAGCTGTTCCTTCCGAAAAATTTCACAATCGATAAAGTTCATAGAGTAACAGGTCCAATAGAAAATTCCTTAGAGGAAAAAAAATTGTTCAACCTTATTTCTGGATATATAGCGCAGGCATTTGGCAAAGTGGCTAGATTTTTCCCTTTTCGGGGATCAATATAGTAAATTTTAGATCACCTACGTGTGGTGCGATACTATACACATATTGATTATGTCCCCATGGTTATAATCGTGTGCAAAAGCGTGTCCCAATTATTTTAAAAGCCAGCACATTTATAGTTTTTCTGGATGTTCGTGCGACTTAAAATTGTTAACCCTTTTCGTGGTGCAGACGGATCACACTTTCTAATTTTCCAAAAATGAATCGGTACTTTTTAATTAATTTTATTCTCTGGCTTCAACTTTATTGCTTCTCGTTAATACTCAACAAGATGAAAACCACTCGCTTTTATGGTCGCAACTACTCTAATTTATTTTCGGACTCTTCCACTTTTATCTAAGCTCTTCCAACAGACTCCAGAGACATATATCTCTCATTCTCGCAATTTACGTCGAGCCAAGGCTCAAACCAAATAATACATAAATTCGATTATGACAAAAGCTTTAGTTTATTTCATTTAGTTTTAAACCATTCATGATATTATGGTCATCTACTCTGTAGATTTGACGGCAATTTACTCTGTAAACTTTAAGAGTTGGGCAATTTTATTAAATAAAATCAGAATATGATAAAACTCGTACGAGTGAAGACGACGTTAACACTCAAAATCTTAATATTTTGAAAGGTAACCCTATCTACCTTACTAATTTATCGTCTAACTGCCAAAAAATTGTTTCATCAAAAACAACAAAACCTTTTTCCGTTTCCATTCGTTTATGATTAAACAAAAATATTTATTTTATTAAATTTATCCAAAAAGATTTTTCTTATTTTTTTGTGTTCTCGGATCTTGTATTATTTTAGGAATTTTTGATTCTGTTTCAAAAATAAAAACGGAAAACAATAAACCGACCAAAAAGGAAAAAGTTTGGTCTTTTCAAGTTTTTGGATGGTTTTATTTAACGAAACTGTATATGGAACTGGAATTAGAGACGCACTGCACGTATCAATATTTCAACAATTTATTAACTCGTTGGTATTATCACACACATCGTATGGAAGGGGAGGTATGTACTGTGTACAAAACGTATAGTGTATAATTTTTGTTGAATTAATCCAAAGCTCTTAATAATAATATAGATATAAAAATAATAAATAAATAATTTAATACCTGTGTATATCTTTTCATTGCGGAACGTGAACAAATTTCCAAAAATTTTCTAAGCCTCCCAAAAGAATTTGTGCGCTCGAAATGCGTAGCCATATAATGAAAATACTTTTAGCAGCTGCGGTGTGGATGGCACAAAAAAAATGTCGGAAAATATTATATAAAAATCCTTTTTTGTGTTATGTACTAAAATAATCCTCGTAGTAATACATAATAATTTTAATTCTTGTCATTTAGATGTCCTCGCCAGAAATGTTGGATTTTAATTGAATTTTTTTGTTGTTTTTGGATTAAATTTGGTTTGTCCCTCGTTCCATACCACAAACTTAAGTAAATAGAAAAAAAACCAAAAAATGGTTTTTGAAATTTTCTACTCAAAATGTGAACAATAATCAAATTAATTTCACTCAAAAGAATTCGAATTTAATTTATCTACACAATTTCGTAATGTTCGAATCAATCAATATTTTAGATCCTTGAATCTAGGCAAAACAATCCTTAAATATTTTTTTTTTTTTGGGTGTAAATTTTGGAAGTGTAAATCTTGAAAATCCGAAAAAGGATAACATATAAATTTTAAAGAAATATTTTTAATTGGAAAACTATTATTCATAAATTTTGAATGCTTGTTTAATTTTAACTCTTATCTTTCAAACTAATCCTTTCATCTTGTTAAGTTTATTTGATTTAACTTAACTGTAAGTAATTTAATTACGCAAAAAGTGGAGGTGACGTAGACAGTGACGAAGAAATTTTATTATCTCGAAAATATTTTGTTAAAGAATATTTGAATAGTTTTAAAAATGCCAAGTGAGATTGTTTTAAAATTCCTGGGATGGGATGAAATTAGTTTTGCCTGATGAACATTTTTAGTTTTCCTTGGATGAAAAACTTGGAGCTTCACACACTTTGGTTGATCTTGGAAAATTTAAATTATGTTACTCAAGATGCATCCCGTTTATCCGAAAGTTTCTCCGAGTAATCTAATTGAGCGGTTGAAGTTTGGTGATATAACGAAAGTAATGATAAATGAGTTATTGGTTAAGAGTGACCTTAGAAAAATGCACATGTGGAAGTGTTTAGGGATGTTTGTTTAAATGGGGATCGAAGTATTTTTATTTTTTCAATGAAAAAGCGATAATGGTGAAATTAAATGAGAGCATCTGTATAATAAATGCGGAGGTGGTAGGGACTTTGGAATGGATCAAGGAATGTTACAAAAATAGAAAAGATAATTCTTTGAAAAACACCTGGTGAAAATTAAGAACTACTTTGAGTTGGTTAGTTTTCCATTGAGTTGACCTTTCGATAAGGCACCCAACGGAGATACTAGAACGATAAGAATGTGTGACACTGAATCAAGGAAGTTGCAAATAATGCTTGAAGAAGCGCAATTTGATAGAAAATGATTTATGTATAAGAGCTATTTGGTTGTGGAGAACACCGAACATTTCTGGCTTTTTATTGAAATTGTTTAAAGTTGAAAAGATACAGTGTTCTAAAAAAATGTTTTACAAAATGTAGACTTTCGCAAATTGTATCTTAACTATTCTATAGCTTTTATATAACTCGAGAACTTTTATATTATTAAACAATATTATTAACTTATCGTATATTAATGTCTTTCGGTGTATATTATTTCTTCATAATATTTTTATGTAACACCGAGACTTGTGTTAAATAACAAACCGAATTACAGGTAGGGATTTGGATTTCATTCTTCGACGCAACATGCGAATGCTTCTCTTCAATATAAATTAGCTGGTCGCCGAATTGAATCAGTGGTAGATTTATTAAATCAATGTGCGGGTATAGAAGTCACCTGGAAACGGTTGGCAGCGAATCAATCTCATATAGAGCACCTCGTCGGTCAGTCAATGAGTCATTCATCGATAAATCAAATAACTCTGTTAAATTAATACTGGAAAATCAAATTTCATATGAGGTAAGATCCGTCAATCTTTATTATCCTAACCTATGGAAATGGTAAAGTAAGTTTGTGTCTAGATGCCCGGCAAGTAAATACAGTTACGGTGAAAGACGCATTTCCGTTGCCATTGATTGAGAGATTATTAAGTCGCTTGGATCAGACCAAGTATATTTCGACCATCAACTTAAAAGGCGCCTTCTGGCAAACCCCTCTCCATGAAACTTCCAGAGACAAAACTGCATTTACTATTCTAGGTTGCACCCTTTATCATATTATAGTCATGCCTTTTGGTCTGTGCGAGGCGCCACAAGCATTATGCAGATTGATTGATAAATTAATTCCTCATCGGTTGCGTGACAGGGTATTTATTTGTTTGGACGACTTGGTTGTTGTATCAACTGAGATCGAGGAACATTTCTCTCTCTTAAGTTACAAATATCCTGACCATGAGAACTCCGTAGATTTTCTAGGTATGGTTGGCTTTTACCGGCGTTTCATATCAAATTTTGCAACAATTACTACCCCCTTACGGATCTATTAAAAAAGAATCACAAGTAAGCATGGAATAAAGCGGCCCAACGTTCATTCGAAACATTGAAAACAGCACACTTACATTTTTATTGTATTGGATCAATACACTAAATTCGTTATTTTAGAACCTGTGCGGAACGCAACCACTCCTAAAGTAGTTTCTTTCTTAAAGAATTTTGCCCTTTTGAAGTAGAAATTCTAACCGCTCCAAACACAGAGAAAGATTTCACCGATATCTGCAGGCTTCCGGATTATGTAAAAGAACTGCAGATATTCGATGGTATCCCTCACAGTATATATCGTGGTTCCATAATGTGGAAAGGATACTAAAGGATTACGACATTATAAAAACAGGCCGTTGTACCCGATACTGGTCAATATTGTAGAGCATAAGGCATAAAATTAGAGGAAGGGGCTTAATATCATTTAACATATTCGTTGACGATTAGAAATCCGGACCTTGGAGCATCAACTTAGTGAGATCGCGCAAGAAAAACTAGCATAGATGAGTTCTATGCCAACATAAACCATCAATTTTCTTTTATAGTCTACAAGATTAAAAGTGAAGACTATAAATTACCGGAACGTGGTGATCCACAAAAAATGCCCAAATAATGCTATAGCAGCGCCTATAAACCAACTAACGTCAATACAAAGGAAGGCAGCCTATATTTTATTACCACAAAGAAACGCTGCTTATAATATCGAGCATCAGAATCATAGGATGCTAACCCCTAGACCAACAGGACTAAAGCAGCCAATGCCCATGTCAATTGACAACTTGGAACTATGTTAATCGGCCACCAATTCAGCTTGACCAACAACCGAATAAACTAATTAAACCGACAAACCTATCCCAACCAGCAAAGTCACCAACTCGCATTCAAAGGGAACATTCGGACTAGCATGTACAAAAAAAAAAGCCAAAGAATCTCCACCATTTAGAGCCAGAAGTAGAATACCACGTGATAGTCAACGATATTTCGGGTATCGAGATAAGCAAACAGGAGGAAGACCAGGAAAATGAAGATACGCCTAGAATACAAGACCAAAGATAACAAAGTGATGAAATTCCTGATCGATACCGGAGCAAACAAAAACTTCGTCAAACCAGAATTAGCAAAAAACCCAACACCGACTAATAACCCGTTTAACATAAACTCAGCTGGCGGAAGCATAATCAAGGAAAAAATTGTCGGATCATTATTTTCAAGTATCGGGATCCATAGGAACGTGGGATTTTTTGTACTACCCGGGCTCCAATCTTCAACATCCAAATTCTAGCACCAAGCTTAAAAATACCACTGAAAGAATAGTGGGCATCACAGGTAAACACGCTAAAACGTCAAAACAAAAGTTACAGAGAATGCTGCTGGAATTTGAGAAACCATTTGGACCCATCTACAACCATGAACTAATAGATGCAGATATAAAAGCTGAAATCAGGACCGCAACTATGGAAGCCATTTATTCCAAAATCTACAATCTACCCATATCCTGTGAGCATGTAGTAAGGTATAATCAAATCAAACAATTTCCACAATGAATGGGAAGTACAAATTTCTAAGGCTTCCCTTTGGATGAAAAAATACTCCTGTATAATCTTCCAGAGGATGATAGATGATGTTCTGAAAGAATTCGTAAGGAAAATATGTTACGTCGTATACATAGATGATATCATAATTTATGGAGGGAATACAGAGGGCGAACACCTGACCCATGTCAAAAAAATATTATTTTCAAAAAAAAAATATTTTATAAGCAGAGTCTCTCAGAAAGGAAACAGAATTCACTGGTTACCTTATAACCAATCAAGTAATCAAACCTGACGAAACGAAAATTTAAGCAAATAAAAAATTAAGGAATCCAGAAAACCTGAAGGACCTTAAATCATTCTTGGGACTCACACCCAGAGGGGAAAATGCACAAAGCTAGTGCATCAAACTTTCGGAAAAGGAAATCCATCTTTCCTAATTCCCAGAACCTTTATACTAACAACTGATGCGTCGGACACGGCGATTGGAGCTGTATTGTCACAGGGCGAAGGGATAGACCGAAGGATTGCATATGCAAATAAAAAATATCATTCTGGTTGAATATGTACTTGGGTAACAAGGGGGTTAGCGGGAATCGTACAAAAATTTACAGACAATTCAATTTTCGCTTAACTAAATCAAACCTGGCACCTGGCATTGTTGGCCCCTGCTGTTGTTGGTGTTTTGGTGGTAATGGACTGCAAAGGCTGGACCGGTTTCACAGAATTGCCGATATCTTTTGGTACCCCAGGCGGCATTGGTTAGTCATGCTTATTTCAGATACCGAAATCTGCAGGTTGAATGCCTTCCAAAAATCTGTCCCTAAGTATAACTCTTGTGAAAGTGACGGAGCAATGTACCAGCACACAATCTTAGATAAACCATTAAAGGTGACTGTTATGTCTATATATCCTAAAGCTCTGCTGTGCCGCTCGCCGTCTGTACCTGGAACTTAAACGGTTGATACTGTAGTCCCTGGTCCAGCAAAACCTGCTCACTCCCTTTTCCTAACACACTGGTATTGGCCACTGATGAATCAAGTAGACCTAAGAACGTGTGCCCATTGTTATTTTTTGCATACAGCCGATTGTCTGGCCCCGGTTGGATAACTGTTGAAATAATGCGTTTGCACCTATTTTTGCGCGCATGAAAATACTTTATCATTCGAACCAAATATCGGTTATCCGTGACAAGAGGTGGAGTGACAAAGTGTTTTGGGTGTGACGTTTAACTTCGAGGGTGTTGAACATACAACTCCGGGTCGGTGTTGCATGCGTCCTCTTCTTTTGAGAGTATTTTTAGCAACGCAACCGAAACAGAACACTCTTGTTACTCTCTTGTGGCAATCCGTGAAGGAATAGCCGTTCTCTCCGCAATTAAAACAACTGAAACCTCTATTACTTCCTGGTACTGGGCTAGGATCGCTTGGATGGCCTGTACTCTCGGTTGTATCTCTGTTTTAGCTGGATTGCACACACCTGCTGGTAGGATCCATCCGCCTGCTCATGTTCTGCTAGCTCGAGATCTTCGTCATCCACCATTTCCACCGGGCAATGTTTCTGTAGTGCGCTTAGGCGGAATGGATGAGGATCAAACCATACTTGGGGTCTTGGCCTAAACTCTTCTGACCTGTGCGGTGAATTCCAGGGCTGATTGGCAGGTCGTACTTTAGCTTCGGGATTATGTCCGAATCTCTATCTGTTATCGGCTGATTAGACTGCCCTGCTATTTTCTGATTAGCCTGGTAGAAATCTTGAATCGATTCTCGGGGGTATTTCTGTTTCCTGTTATTAAGCATTCGCCTAACATCATCATACGTTTTGCTGGTAGCGAATCTTATTACCCTAACCTGCTTTAAATCTTCCCAGATTATCCCAGCGTTACGGTCTACAGCACTCCAAAATCATTCTAACGCTTCATCCTCCAAGCATAGATCTAACACTCTTACGATGTGATCGTAAGGGACACTTGACATTGAGGCGTGCGATTTCATTTGTGAAGCCCCTGGAATCTCACCTTCCATATGTCCTTACTTCTTGCCTTAGTTTAGTATTATTCCATTTTAATGCTTGAGGAAGCGCTGTCGAATTATGCCGACTTTCTTGAAAGGAATTCGTGTGCTCTATTGTTTCTGGTTTGGGATCATCATCCAGCTTTCCCTTGTCGGCCGCCAACATGAACTTCTTCTACCGCCTCTGGTTCGGGCACTGGCGTAATTAAACCTTACAATGCCTATTGAGTTCGCTCAGGCGTCAGCTTGCCCCGTTTAACCATGGCTAGTATCCTACCACTCTTGGCTAAAGTCTCTGCGCCGCGACGTGGGCCTTACTGTGCGCTAGAAATGAATCTTCACGTTCTTTCTCAAACTTCCGTACTAGCGCTTCTTTCAGAGTTTGCGTTACTTCTCGGCTGGCTTTATCTACCAATCTGCGTACCTCAAACTCGATCAAGAACTCTTCATCGTCTAGTTTATCTAAATTAAACTCCATTGTTATAAATTAACTAACCTATATTTAATAAAAACAATCAAAAAAAACCTGTCTATAAAAAACTTTATAACTTTACTATGAGTAATTTAAATAATATACAAATCCCGTTAACAAAATTAAATGAAATGACGATTCAAAATATATAAGCAACCACAAATAAAATACATCCCTTTCATGAGGCACAAATTCCACCAATTTGGATCAAACAACGATGGGAAAAAGGGAAATATAATTGGTTTGGATGAGATACGAAATGCCAACTCTGCCAGCAAAGGCATTCATAACTTCGATTTACTCGCAAGTGAGACACATTGCCTTGGTGAAACATTCTGTATCTCATTAATTAACCTAATTGACTTAGACAGTTCTCTTGCCCTCTTATCTGAAATCCCTCAGTTATAAAAAATTCATTTTTTATAATAAAACCACTTTATAATGAATAGTGAATTTTTTATAACTGAGGGATTTCCGAAAATTCCACAAGGTGTATTCCTACTTAACAGTGGCAGGTCGAATTGTCCATTCAACTAGGAACAACAATACGCCGGTTGTTGTTGCGAATTTCCATAACTTTGAGACACTAACTCGATTGATTTATGGCCAACTTGTATTCGATGCAAATCTACTTGCAGACCCCTAAGTATGGCCAACCAATCAAATTGTATTAACTAAAATAGCAGACTGGCGAACCCATCCCGAATCGCACCACTCTCCCTTGAAAAGTGTAAAATTGCAAAATGGTTAGTCATACAAGTATAAAAACTGTACGCCATTAGGAAATTAATTTTTGAGAAATGGTTGGTGTTGAACTTAGGAACTACCGAAATTAAATTTTGATTGTATAGACATCATTTGAGACAGATACTCATTAAATGCGCGCATTTAAACACCGATTGAAACAGTGATGCTTAACAAACAATTTATTTAAATTAAACAGATGTTGTGTTTCGGTTTATGACAACCATAAATACACTTTTAAATTCCAAATGCTACCATGAATGTTGGTTTATCCCCCGGAGTGTGGGTTGGTACATGCCGCAGATAAGCCAAAAATTCGAAGATCCAGCATTGCAACTTAAAAATTATTAGATTCTCACCAGTATGCGTATGACCACTGTATCTGGCCAGGCATGCCTCGAAGGCATGGCCGCTGCCATATTCATACCAGTCAGAATTTTATATTTATGTATATTGTCAGTAAATAGAAACGCCACTTGAAGAGTAAAGTTCATATATAAATAAACTATTTGATTAAATTTGGAACTGGTCTTACATCCTTATTTTGGGCGCCACTTGAAACGGATCAGCCTTATACCTAGGAAAAGGCTGGTCCTGTTTTACAGAATTGCCGATATCTTTTAGTACCCCAGGCGGCATTGGTTCCCGCAGCTCAGTCAGTTAGAGGGAATGGTGTGGGTTTTGGGGTACCTGAGATAGACTTACACCAACCACGGGTGATGGCACCCTAAAAATCTAAATAAGCAACCACGGGTGTAAGTCCATCTTTTTATGATGGCATAAAACCACCATTTCTGGGTCCAATACGCAATTTCATCCTCTCAATTTTTTTTGTGTTTTTTCTTCAATGCAGTAATCTAGGCCAATATCTAGGTACCCCAAAACTCACACCGTTCCCTCTAACTGACTGAGCTGCGGGAACCAATGTCGCCTGGGGTACTAAAAGATATCGGCAATTCTGTTACACCGGGCAGTCTTTGCCTAGGTATAAGGCTGATCCATTTCACATATAAAGAATGCAACTGAATATTGTTTTTCTGCCTTTCTTATCTATCATCTTCTAGAATCTAGATCCTGTGTTGTATCATAACAATACGCTCAAATTTACCCTAAAGCAAGTTTAATTTCAATTTTCAGTTTCAAACTCAATTCCACTGAACACAATTTCATACTATACCTTTTTAGTTCACTCTCAAATCTTTCTTCCTACAGTCACTCTCAATATATAATCCATGGGCCGTGGATCTTTAAAAGGGGTTAACCGATAGGAATTTTTCAGAATTATTCAAAAATTTTCAGAAATAATCTTTTGAAATTAGGGTTGAAATGGGGGTCCTATGGATGATTCTGGCTGATGAGGAGTAGGCACTATCATGAAATTTGATCAGAATGGTAATTTCAACTAGTTTAAGCGATTTCGCTAATAAAAGGTGTGCTATCCAAAAATCATTCATAAAATGTAATTCAAAAATTTAACTTGTAAAAATAGGGTTGAGTTAAGAGGTTTCTATTGCCAATTCTTGCTGATTTGGAGAATGCTACCGCAGTGAATCCTGGTCTTATCAGGTTATATACAACTACAAACGAAAACTACTACATTTTCTTACATAGTTGATCCACTTCAACAGATTTTGTACATAACGCATGTAAATGGACAGATATAACCGTTCTAGGAAAAGTCCTGACCAATTCTGGATTATAAAAACGGATTTATGGGATTTCTGGTGTAATAATCACGACAGAAATCCCACATTATGAGACATGTTCAAGTACCTGCCTCTATCCATGACGATGACCAATGGAATTCTAAGTCTACTAATCCAAGTTTTTATTAGTGCGTGTGTGACTGCTTCCTCCTTTATATTAGGAATAAGTGTGGCCTCTGACCATCGTGGTGAATCGATCAATCATATTGTGGCAGAAAGTATATGTATGTCCCTCAGATGGTGGCAGCGGTCCTATTGGTTGAAGTGAACTACAGTAAAACGTTTACTAAAAATATATTTCTGTTTTGTTTTTAACATGTCGTGATATTTTGCATTTCTGACACTCCAAACAACATTTAGCTTAGCTTCGCACCCCCTTGTTCATCGATGGCCAAACGAACTTAATTGAGACTGTTGTGCTGCTTCAAATGAGCTGGACAGCGAAGCTCTTGGTTCCTTAAACGGTACTTTGACAGTGAATCTGCTGCCCGCGTCGCGTGTTTTCGTTTCTTTATAATATATTTCGCAAGGATGTTTTGGTGCATCAAAGTTGACTTGGGGCATGACCTCCCAAAATTTGTTTAGTAGTTGATAAAGTAGTACTACGAAGTTAGTTATGTTTGATGCTTCGTGCAAAACCAGCAATCAGGTGTTCTGATATTCTGCGAAATGTAGCAGCAAACTCTAGTAAACTCTGATGGTGTGAAGGGATTGCATAGATTTCAATTTCCTATAGCCGCATATGAAAAATTGATTCTAAATGTTTTTTCGAAACGATTACTACACATTTTGAACAAAATTAATTTACTTAACTTTTCTAAATCCATATATCAATCACTACCCTATATGAACATACGTATATACGAGTTTATTGTCGAATCAAGCCACAAACAAAAAAATTAAGTTAAATTTACGGCTACCACTAAATCACTCTTCCACAAAATGGTTACCCTTTTTTGTTGTTGGTTGCTGCTGTTGTGCTGCCAAAATATAAGAATAGAAACATGGCTTGCCCCTAATTAAATTTAACTTAAAATATCTTCAATTTCTTATGTCCATTTATCCTTTATTGTTTTGTGTTCGATCTCTTCACACCCTCTCCGTCTCTGGACGGTAATGGTAAATTAAATTAAACGATTAAACATTTAATTTGCCCGATACGAATATTGTTGATCCACCACCTCAGGCGAGAAATTCAATAAATTTTTCCTGTACGGTGTACAATAATACTTGTGTGTGTATAAATGTTTGTGTGCGTGTGTGTGTGTTACATTTATAATATTAATTGTTTTTCTCGTCTTCTATTTTTCATTTTGGGGGAAAAAAAATTCCCGAAAATAAATAATTATGTCAAAATGTTATTTTTAACAACAGAGGAATAAATAAGCGGCAAACAACTTTTTTGTTGTTGTTGTTGTTTATGTTTCGTTTTAAGAGAAATTAAATGATACAAATGAAAAGCTTTCACATAAAGCACAAAATTTATTAAGTGAACATTTTTTTGTCTTTTCACAACGAAAGCTGTTTTTATTGGGGTAATAAAAGGTATGAACACACTCACAAATCTGGACAAAATTTAAAATTAATTTTCATGTTTTTACGTGGGAAGTATATTGTATATTATATTGGTCTCTGAAAATGGACAGGTGGGAAAAATCTTTTAAAATTCATTATAATGTTGATATGAAAAGATCTGGTACATGCCAAAGCTATAGAAGGAATGATGGGGCGAGGACAAAGCTCGCGTAAGTAAAAAAAAACATTTAATGAGCTTTTATTGTAATTTACGGCTATAAAATATATATGTGTGTGTGTGTGTTGTGTATGTATATAGCTATGGGATTTTATTTTTTTGTTATACTTTGTATAGAAAATTTAGGGGACAATAAAGCTCAAAAATGGAAAGATCAGGCAGTTATAATTTTATTAAATTAAAGAAAATATTGAGAATTTTAATGAATTTGTTTGCGCGCGGGTGGGTGGACAGGTTCATAAATTACGTACACCGATAGAACCAGAATAAATTACACGTAATTCCCGGAAATCTAATTGACACGTGGTCATCAACCCATATAACTTAATTGTTCGCCTCTGTACACCAACTTCTTATAAAATAAACACAATATGTTCACAATAAAAAGCGTTTGTCTGCCCATTTTTATTTCATTTGTCTTTTAATTACCGGAATGTAATGGAACAAAAAAGGGGCGAATTAATGTAAATAAAATATCCATTATCAAGGAAAATCGTTTTTTCATGTTTCCTTTTTATATGAAGCGACCATCATCCCCGCAATACCTTCGTGTATTTTTTGGTATAAAGCAAAACAATTATTCCGCCACACCGAATCTAGTGGATTGTCTTAATTAGTTTAAAGTTTTTAAATTGTTTGCGTTGGGTGTCGTTGTTGTTCTTTCATTTACGGATTTAAATTTTAACCTTTAATCTTTCGTCTCTCTATTCAAATATAATATTCACAATAAAATCCTAAAAGTTTTCTGAATTAAATAATTTCAGCAGGTCATGTTATGCCTACGGGAATATATACGGTGATATTTGAAACGTATATCAAAGTATAAAACCAGGTATTTGCTGGTTAACCAAATTTAATATTAAATCTTTTTTATTAACCCTATATGCTTGGTCACTGCTTTGAAGAGACTTTCGAGGTATAGAACTTTAAGTTGGTAACACTTTTTTCAGGGACAGCCGATTTGACAGCTGTAAGTGGATTTCTCGTTGGAGTTGGTTTGCCTACAATCAAGTGGGGTTGGTTTGCCATTTCATCATAAACAGACCTCATGTGCCCCGCACCGAGCGGGCGGTAGCAGCTGTAATGTATTGTATTGAAAAAAACCCAAATGAACCGATTCTTTATCATGCAAAACAATTGGGACTTCATTCTCGTGCTTAAAATTTTAAACTTGGGCAGGAATTAAAACGCGCAGCCAATTCGGTAAATGGACCGAATCCAATATTGACATCGATGCAAACTTTCCATACAATATTATGTTCAGATTTTTGGTTGGATTGATATGTGGCAGAATTGTGGAATTTGGAGTCAAGATATTCCACGAGTCATTGTTCAAAAACCATTACATTAACAAAAAGTTGCCGTTATGTGTGGTATGAGACGAAGGAATCATCGTTGTTACAGTCTACGGACCGGGCTACTAAACCGGGCCACATGCGATACATTTAATTTACTGAAAGAAACATTTGATTCGCGATTAATATCGAGAAACGGACCTGTCAACAGGCCACCGCGTTCGTGTGATTTTAATACCACTAGATTAGTTTCTTTGGGGGAATGTCACATTTTTTTAGAATGCCCCGTTTGGCTTAACTTTGTACAACCAAAGAATCTGAACGATTAATCCATAATATTGCACCACTTGGAAATAAGTTGCAGTCGCATAATTAATAAAAAAAAATTTGCATTAATTCCTATACCTATGAGTAAAACCTTTAACTAGGAATTATTATAAATTTATATCAATTTACATCAGTACCTTCAGTGATATCAGTACCTTATACATTTAGCCATCAACAATTAAAAAATTGTGACGTTTCAATCGCTAGCCACGTAGAGACAGCTACCGTCCGCATTTCCGGTCTATACTGAGTCAGGTCATACTGAGAACTTTGGGGAAAATTCATGGACTAGAATTTTTACTAAAATTTTTTAATTTTCTGCGACCATATAAGTTATTTTCAGTTTCTAATCTAATCTGTAACCTAATTTAATTTTCCCACTGATATAGGACATTAACAATGAAAAAAAAATAAAAACATTTTCCTAGAAAAAAAAAATTATAATTCAATATTTTATTACTATCTTATTGATTGTATAACATCAACAAAAAATTAAAGCTGGTACCAGTACTACGTGCATGTGGTAGTGGGTAGTACACAGAGGCCCCGCTTTGCATCGCTATTCTATTTGTAGAAACGCTAAACGCAAACTGTCCAACATCATATTTTAAATTGTTCGCTATGCGTCGAAATTAAATTTGCGTCTCTGCGTGTGGAACCGAATAGCGACGCTGTTACAGGCTGGCTACTGCCAACCTGCAGATATCACTAAGCGCACGCAGAGGCCTCCATGGTGATTTTTGCCGGCTACATTCTCAGGGAGAAGTAATAAGGGTCGTTGGGATTGAGGCGTGCGTGGCTCCAGGCTTACGCCGTGATTACAGATAGTTCGAAATTAAAAAAAAAAAAACGCAAATAATAAATTAAAAACCGGATGTTCCGCCGAAATTTGTCGGCCGGAACCTGAGGAACGAACCAATAATTAAGAAAACAAAAAAAAGAAATTATAACGGAAGCGAGGTGCCTTGGTGATCGTATCCGTCCGAACTCAAACGGTGATAAACACCGGTTCCGGAATTCCCCCTCATCACACCAAACCCGGAAACTTTAAAAATTATTTATTTTTTAATTTAATTTAGACAAAACGAAAATAGAAACACAACTTCCCACAAGAAACCAAAGGAAGGGATCGAGAACGAGAGAGAGAACGAAACCAATACGTCTATCCGGCGCTTTGTATTTATAATAAAAAAAATTAGGAAAAATAAAAATTTAAAAATAGCAAAAAAAAAATTGAAAAATAAAAATAAAAAAAATAATCGTACCTTAATAAAAAAAAATAATGTTGCGGCCTTGCGTGGCCGTCATGCTACAGGTGATGACCATACTTGTTGATATTTGCGGCACTTGTTGATATTTGCCGCACTCGCCGAAAACGTGATAGCCGAAGAAAAGCGTCAACCGTTAGTAAATTGTGCTACCTGTTAGTAGCTTGTGGTACACGACAAATTTATCAATTTATCCGTTGATATTATGCTGCACCCTGCACCCCTTGAAAATATGGTAACCAAAGAAAATAGCGGTACCCGTTAATTAATTACGATGCTCGCTAAAATGCGGCACCCGTTGAAAATTGCGGTACTTCTTATTTTCACTATATATGTTTTCTTTCCTTTAGTTTTATACTTGGACGTAATTTACAAAAAAAAATCGCAACCAAAATCGATAATTAATACCAAAAAATATATTCCATTTCCATAAACATTTTGTGACGTCGACGACCAAAAATACAACGAAAACCCAAACGAGACTCGCACACCGTTTATTATTAATTTGGTATTGTCACTTAAACTTTGCGATTTTTTCGAAAATAAACCCAGTTTAAATAAAACCATCTTGATAAACCATCTTGATTTGATTTCACAAAGAAAAACTAAACCATTTACCGAAGCCATTCAAGAGAAACTGTATTTTTGCAATCAACTGTAATTTTCACTAATTTTTTATGGGCTTCTATTTTATATTTCTCAAAAAAAAAATCAATAATTAAGAACAAAATTATTTTAATTACTTTTCTTACACAGAATTTTAATTTTTTTTATTACAATTTTATTTGTGTATTACACCATATTACGGGAGAGCAACACGCAATCCCCAAAATTACTCTAAACTTTTTTTTTCAAAAAAATTGCTTACTCGACTTTTCAAAAAAAATTTTTACTCATCGACCAAATTACAAAAAAACAACTCTTCAATATTCCAAACTAGACTGAATTAAAAAAAAATCTCGCACCGAAAACGACGCGCAAAAACGTTCTAGAAGAATTGTCTTTCTTCCCTGTTTTAAATCAATTCACATTGATGTAAACGAGAAGCATATAAGAAAAACATTTTTCTAGGACGTTTTACTTTACACACACTCGATGCACATTGGTCTCGCTCTCGAGGGGAATATAAAATTGAAATATTGAGCAATCAATGGAAAGTAAAGACACCAACCGGGGGAAATATAAAACATACAAAAATTGTGGTTGCGACCGCACAGTCGCAACAACGCAAAGCGGGACCTTCGTGTAATTATTACAATAACATTTAATTGTTTATGAAAAAAATCACATATAATGCAGATTCATGATAGTATTTACTTTATTTGACTTTTACGTTTAATTGAATGGTGCTTTGCGAATAATAATTCAGTAATTGCTCTGAATTTTACGGAGAATTTAAGACCTAGTCTTGCTTTGTTATAATTAAGAAAACCTTTCCGATGCTTATGAATTAGTTTTAAGTGGAAATTATCATAGTCATGGGCCATGGCTCTTAAATGCTACAAGAGAGATTCAATTGGCAGAAAATAAAAAAAACTAGTGAAAATTTTAGTTCATGAATTTTCTCCAAATTTTTCATATAATCTCAGCATGACCTAAGCTATTAGGAAAACAACCAAAAGTATTGGTTACTAGTGGAAGCTTTTGAGATATTGTCCAGAAACTGAAAATAACTTATATGGCCGCAGAAAATCAAAAAACTTCTAGTGAAAATTCTAGTCCATGAACTTTCCCCAACTTTTCCATAAAGTCTTAGTATAGCCTAAGTTATTAGAAAAACAATCGAAATCATTGGTTACTAGTGGAAGAAATGCCGGAAAGACAGAATATTGTTAAATTTCAAGATTTCATCTACCGAGTCCCTTTACTTCGGAGATCAATCAATTTGCCATTTTAAGGATCACTTTTAATATTTTATTCCGGTGAGATGTTTTATTTAGTGAAAAAATATATAAATAATGAATAATAAATTTCCGCTGGTAATTACATAACAAAATTAATTCGTTTTAGTGATATTGCTGCCACTAGCGGCGAGTAGCATAATCTCTTATTTTCGCTGTCAAAATTCCGCTATACAGCATCGTAAGTATACTCATCTCACAAGTTTATACCTTTAACGTGCCAAATACCTTTAACGTGTCAAATGTAATTTGAGTGCAAATATGAGTTCTTTAGATATAACGGTTAAATTCAAAAAATTCCGGGCTGAGCTAACTTCATAAATTTCTATTTATTTTGAATCAATGGGCGTATCCAGCACGTTGAGATCTACTTGTTAGATATACTAAAATGTAGAATAGTCTTACTTGTACACTATCTACATGTGTTGGATGAAAAATCTGAATTTAAAGTAGGGTTTGTGTCTTAACTAATCTGTCATATAATTTTTTTTTGAATGATAGTTTGAAAATCGAGAAAATTGTTGAGTTTGCAAGGGATTGTTAATTGCTAGCCGAATATGGATAAGCTAGTCAAAAATATTTTGTCAGACGAGTTTTTAGCAGATGATAATTTTCGTTTCAAATACCAACGATTATATTTGTTGTATGTAAATTAACCGAAGAGAAAAAGGACGGTTTAAATGAAACTCCAGTTCGAAACACAAATTTTTATGAAGAAACAATACAATGTTTCGTATATCGGAAACATATTTCGAGGTTTGTTAATTTATGCTATAACATATAAAAGAGATGTTTACAGCATGCTGTATAAGATAGCAAAAAAAAAATCCAGCAGAAAAATGTGTTTTGCTATTCACCGCTAGAGGCATCACTATCACAAAAATGAAATTTTTTCTGCTGATATTTTTTGAGATCAGCAGAAATTTTTTGAAATTTTTATGCAAATTATAAATTCTCAGCAGAAAGTTTTATGAAAAATCAAAGAATTTATGAAAATGAAGAGAAAATATATGTTTAAAGGTTTTGAAGTGATGAAAGTTAAGTTTGTTTAAAAAACGATTTGCATATGTGTGTATGTGTAAGGACTCTCAAAATATACTAAAATTACCATAATCATTATGTATGCAAATACAGGGCAACATCAAATAATTTGCCACCGTTCAAAGCACTCCATACAATTCTGAAGTCATTTTAATGAATTTTTTAACAAAAGTGTTAGAAAACCCCCCTGTAACTACCCTTGGTGTATGTTTTTATGGTAGCTGAGATCATAATCTATATACATGAGCAACATAAGATTCACACTTGGCGTCAGTAGCCTTCATGCATATAGATTATGATCTCAGCTACCATAAAAACATACACCCAGGGTAGTTACAGGGGGGTTTTTCTAACACTTTTGTTAAAAAACTGAAAACATATGACATCAAAAATGTGTGGAAGACTACTGACACCAAGCGTGAATCTTATGTTGCTCAAGTATATAGATTATGATCTCAGCTACCATAAAAACATACACCCTGGGGCGGTATGTTGTACCATCACTTCGAATCGAAAAAAGTCGAATTCGAAAAAAGTTGAATCGAAAAAGTGAAAGTTGTATCTTTTTTGCTTTTCGAAAATGATACAACATACCGCCATTCGACTTTTTTCGAATTTCGATTCGAAGTGATGATACAACATACCGCCCCAGGGTAGTTACAGGGGGATTTTTCTAGCACTTTTGTTAAAAAACTGAAAAAAATTCACATTAAAATGACTTCAGAATTGTATGAAGTGCTTTGAACGGTGGCAATTTGTTTGATGTTGCCCTGTATTTGCATAGTGATGATTATGGTAATTTTAGTATATGTTGAGAGTCCTTACACACTACATACGCAAACCGTTTTTTAAACAAAATTAACTTTCATCGCTTCAAAACCTTTAAACATATATTTTCTCTTCATTTTCATAAATTCTTTGATTTTTCAAAAATCTTTCTGCTGAGAATTTATAATTTGCATAAAAATTTCAAAAAATTTCTGCTGATGTCAAAAAATATTTGCAAAAAAATTTAATTTTTGTGATAGTGATGCCTCTAGCGGTGAATAGCAAAACACATTTTTTCTGCTGGAAATTTTCTGCTATCTTATACAGCATGTTTACAGCGCAGTTTACATACGTATCCCCAAAAAAAATTACTGTTTTGTATATCAGGAGTCATTCTTGTCAGTGAGCAGGAGTCATTTTTGTCAGTAAGCGACCGGTTTGGGATGGCATCCAGTACGGGACATTAAGTTTAACCTCGAGAAACAAACCAAAATCTCTTGCTATAATCGATGGATGCCATATAGGAATAAAGCAACGATGCCATATAGGAATAACCCAATCGATTTTTATAATCGAAAAGGGTTCCATTCGATCATATTACAGGGTAAGTTTTATCAATCATGTACTCGTAATTATATTTGGTACAAATTAAAGTTTTTGTAACCACACCATGGTTTTTTTGGGATGTGTTTGTTGGAATGCCAGGCAGAGTGCATGACGCAAAGGTATGGTATGTTATTTAAAAGCTCTCCAATTTAAAAATTGTTGGAAACCGAAAACCCACCTATAAAGCCAGAATCCCATTTGATGGGTGATTCTGCTTACGGTGTGTGTTATTTAATAACCCCCTTTAGAGATAACGGACATCTATCAAAGCAGCAGAACATCAATAATTAGGAATGAGTGATGCAATAATTTCATTGTTGCTCGTGATTTTTATTAGGTGAAAGTTATGCCATAAATATTAATTCTGTAGTGACCATCTACACGAGAGAAAATGGTCATTTTTATTTTTCCCTTCGTTAAACTTAGCCTAACTATACAAGATTCCGTCACTAGCGATGATTGTGAGCCTGAATCGAGGACTGCTAGGAATTTCTGGAGTTCTCCGGTAAGTGTTCTGACGTTTAGTTGTTGACAGTACCAGTGGATTCTGTGCTGTCCGTTAATGTTAAATGGCATTGAATATATTTTCCAATGGTTTATGAGATGAAGTTTGTTGAGAATGTTGATCTTCATTATATGGTTGGTCGCTTAATCTCAATTGCATTTCAAGAAGAACTGGATGGAGTAAAGTATGATGTCGTTGATTGCAAATAAAACAGAAAGATTTCGTGAAACAATTAACTGTTACATAATTTTCTGTAATATCACGTTTTTAAATGTAGGACATTTAAGTATTTGTGGTGTTATTTGGTAAGGGGGTTTGGTCACTTTAAAACCAAATATTAAAGTGACCAAGACTCTCGTAGATTTCACGGTGTTACTCGTGCTTGTTGCGTTACTAAGTTCCAAAACGCAAGCTTGCATTACAAACTAATGAACAAGTTGCATTATATTAGATATTAATGCTAATTGTATTAATTTTTATTGTATAGTTTACATTAAACTTTAACGGAATATTTTGTTAAAACTGATACAAGTTATATTAAAATTTTACAGCAGTCACATTGCAAAAAAATAAATTAAAATATCCATTTGGAAGCATCACTTTTTGTCGTAAGTGGCATTAAAATTGTATAGCTCAGCTCAGCCCAGTGCTTTAAACAGTATGCATAAAGCACACTACATTAGAAATTCCCAATTAATTTTATTACACTTATATTATTTTGTATTAAAACTAAAACTATAAGGCAAATTCCACAGATTCCAATTTTTTACTTTTCCAACTGGATTGACGTAAATCAATTGACGTCCTTACGCAGCAAATATATGAAAAATATTTTAAGCTTTTATATTAAAAATATACACAATGCCTTAGCGAATTATAATAAATTTGCTAAAAAATAGTCAATCTAGGGGTTATATAGAAATTATCTTTTAATACACTGCTGCAGTAATTTTAGACGCAACTGCAACAACTATTTTTAGTGCATGCTTTGGATCAGAATGTGATACACGATGCAAGGGTTGCATTAAAAATTGCAGCAAGATTTTTAAGTGTGTACCTCATGAGGATTAGGTAGCTGCCAAAGAAAATCACCCAACTTTCTACCCAATACCACAATATTGCTTATAATTCCCCATATCGTTCATTTGCTGCAACAGTGACACAACCCCAAATTCACTCATTTCTAAGATATTCGAGTCAAACGATTCCCAATAGTTCATATTTCCACTATATTGTCTCAGAACACACTCTCTTATGTAGTTATTTCTAGCAAATTAGGTAAAATTTCATGTAAAAAATCACTCAATTCGCGGAAGAACTTAACATTCTAAGATATTGGACACCTATCCTAAGAAAATTTACAAAATATTAAAGAATTATAAAAATTAAGATCCTATTGAGGATGTAGGAACAAAAAAAATATTTTACTGTCAGAATGTATTTTTATTTACTTTTAAAAAACGGCGTTTTTACACAAAACTTTGAGTGATTGTTTCAAATCGCTCTACGGAAAAATTAAAAATTTTGAATTGTGTCACTCTTGCAGCAAATGAGCGAAATGGTCTTGGATCATCCAACAAATTCGATATAACTTACTCCATATTCCAGATGTCATGTGTCAATACCATCCATCACTAAACCAAATTTAAATTTTCAAACAGATCTGTCATTTAGATCAGTTTTGACAGCCAGAAAACAGGCAACCCATTGCTTTTTTGCAAACATGGAAAAAATTGAATTCCGTGTGTTAATTAAATATAATTTTTTGTGTGAAAAAACCATTTCGCAATCCAAAACAAAGCTTGATCAATATTATGGGGACCCTTCCCATCGAAGTAGAGAAGAAAAACGACCGCATATATGACGAAGAAAAAAGTTCTCTTCCATCAAGGCAATGCACGGGTGCACACGTGTGTAGTTGCCATGGCCAAAACCCATGAATTCTGCTTCGAATTGCTTCCTCAACTACCATATACACCAGACTTAGCCTCTTGCGACTATTTCCTGTTTCCGAACTTGAAGAAGAGATTCGGCTCTAATGAGGAGATCATCGATGCAACAATCGCCTCTTTTGAAGGGTTGGTGAAATCGTATTATCGATCCCATCGAAATATTGGAAAAACGTTTAAGTGTATCGAGCTGAAAGGCAACTACGTAAAATATTATTCCTTGTTTCATTTTTAACAGACTTCTCATTCCGCCCTCGTATTAAGAGCATGATTTCCTACCCAAGATTTCAACTCCTGGATTATAATAACATTTTGAACGATCCATTTACTTAAATATGCTAAGGTCAATTGGGTGCCTCCGTGCAACGTGTTGTGGTGTTGGGTTTATTCAAGATTATTGGTTTTTAGCGGGCAGGTGTAGGATTTAAATTTTGTAGACGGGTTCAAAGAAACGCGTCTGCTTTTTATTGTCTAAATACCTTAAGGATTTGAGACAGTGAATTACGTTATAGAAATCTTGTTCTCGAATCATTTTTAGAATTGATGTTTCAGCATCTTGGACTTTTCTTTGCGACGATATTTCTGGTTTGTTGGCTGTAAACGTTGTGTAGTAGATCAATCGATTACAATACGTGACGATATATTTTTGTTTATTGAAATTTGAATGCCGCATAAATAGTTGCAAAATGGACTAACTTTCTTTACGCTAATCACATTGACTATTGAGATTTCTTCTAATTCCTCCATATGTACTTCATTAGGAATTTTATCCCTCATATGGTTGCATCGGAATTCAACACTAATTTAGGAAATGATTTTTTAGGATGGAAATGAACACAGCTATGATCTCGTGTTTGCGTTATTTGGGTAAATCGATAGGTACCTATCGATTACCATCGGATTTTGGCCAACTAGCTTGTGATCCGGATCAAAAACTGCAAAGAAACAATGATAAAATGCTTATTTTCGAACACGTACATTAGGAGAAGCTAAAGAGTTTAAATATCTGCGTAACTGATTAGATATATAAACAGAGTGTCCACTCGAGAGGATTACTACTTTTTTGCCTATAACTTTTATTTAATGCTTGGAATTATGTATGAAAAACAATGTCTGCCAAATGTCCGCCTCTATTTACCTTACACTTACATTTTTTCACATATTTCACGTTCCATGTTAACTTCTTCCCTAAAGTTATTTTTAAGTTGTTCTATATTATATGGTTTATTTGGGGATAAGTATTATACTTTTAAGATAACCCCATAAAAAAAGGTCGGGAGCAGTTAAATCGGGTGACCGTGGAGGCCAAATCACATCACTAGATTTCGAAATAAATTGTTGTGGAAATATTTATCGTAACAATTCCATGGTTTATATACCAGTATGGATGTGGCACCGTTCTGTTGGAACCACATGCTCACCAAAAGATCTGTTCTAAAAACAGTTCCTTATCATATCACGATACCGTTCGCCAGTAGCTGAATCTTTCGGATTTTCGTAAAAATATCCAGCTCAAATTGCACACAATACCGTCACTTTCAAAGGATGTAATGGTGATTGATGAATTATTTGTGGATTCTCCACATGCCCACTTAATTGAAAATTAGCTTTGTCACTCATAAATAAATTTACAAAAAAATCCGGATTTCCAAAAAATTAGAAGTCCAAGTTCTTGCGGTGTTTAATTAATGTCGTTGAATTATCTTGTACGCTTTCACGTACAGCAGCAATATTTTCTGGTATTTTGACTATACGTTGTTGCAAACACTTTGGTTTGTTTGCAACAGTCCCTCTTTCTTCAAATTCTTTTATAATCCTGAAATTTGAATGCTTTGAAGGCATCATATTCCTTTCGAGATTTTTCACGTAATTTTGTTAATGTTAATGTAATTGATGATTAACTTGTGTAATAGGTTTTCACTATTAAAACGCGTTTTTCAATAAAATATTTTTTTATGATTATTTTGCCACGTGTGTACTTCACCAAACCGATGAAGCCCATGAATAAAGCGGGCAGCCCAAATCTCGATTAATTTCGTTAAAATATATTATATCTATGAAGTTAGCCCAGCCCAGGACAGTTTATGAAAATTAATGAAAAAACGAAAAATTATCAAATTTATTAAAATCGATTTGTTTTTCGTATAATTAAAAAAATTAAATTCTGAAGAATCACAAAAGTGTAAAATTTTGAGTTGCATATAGTAATGGAAAAATACAGGCCATGTAAGAAAAACTTCGTTCCGTGGCAAGTTCTCGAAAATTTATATAAAAATCAATTAAATTCCTAGCCCAAAGTTCATTGTCGGGAACTTGCCATGGAACGAATTTTATCTTAGTTTCTGTAATTTTCCCTTACTATATGCAACTCAGAATTTTACACTTTTGTGCTTCTTCAGAATTTAATTTTTTGATTATACGAAAAACCAGATGCAATAAATAGTTTGACTTGCTAAAATGGTAAAATAACATGTTTAAGATTTTTGGGGAGTTCCACACCTCAAAGGTGGCTCCTTAAACTTTAACATAAAATTCTTTATAAACAATTTTAACTTAAATTAAATTTTACAACAAAATCATATAGAGCTTTTAAATTTGAATTTTCCAATTACATATTACTAAAAAACGCTTTATTTGCTTTTATATAGATTATCGAAAATATTTTCTTTTTCTTAAGGTAAACATGGATAGAAAGATTTTAAATTGCATTCCTTGTGTTAACGAAAAGCAATAATGTTACTCGTTCGTTCTAGTTATTAGTGCACGATTCTCCAAAAAAAAAAAATTTGTTTTCTGAAAAGTTTTCTCATCTCATAAAAGCTCAAATATAGAGATACGATGCTTCATATTATATAAAAATGATTGATTCTTTCGATAATAAGGTATTTGCATACTGCATATAGTTACACAGTGCTTTTGATAGGGTTGCAATAATAACGATAACGATGCATTTAAAAGCATTTTGAATAATTTAAATTGTGCTTTTGATTCATAAGGTCAAATATGTTGGGTGATGCTGCACTAGAGATTTATTAATATTTTACCTTCGCTATACATTTTTATGCTACTACAGAGATTTTATAAGTACCTAGCTAGACTTTAACAGTGAAAAATTGTTCCATAAATTTAAAAAAAATTATAATTATTATCTTTTTTAGAAAAACGTTATATTTTTAAGAACAAAAAAATTTTATAAGATTTTTACAGTTTAAAAGCTTTTTACGTTCATTAATTACTGTAACAAAACATGCTTAATGTGTAAACTATTTAATTTTTATGAAATAAAGTTCGTTCGAAGTTTAAAATCGTAAAATAAAACCTGTAAAATGTAGGTTAAAAGCATCAAACTATCCTCGTTCAAAGATATTGTGTTTGAGGAAAAAGGAGCTTATATATACTGCTCAAGCCATTCAAGAATCTTCTATTCCTGAGACAGATTAACATTTGTTGTGCAGAAGGTTAAATTATTTTCTAACATCCATAGTTTGTCTGCTTGTTGTTGGTAACATTGCAACACATCAATGTAATATGTAAGAACGAACCAAAATGCTTATCATGTAAACAGATTTTTTTTTTATTTTATTGGTGGAGTTCAGTAGAGGGGAGCTCGGTGGAGGTAACAGAATTAACGGTAAACATATATACAAATTGCTTAATTTCAAAGTTTTATGAATTATTAAAAAAAATATTCTTTGATATCCTCATATTCCCTTCCCTGAATTTCGTAAATTTTTCGATATATTTTTTCCACTTGGACGGGTTCCACTTGGACGGGTGCTGCGTCGCTTGCGACTTAGCTGTGTATTAATTTGAGCTACAGATGGATCATCATTGGCTTAAATTAAATCGTTTGCAACATTTTCTACCATAAAGAATGTGAAATGAAATTATATACGTGGTGTTTGGTGGCGCGTGGACCGACAGGCATTTTTGTCGGGTATTTTGTCCAAACAGGTATTTTGTGCAAGAATGCACAAAATACCTGTTTGGACAAAATACCCGACAAAATTGTACCCGCGCGGTAATTTGATTTTGTAAATGGATTGGGATTTTCAATTTAATTGCAAAAAAACTTTTTTTCCCCCTCTCAACCAACTTTTAATGAAAAATTAATAAAAATTACCGCGTGTGGAGTTTCGAGATAGAGGAACGAGGAGTCAGTTTTTAAATAGTCCAACGAGTGGTCGATTTAGTTTTTTAGTGAGTTTTTTTTGTCAGCCCAGAGCGTCTGTGGTTATTTTTAATAAGTGTCGCAAAAATCAAAAAAAAAAAAATAAATGTTTAAAGTGCGTTCAATGTACACATGTTTTAAAAGATTATCCGAGAAATTAAAAAAATTAAAAATCTAATTAATCTCATAGATGTCTAATAGAACGGTATATGTGACTAATTGGCTTAAGATAAGTCATTTGACGTTGACGATGAATATGACTGTCTAAATAACCAAAGGGATGGTCACTGTAAAATAAATTGCCCAAATCTCAGAGATGTCTAAAAGCAACGGTATATGTGGATAAATAGCTTAAGATAAGAGCTATCGAACGACACTACCCTTATATTAATACGATGACCAGAACCCATTTGTCGGGTTCTCTTAGACATCTCTGAGATTTGGGCAATTTGTTTTACAGCGATCAATCTCTTGGTTATTTAGACAGTCATATTCATCGCCAACGTCAAATCGGCTCTGGTCATCGTATTAATAACTATAAGGGTAGTGTCGTTTGATAGCACTAATCTTAAGCCATCTAGCCACATATACCGTTTCTCTTAGACATCTCTGAGATTTGTGTAATTTTTAGACAGTCAGTAAGTTAGCAGTAGTTTTTAACAGTAGTTTTTAACCCTTGGTTATTTAGACAGTCATATTCATCTTCAAGGTCAAATGCGCTCCGGTCATCGTATTAATATAAGGGTGGTGTCGTTTGATAGCTCTTATCTTAAGCTATTTATCCACATATACCGTTAGGTTAGGTTAGGTTAGAGTGGCTGCTATCGCACATTTAAGCCAATAATGACCCATTGTGATACCACAGGATCCAATCTCCCCTTACTCCCGCTGAAACCAACCAGAGCTACTGATGTAGCGTAAAATATCTCGTACCCCAAAGTCCGCGAGTTCAGAAAGGCTTTTCATGTTGTACACTCACAAGTACTTATGTCTTTTGTATGATAGTGCTGGACACGAGCATAGGAAGTGAACTAACGTTTCTTCCTCCTCTTCGTCCATACAACTTCTACAAAAGTCATTCGTCTCTAGACCCAGCCTTCTCGCATGTTCCCCAAAAAGGCAGTGTCCTGTCAGTATCCCTACGACCAATCCTAAATCTCGTTTTCCCAGAGATACAAGTACCTTGGAGCGCCGCAGGTAAACTTTTGGCCAAACTTGTTTTGCTACTTTGCACGTGAGAGTGTTGGTCCACCTCTCATCTGTCAAGGCGATTGCCTTTTTACTGAGCGTCAATTTGAGCGCTGCTAAAGGCCTCCCCAGACCTGCCCTTTCCGGTTGCATCTGGAGAGTCGTACCGTACCTAGCTAGTTCGTCTGCCCTGCAGTTTCCCGTGACGTCCGAGTGACCAGGGACCCAGATTATCTGGATACTGAAATACTCGCTCATCTCATTAAGAGATGATCGGCAATCCAGCGCCACCCGTGACTTCAGAGAAACCGCCTCTAGTGACCTGAGTGCCGCTTGACTGTCCAAATAAATCGCGATATCCCTAACAGATACCACGTTATGCTTCAACCATGTCACGACTTCCCCTATCGCCACCACTTCAGCCTGGCATACACGCTGCAGTAGTCAGGGAGACGAACAGAAATATTAACATTGAGCTTCTCACAGAAGACTCCGGCTCCTACTTTGCCGTCTAGCTTAGAGCCGTCCGTGAAAAATTTCAGTGCCTCGTTTTCCAGTATTGATCCGTTCCTCCAGGATTCCCTAGAAGGACAGATGATCCGGAAACCTATATCGAAGCACAACGTTGGTTTAATTAATCTAGATTCACCAGTTCTTCCCCTAGTGATCTAACTATCGTCGAGTGTCCCGCCTGAAGACACTTCCACTGAGAGACAGCCGAGAGTCTTGTAGCCACATTGGCTGCCATCTGCTTACCAAAAAATTCGATTGGAATAAGATGGAACATAACCTCTAAAGCACGTGTAGATGTTATTCTAAGCGTCCCGCTTATAAGCATACAGGCCGTTCTTTGCACCTTCTCCAACATCCTTATGTAGGTTACCTTTTCCAGAGCTGGCCATACCACACGTCCACCCCGTACATCAGCACGGGCCTTACCACTGCGGTATAGAGCCAGTGTACCAGCTCTGGTTTCAAACCCCATTTCTTCAATATAGCGTTTCTACACGAGTAAATGGCTACATTAGTCTTATTTACCCTTTCTACAATGTTAGGCTTCCAGCTGAGCTTACCGTCCACGATTATGCCCAAAAATCTCGCTCTGTCAGCAAAAGCCAGTCTAATGCCGTTCACGGTAGGAGGGCTAACTACCGGAATTTTATATTTCTTAGTAAATAGTACCAGCTCTGTCTTGGAGGGGTTGATCCCTAATCCACATTTGCTGGCCCATTTCGTAACGATCAAGAGTTGAGACAGCTATCGCTACATCATCTGCATGCGCTACAACCCCTATCCCCTCTTTCTCCAGTTCCAACAGCAATCCATTCACCACTGCACTCCAGAGAAAGGAGGACATTACTTCTCCCTGCGGAGTTCCTCTAACCACCCGCCTTCTAATGGTCGACTCCCCCAGTTCCGAGATTATAATCCTGCTTACCAGCATCTGATTTATCAACCTACTTATAGGATAATCCACCTTCAAAACTGACAATTGGCTCAACTTTTGTTCGAATAAGTACGTCTATCAATCTTTCGAAGGTTTTCAACATAAAGGATGATAGAGTTATAGGCCTCAGGTCCTTTGGATAAGCCTGTGAGCTTTTTCTAGATTTCGGGATAAAAACCACTCTGATCTTCGTCCAATTCCTGGGAATATAGACCAATTGCAGACATCCCCTGAAGATAACCTCCAGCCAGGGGAGGATAACTGCAGAGTTCCTTTGGATCTCTGCTGGTATAATCCGATCCGGGCCCGCCGATTTATAAGGCTTAAAACCGTTCAGCGCCCACAGGATTCGTTTCCTGTCCACGATGCCATCCACATCTGTTAAAGGTGTTCCTCGATGAGCTTCAGGCTCCATCGAGTCATAAATGCTTTCCGGAAAATGGGTCTCAATGAGAAGCTCCAATGATTCCGCACTTGAAGCTGTCCATAACCCGTCCGGCCTAATTAAGTAACTAGGACTGGTTGGGTTAGTATAGATAGAATTTTCCTAAGGCGAGAAGTCTCAGAAACTTCCTCCATTCTACAACAGAAGAGTCTCGAAGACCCCCTTTGTGCCTTCCTCAACTCTTTTTTGTATTCTCTCAGGTCTTCCTTATAGGAATCCCAATCCCAATTTTCCCTGGTGTTCTTAGCCTTATTAAAGGCTGTCCTACACGCTCTCCGATAGGTTCCCAACTCCGTGGTCCACCATGTCGGTTTCTGCCTGCCCCTAGATTTTATCAGGGGACACGCAGCAATAAATGACAGATTGCATGCTTTTGTGACAATATGAACCATGCCATCTAATTCCTCTACTGTCGCCGGAAGTCGAGGAGCCTCCAGCGGCAATAGTTCCTTCAACACCTCCCCATATTTGTTCCAGTTTGTCCTTCTGAGATTTCTAAAGGCTTTCCGGGCAACAGGTTTGATGTTGAGGTTATATGTAATATATCGGTGATCAGAGAATGAGTGCTCCTTCGCCACTCTCCACCCACTGATCATATTAAAAATTGTATCTGACGCACAGGTTACATCTAGAACCTCCTTTCGATTTCTAACAATGAATGTTGGTTCACACCCAATATTGCAAACTACAAGGTTAGTATTTAATAAGTAATCAAAAAATAACTCACCTCTTTCGTTAATGTCTGTGCTTCCCCAGATTGTGTGATGCGCGTTTGCATTACATCCAAGTATCACACCTACCTTTTTCTGACCTGCATCCCGGATCAGTTCCCCCAGATTATCCGGTGGAACCTTCTTCTCACGATCCATATAGGCTGAGGCTAGCCATAGTTTTTCACAGCCTACCTCAGCGCTCACCGCTCAGGATCCTCAAGAAAATGGAGTTTAGTGCATTATACACTACCCTCCACTTTTCCGATGTGATGCTCCCATCTTCCTCACCTTTGTTAATGACGGCTAGCACCAGCACGTGCTCCTTCAGGATTTCACTGAATAATTTCAGTTTCTGCTCCTTAGGAGCACCCGACGTCATGTCTGCTTGCACTTTGGCCCGCTTACTGTCTTCTGCTTCAAGCTCATCCTGGGACCTCTGTCTTTTAGACACAAGGACCCTCTCCGAGCTATTGCAGCCGACAGTTTTCTTAGCCCATGCTACAGATTCCTTCTGCGCAACTGTAAGCTGCCCCTCAGGGGTCGCAGCCATAATGTCCACTAAATGAGAATAATTTTTTTGTACTAGACGCTTCTATATTTAATTTTAACTTGTTTGCGAGTTTCTTATCAATTACGTTGCATTGAGCGCCAGTATCTAACTTGAACTATACTTCATTCTGTTTAATTTTTATTTTTTCAAACCATGCATTCTCATATTTCTACATCATTAACATTCTCATTAATCTCTAAAATTCTTTTATTAATTTTATTGCACGCAATCATCAAATGACCAAATATACCGCAAATTTTGCATCTCTTGCCATATGCCAAACATGTTTGTATCGTCAAATTTTGTAATCAATTTTGTAATCAACCACTTGCGATAGTCCAATTGAGCTGAAATTTTGCATGCAGGCTTAACTCCGGTGACAATAAAATATTCTAACATTTTTGAACATTAAAAAATATCGATGACTAAAAAGTAGAAAAAATATATTTAAAAAAAACTTTTTAAAAAATCACGCTTATATTGAAAGGCTCTAAAAAGTCGATAATATAATAAAAGGCTTTGAAAAGTAGAAAATAAAATTTTTCTTCCGTATACCTATCAAGGTATATTTATAACAAGTAGGAATTTAAAAGTAATATGACTAAAAATATAAGCGTGGGGCGCTCCTTCTGAATATATATACTATCTCTCAATACATCATTTTTACGGTAATACTGAAATGCTCCAGCAAAAAATTTATTAGGATACATCAGAATAGACTGTTCACGCTTATATTTTTACTCATATTACTTTTAAATTTCTACTTGTTATAAATATACCTTGATAGGAATAAGGAAGAAAAATTTTATTTTCTACTTTTCAAAGCCTTTTATTGTATTATCGACTTTTTAGAGCCTTTCAATATAAGCGTGGCGTTTTAAAAAGTTTTTTAAATATATTTTTATTTTTTATTTACTTTTCACTTCTGACACCATATAAGATATAAGATGCAAACACCATCATGACAGAATTTAACTAACTTTATTGTTACTATATTGGTATAAACGTAAAAGTGAGCGTATTTTACTCTATATGCTATAAAGGTAAGTTTACACTTTTACTTAAAGGTATGTTTATATGTTACAAAATGAATTAGTGGATGCAATAAATCTACAAGTACACCGGTGTGAAGTTTTCAACATTTATCAAAAGTGTAGCTACACAAATTAACAAAAAACAAAAATGTAGATACACAATTCAACAAAAAGTGTAGAACTACATAAAAAAATTATTGCAGGGTTGAATTTTTATTTATCCCACTAGAACTTTCACAAGAAAATTGTAAAATCGCTAGAGATAAATTTCAAATAAGCAAAATATTACAGAATTATTGGTGTCGATTCCGTGTGCAAGTTCGTTTTTTCTTACCGTCTATTCTTCTACAATTTGCTAGGCAACTTGATGTTCAATTCCAATTTTGAACCTGAATATATAATTTGCTCGTGTATTATGCACCGGGTTTTCATAGTAGAAACGGCAGAATTGAAAAGATAAATATAAGATTTTCACTGTTTCACCAAAATTATTAATTCATAGTCAGCGTTTACCACAATGATTTCAGGTTCAAGATCCTGGTTTTGCTGTATGTGCAGAGCATATCCTTTCAACCATTATAAGAACAACATTAAATATATTAAAGTATACTTAAACTTGATAGCGTAATTAATTAAGTGTTGATAGCCCTTAAGCATCCACAAGACCCGGTTTACACTTTTTCATTATTATTTTCATATACATTAAATCAAAAAAATTCCCCGAAGATCGCAGTGATATGCCGCTTATCACTAAAAATTTTCGAAACTGTCCCCGAAATGCCAGTGTACTCAGACTTGTGCTATCATCTCTAGGATTACGTGTTGATGGCCCTTAAGCATCCGTAAGACCCGGTTTTCAGTTTCTACATGTGCATTTTTACTTTTTGAATTTTCACAGATTCTGTAGAAGGTTACCGGAAGGTCGCATTAATTTTCCGGAAATCATCAAGTTTAAGTATACTTTAATATATTTAATGTTGTTCTTATAATGGTTGAAAGGATATGCTCTGCACATACAGCAAAACCAGGATCTTGAACCTGAAATCATTGTGGTAAACGCTGACTATGAATTAATAATTTTGGTGAAACAGTGAAAATCTTATATTTATCTTTTCAATTCTGCCGTTTCTACTATGAAAACCCGGTGCATAATACACGAGCAAATTATATATTCAGGTTCAAAATTGGAATTGAACATCAAGTTGCCTAGCAAATTGTAGAAAAATAGACGGTAAGAAAAAACGAACTTGCACACGGAATCGACACCAATAATTCTGTAATATTTTGCTTATTTGAAATTTATCTCTAGCGATTTTACAATTTTCTTGTGAAAGTTCTAGTGGGATAAATAAAAATTCAACCCTGCAATAATTTTTTTATGTAGTTCTACACTTTTTGTTGAATTGTGTAACTACATTTTTGTTTTTTGTTAATTTGTGTAGCTACACTTTTGATAAATGTTGAAAACTTCACACCGGTTACAAGTACTTTGTCTTAATTATTAAAATTTTGAAATTTTGAAATTGTGTGAGATTCCAAATTTTTAGGGCTAGTGCCAAACTGGTAAATCGAGTCAAATATACCCGCTTAACTCGAATCAGAGCGGTGTAGCATTATGAAGCAAACAAAACTCAATTTATCGAAAAGTAAGACATCGTTTGTATACCGGTATGAAAGTTCTGAGAAATTGCGATACTCAAACGCACAAATATTCTTATCTTATCTTATGTTTAATATTTTTATATTTGTTGTGATTTTGTTGAGTAGAATCGATGCAGAAGCTTCTTCGACTAAAGAAGAGTGCGGTCACAGTTTTAAAAATATCCGCATATCTTACGACAAAACAAATCATAAATAATTTAAGTGCCATATCTTACACGACCCGATAAGATATGAATCTCTATCAATTAGCGAATGTTCTCTATACTTTGTGAAAATGGCATTGATGTAATCTTGTTCCAATTTATTTATGGTATATATACCACCTGCATAAATTTTTACCGTATCACTCAGTAAAAGTGGCTTGGTGAAATCGGTAAAGAAATGAGTGGTAAAAACAACAATATTTTGGAGTGTACCAATGAGATTAATCGTTTCTTAAGTGATTATCCTTATGAAAATAACCACGGCGATGCAATATTTATTCATCGGTCGATATTTCCGAAATTTAAAGATCGTCTGCTAAGCTGTGGTTGTGAACTCATTGAGAATGTAAATTATTTTGAATATAATATCGTTGTTGGTCAAGTGCTTTATGAAATGTACTTAATTTGGATTAATTTGAATGTAATGATCAAGTCGCAACTTCATTTAATCGTAACTGAATCAAAATACTCATTTCCGTGGGAGTCCAACATTACAATTTATACAATCGAACAAGAATTTGGATTGGTTGAGGTAAGTCAATCTTAACATGTAAAATAATCTTATTTGATGTCATTGATTTTATTTAGATGTTCATTAGACAAAACAAACTAGGAAAATTTGTGCGGAACATTTATACGGATAGCAGCCGTTTATGCATTCAAAATAATATCAAAGTGGTTGAATTCACGAACGAGATTAATCGGAATTTACTTCCGACTTTTCGAACATACCTTGAAAAAAACGTCTACCAATTACCACATAGTTACTTTGCCGCCCGCGCTTTTAAGTATCTGAGGCCCAGTTTCTTAGCATATCTTGATAGGCCTCACTACAATCAAGACACAATTACGACTGTTCTATTGCTGCTCGACTATCATCGTACGCAACTTGCAAAGGGTAAACAAATTTTTAATCTATTCGATCTGATTGCAATGAAAATGGCAATAGACGACAATCGTCTTGAGTACGTAAATTGTGAATTTAGAAAATTAATAGCTAAACTGCTAGAATCATTGGACCCCTCCTTTTTGGATAAATCTTCAAAAGTTTTTTTTTTATATAAGTATCACGGAGATTTAGGAATGCTTGGTTATTCCGAAGAAATGTACCAATATTTAATAACGCAATTCAGCGTTTATTTCGAAAAAGTTAAGGTTAAAAATTATGGAAAATTTAAAATTAAACCCAAGCGAATTTTTCAAATTGACAACATGCTGAGCCGATCTCGTTATTACAAAAAGCTTGGCGTAGATGTCGCGTCGATCGACGCACACAACTCCGAGGTGCTATATAAATTATTTACATACGATGAATTAAAGTGTACACCAACTTTATCGTTCAAATTAGGACACCCGTTGGAAATTGATGATGTCACGCAAAGGACTGTAACGGAATTTCCGGCTCGTGACTTACATTTTAAAAAACCATCTAAGAAAAAACTTAAAAAGTTAAAAAAGAAAAGCGGAGCAAATTATGTCAACATGCCAACTTTTTTCATAGAAAATTTACTAAACTGGATGAAATTAACAATGGGCTCAAACTGGTCTAACTTCGACTTGAGATTTATACAAAGCGATATTGAAAGTCCGATAGTTTTGCGAGGACTAACGATCCGCATGATCATTCTAAAAGAAATACGAATTACTTGCAAACTACTTCGAGCCCTACATCATGTCGATTATAAAATAATAAAATTGAGTAAATGTTTCCTGGAAGATGATCCGACCATATTTATGTTGGTGGACATGCTTAAGGGCGATCGTTACATTCAAATTAATATTGAGGATCATACTCTGCAATTATTGATGGATTCGATCCCAATGATTTTATTACAAACGGGTCGCCGACAATTTCAATTTCAAAGTTACATAACCGTGTACTATCTGAAAAGTGACTTCGAATTTATCGATTTGTCACGATTTAAATTTTTTGTAAACGATGAGGGAACAAAAATTGAAACGATTGATTTGTACACGAATGAGGTTGTTAATTTGTACGATTATTTTTATAAAAGCGAGGAACCAGAAGGACATTTTTATAATTAAAAAATTTGTAATACAATCAGGTTGAGGGCCTAATAAATATGACATTTAAAATAAAATAAACATTTTAGTAGTTAATGCTACCATTATGGCATGGGTTTTCGATCTTTCATTTGATTATTCTAAAGGACTATTTAATTTCTAAATTTCTTTCAATGAAACGGTATGCCTGAATTTCAGAAAACCAACACGTTTGTGCCTTGTAATATAAATGTATAATAATTATATTGCCTTATTAAGAAGAATTGCTGCAAGGTTTTAAGCGTATCTATAGTGTGAGCGACAAGTGATGGTACACCTGTTGGTAAAACTCTGTATATAGGTACTCGAATATTGCGAAATCATCTTTGTCGGCGTTTCACGATGTATCACTTATTTTTGGAGGATATTATAAGATTATTGTAAGGTCGAGTATCTTCCAGTACCTTACCAAAATAATGATATCCGAATGAATTTCATTTATATTTGGGTTTAAAATATTTTGAGTTTTAACACATGTTCGCCTAAGTGATTTTCAACATACATTCAATGCTGAGGGCTTCAACTCAGAGGCGGCCATAGCACCATATTTCACACAATCCTTAATGTAATACGCTTTAAAAGTCGAAATAATTCTTTGATCTAACGGTTGGATCAAAGAAGTGGTATTGGGCGGTAAAAATTTCACTTTAACATTTGGATGTTCCAAATCTGGATGTCCTGGTGCATTGATTACAATGAATAGCACGTTAAGTGGAAGGACTTTGTCCCTTAAATATCCTCGCTCTTCCGGAATGAAAAGGTCATGAAACCATTCGGTAAATAAGCTTGCTATCACCCTTGCTTTACTATTGGCTTTCCAATGAACTGGTAGCTTATCTAAGTTTACTCCTTTCATCGTTCGAGGACGTAGAGCTCGGTTAATTAGCAGTGGTTTCAATATGCGATCACCTGATGCATTGCTACAAAATAGATATGTCACACGATCCTTCGATGCCTTAAGTCCGCCAATTTTCCGGATATTCGTCAGCAGCTGCTTTATCTCCAGATGCAATTTCACCTTTAATTTTCACATTATGCATTTCATGCCTTTTTAGAAATTTTGTCAACCACCCAGTACTTGCCGAAAATTGGTTTATACTATTTTCTGTAATTTATGATGATGAACAAGGCTCCATTTCTCTCATTTTTTATAAATCCTCCGGGCCTTTGGTTTAATAGTGTTGCCGTCTACTGGTATTTTTTCTTTGATGCTTTTTGTGTACGATGAAAACTTGGCACTAATTTTTGTACCGGAGGCTACAGATCATCTAATTACACATTCATTCCGCTTTATCGGTCTGATCGAAGCTTCCTTTAGACTAAACATCTTGCACACATAAGTAGAACCTTGTCCCTTTGCAAGAAGATTTAAAATTTAAATTTTTTGTTGCAAAGAAAGAGATTTTCTTTTATTTTTTTTATTAGTATTTCCTGGTATGTTATTTCGACACTTTTTATAGTAACAGGTAATAATTAAATTATTGAAATACAACACTAAACATTTATATTTTTTAATATTAAATTATAAATAAATCGTAGCACCTCTATTGAATTACTAACACTGAATGATCCGTAAAAAATGTGTGTTGTATACGAAAGTTTTATTGACAACTAAAAGGGGAATTCCCTGTAAATGTAAAATCGTAATACATGCAGTTAAAACTTTCTTTTTCTGTTTGTTTTCTCTCAAAACAAAATAATTCGTGTAAAAAGAGAACTATTTTAGTTATTTTGATCGTGGTATTTCGAAATCGAATATTTGAGTTAGGTAACAACGTAAAAAATGGCTGGTAACCTTAAATTACACCTTTTCGATTAAAATGTTCCGGGTTCTTCATTATTACTAATTGTATCTAAACTGTGAACTTACCTGTAATCACGGGAGTATAGCTCTCCTCAAACCATAAACTGAACTCGTAATACGACCAAGTAAAACAAAATGTCCAAAAAATTCCTTATAACAAATTGTTTAAAATTATTTCTTTTAAAAAAACAAATTAATTATTTTTTCATATCTTCATTATACATTGAAACACTTAAAATTTTTTAATTAAATATTTAATTTTTTTGGTTTGTTTTTTTTAGTAATAATAATAATAATTAATGATTTTTTAGCTTCATTTTTATTTAACTTTTTTTGTTTTCTTTTGTTTTTATTTAATAAATAAATATATATTTGCTAAATTGCAAAAAAATATAATTTTTATTTATTTATTGGTTCTAAATTATACAAAAAATTAGTTTAAATTTTATTAATTATAATATATAGAGAGAGATGGAAACTGATGTATATATGTGATTCAAGTGCTGGAAAAGAGATGGCGGGAGTAGTTTTATTTTTTAAATGGTAGCGAGCGATCGCTTTTTGTTTTACAAAGAGTTTTTAGTTGTTTTTTTGTATATAAAAATAAAAATTAATTTATATAATATAATTAGTAAGTAATTAATCAAAAATAATAAAAGCTTATTTATTTGTTTTTTATCTTGTTAAATACTCATTTTTAAATCTAATGTTTGTTTAATAATTTTGTTTGTTTTAATGTTTATTTATAATTATTATTTAATATATATATATATTTATTAAATTTATTTTTTTTTAAATAAATAATTTATAATTTATTTTGTTTGGCTCAATTTTTAATAAAAAATAAAAATAAATTTATTTATTTATAATTATATTTATTTTATATTTATATATATATATATATATAATTATATCTTTTGTGTGTTTTATGTTGAATAATTAATTAATCAAATAATTAATTAATTATTAATATAGAATAAAATTTTTTGTTATTTATAAATATATGTTCATAAATTATACACCATTTAAATAAATTTAATGTGAATAATTATTATTTTTATTACTGTTAATATTATTATTCATAGTGTTTGGTTTATTTTTGTGCAGACTGTATATGTATTTAATTTGATAGTCATCATCATTGTCATTAATATTATTAACATTATTATTATCCAAATTATTATTGTTATCATCAAGTAAATTATTAATTGTATTATCGTTATTATTGTTATTATTTAATAAATTATTATTTGTATTTAGCGTGTTTGTGTTTAGTAGATTTTCATTTAAAAATTTTGCGTGATCGGCTACAAGTCCTGATGAAATGGCGGCCGCTGCTGACGATGGATTGTGATGGTTATAAGGGTTAACATTTGTGGGTGGTAGTTGTTGTTGGAATTTTGGATATGCACTGTTATCAACCGGATGATTTAAACTGCTTAAAAGGTTGTGGTCAATATCGTAATAATCCAAATCGTATAGGCCTTCATCACGTTTTCCGACATTCTTGAGAATTTGACGATTTAACTCAACCTGTAAGTAGAAAAAAAAACGGAAAAAATGAATTACTTTAGCTTTAGGTGATGAGAAATGCTCGGCGAAGCCGACATATTTGGCCAAGAATCCGTATATTTCAGCTGGGATCGAACCTAAGCATAATAGACGATTATAATTGTCTCCAAATCAAAAATGTCACCGGTTCAACGTTTGATAAACCTTATTGAGATTATTCTTGATCGCAAAATATTTCCTCTGTAAAAAGAAAAAATAAAACTAACAGATGAACTATTTTTAAGAACGAATTTGTACGTCCTGCTTAGAAAGAATTTAATTATGAAGTGGCTCTGATAGTTCGCATACACAGCCGAGCTAAAAGTTCTGTGCATGCGTGTGAGTGTCGGCTTGAACAGAATACTCAAGCAAGAGCGATAAGTACTAAATTCAATACTCCCACTTTTTGTTCCAATTCGATGCCAACATTTAAAATAAAAAAACTACGTTAATTCTTTGGCATGACACTCATCAATTTACAGAAAAATTGACGCTTTGGTTTTGATAGCGCTTTGGTCATGATGTCCGCTATCTGCTCACCTATTTGCACATACTTCATTTCCATCATTTCTGGATTCTCCAGATTCTTCGTACCCCGACTTCGATCGTCACGTTTGTGTGTCACCGGCGTAGTCTGCATAGCTGTATCCACAAAAGTTCAGATCGTTTTTGCTTTCGAAATGAATTCCCGTGTCCATCGATCCTCGAATATACTTCAGAATGCGTTTGACTTTATTCACATGTGCTGCAGCTTGCTTGTCTAAGTATCCGCTTCCGTAGCGGATACGGAAAATCCACTTCCTCGTCGGCCTCAAAATCTCCCAGATTTTGTGAATTGACCAATGGAGTATACTGCGCAGTTATCAAGCTCGCATATCGCGCCACGCTATTTACGATGTTCTGGCGTGATGAAATCGTCTGTGTCTCCATCATCTGTGTTTTCGTCAAATGCGTTTGCTTTTTTCTCATTCACGCCAGCTTTTTCTTCAGCTCCGATGTCGAGCATTGCCATGGATTCCTCCAACAAAGATACCAAGTCCCATGATATTTCGACTTTTCCTTTCTTTGGATTCCATGCTCAATATGCCTTAGAACTACTGTCGTAGCCAACGAAGGTATATTTGGTGCCTTCGCGTCGAGTATCTGTCGCTTCTCCTTTGGAATGTGCACGAAGATTTCCGAACCAAAAATTCGCAAATGGTCAATCTTCGCTTCCTTGTGTTCGCTTCCTTCCACAATTCCTTCCACGATCGTGCTTGTTCCAGTCCGATTTAGCACATGGACTGCTAAATTCACCGCCTCGGCCCAAAACTTCTTTTCCATTTGCTTTGCCTGAACCATCGTTCTTGCTGATTCAACGATCGTGTGCATTTCTCGTTCAGCACACCCGTTTTGCTCATTGATGTACGGCACAGTTTGTTGGCGATGAATGCCTTTTTCATCGAAAAATGCTTTTAATTCTGCATTCACAAATTCCGTGCCATTGTCAGACCTGACAATACGAAGTTTGTGCTTATAGTCCTTGTGTATCAGCTTGACACACTTCTTGATGCAACTCGCTACTTCAGATTTTTGTTTTATGAATTAAACGGAACGAAAATATGAATAATCGTCTTTTAATAACAAGACGTACCTGGCTCCGCAAATTGAGTTTTCCTGGAACGGTTTGCACGCGTCCGTGTGAATTATCTCGTAGCACGACTTCGACTTCTCCTCGCGACTCTTGAAGCTGCTTCGATGATGTTTGCCGAAAATTCAATGTTTCGGCTTTGCAGGAACTTTTTCACGTGTGTGACATTTTGATGTCACAGTCGCTCGTGCCACGATTGAAATGACGATTTTTGATTACTACGTTTGCTGTAGCCTCAAACTGTGGTAATTCGTGTGTTTTGAAAAGCATCTGGAACAAACCCGTTCTGCGAACTCCCACTGCAACGACGTTTCCGTTTTTCAGTATTTCGCATCGTTCGTTGCCCATGCTAGGTATGTGTCTATGATATGTCACATTTACCGATGAAAATAGATTTAGATCCGGTACAAATAAAAACTCCATTACTCGCTTGCGAATCCAATCGTTGCAATTGAAAGCATGAATACTGATGTCGCCTTTGCCTCGAGCCATGATGCTATCACCATTGCCTATTTTCACCGATTTAGATATTTCCGTAAAGATTTCAAACCAATCACGTCGATAACTCATGTGATTCGTCGCTCCTGAATCCTAAATCTGTCACCACTTGTTTCCGCGTGATAACGAAAGTAGCGACTGAAGTGTCTTCTTGATTTTTGTCCGAGCTTTTCTTCTTTTCTGAGCAGTCCCGCTTCCAATGGCCGCCTTTTCGGCACATGCCTCTCGGCTTGTCGCTTTTATTAGTCGCTTTGTTGTTGTTATTCCACGAATTTCTTTTTATGTTTTCGTTTGCACTTGAGACGCATTTCTTCCGTCATCAAACGCTCTTCAGATGTGTTAGTGTTCGATCGGCTGCACTCGTAGACTCCCATGCGCCATTGAAATGATTGTATTCGACAGGCATCGTATTCAAAATTTTCGAAATTACCATATCGAGTCAGATATCGTCTCCTTCTGATCTCCTAACTGCTGTTCAATTTTTATTAATTTTGATATGAAACTCGCCATGCTTTGCGTCTGCCTTTTTCCAAGTCACAATTTTCGTCGCACAGTTTGCGCTCGCAACAGTTGGTTTATTGATCACTTCCTCAGTGTGTAGCTAATCCATCTGCACTTGTGTATCCGTATTTTGCAGCTAATGAGTGATTGGCTCTTTTATCTATAACGAGTCCAACATTTGTCATTTTGTTGGTCAAGGAGCACCTTAGTATTCTTCTGTGCAAGCTTGTTCTTTTCAGGATAGGGCAGATGTGTACCATAGTTTGTGTAACACGTTGAATGTTGTTATGTCTTTCTTTGTTGATTCGTTTCTTTAAATGGTTAGAATTGTTGCAGTATGCCTCCTTTGAATATATCATTTCTGAAATTTTGTCGTCTTCGAAATATTCTTTCCATCTCTTCAATTGTCCTTCATCTGTTGTTATTGGTAGGATATTTGTGAATATAGTCAATATCTGGTCTACTTTGTTCCTTCTTTTGCCATCAATATTGTGCTCATAAAACTCATCCTTGGTTGTTTCATCTGCGCCTCCTGTTGGAACACATCACTCAATTATGGTTTGTGTTTTGTATTTTTGAATGAACTCTTGGTAAGATTATTTCATCCTTTAATTTAGCTGTTATTACCATCGCGTCCAGAGGTAATTTCCTTCGCTTGCGTTTACTTTCCACTGTTTTTCCCTGAGCCCTGAGGCGGAGAATTTCGATTTTGTAATGGTTCATTTTGTTCTGTAATTGCACTAGATTTAATGTTTATATCTCAGTTCGGATTTTTCAATTCCGATGTACGTCAACCGAGGGTCGATATAGTATTCCTTTCTGTAATCATTTTGATTGGATCAATGAATTGTTAGACCATTGAGACCTAGCCGGCTCCCAGGGCTGCTAATTAAGGCATATTGGCATAGTTAAGGCATATTCGAACCATAAAGCCATAGTTGCTTGACGTTAGTGATGAAGTTGTTGTTATCTTGTCTAGCTCTGCCACTTGTCCCCCATTTCGTTCGAACAAATATAATTATTAGCTAAACTGAACAAAATCAATATTGCTTGCATTAAAAAGTCCCCATCTGTATTCTTGTTCAAGAATCATTGTTATCACCATGGATCACTATGGAAGCACGAAATTTCAGCAAGTTTTACTTTCACGTTGAACTTTTACGAATTACTAGGGTTTTAGTTGATGCAGCACCTTGGAAGTTCTCGATCTCAGTTTTTCAAAGCTGATATTAATATTGAGAATCCTGGATGAAGTAAAGTGTATTGGCTGCTTCTTCTGGCGTAGGATCTCTACTAGTAGTTTTTCATGTGGATGCTCGATTTATGTTACCCTTGTGTTACGACTCCTTGTGAGGTGCTAACAACTATATTTAATTTGCAACTTTGGGTGTTTGGAATTTTTAATTTCTAAAAATTTCATTGCAATCTAATGAGTAAAGCGTTTATCTGATGGCATTGCCATCTGTTGTTGTATAGACACTAAAATTTGATTTTATGAAAATTAGCCTCCTTATCCAGATCCAGTGTCATGTGAATTTACAATAAATTGAGAGCGAGACCAATGTGCACCTTGTGCGTGTGTGTGACTAGTAAAAATATAGAAGAGTATTTTTTTTTTGATGGTACGATTTCGTTCTGGCGTGTGGATTGATGTGCGGGGTGAAAGGGTAGGCAAGTGATTCTTCTAAATTTAATATCCAAAGTTTAGTTTATTTTTTTAGTATTTTTTTATATAAATATAAAAAGTGTAAGAATTATATTTGAAGTATAATTTGTGATGTGAAAAAATATATAAGCGAGAAACCTCGGGCTTGTGCTCTCGGTGGAGAAAATCATAAATGCGAGAAAGTACTTTGCTGTGTTGGATTGGTATGGCAAATTAAATAATAAACGAAGTGATACACCTGTTAAACTTTCACCAACTCGACGCAAGCAGTAATTGTAATGCGATTATTTAACGGACACCGCATATTCTGGGCTATGATGAAAGCGAATTTAACAACGGGTGCTGTAAACTTTTATTCCGGGTGCCGCCGGTGCCAAAAATTTAATTTATATTATTGGTATTTTCGGTTAACGGTAAGACGACGCTCAATCCAATTTTGCGGAAAGTACGCCGCCACCATACCGAGGTTGAAAGGTACAAAATTTTTTTTTGTTTGATAATCCGTTTGTGACAGAAGTAAAAATGAAATATCAAAGAGAAGTTGTTCGAGTAGAAATTGTGCATGAATGGCAGAAAAATAAGCAAACTTCATATTGCGTGATCGCAGAAAATTGCAAAACAACAAAATCAAATGTTTGCAAGATGATAAATCGATTTCTCACTCAAGGCAGAGCAAAATCAAAACAAAAAAGTGGGCGACCGAGAAGAACGCGAAACAAGAAGTTAGAATTAAACGTGCAAAAATACTTTCTCTAAGTCAGTTCGAGATTTTGCAAAGAAACATAGAACAACATGATATGGTTCCGCGAATCAAAAAATCAAGGACTGAAAGCTTACAAGTAGAAAATTCCTAAACGGCCGAAAAAGCAAACAAATTGTTACGACTGTGTTGTCTGTAACAAGACATAATATTCGTTTACGCGTGACATCCCCATATTTTGTTAGATTTTATGTTTTTACTCGCGGTTTCTTGCGTCTGTGTTGTTGATGTCTGAACGCGTTCCGTGGTGGAGGGATTCCCGTATGTTTTTGTTCGTTTGGTTGGTAGTAAAACGAAAATGGGAGAGAGAGAGAACAATGCGAATCGAGTGTGTGCGTAAAGCAAAACATTCCATAAGAATGTTTTTCTTATATGCCTCTCGTTTATATCAATGCGAATTGATATAAATGAGAAACAGAGAAGAAAGACAATTCTTCTGGAATGTTTTGCGCGTCGTTTGTGCGGTGGGAGAATTTTTTTTTTTGTTTGTCAGTCTAGTTTGGAATTTTGTAAAAAAATTCGAGTTTGATTTTTACAAAGAAAAAGTCTTGTTTGGAATTTGGATAGTTGAGTAGTGTGGAAGGTTGAAGAGTCAAAATCTTAAAACTTCAAAAAATTTGATACCTTTTGATGTCGTGTGTTATAAAAATAATTCTGTGAAATAATTCAAGAATAGTTTAATAAATTAAATTCAATTTTAAGATTAGTATTGTGAATTTATATCAAGAGAAAAAAATAAAATTGAAGTTTTGTGTTAATTTGGGGTGTGATTTATTTATTTGATACACCAATGCATATTAAATATGCACAGTATTTGTGATTTTCATCAGACATCGCCAAAATGGATGTATTTGAATTATTCGTTGATAAATCAGCTAATAGTTCGTTGAGCCTGCATTTTGTATAAGATAATAGCAAAATTATCTCAATTTATTATTGGAGTACATCAACTTATCAAAACTGTTTATGAAAGGCGGTCTATCAAGGCAAAGAGTACGTTGTTTCGGCGAGGCAACGCCCAAATAATTATTTTACGGGTGGCCAGTTGAGGTCACTCCAATTTACACGGATCCGGCGGCCAGGTGAGGCCAGCCGTGATTGCTTTGGTAACGGGGACAGACCCCTCAACATAACGGTAGCCAACCGGCTATTGGTATATTTATCGGTGGTCTGCCGCAACGGAGTAGCCAGCCGGCTGGTTTTATTTATCGGTGGTCTGCCGCAACGACGGCCGCGCAAGGCCGCAACAAATTGTTTTTTTTACCAATTAAGGTACCTTTCTTTTTATTTTTTTTATTTTATTTCATTTTTTGTTGATTTTAAAATTTTCCTAAATTTATTTTAAATTTTTTATTTTTTTTATACGTATATATATAAAATTTTTTTTGATTGTGATCGAGCGCCGCACAGCGGGTGCACGCTCGATGCACATTGCTCTCTCTCTCTCTCTCATTCTCTCCTTAGCGTGGTACGGGTGGAGGGGGAAGTTGTTTCTTTTTTTTCGGTGGTTTTTTTTTAAATAAAATGAATATTTAATTTTTTTCGGTGTGGTGTGATGGGAGCGGAGACTCCCTCTGTGTCGGTTTAGTGTTTGCGGTCCCCTGGTGCCCGCATCCAATTCCGTAACCAGGGCTTGGCCCCGTTTGAATTCGGATGGATGCGCGCACCAAGGCACCTCTACCGTTATTATTATTATTTTAATTTATTTTGATTATTCGGTTCGTTCCTCAGGTTCCGGCCGACGAGTTTCGGCGGAACATCGGTGTTATTATTATCATTTGCGTTTTCCCATTTTTTTTATAATTATCTGTTAATCACGGTGTAGGCCAGGAGCCCTGCATGCCTCAAACCCCACGACCTTCGCACTTCTCCGCTGAGAACGTAGCCGGCAAAACATCACCGTGGAGGCCTCTGCAGGTGCTTAGTGAAAATCTGCAGGTTGGCAGCAGCCAGCCTGTAACAGTGGCGCCCAAACTTTTCGCGAATTTTAAATTTTTTTGAGTTTTTTTATGATTTGTAGCTTCACTCCCTTTGGCGTGCGTGTCCAGCGCCGAAACCAGTGTTCTGCTCTGTTTGACTTCGCCTGGACGCGCACACCAAAGCCAGTCTCCCGGTTGGCATTCCCCATCTGCGATCGCAACCAGCACGGGCTGTTTGATTGCGCGTAGATGGGGGGTGTCATACCCCTATCCTTCGGACATCCGATTTCCGAGCTCTTTCCCATTTCCACTATGTGGTGTTCGATTGTGGTGGAGCTCGGATGTCATTTGTCTGGAGTTTAGCATAGCTTCATTTCTTCCCTTCCCCGAAATTTCTCGACCGAAATTTGAGGAACGAAACATAACCTTATTATTATTATTATTATTATTTTTATTTTTTTTTATTATTTAGCTGACATGGAGTGGGGTTTCCACTCTCATCATACCATCCGTTTCGTATTTTTGATTTAAATTGATTTTTGATATATTTATTTTGATTGATCTTTTTTGATTGATGTTTCTGATATCTTCGATTTTATTTGATTTTGTTATGTTTGATTTTTGATATTTCGATACATATTGATTTTTTGATTTTTTTTTGATCGATCTATGGGTTGTATCCTAACCCACGGTTAATTATTACTTTGAGTTTCTTTTTATATCGTTTTTCATTTGGAAATTATTATTCTATCTATATACCACTGGGTGTGTTGGTAGTTTTGGGTTTTTCTATATATTATTATTTTTGATTTTTCGTATCGTTTTCTTTTGAATTTATCCGGCCTGCATACCATTGGGTGTGTTGGTAGTTTTGGTATTTGTTACTATATTTTATTATTTTCGGTTTTCGTATCATTTCAAATTTCAACGAGCCCCTCCAAATTAGGTTCTCATCGAAAAGCGCCACTTTGGGGGGTATCTCGTCCAATCCGTGGTTAAACAATCGTGGGAGTACGGGCCCCACAAACTACTACAAGGTATCCATTCCTTTCTTCGTTTATTATTATCTTAGTTGTATCTTCTGTTGCCACTTTGCCTTCTTATTCGGGTGTGTTGGTAGCTTCATTATCTACGTTATTACTATTATTAAATTTTATTTATTATTATTTTGGTATGAACCGAAATCCGTGGGATACGCCAGAAAGACCTCAAAGACGTACAGTGTGGGATAACTCGGACGTAGAACCTCGTATCCAACGTATTTTTCCGTGGGATCGAGTGGAGGATAACCGAATTCATATTCGAACTAGATATCACCCAACGCATGTGGTAACTTTCTGGCTATTTATCGTGATTTAGGTCACACTTTAAATTATTTTTGTATTTAAAATTTCAACGAGCCCCTCCAAATTAGGTTCTCATCGAAAAGCGCCACTTTGGGGGGTATCTCGTCGTAGCCGGGTTAAACAATCGTGGGAATCCGGGCCCCACAAAACACTATAAGGTATCCATTCCTTTCTTTTTTCTTTTATTTTTCTAATTATATTGTTATATTATTATTTAGCTGTATTATTCCACTATCGGCGTACTATTGGGTGTGTTGGTAGTTTGATTTTCGCGTTATTATTATTATTTTTTTTTATTTTTGGATATTTAAAATGTTTTTTAACGAGCCCCTCCAAAGGAAGGTTACGATAAGGTACCGCTTTCGAGGGTTTCTTGTCAAATACCCCGTCGTTAAATTTGGGGATTACGGGCCTCAGGTTTCTAGTGGATCGCAGCTTCATCTCTAGTACCAAATTTCTTATTATTATTTCATTTATATTTAATATTTATATATTTTTTTTTTTTTTTCTCTATATTTCTTTTTTTGTTATTGTGTTTGTGGAATTATTCCGAACTATTTTATTTGAAACCTTCAGTTTCATTTAAAACTAATTGAATTAATTTTTTTTGTGCATTATTGAAAAATTTAATAAAGATTGCAAACTTCGAGTCTAATTTTCTTTGCCAAATTAAATCGAGCCAGTTTATCCCTCTATCCTGTCACATCCAAAATGGATATCACTTTACTAAATCAAGATGAGTGGGAGCAAAACTTTATCGATGGACCCTTATTATCGGAAAGCGGACTAAATTACACAGGAGACCCGGCGGGCATCACGATCGACATGTTCCTGTTTCAGGTAGACACCATCGCTTCGTCTCGCGGATTGTCTGACCAAACATTGTTATTCGAGCTACATACCATCCTGGAAGATATCGCCTTGCAGTGGTATTGGACATTTCGTAAACACAACCCGCACGCTACCTGGTCAGAACTACGAAGCGGAATTATCGAGCGCTTTCAAGATCGTCGCACAAATTACGAAATTCGAAGAATGGTTGAAGCCCGGAAACAACAGCCCAACGAAAGTTTTTTGGATTTTTACAATCATGTTTGGACGCTGACTCTACAATGTCGCACACCGTACTCCGATGAAGAGCTCCTTCAAATTCTCATGAACAATATGAAGCCGACGCTACAATACCACCTAACCGATCGTCAATTTAGCAGCATCAACGAGCTGATCAAAAGCTGTTCGGCTTGGGAGGAGTCTTTCCGGCGGCTCAAAGCTCCGGCGGATCCTGCAATCCATTCACGACGCGTGATCAATGAGTCATCAGGCAGTCCGTATGATGATGCTGGAGCGTATGAATCGTACGAGAATTACCCCTTTACTGATGTACTACCTGATAACTCAGTATCCGCAATTCACAAGGGGAGCAGGTTTCCGTCGGCAGCGGCGAGACATCCTGGAGGACAAATCCCAACAGACAACTCGAGATCAGATTATATACAGCCTTCGCATTACGGTAAAAATGTCGTCACCACAACGGCCACTCAGACGGAGTGTACCGAGATCAAATCCACCTCCACTCAGACTGAGAGTACAGAGAACAAATCAGCCTCAACCCAGACTGCGGATAGGACAGAGGATAGAGCCACTCAAACTGATCCAGAAGAATGCAGCGAGCAACACAAACGCGGAACTCCGCTCCCCGTCGAATCCGATGAAGAAGTAAACTCGTCTGCCAGTAATGATTCCTTTCCCGATCCTTCTTGCTTACCAAATTCCTCTTCCCTTCCTGTCGCTCTAAAGTTTTTCTATAATTCTCCGTCGTTAGCCAAGTTAGATCGTTTAAAACGTTCCAAGAAATATTGGAACCACCGCGCTACAATGAGAAACGACGTGATTTCCTCCGTTTTGTTCTCCGAGGGTAGTGACACTCGGCCTTACGCCCAGGTCTTTATCAATAAGATCCCGTTTAAGGGTCTTCTCGACAGCGGGGCGAGTGTCAGTGTTCTCGGGAATGGAGCGGAGAAAATCTTGTCGAATCCATTCGTAGAGTTTCATAATTTTCCATCCACGATAACTACCGCGAGTGGTCAAGTCCAACGAGTATTTGGTTACATACGAGCTAACGTCGAGTTTAATGGAATTACTAAAACTATGAATTTCCATGTTGTTCCTTCATTAGAACAACCGCTTTATTTAGGTATCGATTTTTGGAATCGTTTTGGAATTTCCCCAAAAATCTCCGCGTTAAATAATTCGGACGAATTAGGTGAAACTACCAACACACCCAAATTTCATATTTTAACATCTGATGATCGTCGTAACTTGGATCTTATCCGCGAACAATTCCCGAGCAGCGATATTTTAGGTTTGGGCCGCACATCCCTCATCACTCATATGATCGATGTCGGTTCCGCAAAACCAGTCAAACAACGTTTTTATTCCGTATCCCCAGCTATCCAGAAACTCATGTATGCCGAGTTGGATAGGATGTTGTCTTTGGGGGTCATCGAGGAGTCACAAAGTTCCTGGTGTTCACCGGTCACGTTGGTGCGTAAGGCCAATGGCAAAGTTCGTCTGTGTTTAGATGCTAGAGAACTGAACAAGGCCACCGTCAAGGATGCGTATCCGCTGCCAATAATCAACGGATTGTTGGGTCGTTTGGGACACACCCGATTCATTTCGGCGATTGATTTGAAGGATGCCTTTTGGCAGATCCCACTCGACCCAGCATCCCGCGATAAGACAGCGTTTACGGTTCCTGGACGGCCCTTGTATCAGTTCAAGGTGATGCCGTTTGGCTTATGCAACGCCCCACAGACGCTTTGTCGCTTAATGCACCGCGTGATCCCGTACCAGCTACACGATAAGGTCTTTGTGTACCTCGATGACCTTCTGGTCACATCCTCCACTCTGGCCGAACATTTCGATTTGCTTCAACAGGTTGCTGGATATCTGTCGGATGCTGGTTTAACAATTAATTTGACCAAAAGCAAGTTTGTGTTGAAAGAAGTAGACTATTTAGGTTATATTGTAGGTGATGGTTGCCTCCGTACAAACCCAGACAAATGTAAAGCTATTCTGGAGTACCCTATTCCGAAAACGACGAAACAGATTAGACGTTTTCTGGGAATGTGCGGATGGTACCGTCGCTTCATTCCAAATTTCGCCTCCTTAGCTTCTTCTCTCACCGATCTTACTGGTAAAAACACTAAAGTATGTTGGTCTGCAGCTGCTGATTCTTCTTTTAACGCTCTCAAAACCGCCTTGTCAACTGCCCCAGTTTTGACGCATCCCGATTATACAAAGCCCTTTTTTATTCAGTGCGATGCCAGTGCCGTTGGGGTCGGTAGTGTCTTATTTCAGGTGGACGCCGAGGGGGTGGAGCGGCCCATTGAGTTTTATTCCCATAAGCTCAATGCGGCGCAGCGAAACTACTCGGTGACCGAGCTGGAATGCTACGCTGCCGTCCTCAGCGTGCGAAAATTCCGTCCTTACGTGGAAGGCTATCCGTTCGTCATTTATACCGACCATTCCAGTTTACGCTGGCTAATGAGTCAAAAAGACCTCTCCGGACGTTTGGCGAGATGGAGTCTTAAACTCCAAGCGCTGGATTTTCAGATTGGATACCGAAAAGGTTCAGTTAACGTTGTACCTGATGCGTTGTCTCGAGCTTTTCCGGATGAATCCGCTCCTTGTGAGGATGATTCCGAAAGTAAGAGCACGCCTGATCCTGGTGTTCAATTTGGAGATCCAGTCTTGTCGAGTAAAAATATCGACCCTTCCGTGAATGCGTTAATACCTTCTTCAGTCCCCATTCTGCATGTTGATCAAAATTCGGTTGCGTTCCAAGATCCAGATTACGTCGATCAGATCGCGAAAATTCGTTCATTAAAAGATTGTTCGCACAACTACAAGATTCAAGATGATAAACTATTAATATCCCCTTCGTTTGGTTTTAAATACACGGATACTGACCTCTCGAACTGGAAATTAGTTATTCCGAATAGCTTGACCCAATCACTAATCGAACAGGCTCACGTACCTCCCACTTCAGCACATTTAGGCGGCAGCAAAACTCTCGAGCGCCTTCAGCGTCAATTTTTCTGGCCTCAGATGGCGAAACAAGTCAAACAATACGTTGCTAGCTGCACTAAATGTAAAATGAACAAAGCTGTTAATTTCTCTACACAACCAGCCATGGGAGCCCAGGTTACGTCAACTCGCCCGTTCCAAAAATTGTATGTTGATTTTCTGGGTCCGTATCCACGTTCGAAACTCGGTAATACCTGCATCGTTATCGTTCTGGATCATTATTCGAAATTCGTAGTTGTAAAACCCTTACGCGAAGCGTCTGCCTCACTATTGTGTCGATTTCTGGAAAATGAGATATTCCTTTTATTCTCCGTACCCGAAATTATCACCTCTGACAATGGGAAGCAATTTACCTCGAACTTATTTAAGGATTTGTTGTCTAAATACGGTGTAACACATGTACGTACGCCGGTGTACTCGCCCCAAAGTAACGCATCCGAGCGTGTTAATCGAACTCTAATTGCCAGCATTCGATCATATTTGAGCGATCACGATCATAATTTGTGGGACAAAAATCTGCAAGAAATTGCGGCGGCTTTACGTAATGCCATACACGATTCGATACATTACTCCCCTCATTATGTCGTGTTCGGTCAACATATGTCGATGCACGGATCGGATTATTCATTGCGACGGTTACTCGATGAACATGATCCCAGCGAAGTCCAGGCATGGGCTAAGCCAGATCGAGTAAACCTCCTAAAAGATCGTATTACTCATTATCTACGTGTGGCACACGAAAAGGGGGCTCAGCACTATAATTTACGTAGTGCTGAGCGCACTTTTCGAGTCGGACAACCCGTTTTCATTCGTTCATTTGCTTTGAGCGATGCACCAAATAAATTTTCCGCCAAATTGGCAAGCAAGTTCAAACCCGCGGTAATTTCCGGTAAAGTAGGACAAGTGGCGTACGCAGTCGAAGATTTGAGTGGCAAAAACCTAGGTACTTACCACATTAAAGACATTCGTGTCTAACCATATCGCCTACCTCATTTGTTTAAATCGTTTGTTATCTCGTTCCCATTGTTTGTTTTAGGCCCGGCTTATGAGACATCTCAGGGTGTGGGACGTTCCCACGTTTGTTACGACTGTGTTGTCTGTAACAAGACATAATATTCGTTTACGCGTGACATCCCCATATTTTGTTAGATTTTATGTTTTTACTCGCGGTTTCTTGCGTCTGTGTTGTTGATGTCTGAACGCGTTCCGTGGTGGAGGGATTCCCGTATGTTTTTGTTCGTTTGGTTGGTAGTAAAACGAAAATGGGAGAGAGAGAGAACAATGCGAATCGAGTGTGTGCGTAAAGCAAAACATTCCATAAGAATGTTTTTCTTATATGCCTCTCGTTTATATCAATGCGAATTGATATAAATGAGAAACAGAGAAGAAAGACAATTCTTCTGGAATGTTTTGCGCGTCGTTTGTGCGGTGGGAGAATTTTTTTTTTTGTTTGTCAGTCTAGTTTGGAATTTTGTAAAAAAATTCGAGTTTGATTTTTACAAAGAAAAAGTCTTGTTTGGAATTTGGATAGTTGAGTAGTGTGGAAGGTTGAAGAGTCAAAATCTTAAAACTTCAAAAAATTTGATACCTTTTGATGTCGTGTGTTATAAAAATAATTCTGTGAAATAATTCAAGAATAGTTTAATAAATTAAATTCAATTTTAAGATTAGTATTGTGAATTTATATCAAGAGAAAAAAATAAAATTGAAGTTTTGTGTTAATTTGGGGTGTGATTTATTTATTTGATACACCAATGCATATTAAATATGCACAGTATTTGTGATTTTCATCAGACATCGCCAAAATGGATGTATTTGAATTATTCGTTGATAAATCAGCTAATAGTTCGTTGAGCCTGCATTTTGTATAAGATAATAGCAAAATTATCTCAATTTATTATTGGAGTACATCAACTTATCAAAACTGTTTATGAAAGGCGGTCTATCAAGGCAAAGAGTACGTTGTTTCGGCGAGGCAACGCCCAAATAATTATTTTACGGGTGGCCAGTTGAGGTCACTCCAATTTACACGGATCCGGCGGCCAGGTGAGGCCAGCCGTGATTGCTTTGGTAACGGGGACAGACCCCTCAACATAACGGTAGCCAACCGGCTATTGGTATATTTATCGGTGGTCTGCCGCAACGGAGTAGCCAGCCGGCTGGTTTTATTTATCGGTGGTCTGCCGCAACGACGGCCGCGCAAGGCCGCAACAAATTGTTTTTTTTACCAATTAAGGTACCTTTCTTTTTATTTTTTTTATTTTATTTCATTTTTTGTTGATTTTAAAATTTTCCTAAATTTATTTTAAATTTTTTATTTTTTTTATACGTATATATATAAAATTTTTTTTGATTGTGATCGAGCGCCGCACAGCGGGTGCACGCTCGATGCACATTGCTCTCTCTCTCTCTCATTCTCTCCTTAGCGTGGTACGGGTGGAGGGGGAAGTTGTTTCTTTTTTTTCGGTGGTTTTTTTTTAAATAAAATGAATATTTAATTTTTTTCGGTGTGGTGTGATGGGAGCGGAGACTCCCTCTGTGTCGGTTTAGTGTTTGCGGTCCCCTGGTGCCCGCATCCAATTCCGTAACCAGGGCTTGGCCCCGTTTGAATTCGGATGGATGCGCGCACCAAGGCACCTCTACCGTTATTATTATTATTTTAATTTATTTTGATTATTCGGTTCGTTCCTCAGGTTCCGGCCGACGAGTTTCGGCGGAACATCGGTGTTATTATTATCATTTGCGTTTTCCCATTTTTTTTATAATTATCTGTTAATCACGGTGTAGGCCAGGAGCCCTGCATGCCTCAAACCCCACGACCTTCGCACTTCTCCGCTGAGAACGTAGCCGGCAAAACATCACCGTGGAGGCCTCTGCAGGTGCTTAGTGAAAATCTGCAGGTTGGCAGCAGCCAGCCTGTAACAAAATGTTGAGGTAACACGAGCAAAACTACTCTACAAACATCTCGTTAACACATCTCCGAGCTGATTAACTATGGAACCTAAAAATGGAATATTAAATATTACCTGGTTCATAATTTTACACAGCAAAACCTAGAGAAGCACTGGATGAATCGATCACTGCAATTCGACAAGAGAAATTTGGAGAAAACCCCGTTTTTCACAAAATCAACAATAAATACCGTTAACTGCATACAGGAGAGCCTGTAAAGACGCCTTTTACCACGAAAACATAACAATTCCACATTATTCTGGTCGGATTTGGCTTCGGCGCATTACGCGAAAAAAACTTTGGAGTGGATAGCCGCAAACAATGTGCATTTCGTACGAAAGGAGATGAATCCTCCGAATACTCCAGAATTGCGCCCAATCAAGAGATTTTTGGGCAATTAAAAAAACGTAATTTGAGAAACGATGGCCGAACTGTGAAATCCAATGAAGAATTGAAAACAATTTATCAATCTATACTCAACGAAAAATGGATGGAAACATCGTACGTGCCCTTATGGCAAATATCAAAGGAAAAAATCGTGAATTCTAGAGGCATCCTCTTTTGGATTAAATTAAATATTTGTATTGTAAAGTTTTATCAATATGAAATTAAAATAAAATATAACTTCAATAATTTTTTATGTAAATGATTCAGTACAGTTGTTTAAAATTGTTTTCATACTTTACGCGACAGTCCTTATATTATTTATTTTATTTAAAGTCATATTTTTATTTTAATATTTTTAATTCTTAATTTTCCATTATACTTATGGTCGAACGCCATAAACGGTCGAGGTGCACGTCACAGTGGTACATTGGTTTCGCCTCTAAACATTTTGGTTGTTTATTTTTTGATGTTATTTCGTTTATTTTTTTCTTTTCGCTCGGAAATTTTTTCTTTTCCCTCCTTTTCCTCGGGTTTACATAACATATTTAAATAAGAATAGTACGGCGATTCCCGGCATTCGGTTTTATTTTGTTCCATCGGTCTTGATGTTTTTCAGTTATTATTTTGTTATTGCACTTACTCTGTTTTTCCTTTCTCATAAAATGAAGTACAAAATTTTTCTCGGATTGGTATGATGGGTGGGAGATTCTCATTTCGTGTCGGTTCCATAGTTGCAAGCTGGGGTCCCCGTCATCCGCTTGGCAGGATATTCACAGGATCTGGGTTGTGAGTCCAACATGTGTGTCGTCCATTCGGGGACTGCCGTAAACTATACACGGTCTCCCCGTGGCACTCAGGTAGTTGGAGAAACGTCCCTACCCTATTGTGCTGCTTCGTTGTGGATGGGCATCGGCTTCTAGGGGTCGATGGGTCATTCGGGAGGTTTCTTCAGCAGACATTGTACTTGTCGCCACGGGAGATCCGGTCGTCCCTGGGTGGGCATACCCGGTTATTATTTTATTTATTAACGTTCCTCAAATTTCGGTTGACGTATTCTGATGGCATTTAAATTAAGTTTCGGTTTTTTTTTAGTTTGCTCATATTTTTATTCTATTCTGTTAAACGTTGTAGTCCAGGAGCATGAAAGCCTCAACTTCCCCACGACCCAAAACCCTGAGATCTAGTTGGCAAAATCACCGTCAGAGATGCCTTTGCTTGTTCAGATGAAATCTGTGAGTTGGCTCTGTGTTACACCATATTTTCAAATTTAAGTATTTTCGATATCAACTTTCGTTTTTTGTTCATTTGTATTTTAAACTAAATATAAAACTTGTGTGTCGAATAGTGTTATGCATAAGAGTGAAAATATTGGTCTTTACTATTCACATAACCATATACGACCTAAATAAGTGGTGGTCCCAATGTGGTTGCCCGAAGACATACGAGGGCGGTTCACACTCGCCGAAATTCAATTCGAATACTCAATTATCTAACTCACAGATGAACGACGCCGGGAGGCATTATTAAGCAGACATTCCACGTTCATACAACTAACATTATCTAAATGAAATCTTGTTAAAAGCACATAACCAATTAAAATCTAATCAAAAACTTAATTATATTACTAAAAATCACAAATGTATAACAAAGAATATTAATTAAGCATCTCGAATCTTACACATCCTACGCAAATATTTTTAAAATCTCGTGTTCCACCCACCAAAATAGCATCACCTTTAATCTGATTTCTGTTATTTATTTTGCCACCAACCAGAAAAACATTAATCCTACTTAGAAAAGTAAAAAAATAAAAACATTTAACGAAAAACTGCTAATCCTTTATTGTACTCGTGCCTTATATGATGAGCATCAAAAACACATCAAAATTTATTAATCCTTCCGCCTATATAAACATCACAAGAATTCAAGTGTAACCGAAAATTCGTTTAATCATCGCACAGACGATACGGTGAATCAAAATTGATAAAATTTTTGATAAAATGGATTTAAATATCCGTTACAACGATATTAAGGATTAAAACAACAACAAGAAATAATTTATCGACCATAAAAATTATTAACGCTTAATAAACTTTTTCATCAAAATTTTGTTTGCTTTTTTATTTGCTCTCGAGGAAAATCTAGATAATCCGATAAGATCAAACTAAACTCAACTTTCTAATCCTTTATTCAAATGTTTTTTTCTTGGTTATTGACTTTAATGTACCCACGTCTACGACGATAACGATTGTGTTTTACATACCTGTTTCGTATTCTCTTTCATCTGTCGCCTGGCAATCTCTAACAGTAAACGTTGTCGCAATACATCCAACGGGTTCACAATCGATAAAGATGGTCCGGTTCGTTTTGGTGAAAGATAGCTGTCCTATAAAAATTCAGAATAAAATTTTGTTGTAATACCAAGTGGAGAATTCTTTGGACGATTCCAACTTACTTGTAAATCTCTAGAATTTAAATATCGATAATCTGTCAGCGGTGAACTATAAACACTTTGGCTTATACAAAGCATTGTGCTTACCAATGACCAGAGCCACAGAGTGGCTTTCATATTTATTTCTGAAATGAGAATGAGAAGACACAAATATATTAAAATTTTGAAATATTTTTTTTTTTTATATAATTTGGCTGAAAGTGTTAAGTGTTACACTGTTAATTACAGTGTTTGTTGAAAAAGTCAGTGATACGATATTAGAAAGAGGTGGAGTGCTTGTCATTTTTTTCAAATGAGAATTAAATCAAAAAAACATTTCGTCTTCTTCTAATGTTATACAGATCATATACTCTATAGACTTAACCTGTCAAACAGGCTTAACCTATCAAATGACATAGGCTTGATTTTCAAACGGATTGGTAGCGATTGCTTTTTTTTTGATTAAAATTTGTTCGTGCACTCATTACTCAGTTTGAGTATGCCTTTCTTTAAACGACCAATAGCAAGACATCGCTGTATGTACCAAAATGCCACTAATATCGGAGAATTTTTGTAGGCTTAAATTTTCAAATGACATTGGTTTGATTTCCAAACGGATTGTTGGCAACGATAGATATTTTAAGTAGAACTAAAACATTCGATCGACACGGATGGAGGGCCACTGGGCAGGCGGTAAACTGTGTGATGACGCTAGTGATGTGTACGCTAATGAGTGGGAGAAATTTATCGAAGTCAATAAATGAGATGTACCTACTCAAAAACTCTCTTACTACTATTTTTCGAAAAATTCCTGGAGAAGCATTTTTCGATTACCTAATTTTTGGGGTCATTGGTGGGACTGGGTACCATTTTTTAGTTATTAACTCGTACGATTTTGTTAAAAATTCTTTCACTATATTTTGACTCAGATTAAGGGGTTTTCAATGGCCAGGAATCGATTTCGATTGTTCTAAATTTCGAGAAATTTCGTTCAAGGATTGAATGGTTGGCTCTAGGCCATATTTTAAATTTATTTTTGGAAAAAATTCCACTAGCAGCACCAGCGTCAAAAAAACTCATCCGAGACTCTTTACATTTTATACACATAATAAGTATTTCTTATCCCACGATTTTCCCCTCATTCCATACTCCCTAGACTTTCTCATCCTACACTTCCTATTCCCATTCAAAGTAATATTTCGGAGAGTAAGATTGTGTGCTGCACCCTTCTAACGGTCTCGAGCCTAAGTAACAAACTCAGCATATTGTGGGAATCACCACAATTCAAATAAATTTGACACGAGAATTGCACTTGTATCGTTGAAAAATTAAAAAAATTCTACCGCCCAAGAATTTAAAAGGTCCGCAAATCCGAATTTACTCTATGTAGATTTGACATAGCGACACGGGAAGCGTGCTAGATTTCCTCCAGCATTAAGGTTCAAAAGCACCGCAAATTAGTTAATTTAGATAAGTTCTAGACTCCTATAGTAAGGAACCGTGCGAGTATGTTGACCCGCCTATCAGAGGAGTCCTCGCTATGTAAATTTTAACCCCTTAGGCAATAGAATTTTGCTATGTTTCAACGGAACACATTTCCCCATTTCACGAATATTCGAATTGTGAGAATTTTCACAATCAGTGGAACTTCATGTTTCGTCATAAATTGGCCAACAAAGTACAAGGAACTACTGGCAATAACAATTCTGTGGATTCTTTAATAGAAGTACTCGTGGAATACCGTGAAACTGACACCCAAATTTACATAGCGGGAACTCCTTAGATTAGCGGAGCCTCACACTCGTAAAATCAAAAAATCTGCGGATACTTTAATTCCTTTGGTGGTAGAACTTTTCCATCCCTCAAAGGAAAAATTCATTTCCCGTCTCACGCACATTTGAATTATGGTTACTTCCGCGACCAACGAAACCGATCACTTGGGCTCGAGACATCCATAAAACGCTCTTTAGATTTTAACAGTACAATTTGTTTCTTCCAAAGGAGTTCATTTGTAAAAAATCAACGAATTACATAAAAGTGAAAAATCTGGAATGAGCTTTTTAACACTTACGCTGCTTCAAATCGCGGGATAAAAGCCTGTGATAACTTTGAGGTGGAGTGCGTCAAAACTGTATCACCTGCGTCAAATTAAAAAAAAACTTGCATCAAATTTAAAGAAACTTACGGAGAATATTGAAGCAGAGTGGAACCAACGAGCCAAATCATTCCGTTTGATAAAGAAACCTCATCTTTATATTCTTTGTTCCTAAGTTCCTAATAAAGTTTCATCTTTGACTGAAAGTTTATTTCGAAATGCTATGCGGTTGTTAGAATGGACGTCGACTGGCTTAATTTCGGGGTGCGGTCTATTTTGCGGAAAAATTTTGACGCACTTGACGATGTAAACAAGCACAAAATTCGTAATACATATTTTTTATTCCTATTTCAAAAGCACCTACGCAAAAATTATAGAAATTACAGTTTAATGTGTTCAAAGTAATCCAGCTATGGGACTTGCAACTTAACTTAAAGCAACCTCTTTCCAGTCCGAAATTCGTGGATTAGAAATATTAATGAGTTTCTGCTAATGGACGTCGACAAAATTTAAACATTAAATTTTGAAACCATGTTGCGTGGTGTTGCACCATGTTGTGTCATGTTGCATCATGTTGCTTATTGTTGCATCATGTTGAGGGAGGTTACTAGATATTGCACCATGTTGTGTTATGAGTACCATGTTGCGTGATGTTGCACCATGTTGCGTGATTTTGTACTACGTTGCGTCATGTTGCTGCTTGTTGTGTCTTGCGTTTTTCATAAATTAGATATCTGGCCGCTGGCGTTATATTTCATCATACTGCGGAATGTCGCACCATGTTCAAATTATTTATTGTTTTGACTTTGATTCTTTTTCACGTTTTGTTCAGCGTCAAGCGATTTTGATACCGTCTGGCACGGGCCGGGTCGTTTGTTAATTTTATTTTTCGCTAGCACGATTTTGGTAAAAATTGGTGAAAGAATGCGAAAGAATCAAATGCCTGGAATCGATTTCGTTATTTTACAATTTTGAGAAAGTTCGTTTAGGAGGTTCTTCGGTGGGGGCCTAAGACCCTTTTTTAATTTTTTTCGGAATGGATTGAGATTAGTCTTAATTGGGAGGATTCTCAAATGGGATCCGAGTCCCTATTTAATAAAAAAAGTCGGCTCGAGGGGATATTTGCGAATGTTAGAAAATGATTGCAATGGATCATGATTTTTGGAAATTTGTATACAGGTGCTCCAGTTTAGCCGCTATGTCATCTCAAGAGAATGGGACTCAGATTAATGATGGGAATCTAATATAAATTATGGATATGCCTCAGCAAAATTGTCAATTATCACGAGCCATTTTTTAGCCGAATTCTATCCCATTCTCTAAATAGGTTAGGATTTCAAAATGAGTTCCGGATGGGTTTTGAAAATTAAATTAAAGCTTTCTCAAACGAGTATAGTACGGAACTCGGTTTTTTGAACAAAACCGCTGGTTCTTTAAATTGAATAAAGCTAAGTCGTTGCTTAACCAAGTGTGGGGTAATTATTATTTCATATTACAAAGTAACAGAAAATATAGTAATCATTGACATATTCGATATCGAAATTTTTGCAGATTTACCATTCACTATACTGCCGAAGTGCGAGAAAAGGTTTTCAATGTAGTGCCTGTCCGTCTGTGTCCTCTCTACAGCCAAGAAGGATTTACTGATTTGGATGAAACTTCACAATTAACCTTTTTTATAAATTGGGAGGTCCCAGTGTTTGGCGGAAGTTTGGCGGAAATCGGTTATCCGGAAATGTTTATAGCATCTGTGAAAAACCGAATAAAACAAAAGGGATATAAATTAAATTTGTAACAACACTGGTGTAGCCAACACAGGTTAGAACTTCGGAAACTATTAGAACCCCAAAAATTTAAAATTAATTTGTATGTATGTATTTGTATATATTTGTATGTATTTGTATATATGTCCCTCAATTTCGTATTAACTGCTAGGAAGAAATCTTATATTTAATAATACACCTACGTGAAGACTTCGAGAGGTTTATATTCTGTTGTGTTGTGTTATTTGTTAGAAACGACACCACCATTGATTTGGTTGTATATGATAAACAATCAAAAATATCAAATTCATTCACCAAAAATTTTTTTGTCGGAATGGTGTTGGGTGAAATCCATTCAACCTAATTACATTTCATGTCAACCGATTAATTGGACAACCGGCCTACATTTTCAATTTTATTGTTTTATAAAATAAAAATGAAAATTAAATCATTTCGTGTAATCAAAAATGAAAATTGTGGGTTTCATTTTTATTTTAGACAAATCAAATTATTGATTGTTATACCATTTAGATGGATTGTGTGATGATAGAGTGGGTAACAAGGTCAATTATATTTTGCACATCGCAATTTGTTGTATCGTCCTTTTTGTTGTTGATGTATGTATATGATAGGAAAATGCTTATGGTTAAAATTGTCTCTAGTCGTATCGATCTACTCTCCAACTATCCATAAAACTATTTAGAATAAGATTTTACAATATTAGAATGGACTGGGTAATACAAGCTACTTTAAACAGTTCAAGAAGTTTGTAGATTTTTAATGGTATGTCATCTCAAATAACTTGTCCAACGACTGCCCATGTTAGTGCCGTTGTGTCAGACAAGTCATAGTCATTACTACAATGCCTTAAACGAAACATGCATGACATGTCTTCGAAACTTCCCCTTTGATGTCCACTCCTTGTCATAAAGTCAACACAATTATTATTATTTTTAATATTTAATTTATTGTGGAGAAATAAGAAGTTTGAAATATTTCCGGACATCCGAACATTTGAAACCAAATAGAATCAAAATAGAACCGCGCTTCAGGGACGATGAATTTAGATTTCTCACCGATGAATTGGAGGAAATTCGTCGGTGGACCGTCAAGGAGTTTTAATAAAAACTATAAAAATGGCAAGCAAAAATTTAAAAAGGAGAAAATACATGTTTAAGACTAGAGATGTTGGAAAAAAACACAACCAAAACTTGTTAGTTCAAGATGGTCGTGGTGCCAAACAGCAGATGGCAATGCAAAGAGGGTGAAAGTTTTTGCAAAACTTTAGTCGTGGCGGCGAATTGAATTACCCATCCAATGACTTAACCGAGAGGAATTTCCAATGACGGCAGCAGAGGGGACGTTTAAAACCAAGGTATAAATAGAGCAACAAAAGTTTGATGAAGAGAAAATACAATAACCGATACGGGACAGATCGGACCAAAAACCAAGGTGGTTCAGTGAAAAAGTGCGCGTTTTAAATTAAACTGTAAAATCCGGAGCGCGAGGTGACCAATAATGAGGGAGGGTTTTTGTTGGTGGTTCATTGAATGCATTGAAAGATTAAGAAACAGTGCCTGTAGCTCGATCTTTTCATCCTGCTCTCATGACCTTTGGTCTTTGACCTGGGGCTATGATGTTATAGGAGTTAGGAGTTAGGAAAATTGTCCACCATGTCGAGTATCGATTACCCAGGTAATTGTAAAAAAATTTCATACTCGATTACGCGAGTATCGAGTGCTCGAGTAACGTTAATTTTCATTTTCGATTTTCGTGATGGTGATATATGGAGAAACCATTAATGGTGAAAGACACCTGTTCTACAACAACACCAAGCATTTGGCCTTGCTTAAATTTGTATATAAAAATTTAAATATCGTAACCAAAACAGAGAATCATCACGACGAGAGCGGTGATAATTTCGTTAGGTTTTCATTAGTTCCACCGCTATAGAGATGAAGTTAAGGTTGACGAAAATTTATTTTGTGAAATCAATTACGTATAACAATAATTAAAGGTCCTAATATTAAGGCTTTAATACACTTTGTGAACTAGGCGTCCCAAAGAAATTGAATGAACTCATGCAACAAATGTATCGGGATGCTGGAAACCAAGTTCAATAAGCTATGCACGTTGTTTTACGTGTTCCAACTGTTAGAAAAATTGAATACTTTATTATCAAGAGCTGTTTGGTGCCATTGAACTAGAAATAAAACAACGCCGGTATATAGAAATTACCTCGCTTATATTATTTATTCATAAAGGACCATCTTTCCTATTCTTCAAAAACTAATATCAAACAAACGGCATAATGATTTATACTCTCGTTTGTTTCCATTACAAGCTCAAGACGAACCCAAAGCTCCATTAATAGCTCATCAGATGAAGTGAAATACTCCAATCCTTCACTAAAACGGCAACCGAAGAAAAATCATGTCGTTCTAGAAATCCGAACATAGACCAAAAATTCAAATTTATGGAACAAGATGGTAAAAGAACTGAACGGATGGAACAACCGCACGAGTTATTACTAACAATCCATCCCACTCCACGACATGTGAACGCGTATTTTCTGTGGCAGGTAATATAATTATCAAGCTAAGTAAAAAATTAAAATTAATTAAAATTGCGAACTGATTACTCAACTACCCGGGTACGGGTAGCAATAGTGTGAAGTATTTTGGAAACTCTTTTTTTTTATTGTTGTTCAGAATTCTGCAGAAAACGCTTGATCTTGAAGTTCTGAAACGGTAGCTTTGTGTGGTATATTTTCATCTCGCCCTTATCGTTCAGTTCTTCTGAGCTAAGCCGAACTCAGCACGTGCAGGTAAACTGTCGCCTTTGATATCTTAAAAGAATATTTTTACTTGTCTCTACCCGAGCTACCAGTTTCCCCGACGAGAATTATTTCAAGTATGATTGACTGAAAATTTTATCTGTGAAAACTTAGACACAATCTTAGACAAGACCATAGCAAAACAAGAATCCTTAACAAGTTGTGGATTTTAAGGCTACCCGTTTGAAGAAAAAGAACAACGGATTAGAATGGAAACAAACCGTATGTCATCGGGCAGAACTAAAACCAGTGAAACAAAAATGTATGCAGAAATTAACCGAGAAGAAAACCTGTTGTGTTGCATAAAATATAAAAATCATCAAATACTGTAGAAAACCTTGGAAGAGCAATTGAGGGCTACCTCCAAGTTAATAAGACATACAAAATAAATTCAATTTTATTGGTCCGAATGTGGTTGGTCGATAGTGTTAATAGGCTACTATTGACTGCTTCTTAATTCTATTGGAAATTCACTCGGACCAAGTGATAAATATTAATTTGAACATATTATAGAAGATTTGTTGGTTGTTCGGCATAAATAAAACAAGGATAACGCCTTTACTCCTCAATCATAGATGGCATGGCGAAAAGATTTAAAGGCAGTGCGACTATAGAATCGACTTATACATATGTTCGAGAATAACCAATACAATTACCTGCAGATCTTAAATTCAGGTTTATATTCCAGCTTGTTAATATGTGGTCTTGATACAGAAAAAGATGGAGCTGAAAAAAATCGCATATACATGATATGCGCGCAAACAATGAAGGTTTCGGTGAAAGACAAAATGTTCATAAGCAATTGAGTATGATAAACAGCTTCCTTCCCCTAAAAGAATAATCAAAAAGACAGCAGGATAAAGAAAGCCTAATAATATTTATGCTTCATGCTGTTCTATTTGCACAATACCATAATTTGGGATAATTCTCACAGTTAAACTACCTAATTTATAAATCTTATCCTAGATGATGCCAATTCCTTCAATTTTCATAATTTTTACACATATACGGACCCGTGTATACCGCCTATACATGCTCATAAAATATGATGATAAGAAAAATGATAAATTATATTCTAGATAGCGTGGATGTTTCAAAGAAGGTATTAACGCAAATAAATTTTCGTTTTTATGATACGCCCGTATACAACACAGCCAGACAAATTTGTCTTCCGTTTTCATTTTTTTATATTTTGCTATTTTATATGTATGGTAAGGTGTTTGGTAAATGAATCGACACATATGCTCGTTTTCTATAAACACTACTTTATGGAAGAATAAATTAAATTACGTGTAAGAAACCGATGAGTTATGGATGTGCGTGCGTGCATTTTTATGGTCGTGATATAATCGCGCGATTACGTGGAAAACATTTTTGTGGATTTTATTTTTACGTAACCACACGACCAATACCCAAATCAAATGAAATCCTATACAAGTTATATAGTACATGGACCAGCGGATGAAGAGATAACAAATTACGTCATAAAATTTTTATTTTCTGTTCTAAAACAGTTGAATTGAATTTGGTATGTTCATTCATACAAAAAAGCTCATTAAACTTAATCTCGCAACAATTTAATTTAATTTAATTTACGTTGTCGTTTTTGTTGCAGCTTTTGGTTGATTACAGCTCTATATAATTTTAATCTGACAATAAATTAGTTTCATTGCAATTTCCAGTTTATAAAAAAAGCTTGTTGATGACATAAATATATGCGGGATTAAAAGCGTGGTATAAAGAGCTTATTTGTTTACATTTTACAAAAAATTTATTGAGGTTGTAAAGTAAAAATAAAGTTATAGGTAGGGCTTGCAATACCGGTATACCGGCTGATTTTTTTGATACCGAAATACCGGTTTTAGTTGTCCCAAATAGCGGTATTATCGAAATATTTAAATTGAGAATTTTGTTTTATGTTTTTAGTGTTTTTGGGATTCATTAGTGTTTTTCAGAGTTAAAAATTATTCACAATCCTCATGAAAACAAAAACTCAAGAATATCTTCACACACCAATAATAAAGAATATTTTACAATTAATAAACCAGAGAATATATTTACCATTTTTCCATGACAGAGTTAACCTAGGTTAACTCGGATTTACGTGCATGGAAACGCAGATTAGGGTTGAGTTTCGTTAAATTCAAATATACTCAACGAAACTAGTGTGGTTGGGTTAGGTTCTATATGCCAATATTTTTTACGTGTATTTTAAAATGACGCTCATTGTAAACTATTAAAATACAAATTTTGAATAAAAATATTTTAAAATAAAACTGGAAAATGAGTTAAACTACGAAAAAAATATTAACATAGCTGTCAACTTAACTCGGTTTCATGGAAACGGCACGAGTTAGCTCCAACAAATTTTCAACTCAACGAAACCTATACCCGTTTAACTCGGTGCATAGAAACATGGTAATTTATTCAATTTATTGGTGTGTGAAGCTAGTGTTGATATTGTGAGATCTATATAAAATTCATAATTTTGTGTGTGTATGAAAAAATTCGAACTAATACTCTTGTGATCATAATACAAAAAATATTGAGAGAATAGTCTAACTATAATTATTTGAGAAAGAGAATAGTCTAACTATAATTATTTCTAAAAAAACAGCTACATTTTTTTCTTAATTTTACTTGGGGAAATCGTTTCTTTTTGGGAAAAACTGAATTTTATAAAAATAAATATTTTTTTTTTTAATTTAAAGCATCATAGCTCTCAAATGGTATGTATGCTATGGATGATGCAAGATAACAAATTAAATCTTAAAAAATCCTACGCAATTACCACTCAAACAAGACTAAGTTGGTTGCTCCGATAAGTAAATATTTTGGAAGTTTAATATTTGTGTGTAGTTTTTTTTTTAACCAAATTTTTTATACACCCTGTAGGATCACATACTTACAAGGTGTGCATTTACGAGTGATGGCATACTTACAAGGTGTGCATTTAGTTACAGTTCTTTGTCGTTTGCCCTGAGTCTAACGAGGAAATCGGAATTATATACATTTATATTTGGTAAAAGCACGAGCAGCTAATAACAGGACTGTGTTGAGTTCCAAACAACGGTTTATTCCGTATGTAATGTTAAATTAAATTTATGCAATGACACACTATTCAAATTATTGTATAAATTAGAGTAAATAAAAATGGGAGCACTAGGGCAGGGCTACAATTGTTCTCCATCTTCATTCATTTCACTATATACCCACAGAATGCGATGACGTTTAAAAAAAACACACAAACAAAAAAATAGCTGTACATTTTGTTTCGTTAAACACATTTAGTATGGGTGTGTAACAAAATCCCGGTTTTCAAAATCTCGGTTTGTCAAAATCCCGGTTTTGTTTGAATTTTTAAAATTTGACATGTTCAGAAATGGGTCTCTTAAAGGATTTTTTGACAAAATTCAAAAATGAGTTTGCGATAAAGTTCTAGAATCGCTATGGAGCTAGGCCATTTTTTGACCGATTTAGTTGAAATTCGACATGTGGGTCCTAAATGGTATTCAAAAAATGCAGTTTGATAAAGTTCTGGAATATTGTCATTAGGGATGGAACTAGGCCATTTCCTAACCGATTATGTTGGAATTCGTCACTTGCGATGGAAATGGGGCCCTTAAATGATTTTCTGATAAAGCTGTGGAATATGGTTAATAAATATGGAATTTGGCCATTTTTTAGCCGATTATGTTTAAATTTGACACGTTCTAAATGGGATTATTAAATGATTTTTTTGATAAAACTCTGCGTATCTAGACAAAAAGGGCGATATATTTCAGAACTTAGTCAAAAAATCATTTTAAAATCTTATTTCCATTACACATGTCGAATTTTATCATAATCTGTCAAGAAATAGCCAAGTACTGTCGCTAATGGCCATGTTCTAAATCTTTATCAAAAAATATTTTTGGAATCCCATTTAGACCTTACTTGTAGAGTTTCAACATAATCAGTAAAGAAATGGTGAAGTTTCATCCCTATATCGACCGTATTCTAGAACTGAAAAAAAATCTGTTTTTAATTCGAATAACTTAGAATAAAACTAGTAAAACTGATCCTTTATTAAATATACGTTTTTGAATCCCGTTTTCATGTAATTTTTTTCTAAAGGCCTTCGGTGGACTGAACGGAGGGGAGGAGCGATGCGGACTTCCCACGTGCTCGCGAGTGGTATTGAAGCCTTTACGATTCGGTATGAAATCAAACGGTTGAATGTCGAAGTACCGAATGCCAAAGGGCAAAATTACGAAGGGCCGAATGTGTCGAAGGACCGAATGTCTCGAAGGGCCGCATGTGTCGAAGGGCTAAATGTGTCAAAGGGGTTACTTTTCGTTTTTTGAAATATAATTTTTTTAATTTGTTTTAACGAATCTTAATAATTTCTTTTTATCAAATATTAATGAGTTTGCTTAATAAAATTTACCTTCAAAAAATGTATCACTGACTGGATACGTGGAATTTTCACATTCGGCTTCCGCCACTAAAATCAATTATATTCGAAAACAAATTCGAAAGCAAACAAATTTTTCTAGTTAATTTTTGGACAAGATATTTTAGTTTTATGTTAAAATATTATTAGTCCGGCCGACCCGAAAGAAAAGAAAACCGGGATTTTGTAAACCGGAACTTCGTAGTACACCCGTATAGTATGCCATCTGAAGGTTTTTACTTTAACATTTTTTAGATTTTAACGAAAAAATGCTGTCACGTAGTTTTTATATGGAAAAGTGCTATAACAAAGCGTAAAATAAACCAAATCAGATTACGTTGATCAATGTAATTCAGTCGAAATTTTACCATTCTGTACTTTTATTGATGAATTTGAGATTATTTTGAACCTCAAAATTTTAGTTTATGTTATATTCATTTTAAAAAACGAAAATATATTTCAACATTAAAATATTTAGAAAATGTGGGATACGGGGATGTAATTTGTCAAAATATATATAAAAGTCTCTAGGTTAGCCTAATTCGCATTGATGTCGCTATGGCCATTTTATAGGTCTTAATTTCTGTTATCTCTAGCCCAATTGTGATAAAATTCTGGTGGGAACACGCAGGTGTAGTTTGACAAGATTTCATTACTTCACTTTATTCAAAATTTAATGAATGGTGCGACCCGCATTGGGGTCACAATTGCCATTTTATAGGACCTAGTGCCTGTTAACTTAAGTCCATAGTTGTGAGGAAATGCTGAAGTGGATCCGAAATAAATAAATTCATAGCTATCAAAATCTTGACAAATTTCACCCCCGTAGACCAATCAGACTTTTTTTCACAACTGGGCTAAATATTGGTTTGTAACTTTCGGCTGAGAAATATTAATTATTGTCGGATTTATTTATTTCCTGCTGTCAAACAGAGGACAGTATCTGCTTTACTATTTTTTTAACCGAATCATATTACTGTTGGAGTTAGGCAAAATTCAAGCTTCAGAACGTTGGTAATGCAGATTCAGCTGTAACAACCGAAAGCAGGCATTAATAATAACAAAATATTTGTTTCGCAAATTTCAAATTTGAATCTAAATTTGCCAACCGATCATGTCAGCATGAATTGAATAGTTGAAAAAATTGAAGAAACACACATCCTTAGACCTCCTTCAACCTTACTACGGAATGTTCCGTAGATCCATGCGAATAATCATAGTGACATTTTTATCCAACCGGAAAAATCTTTAGTACAAGTCATTGTATCATTCAATTGTTATCTCTCGAATAGTCGTAATTAGGTTGATTAGCTGGGTAAATACAAATATTATAATAATATTTAATTCGGTATACACAGCAACGCTGGATAAAGCTTTAGAATGAAGTTTTGCTCCCAATAGCCAATCCGCCTGGACTGTAGAGATGCTAAATTATGGGGGAATAATTTTTTTTTGGTCAAAACTCGTCATTTCCGCTAAAGTTTAAAAAAATAATCAGAACAAATTTTGTCTTGTATCTACAGTTTTATTAATTTAATGGAAGCCATCACTTGCAGTGCACTAATTTCGACTACAAATTACTGGAATCTCCCAATTTACAGGAAAACCTTAGGTCTGACAATTCACCTTGATCTGAGTCAATCCGTCTTGGCTGCAGTGAACCAACAACATATAGTTTGCACGACAACAGACACATAGACACACCCACAAAGAGATTTTATACAAAAAGTAGTTTTTTTGACTTCGGCGATACAGCGAATGGCAAATCTGAAAAAATCTGTAGGGCAAAATTTTTCATGATTACTATATTTTATTTTACTAAGTACCATAAAATACAGTTTTTTGTCAAAAAACGTAATTTGCACTAAAATTTTGGAAAAAAGATTTAGAATCTTTTTGCTCATAATCATTTTTCTTGTAAATTATATACTTTTCAAAATATTTTCACAAGCTTCTATGGACTCTGAAACTTCCGGTAGACTGATTTCAACCAAAAATCATTGGGATCTCCCAATTTATGCGAGCACCTCTTAACTCTGGCAACAACAGTACAGTACAGTTCGAATCTCGATAGGGGCTGCAAAAGGGGATGCAAATAGGGGATGCAAAAGTGAAAAGGTGCAAAAGTGCAAATAGGGGATGCAATAGGCAAAAGTGAAAATAGGCAAAAGTGCAAAAGTGCAAATAGGGGATGCAAAAGTGAAATTTCATCACAGATTACGTAACACATCTATGACCCCCTGTCGGAGTGCAAAACTCATGGGCCGACCCATCTTCCATGTCAGTGTAGGCTGGCATGGAGCTTGCAATGTGCAGATGGTCTTAAATCAGTCATATAGCCGTACGTCCTCGGATTGGCTGACTGGCGTAAAAGTAAGGACGGAATAAGCAAACCGCGAAAGAGCAGGGAGAGTCATGAACAGGCCCCAGAACAGATTGCAGGGATAAATACAAAAAAAAAAAAAAAAAAACATTACACTCTTCAGTTTCTCACTAATGATGATTTATAGTGTACAGCCCCCTCAGGCAGTTGAAATATTTTTTTTTAATATTCAATTTTCTTTTTGTGCGACATAAAAATAATATTATGTATGCGACATTTTTTTCTAATAATAACTATTGTAACCTGATATAGTTGATGGTAATGGTCATCACTTCCTTTAAAGGTTACTGGAAGTAAAATTTTCTACTCAATATTTTCTAAATCTGTGTCATTGGTCAGGGCACCAACCACACACCATGAAAAGATTTAGCCCAAAAGCTTCTGACAGCTGCTGTTCTACAATATTACTGAATTAATCTCCAGAACGGCACAAAATGCTTTTGGTTTCTCTCTCCATAATTCAGGGTAGAGTTCCATTTGCGACACTTTTTTATTAGAGTTGATATAAAAACTGTTCAAAACAAAATCAAATTCAGCGAAATTCTCAATTCATATACCGCAACCGCTAATTCATATCGCTACTACAATAAAAAAGCTTGTCAAATATGTTGCAAATTAAAGGTGGCTATAGAGATTGCCAGTTTAGCTTCTCAGTTAGACAAAGATGTGAAGTGCACGTTGTACCAAGGGTGGCATCTCCTTGAATTGCTATAATGCTTCATTTTGATTATAAATCATTCAAGAACAATAAATCAAATTAGAAATTTTAACAACATTTTCATTAAAAGCATTAGCATTCACCTGTAATAATGCACGATATATATACGTTAATGTAATATTAAATTAAAATACAACAAAACCAATTAACAAAAAAGCTCTTCTATTATAAAGCACAAACACTTTAATATTCATCGTGCGTACATTAACAATATCGTTGCTGATGCTTGTTGTTGTTGTTGTCAAGGTATCTGATTTATTACTCATTCCAATGTCACCACAAATGAAATTTTTATACAGCACGTGTGTACTTTGTAAACTTAGCGTTTAAGAATTTTAAGTCAATTAAAAGTTAATAATTGAATCTTGAACAAAATTCTTTAAATTTATCTTAGATGGATGCTATTCAAGTATCGATTTACACCTGCATTAAAATTCCCCGAAATACAATTTGGTTTATCAATATACCTGATTTTCTAGATATAACTATGTACGTATACCGAAACGAATTTCCCAAGGCTATTAAACATTTTCGTGTTGGTGTTTACGTACTCGTAGATACTTTAACAGGATTCCAAATAATTTCGACGGAAGCAAATCAAAAACAAATAAATAAATTTCGTATCGTGTTCCGAGATTATAAAAATCTGACGATATAATCATGCGATAGCGATGAAACCGATCGATTGGTGATATAGGAAGATATAAGAACGCACGATTTCCATATATCTGTATACATTTTTTATGGTTGGAAAATTTTTGTGATATAACATGACGTTTTCGTTACTATTTTTATGGATACGAGTACGTAACAGGAAATTGATAAACAAATCACTACCGTGAAAAAAAAACTACCGATTTGTATCTCTCGCTATATATACATATATAAATTCAACGCGATGGTGTGGTCTACTGAACCGGAATATTATTTCGATAACGAACATTGTATATATCGATTGTATTATGGGTGATGGATAGATAACGGAGATGTATATGTATATGCTCTAGTGACTGATCCCGGATGCGATCCTAATAATTTATACAATTCACTTGGATAATAAATTAATCTGTGTAAAATTTACTTCCGATTTTATTAGCACGAAATTTCGTTATATGCGATTTTTCTAAATGGAAATGGTCAAAAAGATAAACATAAGAATTTTCTCGGTACACGTTGGAATGATTTAAAAATTTCCGTTCCTTGACAAATCATGTATACATTTTCTTGTACCTACGCGTTCTAGTAAACCATAATTAACTATGTAATTGCTTTAAAAATGTAACCCATGTAAAATTTGAAAATTTTAGCTCCTGGCAAGTAAATATTAAGATAAAACTTTCTGCTGGATTTCTTCATATTTACAATAGCCGGAATATTTTCAAAACGAAAGGCAACAAAACTTGTTTATATAACATTTATATATTAAAAATGACTAAGCACAATCTATTTTTATCTAATTCTAATAGTAAATATTTAGTTTTAATTTACGTAAGTGTTATGAAAAGGCGTTTTATATTTTTTGTGAATGAATGTGGCACACGAGCGGGGCACATGTGGGTAAATCAATGAAAAATATTTCATCAGCGCGTACAAGCTTTTTAATTAATATTAGGATTTCGACAGGTAGGTATAGCATAAATGTGGAGTGACATGTAAATTATGTTGGCGCTTGGCGATGTTTATTTTCGATTTTTGATTATAAATACGACGAAATTCCTTGTGAATGGAAAGTAATAAATAAATTAGAGTTGAATATATGGGAGATGTGCTTTATAGGCAAATTTATGTTTAATTGCCTCAGATCGGGAATTCAGCAGGTCCTTCTATATTTATGCATTGGTGGTTTCTCTTGAGGCGGTTGTCTTGACGTGGTCAATTTTCATAGCTAATGTGACCCATAGACGCTACGATTATAGTTCTGATCCGCTACGATTACAGTCTGCAAATCGAGTCCATAAAAATCAAAAAATTTTGATTTTTGGAGGCAGAGTCTATAGTCGCCTAACTAGTCGCTGCGTGTGTGGAATAGTCTGACAGACTTCAATGCTTTTTGTGAAGAATATCACACAACGAAACAGCGGTAATGTCATCTGTCATAGAGTCGAGGTTGTGTCATCGCCGATATTTATGAACCGTCATTTTGCTTCATATTCAAAATATTCGCGTCCGAAGAAACAAAATATATCGCAAGGACCGTCCAAATTTCTGCAAATAGCATTGGAGCATTTACAATCTACAAATTCTCAAAAATAACCTGACGATGCAGAGACATACGCAAAGTCTTGGGCGTGTTGAATAAACATTAATTTTCGACCAATTGGAATAATTAACAATAAATTGTGTTTCACCTTCGCCCCCATGTTCCAATTCAACGACCACTTTTTTTCACGAAAATCTATAACTATTTTCACAACATCTTTTACAAGATCATCGACATCCGCTTCAACCTCTGGATAAAACATTTCCCATATATTTACCAAATGGTATGTTTGCTGTGCCAGTGCTACCACAAGCGACTTCAACTGGTCAAATACAATATTCTAATATCTCGGACATTTACAATGATGAAAATGATTAATAAATGATTAAATAAAATGATTAAATAAATAATTAAATAAAATTTATAAATATGTATGTTCAAACTAATACAAAACTGAATTACAGACAAGAAACGATTATTATTTATTTCACATAATTTTTCTCAAAGTTGAGTAATGGCTTCAAAAAAATCATTTCGGAATTTCTTTGCTTCTAGTGGAACGGGAGATTGGTATAGTGCTATATAAATGTAGTCCCCCGTCGATTTCTTAAGAACTTATGCAAGTAACAGCACACACGCTAGTGTTACTGTTGCTGCTTTTTCGGGCTAAAGCTGCATAGATGCTAGAAATTTTGCTAGTTTTACAGCTCAGTTGTACAAGAGTGGAGTCCCATTTCAAAGTTAGTCCCCATTTTGAGATATCGCTTTCGACATGTTTTGGCTCTGAGTCAAAAATTTGTCAAAATCTACACTCATTTTCATCTTGATAGCTCTTGAACTAGGATTTTCGTTATGCATTCTTTAGCAAAGTTGTTGCATAAGTCAAAACAAACAACTTTTCCGAACTGATTCCGAAGATCAAAAAACGACATCCATCATATATGTGTGTTTTATTTAGGCCAGGGTTACTTTCGGTTAGGTTGAAGTGACTGTTTCCACACACTTAGACCAGTAGTGGCCCGTTATGATACCACAGGATAATATTTCTACTTTACCCATGTTCTAAACCATTCGGCGCTTACGTACGTATCGCCAAATATCTCGCACTCCACAGTCCGTGAGATCTGAAAGGCTGGCTATACTGTACACACCCAAATAAGCTGACCGCTTTTCATAAGATAAACGTTCGAATGTCATTGAAAATAAATTTTTTGCATTGTCACGTGGAGTCCGATGAGCACGGCGAGCGTTTTAACCAAGTGACAGCAAAGCTCGAACATTGGTACAGCGGCGACAAAAAGCTAGATGCACTCTTGGGTGACATTTGTTGGAATTTGCAAGGGGAAGAAGATCCCGAAGAAGACACGAACGAATCAGAAAAATCGATTAAATTTTCTTTTAAATAGTTTCTATATTGTATCTATATTTGTCGATGCGATGCTTGCTTAATTCAATACTCGTGAATAGACAAAATGATAAAAAACGTGTTTTCGTCGAAATGAAAAGCAAAAAAAAATATAACACAAGAATGTGAATGTAGATATCGTTTTTCGGTCTTGATATGTTCGGCAAAGTTATTTATCTTGGCTTGCGCACCAACTTTGCTGAAGAAAGCATAACGAAAATCTTAATGGTTCAGCACCTATCAGCGTGAATATGAGAATATATTTTGACTAAATTTTTGACTCAGAGCCAAAACATGTCGAAAGCGATATCTCAAAAATGGGAACTAACTTTGAAATTTAACTAGGACCATTGAATTCAGCATACTCGAATTAGGTTTATCCCCTGGGTGCCGAGTTTGTCACAAAAAAAAGTTTGCGATTCAAGCACAATGTTATTAGAAAGAGTTATGAGTGAACAAATTAATCAATATATTGAGGAGAATGGAATGCTGTAGTGTAATGGATGATATAAGACGAGGTTCGGATAAAAACAATGCTGCTATATTAGTTTTACTTCATTTTACTAAGTCCTTTGATCGCTTTGATCATGTAATCATGCTTTAAAAATTAAAAGAACATTTTAAATTTGGTCGGTCAGCTTGGCCCTTGATTCAAAGTTATTTGTCTGTCTCTAATGGTTTTTATAGATGATAAGTTCTCTGAGAGTATTTGTGTCAATGTTGGTGTTCCACAGGGATCGGTGCTAGGACCTTTCTTGTTTGCAATGTATATAAACGATTTGCTTAGAAGTTTATCAATAGCTAGCTGATGTTTTGCAAATATATTCCTCCTGTGTGACTGAGAAGATTATCTACTGTATTGATTTATTGAACTTAGTGATAGAAAATATTGGAAAATGGGCAAAGGTTAACAATCTACTTTTGAATGCAAAGAACACTCAGGCAATTGAAATTTATCGGAATGAGATTAACACTAATAATATCCATTGTATTAAAGTTAATGAAATTTTGGGTGTGTCTTTGAGTAGGTCTCTGGATGGTTTAGATTTACAATTGGACCCGGTAGGTGGCACTGCATTGGGGTTCTAGAATTTTTTTATTTGTTTTTTAACAATTATTTTTTTCTTTTGTTTAGATTTTTCTCATATCCAAAGATATAACCCCAAAATTTCAATCCCCTCCCCCCTCACCACCCCAATATTTTATAAAATAATAAACGTAATGAATTTTGACGTACGCATTAATAGATGTGCAAGCCACTTGCGTCGTAGGTTGGCGTTGTTTTGATATTTCAATTTCGGTTCGCTGTGTTTCGATTTTCCATGTATCATATTTGCGTGCATATTGAATGTATTATTCATCGCGACACATATTGAAATAACGTTTTAGATCATAAATGAATTGTACTTAAACACTTAAATTGAAAAAAATGTGTAAGGTGCAATGTTGAAGTAAATACCGTATATGATCTTCAATGAATTTCAATTATATATACATGCGCATTCAATGCCAATCAATCTAACCTACACCTCTGCATCGAAATTTGGACCGCTGATTAAGATCCCAATATTTGGTTTTTTTGTCGCAAATATATAACGAGGCATTAATAAAGATTGAAGATCGAATATGCCACTGATTCATTGCGGTATGCCACTGCCTAGCACTCCAGCAACAGACCTAATTTACAGCGATGTTCAGCGTGAACAACAATTTGATGCAGCCCTTTTTGTTGCAAATAATGAACCGGATTTTTTTTTGTTTGGCGCACTAGGCGACACTGGCAAAACATTTCTCACCTCACTGATACTTTCGCGCATTCGATTACAAAATCATATTGCGTGGGCAATTGCTTCATTTGGCATTTGCTTGATGGTGGAAGGACTGCACATTCAGCACTCAAGTTGCCATTGATCGTTCACACAAATCCAGGCGGAATGTACAACATATAGAAGGATTTCGGCATGGCTAAAATTCTGCAATAGTGCATCTGGGATGAATGCACAAACATTCACATGAACCTCTTGAACCTATCGTGAAATGATAATACATTACACCTTAACATAAACATGCATGTTCAACTGCAAAACGATCCATCGGCACTGTTAAGTTTTTTTTGTTTGCTATTTAGCACAGTTTCCCGATCTTGTGCGTAAGAAATATTTCCAAATAGTATTTTTATTTAAATCCAAACTTCCTTTTGTGTATTCTGAAAATTCCATCTAGAAGGTTTTCAAAACGAAAGTAAAATAATTAAAATGGAACAAAATTGGCAATAAGTAACAGACTACAATTTACTTAAACTTTTTGATTGATACCAATTTCGCTACACGATACTAAAGAAATTTTTTGTTGAACTGTTTATTTTCAAAATTGATGTTTTAATTCGCTAATTAATTAACTAATAAGAACTGAAGCAGATAATTAGTAATATAATTAGATATAATTTATATTATACGAATTAAAATTTTATTAAATTAATCAGTAGGTAATTCCTTCGTATCGTACCGTACTAAGCGTTTGTATCATTAAAAAGAATTCAAAACAAGAGTTGTGATGTTAATTTCTTCTACGTATTCTATTTCGACAAGAGCGTAACATTCTCTCGTTTTGTGCTTTGTGACTTTGTGAGAAAAAAAAAACATTTAGAAGATACTGTATTTTATTTAAAAAAATAGAATATTTTAAAGCACCAAAGCTCTCAAACGGATTCAGATGCAAAATAACTACTTAAATATTAAATAATCCTGTACAATTACCAGTCAAACAAGACTAAGTTTGTTGCTCTCCGATAAAACACCCTGTATCTCAAAGGACATGAAAAATTGACACCACCCCTCCTAAACGATTTTTTTAAACGGTTACATAATTTATTTTCTATTAACTTAAGAAAATTTACATAAATCGTAAATAAAAATAGAAATTGGTGATTTTATAATTGTTTACTAAATGTTTTTTGCCATTTCGTTTCGTTAAGAAAAAGTTCGTTCAATAAATGTAAATACAGTAGGCCCGCGATAACATGAACGCCGTATACCGTGAACTCCAAGTAACGTGAATAATAAAAAGCACGATAACGTGAATTAAATTTTATATACACTCTCGCATGATTCGGGGATTCCCAGTCTGTTTTTTTGCATAATTTGTATCAAGTGAAATTGAAAATGCGATTCGGGGATTCCAAATTTGTCCTTTTTTCATAATTTGAAACGAGTTAACCCAGATATTGCCGTTCTCCTTTATAATGTCACAGATATTGCCGTTACATTCCTTTGTAACACCTCACAAAACACTGCAAAAAAAAGAGCATAACTTGTGGAAAGTTTTTTTTCGAAAGTTCCGTTAGGCCTGTTTACTATATAAAGATTCATTCGTTGCAACGTTTTTTAGTATTGAAGTGGTTTTGTTTGAACAATTAGAGTGAATTAAAATTAAGAACTAAATTTAAAGTTGAAAATACAATTCGGGGATTCCCAAATTATTCTTTGTTTTATAATTTGAATCGAGTAAACTTGAAAGAGCAGCAGTAAGAAAAAATACGTTGTACGATAAACTAGTCCGTTTTATAAAAGTATTATTCGCTCAGTTTTAACATTGAAGGAAAAATAATATGAATTATTGAACAATTTCGTAAAGGAGGCCTTTTTACAAATGTATCCAAAAAATATAATGTTGTTAAGTTTACTATTTGTGCAATTAACAAAAAAGTGATGAAATTTTGAACGTTGTGACAAACACCTTTATGGGGCCTGGTAATAGAAGAACCGTTAAAATGTGAGAATGTCCTAAAATGGAGAAGAAATTATATCGTTGGTATCATGGGCATCGCGATGAAAATATCACTGTAAGTGGCAAATCAAAGTTTTGGTGTACGCTTGCTTAAAATTACTGGAGAGAAGTTGTCCTCTCAACCTGAACTATGTAGAGCCATTTAAAAGAAAATTGCTAGCCAAAATAAATGAACTTGGTCTGTGCTTCGTCATTAGAAAAGAATGCGCCCAGAAGGAAAACGAAAAACCACGCATTACTTTTCTAACATGTACTAATGCAAATGGACTTAGCAGCTGCTTTACTTAAAGCCTGGTTCCATAAATCATATTTGTAAAAAATTCGTTTAAACCAATCAATTTAAATCAACATTTTATCAATTTAGGTACGAATATTTTTGAAAAGCCAAGGTCTGCCAGTAAAAGCTCTTTTATTGTTGAATAATGTTCCATCTCATCCACCTGAAAATGGATTAGAATCAAACAATGGATAAACAAATAGTCAATGACCAGGCATCGCAGAGATATCTACGCTCAACGGTATAAAATATTAGAATATTTGGACCTTTCTTTATGTTTTCTATAAGCCAACATATTTAGGTAGGGCAAGCTTAGAATTTTTTTAATTTTAAAATTTCGCTATAGTAAAAAGTGTAGCGAAGATCCAATGATCAACGACAAAGCACCATGGAGATGTCTACGCGCTCACATTTTTATTTTTTTTGTAATATAATTTTATACATCGTTAAGTTGTAGATATCTGTACGATGTCTTATCATTGATTCATTCATCAATCAATCATTTTGGAAGAGCTTCCAAAAATATAAAGACAAAGTTATATTTGTTTTTATAATTATTTTAAAGTGTAGTATTACACTTTTTGGGCTGCTGTATAGTTTTTTGTTTCTTTGGTTTGTCGGAAACTTCACTCTACCAACGTATTTTGTTGTACGCTAGAGTTTCTGCCCAAGAAATCTCATCCCGAGAATCTCGAGAAAATTTGCAAATTTTTTACTCGAAATCGCGAGAAATATAAACTTAAAATTTTCGGGATTCCCATTTCTCGAGAAATATAATCGAGATTCTCGAAAAATAAAATTTTCTTTTAGCGGCACGCGGCACCTATTGTCAATATTTTTTTATTAAGAATTAAAATAAAAATCCCAAAAATGTTGTTTCTAATGCTCAAGATGAGATGTCACTTAAAACATTAAAATGTTTTATTGCCAAATTCTCTTTTGCATATGGTTAAACTAGCCTAACAATTTTGACTAATCAATCAGTTGTCATTTATCAATAAATCGTACATGCAAAAAAATCTTTACGATAAAATCATAACATAATCATTTAATGTTAATTGTAGTTTTTTAATCAACATAAATAATTTATTTTTACAATCAATTAGTGTTTGTTGATATATGTTAGCTTTGATTAATAAAATTCTCAGTTTGTTGGTAATTTGGTATAAAAAAACCAATTTTTAATCCCCAAAATGTACTGATATGTCTGAATGTGATAGCGAGGATATTTAGAAACATTTTAAAAGAGGCAAGCTTGATAAAGATATAGCTACGTACACCCATTGCGCAAAGTCACTCGCGTGTAAGGCCTCATCAACGACGGGTTTACATCGGCATTTAACAAGTGTACATAATTTGAAGAGAAAATTAAAAGAAAATTAAAGTACCTGCGCAGTTGAACCGGCAACCAAAGAAATTAAACGCATCGGTTAAACTTGCTGAGAATGATGGAATTTCAAGTAATGCAATAAATAAAAGTTCATTTATCCGAAAAAGTTTACAAATATAAGGTTTTTCATTGCCGAACAATCCATCAGATTAATATTTCAATATTCTCGAACATCTCGAGAATCTCAAGAAAATATTTTAGAGAATTAAAATTGTTGGAAAATTCGAGATTCTCGAATCTCGAGAACGAAAAAAGTTCGAGAAAACAGAAACTCGATAATGTGCGCCTCGTATTTTATTTTGATAGTGCAGTTACAGTACATTGGCTGACTTCTCCGCTACTACTTTGTTACTATTAAAATTTATATTTTTCCAATGTCAAACTATACGATAATTTCAAATAATTTTATATTCGAAAAACCAACAGGTGCCTCTATTTAAAATTTTAAAATTTAGTTTATTATGTATGTCTACGCGTTGTGCGAAATCCCCCTACCCCCCACGGAACAACAACTGCGGTTGAGTTAGAACGGAGACTACACTGGTGTTAAGTTTTATCCAATTTGTCTAAACTAATCTAGAATGTAAATATTTTGATAAATTTATGAATATTCAAATTGTACATATAAGGGTAAATATCTTAAATTTCTACTTCCAATTTCAAAATATAATTCCATCTGTTATATAATTCAGCATCCTACACCTTAACATGCGTGTTATATTCTAATTTACCAAATTGCTCTGTGCGTGTATAAAAAAAAGTTTTCATCTAAATATCAAATTCACTTTTGATATGCTGATGGAAATAAAGATACGACATGTGCGTTACCTTAAAGTCACATTTATGGGTGATAAGTATATTTCAAAGTTTTATGCTGTTCTGTTGTTGTTCTCTGTGCGGTTCTGAGTTTTATTTGGTTAATAAACATTTTTCGGGAAAATAACGTTTTTTAAAGGAATAACGTGAAAATGGCATATCATGCTGTTCAGTTTTATTTTGGATCTGGTATCATTGCTGTGGTATAGGTAATACGGGGAAAATTATTATTTAATTTGGTTAAATGTTATGAGACATAGACATAACAAATTTATTTTATGTTTTCTCACACAAAAAATAAATGTTTGACATATGCGCGAATTTATTACGTACGATTGCCCTTTTACCAAATCAAGCACGTATTGCGAGCTATATAAGAATTTATGGGTGGTGCGAGCACACACGTAAGAGTCGTTTGGTGTATTTCATCAACCACCTTACCTATAAGATAAATTAATTAAAAAATCATTTATTAAAGGTGCGATGTACTCTCCTTGGTATACATGTAAACAACGATATGATAAATTTTCATCGTTTTCACTCGATTAAACACTCGTTAAAAATCAATTTAATTAAAATTCAATGATTAAGTTTAATAATAATGTTCTGAGTCACTCTAATCAGATCTGAAATAAATTATTCATAAGTGTCATCATTAAATATTCATAAGCCAGGGAAAAAAGTTTACGCGTATCATAATGGATTAAACATTATTGAATCGCTAAATAAAGTGTTTTGGCGGTTTAGCTGCAATTGTGTGAAAATGTATGTCGCAAATCCTGCCAACACAAGTCACATTGAGATTCATTATTTTATATTGTACAATAGTTACAGCAGGCTATAATAATTATTAAATCGTTATGAATCACGTGTCTTTTATCAAAAGTACCGCCCGATAGAAACATGTGATAACTGTTTTCGATAACATCACATAACTATAAATTATTAATTGGTATTATACCTACTCCAAATCTAAACAATTAGTATAAATTAAAATCTAATTATTCTTGTTATCTATATATAACGTAATCAATGTTTGCCGACTATATACTCGTAATAGAAAATTGGGTGGGCTTTTGTATAATATCCCCTACTTTATCCTACACCATTTAAAACATTATGTATATCAATGAAAAAATAATTTTTATTGGAAAATGATGCAGATCGATTCGAACATTTTTCTGAATACCCAAATTAAAATATTTTACAAAATTATTTAATAAAATTTATATAATTTTTCCACCCACTTTATCTGCCAGTACATAAAATATTTTACTGTACTGATTAAAATCAAAATTCTCCTGCATCGTTCCCAATATATTAAGTGTAACTTTCCATGTTGACAATATTATCGTTCGACTTGAAACCAATCTGAGTATCGATTCGGAATCATAATAGAATTAAAAATTCTTAATAAAAAAAAATTTAATATGTGGATATTTTTATATTCCGGCCGATTTATAGAAGCTGGTGTAGCAGTAAGCATTGGGACCTAACGCCAAAGCCTTTAACCAATACCACTACAAATATGGAGCACCCAGTACAATACCCTCTCTAACCGTAGCACACGATATAACACGTCCACACTACACACACAAAGTACAATACAATGTTCGCAACAAAAATACTATTAACAAATTTACTAAGTAATTCAAAGCTCTATTGAATCGAAAGGATATCGAAAATGAAAAACTGGTTGTTTATGCAACCCACGGAGCATATGAATAATGTTTCTTACCTCTACAAAAAAACATTTTTCTTCTCAAAGTTCTAATGAAGAGAAAGTACTTGTTTGAACTTGGTAACCTTTGACAGTGTACTTCAAGTAGAGGAAGTACAAAACATTTCGTTTGCATCTTGGACCTAAAAGATATTACCACTAGGCGGATTACAAAAAAACAGCATTTTAGACCCTAAATTCAAAAATAACATTTTTTCTCCAATGCGTCTGATGTGATAGTATCACAAAATTGTACCCCAAAAAAGCACATTTTTATAGGATAGCAACACCAAAGCAATTATTGTAAAATAAAATCCTCTCACGTTAACATAAGATGCTTTTCTTTAAGAAAGTGCTCTGAAGCCTCTATGATACAAAAATTTACAAACCTTTACAAATTTTGCTATATGACGTCATCTCTTACTATAGATGGCAGCACAATAAAACAAAATGATATGATTTTATCTGTATAAAAAAATTTCGTAAAAAATATCGGTGCCTCATATCGGTGAAAAACTAAATAAATTCTAAGAAATATCAACTAGAAATTTTATAACGGGAAAATAATTAATTTATTAATCTAAACCCTACACTACTGCCATCTACAGTTTAGAAAAGAAACTGACGACATAAATTTAGTAACGAATCAAGCAGTGCTGTCTGTTATTACTTTAGGACCATTGATCCACCATATTTGAGGGAATCGGGGTTCTGTGGCACTATTTTGGTAGTTCCCTCAGAATATGGAACTGGTGAAAGAATTTACATATAATTTCTATTATTTATCTCTATCTATAATTTTCTTTACCAGTTTCAATTTGAAATTTACAATAAAAATGTTTCCTTGGTTGGCCAGAAAAAAAATATTTATAGATAAAAGCTATGTAAACTTTTTCTCCAATTATCAGGAATTACGAGAATAGAGTTGCCAATATTTCATTGCAGACTTATACTGTGTGCCTCAGGTCAATTTGTTCGACTAAATTATGAACTAAACTAAATTGCTCAGTAATTCACAATAAATGTGTAGATGATATTATGGAAGTTTTTTTTTTTTTTTTTTATCCATGCCATCTGTTTTGGGGCCGAAGCACTCCTTGCTCTTTCGCGGTTTATTTTTTCAGTCTTACGTTACGCATCACCTGCCAAAGCGAAGACATACGGCTATAGGGCCGATTTTAAGACCATCTGCACATTGCAAGCCTATACTAACATGGAAGATGGGTCGGCCCATGAGTTTTGCACTCCGACAGGGGGTCATAGATGTGTTACATTTCATCCCAGATCGTAATCTGTTATGAAATTTCACTTTTGCATCCTGCCCCTATCGCGATTCGAACCCAGAACCTCCCGATTTAAATGCCAAAGCTTTAACCACAGTGATTATGGAAGTTGTATTATTTGCAAATGTTATTATAAACTACGAAATGTTTAAAAATAAAAAAAGTGTCACGTAAAAATTTGTACACAATAACACATTTGCATTAAATACCAAATAATGACAATTGACAACTAAATTGAAAAGTTACTTCGTGAGGAGACTTTTCGTTTATAATCTGGCGGCGAATAGCGTAATGTCACATCAAAAATTTAGATCATAATTTAAATGAAATCAACCGTTCATTTTAATTTAAATGAAAGTTGGTTCTGTGTCTGTCTAACCGGACGAAGTTACGATTTCTTAGCTGTCTACTAGGACCCTTTATTTTAATTAAATTTACTACATCCGCTGCGTCTATTAGGCCTAATAAGAAATTACCAATAAATGTAATTTTTAGTAATTTAGACCTATTTTCTAGTGTTGCCAAGTTGTATGTCTTACATCCAGTTAAATATGGTGGTTGTCGCTGTATGTTTAAGTGCTGTGGTAGATCATGGCCATAAGCCCATCCATCTTTCCAGGTCAAGTAGCGTATAAACTTCTTTTGAATTTTCTTAATACTTTGGATATGTTCTTCATAGAACGGATATTACGCATTTACAGCATATTCCAGCTGGGATCGAACGTAAACACAATACAGGATTTTAATCAAAGTATCAGATCTTAAGGAGAACATTTGTGGTGGCCAACACTTTCTTTTGGTCCACTTTCAGTGGCCTAACTTCGGTTAAATTTTACAAGATCATGCTTAAGTATGTATATCCATCCCGATTGTCAATTCCTCTAGGGTTAGGGAAGTCGAATTTTGGTGATAGGGAAAACTAAAACAAGGCAAATTTTATTGGGCACTTTCAGTAAACCCATCAGTTGAGAACATGTTGAGTAACATCGCGGCAAACGTCATGAAAATGTTTAGTACTATGAAATTTTCAAATCAAATTGACGATGGTTACACTAGTTATCATAGGGAAAGTGGAAGTGCACATTCTACCCGGCGCCTTCCAATATCAAAGGATCTCCAACAAATATATTAAATTATGCAAAGCCCATGCAATTTCCGAATAGCAGAACAAGGCTTTATACTAAGTGCGCAACTAAATTTACGAGTTTTTGAAAAATTGAAAATTTCAATAGAAATATAAAAAATGGTTTATTCAAAGTGTTGTCCTTCACTATCTACACATTTTTGCCATCTCTCTGGCAATACCATTCATCCAACTAATTTTGCACTTCTTCGAACCTGGCCAAGTTTAGCCCTGCCAAGGCATGAGCCATCGACCGAAACAAGTGATCCATGACTTTTTGCATTTGATATTCTTAAAAAAGATCCACTTGTCATCTCCCGTAACAATTCGACAAAGGAAGCTCTTTCTTTCAGGCAGTGAACGCAAAATTTCGCAAATGGTTCTACGATTTTCCATCTGTGTCTCAGTCAACTTCCTCCTTTTGATTTTTTCCCATAGCATGTAGATGTTTTTGGCGAGTCGTGTTTAATGCCTCCGCAAGTTGATCTGGAGTTTGAATATTATCTTCATCCAATAACGCTTACAACTCGATGTCTTAAAATGTTTTTGGACTACCGGAGCGCTTGTTGTCATCGATGTCGAAATTGCCACTTCTGAAGCGTTTAATGCTGTTTGTTTGGCACAAAACTCGACATGTTCGTTCTTAGAAAAAATATTTTTGCGTTGCGATATGTGCGCGTTACCGAGAAAATATTTATTGAATTTAAAGATAGCAAAACGGGGCAGACGCCCTTTCGGAAAAACTGCAAATTTAAACCAAGCTCGAAAATTACAATATTAAAAATGCAAAAAAAACTTAAATTTCAGGACCTAATTTTAACATATTATACAACAGTTTTATCCCAATTGATTATAAAATGGCTTCTAGGAGTTCCATTCCAAACTATTGTGAAATAATTTAGTTATACTTTCGAAAATACTTCTAAATGAATTTTCTGAATTGAAGAAACTTCTTGACACTTGGAAAATCCTCGGAGTTTTTCTCGAAATCACTCGAGCCTTAAAAAAGAGACCCATCACCCAAACTATGAATACGTGTAATATTGTTTGATACAAACAGCGGAAACTTTTCATGTTTATGGTCTAGTACAAATGTGAAGCAGTCGCGACTAGGAACTTCACAGAACGTTTCTTTTAACTTGAACGTGCAGAAACAAATATTGATGAATTCGAACTGTTCCACGACTCTTCAAAAACTCCATTTCAAGAAGAAAACTTTATTTTTTTCAGAATTTCAAAGCTTCAAAAAGAAGATGAGACCTCAGCAGATGTGGTAATGCTGAGAGCTTAAATTGTCAACGACGGCTTCAAAAATAAATGAAGGAAACATTTAATCATTAACGTTAATACTGATTTTTTTTATTTTGTTAATTTTTATAATTCCTAATAAATACATTTTTTAATATTATATTTTAAACGACAGTAAAGGTTGCGATAAAAGTGGCCTGATTTTTGTTTAAATGTATATTTTACGGTGTTTGTGGTTTTATGTCGAAAAATTGTTCTTCCAATCTAAAATTGTACGTAATTCGTTTTTCTAAATGTTGGCGACCAGCAAAGAGCACAATAACCGAATCGTTATCGAGTAATCGAGAGCCTTAAGCGCACTGGTTAGGTTGCTAGTTGCTTCAATTGCACCAGTCCTTAAATCAATGAGTTCACAACAAAAATGATTTTTTACCATATGTGGTACCGAAACTAGTCAGTTGGCTAATCCACCATATAACGAATCTGGCTCAATGGATTATGGGGTGAGCCAACAATTACCATGCTCATTCATACAAAGTTCAAAAATATCCAGATCACTACCTAGATAAACACACTTCAGGACTCAGCAGGAAAACAAAATTGCTGAATTAACCAGAAGACTTGGCAAAATAGAAAAATGGAATTACAACTTAACAACAGTTAAAGACTTGAGTTTTGTTTGAAATTTTCAAAAATTTTATATTTTAGATTATTTCTGCTCATGTTACTTTTGGGATACCGTATTGAGCTGTACCCACAGTTGGGAGTGAAGATTGTTACTCACGAGTATCGAAATAATGGACCATTGTACGTAATTTACCACAAAATAGCCGTGTAAAGATGTGATATGATCTAAGGATGCATGAAATTGTTACATAGTGGCAGATGAAAATTTTAATTTGACACGAAGAAGATGGTCGTCATTTTGGAAATTTTTGTGAAACTCAAAAACCTTGTTATAAATGAGCTTATAAGCTCAAAATAGGGTTGGGCTTCAAATAAAATCGTGTAACTATAGAAATAAAAAAGAGTGAAGAACTCTCAAGGTATTCGAAGAGTAAAGCAGTTGTTTGCACAACGTTAACGATTAAACAAGTTAAAGAAAGAAAATAAGGACCTAAAGACGAGACAGATAGAAGTATAGAAACGATAAATGCTCACATATAGCAAAAAAAACAAAGACCTTCTCTAAAAGCATTATATATAAGCGACTAGAACGACACGAAGCCACGGATGAGCTAACGTCATTGCTGTACTAATCACATGAACAGACATTAGAAATCAACTGTATGTTCCAGAGCTAGAAATTTTCCTAAACTTAGAAAAATAGCACATCCTATAAAAACTGTCATAACACCAAAAAAGTAAATTTTTAGATAAATACACCATAAAGTTTAGTTTTCTCTTCCATCTAAATGATCGCCACTGAATTTTTTTAAAAATTCCATTCTGGAACACCAATTTTTCATATAAATTTGCACTCATTTCACCAAAAACACGAATAATATATGGCAGTGAAGTATGTCCCAAATAACAAAATAAACATGTATTAGTAAATACACTGTAAAAAAAATTTATAAGAAATTTGAATGAAAACTAAAAAATAAACTCAAAAAAATTATTTTACATTCTTCATAATATCCCGGAAAATCATTTCCAGTTTTTCTCATTTGTAAGTTATAGTTTTACAGAAGGTAGTATTTCAATATATCTAAATGCCGGGTATACAAAGCCACTATGTGGAAATTACACGATAAAGAGATATCGAGCAAGAGAAGACAAACAAGTGAGGTAAAGCACATTTCCAACCATGAGATACTTCTGAAATTTGTTATGTAAATTAAGTCAATTCTTTAGGTATGGGTATAGTTTTAGTTTAAATATATTACTAAAATCGTTGGGTTTGTCCGAAAATGCATATAAGGTAACACAATGAAATGAACCTAGTCATCCCTAGTCAGTCAATATCATTTTTATCCACTATGGAAAAATAATAGCCTTAGTTGTAAAAAACGAAGGCGACTTTATTGGATTGAATAAAATTTGTTTATATAAATTCTGGATATCTTAGAGTTTGTTCGAAAATTTCACTTTGTCTAAATGTCAGCTTCAGGTTGACACAATCAAATAAATCCAGAGCCATTTCCATATCTAGGGGATAGGTGTCATTTTTCGCTCTCGCAAATCTAATCGACGAAAATCTAAAATGATACCTATACCCTAGATGGAAATAGCACTAGATTTATTTGATTGCTAATCTAAAGCTAACATTTGAACATAGTAAAATTTCCCGACAAACTCTACGATATCCAGAATTTGTCTAAATTAAAATTATTCAAACCATAAAAATTGTTGGTAATTCAAATCGACAATTACGAGATCGAAAATAATATCACTACTTTTCGTTTCCCTAAGGCTATCATTTCATCGTAGTCGAATTTTCCGACAGACTATGATTTATTTTCTAAAATATTTATATCAATGAAATCCACACATATCAGCTTCTGTTCTGAGCTATACTTGTATTCTTACAAGAATTCATTTTGTTTTCTTTTTCATATTTCACTTTTAGTTATATTTTTAAAAATATCTATATGGTAAATAATGTTTAGTTTAAACAATTTAAACATTATAAATTGTATTTAGTTTTAAATTAATTTGTTGAACTCAAATAAATGTGTTTTATTTTGTTTTCTCAAGATTATTTTTTGCTTTTCTTGCTACCTCTCTCTCTGGCACTATATCCCATCAAGGGATTTGGCCGCCTCAAATTAGGTTTCATAATCATATATTCATTTCGGATAATCAGTGATTACTTCATTGATCCTAAACCAGCCGTGAAATTTTTTCTTTGTCACCACCGGGAATCGAACCCGGGACCTCCGGTCGCTACTTTGCCAACGGGGCGGCTTTTCTTGCTACCATCTTTGCAAAATAAATAGATTATGAAAAAAAATGTGGCACCTATTTTCGTCTCTTTCTATTATAATATAGTTATTTCTCCAAAGTTTTAGTTTAACAGTGTAATTACTAATACATGTTCTGCAATAAAAATTTCTTATTGGATTTGTATATGTACACGGGATTTTTTTGGGTTAAACTTCACAACCGTAATAATATTGGTTATGGAGTTATATCGCATGATCTTTGTGGCCAATTCACATCGGAATTTTTGGAGATTACACGGCCATTAAACTCTTCTCTCAATAAATTGATTGAGGCATGAGATGGATGGCATGTTGCACCATCTTGTTGAAACCACATATCGTTCAAGAAATCATCTAATTCATGCCACACAAATTAAGTAATAATGTATTACAGACTCGAGCGATCTCCACAATTTGTGTGAATGTAAACGTGTTTCGTGAACAGCATATTGGTTTTTTCCACTCGAAAAGCGACAATCGTGCTTATTTAAGAACCAAATATGGGCTTCATTGCTGAACATGATTTTGAATTGAAATAATCGTTCCAAGTTACTCTGAAGACAAATCTGCAAAGTGTTTACGCAGTAAATATTGGTACAAAACCACCTTTAGTGTCACTACTCAACCCCAGATGTCACTATCTCACAAAAAATATTAGTAAAATTTAAACCTTATACCGGAGACAGACACAAACTAGATAACCTCGTTATCTAGATTATTAAGTTATATCTGCCTGTCTGTCTGTACACGATTTTTTCAAAACATAATTATTAAGTTTTCATAACTAGATAAATGCAATCTATCCTGATAAATTAGGCACACTCGTAAAAATCGGGTTACTGTCTGTCACCACAAATTGTTTATCACGATTTTTATAATTTTATTTTCAATCTATAACTGAAAATCGCGATAAATTTTGTGTCTGTCTACGGTATTAAATGGGCAATTTTTTTGATTAAATGTCAAAACGACGAATTTATTACCAATCACGAATTAATTGCCCATCAACCCAATAGGCAAGATCGTAACAATAAAAAAAAATACGTCTATCAGAACACGAAAATATAATTAAAAAATGTAAAATCTGCAATATTCTGTGCAGTATATACAGTACCTGGCAATCGAATTAGAGCCTCCCTTGCGTATCAAGTAATTTGTAATACAAGCCGTTTGTACTTTTTACGCTATTTGCCGTAGCAGCAGCAAGCAGTTTGTATTGAAATATATTTCAAATTTTCATTTGTAAACGGATTTAGAATCTAAACACAGATAATGAAATATGTAAAAGGTGTGCGAATACAATAATAACCAAATTTAGTTGAAATGTGCACGTGCTCGTATTAAGAAGTGCAATAAATTGTTTTAATAACATATCGTGAATTTTATAAATTTTTTGGTGAATTTTTAAGCTATGCATAAAATAATTTATTCGGAATGGGAAAAGTGAATGACAAAAGTAGCGTGGATAAAATTAAAATAGAGACTTTATTAAAAACATGTACATATATGCATTCCATTCGAACAGTCAAATTGCAATAATGCAAAAAGTTTACCGGCATACAGTCCGACGAATATACGACTTGAAACAATGCATCACGACTTGAAACAATGAAGGAGAGACGAAGCGGGCCTCCGTATTTTGTGGAGGGCTCCATGAATTAAGTGCAATATAAAAAGGTTGTTGATACTGTATTTTTGTGTTTTCTAAACTCAATAAATGAAGAAGAAGAAGGGCCGTACACTTTTATGCAGGATGGAGCAACGCGTGTCATACAGCGAAGCGAAAAGGATAAAAACGCTGTTTCAAGTGCATATACCACTTTTGTCACTCATCCCTGAGCCCAACAATAGCTGTTCTGAAACATAATATTCACAGACATTGACAAGAGAACGCAGAACTGCATAAAGTGGTAAAAACTTCTACTATATAAAACATAAATAAACATTTTGGGTTAGTAATATGTGTCTGTTTTTATTTTGTTCCTCATAAATTTGAAAAAATACAAAAATCAGAAGGTGGCTTCTCAATTCAATTGTGGGTCATCCAGGAGATTCGGTAAGCAAAAGTTAAAGTGGAGATTTCGGAAAATTTGTGTAAGAGTATTTCTGGTATATTCAGCAGTATTCCGCTAATGCTTTAAATCTATTATTATGTATGTTTATGATCTTTAACCATGCTGAACTAATTACCGAAAAAATTACAATTTATTAACTCGCTACTGCACACTGATATACGTAGACTTATTTCTTTAAATTAAACAATATTTACAAATTCGTCTGCTGACTCGTTAAATTAATCTGGTGTGGGAAATAACATAATTTATCTCCCTATTTTTCAACCGCATATATACAAGCAGCCAACGTATTATCAAATTTCATTGCAGCTGTAACCACAAAAATAAATTCTATGGAAAAATCAACCACACGTATAAAATCTTAAAAGCTTTTAATATATTCTGGTTGCTTCTTTAACCTACAAACCATAAGTATTTATAAGAGAAGTATAAAGGCACGTATATACATATTCGTTCTTATAAGACATCATCGTAATCATGAATTCCTCAAGAATTATCTGAAAACAAATTAATGCCAACGCATTAAACCTCGTGTTGTGGTACATTTTTTATATAATGTGGATTAGCTTAATTTACTTGTATAAAAATTTCCACTTTACATGGCATCAAAATACATACTAATTATGTATATTTCCGTTAGGCCACAAATTTGTACTTCTAACCCCAAACGGAAACAACGTATATAGTACAGTGGATTTGCATTTCCCCGAAAAGGTAACACAATTTAATACAAAAACAAGGTACATTGAGATTTTCTCTCGAATACGAATGATAAGAATTTGATTGGATTCAGAAAACTTATCTATCTGATATACGCAAAAAGATGTAATATTTTCTTTTTCAATTTTCACTCAATTTAATTTTCATATTCATATTGGAAAATAAATATAAATTTCCAATATTGAAAATCCCATAATATTAGAATATTTATTTGCATTGAGAAAGGCGCGTATACGAAAAGATGAAAAGGTTTTTCCAACATCTACGTACATCGTTTATGCACAGACGATTTAATTCCTTTTGAAATTCTTAAAGGAAAGAAAAATGTATAAAGAACTGCTTCTTGTTACCGATGTTATTTTTGAGGTGGAACAACAATTTTGAGAGTGTAATTGAACACAACAGATAATCAAAAATATTGCATAGCTTTACTTCAATGTGAAAGCAAGATGTACCAGTTTAAAATAGTAAGTAAGTTTATTGTAAGCAAAATAATTTATATGACATTTTTAAATCGAAAACTAGGATCGAAACGACTAGGATCATCGAGTTATAGATGATCAAACTTATACGCCTACACTACCAAAAATTAACCACAAAATGATAGTCTATAGACGGGAAGTGCTAGCTAATTCCATAAAGGTTAAATTCGATGAGAAACAATGAGAGAAAAGATGACAACATCTTCATGAGCAATATCAGTTTATAGAATGCTATAGCTAAATGATGGGCGCCTCGCGCATTATCAGGCCTTCCCGGCGTGTTGCGCCTTTTCATAAGAGTATCACAAAGTAATTCAACAATCCCGTTTGAAGGTAATAAAATAATTTTAGTTTTTTTTTTTGCTACAACATATAGTTCCGCCTCACAGCGCATCCCCAATAGAAAACTTATGACTCTTGCCTTACAGAAAAGTATGAAAAAAAGGCAAAAGTCAGAGCGCATCCTCAATAGAATTCCTTTTTCCCTTTTCCTTACAGAAAAGTATGAGAAAAAATTAAAAAAAAAATTCTCAAATTGTTTTCATACTTTTCTGTAAGGAAAAATTACTAAGGAATTCTATTGGGGATGCGCTGTCATAAGGAAAAGTTGTTTGCATTGAGGATGCGGTGTCAGTTGGCCATATTTCAGAACTTCTCCCAAAAAACATTTTATAGTTCCATTTCGATCAACCATACTCAACCACATGCTGTATAAGATAGCAGAAAATTTCCAGCAGAAAAAATGTGTTCACCGCTAGAGGCATCACGACCACAAAAATGAAATTTTTCTGCTGATATTTTTTGAAACCAGCAGAAAATTTTTGAAATTTTGATGCAAAAAAATAATTTTCAGCAAATAGTTTTATGAAAAGTCAAAGAATTTATGAAAAAAGAGGAATAATATATGTTTAAAAGTTTTGAAGCAAAAAAAGTTAGTTTTCTTTAAAAAACGATTTGCGTATGTATAGTGTAAGTAACTCTTAAAATATACAAATACAGGCCATCACCAAAAAAAGGCCATCGTTGATAGCACTTCTTACATTTCTGAAGTCATTTTAATGTGAAATGTTTTAAGATTTTTAACGAAAGTGTTAGAAAAACTCACCTGTTACTACAGGTGCATGTTTGCTGCCCAATTGAGGATAAAATGTAACAAAATAGAATCCCATTTCCATCCTCCATACAAATTTTCATCATAATCTGTTCAGAAATAACCTAGTCCCGTCCCAGTGTAGGGCTTATTCTAGAATTTCCGTCAAAAATTATTTTAGAATTTCATTTTCTTGCTAGATTTCATCAAAATCGGTTAAGAAATGTCTTAGCTCCATCCCAGTTGATCATATTCCAGAACTTGTTCTAAAAATTATTTCTATCCCGATTCTATCTAGTAATCTGACTTTTTTTATCTATGAATATGAAAAAAACAAATTTTTCACGATTTTTGATGGTATGTTGACTAATTTATGACAAGGCATGATTATCTCGCGAGGCGGCGACTTGAACTGGTCACCTAGTATTTAAAGTTCTTTCTTTAGGACTATTGCGACTTGTACCCCTGTGCTCTCGCGGAAAAATTTATTACTACGAAAAAGAGTTTAGTCAGGCATTTCTATGAAAAGTGATCTTGGAAAATTTAATATTATTTGTATATTGCATTAAAATATAAAAACTATATATTTATTTACAATTAATATTAAAATTATCAATTTAAAAATCGAAAAGTGTCTCGGGTGTATCTGAAGCAAGCTCCTTTTTTCACTGGTAGCGTTTTCTATACTTTCCCTAGTCTCAATTGACGATTGTAAAAGTTGGAAAACCCAACTAGTGGAAAAAATAAAAATTAATGCCGTTTTCTTTTTACAAAAAACTGGCAAAAAATTTAGATGGACGTTAAAATTTTTCGAATTAATTCTCATTTTCGGGTTCTTATTGCGGAAAAATAGAAAAAAAATTTGATGTACATCAAAAATGGAAACGTAGATTTTTTTCTTCCATTTTAACTATGTGGTAGTTAAAATGGAAGAAAAAAATCTACGTTTCCATTTTTGATGTACATCAAATTTTTTTTCTATTTTTCCGCAATAAGAACCCGAAAATGAGAATTAATTCGAAAAATTTTAGCGTCCATCTAAATTTTTTGCCAGTTTTTTGTAAAAAGAAAACGGCATTAATTTTTATTTTTTCCACTAGTTGGGTTTCCAACTTTTACAATCGTCAATTATTTATTTACACATATTTATATACATATAATATGTCAATCGTAAATATTGTCAAATACGTCAAACACGTCATTTGAATTGTTACAAAATAGTTTGTTATTGTTTTCGGCATCCCTTTCGCGTTGACGCAGCCAACGATAAAACACATCAAAATTTTTTCATACTCTTTTTAACTACATATCGGAATTTTGATTTACATCAAAAACGTAAAAGAATCCGCTATAAATTTTTCAACGACGCTAGATTCCATACTTGATGCTATAAAGTATTCCTTTCATACTAAATGCCAACAAATAAAGAAAACTACACGCAACTAGTTTTATTTTCATTTAAACATCGAGTGTCCTTATTGAAAGACCCTCTAGTTTCTTAAGTTTTTTTTTTCGTTCTTGGGGATTACACGACAAGTTTTGTAGGTAAGTATGGAGGTGTGAACTCAACATACTAATAAGCGCGGTCAGGTAACACAGCGTTCTTTGGAATGTCCCACTGGACGGGAACTGTTGTTACGTTAGCAATCTTTACATTAGATTTACTAACAATAACGTATTTACAGCCATCGGCCTCACTAACGTTTATGGCACAGTGTTAAGGTAAACATTATGATTGTTTAAACCCCCAGAATATACAATCACGGTTAATTGTGGGTTAATGATGGGTTGATGAAACTCATTAACTGCTTCGGAGTCCTGTTCTCTAATCAATTTCATTCCCTATAGTATATTTTTTTGCGGTTATCATTGTCATTATCTATATAAGCATCCCAATACCCACGATCTTTCCCCTCTATAAGACTGTGCCGCGAGAATCAATACCGCAATGGATGCATAGTCGATAGTGAGAAATCTGTAAAACTGAGTTAGACTTGGCTGTAACCTAAGGCTAATCTGTTTCAAAAGGCGCCCAAAAGTAGCCCTAATAAGATCATGCCGAATTTAATTATATGCTGGAACCACTGTTTCTATATAGTAGCCCTAAAATTGACATAAACCCTTTCACATGGGAAGCTAAAACAGGGATTTAACACCAATGCCTAAACTGGCAATAGTGAGTGACGCGATTCCTGGTGTAATGTATCCCAGTACGTATTGTAAAATTATCCCAATATTTTTTTTATCCCACTGTAAGTCCCAATTTAACTTGCAGTAAGATTGCTCAACAAGTTAAAATGTTGTTATCTAAAAAATTTTAAATGGGATTTCCAACGTTGATTTTATAGTTAAGAATCGCGTCATTTTGAACTTCAGTTTTAAATTATTTTAGAATCATCCCTAGGAACGGGGTTGCCAGTCTTCTTATTGTTACATTAGATCCGACCAACAGGATACAAATCATATGATTGGTTACACTTAGCTGTCTGCTATTGGATGGGCATGAATACAAGTCAGCCATAAATCAGTCAAGTTAGTTTAGTAAAATCATGGAAATTCGGTATAGCAGCCGGCGTATTGTTGTTACTTGTGGAATGAGCCCTTCATACAGTCAGGTCGTTTTCTAGGGTAAATTGAATGATGACTGTGATATAAGAGAGAAAGAGGATAGTCTCAATCTAACTTGGTAATGTAATGAACAATCAAATGACTTGACCAAGGCAATGGTCTCACTCTCCATATAGTAGTGGAAATTTCACCGTCACACTATGATGGTTTATCAGAAACAACCGTGGTTGTATTTGTTTAGTGTCCGTAGACGAACTCATGGTAGAATTTGGAGTACGAGGATTTCGTGATGAGGCTTGCCAACAGCCAATAATCACGCCCCGAATATACGAGAGTGAGACGACCCTTCTTGTATTCGGTTGTTGAGAACCTGGATAGGTGCCAATTTAACCTTAAACGATCTGAACCCATTTTTTACGTCAATCTACTTCATCTCCATGTTCGGATCAATCTTTGTCCTTATTCCGAGAGCGTGTAACTTAATACGATGAGATATTACACTTCGAGCAGCCGCAAATCAGTTGGCAAGATGGGTATTAGTATCACACGAAACCAAAGTATTTCTGAGAGTTAGTGATGCCAAGTATCACGATGATTGATTCACTATATCTAATACGTCCAACACAAATGATGAAGCACAGCGACAACTTCACAGCCCTTTGCAGAAATTGTACCAAGATCAAAGCCCGCCTAATAAGTGAATACCGCCCTAGTACCAGGAACATCTAATACAAGCGAATTACGTAGTATACGATTATAGTTAACCAAGTATAGATGAACAGAAAAGTTTACAAAGGCATCCGAAGAACAGTCATCTCAAATCTGCGAAACTATGTCACACATGCTACTGACTGAAATTGATAATGATACTGAATTTAAATATAATTATACAGAGCAGGAGACGATACGAGCTGTAATGGAAGGCTTTTAGACAACTATTCTGGTACAGAATACCATGAAATAAAGTAAGACCTCCATGTAGACTTGTCATCGAAAGGACCATTCTGTGATGAACCAATGCATATTCAGGACCAGAATCAATAAATAATAGGTGGCACAACCTTCTATTCCGGCCGTAAACGTATATAGAACCAGAACTGAGGACTTTACACATACTTCAAAGCTTCCAGCGCCACTGAAAGAAATGGGCATTTCTGATTTCGCATCAAACCAAATGACACCTGCATTTTAACACGGATATTACAATTTGATCAAAACTGGGTTTGAAATCAGCAAACTTAAAATACCAACTGTAGTAACTTTGGAGGCATTCCAGACCGAATTTTTTGAGTTATTAAGCTTTAAAAATAAGTGCCTTATTGAAATAATATATAATCCTTTTTTGGAAACTGCCCTTTTCTAGAAAATAACTGTTAAAGTGGTGGAACCAATTTTGGTACTTTGGGCCTTTGTGTATTACAATTATATTTGTTTCTTCTAGGTAAAAACCGTTAAAGCTTCAAGAAGTTTTAGACGAAATCGAACTCTGGAGCGACGATGAACAGCCTACAGAGGCTCAACATACCATTTTTGTAAGCCCACCATAGTAGATGGTAATGAAAATAGAGAAGATTCGGGCGAAGAAAACTGTGCGGATTACAAGAATCTGGGACCCAAAATGCTTCAAGTAGAAGCATTTATAAGCGAGAGGAGCGATAATAATATCCGGGAAAGTGCTATTACTACAATAGAGGTAGAACGAAATTATAAAAGAAAATGGACCAAGGGCGATATCCAAGATATTAGCAATATGAAACTGACAGAATGGGAAAGTCGAGCATTGTCGTTGGCTCTGTCGAACAAATCACATCCCCTAGACTTTTTTATGCTTTTTCTCTCAAACGAACTTATGGAAGACTTAGTAAAGTAGAATGCTACGTGTTAGAAGTTTAATGATAAGTGGATACTTAGCAGTATCGAGACGAATTATGTATTAATCCAATGAGTTAGAAGAAACCGATTTGATGAAATTACATACGTGAGACAACAGCAACTTATACCTCAAAATGATAAAATGTCAAAGATTAGACCGTTGATTAAACATATGGGCAGAGCTTTTCTTAAATATTGCCCTATTCAAAGTACACTTTCAAGAGACGAGTCCATGATCCCATATTTTGGTAGACATGGCTGTAAAATGTTTCTCAACGGTATAATAATAAGATTCGGTTTAAGGCTTGGGTTTTAGCAACAATATCTAGGTATTGCGTAAGTTTTGATATTTATCAAGAAAAGTCAAACCAAGCAACAGTTACCGATAGAACTTTTGGAAAAGCAGAGTCCGTTCTCATCCAATTTCAAGAAATCTTGAAAAATAATTGTCCTGATATAGATTTTCATTATATTTTGACAATTATTTTACGTGTTCACGTGCGAGCAAATCGGCTTGGAAGGACTAGTTTTCTAAAACGTGCTATAATTCAAAAAGCTTAAGCGCGGGGAGTACGATTCAATGGTGGAGAAATAGTCACACTATTATCATTTCAGTACGATATTTTACCCGTAAAGAAAGCGAGAGAAAAAAGGTTAAGATACCCCAACCTCACGTAGTTTGGGCGTACAACCAACGATTAAGTGGTGTGGACCTACTTGATAACAACATATCGAATTATCGAATAGGAATCCGAGGCAAAAAATGGTATACCCCTATCAAGTTTTGGTTGCTTGATATAGCAATGATTGATGTAGCTAATGCATGTGTACTTAGCAAGTCGTTTGGTGGCTGCTTAGATCAATTAGAGTTTCGTAGGCCCTCGGCTAAGGCAGACTAAAACTAATCCAGTTTTGAAGACAGGCCGCCACTTAATTACCAAAATCAATAGCAGGAGAAAATGTGTTCAGTGTCATACCCGAGCAACCTGCGATATTCCTTGACACCAAAAATGCTTTTTAGCATTCCACGGCAGTTAATAAAAATATAATATATAATATTGTAATAATATTTTGTGATAATCGTTAATTAATTTGTTATTTTAATTAGGACTGAATTGTTTTCGGAATGAATTTTTATGATTTTTATTTTTATTTTTTTAAATACAAAAATTAAACAAAAATATTGTTTTTGTATATATTATCTTAAAGTTCCATTTTCGGCCCCAAAGCACATTTGTCAAAATTTTAAAGGAGTTTGATGATTTTCAACCTATTTTGCCCCACATATGTAATAATATCAGATTCCTAAGGGAAGAAAAAATAGTTCTAGGTCCAAATGAGTTGAAGCGATTTCTCGGTGACAGGACTTTAAGGAAAGTAGTACAAAGATCTATACATAACGCCGCAGTACATGATAACAATTAATATTGGGAATTAGTTTTACCGAAACCAATTGATTTTGTAAGAATCACAACGCATTAAAATTAAAAATATATGTCAACTATGTTAGAAACAAGTTCATTAAATTATTTTTTTCGAGGTCACGTCGAATTTTAATTAATGCTGAAGCACAGCGCCGTCTTAACTATATTTATTACTACTCGTTACATTTTGTACCGGTAAATTAAAAATCATCTGTATCCCACATATCAAATTAACCTCAAGCCTGGGTTTGCTGCCAATGGTATATTTCGAAGTGTTAGTTTGAAATATGATAGTCGTAAGCATTAATCCCTACGCACATTTCAATTTCAAGAACCCGAAACATTTAAATGTCAATTTAACGGATCGATATATGTATCACATAAAACATGTTACGTGAAGTACTGTTTTTTAATACGATACGAAACAATAAAATATCTAAATTAAGTATTAATGTCGTAAAAATAACGATTTACATAAAATAAAATCAATATGTATTGTAATATGTAATTTAATCATGTATACATAAAATATTGATTCAATAAAATTCGATCACAATCATAAATTTACTTGTGAATTATAAAAAAAAGTACATGTGGCTGTGCAGAATACCATAAAATAAAGTATTAAAACGTGTTCGCGCGGGCAAAACCTCTCCAAAAAATAATACTCAACAATAAAAAAAAATACAATTAATTCGATTTCATATATCGAACAATTATCATTGTCATTCAATTCATTTAATCATCACTATCAACCACCAACAACACATAATCATCATTCAATAAATCATTATAAAATTTGATTATCATGAATCAATATAATAAAATTAATGACAAAACCGCACAAACAAAACCGAAAATATTTACATTTCGATATATTCATTTCATACAATTGTGGTGGAAATGGTTTTTCCTCACTCCTCTCATCCTACTCGAGTTTATATAGGCTATCGATGAATATATTACATATACCTACTATCAGCGTCATCCAACATAATTTTTCAGGAAATGTAGAGGAAGTTACTACAAACATACACAAAACAAAGCGCTGTTTTCAGATTGATGTAATATACTCCATTGATTCCATCTACATAAAAATTATTGTATATTGTGTACTAAGTGCTTGCTATTGACTTAAAATGAAAATAAATAAATTTGTTGTTTGTGTGTGTGTGTGTGTTCAAAACACTGCTATAAAACGCCCTTAAAAGTTTTCTAAACGATTAAAACAAAAAGCTCTATTCTTAATTTTTTCATCTCAGCACAAACTTTTTTGTTGTTTCATCAAACAATGAGCTTTTTTTAAATATTAAATAAAAACATTTATAAAAATTAATTAATTTATTTGTATTTATTAAAGTAAAGTACAGCATGTTAAAGAAGATTTTATTTTTTACGTTTATTTGTTGATTTGTTGTACATAAGAAAAGCGTAACGATAGAAAGCTTTTAAAATTTTATACAAAAAAAATTATTGTGAAAAATTGTGAGCGCAACAGTGAGAGAGAAAACGAAAAAGTTTTGGAAAATTGAATAAACAGAAAAGTTTTTTTTTTCTATAATTTCGAAAAAAAATAAACTTTAAATTGAAAATAAAATGTAATTAAATTTGTGATAATAAAATATTGGATTAGATGCCGGAAGTACGAATTTAGTGTAGGCCGTTGATATACTTTCATATTTTAAGTCTAACTATTGTGATTGTGTGTATTTGCTTAAAACGTTATAATGTTAATAAAAGCTTTCCTAATTTCTAATTGCCAATTATAGGTGACAAGGGAATGTAACGATTTATCAATTAAATATTTGATTTATGTTGAACCGGATGCTGAAATATTTTATAATTTGGTGCTAAAATAAAATTTTGAAGGAGAATGAAATCCAGCCAATTTTCAACCTTAACCTTGATATCAGGATTTCAACAAACCCAAATGGAAAAATCATTTCAAACGAAAACCACATTCTCAAGTCTTGAGTATAATTGTTGGAGTAAATTTGGCCAATCTTATAGAAAATCTTACAGAAGTACTCAAACGACTGCCAAATTTGAACCACTCGGCAAATGGCGAGCTATTAAAAAGATAGGCCGATTTTCTTGGGCACACAATTATACAAAAGGGAGCTCAGCTAAATCCTGATCAAATACAAAAAAAATTTAGAGTTGTCACTACCGACTACTCAGAAATAAATCAAACGATTTCTTGGGTTGTCAGGGGACTACCAGCGATTTATCCATGATTGCTCAAAAATCACAAAACCTATGACAAAAGTTTTGAAAAAAATGCAATTAGGTCATACATATCCGACCCTGTAGTCACCAAATCGTTCATAAAACGTAGAATGTCCACAAATAAGATATTAGCATAATTCTGACCTTTAAACCCCGATTATCCTTACAACAGACGCATCATGACATACTTTAGGCGTAGTATTTTCACAAATGCACGATAAAACGGAAAGACCAATTGCATTTGCAAAAATAAACAAAATAACACAGGATTATTGACACAGTCGAATCCCACAAGAAACTAAAGATGTGAATTTTAACAGTTCAAATTACTTAAATACCGACAAAACTAGTATGGAGAACAAATCAAGTAGAAACAATGTTCCTATTGGGTCTGACACAATCTACTCCGCTGACATATGAACCAACTATAACATCCATTTGTCACAGCGGCCTATAAATTATTACACGAATTAGATCATCTTCAAAATTTCAAATCTCGTCACAGTAATGTTTGGAGGATGTATCCCTAACTTCAAAAGAATTATAAATTCTAAAGTCTCATTTGAGAAAGCGGTAATTACAGAATATTTAAAAAATTCATAATGAAAAAAGCTTCAAGAATCATTTCAAGAATTTCATTACGGGATAAGCCTTGCTAAATTTGAAGAAAAACATGAATTTTTTATTCGCCTGAAGTTCATTGGATTTGATCACCTTTGATTAGAACGTCATGTTGAAGAAAAAATTATGAGCAATTTGGTTATCGAAAGCGCGGATTTCTATTTGTAGCTGGAAATTGCTTAAAAGTTTGATCGCTCGTTACAGCAAAACTTTATCACCACCGAAATATTTTTGATTTTTTCGCCTGGAAAAACGACAAAGTTCATCGGAATTAATCACCGTTGCTTAGAATATCATATTATAGAAAGCGTGAATTTCGATTTGAAGAGAAAAGGAAGGAAATTGTTTAAAAGTTTGATTAATGATTAAAGCGAAACTGGGCAACTTTTAAATCAATTTTATACGCTGATACATTTAAAACGTCATAACCTTTCACAAATGATCACAAATTGTAGCATTTCAGCACTGACATTTGTTTGATCTTTTCGCGCAGAAATGGCAAGGGGTAAGTCTTGATAGATTTGAATTTGTCCGCCTAAAATTCATTGGATTTGATCACCGTTGATGACAACGTCATGACGAAGAAGAATTTATGAGCACCTAGAAATTGCTCAAAAGTTTAATGGTGGATTATAGCAAAACTGGGCAATGTTTTAATCAAATTTCAACGCACTTCAAAGTCTTTCACAATTGAGCCAAATTCTTAGCATTTCCACACCGACATTTTTTTGACTTTTTCGGCAAGGAGCCTTTCTAAATTTGAAGGAAAACAAGAATTTTTTTATTAGTCAGAAATTCATTGGATTTGATCATCGTTGGTGAGAACGTCTTGTTGATGCATTTAAAACTTCATTACCTTTTACAAGGGATCAAAATGTTTAACATTTCGAAAAATTTGAAGAAAACTAAAAAATTGTATTCGTCCGAGCTTCATTGGATTTGATCACCGTTGATTACAACGTTTTTTTTAAGAAGAAATTATGCGAAATTTGGTTTAGAAAGCGTAAATTTTAATTTGAAGCTGGAAGTTGCTCAACAGTTTGATTATCGGTTACAACAAACCTGGGCAATATTTTAATCAAATTTAAACGCTGATTTATTTAAAACTTCATAAACTTTCACAATTGATCAAAATTTTCAACATTTCAGCATCGAAATATTTTTGACTATTTCGCCTGAAAAACGACAAAGTGCATTTAAATTAGTCACCGTTGAATAGAAAGTCAAATTGATGAAGAAATTATGAGAAGTTGGAAATTGATCGATAGTTTGATCGTCGATTATAGCGAAAATAGGCACAATGGAAAGAGGTGAGCCTTGCTAAATTTGTAGTAAAACAAGAATTTTTTTATTCGCCTGAAAGTCATTGCTCGAAAAGAAAGTTGCTCGAAAGTTTGAAGATTGGTTAGAGCGAAACAAGGCCATGTTTTAATTAAATATGAACGGTGATTCGTTTAAAACTTCATAGCCTTTCACAATCGATCTAAATTTTCAATATTTCAGCACCGACATTTTTTGGGTTTTTCGGCTGAAATTCATTGGATTTCATCACCTTTGAGTACAACGTCATGTTGAAGAAGAAATTGTGAGCAATTTGATTATAGTTTAAAGCTGGAAATCGCTTAAAAGATTCATTTAAAATTTTAGAGTCTTTCACAAATGATTAAAATTTTCAAAATTTTAGCACCATGATTATTTCGATCTTTTAACCTGGAAAAATAGCACGGGATAAAGCCTCGCTAGCTTTGAAGAAAAACGAGAATTTGCATTTGCCTGAATTTAATTGGATTTGATCACCGTTGCTTAGAATATCATATTGAAGAAGTAATTATGAACAATTTGGTTATCGAAAGCGCAGATTTGTAGCTGGAAATTGATGAAAAGTTTGATCATTTGTTACAGCGATACTAGGCGATGTTTTAATCAAATTTAAACGCCGAAATGCTAAAATTTCATAACCTTTCACAAATGGTCCCAATTTTTAACATTTCAGCATTAACATTTTTTTGATATTTTCGCTTGGAGAAACAGCAAGGGAAAAGCTTTGCTCAATTCGAAGAAAAACAAAATTTTTTAATAGCTTGAACAATTTCATTGGATTTGATCACCGTTGATTAGAACGTCTTGTTGAAGAAGAAATTGTGAGCGAATTTGTTATAGAAAGCGTGGATTTTGATTTGAAACTGGACATTGCTCAAAAGTTTAATCCTTGGTCATAGCAAAACTCAACAACTTCTGAACTTTTCATAAATGGTAAAAAATTTCAACAGTTCAGCACCGACATTTTGTTGATTTTTTCCCCTGAAAAAATGGCAAGGGGCCAGCTCACTAAAATTGAAGAAAAACAAGAATTTTGTATACGCCTGAAATTCTCTGAATTTGGCCACCGTTGAATGTCACGTTGAAGAAGAAGTTATGAGTATTTTGGCTATCGAAAGCGTAGATTTGAAGCTGAAAATTGATCAAAAGTTTGATTCTTGGTCATAACAAAATTTAACGATGTTTTAATCAAATATAAATGATGACCCATGACCCATTTAAAACTTCATAACCTTTCACAAACGATCAAAGTTTTCAAAATTTCAGCACCGACATTTGTTCGTTCTTTTCGGCTAAAAAATAGGCAAGGGATCAAACCTTTGTAAATTTGAAGAAGAACAAGAATTTTTTATTCACCTAAAATATAAAAATATCTATGATTTTTTCACCTGTAAAAACGAAAAAGTTCATTGGAATTAATGATTAATCGCCGTTGCCTAAACGCCACTGTGAAGGATCAATTATGAGCAATTTGGTTATAGAAAGCGTGAATTTATTTTTGAAGCTGGAAGTCGCTCAAAAGTTTGATCGTTGATTGCAGCGAAACTGGGTAATGTTTTAATCAAATTTAAACGTTGATGCATTTAAAACTTCATAACATTTCAAAATTGATCAAAATTTTCAACATCTGAGCACCGAAATTTTTTTGTTTTTGCCTCGAAAAGAAGACGAATGAAATAAGAAAACATTTGTTTCGTGTTTAATTAATTTGAGGTAAGAAAACTTTTTAGAGAAATTTGTATGTAGAAGATTTTAAGTTTTGAGTGAAATTCAAAGTGACTAAAATTTGTCGTAGAGCTTTTTTAATGATTACATATAGAATGTCATACAAATGTTGTACAGCATAGTGTGGGGGACACCTCTCGATTTTTTTACTTACTTAAGAGTCACCCACAGTGACAACTTTTTCCTATGAATAAATTTGCTCTGAAAAAATTGCTCCTAAACATGCGTTGGCATTTCTAAAATTGAAAAAGTTCCATCTTTGTTTCAATAGCGCTACTAAATAACAGGATAAAATATTTTTACTCTGATTTGCAGAGGTTACTTTGTTTGATTTGTATATCCCTTTTTCAACCAAACGAAAAAAAATAGCTCAATTTAAGTCAAAACCGCACAAATGTGTGAGTAAAAAATCGTAGTATGGAATGGCGTTTTTGATAAAAAATTTCGCTTGAATTGAAGTACAACCCGCACAATTGTGTGTATAGTTATAGTGTTTTTTCGGACGAAAATAAGTTTTAAAGGAATACACAAATCTGTAAGTTGGGTCAAAACACATTCAAAAATAAATTTTTGACATGGCCCCACACAATTGTGTTACCAGGCAGCAAAAAGGATATGAGTGTTCTGATTAATGTGGCGAAGTGAAAACTGATATACATATTAGCAGTTTTCACTCAACAGCGCAAAAGCTTATATGTAAGTACAGAGGTTTTTAAAATAATATCACGTGGTAATTTAATTTTTAAAATTGCGCTTTACGCGTGAATTGTTTTCAAATTTACAGTTGCTAATATTTAGCTTTTTACAAATTCGATATTCTAAGATTGTGGTATTTTGGTATTTTGCGCGATCAATTTTTTTTCTCCCGAATCAATTTTCTCGTTACTTCCATTTCATATCCCTGTATTTTCAATGGTAGAAATAATCAGCCTGTTCATGTATTGCTCCATACAAGGCCGTCTTTCAAAACTAGAAGGGGTTATCCAATCACTCTGATAGTTTAGTTGAACTGACGAAATGTATAAATGGAGGAGGTCTTTTTGTGGTTAGTGCGACCGGGTTTTATCTGTTGTGGAGACGTCGTCTTGGTGATCCAGTAATATTTCATAAACGCCTTATTCTTTTTTTAATAAATGAAAAATAATGAAACGTCTTTTGACTCTGCCACGTATGGTGAGCCGATCTACAACAAAAGTTAAACACGTCAAAATCAAGAAATTCTAGTTGTTACGACCTTTGTTTTTGAATTCAATAGCAGTACTTCTAAGAAGTGAAGTACGGTCACAAGTAAATTTACTCTAAAAATAACAAAAGAAAATATTTTGAAGTCTATAAAGGAAGGTCATTCTCTTATGATTAAAAAAATCAAAATATTTGTTTGTCCTCATACCAAAAGTTCGAGAAACTCTTGTCCTATGAGGCCAACTAAACATTTACATAGGTATGAATTTTCGTGGAAATAACTCAAAAACTGTCTTTTCCATATATCGAAGTCAACATAACATGAATTCATTTCAAATATATGACAATCTTTGAATTACACACACAAAAGGATCAAAGCAAATACAAAAATATAGCATTTTGTGTACCCTAACCCTACCCCGCCAAAATCAGCTAAATGACTAACTACGTGTACACAATTCACATACGGAATGAATGTAGAACAAATTTGTAACAATTTTTTTTTATGTACATTTTCCACATAAATACTTCGGTTATTTGTTGTTGGCGTACATTTTTTATGAAGCATATTTGACATGAAAACATTAAAACATGGATGGGAATATAAAAATAATACTTCGTATAATCATAAAACATCATCATCAAACAACAAACCAAAAGAAAAACGACATTTTCACCTGAGTTGGTTTTATTTGATTCGGCATAGAACAAAAACAGCAACAACAAGAGAATTATGAGCAAGTTGTTCAAGGTGGTAATTTATTAAATTCGGTTTGTTCCGTTGCTAAATTTTTGACTACAAAGTACAAAGTGCTATTTGATGTTTTCGGTTTAGTATAAATTTATATCGAAGTATATATGTTTACGGTGATGATGACGACGATGTGGGTGGGAAAATTTTGATTCCTTATGGGGAACCAACCATACAAACATAATATACGTGTATATCATAAATTCCACTTTTTTTTTGGTTGGCATGATGCGGGTGCTTTATATTGGCGGGAGCGGTACGAGTACTTTTAGGTAGATGATTTAATCAACATCATATTTACTTTATTTTACATTTTGACGGGGATATATAGATTAGTCTTAGGACATACATAAACAGAATAAAAAATTTTTTTATTTATTTATATCGTTTGAACTTTTGTGCGGTTATTGATTTATGGTTTTTTATGTGAGAAGATTAATTTTTGAGTTTTTGTGCTGGTCATCATCGTCTATAGGGAAAACATAAATCGAGTGATATTAGAAATCAACATTTTGTAATCCATTTCTATGTGGTACTTCACAGATTCGAACGATTGCAATAATAACTCATTGAAAAGTTGTAACTGAAGAGTCAAACCTACTCATCATTGCAGCGAAATGAAGGAGGTTGTGAGGTGGAGATGAACAGACTAAATTCTGTTTATAGTAATGGACACTACAAATCAGCGTCTGTAATCCAGGCTAGTGGCGGCTGATGCGGGCGTCTATATTGTAGCAAGCTGCCCGCTATACAAACGTGTTCAAGGTACAACTGAGTGCCTTTAAGATATACCAGGTGTACATTGTTTTCTTTTGGCATATGTCAACACCATATAATTCATAACCGTACAAGTTTTCAATAACCCAATTTTTTTACGTGTTGAAAATGTCGAATTTTATGCCTACATATTATGACTTGCGGACATCATTGATTTTTTGTTATCATTTGAAGAAAACTGCTACAGAACCGCATCAAATGCTTGTCAAAGTTTACGGTGAGTATGCTTTTATTAAATCATAATGCTATGAGTGGTTTAAAAAATCCTATAGTGGTGATTTTGACGTGAGCAACGAAGATACTGGAAGACCACCAAAAAAGTTTGAAGACAGGGAAAGATCCAAAAGCTGGGAAAATGGGTTCGCATAAACAGAATGAAAGGCAACAGGACAATAAAAAACCACTTGCGAAATGTTGTTCGGCAGATACAAAAGAAAGTCATTTCTCGTTTGCAAATTTGCTTAGCTTGGTTTCAAACAAAGGTTTTATAGTAACTGGGGTCGCTAGTTCGTACTATAGTTATTGATAGATGCCTTTAATATTCATAAACCAAAATGTGTTTGATATTTAGTTCTAAGGCTGTTCCCCAAACATCGACTTATTTGTGGACACCGAACAAATAAGTCACCTCACGAGGAAGAATAAGTATGTATACACAGAAATGTCTCCAAAAATGTATCTTGACTAAATGTAATCATAGAGCAAAATATGATGTAATACATGCAGTTGTTTTTGAAATCTAGTAGCAACGACCAACATGTCAAGAAATTTTTTTCTTCCATATAATAGAAATTGATTTTTGTTTTTGTTATTACGTCACAAATAAGTCAGTACAATGAATTGGAACGACTTGACCGATTTATTTAAGATGGCGTCGGTGTTTGGGAAAGGGCATAAGCTGCAAAATTGTATCAGAATTATTAGACTCCTATTCAAAATATTCGGGAGAGTGAAAAACAGTAATTAAATTTGAAAGTTTTAGATAAAAATGCCAACTATGCCCATTCTAAAAAATAAAAGCTTATGATTCACAATCAAGCAGCTTTGGCAAGTTTACAGTCTTTTCAGCCACCGAATATGACCTACCAAAAAGACGTTCAGGTAAATTTTTTGGGCTACCGATTGTTCTTACTAGTATCTAGCGATCTCTCTCGCTCTCTCTCTTTCTCTTTGTAGTTTTCACATCCCACGAAGGAATTTCGATGCCTGCACGGTGGTCCTCCATCCGTCTTGATCCAACAATCTCGTCCTCCAGAGTCGTATCCAAATATGCGTAGGTCTTGTTTGAGGTTCCTCTACGATGCACACCAGCTGGTTGCTGATGGAACACTTTATTAATCATCCGTTGTGGAGACCTTGCAACGTGGCCAAGCCATCTAACTCGATTGGATTTGATGAATCCGATGATATCGCTACCTTCGAGAATATCGGGATCGTATTAATTAAATATTCGTTGAGGCCCTACAATTAAGAAAGAATTTTTTCACAAGGAGTGGTGTCTAGAATTTAAGTCCGCACAGGGGGAAGGAACAAAATGGTTTGTGAAGAAAGAGTTGGAGTTTACGAAGTGCGATAACTGCAAAATCAAAAGTGACAAATAATTTCCAAACGCTCAGTCCCATGCAAATATTTGGCCATCTTTGGATACATAATCAATTTTAATTTCGGATTAATGAATAATTGGTTCTTTGACTCCTAGTCAGGTCAAATGATGCTGGAAGGCGTAAATTGCTTGTAGGTAAGGGTTACTGGCATGTCGGGGGTGGGATCTTCAGTTTTTAAACAACTTTTATGCTGTTCCCATGCCGTCACCTAAATTTTGACTAAGCCACCGTTGCTTAACGTTATTGTGAATTTATCATCGCATTGCCTTTTACTGCCACAAGAACCCCTTCACTGGGGGGTCACCATCGAATCGACAACCTAACACTATTCCTCAAAGCACACACCACTTCTCTACATGCAAAACGAATTAAGTCGCTTAAAACATTCAATTCAATATTCACTAGCTATAAGGAACGATTTTTTAGGGATCATTCTAGAGATCTTTCTGTTTTTTTATGAATTTTTGTATCTGTTTATTTAATAATTATTGTAACCGTTCAATCCCGTTGTGTTTTTATTTTATGTACTCGTATACGGCATATTATTTTCTACCCGTGCTGCCACTTCACAACATATCGGTTTTACTACTATTCTGGCATTAGCTCAAGTGGTGCAACGTGGTTGTGATAACTCTTCTTCTGAATATTCTCTGGTCTCTTCAAAAAGCTCGTTCTGACAAAACCTCCTTCTGACAAGATCTGCCAGAAAAATGTTTGATAAATCGATTTTTCATTTGGTTCACATGGTTATAGTTTCTCTCTTGCCTATTAATGTTTCAGTTAGTACAGAAAGTTACCGGATTATTATAGCTGAAAATTGCCTACCCTTCCTCAACAGTCTCGAACTCTTTCCACTTTGCGCCATTGTCCTTGTTGAACTGTTGCTCTATTTTTGTATCACATATAACTGGTTATTTGGATGTTTGTTTTCAAAATTCCAATCTTGTTTTCATCAATCGTCCCAACATCTCTTGAAAGAGTGGGTTCATGACAAGAGCACATTAAGGTGTGTAGCTTCTAACTTCTTAAATCCGGTCTTCAACAAGCCGACGAATTTTTCAGCTTAACCATTCGACTGTGGGTGAAACGGTGGGGTTCTGATGAGTTTAATCTCGTTGACACTGCAGACCGAGTTAAATCCTTCTGATACAAATTGGAGACCAGACTCTGACGGAAAAAAATGTCGCCCAAGCAGTCTATCGTCTTTTCTGTCATTATTGATTGCATTATAAAAATTTCCGGTCAATTGCTAAATGCTTCAATGACCAGATATACCAAAAAAACATTTACGGGTCCATCAAATCGATCTGCTTTCTTAGCCGCCGACATTCTGGAATTGACAAAGACTGCAACGTGCATTTGGTTTGAGTTTTCACCATTGTCACGCAATTAGTACCAACAGTTTCATGCGGACGAATCCTGGTGGCTTTGGAGCATCGCAGGCAGACTGAATGGAGTGGCAGCTCTTTTGGTGTATTGATTGCGGAACAACCCACGTTCCCCAAACTCCCAATGACCGGCAATTAACCGCGAGATGAAATCTGTGTACGCAAACGGCTAGCCGTTTACCCTGGAATGCAGATCGTCTATCCAAAATCGCGAATAATTTTTCTTTGTTTTCGTAAATGATGATGAGGGGTGCATGATGGACCACTCAGGCAGTTCGAGCAATAATTTTCATCTTCGGATCATAGTGGGCTAACGCCAACTTCGATGTAAGTGCTTTTTTAAGATTGTAAAAAAATGTTTGATGTGCCGTCAAATTTGACGTCGTTGCACAACAGTTCGTCCGATGGTCCAAGAAGGTGTTTCAGCTATTTTTCAAATTTGCCGTACTGTGTAACTACCCCTAGAAATTCATGAAATTATTGGACATCTCTGAAAATTGTACGTCACTTCCTTCAACAATAAAATCGTCAATAGAAGGAAAATTACATTTACCTCCGCATATCACTGTGTCGAATAATTGTTGGAGAATGTCAAGTGCTGTCAGTACACTCGGTTGCAGATGGTTTACCCGAAATAGGCCACAATGATTGTTGATCTTCATGAGTTTTTTGATTCGGTATCCATCTTCATCTGCAAATAGGCGTCGGACAGGTCGATTTTGCTGAACACTCAAAGCTTCAGAAAGATTTCCTGCCATTGGCAGTGAATAATTGTTTGGTTCCAGTGCTTGATTCAATCCTGTTGAATAAACGGATTTCTTTTGACGGTTACCAGTAGTGCAACTAAATCCGAGTATAAAAATAGTTCACACTGATTACAACAATAACTTCTGGTGGTCGTAATGCGTAAAAATAGTAAAACTCATTGTGTGTTTAAATTTAATCTATAAGTTTTTCACAAGGATTTCGAAACCTCCTCATTTGAAATATCTTGAAATTCGGGATTTTTTAAAAATCCAGAATTTGCAAACGGGATTTTGAAAAAAAAAATTTACATAATTATTTATACTAAATTACTAACTCCTCCCATCTTATCGTAATTTTAATTGGTAATTTTATTAAACCAATGTGCTTAAATAGGTTTCTAATTGCAATGAAAACAAATCACACAAATCTCAGAACAATAAAATTCAAGTACACATTCATTGTTTAAATAAATATTTTAATCAAAAACATGTAAAATAACAAAACAATAAATTTTAACTTGAAATAAAGCTTTTTATTAAACAGTTGAACACATTTCTTTCAAAAACAAAAATCACAACGCGAAAGCAACATACCTAGCACACAAACATTAAAAATCCAAACAATTTTTAATTAAATTAAATTATATGTTTAATTGGAAAACGTCTTTTCTCCTCTTGTTGATGTTGTACACAACACGACAACGTTTTCTTACCATTTTTTCATAAATATTTAACCCCCTCCTCAAAATATATTAGAAATATATAGGCTCACATCGTGATGAGCTTTTTATTTAGTGACAAAAATATAATTTACATATACATATAAAAAAGGGTTATGCACATTAATTAAATTAAGTTGGCAGCTTTCAGTGCTGCTGGTGTTGTTGTTGTAACCCACTTCGTTAAACGGTTAGAAATTGTATATAAGAACTCGCGCACAAAGTATTCACACAAAATCTTGTATTCTAACTTTTACATGTTAACACAAAAAAAAGCTCATTAAATTTTGTGTTTTGTTTTTCATGTAACTATATATAATAAGTCGTGTTAACGAAACAAAAGAAAAACGGGAAATTTTAAAATGGGAAAATTTATATACTATATACAAACTCGTATTTATACATAGATGTGGTAGGTGTATATATAGAGTACTCGTCTATATATTTATACGCTGTTTCTACAAAAAAAAAAGCTCATTATAAAGTTTTGCTCCTAATTTTATTTCATGTTTATTTGTACTCTTCGTCGTTATTTATGATGAGATTATAAGATGTTGTGACGACAATTGTTTTATAGTTTATGTATATCAGATGTTAAAGTATTATATGACATTAATAAGACACGTTTCCCGCTTACAGTCAGTAGTTCATACATTCCGATTAACATGTATCGCAATTGACAACAACAACAATTTGAAATTTTATTTCATCTTAATTTATTTTATTATCTCGTATTCAAATTGTTTATTATTGTTGACTATTAAAATTAAATTTAATTTTATTAGGGATGCAAAATGTTAAAAATTAATTTAATTTCCTTTCCAGTAATATTTTAACCTGCATTAAAAAATTTATTATCGGTAATTTACGATAAGAATGATAAGTATATTAAAATTATAACAATAACAATTGAGTTAATGTAAAAAATGTAATAAAAATTATAAAGCTTCCAATCTGTCCCACTGGTATCAGATAATTTGCTTAATGTTTTATACGTAAATAATCATTTTTCCTATTGTCAATGTTAGAAAGTAAATATCAACCGCTTGTTTCATTAAAACCGGAAAATGTTTTATAATTGTGATTTTCGTCTGATGAAAATTATGTATATAAAAGTACAGTAATTTAAAATAAAAGTTTCGAGCCATGGTTCAAACAAAGTTCTATGCGGTTCTCCGTGCGTTCAACATAACAACGATGATTTAACGAATGAAAATTTTCAAAACTATGGATTTGATGGTTCCACGAAAGTACCACAAACAATAATGCAACAAATTCTTCGCAAAAAAAATATGAAAACTACAATTTTACAATAACTCAATGAGGATGGAAACAATTTTGAAAACAAAATTTCATCGAAAACACAATTCATAGAAAAAAAAGATTAATGTTGTCATTACTAAAATAAATAAAAATTATGTTACGACTCCATGGTCATAACAATTATTTCTTTTCCCTCTGTGTATTCTTTTTATTTGTTCTATGGTAAGTGGAGTATTTTGTTTGACTACAGTGCCACCTGTTCTCGAGCATTTGGTACTTTTAGTACTATTATTTTTTTTTTGTTTCTGACAACGAGCGTCGTAGAAGTGTGGGAGCGAGACCAATGTGCACCAGGTATGTGTGTGCAATAGCAAGACGTTATAGTGCATACTGCATATCCACACTAGGGTAAGTTTCATCTAGTAACTTTTTCATTTCTTTCCATTTACCAATAAAATTTGTTTTATCTGCGCCGCAATTTTTTTATTTTATTGGTAAAGGGGAAACAAATGAAGAAGTTACCGGATACCAGTTACCCTAGTGTGGCATCAGCCATAGAATATTTTTTGTTTTGGGTTGTTTGTTTTATATACGCGTTGGAGGGAGTGCGAACGTGACGAGCACGGAAAAAAGAAAAAAACAACAGAAAAGAAGATTCGAGAATTTTGTGCAGGCTGGTTTGTAATTTAGTTAAAAAAAAAGTTTCGTTTTGATTTTTATAACAAACAGTCTAGTGTTGAATTTAAAAAGGTCGAAACAAGTTTTGTTTTTTTAAGTAGTTGAGTTTTGTAGTAAAAAAATAGAAAAAATAAATCGAGTTTGATATTTGGAATGGTTAAATATAAAATAAATCATAAATTTTATTGCACATTTCTTTTGTGTGGAAAAAAAGATATGTGTTACTAAACAGGACAAAATAAAATGCAATAATCAGAAGGCGGTAACTAAAAAAAAGTAAAAAATAAAATTATAATTAGTGTGAATTTTCTATAACCAAATTACATATTGATTTGGTTTGTGCTGGTGGAATGATATAAAGCCAAAGCGAGATTGCGAATGCCTCCCCATTTACGAGTGATGTGATAGTTTACGAACGAGTTACCACGTTTTAACGAGTGTCACATTTTATCGAGCCCCGCAAATAATCCATGGTTGAGGCCACTCATATTTTTATTTAAGGCGATGAACGCCCAACTAAATTTATCAACGATTACGGGTAGCCGGTTGAGGCCACTTTTTCTATTTACGGTTGGCGAGACAACGCCCAACATTTTGTTTTGGCGGCCGATCAAGGCCAAATTTATGGTTTAAGGCGAACCAATGCCCAGCGGTCCGGTTGTAACAACCACCTGTGGTACGACGGTCACAAGGCCGCAACATTAACAGTGAAGGCGAAGAACGCTCAACTAAAATTATCAACGATTACGGGTGGTCAGTTGAGGCCACTCCTCATACGACGGATTCGGCGGCTAGTTGAGGGGAGCTGTATTGTTTTTCGGAGGTTGCCGGTGGTTGGGCCGCATCGTTGGAGCGGAGAAACGGCATAACCAAGCCGCAACGGTCCGGGCGGGGCGCCTGTGGCATGACGGTAATATTAAGATAGTATTAAGGTCTGATTGTTTGTTTTATTTTTTTTTTATTTTTAAATTTTCATTTTTGTATATCTAAAATTTATAATCGAGCGGAGTGCACTTTAGCCTCGCCCCATTTTTTTTTTTTGGTTTTTTTATTTTTTTGTTTTTTGTTTTCTTACGGGTTTTGGTTTTCCGCTTCTCGTCGGTTATCTTTTCTTCTTTTGTTGTTATGTTTAATAAAATGAACTACTAAGTTTGTATCGGTTCGGTATGGTGGGAGGAGAGTACACGCGGTTATAATTATTTTACAATACTCTTCAAATTTCGACGAATTTCGGCCGTAACAATTAATAGAATTAATGAATAGATAATTCGAAAAAAAATGTGGAAACAGAAAAGTTTGCAAATAATTAGCTGATTATGGAACAATCAACACTTCGTCGGGGGCAATTTTTTTTAATTTTTTATTATGCCGGGTTCGAGTTAAGCTTGAAAAGCTGAATCTAAAACTATAAAACACTTTATGTCGCAAAAAATTATAAAACTGTGTTAAATTTCTTTAAATTCAACTTATCTGTCACGCGTCGGTTCGATCGTACATTTTTACAAAATCAGAGTAAATTCCATGGTTCCAATGCTATAGTTTCCTCCATCTAAGCCATTTGATGATATCTGAATCAATTGATATACTCAAAAATCTAAAAATACTCTTGAACGTTTACAAAGTGACTCTTAATTACAATAAATGACAGGTGACGGAGGACACTAATCTGAACAAAAACTTCTGTAACCATTGTAGAGATTATCAGGGTTCTACTGTAAAATTAGTCACTTTGAATTTCACTCATAACTTAAAATCTAAACAGGGCCAATACTCTCATATATTTTTTTTTGTTTAGATTAGTATCCTCCATCACCTCCGGAATTTATTGTACCTTCCTTACCGGTATAAGGATCTCGGCACAGGTGAAAATAAATATTTAAACCTAATAAAGTTGAAACTATCGGAGCTCACCAAAGGCCGAAATAATACTGGGAATTGGCTGACTTAAGACAAACGAGGCGATAATTCGGAATTGCTAGTAGCTCCTCCGCTGAAACGATGTTACGACATACGACCATCAGCTTCTAGAATCCGATGCGGGTTTTGTGTTACCCCGGGGGGACAGCTAATTCAGAAACAGAATGAGTTCGTGCCATATTGATCAGCAAAACTGTGAGCGCGGACAGAACATGGATATGGTAATCGCGCCGAAAAGATAAAGGTACCAGCATCAACACACACGGAGATTCGGGTTGGCGTCAAGGGCATGTTAAAACGGCTGCAAGCACAGCAACCTCTATAAGAATAAGTGAGTTGTGGCCAAGTGCGAAGCTTGCGGCGGTAGCAAGAAGGGAATTTTAATTAAATCAAGGGCACACGTTTGGCTTTCGACCCATCCAAATTTGGATAAAATTTAGGACATAATTGGACAATCGTTAAACAGGTGTGAGAAAATTGGACTCTTTATTTCTCACTATTAAGGCTGTGGGCCAATAGTCTGGTAAATCATTTACTATAGTAAAAGTTGGATTTAGAACAAATTATTCGATCAGTTTGCCATAGAGTTTTTGAAAATAAATGAATTTACCGAAAAAAATCACTTAAAATTGACTTTTACCCGACTATTGGCACGCAGCCTACGTAATGACTCGCTATAGTCTCTCTTCTTAATACAAACCGCGTTGTCAAATTTGGCTTTAGGTCAATAGCTTAGGAAACCTATCAAGAATGTAGAGAGAGTAGTGTGGCTAATTGCCATGTAATAGCGAGTAGTGTGCAGAGTTGGGAATAAAACGTTAAAACATGACACACGCTGTTAATACTGCTAAGTATTAACATAAATTGTAGTCTTACAGCGAACGGATATTAAATCATACTCTCATGTAAGCCGGCATATATTAGATCCAGCATTCTTCTGAAAGTATATATAAAAAAACGAGACCCGGCTGATATAAGTGTATATGACCTGACAAAGTTTAAAGGCAGGACAGTAGGATATGGTTGTAGGCAGAACTTGGGACCTGCCAGAAAATATATGGAAGAGCCTTAAATAAAGCTAAAATTAGTAGGCTCCTGTTTTGGAATTTCTATACGCAGAACCTTAAAATTATTAAAAAAGAACTGAGGAAGGTCAAAGAAAGTCTTGGATAGTTGTCTTCTTGGAGAGAGTGATAAAATTGAAGGTGCCTCTCACACAAGCAAGTCTTGGAGAGTGTTATGTGGTAAAATCAAGTGGATTTCCAAGCCCTTTCACCTTAGGTAGATTATTTCTACTAAGCCAACCCCTTGCAGTTATTAAATTCGGCTGTGTGATTCATAGACATTTTCAAGCACGGAATTCTTAAAGTTTTTTGTAGCGCAAGTCACTGCCAAGAAAACTTTGAGGATTTGTAACGAAATTACTACCGTTCCATCCTTAAATAAATTTGTTTCAATAAAATAACTGGTAGACGATTGACCTCTAAATTTCTGTCTAGGTAACTCTAGTTGTTAGCTGTAATTTTCGAATTATCTTTGTGATGCATGTACATACAATGGATAATTTTAAGTCTCTTTATTACAACAATTAGTATAGTACTAGACAAAAAAAGAAAAAAAACGATATTATGGGAAATTTGAGTAAAGGAGGGGATAGAATAAAAATTAAAAAAGATAAAAATCCCAAATTTGAACCTATGGCTAAAAATTTAAACCTCGAAGATGGGGCTTGAAATTTTGGTTAATGCCTAAATAAAAAAGCTTAAGCCGCCTACTGATTTGCTTTGGGCTAGAGTACTTGTATTTATATAGAAGACCTAAAAATAGAAAGCGACAAAATTTCATGGAACTTCAGTAGTTCAATCCAGCAATGCTTTATTAATTACTTTGGGTAGTCGTTTTATTTATACTGACATCCTTATCAGGGAATGAAGTCCTACACTGGAATTAGTCTAAATACAAACTAAGTAGAGTAAAAGAATTTGAATTTCATCCGCTGCTAACAATTTGTACTGTGCTCAAGAACAACCTTATGTACAAAATTAAATTTGCAAACATTAAATTATCTCTATATTATATCTAAAAGGAGATTGCAGCATTTATGTACATTTTCATTTAATTATATTTAAAGAAATGCGCACACGAGATAATTAAATTGACACTTTAATTCAACTGACTCATAATACGGCAGCAAACTATATAAAGACGAAGCATTTTATTTATAAAAAAGGTAAAATTAAATTAATCCGCGTTATTTATATTCTCCATTGTTTTATTAATAATGATAATTATTATTTTTAATTTGATGTACGAGTATAGCATATATCCAAAGGATAAGAAAAATATCATTAAAAAGTGCGAAGAGAAGGGTTTAAAATATACGGGAGTATATTTCTCGCGTAGGATGTCTAAACAACATTAACCCAACATACCAGTAAATATAAATTTAACCTGTATATCGAGGAGGTGAATGAGTTATAAATTTATTATTTATGTATACAGTGTCCTTACCGTATATAAAGGATGTTAATATAGAAAAAACTTTATGGCCACCCCGTTTAATTTAATTTGGATATAATTTTATATACAATTTCGCGAACCAATAAATAAATTGCTCGTTGTTATTATTTGTACATTAAATTAACGAACGAACGACGTTAAAAGCTTTTTTCTTATATTTATGCGACCAGTATATGAATGCACCACCACACATCCATAAACAAAAATAATACAGAAAAAGCTTAAAGCTTAATGATATTTTCATGTATTTTTTATATATTTTTTTTAGAAATTTAGAAATTTTTTACCGGTCGGTTGTGAATATGATTTCAAAATATTCGCGTTCGTGTCAAATCGCTCGAGCAGAACAAATTTAAATATTTTTTATATGGGAAAACTGGCGCGCATATCGAAGAAGAACAATGTACAGTGAAAATGTATATATACCTGCGTTATATATAATGATGATATTAAAACGGAAAATTGACAGGAAATAAAAAAAATCAGGTAATGAAGTTGGTAGGTGGAAAAGTTTTACGGGGAAGGAATGTTACGGGGAGGAACGTTTTTTAATATAATGAATTGTTATTTTACGTTTTTATCGAAGTTGTGCGGAATAATTAAGGAAGGCAATATGTTAAAATGTTAATGTAAACAAATGATGGAAATAACTTTCGCAATTGCGAATTTTTAATATTCAATATATCATGTTAACAAGAAAATTGTTATCTATACATTTTTATTTTGTCCGAAAGAGATCCTGAACTATATGGACGTGAAACGATGGCACTTTATGCAAACCACTAACAGTGAGGTTTTGCTAATTAAAATTATTAAATAATGTATTACACGTGTATTGGTAAATAATTAAACCACAGAATAACTACAGAAACGTCATAACGCTGTTTTTGTATGGAAAAGATTGTTGATTTTGTTATTTTTAAATATTTCCGTTCGAAAGTACGGAAAATTCCAAAAATTATAAGATATGGAAATTATGATCTGGGAAAAGAGTTAGCAGAATGCAAGAGAGAACTGGATACTTACATACCCCTTTTCAGATTGAAGAAACTGATGTTCTGACAGATTTGAAATTTCTGCGAATTTTCGATGAAACTGACGGGCTTATAATGGAGTGGAGAAAAGAATTCGAATCCAAACTAGATATCGTTAAAACGATGGGAATTGGCGAGCTATTACCCGAGCTTAAAGCATCCAGACAATGACACCAACGATCTTCCGAATATCTCGAGTGAATATAAACATATTTATAGTTGCGCTGTCAAAGCGTATGGCGTACAACTAATTCAATTACGCTAATTCAATCGGAAAGTCGATCGTTGCAAAGATTTCAGAACAACCGGCGTAAACGATATTTTGTGGCAAACATTGTACAAACAATTTAAGGAAATTGTAACATTTTTAATTCGGAGAACTGCAAAGAATTTGGATCATATACGTCGAGTTACAATCACTTGTGATCATGAATCGTATTGCCGGTCTTGTACCAAACAAAAATTTTGACTTTACCACTTTAGTTCATAAATCCGCCGATACTAGACGCATATATAATTTCTTATTCGTGGCATATTATTGGAGAGGTCTTGGGCCAAACAATAATTTTGTTATGAATACTTTAGTTCAGAAATTCACCATTTTGGCGCTACTTGCTAATTATTCAATTTACTTAAGAATATTACCTATACTGCAAAATATTATTAAGGAGTTGAAGAATTCAGATTCAGATTTTGATTTCCAACATGATCATCTAGCATATCGTTTGCATAGCCTTGGGCCAAGCAATATTTTTATTATTAGACTTTAGTTGACAAATCCACTGTTTTGTTGCTGGCGATGAATTATTCGTTTATTTTATAAAATGTACGGGCTGTACCTTTTCGAACGAAACACCCTGAATTCCAAAATATTCAATTTGCAAAAAAAAAAAAATATAAAAAAAACAAGACAGCCTAATAATTTTTGGCATAAAAACCAGAGATGGCTATAAGATTTCTCAAATGGCACTGATGGTTTTGTAATGTATCATTTGAAAGGTATTTCAATTCAGAGTACAACGATATCTGGTTTTTGAAAATGGAACAACCAGTTGTATTCTTTCAAACTACAATGTTTTTTTTTCACAGATGATAAACAGATGAAATGAAGGTTTTTTGGTGCCTGAATAAAATTATAGGATTCTATGCGATTTCATAAAAATAACTTTAATAATGTGGGATTTTTCAGTGTTCTCGTAACCCAAATTTTGAAAAACAATTAATATTAATGGAGAATCTCAAGGCAGTAAGGCTGTTTTTATTTCATTTTATAAAGTTGTTAAGTGAACTTTAATTTATTTGACTTAATTAAAGAGTTTGGAAAACCATGAAAATTATTTCAGCCTCCATATTTGAGCATAAACAAATTTTCTTAATTTTATTATATATACATACTCATTTAGTAGGTTGAACATCAATTAGTAGGTCAATCAATCATAGATCAAACTCACCTGAAAATAAAATTTAAAAAAAATTAATTAAAATTCGTAACATTAAATGCAACTAAACAATTGCAATTTCACTTCAGCGTGGATGGCCCACTACCCACATTTTCAGAAGGACGCGATTAACTCAATCATACAACATGTCACCGTAACGCAACCAACACAAAATGGTGCAACATGGCGCAAAATTTCGCAATATGGAAGAACATAACGCCAAAACAGTCATCCATTTAACTTCAAAAAACCAAACGCAATGAAATATGGTGCAAAATCGTGCAACATGGTGCAACATCATTCAGCAAGGTGTAGTATCACAAAATGGTATACATGACGAAAAATGGTGCAACATCTAGCAACAACCCATAGAGCAACATCAAAATGGTACACATGACAACATAGTGGAACATCGCACTGCATCCCTAAACAAGATCTTACATCACGCAATATAGTGATACATCAGGAAACGTGGCGCAATATGGCACAGCATGGTGCAATGTAACGCAATGTGTGCAATATCACGCAACATAACGAACATAGTGCAACATTATGCGACACAGTGAAATATGATGCAACATAGTACAACATGACGCATTATGGTGCAACACGCATTATAGTACACAACATGACAGTGAATCTGGAGGGCTCCTAAATGAATTCGTCGGAAATCAGAACTCCTTGTAATGAAAAACATGTAGAAGCTAGCCCGAAAAACGGGATGGCAATACTAAACTATCACTATCGTGGCGATTAACTATCTCAAAAATTTTAAAATTACATTAAAGTATTTTTAAGTTAGCCTTCAGCTTTTTGGTAGCCTAGGCAGGCCTAAACTCAGCATATATATGAGATAGACCGATCCTCAATCAGAAAACACACGACGGCAAAACAAAACTATCACTATTGTGTGAATTTACTATCCCAGCCTGAAAAATGTCACTATCGCGACAGTAACCGAAATTTTAAAAATTAGTTCGAAATTAATTCTTAGAGTTCTATAATCTGCTGGAAAAAGCAACGCGGAGACACGCGGAGATTATCATTACTATACCCAGATAATTCCAGATAGAATATTTCTGGTAATATTCCAGTTTTTACAAGTGCTCGTGAATCGCCGGTGAGGTGATATTCAGTTCAGTTAATCTCAGATAATAAGGACTCATCGGAATCGATTCCTGGCATTCGAAACCCCCTCTTGCCAACTTTTATCAAAATAGTTCGAGCCAAAAATCTTTCAAAAAAATGGGATCCGAGCAAGGCCGGAAGACCGGAAACTGTTTCTCCCGAAATTAGGATTAATCGCAATTTATTCCGTTATGACAGCAGTATTATCAAAATCTATCGAGGCAAAAACAAATTAAAAAATAAAGGTTGGTTCTCGAAAAACCCCTCAGATCTAAAGCGAGAAATACAACTTACCAGAATTTTGGCAAAAATTGTTCAACGGCAACCCTTCTGTAAAATTTAATATTTAAATTTATTAGAATCTTATAAATACTTGGTATATTTTCGTAAATGCTCTGCTTTTCAACAACATTGCAAAAATAAAGAAACTTTTACGACAGGTTCCACTACAACGTCCGGTAACTTATTTTCGCTCACTAGGACCTCCCCATATTTGGAAAAAAAACTATAAAAACACGAGAAAGCTTTTCTTCTTTGGCTCCGGTTCTCAAGCGAGTCGAAGGTGGTCGCTACCTTATCAAATTTGATAATAGGAAAATATTTTTACTTCTTTTCACTATACTTTATGTACAGACATACACCTTATAATGAACAAATAATTAAAACTAACTTTTTACTTATAACCACTCACACATACAGTATAATATACAAATTACTTGAAGAATACAATGTTGTTGATCGCATTACATTACGGTATAAAGTGGTGGATGTGGTCAATTAACATAACAATTGAAATAAAATACACAAGACAGTTTAGTAGATAAGCAACAATACAAATTTTATTAAAATGGAAGAAACAAGAAATTCAAAACCACAAATGGACATAATGCTATCTATATTGTTGAGATTGTCGTGCATATGAACAGCAAAGAAAATTCAACAGATCACAAAGAAAAATTCGTTAAAGCTTATCTCTTGTGCTTTTTGTGTTGTGTCCTTAGTTTGATCCAAATAAGCAAACCGCACAATAAAACGGATGAGTACATTTTTGTTTAAACCCCTAAGTTTATCTTACGAATCTTGGAAGCGGTCGATTTAGCTACATACCGTGTTTCGTTAATAAAATATCTCCGCAAATGCTATAATCATTTTATTGCTGCATATCAAAACCAAAAAAAAAATAAAATATTTTGACCGCATATTAAACCAAAACTAAATTTAAAATTCATAAAGGATTAATAATTTAACCCTATAAGTATTCCGGGCTTAATTTATACATAAATTTTGTATTTATATTTCAATACCAAATATACACCTACGACAATTTAATTTCCCAGAATTTTTCATTTGTTGTTTGGTTGCGCGATTCTATTTTGCCGAGAAAATAACAAAAAAAAAAACAAAAAAAAATTTTTTTTTATAAAAACAGCAACGTTGGTGGGTGGGTGGTTGGTTATATGAATAATTGAAAATCAACAATGTCTGCATTACGAGGTATTTTCCCACATAAATTTTTATAATAATTAAGATATTACAATATCGGTATATAAAATCGTTTAGCAGCATTTTACGACTAGACTAAATGACTGATGAGCGGTGATTATCTTAATTATTGTACGGTAGATTACCGGCGTTGTCGATTTAATATAATTTTTTTAGTTTCTATAGTTTATTGAAGGTAGAGAACCGCCTTCATTGCTTTCAAAATTATCTGAAATAAATACGCCCAAAGTTCAGGTTTTTAGTTTGTGTTTCATCTAAGAATAGACAACATTCCTTAAACGCTTTAATGGCGTCATGTTTCCGTTGCTTCCGTTCACGCTACCCGTATAGCTCATTCGTCCCCGATTACTGGAATCAGTTTCTTATTTTAAAGTCTTCCTTTTTTGACTCCTTCCTAAACAAATTTACTGTCTTGGTTTGGAACTTATAAAAAACCTGGCTTGATGATCAATTTAAGAACCTGTTTCAGATGGTATCGAAACTTCAGTCTAAATCTTTGGCAAGATGTGTTTATTACCGTTTACCATTTTTGCTCAAACTTAAAATCAAAATTCAAAAACTCGTACGAAATTTGCTGTCCTGTTGCGCTATTCTTGAAATCGGTGAAAATGTTCGTAATCGGAATACAATTTGCTATGCAATTCTTTATATTACTAACATTTGTCACCGGCTACTTAAATCATTTTTTTAAATTTCTTATCTTTTTTTAAATTAAGAAACATAATTTTTCCCCCTTATAAGGGAAAAATTCCGACTGGGCAAATCGATACGGAACTATTCACGTAGTAGGTAAATAAATAATAGAAAACTTGCATACAAATTTGAAAAAAAAGATTAAAGCAGTCGGCGACAAATTTTAGTAATATAAAGAATTTCTTGGCCAATTGTATTCCGATTACGGAAATTCCAATCGATTTCAAGAATAGGGCCCCTGTGACACTATTCTGGTAATTCCCCGGGAATAGGGGATTGGAGAAAGATTTTACATGTAATTTCTGTTCAAATATATTTTTTCCGGCCACATTTTTTCGTCAGTAAAAAATGTCCGTGTAAATATTTATAAATTGGGAATAATTTTTCCATACCTAAATTGGTAGAGAAAATTATTCCCAATTTAATTTTGTTTTGAAAAAAATTAACCCTAACTTTTTACCTAAGTAGGCCACAAAAATAATATTTGAACTGAAATTGCATATAAAATCTTTCCCCAATTCTCTATTCCCGAGGAATTGCCAGAATAGTGCCACTGGGCGTGTATTCTTGAAATCGTTGGAAATTGTTCAATATAATTTGCTTTAAAATTCTTTATAATATTCAAATTTTTCGCCGGCTACTTTAATCGGTTTTTTTTCAAATTTGCTTGCAAGTTTTCTATTATTTATTCCCCTACCGAGGGTTTCCGCAGACGAAAATTTCTACCGATTTTGTTTAGTAGTGGAACGGCGGAAAATTCGAATATTATAAAGAATTTTAAAGCAAGAAAACTGTTTTTAACCAGGACAATAAATTTGCTAATAAACACGCCTTCCCAGAGATTTGAACTCAAGTTCCGATAGCACCTGAAATATGGAGTTAAACTGATCAATCAACTAGCCTAAATGGGACTATCGAACCAGGACAGCAAATATGTTGCGGGCCCTTTACACGCCTTCCTAGGGATTCTAACGCGGGGTTCGTCAACGTTTGAAAAACATTATTAAATTTCTCATCCCACCAGCCTAACTGGAACATACTGGCCAGTACAGAAAATTTTTTACAAATTGTGTATTTTCAATGGTGGTGAGCAGTCCACAAGAATTTAACGGAATTTAAAACCCTGTAATGCATCCATCCGCCTATAGCATGATTTTATCCTACCTTAAACAATACGGTTTTTATTCTTTCAATATGCCCATTTGTGCAACAAATAACAGTTGAAGTCAGTTGTTTGGCAGAAAAAGGTGTTAAATTATGGTGTTGGTTTTGGTGTTTTGGAGTTTTTGGTGTTGGTTTAGTAAAGAAAAACTATTTTAAAGCAGCAGCGATGCATTTTATGATACCCACCTGTAGGCGGACCTTGCATTACATTGAAACTTCTGGTGAAGTTGAAACTGGTTCTTTGTTTTTACTGAGTTTTTTAAGGAAATTTTAATAAACTTTCGGTAAATATTAAAACCTAACGCGTTGTTTTTTTAGAAATTATGTTTTTTTAGAAATTATGCCCTCTCGACCAGTTTTGAATATATCGAAAATGGCCGATGTGGAAATCGAAGCACTTATTAAACCACTGACCATAGGACGGGGTTGTGATTTAGATTAGCATACTGCATCAGCAAATAATCTGATTGGTACTGAAAATGACGGGGTAATTCATGAGTCATGAATTAAGACAATAGTAGAGGAAATCAGTATAAGTGAAAGAGTTACTCGAACCGTCTCAACAATGAGCTAAGCACTCTCACTCAAAGTGAATATACATGTGCACTAAGTAATAGATATGCTCGAAAAAAGCATATCCGTTCTGCAGAGAAAAATCCGGGTAGTTGAAAAATATATTAGAATTTATCGAAAAAGCATATTCAGAATTCGAAACGGTTACAAACAAAATAATTGATTATATTTCTGAAGATGAATTGATTGAAAATTATCAAATAGATTTTGACTTATTTGATGAATTGTAAAAAATCCAACGTTTTCTTTGGTATGGAAACTGTATTAAAATCGAATAATTTCGATCGGCTAAAAATTACTAAACCTATATTATTAAATTGCCACAACTTAAACATTCCACATTTTAACGGTGATTAAAGGATCAGTGGGTAATATTTAAAGACATCTTCGAAGCTGATGCGATATTTTCGTTGCCAGTCATTTTTGAATTTAATTCCAATTGAAAGATTTAATAAAATCAAAGATATTCGAGCTTGCATAAATTGTCTAAACCCGACTCATATTGTTTCTGATTGTCGGTCTACAGGTTGCAAATTTCTCAATAAAAAAAATCATACACTTTTGCATCTCGTTCCACGTATAAGAAATATTAATTAAGGCAATATCCAAACGGATCAGTCCAGTAGTAAACAAACGTTAACTAATATGCCAAAAATTGAACATATTGAAAACTGCCAAAGCTATTCAATTCAAAAAGGACTTCAAGGCATGGAAACAGTAATATTACCAACAGCACTCAGTTTATTAAAACATCCAAACGGAAAATAAATGGAGTGTCGTGCATTACGCGATTCAGGTAGCCAATCAAATTTCATAACTAGTCACATGGCAAAAAAAGATGAGATTTAAAACGAATGAGGTGAATAGCATTGAAATTACTGGAATTGACACAGTATCAACAAACTAATTTCTACAGAAATAAAATCATTATACAAAAATTATACATTTAATTTAAATCTTTTTGTAGTTAATAAAATATCAAACAATTTACCTCAGTTTTTGTATTAATCGATGACATATTCGCTCCAATTTAATATTAGCAGATCCACAATTTAATGAATCACGAAAAATTAACATTTTAATCGGTGCAGAATTCTTTTCAAACATTACTCAATAAAATTAAATTGGAACAGCAATTGCCCATTCTACAAGAAATTATATTTAGTTGGTTAATATTTGGCAAAGCAAATACTTTAATTAAACCAAAAACACACTTTTGCCACTAAGATTTTGGGAAAGTGAAAATCTACGAGTGTGAACAACATTTTCAGACTACGCATTACAGAAATGCTGAAGGTCGATACAATATTTGTTTATCTCTACCTACGCAAATCAGTGTCATTGGGAGAATCAAAAATAGTGGCAGTTAAACGGTTTTTAAACCTCGAACGCAAATTTGAAAATAACCCGGAAATATATGTCCTTCATGAAAGAATGTCTTTCATTGGATCATATGAAACAGGTCAATAATTTAGAGCAAGATGATAACGAAAGTTATTACATTCTGCATCATGCAATTTTGCGTCCAGAAAGCTCATCCACTAAATTACGAGTGGTGTTTGATGCTTCTTCAAAGAGTTCAAACGGAAATTCAGGCAAACTAGATTTCAACGTATTATATTCGCTTCACAAGAACTTTTATAAACATTCGAACTCACTACAGTTACATACGGTACTGCGTCAGCTTCATTTTTGGAAACGCAATCGCTTAAACAATTAGCTTTAGATGAAAGTTTAAAATTTCCACTTGCTTCACAAGCATTACTCACTGATACTTACGTCGATGATATCCAATCAGAACTTTGTAAATTAACTGAAAATGGTTGTTTTCATTTACACAAATGGTATACTAATGATATCAATTTGTCGAATGAAATTCCAGAAAACGATCGTGAAATTATTAAAATTAACGAATTTAGTAATGGCAAATATATTAAAGCACTTAGTCCATTTTGGCAACCAAATGAAGACTATTTTATATTTAATAAGCCAACAATAGAAAATTAAATAACATTAACAAAAAGAAACATATAGCACTGCTTAGGCTTAAAAGCACTGCAAAAAAGGTTGTAAGAAATTGTATCGTTTGATTGTTTGTGCCCGTACCAAACCAGCTCAACGAGTGACACAAACCTGTTCTTAACACTGGAGTGGATTATTGTGGTCCATTTTGTATACGAAACAAATTCCAGCGAAAGTCATCACCTTATACAAAGTATACGTTGCATCCTTTGTATGTTTTTCTACTACGTCCATACTTTTAGACATAGTCACTGACTTAACATTTCAATGTTTTATTGCATGTCTAAAAAGTTTTATCTCACGACGTGGAGTAATAGCAATGCAAGCACTTTCGTTGGCGCAAATCGAGAATTAAAAGAGTTATTTCAAAAATTCATTTCACAAACCGAATAAGAAAAAATTATGTCTTATTGCACGAATGAACAAATAAATTGGCATTTTATCTCACCACGGTCGCCCCATTTTAGAGGATTATGGAAAGCATCCATAAAATCAGTTAAATTTCATTTCAAACGGGTTACTAAAGATAAGATAATAGCTTTAGAAGAATTTACAACTCTTATTATTCAAATAGAGGGAATACTTAATTCTCGACCATTTGTTTGTATGATGATCCTAATGATCCAATACCGTTATCTCCAAACCATTTTTTACCGGAGGTTCTCACTTGACAATTTACGAACCTCAACTGTCACTTATACCAGATAATCATTTAATAAAGTGGCAATTAATTACAAAATTATCGTAACAGACCAATATAATTAGTAATTATTAAAAATTAAATTTAAAGTAGATTGAACATTATGTAGGAATTTACAGGCGTGATTTCAGCGCACTATACAGTTATTCAACGAGAGTGTAGTGGTCTTTGGTGTGTGTATGAATTGAGGGGTTTAGTCCCCAATAAGTTGGCTTAATTGACGTCCAGTCTTTACTTTATTTCCAAGTGTATGCTAAATAAGAGATTACGCTACTCGCCGCAAGTGGCAGTACCATCACTAAAGAGAATTTATTTTGTTATATGTAATTATTAGCGGAAATTTTTTATTCGTTACGTATCACTTTTTCACTAAATAAAACATCTCAGCGGAATAAAATATTAAAAGTGATCATTAAAATGACAAATTGATTGATCTCCTAAGTAAAGGAACTCGGTATATGAAATCTTGAAATTTAACAATTTTCCGTCTTTCCGCCATTTCATAACGAATTACGATGAAATTTGAATAGTAGTTGTAGTAGTCCTTATGAAAAATGGTATCTGTACATTTTACACGATATAAATAAACTTTAAAATGGAGGGCCTCCACTATTTTTTAATTAAATTTTGTAAAATTAAGAATAATTAAGAATTAAATTTAAGCTAAATTTTGCATCGCATACAGGGACAGTTGTAGAAAAAAATTTATGGATTACAATTTTCACTAGAAATTTTTTGATTTTCTGCGACCATATAAGTTATTTTAAATAACCGTATTGGTTACTAGTGGAAGTTATTGAGATTATTGGCCAAAAACTGGAAATAACTTATATGGCCGCAGAATATCAAAACATTCTAGTGAAAATTGTAATCCATAATTTTTTCCCGAAGTGTCCCTTATGCGATACAAATTTTACAAAATTTAATTGAAAAAGAGCGGAGTTCCTCCATTTTAAAATTTATTTATATCGTTTAAAATGTATACAGATGCCATTTTTCATAAGAACTAGTTATGAAATGGCCAGTTTAATCCACCATGAACAGATTCTATAATTTTGGCCAAAACTTACTTTCAAATCCCTGATCAATACTACTATTCAAATTTCATCGTAATTCGAAGTCCTTTATTTTGGAGATTAATCAATTTGTCATTTTAAGGAGCACTTTTAATATTTTATTCCGCTGAGATGTTTTATTTAGTGAAAAAGTGATACGTAATGAATAAAAAAAATTCCGCTATTAGTGATAGTGCTGTCACTTGCGGCGAGTAGCGTAATCTCTTATTTTCTTTTCAAATGTCCGCTATCTTATACAGCATCAATAGTCCGTCATCAATAGTAGTTGCTATTGTGGAAACCAGGATTAGTTGTGATGAGGTGTGTAATTTCACATATTCATGGTGGTGTTGTACGACTCCGATCTGTGGTAGACACAACATCCCAAGAGTACATGAAGAAGTCAAGAATTATTTTAATCGGTGTGATTCCTTCAAGGAACTCATTTGTATTTTTAACATTGTATTTGTATTCGGTCCGTATGCCGTTCAAAATTGTAAGATAAAATGAAAAAAATAGTACGACGAAGATTCAATCGTTGACGCGACTCTTGTCGATCGGTGAGCTACAGATCCTTGACAATTATGGAGAGACGGAGACTGTGAGAGGGCCTATTGCTATTTCCTGTACTATTTCCAAAGTACTATCCAAATACTTTCGCGGTTCGCTTTCATGTCCTACCTTACGTAAATTCGAGGACGTAAAGCTATATGTCCGATTTTCGTAGAACCATCTGCAGATTGTATAGCTCCATGCCAGCTTATAGTACTGCCACAGGGGGTCATAGTTATATTCATTTTCATTACAGATCGTAATCTGATTATTAAAACAACTTTTAGGGAGTTAGTTAATTAACACAATTAAAAAAATTAGTTTCCCCTGAATGTAGTCAAACATATTTTTATAACATTTCAAGCCAGATAAACAGATTTCTATAACATTTCGTAACTTCATCACGTCTCTCGCAGCTATTTAAAAAAAGGAGTTTTGAATGTTATTTATAAGTTGGACATCTATTATCTTAGCTACCACAAAACAATCCATTTTTTTATTTATTTAATACCATTATGGTCAATAAACCGATAGCCCTAATCAAATATTTAAATCTTGAAAAGTTCTCCAATTTTCCTAATTTAATATTTTCAATCAAGCCAATAACCTGCAAACCGATAATATATTACCTATATACCACAGTGATTTGATTGATTAACTTATTTACTTCGATTCAATGTTTTTTCCAAAATTTAATTTTTTTTATCCTTTTATGCCTGATTGAATGCAAATGAATTCTAAAAATAAATCTCCCATTCTCCTGTGTTGCTATACATACGGTGCACGATACGGAAATCTAATTCCGACAAAGTTCACACAGCACAAAAAAAAGTTAAAAAAAAAACTTTTATCATTATTCAATTTATTCATCATTCTATGTCCTTTTGGTTGTCCTTAAATATACACATTGGGATTTGCAAGTCGAAAATATATTCAAATCAAATAACCAAACGAATCAAATAAATAAGAAAGATGTCCCTTTTTTGTACCGATTCAGATTTCGTGTCGTTATTTATTTATTTTTGTTTTGGCAGTGAGAAAAAAGCTTTATTTTTTGGGTAAAGCAGCTTTTGTATATTCAAAGTGTTTATTTTTTTTTATTGCTGCCTACGTATTTGATTACAAAAGCTTTCTTTTGTGTGCACCGTATAATACTTATGTTTAGTTTAAATACAGATATTGGATATTACATGTCCTTTATTTTATTGTATCGTATTGTTATGTGCGGAATAGGAATGAGCCGTGCCTCATTGTATTTTAAGTGAGGATAATAAGAAATTATCTTGTACGACATTTTTATTCGTGGAGATTCTAAAAATATCTCATTATATTATCCCAGAGTTCTTGTGTCTCATTAATTCAATTTATTTAACTATATATGTACATGGAAGTCGACGTTGTGACAACGACGGTATATATATAGCAAATTAACTATATCAAGGTGTACATAATCCGTATATCGTATATTCACCGAAGTCATTATCAATTTATGTTCACGTACATAAACATCATCATCTATACTAAGCGTGATATAATCACTGTCTCATTATTGTGTATATAATATAGACATGTATATCGATATGTCTTTTCGGATAAATTGAGATAAATTTGTTTACGTTACCCTGTTTGTAAGAAGAAGATGAATAACAAATCGTTTATAAGGAAAAAACATGAAGGAAAATATTTTTCCTTATCGATGCTACTATGTATACATCTTGTCTCGATAAAACTGGGATATGATTGTAATGCTGGGAATTTTTTATTAAATATTATTATATAAACCGATGGGGTGCACCGTAACAAAATCGACTAAAACAGGTGAAATCAATCATTTTAAACTGTGTCGTAGATAATAATTCATCCCGCATATCATTATAATCAGACATATACACCACCGCCTCTGAATAAGATTTCGATTGATCAATTGGGTACAAATTGGTACAGGTGTAACCTGCCTAATAAACAACATCTCATTTAAGGGTAAACGAATCCAATAAGCAATAACACTCAAATAAACGAAACCGCACAAAAATAAAATTCGCGTGAATTTTATAGAAAACCTAGAATTTTGTGGATGGACCCATTCTCTTGCTAGAAAACGAAATTTATTTAATTCTCGAATACGGCATTGTACTAAATTTTTATCGAATCAAAAATGCAAATTGGAGAAAATAATATATGTTTGTGCTTACACTGTACATACAATAATAAACTGTCGATGACGATGAATAAGAAAATTTATTTATTCATTTAATTCTATGGAATTTTGAATTTTCGCGTGATATTGTTATTTTCCAACCGAATAATTTTAGTAAAAACTGAATTAAGAAAACAAAATTTATATATATATATATATATATATATATATATATATATATATATATATATATATATATATATATATATATATATATATATATATATATATATATATATATATATAATATATATATATATATATATATATATATATATATATATATATATATATATATATATATATATATATATATATATATATATATATATATATATATATATATATATATATATATATATATATATATATATATATATATATATATATATATATATATATATATATATATATATATATATATATATATATATATATATATATATATATATATATATATATATATATATATATATATATATATATATATATATATATATATATATATATATATATATATATATATATATATATATATATATATATATATATATATATATATAGCAAACAAATATATCAAACAAATTAATTCGGTAACATCTGTGTTAAGATGAGTGATAATAGTTTTGCAAAACCTATTACAAACGGTGGAAAAGAGCAGAAAGTAGCAGTCAACAAATCGAACTGGAAGAGGGAACAGCAAAAGGGAAATACGTACAAACAGTTTACTTGGACACATTCTTAAAAACTAAATTAAATCAATTTTATTTTAGATATATTCGGAAATCACTGCCGAAAATGCCAAAATGCTACCATGGAGAATTTGTGTGCCATTGCAAACGAATAAAAGTTTACGATGCATTATGCTTTTCCAACTCATTCTACAGATGTACAAACAAAATTTCCTGAGATTCTTTCATTCTTATGCATACAAAAATAAATGTGTCAAAACGACGACCAAAAAATTTAGTGTATTATTTAGTAAAATCTAATGCAAAAATGAAATTTAAAAGTGGTTAGAATATGTCAAACCAGCTATGCAAATATTTTGGGGATAGCGAAACCAAAAGGGGGTAACCAAAAGACATTTCGAGCAAAATACGGCACCAGTAGAAAATTTTGGAGGCGAACGCATTTCTAATAAATTCCTCGAAAAACGAGAAGCTATTATCGGATTTGTTAAGCGATTTCAGGTAGTCCAATTTTCCGTAGGCTTTTACTTTTATTTTATTATTTCTATTTTTTTTAAATTTTAGAAAATCATTATTGTCGATGGCGAACACAAAGACAGTACATGTGTGGAGAGCTGTCTATTAATAGACTTTACCGAATGTTTGATTTTCCAGATCTAGAAGAAAAAAAGTTATTTCCGATACATATTTAACTGAAATACATGCAGTACTGACCAATCCACAAAGGAACAACTAAAAGCTCCACTTTAAGGGTGCACAAATTACGAGCAAAAGCATTTCACGGGTTGGCAACAGAGAAAAAGGAAAATATGGAAATGTTTTCTTTTGGTTGCCAAAAAAATATTGTATTGCCAAAAGTGGCTGACGAAACTGCCTATTACAGCAGACAGCTGTACTTGTACAATCTTGGAGTTGTTCAAGGAACTTCGACTCGAAAACGAACGGCGGAAATGGTCTAACGAAATTGCCTCAACTGTTTATAACAGACTACCAAATTCCACTTTTAGCAGTAATATATCGAATATCAGGCTTATACGTGATGGTTGTGGGGCGCAAAATAAAAAAACCGCTATGATGGCTATGTGCTCTTATTGGTAAACCTTAGAGACTTTGGACACACGTTCATCCCCCCGGATAGAGTATTCGCTCATTTGGAAAAAAAGTTAGTGCGAAGGAGGCAACAGTTAAACCGGAGGAATACTTTGAGCTTTACAAGAAGAATTGGACCATTATTAGATTGTGAGGTTCTGATAGTAAAATTAGGGATTGAAAAAATGCAGCGGCTGGATGATGTGAATCACCTTGAATTTTCCATTGAGCGGCTGGATGATGTGAATCACCTTGAATTTTCCATTGATAATTCTTCTAGTTCCCTGTTTGAGTATTACCATTGATTTTATTCATAGATGTTCAGGGACGTTGTTGTTGTCCAAAGACAGGAGGTAAAAATGATAGCGATATTTTTCATTCAGCTATTTTTTTTATGTGAGTTTTATGTAAATTTTTTTCGATGCAGTTATCACTGTGACATTGTAGTGTTTTGCCACAATTTCCTTTCTAAACTTCGCCTTATCCTTTGCTTGGACTTGTTTTAGTGCGATGTTTATCGGTGCATCGCAGTATGGAATCAAATCTGAACTATCCCGATCCGCGCTATGAATTGTACCATCTGTTGATAGAGTATTGGCCTGTGTCTCTATAGTCGTTTGACTTTTCCAATTTCGAGTATTCGGTCGATATTAGCCAGGTGTTCTTATTTCGCGATTATTTATTTGAGTTGATATTTTCTCTTGTAGTGGTATCTTTATATTCGGCGTTAAGGGTAAGACGTTGTTTTTTTCCTATCTATGGTGGCTCCTAGCTCCTTTCGTCTTCCCCGATTATTCCATCAAATGATTTGAGTCCAGGCAGTACGAGAAATTCTATACTTTTGTTAATTCCGACACTTTTAAAAATTTGGTCCACAATCTTCTCTTTTATTAAGATAGTCCCACCAGCGGACCTGATGCTGGATTCCGTCTCTGCGGGAATCAAATTTATTTAGTGTCTATCAGGAACTTGAGAGTGTTGTTATCTCTCGTTTTGTACTCTAGGTAGGGTACGCTAGAGAGGCTGCTGTCATGAAATTTACTTCGGGATTGTTCTCTTCTTCCTGATCTTTTTCGGATACATTGGGTCCAAATTCTCATTGATTAATTTATTGTATAGTTGTTCTTCTTTATCGACATTTTCAAGGTGGAGAACTCTTTGATATTTTCGTGGGTCGTTCTGATACGAAGCATCGCGTTTAAATGCTGTCTGATAGTTAGCGTTTACTAAGCGCTTTATTTGTTCAGCTAACTAAATCGAACAGATTTACATTTGCGACATTTTTTTAAAACTGAGATTATTACACTTTTTTAATTACCAACTGATGTTATATTTCGGATTTTTAATAAGATTATTATTTATTATCACTTTTTATTAATTGTTTTGGGTTGTTAAGTTTCTCTTTTTAGAACTACGTTGTGGAATTATTAGATTTTTAATTTAGAGTTTATCAAAAAAAATATTATAATTAAATTAAGTAAAAGTAAAATTAAAATTTTTTTTGCACTTACACTAGGATTATCAGGATTTGCATTTCGTGTTTTTCTGTCTAAAGATTTGCGTTCCTTTAGAGGAATAATTTTTTCCTTGCCGGATGGGTATTTTAAGGATCAGCCGTCGGTGTGTCTTGTGTGTATAGTTTTACTGGAATAAGCTGTAATTTCCCGTTTGGAGTTTTGCAGAGCACCTACTTGTGGCACGGAATAAGCGTATTATGTAATGTTCTCGTAGTGATAACTTTATACCCGTAACACTTTCACTTTTAGACCACTACAGTTTCGTTACTGTGCTTCATTAGTTCTCTTTCACTATACTTGCAGCAGTTTTTATAAACTATATGATATGGCTGGTCCTCTTTCGGCGCCAGTTACGAATCTTATGATATCATATTCTTAGAAAAGCTTTTGTTCGCGACATTCAACGAGCAATATTATGGAACTATTGTAGATCGATTTTTTTTTTTAAATGAATGTCTAAAAACAATATTCTGATTCTTCATTGATTTCAAAGATTTATTTCTCACCAGCGCCAAAGCGGTGAATTTCTGAAATAAAGCGCTGATATTTCTCAATGCCTTTTCAGCTAGTTAACAGCATCAAATGGTGAATTTATCAGCTAAAATTTCCCCACACCTTTAAAACGATATACCACATGGTTATATGGGAATGATAAAAATGCTACTAGTCCCAGCGCCACAACGGTAGTTTTGAGTACTATCTTGTATTAGTAAAATGAACCGAGAATGTCACAAATTCTTTGAGTATTTTTCAATGATTGTGACACCTATATATGCTATTATAGTTTAATATTAGCTACCAGCGCCAAAACGGTGGATTTATGAACTAATATGTAATTGTCAAAATTGTTCTCTGACCCAAGACTGCATTCCAACTACATACCACACTAGTATAGGGATATAAAGTAGAATCGTAGTATTGTTGTTTTTTTGATGACTTCCTATGTCCAGGTGCCTGACAGGAGGTCTAGGTAGAGCTCCATAATTCTCAGAATTAAAACTAAGAGAAGATGGGTGAAAAAATTTCATAAATTAGTTATACTTGAGATCGCATCGGTAAAGACATCCAGACTGACAAATTTTTAACTACGGTCTATAAGATCAAGTTATTTAAATCCTAATAAAAATGACCCTAGTCCAAAACCATTTTTCTCGTAGTTAGCCGATTCCATAATCGCAACTAAAAATAAATTGTTCTGTTCGTCTGGATGTCATTACCGATGATATCTCAGAAACGGCTGATGCGCTTGTAAATTTTTTCTCGCAAATCTTTTTTTTTTTTTTTTTGGAAAACTGAGAAAGAGAATCGGTAATCTGCCATAGGAAATTAGCCAAAACACAAGCAATACTACGATATTACTTTATACTGGGTTGAATGGTCTTGGTTCAGACAACAATTTTGACGAAACTACTTTAGTTCTTCATTTATCCACCGGTTTGGCACTGGTAGTTAATTTGTCCATTATTATACAAAATATATTTGTAGTATATCGATGAAAAGGTTTTGAAGAATGCCCTAAATTTTGGTGGGGCACCTTAGTACCAAAACTACTGTTGTGGCGCATGAAGCAATTACAATTTTTCTCATTACCATACTCGTATATGTATTCGTGTGGCATAACATTTGGAATGATCTGGAGAAAATCAACAATTTTGTGGTCAGGGCTTTAGTTCACAAATCTGCGGTTTTAACGTTGGTACCAAAAAATCAATTATTATACAATATGTACGAGTCACATAATGTGCATTAAAACTATATCTTAATTGAATTCAAATAATTTTTGTTTTCTAATCAATATCTTGAGCGTCCACCTTGGTTTTTAATCTCCTCGAATAATTTATCTAGCATGCTTGTAACTAATTTACCGAGAATTTCTATTCGGATTTCAAAACACACTTCCCTAACGCTACAGTTTGCGAGAAAGGATACCCCATAAATTTTTTATAGGGTTTAAGTCCGTACTCCAACCTGGTCAGTAAGTTAGCAGTCAGTACAATACCGAACCAGTTTTTTTTCTTTTGACTTGTGAACGGGTGTGCCCCTAAGTGCCCTTCATCGTATTCAAATAAGCTAAGTTCTTACATCTTCGTGCAGTCTTTCGATTTCATTTTCGTATAAATCCAGGCAAGAGGAACTTTTCGGTTATAGCAAAAAGAACCCCAAATCATCAAAGAACCTCCATCCGGCTGAAAACGGATTTCCGTATCCTTCCGAAACACCAGAAATATTGTGAGGCTTCCAGACCATCTAAATTAAACGGGCCTAAGTATAACAAACATTTAATAATGGTTTGCAAACCCTTTTTCTTCAATCAGCTAATGGTTGCTGCATAAAATTTGTTATTTGAACTTGCGAATGCTGGGCTTTTTGATTTTCTTGTGCAACTTCCCTTGATTTTTCCGGGTTTATTAATTTCCAGATCGAAGTTCCGATTACCACGAGAGATTTCAGCCCTTTAGCAGGTTTCAGCGCTTTATTTGCATTTATGGGATCACGAACTTTCAAAATATCGAGAAAAATGATTTTGGACCCGTGTCATTTTCATCAAAATTTTAATAACTTGGTCTTGCAGACCGTAGTTGATTCCCAGGTATTCTGGCGTACATCTCAATAATCACAAGTTCAACTCGATCATGTTAGGCCGCGCACGAAAATGATTTGCAAATCATACAGAACATTAGAACTAAGTATATATAAGCTAATTAACTTTAGATATAAAGATTGGTCCAACTTTACAAAAATTTGTGCCGAACGCATTTTGCAAAAATATTTTTGCCGCAATTGTACAAACCAACAATTGCTGGATCGTTTGCGTTGAGTGTGGCATAAACTTTTGTGTCGTTTTATTGCACCGCACACGTCCGCACTTCCTTCCGGCCATGACGCTTGTAGCATTTTTTATGCAAAAGTACTAGATTTTTAAGCTTAATCTAAGAGCTTTACATGTGTACAACTTTTGAACTATATTTCAGCTGTTGTGTCAGAATTATAAAAGATAATTATACGCCGTTCATTTGCATAATGGAAAAAATCCTTTTCTTCCACATTATCAATACAATGCAGCATCTTTTCACAGAACTTTCAATAACAGTGGGCAATTTTTGAATTGCTTCGCAGACTTTAAGATCTCAATTTTAACTGTCATATTAATGTCGAAACTTGTGCGTCAATTCAACTTGTGCGTCTAGTTTACAAAGGACATGAGTACACAAGCACAATCTTCGTCCAACAAAGCGCACGTTGAATCAATATGAAATTAGAAGGTATATGCACTCGAGATATATAAGTGTAGCTGAGATTGCTTGGCCCCTGTTTAATTTCAACATGCACAAACAGTCACATGTCATTGTGAGACTGCCAATCCCCATCCCAGATAATCAAACAGTTGTTTTGCCGAACAAACCATCGCAGAAGGTGGTGTAAATTTAGCTGCCAACAAGCTTACAGCATTTTATAAACTAAACCACGCTGATGAAAATGCTCAACGTTATTTGAATCCCGACTAAATCTCAAATCATTATGTATTTGACAAAGTGGATGGTGCATGGAAACCCCAGACAAAGATATGAAAAGCACCTATGTGAGATCATATACTGATGAATGCACAATTTGTGAGTTGTTAGGTTTATGAGATGTTGAAGCAAATTTAAAACTATATGGCAAACAACTGACTTTAGACATAAAATATCTTTCCAACCAAGCCGCAATGACAGCTGCAAATAATGAAGATCGACCACCCCATTTTTTGATGGCCCAGGAGGTTTCGGTAAAACATATTTGTACAAAATATTGTAACAGAATTTAACACTTAACATAATTCGCAAGAAATCAAACGTTGCCGTTAATTGTGCCAATTGTAGAAACTTCAACATCTTCTATGCGAATGACATCTAAATTAATGGTATGGAATGAAGCTACCATGGCACCTGGAGTTGCTATGGACGCTGTCATAAACTTTGTAAGAAATAATGAAGAATTACAAATCTTTTGTCGGAAAAACGATGCTACTTGGTAGAAATTTGGAAGAGACAAACGTTACTTGTTCTACATGGTCGTTAATCTGCAATTGTTGAAATTATAGGTTAAAATTTCATAGTCTGTGGGAAAAGTTTAATGTTCTCAACTTAAATTATTTGATGGAACTTTAACCAACAATCATGATCTATTCGATGACGTAATTGGAATTCTGAACAATTTTGTTTCTGGAAGCTCTATAATTACCGAAATCTTAAGTTTTTTAAATATGGAAATTTCATAAGATTTTTAAATATGGAAGTCATAAGATTTTTAAATATGGAAATTTCATATTCCAAAAATGCAGATATGGACATGATCAATGAAGAGGCATTGGCACATTTTGCAGAAAGTTCCGTCATCAGGGGTGCCGCTTCGAAAATTTACTTAATTGGTGGAAGTATCATAATTTGTTAAGAAATCTTAATACAAAGCGTGGTCTATGTATTAGAACTCGATTAATTCTTCAACAGCTGAACCGTAAGTTAATAATTGTTAAAATTTTAAAGGGAAGTGCAGAGAAAAGGAAACTGTATTCATTCCCAGGATTGGTGTAGCGCCGATCAACCCAGACTTGCTTATTTGCAATGACAATCAATAAGTCTCAGAGAAAGACATTAGAAAACGTGGGTAATTCTTAGCCGAACCTGTGTTTGGTAAATTTTATGAGGTATTATCACGATTCAAAAATTAAAATTTTAGTTCGCTCCTATCAGTTCAATTACGGGATTTTTTCTAGTTTGTTCATAATCAACCTGATTTGTTGACCTCACTTTCTTTTAAGTTTCCCCTAAATTAATGAAACTCAATTTGTCACAATGGTAATTGTCAGAGTAGCTATTTACAAATTACGTAGGATTACCAGAATTTTTCTCCCAGATTATAAATGTTGCTAAAAATATTGAAAATTCCAAAAAAGGTTAGTTACCCTTATTTTTAATAGCAAAAATCACCCTTCTATAATTTGCCCTTAATACGTTTTTATTTTCAGTGTTTATGTACGTAAATTTGTTGCCGTTAAGACAGGGAAAAATTACTTTACAATTCATAAATCACCATGCTTCAATAAAAAAAAAAATACGGAAATTTATTCAGTGTTGCTAATCCTTGTTGTTCATCATCATTTCGCATTCAAATTCATCTTGTACTTTACGCGATATTTCAACTTAATTAAATAATTTAATCAAAAATTCAAAAGTGGGAATCACTTTCATGTACTCGTACAAACTCATCTTAATTAAATTGTTGCTTTTTACATCTATGCCGTATACCAAACAAAGCAAAATCCAACGAGAATTCCGTATTACCTTACCCGATTCTCAATGGTTTATTAATGAATGTTGGTAGGTAAAAAAAGTTTATATTTTCAAGATAAGCGCAAAAAAATATTGCAACATAGGGTCCGCGATTTAATTAAGACGAAAATGAGGTTATACCCTTCTAGGTCGGGAAAAGTCGAACATCGCACAAATTTTATTTTTTTGTTGGAAAACCGTGATAAGGTGTGGTATTAACAATATCAGTTACAAACACAATTTTTCACTGTAAATAATTTTCAATTATTAACATATTTTCCAAAAATGATGAAAAGAAATTTTCTAAATATGATATTTGAGTATTAAAAAAATTATCTTAATTTTCCGCCTATTTTCTATTTCAATGAAAATTAATTAAAATTTTTGTTTGTTATTTTGAATATTTACGAGTACGCGCACATGAAAATGAAAACGAAATTTGATTCAATTTAAATAACTTTTCATGAAGTTAATGACATACGAAAAGGATGTAAATAAAAATAATTTCATGACCGTTAAAGTGTTAAATCTCATCTTTAATTTTCAGTGTAATGTCATCCAATCAAATACCCATGTTTTTCAGGTAGTTGTTCGTAATTTGGCTTCGTGACATTTAAGTAAATGTTTAATAAAATTAAATTATATTTCAATTTAAGGGAAATGGCACAAATAAACGGAAAATTTGACAAAAAAAATTTCACACTTTATAAATGAAGAGCGTACATGCGAGTAAGAGAGCTAAATTGAAGAAAATGGAAAAATATTAAATTAAAATTAATGATGACCAGATGAATATGAACTCGTTTGTGTTATATCTTATATATGCGCTCAATCATCATCATCTTAATCATCCTCAAGAAAGCAGAAAATCAGATTAAGATAAATTTATTATGTACACACGCATTAGAAGACGATGATATGATGTAATTATGGCATAATTTTTATGATATGACTTTTAGCTGTGGTTTTTGTGGTTGAGAAATATTCTGAAGGACTACGAGTATAATAAAAAATCGTTGTGTTTTATTTGGATGTTCCTTTTTACCTCGATGTTACAATTTTGTCTGCTCTGTTTCAGCAAGCATATATAGGTTGCTTGACGTGGATGATGATGATGTCGACCATTATCCATCTCTGACATGCACTTCTCTAATTGCTGAAGGTTTTCTAATACATTTTTGTATTCATTAGTGTGTAGACCAGTAGACCGTATTTAAATACGTATATGAAAATTGTCCTAACCCTGTCCTAAAAAACAACAGTAACATGAAACGTGTAAATGTGTGTATCGAAAGTCACGATATTATGAATCATAGAATAAATCCTTTTAACACTATTTGCCGTAGGCACTTGGCGAGAACACTTAATAAACACATTTCACTTTACATTCCTTTTTTTATTTCGTAAAAAATTAAATTTTTACAAAAATAAAAATGTTTACAAAAAAAAGTGTTCGAGTAGATATTCCTGATGATGAACTAAGAGGTCGAAACCAATCGAGTGATTTTTTAACTTTTCCTTACAGAATTAGAGGGTTTAAAAGCTACAGACAGTGAATTGGTATCGGTTCTCTATAAACCACTGCATGGTTTCTCCTAAGTTTTCTCGGAAAATCCTTGGAACTCCACACCAAAATGACTTATACGCCAAATCAAAACGAAAACACCTCAATTTTGACCAACTTAAGGATTTAGTGTGTTTAGGACAGCGAAATTGGTATCAATTCTCTATAAATCACTTGTACGGTTTTCTAAGTTTTCTCGGAAAATCGTAGGAACCCAGCACCAGAAGGACTTACATGTTAAGAATCTGCTAGGCAACACCAAACCGAAAAACACCTACATTTTGATCAAATTAGGGGTCTTGTGTGTTTAGGACAGCGAAATTGGTATCGACTCTCTATAAATCACTTGTACGGTTTTTCTAAGTTTTCTCGGAAAATCCTAGGAGGGGAACACCAACACGACTTATATTATACACTGTTACACTGTACTACAGAATTATTCTGTGTTATTAATTTGTGTTAAACTTTTCTTAACTTTAACATTTTTCATCTGTTTCAATTCGTTAATAATTTCTAGCAATTACATATATGGTTGCTTATTTTGCATTGTTGTGAAAACGTATAGCATAAATAAAAATGAAAAATATTCACAAACCTCTGTTTACTACTCACAAAAATAATCAACAGATAAAAAGTTTGACATTTTTATTCTCCACAATTTTTAATTTTTTATGCGGTTTTTAGTGTGGCTAACTTCAGTAGGGAAACTTTCAAATTTCAAAATGAAACTTTGCATACCGATTAAACCCAATTTCTAGATAAAACCTGAAATAAATTTAACCTAACTTTAAAACTTTAAGGCGGCTAAACGAACGACGAAAATTGTGCTTATCATAGAAATAAAATTTTCATAAAATTTCATTCATAAATTGAGGAAAACATAGCCCCTAAAAGATACTATTGGGTGTACAAATGTATTTTCGACCTTTTTAGTGAAATAAAAGACATTAGCCTGTGTAGAAAATGAAAGAATATTTTATTCAAAGTATGCTCCTTCGGAAGCTATAACCTTCGCCCATTGACCAATTTTTTGACGTTTTCATATGAAGTGAAGTGCTGCTGTGCCAGGGCTGATTGCATCGACCGGAACAAGTGGTAATCAAAGGGAGCAATGTCTGGTTAATACGGCGGGTGGGGTAGAATTTCCCAGTTATGTCTGTAATACAAAGCATCACCTTCGAACCACGGATATTTGCTTTTGGAGCCGACAGCCCTGGTTCACCTGGCTTGCTTCACGCTGGTTTGCGCTTTGGATTGTCATAATGGACCCACTTTTCATCCACAATGATGATTCAATGCAAAAACCCCTACCTTTGTTGTCGTTGAAGCAACAATTCACGTCGTTTTCCGACTTTCCATGTCCCGTTCTTTCAATTTGTGTGGCACCCAATTTCCCAGCTTTTGAACCAATCCCATTACATGTATACGTTACGAAATACATTATTGGGTAATATTCAACTCTTCTGCTAATTGTTTTTTAGTCTGACAAGGGTTCACATCAAATTATTCTTCCAATTCTGTATCTTCAAATTTTCTTGGTACGCATTCACGTTCTTCCACAAGCAAACGATTTGTTTCCGCTGCACTTTTCTTCAACAAAAAATAATGAAGTAAAATTTCTCGCAAATGCTGATTTTTGGCACAAAATTCGACACTTTCAATTACATGAAAATAATTGTTGTTTACGCTTTTAACAAATGTCACTAGTAATTATTCAAGCTTGTCATCTAACCTCCAAAAACATGTATTGCCCGATTGAATAATATACAAGCAGTGATAATAACGACACCTATACCTAAAAAGGTCGGAAATGCATTTGTACACCCAATATATTAACCCTTTGAGTGCCAACTTAAGCAATTAAGATACCATATTCCTATGCATGTTCATTGCCATCCGAAAAATATAGTGGTTGAATTTGTGTTAAACCAGGATTGCCCCAATTTCATTAATTAAAAAAGATGTTGATTCAATGATTTTTGTTGTTCAATGGAATTGGGTCAATTCTGGATTAGCACAAATTCAGCCACTATATTTTCGGATGGCAGTGAAAATGCCACAGGAATATGCTGGTATACCTCTCTGTATTTTGTTTGTTTAATAAGTATCTTTTTGGGGATCGTTTCTGTGATAAACACAAATTTCACCAAATGAGAATTCGCCCATATCGCCGACACCAATATCGCCGACCGGACAGATGGCCGACAAGCCCACATGGCCGACAGGAATTTTGGCCGACAAGCCCACATCGCCGACACAACCACATCGCAGACACCCACATCGCCGACACCATGTATGTGAAGTTACCCCAATACTAATTATTGCTATCATGACATTTTTTACTCTCAGTTTAAAAAATTTCGACATTTTTACTCTCAGCCCCGAAAATATTTGCTATCATGATAGTTAAAAAATGTCATGACAGATGAAATTTTCGGGGCTGAGAGTATATATAATACTTATAAATATGTATATGTTTGTGAAATAAGCCCAATTTTCATTTGTGTGTGAAGATAGGCTAAATTCAGTCTCAGACGAATGCTATGGCAACAAAATTATTGCTATCATGACATTTTCTACACTCAGCTCAAAAAATCCATACAGTTCCGAATGTTCTTGCTATCAGGATAGTTAAAAACTCTCATGACAATCGAAATTTTCGAGCTTGAGAGTAAAAATTTAGGGATTTTCTTATGCGGTGCACATCGTTTGATGAGCGAATGTTTAAAGAGCACGTACGACTTGAGATATAGTCCATAGAAGTCAGAAGCTATTCGTTGGCTCAACTACCGGTGCACATCGTGTTATAGTCTGCCCATCTGTCCGGTCGGCGATGTTGTTGTGGACCATGTTATTGTCGGCGATGTTGTTGTCGGCGATGTATGATTGTTGGCGATGTGGGTGTCGGCGATGTTGTTGCGTCGGTGAAGTGGCTCGTCGGCGATGTGGGTATCGGTGATGTGGTTGTCGGCGAAGTGGCTTGTCGGCGATCTGGTTGTGTCGGCGATGTGGGCTTGTCGGCCAAAATAACTGTCGGCTATGTGGTTGTCGGCCATCTGTTCCGTCGGCAATGTTGTTGTCGACGATGTGACCAATACCTCACCAAATGGATGCTTTGGAAATTGTTAAAATTAGGGTAATATTTCTGGTTTTTTCTATAAATCGGTTATGTTTCGTTTTTAAGGCGAACATTTCGTCTCAACCTAACAAGGTTAAACCTTTAAAATCTCATCGGTAATTTTTTTGTAGGCGTCCCATTTTTTATATATTTTTTTTAACAGAGAACACTAAATAATATTCGAGTACAAAAAATATAATGCACAACTGTAAACGAAAAATAGCGAAACATGACAAAAATTTAACTTAAAGCCGTGTTTTTTCATTAGCGCCCGATAAATGCATCCAGAGCACCCAATTTTCTATGTCAAAACTTATATTTAGCGCGCTAATTTTGCATATATGTAATTAATTTATTTAACTCCAAACTAATATTTTTCACTTTTTACGCTATTTGCCGTAGGCACTTGTCGAAACACACTTATACTTAATAAACACATTTTTATTAATCACTTGTTTTTGTTTCGCAGAATATTTTTCAAAAAGTTTAAAAAATCACTCGATCGATTTCGACTTGTTAGGTCATCATCAGTAGATACTCCTGATGATGACCTAACAAGTCGAAATCGATCGAGTGATTTTTTAAACTTTTTGAAAAATATTCTGCGAAACAAAAACAAGTGATTAATAAAAATGTGTTTATTAAGTAATATTTTTCAATCAACTTTTTAGTTTAAAATCGACACAAAAATATTTTGCTCTACCTACCAATGGGAAATTTGAAAAGGCCTTGAATTCTTGTTTATAACGTCAAATAAAAATAAATGTCAATTTGTTTATTTCATGCATAGACGTATATACATAGACCGATAATATGCTAAATCGTGTATTCCATGCGTGGACAGTTAGGACGGGATGCGTATATAAAATTCTATTTGTATCTCTGTCTTTAAATTCCATATCAACCACAACTAAAAGCTTTTGTTTCTGGTTGTTTGTCTTTCAAAATAAAATTATTTGAAAATTGAATATAATTTGTAATGAAATTTGGGTGTTGAATAAAAATTTGTTATCAAATTTGTGTGTTATTAAAATAAAATGTATCGAAAAAAAATGTGGATGATATGAATTGTGCACAATAGATTCCACCAGTCCCGTACCGAAAACGTTTACAGTTATAAATATATGTGGAAACAAAATGGCGCATTTAATTTTTTTTTTCCAGTATCTTAAATATTTTAATAATAAAATATGTATAATTATAGTTATATGTGCATTCTAGGGTTGATTAATTAGATTGACAATTGTAACATTAATTTACATTATTTATGTAAACAGTGAATAGTTCCGTTTTATGAATTATATGTGGAATAGTTGAATAGCTTTTTCGAAATAATTTTATGTAATATTCATGGACCAGTTATGATTTAAAAAAATATCATAAAATTCCTGAATGCTGATAATTATATAGACAAAATTCTAATTCTACAAGTAGCTAACTTCATTCACATTCGTTAATAAAATTTCTTAATATACAGTACTGATTCATTTTTGTATATCTATTTTTACTTTGAAATTGACTCACCTGACATTTAGTTATTACCGGTCTATGTAACATATAGTAGTATATGTCTATGATTTCATGTCGATGAATGTTTGTTTTGTGAATGAATTTTTTTTTCATTTTTATGGTATAGCGACACCAGTGAATAATATCTGCAGTTTCAGTAGAAATTTCCTATTCGACGCCGGATAGTGCTCGAGTAATAAAACATGGCTTTAGTTATTTTAAGGGAAGTTGATAAAAACTGTATTGTTTTGGGATGCGGCATCAACATCATTTCCGTTTCCAGTCCATTGTCTTCCAGAACGAGGTCTGTCTGCTGTCGTACCGTACTGTCGAAAATTTGTATGTAAGCGATAAATGAGGCACTGGACGATTAGGATATTTTTGACGAAATTTCCGCTGAGTGGCAATAATGGAACGTTTATTTTCAATAAATATTGTCACTATTTCTGCTCGTTCTTGTGGCGTATATTAATCGCATTATAAAATGTGAGCGTCTATACAACACAATGGTTAAAGCGAAACTGAGCTAAACATCACATAGCCAAGATGGCGCGCAATCAAAATGGTAGCGGGACTTTTGCCCCACCCGTTACATACATGAGATGTATTCCAATATGGAATAATCGGATACGATCATGTAATTGTAGTAGCTAACTGAACTCCGAAGCTCTATATACAAATTTAGGTGAAGGAGAATATTAAACACTTACAAAATCTTCAAATAGTTTGTAATTGAAATGAAGGTGAATACCTTTCTTATACCTAGTACAGTTTTTATATAAAAAATGTAGAAATTTGTCATAATCAATTTCATTTCATCAATTTTATTCCAAATCATTTGTAAATTCAACCCTATCAATGAAAAAATATTTCTATGCCATTCTAAAAAATACCGTTTTAACCCTTATGCCGTTCTGAAATATGCAGTTTTGAAAAATACTATTTTGTACTTTATGCAGTTTTTACATATGTAAAAAATGTTTTGAAAATGCAATTTTATATTATGCGGATCCTATTGATTATTTAAACCTAGTTTAATTAAATCGTATATTTTGTGGTTTAAATTAATTTTATTCCAAAAGTTTAAAGCCTACAAATTGATATAGACGATTTGAGTTTTCTCAGTCAAATTTTTTTTTATTAAATCTCCATTTCTAAGAGTAAGCCTAAGTAAACTGAATCTTGCCAATCTTTCAATCTTAATCCGTAAAAATTAAACCCACAATAGTTTTCCTGAAACTTGTCAACGATTTAGTCGCCCGTCAACTTTCGCAACTTACAGAGTAAAGCCAGTTACATTTGAAATATTAATATACAAGTTATAAACTTATTTAGGATATATAATGTGAGAGAATTATGCAAAAATAAATATAGCCAAATTAAAGAAATATGTATATTCGAGTAGAAAAATCCTGATAAATAAAAAGATAACATTAGAAAGAATATTGATCTAGATTTTTAAAGAGGCCTTCTGACCGCCCTATCATCAAAGCAAAGCACACAGATTTCTGTCTTACTGCTGTAAAACAAGTTACCTAATGTAATTTCCTGAACCTTTTAAATCACATTTTAGATGACCATACGACTTAATTAGTGTCATTAACATTTCAAAGGAAATGAGAACACCGCCACGAAGCAAAAATTTGTCCGCAACAAAATCATCCAAATCATTAAAAATTTTATTTCGTTCGCTAATTTGTTTTAATAAACTCGCAACATCACCATCAACCAAAAAATAATTAGCTTAATTTTGAAACTTTTTCTCCCCCTCATACAAGAAAAACTGCTAACCGTCAACAGAACATATTGTGTATTGACATTTAGCTAGAATTATCCGAAAAATGCCCCGAGCAAGTGAAAATTGTTGTGAAAATGAAAATCAATAAAATCAAAAACGAAATAAAAGTTTTTGTTGATTTCCAAAACAACAAATTATTTTTTTGTACTTATTGCCTAAATTATGTTCTTTTAATAGTATGTCCTATACAAAAATAATGGGGTGTACAATAAAAAGTTTTTCATGATTTTCTTTGACCATCCTTTAATTTACGAGTATGTGTGTGTGTGTGCTACATACCAAAAATTTAATGACAACCAAAAACCAAATTTCTAATTTACGTTTATGTGTGTCAAAAAAAAATTCAAATTTAGCAACACCCTTTTTTCATTAACCCTTGAATTTATGCTTCAGTGTAGCTGTTTTGGTCTTTGCCGAGGATACGTATATCCTTTTGTATGTTTTATTTTTATGCTGATGGACATGAGATAATTTTCAACTTTGATTTCTTTATATAATTTTCAATTTACTTTTGGTCGGTATTTTAATATTTTTGTATGTGGCTCTTCAGTTAATCCTTATCTGTATACGAGTATAAAAGTATATTTATATTTAGAATCCTTGGAACATATCACAACCTTTATCAATCAAGATTTTTATGTATTTTACAGATTTTTGGTCGCTACGCTACATACGCGTGTGTTTATATTTGAATATTTATCAAGTCGAGTGGTCGCATGTTATTTTAAAATTATAGATCAAAGTGACGTGTAATTACGACGATATTTCCTTAGAGATACGTATCTAAATGAACTTTCTTGTGTTACTTACAGGTTCACTGATTCCATCACTGGATTACAAATCTAAATTAGGTAACGACTATAGAACGTATAGGTAACCTTCCAAGAACACGGTATTCGAAGAACACAAATACCCCTTTTCGCGTTGCATATTAAATAAATCAGGTCAAATTCTTGGATATGCAAACGATATTGTGATGCGTAACGACTTGGTCTGAAAATCAACAAGAGTCGAGTCTTCTACGCGCGAAAAAAGTCAACTATTTGAGTGGAACACGGGGCATGAAAAATCAAAAGGCAGGCGTCATATTCATCTTGGATACAGATGTTAGCAACATTGGAATAGAAGTAGTGTTATCACAGAAGCAAGATTGGAAAAAGGGAGTTGTCCCATATTATGGTCGATTTTCCTCTAAACCAGAGGAATATGGTGTGGTGATCGAAAATTTTTGTTTGCGAATTTCGAGAGTTCATAAATAGCTCTTAATAAAAGCAGTAATTGTGTTTCCAATTTTTCAAGGTGGTGAGGCCAGCTCAACAGTGGTAGAGAGAAGGTCAGGGGATTGATGAGTCAGTTGGACCAGTAAGGAAATGACTGATAGAAGACAGACAACTGCGTTGGCATGAAATTTCAGCTCAAAGCGTCACTATAGAAAGGGTGCAGTGGCACTCGCTGAGGATAGATCATGAGTTGCTACTATTCTGTGGATCGGTTAATGGCGCCTACAATAAACAGCAAACTATGCTATCATTCAATAGGATGCGAAAGGTTCTACTCGAAACATGGAAGATTCGTAGCATATTTAGGAATCAATATATTGGATAAAATAAGACACCGGTTTTATTGGGTCAATTGGCGTAAGGACGTTGAAGATTGGTATAGAGAGTGTGGTGTGTGTTGCAACTAAGGGATCGTAAGCGCGAACGAAAGGTAGAAAGCGGTAGTACAATGTTTTCGGACAAACGTCCGTATTTTCCAACTCAATTTTTCTGGACAGATGATTAGCCTTTCTTCTTCGCCTATAAACTATTTTTTTTAAAATTGATGACTCCATAAACAAATGCGTGATTGATGACTCCCTAAACAAACAAAAAAAGTTAGGGTCAAATTTTTTTTTTTTTGGTTTATACGCGATTAGTATCAAAATGCATTTTGGTAGAAAATAATCGCCTGAACAAATGTGAAGAATTTTACCCAAGTGAAATATGTCCCAAAAGAAAAATCCCAAATTTGTTGCATGCAATAAACGTTTAAAAATCAATGTGTTTGCAACAAGTTTCAAACAAAAGTTTGCAATAAAATAAAGCGTGTTTTGGTTCTCCCAAATTTACTTTATTGTTTTGTTTTTTTTTTTTTGTTGCATATTCTGCCAGAGCATGAGTAGCGACGGCTGAGAGTCATCGCTTACCCCAGTAATCGATCGGTTCGTGGATCCCGTTAAGAGAACGTATCACTAGCATTCTGAAAAACCTACCCACATGTCAATCTTTTGAACTTTGCAGAACTGATTTCTAATTTTAATCTTGTAAGAATAAATCCTGTGTATTTGTCTCTTAGAAGCTCACTCTTGTTATTAGCATTTTGAAAACTTACTTGTTGAGTAAACTGCTTGAGTATACTCTTGCAGATGGCTTTACATTCATATATCTCACTAACCATTGATCGTATCGAGCAATTTTTGAAAGGTGACATTTTATCTTGCGAAAAACATTAAAATCGGTGAAGTGAATAAAAAGTTACAACATTTTAAACATGGAGATAAATAATGAAAAAATTCGATATCTTTGGCAATTTTATTACAACAAAGGTAAAAACGCGACTAAGGCTTGCGAAGAAAATTGTGCTGTTTATGGGGAAGGTGGTTTATCAAAATCAGCAGCAAAGAGATGGTGCGCGCGCTTTTGTTCTGGAAATATGGATGTCAAAGATGTGCCTCACTCTGGTCGACCAACCACTGGAAAGTCAATGAAATCTTGCAGAAAATTGAAGAAGACCGGCATGTAACCAGTCATGCAATTGGTAAAGATCTAAATATTGATCACAAAAGAGTTTTAAGCTATTTGAAAATGGCTGGATACAAAAAAAAGTTGACGTTTGGGTACCCCGTGAATTAACAGTTATAAAATTTAATGGACCTGATTTCTATTTGCGAAACGCTGCTGAAACGGAACGAAATCGAGCCAATTTTTAAAGCGATTGATTACTGGTGATGAAAAGTGGATAAGTATACGACAACGTTGTACGAAAAAGCTCATGGACGAAACGAGGTGAAGCTTCCCAAACGGGATCAAAGCCAGTATTGACGCCAAGAAAGGTAATGCTGTGTGTTTGGTGGGATTGGGAAGGGATCGAGCGTTGTTCCGTATTGTCTGCATGGCGTAATTAATACATTGTCTACACGTGTAGACAATGTATGTTAATTTTTTACATAAAAAAATTTTATACAATTTTTAAATATAAATAATGCCTAATTAAAAATAATAGTAGCTTTCAAATCCAATTTTGATACAAAATGTGTTTAGATTTAATTTCAACCAAACATTTAGAATCAGCCTTTCCAATATTCAATAAATTTTATTTTTTTTTTTTTTTGAATAAATTTTAGATTTAAAAATTATTATGTTTACCTAAATTTATACAAAAAAAGAACAAATCAATTAAATCTTTTTCCTCTCAATAGCCGGCGAAAAATTCGAATAATATAGAGAATTTCAAAGCAAACTATATTCCGATTGGGGAAATTTCCACCGATTTCAAGAATACGGCCACAGTTCAGATTTTTTTACGTACAGAGTTTCCCTGGACGAACAACTGCCACTTACCAAAAGTTCAACAATTACTAATTGATAGAAAATGCCAAATATTTGTGCAATGATTCCACAATTGTTTGGCCTTGGATTGGAACCGCTCCTTGGAAATTTGGGTGAGAAATAGAGTTTGAAGCAGCAGAAAGTCTTCAATTAATTATGACCAAGCTACCATTCAGTCGGGTCACAATTTTTAGGCCTTTCTTATCTGCTGGTGTCGATTATGCTAAACCAATTTACCAAATTGGTGTATTTGACTTTACCAAGTCGTTCTCTAAAATTATAAATGACAACTGATCAAACTTCGTTTGAGCAAAACCGACCCCACACCTATGAATTATTCAGCGATGTAAATGTAATGCAAATTCTAATTTTATTGAACAGAACTAGATTACTCGGAAATTATATTCACCATGTGAGACCGCAGTAATGCCTACAAAATACCACTTAAAAAGAACATTGTCGGAGGCTCCACTGACCTATGGAGAAGAATATAACGCTTTTGACGCAGACTAACGCGATCTTCAACTCACCTATTTACATGACCTGGCGCCATTCATCTTAAATTGACCAATGATTACGATGGTAATATATACCACCAGAGATTGCGACAACAATTCTGGAAAAATGAGACCTTCTTTCGTAGGTTTGTGACATACCACATTCTTCTCTTTGATTTTTCGCATTATGATTCAGCGGGTTATCACCATTTCACCCATGTTTTGCAAATGTTGTACTGTTTGAAGTTTGCCTGCTCCTACGGGCGCCTTACACAAGACTCAAATGATGAGAAAAAAATATTGGTCTAGAAGTACGTCGCAATTTTGTTGAGATAAGCAAAAGAACAGTACCGGCACAAAATTGGCATTCAGCACTCCTGTTCTTCGAAAGAGAACATCATAGAACCGTACTTTTGACCATATTTTTGGTCAAAGCGGTGGCAGCGATGTGCCTTATCTTCAAGAAGGAAGACTGCTTGAAATGTGAACTATCGCACTATCGATATGGGTGGCTCAAGCTGAAGTAAAAATGATCATGCCATCACTATTTATGTATTTCTCAACCTACTTTTTGTATTAAGTTTCCTAGTTTTACCGACAAAGCAACAGCATAGTTTTGAAGACCTAGGGCATTGTATCGTTATTCGATTGTGCTTAAGGCATACAGGAAAATCAGGTTGCACTTGTAGTATAGTGGACCCTAATGCCAAACAATCATTAATTTAGATTATTCTGAATTCATCGACAATTTAACTTGGTCTTAAGTATTAAAATTAATACGGGCAATGCTAGTACATTTTCATTGTCATACGGTCAACTTATAACAAGCGCCTTTACTTATTATTCCAAAATACGCGTAAACGCACAACGCTGGTCTTTACTGTCAAGAACTAACGCGTTTAAGACAAGCAATTCAGTTAAAACGTCCAGAATTGATCAGCAGAAAGGGCGTTGTGTTCCATCATGATAACGCTAGACCACACACATAACTCATGACCCGGCAGAAACTGAGAAAGCTTGGCTAGGAAATTCTGATGCACCCACCATATAGTCCTGACCTTGCACCATCGGACTACCATTTGTTCCGGTCCATGCAGAACCATCTTAATGGTTTTATATTAAATTCAGAAGAGGCCCGCGAAAATGAGTTGTCTTGATTTTTCGCCTCTAAACCACAGAAGTTCAACAGTGATGGGATCATGGCTCTACCATAAAAACGGCAAAAGGTCATCGATGAAAATGGCACATATTTGGTTTAATAAAGTTCATTTGAAATAAGAAAATTCTTTGTTTCAATGTCACCCAAAAACGTGCACACATTTGTTGCATACAGCAAATTTGGAATTTTGTTTTTGTGACGTTATTTCATAAGCATAGAATTTTTCATTTTGTTTCAATACCTACTAGGTTTTTTAAATTTTATTTTTTTGTTTTTTCTATCCGTTTCGCTCAAGGCATGAATGAAAATATTTTTACATATCACGAGCCGCACTTGACTTTTGCTGCATGGAGCATATGGAAAGGCTAAATGTAAAGCAAATGCAATTCTATCTTTCACTACAGCCAATCATGAGATGGATGGTAGTTGAAAATATTTTGAACGCGTCTCGTGCCTAAAATGCTTTTTGCACTCGGCCTGAATGGTTTTGATTGATGAATGGTCACTAAAGTTTGCATCGTTTGGCCACTTACACATAAAAATTCCTGGGGAGCACCTCATTGCAAGAAAATGATATCATTTTCAGCAAACTTCGTTAGGTAATCGTCAGCTGAGGTTTGGTCAACACATTTTGTCATTTAGTCACTTATGTGTCTTTTTTATTGCGAACATACTAAATCAAAATGGCATTAATTCATTCGCTTATTTGGGAATTTCATTTTGCATAATGATCAATAACTCAAATTGGAATATACGATACGGATAAAATAAAATTCATAAATTGGCAATGCGTGAACGCACTATAGGAAATACTTGGCTCTTCATAGTCTTAAGGTGTGTGAATTAATTTTTAGACTTTTTTTATAAAGAAGAAATATTTATTAAAAGATAACGATTTTATCCAATATATTCACCATCGTTAGTTTTGACTTCCTGCCATCTCATGGGAAGTTTGTGGATTCCTCGTTTGAAGAAGCCTTCAACTTTCCCAGCTATCCAGCCATCGATCCAATTTCGCACTTCTCCGGTGTTTTGGAAGCGTACGTCAGCCAAACCTATTTGCATTGATCGAAACAAATGGTAGTCGGAAGGTGCGAGGTCTGGAGAATACGCAGGTTGTTCAAGCCGATCCCAACCGAGTTGCTCTACCTTATTTTGAGCGGATTTTGCACAATGTGGTCTGGCATTGTCATCATGAAACAAAACTGTATAGCTTTTGTTCGCTATTGCTGGCCGTTTTTCGTTTAATGCACGTGCTAAATTGTCCAGTTGGCGTCGGTAGCAATCACTTGTATTTCATTTGGATTTAACAGCTCATAATGCACCACACCTTTCTGGTCCCACCAAATACTCAGCATAACCTGGGTCGACGTAAGCTGCTTTACGTTTGGGGTTGTCGTAATAGACCCACTTTTTATCGCCAGTAACAATTTGATGTACTCTCAATTGATTTTCGGACAGTTGATGTGGGACCCATCTTCCTAGCTTTCGAATCTTTCTCATTGCGTGCAAATGAATGAGAAATGGTTGATCGGTCAATGTTTAACTGCATTGCAAGTTTTTTTTGCGTTTGACATGCATTTTGATCCAATAATGTTTGTAGTTCGGCATCTTCAAACTTTTTTGGCTGACCTGGCAGTTCTTTGTCTGTCAAGCCAAAATCACCACTTTGGAATCGATGAAACCAATTGAAACAGCTTGCTCTCGATGAAGCTTGGTTACCATAAGTAACAGAATAAGCAATCGGTGGGCTTCAGCGGCAGTTTTCTTGGAATCAAAGAGAAAAGAAGAACCCCTCGAAAAAACTCGAACTTATCACGAACCATTTTAAATCGATTACAACAAAAATGACGTAATATGAAAAATAACACTTTCTGCTCTGAATTAATTCACACACCCAATACTTTTACAAATCCAACATTCTAAATCGCCTGTTTATTTGTTATTGATGGTTGGTCTGCAGTTTGAAAATTTGGTAAAATTTCGAGTCTGGAATGTTGACCAATACTAGGTTAGGTTAGAGTGTTGACCAATACTAATAATGTTACAAAAATGTTGCTAATGATTACCTAGCGAAATTTGATGAAATCGGTATGATTTTCTTGCAATGAGGTTGCAACCCAGGAATTACTTTTCAAATTATTTTTTTTATTTATTTACCGCAAGTCACCAAACGATGAAAACTAGTGACCAATCCTGCCCAAACGATTTCAATCATCATGCTTAACAAAACCTTTGGATGGGGTAAGGCGGAAGTCAAATTAATTATTTTCATTAGAATAGTTTCGCGGTCGGCTTAGAAATATGGCACTCGGACTTATTAGCAAACATAATTTAAACATATAAATCACGTAAAATTGATGTCAAAATAATATTGCGCGTCTAATTTTCTCGCAAATCGATTAAAAATTCCACTTCCATATATAAAAAGCATTAGATACACGACCGAATTGCTTAATCCTCTTTACCATTTTAACTGTCTAAATTTATTTAATTGTGGGTGTCACATGTAATATATCGGTTGTATATCGGATACGTTTGGTTTATTTGAGCCTGAATGTCAATATTTTTAGTGTTATGTTCGAGTATATCAAAACCTTAATTCTAATTTATTTGAAAATGGAACATACGTCCCCCTACCATGATATACGGGCGTAGAAAGGATGAATAGCTAATTATTAGAAATGGGTGGTGTTTTGTCGATTAGAAAATTACATCGGATTAGACGAGGATTGTTTAACCCTAAACACTTGAAAGGGTTTAAATTGCGGGAGTAACATATGAAAGCATATCAATATTTACGGTAAACACAATTTAATTTAGATTAATCCGAAACAAAAGAAATTCAGGGAAATCATTTCGATGTTTATGACATTAAATTAAACATAATTATAAATGTTGTATTGATTGTCGATTAAAATGAAAACAAAAATGTTGGGTAACCGAATTCACATGTTAGGGGTATATAGATGTATCGATGTCACTCGGGATACCTAAGTCCATAAAATAAACCAATTCCAAAGAAATCATAAATATTTAGTTGACCTTTTATAGGTACGTGTTGCAACAATAAAAATGTTTATGTTTCAACATTACATGAAGCATGACTCTTCGAATAAACACCACAACCCATTATTTATGTGTGAATCGAATCGGTAACCAAAATCGTTATCTCTTACAGTGACAGTTGACTGATTTTTTTATTATCGTCTCAGCTATATACTATACTATATGTATGAGTATAGTCTAGTAGTAGTATACAATGTTGATGGGATAAATTGCAAAATAAAATTGGAAATCGGTTTTCTAAGAAATTCGATCTTGATTGAAAATTAGATAATTCTATACGAGTATGTATGTATATATTGAAAGGATGAACAAAATAGTCGTATAATCAATTTTATTGTTGTTGATTGTCGTTGAGGTATATGTCTCTTGAGGATATAATAATGTTATGTCGAGTGTGTGTGTGTGTGTGCGGGACGTTAGGTTTAGTTGATTTATTTCAAAATTAATAGCATTTTTTTTTTGACATAATTTACTTGAAAGTTGCGTCAAAATTTTAACGCAATTTAAATTTGTGTTGAAAACCAAATTATAAAACGACAGCTTGTATATTTCATCCGACACCTATTATAAAATATATACCTCTAATTGACTAAATTAGAGTAGAATAGGTTTGTATAGCCCTGATGATGTTACACTGATATGACATACTGCTACATAAAAAAACGAAGGAAATAAAAATACAACTAACGATCACAACAAAGGAAATCTAAGGACGGATATCCAAAAGCTGGAAAGCCGCCGTTAAGTAAATTTGAAATTTTAGGTTATTCTGGGATAGCCAGATATTATTTTTACATCGAGGTGAGGTTACCAAAACTCCGAAACCTTGGAAGTTTGGTTTCGAATTAATGAAATATTGAATTCTTTAATACTCCTATTATGAATTTCACTTACTCGTCGCCGGTCACTGCGAGTGAGAATCTTACATATCCTCACCTTCACCTTAAAATGATTTTTTTTCTACATGTTTTAACTTAATTTGCCAAAAATGCTTAAATTTGCATATGGTGTCGCCTAGACATTGTAGATGAGGATATGTGAGATTCTCACTCACAGTGAGAATCATAATACCAAACTTGAATTATTGTGACGTCTCTTGCTCTTCACGCGGTCACGAGTAATTGAAATTTATTATAGGGATATAAATTAAAAAATTTCGTTGTCTCATTAAACTGAACTGCAGTAACCAAACTACAAAAAATATTGAAAATACTTTTAACTTACATACAAAGTATAATCACACTGCCCTAGCGAATTATTATGTTTCGCTACGCAATTTTTAACTCCTTCGTACGTGGGTGATAGCCAGATATTATTTTTACGTCGAGTAAAAACCTACAAACAAATTCTATTTGAGCCTCTCTTTCTTGCCATGAGCCATCAAATTGGAGCAGTCAGATCGATCTTGTTCCGAATCAATTCAATTACAATTAATTTTATAGTAAGTTCTTAATGTAGAACAGTGTAAAAAATTAAATGTGATAACACTGACAACACGTAACCATATTTTGTTTAGTATTTTGTGGGATCTTGATCAGGAACTCACCCCAAGCAACATAAAGTCGGATGCAGAATCGCTGTTCGTCACTACCATGTTGAGTTACAATTTAAACCAAATTAACAGCATTGCAAATAATTTGGACAGATATTTAGATCTTGTCTTCACCAATGAAACGTGAACGACAACAACCACAAGTCTCTGGACATTGTGTTCAACATGACCCACTATGCGGCGAAAATATCAGAACTCCAGAATTATATCAAATACAACTTTAAGAAGGCAAACTACTGTGGTCTCGAAAGTTCAGAAATTTTTTGTCAGAAATTTTATGACATCATACATCGAGGATTTGATCTACATGTGCCTATTTTCAACAAAACTCCAAATACTAACCCTCCGTGGTTCGACGACCAGCTTACAAACCTTAAAAATCTTAAATGAAAAGCCTACACTGAGGAAATCAGATCTAGAAACAGACAAGATGGCATTCTTAAGGCAGAGCGAGAAGTTCGATACCTATTTCAAGCTAAAGTACAAGTCTTATTTGGCTCGCATTCAACACAAAATTAAATCAAATCCCAAACAATTCTGGAAATACTTCAGAACTAAACCTGAAACCGAAGGGTACCCTGCCACTATGGCATATAATAATAATTGTCGCACTTCGAATGCCAAAGAGATAGCAAACATGTTCGCCGATTTTTTTCAATCTGTATACCTGTATACCAATGAATAATACCCGATCCACTGACGAAACCAGCCATACAAATATCTCTATCACTCTTGACAACATTCTATCAGACTTTGGTGACGGATGACGGAGCCAGACGACATTCCTTCAGTTATGTTAAAAAGGTTTGCGAATATTTTGGTAAATCCGTTATTTAAGCTTCTCAATCATTTGAAAATTTCTAAGATAACACCAATTTTCAAATCCGGTAAACGAGATGATGTCACATTCTACAGAGGAATATCAACAACATCATCAATCCCTAAACTATTTGAACTGGTCGTATGCAATAGTTTTAAATCAACATTAATACATCATATATCTGTTAACCAGCATGGATTTATGCCATGTCGCTCTACTTCTTCCAGCTTGGTTGAATTCACTAACATTATAAACGAGATTGAGAAACATAACCAAGTTGATGTGGCATATACAGATTTCAGTAACGCATTTGACTCTATCGGTCATCATAAAGAACTCTAAAGTTTGTATACATTTCGATTTTCAATGGAATATATCAACTGGTTCAAGTCGTATTTAACAAGTCGCCAGCAATATGTAATAATAGGAAATAAGAAATCTAAAGTTATCAACGAGACTTCTGGTGTTCCCCAAGGATCTCACATTGGACCATGGCTTTTCATTGACAGCATAACGAACATAATAAAAAAAACTCAAATCTTATCATATTTGCCGATGACGTAAAAATGTTTCATACGATCAAACAAAATCGCGATTCCATCGAAACAAGAAGACCTCAATAGACTTAGTAGGTGATGTAACCAAAACTCATGGGATTTGAATATCAAAAAACGCAAAATTATGTCTTTTTATCGCAAACGGAATCCAATAATTATCGCATACAACATCAATGGCGTAGAAATTCAGAGGGTATACGAGATCACAGATTTGGGAGTCACCTTCGTTGAAAAAATTAGTTTTAACGCAGGCACATCGATGACTGTATTGCTAAAGCAAACTTCAAGGATACAAAAACGTTATGTTCACTATATTTCGCTTATGTAAGATCTGTGGAATACGCCGTAATCGTTTGGAATCCTTACCACAATGTTCACATCAAGAGAATCGAAGTCGCTTTGAAAGAGAGTATGGGGGGTATATCAGATATGCGTTGGATAAAATGGAAAAATAGTACCCGTTTGCTTTGTACAAAATTCAATCACTCTAGTTGCAAATAACTAAATAAATCGACCACGAAATGTTCCTCACTGCAAAAATAGATCCACCAGTAGACATTCTGATTCAGCAAAAGGATCAGATCCATTGGTATGTTATTTTCAACGGCGGTTTAAGGACAAAGCCAAAAATTGTAAAATAAATGCTCCCAATGGGGTGATTTTAAATCAAAAACTAAAAAAACTTCAACATCAAAGTTGGTGGTCCTACATCTAAAATTACAGACTTTATGCTATACCTGGCATTAATTTCGATTTCGAGATATTAATTTCGAGCTTCTTACAGCCCATTCATTTTAGCCGATGTATAGTGATGGCTCTTATAGGAGCCGATTTCCACAAATAACCGTTTAGTTGACCCACACTAAAATCACTACATCACATTGCATCTGGTCGCGAAGAAGAATGGTGAGGGCGGTCCACGCGATAATTACCGCGCCCTTATTAACATAACCATTCCAGATAGATAACCGGTACGTTATCTCCAGGATTTTATCCATCAGTTACGGGAATGTGCACTGTTTTCCACGATCTTAGTGCCGTAGGCGTTCCTACCACCAGATTCCATTCAATCTTTAACGGTCTGGATCGACTTGTAAGACCGTTGTTTTCTTGAAATTTACCAATGCAGATTTAGTAATCAACGTTGAAAAATGCCATTTCGGGAAAGATCAAATTCATTTTTTATTCATGAAATCAATGGAGCAGAAATTAAACCATCCTCTGCGTGTTAGCAATTTACTCAAATTCAACAAGGCAATCCTTTGCAATTACCATACAGGCAGCAAGAATAAATGATACTCGAATTATCAATTGGGCAGTGAAAGATATTGCTGCATTTGAATTCGCCAAAAAACAACTATAACTGAAGTTGTTATTTTAACGCACCAGCCACCCACAGCCGAGCTTGTAGTAATGGTAGGTGAGTACGACGAAGCCATTGGCCAATGCCTGGCAACTCCTACAGTTCTATCAATCGAAGTTAACGGAAATTCAATTAAACGTTTCCGTTATTTGATTAAGGGTCATAAGACATTACCACACATCAATTCCGATACTTGAATTACGTTGGTCAGCTTACAACCGATATAACAACACACATATTCGGGACGAAAAATTTTGCCGCAGATACACTGTCAAGAATCGATTCATTATTATTCGAGGCCTTAAACTTCGGAAATATAGAAGAAGCACAATCAGGAATTAAGAAATCTCTCATTAGCTTTCAATTCAAATTTGAGCATCTATTGTCACATCCCGACTGGATTACTGGGAAAAAATCACCCTGTGTTGTCTGGAGCAGTTTGCTATTAAATTACGCCCTCGGAATGGAAAAATTCAGCGAACTACATCTAGTAATCATCGGTTCATTACCAGAGTCAAAGGGACAGAATTACTGTGTAACCATTATAAACCGGTTTACTAGATGGGCAGAAGCTGTACCTGTTCCAGACATAAAAGTAGAAACTGTCGGCGACAAAGATCTCAGGTTTTGACAGATTTTGATAATCAACGATTTATCAAAAATTTTAGGGTTCAAACGTAAGAGAACAACCAATTATAATCCCAAATGCAATGGATTCATCGTGAGATGAATCGTACGCATATTCTGCCAGTGTTCTATTAGGTCTTTGCGCTACGTATCGCGAATATTTTAAAACCACTTATGTAAGCAGAATTTAATTTGGACAGCAGATCCGGATTCCTGGCCAGATGCTTGCAAAGTCAAAAATGGAACAAAATCAGTCAGAATTTGTCAATCAACTTAAGACACACTTCGAATTTATCCAACCATCTCCGTCATCTAGACATCACCAGGACAAAATATTCAACTCTATAATACTGCTCTACTAATACTCTCCTTTTGGAGATTTTATTTACACACAATACCATAAGGGCAATCAAATTTGATCTGCTCTGTAAAGTGTTGATGCATAATTGAGAATACCGAGTAGGCAAAATTTAAATTGGAGCGACAAAAAAATTTAAATAATTTTTGTATAAATAACAAACTTAAACAACTATTCCTGAAATGATTAGACCGCTAAGTGCCGACCACTTTGTCCGTTACATCAAAAGCTATTTTATACGTTTCAGAGTTTTCAGAAAATCAAGCGATATCATCAATAGATGAGCAAATCGATAAAATGCTGAAATGTAAAAAATTGAGCACTTAGAGAAATAAATCCCAAGTATGGATGTATGTCCATATATCATATGTCCTGATCGAAATTTCTACAGCCAGCATAAGAATTAATTTTCCGAATGGGTTTATTATCCAAACATATAACCACTTTTATTATGTTACCGTAAAAGATAGTAGTTTTTACATATTTCTGATTGAAAGTTGGTCGTAAACATCTGAATTATTAGCAGTCTGAACAATCAAAGCCGTTAGATAAAAAACCTGAACATTTTCATACATTTTTACACGTTTTTAAGGAGAAAATGGCGCAAAGTTAAAATTAGAGCCACACATATAATACTGCAAAACCTGTTTCCAAGCTGCATTATTAGGCTCGCAGAACACGTCTAACAGAACATTTTGTCTGCTGGAAGTGTTGAAAACAGGGTAAAAAATTACAAAAAAATTACAAAACGAAGAGATTCAAAACCTCTTAAAAAAATAAAAATTTCTGGTAATTTTTAATTCATTTTTTGAAAAAAATTAATTGGCAACTTAAATAATTTTGTGGCGCCCACATATAGAAAGGTTCCGCGCAAGGTCCTGCAGGAAAGACACGATAAGTTTTATTTAGTTTGTGGTGAGGCTTATTCGCGTATAATAAAGCTGAAGAATCTTGGGAATAACGCGTGTATCTTGTAAATTGTGGACTCATAAGGAATGCACTGAATTAGAAGCTACAAATGATCTTTACAGTTGCCATAATTGCGCAAAATAATTTTTTGTTTTTATTTCCGCTCTATTGCCATACTTTTATTACTAGTTCAAACAAGATGCCCAACAAATTGTTTGAATTTCTCGATTTTACTGTATTACTAGCCCAGTATGACCAATTGCAAATGTTTAATGTGTTATTGGTATAACACACGAATTTTTACGAGTAAGTCATAGATTAGCAAAAAAACCATTTAGATTCTCTAACTACGTTTTCATTATGTTGGTCATAACTTCCCGCTTAGCATCTTCATAATGCGACCATAACAAAAAATATTGTTCACTAGTCGATCGAGTTATTCCATTAAATTGATCAGAAGAGTAACATAAAAATTAAACAAAGTCAATTTAGAGCAGAATGTTCTGTCAGCAAATTTTTACTTGGCCATAACTTACAAAATAATTTGTCTTCTAAAATGTTAATTAAGTGCAAATCCTATCTGCTGTGACCTTATTATTTATGTCTACAACATCGGCCCACAAAACACTAATGTTCATAAATTCCAAATAAAAATAAATCACGGCGTTTTGTTTATCGTTTTATAGTTGGCCAAAGTTTAGTTATTTATAGTTTGTTGTAAATCCAAAATGATTGCATGGACGTGTCGAAATCTGTGGCCCCAATATATGATATAATTTCTAGTCCCAAATGAAATAAAAAAAAATCATTTAACATTTTATATCGCACATAATTCGTTATGTTTTCTTGAAAATTTCCCAACAGGTAGCTGTATAAAACATGTATACGAGTATAAAACAATATTTCCAAATACAAAACTAAATAACGACGAATGTTCGATATGGGAATTTGAACGTAAAAATTTCCCCGATCTAATCAAGTAAATAAATTACACAAGATAGCAAATAAATAAATAAATTAATTAATAAAACTTACATTTTTTGTGTACGTACGATTAAAACTCCAACAAATGAAAACTGGGAAACCTTTTTTTTTTGTGCTATTCAATAAGAAAATCACTTGGTCTAATCACTGAATATACACAACACTTTTTAGCCAAATCTTTCCACAAACAACTAAATCACTCAGTATAACACTTTTTTATAATTCGAAAAATTTCACTCAAAAATTTATTTTATTTATTTTTAGTACAAATAAAATTCCACTCGTTTAATTTTTTTTTTTTTTGTAATTTGTCTCGTGAATTCAAATCAAAAGTTTATGTACATTAATTTTCCACGTTTAACAATATTCAAACCGATCAAAAAATTAAAAATCACTCAAATTTAGCTCAAAAATTCGAATTTAACATTCACCACCACCGCAGCAGCAAAAAAAAATACTCAGAGGAACAACGAAAGCGATCAAAGACAAAACACAAAATTTTTACTTTTTATTCAACAAGTTGTTTTAAACAGTACGACGTCCTTTTAACAAATCGTATGAATTTTATATGCGTACGTCCTTTTAAACAATTTTCATTCCGTTTTCTGTATTCGGTGTGGTAATTTAGAATTTTGTTGTTGTTGCCACTTCGTTGTGCTGCGAAATGAATTTTCCCAATTCGAAAAAAAACCCGAATGTCGAGAAAAGTGTAACTTTTCATATTCTATTAAATACAAGTTGTATAGTGGGAGAGAGCGGTGTGCGGGGCAAGATGGGGAAAAGGTATTATTATACTTTGTGTGTGATAAGATGTGGAAAAATATCGGCGCAGTAGATGAAAATTTGTGTAACGAAAATGTATCTATGTGCGATGTACATTTAAGAAAATTTACGTATTGCTTGTTATTATCAGTTGGAGACGTTCTCGCAATGAATTTATCGCGCGCGCCTTATACTTGATGACGATGGTGACGATGATTTGATTTTGATTCTCGACGAGTGTAATAAAAAATTATTTGTATAATTAGCAAATAACGGTTTTATGAAAATATCTTAAATAGAAAATTATCTATTAATTATGTATGAGACAATTTTCTTTTATAATTTATGGACTGATGCGTGGTTTAATGTTATTATAATTAGATGGAGCAAGTTATTTTTATCGCGTAGGTCAAACTTTACGATTTTGGAGATGAGTCATTTTCTAAGTGAAATATTTGCAATTTTATAATCTAATCAATTTTTCAATCCAGTTTATAATCATTTTTAATTTATTACAGTAATATTAAGATCCTTTGATTTTTAATTTTTGTATAAAGAATTTTGTAGATTCTGGACCAATGAATAAGAGAAAATTAAAGCATTGGGTTTTGTGACAAAATCGTTTGATTGCTTTAGCAACTTCATTCCGTTAAAAAATCACAATCACAGAATTGTCTGGTGAACTATGAAGTTCATCTTTTCGAAACTTCTGTTGTGCAGCAGTAAAACGGAAAATTGCGATAACACATTACTTAGTGTCCTATCTTTGTATCATTTGTGAAACACAAAGTGTGAAGAACTCGGCTCTGAATTCTACCATACGAGATTTCTGGGTACTATCTTGGTCAGTCAGAAACGCCATTGAGAAAAGAAAAGATCCGTAACGGAGCTCGTACACTCACCCAATTCTGGCTTAGTAAGAATTACAATTTGATTCTCAAAGAATAGAATCAAATAATAGCCACCTTTGAAGATATATTAACGGATATGAGCTTGTAAAACATATCTTATGTAACTACAGGTTTTCCAGCTACACCTTCCATCTTTCACAAGGTGTTGTCTGCTGGAAATACTGGATAACCTCGAGAAATCCACTTACTATTAGCCTTGAACTTAAAACCGATGTGACCATATACCAATATGAAAGATCGTAACATTACCCCCACCTAAGCCTGTTCGCTTCGAACAAGATCCAAATTACTAATTAATTCAGTCCGTACAGCACCAAAAAATTTAACTTTCCTCTTTCCGCCATCGCTTGAAGCCATCCAAACTCACAAACTTTTCTAAAGCCTTTGACTCCATCAGTCATTATAAAACCTTAGAATGCTTGAACAAATTTGGGTTATGCAGTCCGTTTGTAACCTGGTTTAAATCATACTTAAGCAACCGCTCTCAATACATCAAATTAATCTCAACCACCGTCGGCGTGCCTCAAAACTCCGATACACCGAAATAATTCATATTCAAAGGTCTTCATGTCTGGGTTATTAAACGGTAGACTGCGGATATAGAAGATATTAAGACGTGCATGCCGCTCGTTCTCCACACGGCTTTTGTTCAATCTTAAGAGATATGTTCCACATACTGTGTTTTTTTTGTTTTTTTTTGTATTAAGGATACGTCACTGAGCATGAGATACAATTAAAAAGTGGACGAGAAAAACCTTTTCCTCAATTATATAAAGTACTAAAAAGTTTATACGATACAAAGTACTAAAAATTATGCCAGCCGCCTGTCAAGGAATGTATTCCTTGACATTTGATAGGATTTGTTTGGTAACTTGTTTTGAGGAGTTTGTTAAGTTGATGTAGGCCAAGTACTCGGGCCTTACTCGAGGTTAGTTTTTGTTTTTGGATAGGAATGTAGGAAGGAAAGTTACCTCAATTTATTTGAGTGGCAATTATGTCGTTGTCTTGATCGCACTTGATCAATTTGGCTACTGACCGTTTCAGCGTACTTGGTGCGGTTTTAAGTGTGACAACGCGAACAATTCCGTCTTCGCCTGGATGTACGTCTAGGACACGTCTCAATGGCCAACTAAGTGGCGGTGTTGCTTCGTCCTTGACGTCGTTGATATGCAAGTTTGCTTGATTTTGGGGTTTCCACTTTCGGCGTTGTTGCAGAATATGTACATAAGTACTCTTCTGGAATGGCCAGTAGTGCGGGTGTGCAAGTAGAAAAGCGCCGGTGTCAAAACAAAGAGAGCGCTTTCGTCGTCGTCTGTGGGAGTGAGCGAGTGGTAGTTTAGTATCGCTTCGATCTGAGTGATGATTGTTGACATCTCTTCATTTGTTAATTTGGAATTGCCAATTGCCCGAATTAAATGGTGCCTGGACTTGATGGTGGATTGAATTTCCATTCGATCTTGTGTTCTGTACTGAAGGCCAGGATGTTGGCGTTTGTGTAGTGCGGAATAATTGTTGCTGCATCTCGGATAATTTTCTTTTGGCCCCCACGAAATTAGTAACATTGTCAGAGTACATGACGGCGGGCACACTTCTTCTACTTACGAATCGTTTGAACGCTCTGACAAATGACTCGCTTGATAGGTCGCTAACCAGCTCCAAATGAACTGCCTTAACTGTTATGCAGGCGACGATCCACGTCCCTTCTTAGTTATGGTTTGGATTTATACCAGCAAAGTTAACTCCGGTCTAGTTGAAAGCCCGAAACGATAATGTTCTTTCCGCTGGTAGATTGCCGATCATTGAACCTGATGGTTGGCTCCTTAATCTACGACATATAAAACAACTATTAGTGATTTTTCGTACCATTTTTGTGGTTTGCGCAGATAGGTTACAATTATGGTACTCAGGATATGAGATGGTGGCAAAATGATTGAATGTCTTTGTTAATATGAGCAAGCCGCCTCGTTTAGTCGACCACCTACTCGTAGAACATCATTGTCATCCAGAAATAGAGCTAGTGATGACAACTTTCCTTTGGAAACTTGCTTCTTAGGAGGCGGAGTACGAATTTCGTCCTGGAATTCGTCATGCTGTGCCCATTTGCAGCGATACTCCTCAGCTTTACGTAGTTCTTCAGAAGTTAGCCTGATACCTGCGAGTGTTGAGTGTAGTTGCCCGATTTCTGGTAAATTTATCCCCTTTTTTGCGACAGTTGATGAAAAACTTGTAGCAGTAGCTCAAAATCCGCTTGATTTGATTGTACGACGAATGCCGCTTTGTCAATTCGTCAAATAAACACGGATAAACCTGTATTGTGTGACATTTGATTAATTCAGGTGGATCAATAACCTCTGCAAATGATTTAATTGTTGTTTGTGACCAGGTCTCTATTGTTTGTACCATGCCACCATAGTTTATGATTGATGAGTTCCTTGGAGACACAATCGGCAGGATTATCTGCAGATTGGACGGTGACCCCAAATAGCGTTGGAAATTTTTTCGAGAATTTGAGCGCTTCTATTGCCGACAAAGACTGGCAGATCACAAGGATGTTTGGTCAGACAGTGAAGAACAATTTCGGAGTCCGAAAAACGCAAAAATGGCTGCATTTTTCACGCTGAAGCGCCTTACTATAACAACTTTGATTAGTTTAGATAGAAGACGAGCTCCAGAGAGTTCTATCCGAGGTACTATCAACCTTGAATTTAAAATTGGAGCGACTTTGGTTTTTGTAGCTATGAGATTACTATGCACATTACCATCGCAATCTGTGTCGTGGCTGTACGCTACTGCCGAATATGCTAATATCCTAATATCTTCAATCGCCATTAATGTGTCGTGTATTACTTTCCATTTCTTTGTGGATTCCGATGGAAGCTCGTCGTCCCAGCCAAAGTGTAGTATCCAGAGCTGCTGGAAAAGGGTTTTTACAGTTATCGTTACTGGTGATAACCATCCCAATGGGTCGAAAAGGTGGGAAGCATCTGACAGGAGCCGACATTTTGTGAAACTTTTAGGAGGTTCTGACATATTAACTTTAAACCAAAACAGTCGTTGTGCGTATCCCAGCGCAGTCCCAAGATCATGTGATCCGATTCCTCGTACAACGTTGTCTTGTTCGCTAGGTATAGATTCTGTAGTGAATTAGATGCCCATTTGTGAATCGAAAATCCTCCAGTTTTTAGAATATTTATGATGTTGTTAGCTAGAACTTGTATGGTGTCACTGCCAGTCAGGTCGAACGTCTATTGTCTACGTATAGATCATTCATCAGGGCGTTGGATGCCGTGGCAAAACTCGCTCTATTCTCTAATCCAAGTTGATGAAGGTGAGGATCATCACGCCACACTATTCGCTAATATTTGCTGTCTTCATGTGCAATTCGAATTTGTCGATACTTTCGTGTGACATCGGTCGTGAATGCTATTTGATGTAATCTGAATCGCATGTTTATATCAATAAGATTGGATTGAATAGTCGATCCGACTAGTAGCTTGTCATTAAGTGAAATGGATGGTGCGGTTTTCGCAGAGCCGTCGAAAACTATGCGTATACCTTCGTTGTTTTGCTTTCCGGCTTAATCACAGGGTGATGAGGTATATAAAAATGTTCAGTTTTTAAATCCAGATTTTTCGCGTCAATTTCCTCCATGTGATTTAAATTTAGGTACTCGTGCATAGCTCGCTTGTATTCCTTGTTTTAAGTTTAACCACGTTGTAGACGGCGTTCGATGGAGTGAAATCGGGAAACTTCTAGACTAGGCGAATTCGCTAAAAACGATAATCTTACGATGAATTTTCTGCATCTGGTGCTCTTGTATGCGATGTGGCGAATAGATCGGAATTATCGGATTTTTATCGAGCTCCCAAAATTTACGCAGGCTCTCATCCACATTGAACTCTGCGTGAAGACTAATGCTATTTTGTTTACTGGTCGAGTTTTCTCCAGAAACTATCCAGCCGAGTGCAGTATTTTGAGCTTTTAAGTCGTTTGGTCCTACCACACAGCCAGGTCGCAAAAGTCTGAAGCATTGAGCCGCACCCATTATTATGTCATTATCATGGTAAACAGAGTCCAGTGGATCCGAAAGCGTTAGCGAGTTGATTTCGATTTACTCAAGATATTTTCGCTCAATCTAGACAGCCGTGACGTAAGTCGTTTTAGAATTACGACTTGAACTTCCATAGTGGTCGTTTTCGAAATGAGGGATTAGCCTTATATCAGTGCATCCTCTTGACACAGCTTCTGATGTGACGCCCTCTACTTGCAGACGTTGTGCACAGGTTTCGGTCATAAGACAGCCGGTAGAACCCGAATCTAAAAGTATTCGATAGAAATGTTGGTTGCCATATTTGTCTACTACTCTTACTAATGCGGTCGGTAACAAAGACTCCTAATGTGAATTGAGTTGCACACCATTGCATTTGCCTAATGAGAGGTACTGCCAGAGTCTCTAGCGTATTTTTGTTCTGAGCTCGTGTTTTTCTCTACCTTTACTTCAGCTGGCCGACCAGATTTGCATATTTGTCTGTCCAACCCCTGGGAGTCATGCAAAAGAGTGTGATGCTTCCGATAGCAAATGAAGCATCGATGTCGAGACCGACCATATTCGGAGCTGTGTCCGCTGAACATACAGTAGTAACAGATTCTGGCATAACTCGCGAAAGTTCTCGCATTCGTGAAGCAAATGTGTTGGCGTACACTTCAAGCAGGGAAGGGAATTGATAGTTTCTGATCTTTAGTGTTGGCAGTTATTCCCTTGTCGCTAGTGTTTGTATGAAATGATGATGATCTTGCTATCTTGCAGCATCGTACATCGCTTTTCAAGGAATTGGATGAAGTTTTCGAAATTAAGGTATGGATCGTCGATCGTGTTCTCTGCCCATTTCCGCTGAATTGTATCATTCATCTTTTACAATAAAATATGTATTAACCAAGGATCTCTCGTTTGGACCTTTATCCCTAATACATTAAGTCCGTGAATGGCCTCTTCCGACGTATCACACACGTTTCTAATACCAGCAGCAGAACCATTAGCAGCCGAAAGAATCCTCATGAATCTCTCAATAAGTGATTTGTAGACTTGATCTGGCTTGTCAAATCGCTTACAAAGCTTTTGGTATGCTTCCTCATAATTTTCGGGAGTGAGCGGAACGTGTATGATTGGTTTGCTTCAGGAGTCCCTTCAAATACAGAAATTTGTGGATGTCCGTTGGATGGATTGTCCGGATGGATTGTTGTGAACCGCCGTATCGGATAGGTGTTTAAAAGTGTGAAACTCGTCATAGTTATTTCCATCGAATGAAGGAATTTGATGTTTTCCTCCTTGAGTGTTGCGTTGAAGCTTGTGTGTTTCATAGATTCCAAAATTTCTTTCTGATAGTTGGAGAATGACGTCATTGTTGCAGTCATTTGCGCCTGCAGTGCTTGTAGGATTGAATTTTGACCGGAAACCGCCTTTCGAATAATTCCCTTTATTTTGATACAGCGAGGGAAAAACCCGTCGATTTCCGTTAAGAGTGTCATCTAGGGCGACTATTTGCGCATCGTATTCCTTAAATTCGACATGTGCTTTCTCCAATAATTCAAAGTGCACATACAATTCCTCGGCTGCTAAATCATTAAAAGTACGATCAGCAGTAATTTTTTCGATACGCGTCAATACGCGCAAATCCTCGTTTCCGCTTTAATTCCGGAATTTCCTTGATGATAAATTTACGTGATACTCTGCACTAACACCCTATGTAGGTACATAGTGTTAAAACAATTTGATTTTGAAACTTAAATTTGTTCGTAGCGATTCAATCCCGTTAAATTAGCGAAACGCTCGATGATTTGATTGTTAACACACTTCCAAAGGTTTGAAATTAATACGTTAGTAGATAATTTTCACTTCACAGTAACACCATACACTTCTAGAATTTATTAGGACTGTTCGATTTTGAGAAGACACCTGTGTTCTTATTAGAACCTTGAGTTTTGAAAACACAAATTTATGGGTTATGAATGAGCATCGAAAATGTGCTTATCTTAGATTTTAAGAAATTAACGGTTCAAAGATTTTGAACTTACGGTTTATCAAAAATGTACCGAGGCTGGTAAACTTCGTGGTCGTGTGATGCTGTTGATTGCAATCTGCGTTCTATTCCAATTAAGTTAGCGAAGCGCCCGATGCTTTTTGTTGCTTAGCACACTTCCCAACCACGTTCCTGGTTTTAATGTGATGTAACCGTTATCGTTGTTTAGCGACAAAATTAGATTGCGACAAAATTACCAATTGCAAAGTAGCGCGATTCAATCCCGTTAAATAGCGAAACGCTTGACATTTTTAACAGTTGTTAATGAGTATCCAATTTTATCCCGGGTTTCGGCACCAATGTTTTTTTTTTATTTTATATAAAAATACTCACTTTTAACTTTATTTTTTTTATTTTTTTTTTTTTTTTTTTTTTTTTTATTAAGATGACGTTACCTCACTAAGTATGAGATACAATTAAAAAGTGGACGAGCAACACCCCTATTCCTCAATTATATAAAGTACTAAAAAGTTTATACAATACAAAGTACTAAAAATAATACCAAAATTATACGAATGCGTAAACATACTTCCTAGCTGCGGTATTTTCCAACATTCAAAAACCATGTTGATCTTCCGTTCAGGATTCTGATTTTTGCAACTTTTACACAAATCTCTTATCCGTCCATGGGCCGTTGCGATACACATAGCACCCTAACGAAACTGGAAGTTTTATTTTTTGAAATTCTTGTCAGCTTCAATACAATATGTCAGTTATTGTCGTTTATAATGCTATGCCATTATCACCAATGTGGAATTAAATGAAAATTTATTAAGTTGTCACCAAACCTCCAGTAATAACTATAATTACTTTCAACTCATTCTCTCTATCCTCGATCATAATTGCAGACAAATTGCTAAGACAACTTGATCTAAATTTGTCCTCAAGAAAGTTATGCCGTAATATTTGCAAAATTGTATTTCCAAAAAAATTTTATAATCTCAGTCCTGCCAAATGTTATTATTTAACGAACGTCTCCTTCTCAACTAAATGATCAATTTGTATGCTGTGTAAGCGGAAGTTTACCAACAGAAAATAATGGGTTACGCTACTTACCACAAGAGGCAGCACTATCACAAGAAAGATTTTATATTAACCCATGAAAATACTTTATTATTTTTATGTATTCTTTCAATAATTATTTTTCTCTTGCCTTCATATAAACCAAACATTCATCTTTATTATTTTCTAATTGGTTTGACTCTATATTTAGAACTATTCGTTGATTTAGAGGAGCTCGACATTTAAGAAGTGTTTGTACAACTTTCGTTCAATGGAATTGATTAGTCTCATTCGGTTCAATTTCCTCTTCCAAATATTGAACAACATTCGTAATTTAACATGGTCAATATCATGTGGAGTATCTAGGTAATAGATAACATTATTATAAAAAGCGGTCAATTATCAGCGGGGAAATAATTCGGTAAATAGTGGTTGTGTTCCGATGTACGATCAATTTAAATAATGATGTAACAAGAATGTTCTTGTATGATCATTTTGGTACAATCATATAGATCTACTAACATTCTTTGTTTTTGACAGTAGGCATATGATATAGGTCCGTCTTACTGTTACTGTTCATCTTAGAGTATTCTTACTGTAATCAATCTTCTTATGTAAGTAAATTTCAGTAGATATTCCACCTGTTAACCACAATGTCAATGTATATCCATTCAACAAGACAAGTTCAACATGCACACCCTAATCAAAATCAAATAAATATTATAATTTAATTCCAAAGGCATTTATATTAAACCGTTATCCAGTGAAATGCAGGTTTTTAATTAAAAAAAACCATCAAAATTCTGTAATTAAAACGTGAAGTGAATACGTAATGAATCCGCCATTTTTATAATTTCAAACCAAAAATTTGTTTGTTGCATTGTGTTGGATATGTTGCAAAATAAAAGACGTAGAAAAATTAATTTGATGCCAACTCACAAATAAAAAAGGTTTTTTATACTATTGAGCAAATTCATTGTGAAAAATCTATTCAAATTGGGAAACAATCTTAATTTTAGTACATATACAAATGCGGTATTTGTAAGGCTCTTGCGTTAAATTTTCTAAAATCTACTAGTCGATACTAGGGACCACCCTAATCCGAAAGAATAGAGCTAATGTCAACTAAACGATTTTGCTCAGCATATTAAGCAACATAATATGGCGTCATTTGTTTGTGTCAAACGTGAAAATTTTACATAAAAATTAATTTTTATGCCAAACTATTGTATTATAACAAATATTTTATCAAAATAACTTTTAAATAAATCTAGTTTCGTGTATAAATCTAAGTGTATATAGTGTTTAGTTGGTAGCATTTACAGAAAATCTTCAAGATCGCAAGAAAAATTCCGCATTCGCGATTTGTTATGAAATAAAAATGTCTGCTGGAAATTCATCCAGCACTAGCCCCAGCAATACAAATTCGAGTACCCAGAATAATACAAATAGCGCGTCGCATAACAATAATTCTAGTGATAATTCGAGTAATGGCTCCGTGCAAAATTCTGGAAATGTCAAATCGCGACCCGGTCGACCACGTAGCACATATCATCCATCGACTTGTACGTGGTGTGGTGAATCGAAGACCCCGTTAAAATATGTGTTGCCCACACAAAATGGCAAAAAAGAATTCTGTTCGGAGACCTGCATCGCTGAATTCCGTAAAGCCCATTCTAAGGGGGCGTGCATCGAATGTGATAACGTTATATGTAGTAGTAGTGCCCCAAATCGGGAATTCTGTTCAACATTTTGTATGAATAAAAACCAAAAAAAGAAATCAAACTCTGTGTCCCGGCATAATAACAATAATAATATAAATAGTGTTAGTAATAATAATCATAATAATAGTGGAAATCACGGCACATCCAACAATCCTGCAACGTCACGCTTACAACATTCAACCGCATCACCAGCATCATCATCTAGCCCTTCGGGCCCCTTCCAATATGAAAGCTTTCACGTCTTCAATTGGGATAACTATTTAAAGGTAAGTTATAAAATTGTTTTATATTCTTAAACTCCTTAATTCTACACTTTAATCGCTTTCGGAAAATAATTCTTTTCTATTGATATTTTTTATAAAACTTCAATGTGATTAATTTATGGTTTTCTTATATCAAATAGTTTGTTTATTAAGGCTTCAGGCTAATTCGAATTACTCGATACTTTTTAAATTACATACTTTCCCGCCAAATTTTTGGTGATGACGTCAGTATTTTTGTACCAAATTCCAATTGGGTTCTATTATCTTAATTATGTTACTAACCATTATATCATTTCCTTGGCAGGAAACTGGCAGCATAGCCGCACCAAATGACTGTTTCAAACAAGCACCAAATCCACCAGTTAACGAATTTAAGATAGGAATGAAACTTGAAGCTCTGGATCCTCGTAACGTAACATCAACGTGTATTGCCACAGTGGTTGGTGTTCTGGGGTCTCGCCTCCGCTTACGGCTCGACGGTAGCGATAATACCAACGATTTTTGGCGCCTTGTCGACTCGAATGAAATTCATCCAATTGGTCACTGTGAAAAAAATGGAGGAATGCTACAACCACCGCTGGGATTCCGTATGAATGCCAGTAGTTGGCCAACATTTTTATGTAAAACATTAAATGGCGCGACTATGGCACCTGAAGAAATCTTCCAACCGGAACCACCAACCCCTAGAAATAATCTATTTCAGGTAGGACAAAAGCTCGAGGCGGTAGATAAAAAAAATCCGCAGTTGATCTGCTGTGCAACCGTTGATGCGGTGAAAGACGATCAAATACATGTGACGTTCGATGGATGGCGCGGAGCCTTCGATTACTGGTGTCGTTACGATTCGCGGGATATTTTTCCGGTACGATGGTGTACGAAAAGTTGTCATCCTATGCAACCACCTGGGCGAAAATCAAAAATCGAATCACATTCATCTTCAACGCCGAAACAAAAATCACGAGGGTCTGTGACCCCAACTGACACCGATGCAATGGTACCTGCAACACCAGTTACAGCACATTTTCATATACGCTGTAGAGGTGGCCCTCTAATAAATAGTTCTAAATTACCATCGATGGTGACCGCACCATCTCATCAAACGCTTGCCAAATTATGCCTTCAAGAAATGCTTGCCGCGAGCACGGACACGGCACAATTATCCCCATTACTATTCGATTTGGATGGTGAGGTGCATATTGTAACGGCGGCAGGGAAAAATTTCACGGTAAAAATTCCAGCGTTCCTCAAACAAAAAGGCAATAAAGGCTTAGCCGTTTTTATCGAACAAATGTGTTCCGTTTGTATTGCATGCCCTCGGCTAATAACATTGGAACCGGGCCCAGAAATTTGCGATCAATGTGCGACGGTGCAGTCATCACAGAAACGACAAATTAAATTAGAACAAAATCCGGTCGTGAGCCCGAAACGAAAACCAATTCCTGAACAAGAAACAGCAACATCGACTACACCTAGTGAATCACCGCCAGTACCTTCGTCATCTACGGGTAAGTATAAATCTTATTAAATTCGGACATAAGTAAACTCAACAATCTAACCTATTTAGGGACCCCTTCAACGCCGGTTTCTTCAGCAACAGGGCAAACAACACCGCCACCATATATTCAACCAAAAGGACAACCAAGCGAATGGTCAATCGAAGAAGTTATTCAATTTATTGCGATTACAGATCCTGCGCTTGCCATTCACGCTGATCTGTTTCGAAAACATGTGAGTTACTCTCGTAATGCTCTCTGCATTAAGGCATCCCACTTAATAATTTCTTTCTAATTTCACAGGAGATCGATGGTAAAGCATTGCTCCTGTTAAATTCCGAGATGATGATGCGTTACATGGATCTAAAATTAGGACCCGCGCTCAAAATATGCAATCTAGTTAGCAGGATTAAGGGGCGCCGTCACAATATGTCGCTGTGAATTTGTTATATTTTATTGATTAATTTTTACAATTCTCATTTAGATTTTTTTTTTATTTTAATTTCCGAATTTTCATTTTATTTCTGTTATATGGTGTTAGGCGACCATAAACCGTGTTGATTTTTGTACCGTCAACGTGCGTGACTGTACAGAGAGATAGAAAACTCCACATAAAGTTACATAATATTCCTTATTATTATTGTTTAGATTATTGACTGTATAACTAATTAATTAATTTAATTAAAAAAGAAAACTAAAAAAAAATATTGGTATATTTTCAAAATATAGAGTTTTTATTTTATTTTGAAACAAGGTATCAAACAGAAAACATGGGTCTGAATATTTAACCTTTACTCTAGTTACGACCATACTTACATTAAAAGGCAGTTTGGGCTGATGGCATCCAGTAACAATCAAAAGGAAGGAAAATTCTAAGCCAGCATTTGAATTCACCCGTTCATGAAACAGTAAATCCTCGCTTTCCTACTTTGAAATGCAATGAATCTATGATAAACTGGTTTAAATAAAAACATAAAAGACTTGAGATAGCGTCTTACCTGTTGCGCGTAATAACCGGGCTTTCTAGCGATTTATCATTTTTTTCTCGTTGCGCTTGCCATGAAAACCCATTTGCACTGGATTGCTTTACGATCAGGGCGCAAATCTGTAAGTGGCCAAGTCCCATTTTCAATTAACGAACGATACCCCGATAATTGAACGCGTAACATGACCTACACAAAATCATTTCTATTCGTCAGATACTTACTATTTTCCCAACCAGATACGGTTGCAGAAAGCGAAATATCATTTTTTCCTTGAATGTAACTTGTTCTTTTTGACAAAAACTTTCGCTAAACTTGACCATTATTCCCTTGTCAAATAATTGACTGAAAGACAATGAGTGTGTGCAAAGAGCCGGCACGAATAGAACGTTGAAATACGGAATCGTTGTATTCACTGTACGAGTATGCACTTGAAGCCGAACATTACCTAACAATTCAGCTTTCAATTTGCTATTCATTTTTGCTTTTAATCTCCCAAATGACAACTGAATCTCCCAAATGACAACTGAATCTCCCAAATGACGCAGCAAAACTGACTCATTGTGTTTTTTGCAACTGTATTTATACGCCGATCAAATATTCTAAATTCGCCTGGATTTATTCTAAATGGTTCTATTCTAGACTACTATAATCTGTTACAAAAATTACCTTTAATGCTACTACTACACCCCAGGTGTCACCAATCACACAAAAAATATATTAGTTCTAAACCTCAAATAAACAATTTTTGTAGAATAAATGTCCCGCCAATGCCGAATTATTTGCCCATCAAACCAATAGGTGAGATCGTCACATTATAATGTTACGTATTTGCCCTAACAAATCCGGTTCGTATCATTGGATTGTGAATACAGATAGCTACATTCCATGAGCGGCACGTCATCATTGTTTCCAAACTTAAAGGCTCATGTAACCAGAGCTTAAAATAAACATCCGTATATTAAATTATAGGGCAGGAAATATAAGAACGATTGTCATGAAATCAATATAACCTTTTTCTTTAAATATATTCTTTTTATAAATTAATAAATTTAATTTAATCTCTTTCTGTTTCATATTTCATATAATGTAAATTTGAAGATAAAGATTTTGTTTTCCATAATATTTTGCTTAATAAACAATTTCGCATTCCACTGTTTACACAGGGAATGCTACTAGTATTTAAACCAAATATTATTTTCAAACCTTAGCATTGTTATAATCAATCTTAGTGAATAAACACAACAAAGAACACTTCAATAAAAATAAATTTGTTATTGGTCTATTTATTTAAAATCCACGATTGCGAATTTAAACACTTACGCAAAACCCATAACTAGATATAGAATTTGACTATTACAACACCATTCGCGTAATTTACACCACTTTCAGAATATTCCCGAAATTACTGGAAATAATGTCTTACACATCTACACGACCGCAATAATACTTACTCCACTGAAATGTTCCCGAAAGGTTCACAGAATAATCTTCCCAAAAGAAAACCTCTTACACTAAAACACGTGGTTCGTTTTCCCGCCCTTCTTTACTCAATTACTGCCAAATCGAAGACGTACGGCTATATGACCGATTTAAGTTACCACCTCCGCATTGCATAGCTCCACGCCAGCCTATAGTACCTATAGCACATGAAAGATGGGTCGGCCTATGAGTTTTGCACGCCGATACAGGGTAGTATTTGTGCTCGTTTTAATCACAGATCGTAATCTGTTGATGAAGATTTCCTTTTGCATCCTACCCCTATCGCGATTCGAACCCGGTACCGCCCCTCTTGATCCAAACGCCAAAGCTTTAACCACTGTGCCATTTGGCCGGTAATTTCCACAATTGTTTATTATTCCGCTATTTACCATTTACAATTATGGTCCATTTAACATTACTTATTAAATTCCTGCTACTCAGTTTTCCCATGACTCACCCATTGTGTTCATTGCACTCGTATTTATGTACCGCACTGAAAATCAAAATGGGCGAAACATTTATTCTACATAAATTGCTCATTTAAGGTTTAGAACATTACTAATTTTTGAAATTAGTTAGATGTCACTAATCTAAGATTAAAGAAGTAACGTTACAGACAATTTTATAGTCACGAATGTTGGATACTAATACATACTAATCAATTTATACCAATTTTTCTGCTTAAAATTTGCAGGTGCTCCGCGGTAATTCAAAACGCGTCAATGGAACACACTCGACAATAATAGTTTTTAATTTCACAAATTTGTTTATTTATATTTGTAATTTATAACGACGAATGTGCGTTAGTCAGGTCAGGGCTGAAAGTTACTTCTCTTAGGCGCGCGATCGTTTTTGTCTCGTTCTTAAGATTTGGCACCGTTTCGGAGTTTGAAACTGCAGTTTGTTCAGTACCCCACAACGGGCTAGTCGCAATATCCGGTGTATTATTTTGTGATTCGAGTAATTCTGTACTTTCAACAAAACAGAGCTTAAGTCTGTCTATAGACACTCTAATTTGCTTGCCCTTATATTCAACGACGAAATTCTTTTCAGCCCGACTAACTACTGCTAACGGACCTTCATATGGTGACGATTTTCGCACCGCGTCAGGCCGTAATAACACATGAGAACAAGAGCCTAATGCCTTAAAAACGAATCCCTGATCTTTGGATGTATGTCGAGTAGGTGGAACATATCTCATTGAAATGATTTCTAAGTGACTTAACAAAATCGGTTTTACAATTTGAGGATCTTAGTGTCCCCAACCATTTGTCCTGGAATACGCAATGCTGTACCATAAAGAAGTTCCGCCGATGTCGTACTAAATTCTTCGCGAAAAGCTGTTCGAAGCCCCACTAAAATAGTGGGAAGCGAACGTGTCCAATCTGGTCTGTTCCGGCTCATAATAGCAGCTTTCAAGATCCGGTGCCACCTCTCCATGAATCCATTAGCCTTTGGGTTATAACTGGTTGTCCTTTTCCTTACAAACCCCAACAACTAGGAGAGCTCTGCAAAAAGTTCTGACTCAAACTGAGATCCTTGATCTGTAACGATTGACTCTGGAACTCCACAACGAGCAATCCAACCACTCAAAACTTCACAAGCCACCGTCTTTGCGCGGATATCCACAATTGGTATAGCTTCTGGCCAGAGGGTGAAGCGGTCAATCATCGTCACGCAAAAACGTTGGTTATGTCCAAATGAATCTGCGTAAATCGCTGTGATACTAGCAGAAAATTTTCCACGTCGCTTTTCGTATGTTTAATCACTTTGGATCTTTGACAGTTCAAACAATTCCGTGCCAGCCTGCGTACATCACCATTTACTGACGTCCAAATGAATTTTTGAGCAACCTGTTTTGCCGTTGCGGCAATTCCCGAGTGCGCCATCTTGTGAATGTAATCAAACACTGTAACTCGAAACGCTTCGGGGATGTACGGCCGATTAACTCCCTAAGAGGTTTCGCAGACAATATATTTGTTTGAACTGGGTAACGTAATCTTCTGGAATATCAAATGGGTACTTTTTACCATCAAATTTTTCAATTCATCATCATTTTGCTGTGCATCAGCGATCTGCTCGTAATCCACTGTCGGTGGTACAGTGATTTCATGCGTGATAGTGTGTCGACTACAAGATTTTCCACTCCGGATACGTATCGTATATCGGTGGTAAATTGCCCTATAAAATCCAGATACCTAAACTATCTGAGAGAAGCCTTGGCAGGGTTCTGCCTGAAGGCGAACGCCAATTGGCTTGTGATCTGTAAATAGGGTGAATAACCTTCCCTCGAGTATATGTCTAAAATGCTTAATAGCTGTATACGCCGCCAATTGTTCACGGTAGTAGGCACTGTACCGACGTTGTGTCTCACTCAGTCTAACTGAAAAAATAAAACTCAACGGCTGCCAAATCTCTGCGACTTTTTGTTGCACAACGACACCGAGCACAACATCAGACGCGTCAATCATAACCGCAAGCTCAGCGTTCTGTGCCGGATGTACTAGAAGAGTTGCCTCCACCATCTGTTTTTTACTGGTTCTAAAGGCCTCAACCGCTTCATCTGTACACACAATGGCTCTTCTGTCATTCTTTCTGCTACCTCTAAGATAATAATTTAGTAGATCCTGATTACTTACTACATGCGGAATGAATTACCTGTAAAAGTTTAACATACCCAGGAATCGTCTGAGCTGTTTAATCGTTTCCGGTTGTTTATAATTCAAAATAGCGTCAACTCTCTCTCGAACAGGTCAGATACCTTGCGCGGTTATGGTATGTCTCAAAAACTCCATTTCGCTTTTTGCAAATATACATTTCTCGACCTTGATAACGAGTCCTGCTTCCCTCAACCGTTGGAACATAACCCTCAAATGGTCTAGAAGCTCTTCCTGCGTACGTGATGCGACTAAAAGGTCGTCGATATACACGAAACAGAAGTCCGACGACTGCGCGGCGTTCCATAAGCCAAACATCATCCTCGTAAACTCGAAGAGTCCGAATGGAGTGGTAATCGCTGTTTTGAGAACATCATTTGCCTCAATTGGTATTTAATGGTACGCTCTGACTAGATCCATTGTGGTGAACACTGTACACCCATCCAATTGAAACGCAAAATCCTTCAAATGAGGAATTGGATTCTGATCAGGTTGTGTCATGTTATTAAGGGCCCGATAGTCTCAGCATGGCTTCCACTCACCATTTTTCTTCGCAACCAAGTTAAGTGGACTTGACCATGGGCTATTAGAAGGTCGGCAAACTACTTGCATCACCAATCCAATTGACTGCATGAACTCAAACTCTTTCTTTGCGATGGATAGCTTCTCGGGAGAGAGATATGTCTAATCTTAGAGTAACCGGCTGGTCCCTGGGTTTCGAAAGGTAAAGAAAGTAAACAGTTGAGTTGGCCGATGTGTACATGTGCATTACCCGCTACAGTTGTATAGCAGAGTCTAGAATATTAGATCGGTACATAAATACGAGACTGCAGATTAAAAGCGAAAGCGGGAAAATAATAAGTGGTGTTAAGTGAAAATAGTGAAAATAATAAAGCAAATTAATTAATTTAACACATACGAACAATTTAAGTAAAGCGTAGTAAGTAAATTATAAAAAATTGGTAGTTATATTTATTAAAGACACAAACCACTCCCCTATTGGTTTGATGGGCAATTAACTCAACATGGCCGAAACATTTATTCTACAAAAATTGATCAATTACTGAGGTTGGTGACGTTTGGGTAGTAGCGGAAAAAATTTGAAGTGATGATGTAAAGTGAAAATAGTGGTGTAATGAAAACTTGTAAATGTCGTAAATAGTGATTTAATAAATAATTATGGAAATTATTTGTTGTTATGATTTAGTGTTGGTAAAATATGAGCGGGAAAATTATAATCGGAATATTTGGAGAATATTCCAGTAGTTGCGTAAATATTAAGTAAATATTTGGGAATTATTCAGAGACTATTTTCAGTATTTTCGCGAATATTACGGATGCGATGAGAATTACGAGAATTTCAAAATCTATAACAATATTCACAATCCAGTGATACGAACCGGATTATACGTATCAAAATTTAAAATTTAAATTTTCTAATTGTTCGGTTTTTGAATTAGGCACCACTAATGTTTTACCGTGAGCAATAATTAGCTGAAATTTGAGTATAATCTTTTCCACTCGCTAGTGAAGTTCGAAACACCGAATTATAAAATTGAGATGATACGGTTTACCACACAGCACCTGCGGTGCAAACTAAATTCGAAACACAACCATTCACAGTGTTGACCTAGTACATGTTACATCTTTTTGTATAGGAGAGTATAAAGTTAAATAAGCTGTCGTTTTTATTGAATGAAAAATGAGAAAGATAGCTAATCTAGTACTCAACTCATCTCGTCCTACCCGCTCTGAATCTCATACCAAGCCAAAAATGTAACTTGTTCTGTTGATTTAGTTTTCCTCATTCAACGTTTTGGTTTCATACTACATATGTATATATTTTCATTCTGTACCCTAAACTGGAACATGCGGAATAATATACGATGAGTTTAAGTAGTATGTGATGATAGTGAAGGGATGCTGTGTGGTTGTGTTTATGTTAGACGATAGATCAAATAGAAAAAATCCAATGAACTTTTTGTTTGCAAGGTGAAAAATGTTTGTTTTGTATCCTACAAACAGAAAAACGTACGTGCCTCTAGGAATTATTACTACTTTTTAACATAATGGCCGGCAAGATATATATAGGGCCATATTTAAAATGTAAACGCTAGAACTTGTGGCATAATTAAAATGTCTTTTCCATGTACACATAACACATGAAAGGATTTAATCTAAACAGTTAAAACGTAAACAAACCAAATATAATTCATCTTGCCGTATACGGTCGGTATCCACATGGACCAAGAATTTATTGCGATGCATAGTCCAATCCAAATTACCCACCAACGCAATTAAAAATTTCATAAACGGGTAGCAAACGACAACAACAACTGTTTTCAGAAAAGGTATATAGTCGGGTAGGTAAAATGGAAGGAGTGCAAGGCGGTTACCAAATTATAGTAGAAAATGAGACAAATTATTTGTTGTTGTTGCATAATTAATCCAATTAATCCTTTTTTTGTGTTTTTGAAATTTTTTTAAGGGATCTAAGTGGAAATGCTGTTGCTTTATATATGATGCTACCTTACTCGTATATATCAGACATACCAAAATCCTTTTCTGGTTTTCTGTAATGGATTTTAGAGTGAAATAAATACTGTGTGTTTAGCTTTAATCTTTGCTATACATTATATTTAGAAAGAGGTTAGGGATTAAATAGGGTTGAAATGTTGTTTCGAATCTCAGACTATTGAATACAAAGTTTTACTATATTTCCTCAACTAAAAACATTAATCACGTTCATGTTCATCTAAAACAAAGCCGCAACAAACACAACGACAACAATAACAACAACAACATAACAACTAAATTATAAAATTAAAAAAGTTTTGAATAATTTATAAACATAACAATTTTATAGAACCTGCATGAAGAGAAGCATACAAAGCTCATATATATGTATATACACAAAAAATTGCTTTAAACTTAATTTAATCAACCCCTCGCTCGTACCAAACCATGTAACACTCACACATACAAATATATTTATATACTCCAGTAATTAGCTTTAGAAGTCACTTAATTCATTCGGGTTGAGTTCATTAAAAATGTATACGCGAGTGGAATGTGAGCGCTAATAAAATCCAAATCATCTCAACTGTGCGGTGATAAAATTTTTGTGCAGGTAAAATGAGAACCGCACTATGTATACGACAAAAAGCTCATTTTGGTTTTATTAAAGCGTTTTTTTTTTCACTTCAATAAAACTAAAAAAAAAATAGTTTTTTTTGGAATTTTTGATGGATTTATATTCGTGTATAGAGCAGACGGCAGCCAGTCACAGGTATAGCTTTATATATCCTTATACGAACGAGTTCGTGGAATTTTCTGTCACAAGATGCTTTATACAACAAATTTATTAGTTATCCGATTTTTGTGTCGTTTGTGGTTTATCAACCCGAAATATAATAAATGGAAGAGGATGAGTTTATAAATATGGAGAGGAAAAATATATGGTGAAGTGGGATTTCATGTGATGAATGAAGTGTTGGAAATGGATTATTATTTTTTCTAGAGATTTTATTTTATTTCCTAATTTATTTTTCATTTCATTTATATTTTTATTTTGGTTAGCCGGTCGAAAAAGGTAAAGGAGGTTATAGGTAGGTATACATATTATAAATATGAGATTACGAGTTTTTTGAATTTGGAAAGTGGACCTGAGGTCAATACAAAAAAATATGTTATAGTTTACAAAAATCAAAATATTAAATTTCATTGAAATCGAAATAAAATTTTTTACTATGTTTCGTGAAAATTTTTTAGGAAGAGTTAGGTTTAGGGCTCATGTGTACTCTGCTACGTGACATATATATTCTAGAACAAAATTATCCCTTTTTGAATATTTTAAAATCTGCAAAGATCTGTTTCTCATTGTTCGAGTTGGACTTTATTTGTAGTATAAAGTAAGTAGTACTTAAAATTTTACAAAAGTTACATGATTTTTAATCAGTTCTCTTAAATATGAAATCTCTATATTTTGAGAGAAAAATGAAATAGAGGCCACACCAAAGTGGAGTCACAAAGGTACACCTGATGTTCTTAAATTAATGAGAACCAAATACTAAACAGGTAATAAGGCCTCAAAATCCGTGAAAAATAAAAATAAAAGTAATTTATCCCCTTGAGAAAAACCACAGGACTACGAACAATCAGGTTCAGGCGAAGTCGGAGCCTTCTCCGATGTTTTACTAGGACGATCCAGATACTAGCGGTGCAAAACCACATCATGCGGTACCAAAGCTGAACATGAACAGCGAAACTCAAATTTCTTGGGTTGCAGATTAAATAAAATTCCACAGTTTCGTATCTTAAACCAAATTCGTAGAAAGTCGACAGGGAGAATAAAATTCTACGCCACAAAATATTTCTCGTCTACTGGCTGCGCTACAGAAACGAGACGAATTAAAAAATAAGTTGGTACCTACTGTTTCAAAGCAAGGAGCTATGAAACGCGTAGAATGGAAAATACTATCGAGGTCGGACAGAGAAATGAAACAAGACTGAGTGCCGAATAAACCAATAGAACAACCTCAGACCTGGAATTTGTAGCAGACGCCTTGGGCAACATTTTAATTACCGTTTTTCAAATCATGAACATCATGATGAATATCAAAATGGGCGATGTAACCTTCATAAATGCCTAAAGGCGAGAGTACTGATTTTTACTCTGCGATACCTGAGTACGACCAGCACAATTGTCTACTGGCACTTTTTCTGACTTGTATATTCGATATAATATCGAAATACCTTAAAGAGAGTGAAACCTTCCTAATAATACCAAAACTTATTAATTGATAAATTTACAACGAAAGTCCCCAATGTAACCGGTTTTACCTTGATAGGATTACCAATGAAATTTCCAAGGTAATAAGAAATGTTTATCACCCAAGGTTCTAACAGATTCTCGGCAGTTTCCAAGGATATTCTTTGGAAGAACTATGAGTACGATGTCAAGAGGAGGACTTCCATGGCGCTAAGCAGTAGCAAAAGAAACGGAAAATTTTCCTTCTCGCTAGTTCATATAATAATCTATTGTGATCAGCCAAGAAGCTAATGGAAATGACTGCTTCAACTAAGGAGACTCATCACCTAAAATATGACTTGGGACACAGTCCTAAGCTCATCACTCAACCAGGCCGTGTAGCAAAGGCGGTCCAGAGGAACTTCTGCTCATAGTCATTTACACCACATATCACGGCGCGTTATTGTCACCCCAAAACCAATTCTACATCATCGTCTATTTTCCAAGTTAAGAGCGACTGACGCGGGCATTTGTTATGTAGAAGTGGCTCGCTATATAAACCTATTCAAGGTACCTAGGAAAGCGTGGCTTAAAATCTATCTCCAGTTCTACACACGCAAAAAATGAGTTGAGCTCTCATAAGAGCCGTCAAGTTATGAACTCTATACAGAGGCTTCGGATTAATTTAACGGATTCATCGCAACAACGACCTTGGAAGACGTTCATGGACAACGCTATACAAATAGGGACCGTGATAATGCTAAGCCTTTTAAGGCCTGAAGATCTCCAGAATCTATCGAACAATACAATTTGGAGTTGGCTTTCTGAACCAACAGCGAGTACAGCAGTGTGATGTCAATACTCATGTATGTGTCAATGCTCACCTTAGACAAATGATGTCAAATATTTGTTATTAAATGACCTGACAGACATCATGAATAAGAACGCATCACAGAACTGGCTATAATCTATTATCTAAATCCACAAGAGGGAGATTCATGATCTCGAAGAGACATTCCAGCCGCTTACTGACGTTAGATTTTACAGAGTCGTCGACATGGACAGTGATCAGGAAAGCAAAAAACTCCGTACGCTGGAATATCGGACTGTAAAATGAAGAGTCGGAAAGGACTTTTGTAATACCTTGATAAAAATCTTAGTAAGGAGTAATGACCTCCATCCTAAATCCACAGCAATCATAGCATCATCGAATCGACGAAGTGGCCCCTATCTGAGTTATTGCTCATCCGTGCGTGGACGTACTTATCCTGTATCTCACAGTAGAGCAAGTAAACGCAGCTATTTTTAATTCAAAAATGAAAAAGCACCCGGTTTTGACTGATTATACCTGCATAGTTATTAAAACACGGAGGAGCTACTCTTGCATCTTTCCCTTAACTTATCGTCGCTATCTGGGACCAAGAGTATCGTTGTGAGTGATGGAAGACCGCACCCAGATGTCCGCTACATAAAAATGGTGACCGTCTCATATGTGAAAATCACCGTGAGATAGCTCTCTTAAATACTGTCTTAAGGTACTAGCTAATGTTGTACTTGCCCGAAACATCCCTCTTGTCGAAAATATCATGTTTTCCTCCAAATGTCGGTTGAAACCAACCAACCATTGGACAGACCAACCACATTCCCCAACTCTCGCTCATATGTTTCGGAATTTCAGAGAAGCTTGGCTCTCTCTGTAAGTTAACAACATCTGGCTCGCTGTGTAGAATTGTAATGGCTGTAGAAATGTAATGGCGGACAAAAATTTAAACCGATTCACAAATATTTTCAAAGATATTCGATTAAAAATATTCAAATTAATCATAGTGGATGTAGACTGATGCATAAATGCAGCTTCTGTAATATTTTATGAGCAATGGCTAATCGGCTACAAGATTTGCCAAATTAAACAGCAACAAAACTAGGAAACATGGCATAAGACTTTAAATATCTCAGATCCGTTATAACATCAACAAATGATGTCCAGGTAGATATAAAAGTTCGAATAGCAGCCGGACATCGAGTCGTCTACGTCAAGATTATTGCAAACAAAACATCTCTCGTAGTTGTGGAAGCTCGTACTTTATACAAACCACTTATAAGATCTGCGGTAACTTTTGGATCTACCTTTGAAATGAAGGTCAATCGATTAATTTATGGCCCTGTTAAGGATGGGAACAACGAATATCGGATTCTGTTGAATTGTTAAATTAACCTTAATATGTACGGTTAATTTTCCAACCTTTAATCTTAAACCACGGTGCATATTTTTATAAACATAATGTGTCAAACCTGTCACAACTTTAAGTAAATTACACGAGAGAGCGGAATTGCATTTTATTATCCATAAGAAACACCAGGCTGTCCAAATTGGTTGATTTTAAAATTTCGGACAATAATTGATGAAGCCACACCAGTTCCTTAATAGCGTACGCCGCCGCTATGTATTCGGACTCTGTTGTTGATAATACCATTGACTTCTGGCGTTCTGAGCTCATCTTATAATAATTCATTTAGTCATTTCACATCTTATCGTTCGTTGTACCCTTTACGTATTTCATAATGCGTTTTACCAAGCTGCGAGTTGAGTACCTTTAAACGGCTGAGTACCTTTTCCGCATACACCTGCTGATTCACATCAAACGGCCCATTTGGTTGTTGTTCGATTTCACGTCCTAAGCAACATTTGAGCTCGAATGCTTTAGTCTCGAATTCCCTGCTCTAGGGTTCAATGACCAGAAAATTTGCTTCCTCGTTGTCGACGTCCACATTCCAAATCACCGTTAAGAAATGCTGTATTTATGTTGAACTGTTGCAATCTTATTTGTTTTAATGTCGCCATCGTCAGAATTGCTCGAATCGATGTAAACTTATTCCACAGGACTGAACGTGTTGTGTAATCAGTGCCACACTCCTGTGCGAACGTTGCACTACCAATCGTGCTTTGTATCGATTAATGAAAAATCAGAAGGCTATCGATCAAGTTTTATATTTCTAGATCAGAATGCAGGCATCCTAATTTAATGTGTATTAACCCAAACAATTGTTCCATCATGTGGTTGAAGAAGTTTTTCGCTCACCCTCAGACTGCGTATATGGTATCGTACTGAATATATTAAAACAACAACAAAGTTAAAATTATTTCAACTTGAGTATAGAACTAGTACGCGAGGCTTAAAACATTTCACGAAATTTGGTGGAGTTTGAGTTCGGGAGCGAGTATCATGAATTTTATTTTCGATGCCATGTACGCAGCATCAAATGATTTGTTTCTTTGGTAACTTTGGTTGTAGGTTTCCTAATGGGCAGGTAATTTCGACTTTCTCTTTGTCCGGTAACATGCCATGAGATGAGATATGAAAGTCAGGCCTTTTACGAACTCAGGTACCATGCGTATTGCGTACATGTTTCAAATGTTCTTCCATACTTGTTGATGCAATTGAAAGGTCGTCAACATAAGAGAATACAAACGCTAAATCTTGAAACAATGAACGTATTAACCTTTGGAATGTTTGAGCTGCATTTCGTAACTTAAACAACCCAAAGTGTGTATTATTGCTGTTTTTCGATAACTTGTTGTTCGACTGGAACTTGATGGTGCGCTCGAATTAATTCGATTTTGAAAAATTTAGTGCATGGTTCAAGTTGGCGTGTAAAGTTTCGTTATTGCATTTAACGCTCGCTCGATAATGAAACTCGAAATAAAAGCCAACTACCATCTTTCTTTACTGACATGTGTAGAGGACTCGCCCAATTACTTTTTGATTTCCCGTAAATTCTAGAATCAAGCGTAGCATTTTGAATTCTTGTACCAGTTCTGAAATACCCGGGACTACATGTCTGGACATGATTGGACGTGTCAGCTTTTTGTGTTTAACATCGACTATACCAAACAAAAATGTGATAAGTTTTCAACTGCGATTGCCTACGATACAGATTAGTACTTTTTGGACGAAGTTTCGCCGATAGATTTTTGTTGTCACTGACAGGTATCTGAACGTCGACACAATTATCGGCTGACCTATTTAATGGAATTAAATTTGACTCGCCCATACAAGATAATATTTCGTGCGCATGAGTTGGTAAACGTTGCAATCATAAATTTCTCAAAACAGGTTCCGTAACCTGACCCATAGACAAGAAGGTTTCCATCTAACTTAATAGCCGTGAAGGTTTTTTATCACCAAGCTACAAACCTGATAAAAGTCGGTGTAATTTAATTTTTGCTGATTCGCATAAATGTTAAATTATCGCTCCGTTTAATGTTTCATATTTTTCATTGACTGGGGGGGGGGGGGGTTTAAGAATTCGGACACAAACACAATTGACAGTTTGTGTAATCAGCGCGGCTATTAGATGACCATATTTGGTTGCTTCAGAGATGATACCGCCAATTTGAACTTGTTCCTCCAATTGGGTGAACCAGATTTCCAGACCATATCGATTGAATTGAGCACATTTAATTGACACACTTAAAAGCTGTGTGATCGACGTTTGATTTTATTGAATTGATCTGTTGCTGTGTGGTGTCGCGTTGGATTAATAGTAAATTACAGCAACGAGCTTACACATTCGCTTTGCACGAGACTTGTATTATGGATTGGTTATCTCGGCGATCACGTCGCGGTCACCAGAAATGTGGAGCTCACTGAAACACCAGTATTTAATTAATTTTAGGCCACGAATTACCATCCATAAATATAACTATTTTTTTTAATTGATTACAATTTTCTTTAATATTACACGTACCCCTCGAGATACGCGGTATTTCAGTTACGCAACTTTAGCACAATTTTAATTTAAAAAGAAAATATATAATAATTTTTGGATGTTTCTAAATAAAAAGATAATAGGTATTTCACAATATATATTTCGCATTAGAAATACATACTGCTTCATGGAAAGCTCCTTTACTGGTGGTGCACCACAAAGAATATCTTATGTCATAAACAACACTAAATACAATCGTATAATTAATGATGGTTTAAATTTGACAATGAAATTAGAGCATCATTTCACAAAATTGGATTCCTATAAAGAACGTAGAGCAACATTTGCAACCACACTAAATAAGGGCTTGCTTTATTATAAAAAATTGCTTGAAGATTTGAAGGTACCACTTTCTAGTACTGAACGTACGGTATTCAGCCTCCTAAAAGAAGAAATACTGAACGAACGAGATATTGGATTGACATTAGTGATAATGAATAGGAAAGTATTTTGAATGAAACTTATTTCAAGGATTTTTGTGCTTATGTTTATGAGACAAATATATATGAAACAGATAAAAATTATTTTTTGCATACTACATAATTTTCGTTTTTGGAACAAAACATCCTCTTTTGTTTGTATTCTTAAGTTCAAGTTACAAGGTTTTCTGTTACGCGGAATGCAATATTGTAGTTTGCCCTAATCCTGAGGTTCCACTCTCGCGGTTTCGAGTTACGCGGAAACTACCAACCGCGTAACTCGAGCGATACCTGTATTTATTTTGATTTTATGTAATGCAAATTTCATCTTTTTACAATTGATATTTTTTAACGTCTACACAGCTTGAGGTATATTCTAATTTTTACTGGTTTGTATATTTTCTGAAATTGAATGTTTATTCGGTTTTAAAGTTTGTTCGAATAATGTAACCGGCACATGCGGTTAAATACAAATTATGTACCTCCAAACCTAAAGTTGAGTAAAAACTTAGTTTGGCAATGTTTTTTAGTTGTAATATGTATATTTGAAATACTCCAACAACAAAGAGAGGGTTACGATGTTTTTGGATTTTCAATCACAATTATAATGATAGTTGCTGTTACATATGATAGTTACTGTTCAAATCTAAACGAGCTGCTGCACCTAAGCTTTATTCGAGTTGGGTCCAGAAGCCAGCGATATACAATTTTCTAAATGGTTGTGGTTCAAATGGTTGTGGTTACGTGCCAAACAAATCCATAGATACATGCGGATGCCCTGGATGCACATTCTCCTGGCTTTATGTACTTTTTTTTGTTGCAATCTTCGCGTATACGTATCTTTGATCCAATCCACCAACATGTTAACTTATTTAAATTCAAGAAACCAAAATTTTTCTGTTTGTGTTTTGTTTTCGTTACTCAAATGTTGTTTTACCTTATTTGACTCTCTCCACACAGCTTATTTTCAATGTGTACGTGCACATTTATAGAGCATTTATAAGGTTCTCACATTGAAAATCATACTCAGTTTTTTCTCGTTTTTTTGTTTTGTGTACATAAATTTTTTGTGTGATGAATTCCAATTCAGAGTATTATGAGACTTCATCGTGTAGAAGTCAACTATTTGCAACAGAAGAGACGTCGTAAAAAATGTGTATAAGTGTTTTGTTGTTGTCAACGTTTTAAGTGTTATAAAATTTTGTTTTGTTTTCGAACACAAAACGTACAAAATAAAAAATTACAAGTTTTTCAAAACGAAATAAATTAAAAATTTATTTGTTCTACGAATTTATATTATGAAAGTATTGTTTGAAAAATAATAAGAATTTTCTTAATTAAAATAACAAGTGAAGAAACAAAAAGCAAGAAAATAATTAAAAATGGTGAGTGAGGTGATCATGTGTGGTAAAATAAAAAATTAAATAATAAAAATAAAAGAGTTGCAATACTTAAGTGATCTCATTTTGTTCTGTGTTTTGGTGTGTCTTAACAAGTCTTGTATGCCTGCTGTTGATTCATTCTACTCAAGACGATAAACAAGACAAAAGAAAGAAAATCGACATAAAAATAATAATAAAAAAAAATATATGTAATTATATTATGAAACGTAATTCAGCGGATATGCTAAAGCTGAACACAAATTTGGATATCGGTTTGATTTTTTAATGTTTATTAATGTGTGCGCTGCTCTTTAGTTCCATCTTTGGTCTTCCACAATAAAACTGAATCGTGCAGTTTGTTCGAGTTCATTGCACTTTGGTTTTCCGGCTTACTATATTACGTTATATGAATGGCGGTCGTAAAAAATATTTCAAAACTTTGTTTTTAATGAATCATCGTTTAATTTTAATTGGAAAGCGGGCAGCACAGATTTTAAACCGGTGATTCAATTAAATTTTACTTGACGAAATTTCAGGTTTGCATTTTTCTTTGGCAAGTAGTCTTCCATAAAACAAATGGAACATGCTGCATAACTGGTTGTTATTAAACTTGTAACTTTACTACATACACAACGAATAATGTGCTTTAATAAACAATTTAAATAAGGTAATTCCCAAAGCAAATAGCACTTAAGATAGAGGTCACAAATGACAATGCAAGCGTGCTATTCCACACACACAATAATTATGCATGTTAAGACAACCACGCTAAATATCCGCATGTGGAAATGTTCATTCGTTGCATTTAAGTGCATAGTTTAAAAAAATGTACGAATGTCACCAACTTAGTATTAAAAATATTCGTATAATATGTAACAGCGAATGGGCGAAACACTAAATTATCATAAACGTCAATATATTTCTTTACAATCAATATTTATTTTCTCTTAAATATTTTTAATTTAATTGAGTTATATTTTTTATTTCATTAGGAAGTTCATTGTAAAGTAGTCTAGGTGAGATTAACAAGAGCTTGGTGGCTTGGATTCGATTCGACCTTATGAGAGATCAAAGTATTAAAGTAATGTAGCGTACTTTATTTATACCACGGAGTAAACAAATTGACTTAGCGAATTATATTAAATCAACTAATGTATGTAGTAGTTAAACACTATAGTTCGTGAACGTGGTGGAATTTTCTATACAATTCTACTTTTTTCGATACAATTCTTTAGAACCCAAATGAAGTACAATCAAAAAATTATTGGTTCGTTAAATAACTATACTTAAAATTTTAAAATGTAATCAAAGTTTAAAATTTCTTAATTAAATTTGATCGATAAATCATTAGACAGTGGAGCAAGTTATACTTTGAGTTCAAATACAGTCGTTTATTGTTGGCAATATAACTTAAAAATTGCCCGATAATCGAACAACATTTTAGTACGTTTTATCAACGAGTTGGATGCGTCTCTTCGCGCTTTTCAAACCCCTGCTATCAAAATCCCACTTTATTCAATTTTTTTATGAATTCTAAAAAAATAAAATTCAATAACACGCTATTTTGATAATCTATTTACTCTTTAAATAAATATTAATATTAAATGGACTATATTTAAAATATACATTTCCATTTTTCTGCGAAATCGATTTTTTTTTTATAAATATAAAGGGCCCATGTATCTAGATAGTATTACTAACTGTTAAAAATGAAACATGCTGGATTGGAATTTTAACATGAATATTTGTTGAAATTTTGGAATTTGCCCAATTTGGAACTACGCCATTTTGAACAAATTTGATATGTAAAACATTCAGCTATAGAGAACGAAATCTGGCCATTTCTTAATCAGTTATTTTCAAAGATGGGGTTTTTAACATGAAACGCCATTCTGAATAGAACAAAGCCTTTCCTCTGTTGGTTTTTTTTTAAATTTATTGTATTTTATAATTGAAATCAATAAAATAAAAAAAATAAAGTTTTAATTCTATATTTCATTCAAAAAGCACCATCCTTTTCTGTAATCGTTAATCCAAATGCATATCAAAGCAATATGCAGACTTTGCTGAAACAAAAAATGTAATGAATTAATAAAAATTCCAACAGAGAAACAGCCTAGTGAAAATCTCATTTCATATCTACATACGTCAACTTTGTCAATAATTGTGTAATTCCATTTAGCATATATGTAGCATAATTTTACCTTAAGTATTATTAAGAAATATGGTTTCAATTAGTATGAAAAAGAAACAGTACCTTTAAGCATGGCGAAATTCTTGTTTAAAATTCATGTTAGAATTCCAATCCACACCCTCAGATCACCGAAGTTCCATTTAACATGGCAAAAATTTAAAACTTCAACAAAAATTGATGCTAAAATCACAATTCAGCTCTACGAACAAAATATGACCATAATTAGTTAGGAAATGGCCTAGTTCCATTCAGTGTGGTCGAATTCCAATTATGTGTAAAAATAATTAAGTATAGATACAAAAATATTTGAATCACGCTTTTTGACGGGATTTTGTGAACTGTACTCAAATCGAGAAAATCGTGATTTTTAACCAAGCTGGGAGTCGAGCCGGTGGCAAAGTGGTCAGCATGCTTGCTCCAGCAACCGGAGGTCCCGGGTTCGATTCCCGGTGATGACAAGGAAAAATTTTCACGGCTGGTTTAGGATCAATTAATTAATCACTAATTATCCGAACTGAAAATATGATTATGAAACTTCATTTGAGGCGGCCAAATCCCTTGATGGGATATAGGGCCAGAGAGAGAGAGAGGGAGTCGAGCAGGTCCCAGTAACAACTGAGTGTAAAACCTATCCAACAATATTTGGTCGCCTCCATTTTGGTATCGAATCGAAAACCAGGGGATTTTTTGAACCATGCCAGTTTATCGAGATCGTAACTAAGAAGAAGAAAAATTAATTTACTCCGCTTAGTCAATGTCATCACGTCTTAACAAATTAAGGTCAAATTTGGTATGCACAACTGGATTGGGATTTTAACGTGGATTTAACGGGAAGTTCTGAAATTGGACCATTCTATATGGAACTTGGCAATTTTATAACGATTCATGGGCAAATTTGTCAGGGTTGTAGAGCTAGATTGAGATACCTACATCAATTTTGGCCGAAGTTTCGGATTTTGACCATGTTGGATGGAGTTTGGCCATTTTTAAAACCAATAATGGTCGTATTTGATATATCGGTCTAGTTCTAACATGAAATTGAAGGAATTTGCTATTGTCTAATTAAACTAGGCTATTTCTTCTTCTTATTGAATGGAACTTCGAAATTTCTTAACCACTTATGTAAAATTCTAATCCAGCTTGATTCGGAAACAACAACTTTATTTTGCATTAGCACACAAAGATTATCGAAATTTGTAGTGGGAAAAAGATTATTAAAAGCCTGATTTTATAAATTCGGGATTTGGAAAAGTGGGATTAGAAAAGTGGAATTTTGAAAAGCGGGATTTTAATTTCGAGATTTTGAAAAGTGGTCATACCGCTATCCAGTATGACGCCTAGTATATTTAACAAAGCACTATGGTGATCGTTGTGACGATTAAATAGTTGAGCGTCTATTGCACTATATTGATTAAAGAATCTCAAATATGTGCTAGATCAGAGAATTTTGTGAAGTTCATAATGCGACGGAGAGAGTGGTTAGTTTACTGAAATATGATATAGGCAGATAGACGTATTTCCGCCATTATTCTAGGAGCAACTTCCTCTCTCTATATAAGTCAACATATTGGATGAAAATCTATAGTGCATTCATATACAGATAACTTTCCAAGAACACGGTATTTGAAGAACACTATTTCGAAGATCCCGGATACCCATTTTCTCAAATTGTGTAATTTGAGAAAATGGGTATCCGGGATCTTCGAAATAGTGTTCTTCAAATACCGTGTTCTTGGAGAGTTATGGTTTCAAACAACATGATTACGAATCGAAATTCTCTTTTGTTTTGTTTTTGTATATCATAACCAAAATTTCCGACTTAAGGTTTTCTTTATTTTCTTTTTTGTAGTCTCGAACAACACGGTTCTAAAGAACACGGAACGAATTAATCATGTTCTTGGAGGGTTTCCTAATTATTTTAGCCTCATTAGAATATTTTGTATCTGTTGAAGATTGAACAAAGGAAAACCAAGCTTTAGGCGTATACTCGTTTTAGTGTAAAAACTATAAAGCCCCGTTATTATGAATTTTTTTGCCTATAGAATTAAATTCATAATATTATAATAAGAAAATATAAAAATAATTATATTTACAAAATGAAAAGAAACATATAATTTACAATTTGAATAAATATATATTCAATTTTTAAAAGGCTATTGGTAATTAAATGTTATCAAAGAATTTAAATGTAAAAACAATGACATAATGTTCCTCGTTATTGATATAGGGACGATTATTCCATTTTAAATTTTTCCAAATATCCACTCTGACCATGTGGTTGAGTGCTATACAAGCTTTTTTTAAAAGGTATCAAATTTCAAGAAAACGAGCCGCGCCGGGGTTAGGACAGGAATTTGTATCTGTTTCACGCTAGATGGGAGCAAAGCTAATGAAGTACATTTTCCGTCTTCTTTTTCATATTCGCAACGAGGTAATACAGTAATCACGTGAGGCGACACCCAAGGGGTTTGCATATATATGTCAGCTATATGGATCTTGGAAGACCTAGTCTTGGCCGGAGTCTGCCGTCTCCTACGTCGATGTACAAAATTGATTTTATCGCTTTGTGTCACACCTCACCTTGTGATGTGTCTCTACTCACAAATTTATTAATGTAGAATCCATCCAGAATAGCCATAACGACCCTTTTTGGTATCTGGTCTATCAAATGGATTTCCCAATAGAACAACTAAGGGAGTGAAAACCAGTTTTACAATAAAAATATCTGCTGTGTGATTCTATTTGTCTTTCCAAAATCAACCCGAAGCTGTAATGTATTTTTTTTTAAATAAAAGTTTTTATTGAAATCCATTTCCGCTTAAATTTTGGACCAATGAATTCTCTCCGAACTATGGAGACACTTAACTGTGACGTTTTATCCCAATCAGTCGAGTCAAAGAAAAGCAGCCTTTTGATAATCGGGATTTTGAGAAGCCGTCTGAGCAGATTTTGTCGCCAATTTAATTCAGAATCGTTTTGTCTTACTTGTTTTTCTTAAATGCTTTACTTTTTAAAACATTTGCGATAAAAAAGTACCTGTGGAAGCTGCCACTTCCAGTTTGCCGATTTCAGCTCAGTTTCACCTGGACTTTGCTATCGCAGGTTGTTGCGGATATTTGGAAAAATTAAAACAGTAATAATCGTCTTTATATGAATAATGAGGAATTTTTAGAAAATGGCTTGTCCTGACCCGCGGGGCAAGGCTCTTTTTCCTTAAGATTTAGTACTTTTGGAAAGCTTGGTTTATTTAGTACCTAACCCTAGAGGTCGCTATAATGTTAAATTGTTGTGCATGTTTGAAAATATTGCAAGTTTTATACGTTTTTACAGGAACTAATACTTGGTTTTAGCTTCAAGCCCTTTTTTGGCTTGGTTACAACTATTTCTACCTATATCATGACTGATCTTGTTATTCTAACGAAATTAGAAAAATTTTTGTTTTGTTTTCTCAAATGCCAAATTGGATGCGAAATATGTTTGTCGTCTCTCTCTATCAAAAAAATAATATCTGGCTACTTTCTGTTAAACCTTATAAAACCCAATAAACTTCTAACAAACTTTAGAAATGTATATAAAACGTAACATATTATTAAGGATGTCTCATTTCGAGCTATAGAACTTAGCTATCATTTAGCTATCATCTTATCATATAGCTATCATTTCGGTCGTAATCTGGGCGTAATCTAGTGGTCCAATTTTCGACCATACTCTTCGCAACATCGTATTTCCACAATAACGCGTCGAATTTTGTCTCTGACTTATCAACGTAGACAAGTGACTTCACATACCATAAGAAAAAACCCAGCGGTGTTAAATCACACGAACCAGTGTGGCCAGTTGACAGGTCCATTTGTCAGTAAATTATTTGTATCGCGCTCTGTATGGCGTGTGGCCCCGTCTTGTTGGAACCACGACTGTAACGTTTTCACCAGCATCATTTTTGGAAACGTATGGTCCGATGATTCCTTCGGCCCATAAAGCACACCAAACGGTAACTTTTTGTGGTAGTAATGGTTTTTGAACAATGGCATTCAACCAAAAATAAGCTTCATCAGTGAAGGAAATTTTGTATTAAGGCCCATTCGCAAAATTTGCGGCGCGAACGATGGTCGTTTGGTTTTAGTTTCTGCACAAGTTGAATCTTGTAAGCGCATGTAATCCAAGATATTTACGCAAAATCCTCCATAAAGATGTTGGATCCAATTGCTATGCTCGATGACGAATCGACTAATTTGAATTCTCTTTAATACTACGCACTGCAGCTGCCGCCGCCTGCTTAGTGCGCACCATATCGGGTCTTATGCGACGCGTATGGTTTAGAGTAAACGTGATGCAAAAGCGATCCGTAGTTAATCCACTGCTCTGATGGACACTTTTGTCGACCACAAAATGGACGTAGCGATCGATGAGTTTCGGGAACTGAACCAATATTTTCAAAGTAAATTTGAACAATTTAAAAGTTGTTCTGGCGTGAATTTATTCATTATCAAATTGCAAACCAAACTAACCAAAAATTAACTGTCAGCTGTTAAATCGGCTGTCCAGGGCTGTCCTGGAATACCCTTTACAATCTAATGTTTAAATTTAATTTAACATAGGTATGTAGATCACCCTTCGCACTAGTATGTCACACTGTAAGTAGCAATATAAATTTACTCTAAAACTCGCGTATCAGTCTGTAGACAAAAAAAAATGGTACCACACTGTAAAACATTACAAAAATTAAAACATTTTATAATAGTAATAAATAAAATAAATATAATATGTTCAATTCTAACACTGTAAACTATTTTAATTTATTTAGCTAAAACTAATACAAGTTGGCACCCAACAACTTTGAAAATAAATCGAGTGCAAACTATTAAAAAATCACTCGATCGATTTCGCCTAGTTAAGTCGTCATCAGGAGTATCTACTGATTAGTAAAAATAAAAATTTCGTTATATGTATATAGAAGAAAAAGACAAAAAAGAAATAAAAGAGAGACAAAAAATATGCAATAAAAATTAATCTAGTGATCGTTCCAACCATCTGTTGTTTATACAGAAAAATTACTACTAAAAATGGGGGATATTGAAGTAGATTTAATTACTCGACGTATTAGTCATATTATTACGAGCGTGGGAACAGAACAGGAAGGGATCTGTAAGGAACATTTATCTGGTTAATCTCCATAATCATTTAACTTTAGAAAATCATTCAGATCATCATGAAGAAGAACTCCCTAAACCTAAATGAATATACTAAGAAGACGTAAATGTTGAAGAACCACATTACAAACTTTCTGAGAGACCTTGTTAATCAGTTTTCAATAATCAACGAACGGATGTTTTGTTAAACTGTTAAAACTAAATCTGGATGGAAAGCTGTTCTTTGAATTCAAACGTGATACAAATGCAAAACAAGTTCATAAAATATAATTAAAGAATTTTACAACCAACTTTTATGTAATATAATCTAGTGTACGTGTGATGATAATACACCTACTCGTAATGCTTTTCGTACATGCTCCACTCCGATAGTAAAGTAATATGTAGTATAATTGCAAATACAAAACGATTTACCAAACTAATTTGTCATCCAGGAATTACACCACGCAACGCTTTTAAATATACAAAACGGAAATAAAAATCATAACAAACCCCAACTCATATAACACACGTCACATATGCACACATCTACGAGTATATGAAGAAAGCCTGCCACATAAAAATAATTGAATAGATACTTCATTGTCGACTGGCACAGTATATAAAGCACATCAGTATATACAAAGCTCGCGATTACATAAAGGTATTCTACATAATTTATAATCCACCTATCAACCTGTCCGCTAAATTCAGCATTATTTATTCAAATCATTGTCATCGTCTTCGTCGTATCATGTATAAAGCACAGCAGTAAAACGGGAAAAAACTGAGAACAAAAATTTTCCCGTTGATTTATTTTTTTTATATACAAACAAATAATGTTATAAAGCGAAATGAAAAACAGAATTTTCATCTCTTTTTCAATTAATAATAATTATTAGGCTTATGCGCCCAGAATAATTTATATGTACGAGTGTAATGATGAGATTAAATTGGACTCGATTTGCTACCCCATACCCACCGTGACTCTAATGGCGATTTTTTATACGGCAATAAGTAAATTTTCAAAATTTGATTATCTTGCTACGGTGGTGGTGATGGAAAATTTTGTGACGTGTTTTGATTTCGAAAATATATTGTGGGAACACAATTCAATTGTATATTAACGCGGTATTGTATTACTTTTGGGATTTTGGTTGGGTTACATCGCTATACCGCTTATGCAAAAGGGTGGCTTTATTATTTATACGGTGGAAAATGTTACAATGGAAATTGGATATATTTTGGGAATATTTTATGTTTTATTAAAAGTTTGGAGAGGTGAATAATATTTCTAGGATTTTAATTAAATAACATAACTACCAAATTTATAGAAGCTAAGATATAACTAAGATGAAGGTTACGCGAAGGATTGAGTTGATTAATGTTTCGAATCCTTTGGTATCATAGATTAGTACTATTTAAATTTTAATTTTTCAAACCGCCAACAAAATTCAGGATGTGAACTAATACCTAATCTTCACGCTCGATATCTAATGATTGGTAAAGTACGATTTATGTATATATGTACTTATTTTCCACATAGTGTCAGATGAATCCGTCCAAATAAATGAAATAGCGAGATCGAGTAGGCAGCCTGGAAGTATCTATCGCAAAACGATAATTGTGTTTTATGCTGCGTAGCAAGTGACATTGCTCTACTGAAACCACATAATATTGAAGCCATCCAATTTAAAAAGGCAAAGTTCTAGTTTGTCGCCTTATCATGATAAAGTTCGGCGTTCTTCGTAACAGCGTTGTTGGCATTAAAGCCACACCAAACAATAACTAGGGGAATATGTTATGTGTGAAATGATAAATGTAGCTCCCGATTTTCTTGATGCTTCGATTCTTGATGATCCAATCACTGGCGGGATCTCAGTCTTTGGATAACAGTTACATACTAAAAAATGTTTGAAAAAGCGCCAGGCTAGAAATAATAAGTTTAAGTAAATCTGTGAAATTAAGATTTGAAAAGCATTTCATAAATCACTCCATACTAATAATTATTATCGTAAAGTTGTTATGAAAATGAACTATTGAAGCTGTCGTATAATACTCGTAGTATCTTGAATAACAATAAACCAAACCTAAAACTCCGAAGAACGAGTTGTAATCTAAAACCTTTTCAATAGATGGCTTCCAATCCTCGAAGAAAACGCTACTAAGTAGGCAATTACCAAATCTCTCCACTCACATCACTAACCGACAAAGCTCTTGCTATTAAAAGCTAAAACGCCATGCATAGTGACCCTAAGAGGTCCAAAATTCTAGCGGATTCCAAATCATATTGAAAAATCAAAAAGGTTATTAAAAAATCACTACCAATACACGGAAAAGCTATAAGTGAATAAAAATCAATCTCAATTCAAGTTAACTAGTAACAATCAATAATTAATGCAAGAAACAATTAACCAAACGGCTAAAAACATGCGGTTCCTGGACACTTCAAAGCAAATTAGTTTGGCTAACCATTATCCCCATGGTGGCTAATCACCATGCTTACACTCAACAGGTACCCAACAATACCCGAAACTAATCGATATTAAAATAATAATGAAGAAATAGCTGGTGACAAAAAATTTAAAAGTAACCAATGTCTAACCCTTAAAGTATAATTCTGTCAGTCGAACCCATGAATTTTATCACACATCAGTCGATTCAATCTATCAAAAGCAGGTGTCTAAAAAATTATTGAATGATCCAAATGTGTAAATGCATAAATCAAGAAAGTCCCCGTTTTTTGATTCACTTGTTCTGGTTGCTAGCTATATTGGTAATTTTAATTGGAATCAACATATTGCTGCATTATATCTTCAAATTTTAGCGTTTTTTCCTTCCAAAATACTCGGGACTCTTACTCAACGCAGAAAGTTTTCAAGATGCAACAGAGCAGCAATTTACTGCAGAGGTCTACTAATAATCGATCTGACATACCACTCTCCCTGTGTCGTCTTTAACAGGATGGAACTACTCAGACTACTCCAAAAAATTCAACAACAAAATTATTTCCAAGAATTCCAATGTTTACTGAAATTCAAAAATGTGATTTTACTTTTTCTTTTACGTAGGGAAATAAAGTATAGAAATCATGACAAATGTTTACCTCGAGATTTTTACAGATTTACCATTTGCTACATCGCCGAAGTCAAAAAAGTAGATTTTTGGCCGAAATTGATCCACCAAAAGCTGCAAAAATTTAAGCAAAAATGACGATTTTTGACAAAAACTGTTTTTCAACAAAAATTCAATCCTCTGTTTAGTCCAAATGGATTGATTAATCGGATTGAAACTTCATACTTGAGCTTTTAAAGAATGAAATTCTGGGTTATTCTAGGAGGTAGCCAGATATTGCTTTTACATCGAGGTGACGTTACCAAGACATTGGTGGTTTGGTTTCGACCTAATGAAACATTGAATCCTTTAAATAAAAAAAATCGGTCGTCTCATCAGACTACAGTCACCAAACCACAAAAATATTGAAAATACTTTGAAATTACTTACAAAGTATAATCGCAATGCTTTAGCGAATTATTATATTTTGCTACGCATTTTGTCAACCCCTTCCTAACCTCAAATTTTTTTTATATTTAACGCATACATGACGTTTTTTTTTCAGCAAGATGGCGCTACATGCCACACAAGCAACGAAACAATCGTAATTTTGCAAGAAAAGTTTCCTGACCATGTTATTTCTCGAAGAGGTGATCACAATTGGCCACCAAGACCTTGTGATTTAAAACCTTTAGACTTTTTTCTTTGGAGCCACGTGTAAGATAAGGTCTATGCCAATGCGATGCAATTGATTCAAGACCTTAAAGATGAAATTCGTGAAGTTATCGAGGACATACAGGTGCAAATGTGTTGGTTATGGAAAATTTCATGAAAACGATATGGTGCTACAAACGTAGTCGTGGCGGCCATTTGGCTGATATCGTTTTCAAATGTTAATGGCATACCTTCCTCTTTACAATGAAATAAACATTCATATTGATTTCTCTTAAAAAATACTCGTTTGAAACCTCTTGTTGGAAACACTTTGTAGATTTTGAAATGGATTATTGGCATGATGTGCGTGATTTATTTGAAACAAATCCAATTGCAACAAAAATTCAAACATTCCGGGAACTTGGGGACTAAATGCTTGGTCCTAATTACCGAAATATATGAAAGTACGAATATTTTTGAGACAAATTTGTTGATTAAGGGATCATTTGACATCATTCCTTCGAGAGTAATTATTAAAATAAAATGGTTTCAGTGATTACGTGAGTTTTGATGTCAAATCCCACTAGAAACATAATGATTGAAACAAAAAATCGAAAAAATTGTCAAAACACAAAAAACATTTAAAAAAAGCGAACATGAGATTTTACCCATGTGAATACCCATGTGAATTTTCGTGACGATTGGAATATTTTTAGAAAATCGTCATTTATATGGGGAAATATAGTTCGAGAGTATTTCTCGACTTGGAAGCATCACTTGACGAAAAAAATTATATCATATCGAAGCGCCTAGTTAAGATATCATCAAATTGCTTACGGTTCTAGATAGAGGAAGGAGCATAGCATATCTATGGTAATTACATATTTATGTGAATTACCTGGAACTTACATTGATTTTTTTAAAATGATCGATCGAGCCGAAGCTCGACAATTTCGATTTATAGAAATTTAAGACAGGTTTATAATTTTATCCGACAGATAGCGTGTTTTAGTTTTAGATTTAGCTTTTCAAGCTGAACTGGAATCCGTATAATAAAAAAAAAATTAAAATCTATTTTACTCCTGACAAAATGGTATATTGTCGCTAATTTTTTCGTGTTTTGACATTTTTTCGATTGTTTTGTCATTTATCATGTTTCTAGTGAGATTTGACATCAAAACTCACGCGAAATCACGGAAATAAATAAATAATTTTTTCCGAAAGAAATTTTTTTTTCATATATTTCGGTAAAATGGACCAACCACTTGGTCTCTAAGAAGTGTGATAGGGGTAATGTACTAGGGGTATTTGGCGGGGGTAATTGACCGGGAAAGTAATATTACGGGGCCAAATTTTGGACCCATCCTAGGTAAACTGAGGCAGAGTTTGGGACAAGTCTGAAGGGCATAGAAGAGTAATGTAATGTAATGTAATTTAATATAAATTCCAAAATTTTCCAACCTAGATTAATTCGTTCCATAATAAATAATATATTGTGTAAATTCTTTTCCTTGGGCGAGTGTTTTATAGTACAGGAAATTTTCATAATATCAGAAGAAAATATTTTGAAGACTTCCCACGAGAACCTGATGGTTTCGACTTTATATTATAACATATTCTATAATATATAGCATTGCTCCAATTGTGGTGTACCCAAAATAGGTACAACTTCCTTATCCTTATATATGCGACATGCGACAAACTCAACACTTAAACATGTAGAAAATTCAGTTTACTTTTTATGACACAATACAATCAATCTATATAACTATGTAAGAATTGTAATAACGGATAAAAAATATTCGTACCGAAATCGATTTATAAGTTTTACATATTACGTCCATGTTTCTATGTATATGTTCCAAGATACCATAATAATACGGATATCTTCGAAAATAAATTGTCACATCGTTTATAGTTTGTTGCAGAGAGTGGTACTAGTTATCTATTTAAAAGATTTCCAAATACTATATATATATATTTTATGAGTGTGCACAAAGCACACACTATATTCACCATGTATCATATATGATGGAGGTTTTTTTTATGTATGTTAAATAAATATTGATTAGATAACTTTAAAATGTTTTGAATCTAACTAAACATATATCTACGACTATATATGCATATAAAATTCAAGACCGAAAATGATATTTTCATTCACATCTTCAACATCGTATATACGTCATATCATATCGTTTACCCCCAAAAGGCATAAGAAAATCTCTTTTTCCGTTGTACCCAAGTATCATCATAACAATCAACCTTATTTTGTATTCTAATCATTTTCTAATCTAATAAATCTACTTGTTTTAGATATACGCGACGCGATACATGAACGAATATAAATAACCTAAGTTGTTAGACAAGTGCTAGGCGGTCTTTGGAATCAAAATGCAATTAATTATCTAAGAAACGCGACAAAACTTTTAGATAAATTCAATTAATTTTTGAATGCGCGTATATATCATATACGGTACAAATTTGGATACAATGTCAGATCTATTTTTGAACACAGCGTGTTTATATAGGAATCCAGACCAAATCCCCATATTCAAATAAAGTGAAAAATTTAGTTTGTCATCGTCATCTTGTAATTCCCATTTTGCCTTATAATAGCCAGCAGTGTACATCTTAACTAAATTATAGAATGTGAAATGGCTCATAAATTTTACGGGACGACGGATGTACGAAAAAAAAAGTAAAATAAAATAAAAATTTAAGAAGATAAATTGCGGTTCTTATTTTACATATAAACATCAAGTCTGATGGGTATGTACACACCACGTATGGCAGTATACCATAAAGGATGATCTTTATTTAATGCTGGCATATGAAATGATGTGACGCCTTATGTTACAGATTTTTATTTATTACGTGTATCATGTTGATTTGTGAGCGGATGAGTTATTTAGGTATACGTGAAAATTTCGTATAACCACCTACGAGTGACGTCCAAAAACCTACATAGAAATATTTTCAATGAAATCTTATTTTTTGTTTAGGTTAGATGTAATTTGAGGCTTAACGTTTGTATTGATGTTAGTTATCTAAATTATTAACAACAGATCAGATAGTTGGTAAATTAACTATTTTGAACTCTTTCTCTACTTTCTAAGACCACCTATTATAATTTCGAGTTGACAGATTTTCAGTAATTTTAGGTGTAGTACTCTGAAATAATAAGTGTGCCGAAAGATTTAACTCAATGATGTAATCTCGGGCGCATATAGGTTTGGCTAGTTAGGTCGCTATCCTAAAAGGCCGACATATACATAGTTTGGTCCGTGCCAACATAGTTACTGCTATATATTCGTTGAAACCATCGACGCCACGGAGGTCTGGTTTAGGTTGTTCATTAGAGAAGTTCTCAAAAATTTGTGTAAAATTCACTCCAGTCAGGTATTGTTGGGGCAAAGCAAGTAGAGTACGTTTTCCTCATCTTTATCATTCTCCCACTAACGACAGCAATCACGTGAGAAATCAGCAAGTCTGTTTGCGTGTTTACCTACATATGAGATAGTGTCCTGAAATAGCACCCACAACCTCGCTGGTGCGTTGCCTTCGAAGAGATCGATCTTGGTAGATCTAGACTTAGCCAGGTCTGCCCAATTATTGCACATTAGGCGTTATAACCCAATTTTCAGCTTGATAGTTTCCTCCTCAAGCATAAGCTTGTAAGTTCAGCAAACGACATTTCAACATTTTCTCTGCTGGATGAGATGAGCCAGCTCTCCTGCCCTTAAATTCTCCGTCTCTTTTAAAGCTATATGAGGGCACTCTGTTCTTGCAAATTCATATGGACATAGAACCTTATTACTGAGCTTTCGGACATTTATCTACCTATAGGATATCCACGGATGAGAAAATAAAGAGAAACTCTAGGGTTTAGGTAGATGTGTTTCTGAGCGCCTTACTGTTGGTGGTTGTTGCATTTTCACTTAAGACTGGCCGTAATATATAAAACTGGCCATGAAGTGTAGAGCCAGCTTACTTCCCCAATCGTATGTTTTGGTATCGGGTCGTCCCCCCGAGATGATGTTGCTTAAATCCTCATCTACATCTAAAAAGGTACATTGGGAATTACTTATGTCCAAGAGAATTTCAAACAAGGCAACTAAAGGGTGAAGAATAGTTTCCACAGGTTTACCCTTACAATGCGGATGTTGAGATTTCGTTGTTTATTCGACTCGATCGAACATCTGATGTGAGGTTCTAATTCCAAAAATTTTACAAAAAAGGGGAGAAAATAAAGCAAAGGTCTTTGGAAATGCAAAGAGCACAGCTGTTCATTTTCTAGGAAGCACGAAGTTCCAGGCAGGTTGGAGCAGCCGGCAAACTGAGTTTTCATTAGCAGCTCCAAAGATTCGTTGCTACTTATATCTAATAATAACTCGGGATTGTGGGAAGCTTGCTACTTACGTAGCTTAGAAAGCTCCAAAATAAAATCCAAATGCTTTTGGTTCTGGCAGTTCTATTTCGTATTTGAACGTTCTGAGAACATTCTTAGATGGAGCACCAGTATTCAGCAGCACTAATTCTCTTAGCTTTTTTGTAGAGCTCCCTACGTTTTTGATGAGTACTAGAAATTTTTTCGACCAACAAGGCAGTCGAGCTTTTCGCAAAAAAATCTCCCACAATTACCATCTAGTTGACTTTATGAATCCAATGATGTTAATTTGGTAAGACCATTTTTGATCTCGTGATTCATTCGGATTCTGTACACTTCTTTTCCTTTAAAAAGCACCAAGCATGATACATTGATACGAATCAGTTTGCGTTGGTGCGCCGAAAACTTGCAACCCAATATAATACCTGGTCGTATGAATTTCTGGCGCCTCATGAATTTCTATTTTAACTTTGTTTGATATTAAATGGCATTCCAAAATTTTGATATTTGTGTCGAATGCTCGAAACTCAGTTCCGATCCTCGATGTTCTGTTTGTGGAAAATGCGCTTTACATTTATTCATGAGCATATTTGGTTTTTCCTCTGTTGATCTGAACACCAATATGTTGAGCTGATAGTTCCATTAGAAGTTCTCTTTAAGGGAAATTTATTGCGATCATGTATACATATCCTCATCGTAAGCTAATGGCGGGCTCAATTTAAACAACTGTTCTGGGCTATGTTCAGCTGGCGGATAACATACTCCAATGACAGATTAAATGTGATTTGGGCATTTGTGGCAACCTTGTCACAACCCCGATGTTATTTCGAAGGTATCCGACAGTTTGCTTCAACATTGGATGGACATTGGATAATTAAAATCCTCCACATATAAATCAAAACGGCATATAGCATCCCTCTCTGGATGCTATTGTACGCCTGCTGGAAATGTAGAAATAGACCATGAACAGGAATCCCACTCTCAAAACATTTCTTTAGCTGCATTCTCAGAGTAAAAGTTTCATCGGTTGTTTATCTTTGTCGTTAAAACAACATTGAAGATATAAGTTCTAACATGCGTCAAATTAGGTGATAGGCTCTGTGTTTAACATTTCACAACAAATCCCATCTTCAGCAGGTGTTTTATTGTTTTCATTTTCGATATGACGTTGCGCACTTCATCGTATGGTGGAGTCATCTCGAGGTAGGTATCGCGCTGGTTTAAAAAAGTTGAAAAATTGGAAGGAAACGAGATGGTACTAAAAATAAAACAAAAGTTGGCGTCGATACGAAATCCCGAATTACAAAAGACCGAATTTGATAAAAAAAAGTCCCGACTTCCAAAATCCCGATTTTGCTGAAACCTTAAAAATCCCGACAAAAGTCGGTTTTTTTTTGGTCGATCTTGGTTAAATTTGGGTTATTGGATATAATTTGCATTTTAATGTGAACTGTTCTAGAATTTTTGGAATTGGGCCTGCTCAATTGAACTTGGCCATTCCTCAACCAATAATTGTCAAATTTAATTTACAAAACTGGATTTGTATAAATAAAATATATTTTTGGTCGTCCTGAAAAGAACGTTTTGGTTTTGATAAAATGTTTAATGATAAAATAAATAAATTTAAGCTCTATTAATGTAACTTAATATTTTTTAAATAATTAACTATTAGTATTGTTTCTATTTTCAACAAAATTTTGCTGTTTCTTTCCGCATGTTTTTAGTGGGACGCGTTCAATAGCTGTCCATTTCTCAATGCGTGTTTTGCATACCATCATCTCGTTTGCCAATTCTTCGATTAACTTATAGACCCCAACATGAGGTCTTCTGAGTTTTGTGTTCTAGGGAAATTATCTCCATGGTTCTGGAATATATAGTCCAGAACTCTGGACTGTGTTGGGGTCTTCCTTGGTATCCAAAAATACACCTTATATAGTTCGTTTAGAACCAATTTTCATTTCGCTTTTTTCCTCAGGAGTTACGAATGCTAAGCTTTTCAACATGCGAATTTGCACGTTAAAAGATTAGTCGTTTCCAAATTTAACCTGAATGTGTTCAGGTTGTACCTTTCTCCATAATTTGGCCGAAATGGAAAGGGCGTCATTTGTATTCAGCCAACGGAAAATATATTTTAGTTGCAGCTACGCTTGCTTTTTAAAAATCTGACGCAATTCTTTTGGATTTAACGAGATGCTCATAAAACATATCCGAGTAAGCTTCTGTTAATTTTGAGCTCATGCAAAATAATAATGGCATGATCTGGTCGCCAACTTTACCATGGATCGAGAATAACAATCTCGAATGTACCGTCCATGAGCCAGCATTCAGCTTCTGTTAGACACATCAAAGATGTTTTTTTTCCTAATAAAATATTTATATTCTCTCCAAAATCTTTCTCCGACAATACAAAGAGCTCTTCGTCAATAAACTTTAACGTTTTCGGAAAATGAAATTTCATTTAAACTTTCCGGCTCTTTCAGTGTTGTGGCTCTCACTCGAGCAATTTTTTGTTTTTGTGCTCCGTTTGAAGGCAAATATAATCTACAATCGTGATCATATTCAACAATACTTTCTCTTTTTATTTGAGAAGGTCTACCGAAAAAAATTTGTCTTAAAAACATGTTTGTCGGTTGCTCCTGCTTTACACAATAGATTTTCCCGTTGATCGCAACACCATCGATAAGTTTGATTTTCACTCATCTTTTCGAGATGGTAAGCGTAACCATCAATAATCAGCTTGTGCCTTCATTTTTGTTCGTTTTGACCAATGAGATATTCATTTTGCTCCTTTTATTATTATTTTTTTTTGTTTTTATTTTTTTGCTTAATTTTTATTTTTAATATGGCTCTGATTTAATATTTTTATAATTTTAAAAATTAAAATATTTCACCCAAAATTTATTTTGTCACAATTGGAACTCCATAGACTGTATCGATAATACGGTTTACAAAATTCTAATGTCAGAAAACTAAAATCACACCATATTTATAAAAAAAGAACAAAGAAAATGCTAGTAACTGGAAATTTTAGTGAGTTATCATAATGTCACATGTCATTTTGGGAGTAACATCAAAACAGATTCTCGTTTTGATTTTTTTATTGCTTTTCATAATATTCCAACATATTTAATAATTTTTATTATTTAGTTAATCGTAAAAAATATTTCAAAACTTTTTAAAATTGCCTGTATGTTCGGTTATCCAAAAGAAAAAATTCTAACTGGCCTAAATTTCTAAAACCCCAATTAACAAAAATATAAAATTCGATTTTACAAAATACTATAACAAAAATCAAAATTCTTAATTCCAATTGACAAAATTTATTTATTTAAAAAAAAAAATCCATTCGCAGCATTTCGCAAAAAATTTTAATTGATTTATTAAATTTAATTAATTAAAATAATTATTCAATTACTCAAACATTCCGCCAGTCCACACTTTAATTCTTTCGTCGTGATTCTTTCCTCGTTTCCTTCCCCTTCACCTTCAAACTAACAACAGTTTGTAGGTGAAGGGGAAGGAATCGAGGAAAGAATCACGAAGAAAAAATCAAAGTATGGAATGGCGAATTGTTTACCAGATTGATTAACCCTTGTTGTAATTCTCGAAAACAGGGTTGGATTTTTTTGGAATACCGAACGGTTCCCCTATAAACATACCAATAATTCCCACTAAAAAACTTGTGTATGATACATTAGTTTAAAATAATTACTGTAACAGTTTTAGCAAATTACAAGATACCTTTGAATAAGCCTTAATTAAAGATTTCCTAATTATAAATTATAATCAAATTTCCAAAAAAAAAAATCCAATTTATTTTTGTATATTGAAATTTTAAAATTTGACATTTTGTTTTTTGGAATTTTATTTTTTGGTAATGTTTTTATGGGAATTGTGGTTTCTGAAAATTTCTTTTTTGGAATTTTGGTTTTAGAATTTCGTTTCAGGAATTTTGAATTTGACGAATCGTACCCGACCCCGTTACTACATTGCACTCATTATAAAAAGATTTTTAAAAGCCCGATTTTATAAAGAAAAAAAATTATGAATCGGGCTTTTAAACATCGGGCTTTCGAAAACCGGGATTTTAAAAATCGGGATTTTGAAAATCGGGATTATGAAAGTCGGGATTTAGAAAGTCTGGATTTTGAAAATCGGTATTGTGATTTCCGGATTTTGAAAGTCAGGATTTTAAAAGTCGGGATTTTAAATTGGGGTTTTTGATTTCGGGATTTTGATTTCTGGATTTTGAAAGTCGGGCAATCGAACCCAATTCACAAAAGTTATAGTTTGATTCAGAGAAAAGTTAATATTTTTAACGAAATCTTTATTTTTGATAAAAAGAAAAGCTGGCTGTGTTATCTATCTTTGTTCAATAGCACAGCAAAAATCGATAAGTTTGAGCCCAGTAAACTTTTTACACCTATCTGCAAAATACGATCGAATTTATGTTTAGATATTTGTTTAAGTTATCAGACTAATCATTTCGTTATTTAGCTAAACCACGTGATCGAATCTTACCGTTTTCTTTGGATGTATAAGAATATAGTTTGGAGTCCTCTCCACTGACCCAAGGTTCTTCGATTTAGACAATATAAATATGCTGCTGGTGCGCGTAGCAGAGAAGGATAATAACACGACCACAACTTCACTATCAACGTCATGCAATGGTGGCTTAATTTAGTATAAATTTGGATTTTCGCACTTGAACAGAATAAAAGTAATTATTAACTGGAGAGAAACAAGATCCCCACTCCGGTATTCCCACAGCTAGGATACAATTTAGGACCAGTCCAGTTTGTGGACCACTAATCCGAAATTAAATTGATTATGTGTCGTCGAGGTAAAAATCAATCCAAACAATCATCAAAATAAATTTCCCTGCACCAATTATGGTTGGTATTTTTTCTCAAGCGGAAATAGAGGATTTGTTTTTGTTCAAATTTATTTATTTTGTCTGGTTTGGAGCAGCATTTCCCGAAATTACAATCTACATCTCTGCAAAAATTAAAACTACTTCAGACTATGCTAAAAATGTGTACGAGCGTGTACAAATGTTACTATTACCCAAAATTTAATTTTAAACAATTTTGTGGATTGTGTTGTCGGAAAGTTCAACCCGCTATAATCAGATATAATAACATTCTCTAAGAGGTAGATTAAAACTTCTTTCAGACTACATAAAAAACTTAAACTAGGCAATTATCACTAATTCGTTTTTGTTATGTGCTATAAGTTAGAATTCCATATGTTTGATGACTAAACGATTCTCATTCAACATAATAAATTCCCAGTGCAAAATTTATTGAAATCTTAACACACCACAAACTTTTACCCCATGAAAAGGGAAAACATTTTCGTTTTAACAGAATAAAACTTTTTTTTCTCCCGTTTTTTGTGTGCTAAAAATCAATTTAACATGTTCATTGTCAACGATGTCACAATATATTTGAGTCCATCAATCAAACCATTCCCATACATACACACGTATGGTTGCAGGGTACAAAAGATTGTGTATACTAGATACGGATGATCAATCATTCTCTCCGTAAATATATAGGACTATAAGGAATGATAATTTACTTCGGCCAAACTGCCAGTAAAGTGGTTGACGGAAAAAATTAAAAGGAATAAAGAAACAACACAGAATATATAAAGCTCAACGAATCAAAAAAATTTACCCAACATAAATATTGACTTTACAAAACATATCAATTCTCATACCTCAGTATATTATATACATATTTTAGATTAGACATATATAAATGTATATGTTGCCTTAATATTATTTTGACACCTTCTTCACGTCTGTCTGTTACATTTTTGTATTATTATGGATCACACACATATAGAATACAAAATCGATAAAAACGTTAGTCGAGTTGGAATGACGAAAACTAATTATAACTTCCAGCTAAATTAATAGTGCACACCTTATGCATACATTAAACCCTTGCTGCACTCTATCTTCGTATACGACGTCTCACATATCGTACACATACTTGTGTTCGGTGTCTAAATTACATTGGTGTAGGCGATTTGTTGACTATTGAAATAATAACCTTGGAGATATCTACTACTTTAAGCTACTAAAAAGTCTATGTGGGAATTAATAATTATTTGTGTATTTTAAAGAAATACCTACGATTATGTACACATGGAAGGCAACTTTAAATCAATTCATAAATTTCTTTTCTTGGTTTTTACTTTTTGTATGTGAAATTGTGTTTGGTTTTGTAGCGCAATAAACCTGTTTTTCATATTATAGCATAATATCAGCGTCTTTGGTGTGCGGTTAAGGTACATACACATAAGTGGACCTAAAATTGAATGCGTTCATTTTAATAAAACGATGACCGCATCCCATATACACCTATATGAATCATATCGAGAATATTTTAATGTATACATGTGCAGATTGGTGCGAATACATTCACAACGTATTTTCGTTTAAGAATTCCATCGGTTATGATTGATTATTTAGTGAAATAGGTGGAGCGGCAACCTTGGCCCAAAAAGTTTACCATATTTGTTATCACTGGGGAACTCAGTTCAAACTAACTTGCTAACTTAATTATAACAATAAATAAAGATAAACAGAGGATGGTATAATTTGGCATCAGTGATCATTTGAAGTGCGAAACAAGATTATACTTGGTGCAAAAGTTTTGTATGAAAATGACAATTCACAACAATTCACGGAAAGTGGTAATTCAAATGTTGGCGTTACTGGAGCGTATTACGTTTTCGACAATTTTGATAAAAGTTTAAGAGAGCTGAATTCAAGTGCTCAAGTATCCGTATTTATGGTAGGCAAAATTCGTCGTATGTACATAGATTCCGTTTTTTTCTCGGCCGAAACCTTTAATCCCAAAAACGAAGAAAACTAAAAATTCCGAAAAAAAAATATTTTCCAAAATATTGAAACCAAAAATACTGTGAAGAAAAATTTCGAAATTTAAAATATTTAAATTGCTTTTCTATACAGTTCATTGTTTTTTAATTTAATTTTAATTAACCTTGCTGAATCCTTCCAATTAGTGAATTTAGTGTCTTCTCGCAACAGTTCCAATTTTATAGTCCCGTCTTGTTGATAGATCCCAGCTCCTGCGCCTCGCGAAAATGAAATAAAAGCCAATCGGAAGACAGCTGAGATGAAATTCGGTTTCAATTATGACAATGAGATTTTATAGGTGTATATGGGAACCCTATGAGTTCTAGCATTATAAATTCTAGTTTGATAGAGATAAAACTCCTGATCTATGATGAAAATTTAATATAAGTTCCGGATTGTATGATAAAAATGTGATTTCAATATGACTTACGAATGTGATTCTGTAAAAAATGACAATTTGTCAACCGTTGGTGTTAAAACTCTGCTTCTAAAATGAATGCTTTTATCATTTGGCTTGTGAATGTGGTTCTGGAAAATTAATCCAGTCGTAGTTCTGAAACGTGCAAACTGGAACCAGGCCAATTTGTTGTTGACCATTTATTTGAATCGCATTAGGTTTTTATAATATTAGGACGCCAATGTGAATTCCAGTTGTGGTCGTAAACAATTTCTTACCCGATTAGGATTAATCTTGGTTCTTAGAATCGCCTAATTTACCCGAAAAGAATAATTTTGAAGGCTTTTTTTCGATTATTTTTTTTTTCTAAATTTTCTTTTTGATGTTGTCACAAGAGGCCATTTAACCCAGATCCTTATCTCAATTAGTGAGAAATTACTTAATTTGATTTGAACATACCGGATGATAAACTGTCGAAAAAAATAACTGAATAACAAAATAATATCGATTTTTTCCCGTCGAATTCATGATCAAACTCACATAAAGTTCACTTTGAAGGATGGTGGGTGCCGCTTTTTCAATTCATAATTTTGATAAATACAAACTAGATTGTTTCAATATTTTAATAAATAAAGGTCGTACTTACGTAATGTTTGATAATCCTGATCAAACCTTCATTTCTAATCCTCATACTAACATAATGAACTCCACCAGGAGAGAGGGGTGACTATAATTCGTGAAATTTTTTTTGTTTTAAATCCTTTTACTATAGTAAACGGTATTCCCCAATTTTGTCTAAAAAATTCATAATTTGCTCTTTGAGCGAAAAACAAATTATCGTAAAATAAATCATCGAAAATATATTTAATCGAATCTAAAACAATTTATACAACAACAATTTTTAAATCATTTTTCTGTTACACTTGCGCAATTAATCCAACACTAAACGTCTTTGGGGAGTTCCGTTTTTTAGAATAAGAATTAAAAAAAACCACAGTTTCGAATCATTCTTGCGTAAAATAGACCAATGCCGCTTTGGGGAATTTTTTATCTTAGTATGAGCATTAGAAATGAAGGTCGAATGAGAATAAGTAAACATTGACGCACACAAGTAAACATTTATTAAAACAGTTTATTTATATTTATCAAAATTATGAAAATTAAAGACGCGCGGTTTTGGCGACGGCCTCCTTCCTCTAAGTACAGCGGCCTTAGTGAGTTCTTTATTTTAGTATGCGAATTAGGAATAAAGGTAATTGGATTAGAATGTTTACTTACATTGACACGAATAAGTAAACATTGATTAAATCAATTTCATTAATATAGTTTTCAAAATGATGGAAATTGAAAAAGCCGGAGTTTCGGGTGGCAATCCCCATCCTCCAAGGTAAATAGCGAATTAAATTAGCCTTACTAATATATCGACTTAGTCGTAATCCGCTCTTACGAAGCTTTTTTTCAATGAAATTTTTTTCGCAATTTAACCCAGACAAAAAATCCTGTCATCTCATCGAGATCGTCCCATTTGGCTGAAAAAAGTATATATCGATATACGAAAACGTCGAATATTTTTGCTTTGTCTAAAAATTTTTATCCCAAGGCAAAATAATTAAAAATTCTTTGATCGCTAAAATAATTTATTACAAAAAACCGAACGTAAGAGTATAAATAATCGAATTAAAAACGATTATAAACGTATAGATTAAAAATGGATATTGGCTCTGAATAATTAAACATTTGCGCAAAGGACATCATTATTCAAATACGAATTTAAATTTGTACTCTCAAAATTTTGAGATTTTAAATAGCCTTAAACATATATATTTACTCAGAGGCCATTAAGCCACCCCCTCCGCTCCCCTTCTCGCTTTAATAAAACACGAGGCGTTTATCACAGTTTCGGTGAGCAATCGCTCGAAATCATCGAATTATAATTTCGATGAAATGTTGTTTTCGATGAATAGTCGTTTTCAGTGAACGGTCGGTAATTTGCTAGACAGAATACCCTAAGTGGCGGATTATACCCAAATAGCTTTTCTCTCGCAAAACTTTGTGTGTGTTGTATTAGGTGTTGTATTAAGTGTGTAAATAGAACGGAGCGGTTCTCAGATGTTGTATGCCATTCGCCGTACAGAACTGTTCAAACTCTATCCATGTAAATTGAGGACCATTGTCGCTGACCAATGTTTCAGGTAGTCCTTCAATTGCGAAAATTTCTTGTAAATACTGAATGGTTTTGGTTGAAGTTGTCGGTGACAACTCATGAACATATACAGAAAACGCGAATATGCATCCACACATATTAACCACATTTTATCAAAAAACGGCCCTGTGTAGGCAATGTGAGTGCGCTCTCATGGTTTTGTTGGTGCTGGCTACGCGCTGTTTTCACGTTTTGGGCATGCCAACTCATTTTGACACACATCACACTGATTTACCATGTTTTCTATATCCTTTTCGATACCATGCCACCAACAATGACGTCTTGCGAGTTGTTTCATTCTTGTTTGTCCCCAGTGACCTTGATGTAACAGTGAGAGAATATGTTTTCGTAACGTCTGAGGAATAACAACTCTAACATACTCTGTCTGCAATAGAAGAATGTTATTAAAAATATTCAAGCAAAATCGTCTACTAAAATAAGGAACAAGTTTGGCTTGGTCCTTGTTGAGCAAGTTGCATGAACTCAATAACTTCCATAATCAGTTTGGCGGAAATTTGGTGTTTCCTAATAACGTCTTCATTGATCGGTTGTGCGATCAATTTCTCTGTCGAATTCTGGATTTCTGCCCATTGGTAACCTTGACAAACCATCCGCATTTCCATGTAGGTTTGTTGGCTTATATTTTATCTCGTACGTGTATGCCATCAACGTAATGGCCTATCTCTGTAGTCGCTGAATTGTCATTTTCGGAAGCTTCTTGTGTGGATTGAACAACGTAACAAGAGGCTTGTGGTCAGTAAACAGTTCGAATTTCCGACCATACAAATACTGATGAAAAATTTTCACACCGAATATAATTGAAAGTGCCTCTTTCTCAATCTGACTCTAGTTACATTGTGATACAGTCAATGTTTTTGATGCATGCGGTATTGGTCGCTTAGAAGCATCCGTACTCAAAATAATCGGATATTCCTCATTAAAGTGAATTAGCCGTGTCATATTCATTAGAGCTCGTTTTAGAGACTGAAAAGCGTCTTCTTGAGGCGCTAACCATCGGAATTTAACCCCTTGCCGTCTAAATTCGTTAAGCGGTGCAGCTATTGAAGAAAAATTCTTAATATAAAGATTATAGTAATTTAATTTACCTAAAAACGCATCAATGGCTTCTAGCCGACCTTCTGTATGCCGAATTCTATCTGCGTCAATTTTATGATCCAAAATACTCAACAGCTGACTGTACAAATTTACATTCCTCTAAACTGCAATGAAGTCCATTTTTTGGAAGCCTGTTAAACAATTCACACAGATTTTGTATATGTTCTGCATCGTCCCGACCAGAAATTGTTATATCATCTTGATAAGTTAATCATAACTATGACACTAACGCACAGGGCTGTATTCACACAGTCACTGTGCCTGAATACGCACTCACAACATTTGATAAATTTGAAATTTTTAAAACCAATCCGGTTCGGCAACAGAATATTCTTTGTGTTGAACGTAAACAATGTTAAAGTTAAATTTCAAATGGATTCGGGCGCAACATGCTTGATGGTTGGTAGCAAAGGCTATTTTGTTACTGGTAAACTGTGTACAAAAACATCCTCTGTTCAACGGTTCATGCTCTACTCAAATACCAATACTCAACACATTTATTCAAAGCTACATATATCCAAAATGGCGGACGATTTGGATGCGTTCAAGTATATTTTTTAATGCAACCAACTTCTGAGCCAAGTTTCTACTTGCTTACACATAATCCTAAAATTAGGAAGTTGTTAGACACCAAGGTCGAGGGAGGACCCACCATATAAAATTTTTAAAATTCTCTGGATAACCCTTTATTGAAAATTTGCGCACACACATTTTTTAGTATAATTTTGAAATAGTCAGCCCAGTTTTGAGGGGTTACAACACATGTGCATCTCCAGCGACAATACTTTATAGACGAAAATTTAGAATTGATGAAACACCAGAGTTGAAAATTTGCGCAAACTCGTTTATATACGGGGATAACACTTACGATTAAAATTTAGAAGTGTCTCAACCCACTTTTTGAAAATTTTCACACAACAATTTTCACAGGCTCTTTCGAGAGGCTGCTGTATAAAATTATTTCGAAAATTGGGCCCGATTCTCGTGACATAAAATTGCTGTTATATTATTTTATTTCTCCGCTTCCTATTAGAATTTGTATTGAAAAAAACAAAAATAACATAACATATTGGGGGTACAAATTGAAAATGCGGGATTGATAACAGATGGCGTTACTAACGCTATACGCATCAGGCAGTACTGTGACTATGTTCATGTCAAAGCTACGTCTTATAGCTTTAATTTTCAGTATGTGTCAATTTGTCGCAGTGTCAAATTCATAGATTTTTTGAGCTCTCAATATGTCGAGTTTCGTGCCAACAAAACAGCATTTGCGGGAAGTTTTAATTTACTTCTTTAATTTGAAGAAAAGTGCTGCTGAAGCACATCGATTGGTCTCCGAGGCTTATCCGAGTCATGTTCCATCGGTTTCAACGTGCGAGAGATGGTTTGTGCGGTTTAGAAGTGGTGATTTTGACGTTGAGGACAAAGAGCGGCCGGGCCAAGTGAAAAAGTTTGAGAATGCTGAATTGGAGGCAATACTCAATGAAGACTCGTGGCAAACTCAACAAGAGCTCGCAGATTCATTGGGAGTGACACAACAAGCCATTTCCCATCGTATAAAAGCCCTCGGAATGATCCAAAAGCAAGGACATTGGGTGCCGTATGAGCTGAAGCCGAGAGACGTCGAGCGCCGTTTTTTTGCATGCGAACTGCTGCTCGAACGGCAAAAACGGAAGGGTTTTTTGCATCGCATTGTCACTGGTGATGAAAAGTGGATCCATTACGATAACCCAAAGCGCAAAAAATCATATGGTTACCCCGGCCATGCATCATCATCGACGGCCAAACCAAATATTCACGGCGCCAAGCTCATGCTCTGTATTTGGTGGGACCAGCTGGGTGTGGTGTATTATGAGCTATTGAAATCGAACGAAACCATCACAGGAGCACTATACCGAACTCAATTGCAGCGTTTGAGCCGCGCACTCAAAGAAAAACGGCCACAATACGAGCAAAGACACGACAAAGTAATTTTGCAACATGACAACGCTCGGCCACATGTTGCAGCGCCGGTCAAAACATACCTACAAACGCTGAAATGGGAAGTCTTACCCCACTCGCCGTATAGCCCAGATATTGCTCCTTCCGATTACCACCTTTTCCGATCGATGACACATGACCTAGCTGACCAGCGCTTCCATTCTTACGAAGAAGCCCAAAAATGGGTCGATGACTGGATAGCAGCCAAGCCGGCCGAATTTTTTCGCGACGGTATCCGTAAATTGCCAGAAAGATGGGAAAAAGTTGTGGCTAGCGATGGACAATATTTTGAATAATTCATTTGTTACCATTTTTTCAGAATAAACGTTCAAAAATAGAAAAAAATCCCGCATTTTCAATTTGTACCCCCAATAACATAAAATTTTAGATTACGGAATCGACCCCAATATATACAGTCTCCCCAATAAAACTTTGTTTGAAGTGTGTGATATTTTAATTAAAGTAAATCAAACCTTTTCGATTTAATTTTGATGAAAGATTCGGTTTTCGTAAGCTGGTTAAGCAATGTGAAAAGTCGCTTCACAGTAAAATTTGCGGGGGTGTTTTGTTCTACCAAATATAGGACTTATTTTACCTAAACAATCTCAACCAACCCTTAAAAAGTAGAATTAATAATCCAAAACATTTTAAATGAAAATATTTCGTACTGGCAACTGTCAATCATATATCATATTTTACTTAGCCCGATTTTCTTATCCTTAAAAGCAATAATAAGCAGCGAGTCATTACGTTAAATAACGAAAACGCCAATTAATTTTAAGAACATTTCCTCCCCCATTATCCATCTATTCATTATACCGAGTCATTAACCCAACCACACACGCAAATAAGTTCTACAAAAAAGAAATAATGTGTGTAAGACGACTGTACAACGATGTCGAGGAGCAGCGGAATAGAAATGTTTTCACGGTCACATGCGGTATAATGAAATATCTTAGTAGAAATCTTATATTTTCAAAGAAAAACGATGCCATTAAAACTTAAAATAACTTTTAAATAAGAAAACTTTTTATTTTCCAGTTCTACGTATACCGTTGTCAGTTTTGTTTTCGTATATAATATGGGTTTCGGGGCGTGAAGGACGAAATTGTGGCTGCAGCGACTTAGAAAGCGTAACAAAAAAACCTAATAATTAAGAGGAAAAAATATAATGAGTATACGTATATGTGGGACGGTCGGAGATGAAAGAAAAATTAGTTTTCATTTTTAAATGGAAAAGGTGGAAAACAAATCATGAATATCATCACTCTAATCAACAACATGAATTGTTTGTGTGTTGTGCTACCACTTGAGCGCCACGTTATTTTGTCCATTGTTTTACCCGTGGTGAATCGATTTTCGGGAATGTTTTCATTTTCAAGATGATTGTGTAGATACGTGTATTGTCTTTGGGATGTATAATGAGGGTTATTGTTTTAATGATACAATTCCTTGGTACAAAAAATGGAAAACAATTTTCTTGTATCTCTTCTAATTGAAATGGAATAAGAAAATTGGATTTCGTTTTCTTCGTGTACTATAGTTACATGTACACGAGTTTAATAGGTAGAAAGGTTTAAATAGATCTGTACTATAGCATAAACGGTCTACTAAAATCTAACTTTATATTATTCTGTTCCCTAAAGCTATGTAATTAAAAAGCCTTGCGGGAATCCGATCAATACCGAAACATAAGCATGGTATACAAAATAAAAGTTGCTTTCCTTAACCAATCTTAGGAAACTTTTTTGTTTTCTGGTTCGTTTATTTTGCTTGTGCTCCAATTCCCATACAACAATCTCATCTCGAAAGAACCTAAGAGAAAAATATTAATTTTCGACCAAATAAACATTTTCTTACGTATATATCTAAATAAGGTATATTTCATCTTGGTGTGCGTTTTTATATCTACAAATGGACTAATTTTGTGTGAGAACCACTTTAATGCAATTCCCCCCGTGCGCACCTTTCGCAAACAAACATTTTTATTTTGCAAGACATTAAAAATGAAATTTCTAAGAAATCTTACAAAAATACGATGATTTCAATAAAATGTTTCTTAGAATTATCGCATTTTACCTCCCTTACATCTCGTATACGAGATAAATTCAAAGTGTAAATATTTAAAAGTATTCAAATTACCAATAAGGGAGTTGAGAATACGTTGAACAAGCAACATAAAACTTTCGAAAATAATTGTTATGCTCTTTAACCGAATTCAGCAAGTATTTGTTTATGTTATATGTTTTTACTTATGTATATATGCATGACCCTATAGCGCACATTAAATATAAACCTGAATATGGGAAAAACATTTATATTAGTACGAGAATAATTGTCTGTATCTGGTGTAATTACAAATGGAATTAAAAATAAACCAAATTTCCCCACCCCACACTTTCATTCTGTAAGATTTCGAATTTTTTAAGTTGCTTATCTTTAGCATCATGTGGAGTACATTCGTATACGAGTCTACATACATACGTTACATATGTATATACAATACGTATGGCTGTAAAGTAAATTAGTTCACACGTACTAGGGATTATCACGTTAAATCTGTTTCATGTTTCATCATATGGTACTAAATCACATGATCTAATTTGGGGATTATATACATATGTATATCTTATATGTATAATAGTTGTGTTGCATTTTGTATTTATGTTAGTGACAAAACAAACAACTATATTTAATGTTTTAAAACGCCCACAGAATAGTTATGTGAACTAGCATTTAAATAAAATATTGGTGGTTTATATATCGATTTAGTGTAGGTTAAATATGTATCAATGATATAAAAATTAATTTTAATGCACTTAAATACGTTGGCTGACAGGTATTTTTGTTTAATACAAAAATAAATCCAATGCAAAATATGGTTGTAGTGATGCGCGATGTGCGCTGAAATGACCTCAAGACATCTTATTAGAGGTTGGGTTTTGTTCGACGTAATCATGCTAGATCTGTTTATTTCTCACTATCTTGTGACACTAATCGTCGAACCAATCATTATGGGATGGCTGACTGATAGCTAGGCACTGCTCCTGAATGTTAAGTGGTTCTTCGTTATTATGTGTCGGTATAGATAGCCAGGACAGCTTGTTTTAATTATGCAGCCAAGCATCGGTATTCGATCGAACGGTCTTTTGTGCTTGTCTATTGAATGAAGATGACAGTTTGCACTTATATTTGAATATGTCGGGACCCTTCGAAGATCTAACGTCGGTGATCAATTTGGTTTTCCAATCTTCTATCATTCGCTCTCCATTCTCTTGTGTGGAAAAAAACTTACTCGACAGAACTAACTTGTACATTATTGGCAAGTGGTTGAAGCGTTGGACATTGTTGTTACTAACTGGTAAGGTGCAAGCTAATTCCTGGCGGTTTTTTCATTAAAGTCACCCACGATGATTTTAATGTCGTGGTACGGTATGTTATAAATGACTTCCTCCAACTCGACGAAGAATAGATTTTTGACGTCAACTGATTTATCTTCGGTGGGTGCAGGTACATTAGAGATCGTACATTAGAGATCTAGATCATTAATTTGAAAGTCATTTGGTTGAGTTTGCCGCCTTGCTTTAAGGGGACATAGCACCTTCAAAATTAAAAAAAAAAAATCAAAGATTTTTTTGTTTTAGAATAAAAGGAAACTTTCCATTGACATTTTATTTAACTCAAAGTATTCACAAAAAAAATATTTTTGTTAGATTTTTCTTAGCCCACTGTCGTCTGCTACAAGGGTTTTCCAAAAACACTTAAAATTCGCGGCGTGTATCATAACTGCTCTCAGAAACGTCTAAAAAAAAGAAACGAGGTTTTATTCAGCATTAAATCGCCCTTGGAATAAACTAAAAGGAAAAAAATGGTTGAAAAATAAAAAAATGGCGGCATTTTTTCGAAAATGCAGCTTTTTTTGTCCCCCCAATTAGTTGTAACTCAAAAAATTGAAAACTGATTATTCCTTCCGTAGTTCATTCTGAGCAGAAATATATGAAGATCAACGTGTTAAAATTTTAGAACGATTGGATAAGTAGTTTTTTCTCAATCTTGCACGCCAACTTGAAAAACGTCATTTCGAGATAATCGCGTTTAAATTATCGCGCTTTAAATAAGGCGCGCTTCGCAATAAATAAAAGCAAAATATAAATAATTTTTTTTTTTGAGATTTTCATGTTTATATCATTAAAATCATGTTTTTAAACGTTCATTCTAACATATTCTATCATAAAAAAAATTTCGATTTTTTGAAAATTTGAAGGTGCTATGTCCCCTTAAGCGAAGTTTATCGAATTTGGCGCTTTGTGCTGCTTACATTTTCCTCATTTCAAGAATATCTCTTATTTCAAAGGTTGGTTTCTGTCGCTCGATTCCCTCACTTTTCACCTCCTCTTCGGAAGGCTGGACTTTCAGTTCGTTATTTGGGATAACCGACATTATCCCCGATGGCCCTAGCTGCGATGATGATTGTTGCGATCTACCCGTTCGATATCACTAGTTATTTATCCTCTTCCATAGTTCAGCCTCGATATGAGCTCTTTTCATTGCCTTCGGTTGAAAGCTTGAGTTAAGCTTAAGTTAAGATTAATTTTAACGCGGTCTCCACAAGTCTCCACTAAATTACAGATAAATTATTAAGCTAAAACATGTATGTAGAGATAAATTTTGACGTTTGTTTTATTTCTCCTTGACGTTTGTTTTATTCCAAATACATGGATTTTTCTCTACCAACAAACATAATGTTTGTTTTTCTTCAGTTTTCAATTCGTTCGATTTAGGTTTTTTATTTTTAATGTTAGATAGTTTTGGCTTTCGTTTTCCACTTTTTAAATTTTCTGTATCTACTTCTTCGTAGTCAATCAAGTATTCTGCTTGATATTCGAAGCTTCATCTATAAAATTATTTAAATCATCCATTTAAAAAAAACAGTTTTCGCGTTGTGCTGTCAAAATTTATTTCAATTTTACTGTTCTAGGAAGATAAATTGCTGCGAAAACGTTTGTAGAGTTTCCACTATCGCAGTCTATATTTGAATGAGATAACTACAAACTCTTCGCGTCAGCTGCGTACCGCATCTGCAAAATCGCGAGCTAAATATTTATTTGTTATTTCGCTAGCTAAACTTTACGTCAAATTTGCATGTACGATTTTTCTTAGCGCGAGCTGGATACCGACCTTTAGGAGTTGGTCTCTTAATTGCTGCAAAACTGCATTTCTGGCAGCAAAAGTTACGAATTTCGATACGGATTCCTAATGGATTTTGCAAATAAAATAAATTAAATTTTCAATCAGTATTGGAGAAATACTTGTCACAATACTTTAAATTTGTCTTTTAAATATCAACATTAGTCGTTTGTCTAATTGCTTTAACTGATCTTTTATAATGTGTTGATAAATCTTATTGTTTAATGGACATTTTGATTTTTTTTCTAGGAGGATTAGATACCCAAAATAAATCGCTGATTTATACTTTTGGTATCAACTTGGCCATCAATTTGCTTTTAAATTAAATTCATATTAAACGATTTATAAAGCGCCCAATAATATTTTTGTTGGGTGTATCCCGTTCTATAATAACATTTTGAATTTGACAACCTCCCTTTAGACATTAAATGATGAATCCATTAAAATTTCGCCATAAATATCCCAAATACGTGATTATGAAGCATATTTATCAAAAATCAATATAAATTTGGATATTGCTCTATGCTGTAATATATTGTGTCATAAAAAAATATTAAATTTGATTTATATGATACATTGAACCCACTCTCTGGTGCATACTACAAGTATTTTTCTAAAATCTTAACACCTTCCATAACAGAAATTGAAAAATATTAATTTTCTTATTTTAAGTAAGATATACAAATTATTTTAAGAATTTAAATGTCTAAGGTATGTAACATGTCCACAAAAATTATTGGGCCAAAACGAATTTATAATAAATATTCTGTTTACATACTTTTACCTAAATGTCGGTACTGAAAGGCATTCAGAATACGTAAAACCAATTTATTAATAAAACAATAAAATTACCACACAATACAAATATTTAATTGTATTTCCAAATCAAATTCAATACTGTAACTATATACAGACAGAACATATGAGTATACAAGTATAATGTAGAATAGAAAATGTACTTAAGGCCTCGTCCGTCCCCCTGCCGCAAATGTACGTGAGTATATGGGTAAATACCAAAAAATCAATTTATTTTTTAGTAGAAATAACAATTAATAATATTGATGGCAATTTAACAATCAATATAATTAAAATCTCAGCATCCCGCACCCCACTGTTCACCGCTGTTTCGTTTCACAAAATAACAAATCTATTCAATTTGACAAATTAGTTTTTCATTCATCCACACAGCGTTCACCAAAAAATTTTAGTTTCAGTTTCCAGTGTAAAACTGTCTAGGGATGTTCTGAAGTTACGATGAATCCGTCTAATATCCTTTCACGGTCGTGGACGGAAAACGTATCAACCGCATAATGAACCAAAAACAATAAACACAAAACTTTATATGCGTAAACCTTTTCCACACATTAATTAAACACTTTAAATTTTATTGTACATATTTCGTCGATAAATTTCGACATAAATTTAACAGGCCAATAAACTTCTTTATTTTACTTGTATACTTCCAGATGGAACGAATATCAATGAAAACCCAACATATCATTTACACAGCAATTATTTTGCTCACCATAAAATCGATAAGCACCGAAGATTGTGGACCAAAATTTCATGGCCGTTGTTCGTGCGGCGCACAAATGTACGATAATGAAATGAAATATGTCGTAAATTGTACGAATGAAGGATTTCGGAATACAAGCGTTCTAGAAAATTTACCGGAGCAAACGCAGGTGATTATATTTACGGGTAATAATATTGTGGAGCTGCCGTGGAATGTGTTCGGTGCGTTTAATGATTTAAGCTCATTAACCATCGTTGACATGAGTAACAATCATATACGGGAAATACGCGGTAAATCATATCATCATGTGCAAAATGTTAAGCGATTGCTCCTGAACCATAATAATTTGAGTATATCGTCGGACGACGATGATCTGAATCACCATCATCCGCGCGTCTTTTCAAATTTTATTAATCTCATGGAGCTGCATTTAACAAACGCGTTTGCTGATAATACATCCGCGGAATTATCACGCGATCTACACGATATATTCATGAACAGTAATCTAACGAAACTGACTAAACTACATTTGGAACAGAATGAGATCTCACATTTTGCTGATCGACGCGTATTTTGTGATCTTCCAAGTTTACGTGATCTACATTTAGGTGATAATTTGCTAACCGAAATCAATTTTAATATTCTATGTTTACGACACTTACGATTCCTAGACTTGGAACGTAATAAATTCGAATACGTAAAAACTAAAGATATGAGCCTGATGGACGCATTACAAAATATCCCGGATCGTGACGTCGATTTAATAGTGGATTTTAATCTGAATCCGTTTGTATGCGATTGCGGTATTGCCCCGTTTCAAGATTGGCTACGTAACACAAACGTCACCGTACGAAATAAAGAAAATTACAAATGTTACCGTAATAAACGGCACGAGGAATATATACAGACGTTGAAAACTAGTAAATGCCGTTTGTTGACGGATCGAGTGCGTACCTCAACCGGTCACACCGTAACTTTAGTATTTCTATTAGTAGTGCTTGTATTTATATTGTCCGGGTTGGTGCTAGCGCTGGCGTACCTAAGTCGTGACAAATTGATAACGACATTCCGGCCCGTACTAAACGTAGGCAAAAAGGTGCATTACACATCGATAAAAGACGAAGAGTGTCCCGAAGTTCACGTTTAAAATATTTGCACAGCGTAAACGACGAGAAAAAAAATGAATTGATTTACAAAATTTTCAAAATTTATTAGAAAATTTAATTTTGGTAAATTTTCTAGTCAAAATTTTTATAATTTGTTTTTTACATGTTTCGTCTTACATTTCCTAGTCACAAAACCACAAATCAATTCATCCGACATTTTAAATGTTTGGACGATGCCATTTTGTTCATAAACACGTGCGCAATATTTAAATCCCGGCTATTTGTAATAAGATTAACACAAAGAGGTGGAAAAAATAAATACATAATTAAAATCTGTGATTTTGTTATACAAAATAATAACTTTTTGCTAACTTGGCAGCAAAACATTGATTGTCACACTAATGTTTAGAGTTTAAATATTTTTATTTTTTATTATTTTGTAAAATTTTACTAATTTACTTTATATATTTTAACTAATAGCTATTAATTGATTAATATTATAATTATATAAATTTGTACTTAATTTAAAATTTGTTAAAAAGTTTTATTAATATTTTAAGAGAAATACAAAATTTACGAGAAAAAAATGTATATCTAGCGAATTTTATTACAAACCAGACAAATCAGAAGTGCAGCACACGATACTAGTTCTCAGCTGGGTGTGTCTCATAGATACCGTTTCAGCAAAGAGAATCTAATGTAAGCAAAGAGAATCTAAGTAACGGGAAAAAAAAATTATCAAAAAATGGATGGGTTATGCAATTTAAATGCGTTAAAAACACACACATATTTATTTAAGGTAATTTTTATCGTTTTCTATCAATAGTCAAGAGTACAACAATAAATACCCATACATTTTTGATAAAAAAAAATTCCTCCGTTTCGTTACTCTTTAAAAAAAATTACATGCGGTTTCAGATTATCTAAACCTGTATTCTTGTCCCTGTGGTTAAGGAATCAGTAGATTTTAAGTTTTAAGGTTAGTAAGCTTAGTTCTTTTATCTTGGGGTCGTTGACACCAAACTTGCAACCCATGCAAAAATTCGCTTCCACCTATACTTCCTTGTTATCTTCATTCACTTTGCACACCGACTTTCCTGGTTTTGGCTGACTGATAAATTACACATTATGAGAAAACGATTCTGCACACGGTTGCGCATCAAAAATCCCAAGTAATTATTTTTCTTCCTCTTGAATTGTGACAATATCCCAGCTGAATTTTGCACCATTTTCCAGTGACTCAACTGGTTTCCCTATCCGCTGTCCCATCGCCAATACTTTATTCCGCAAAGGGTTATTGTTAGGAATGCTCGACTTTCTGCTCCAAGTTGCCCATGGCAATATCCCGTTTGCCACCTATTATGTCTCTCGATTGATCTAGTTTCTTCTCCAGGTATCCGGAGTGACCCTCTAACCTTTCAGCTCATTTTCTAATATTAAAAATTCCCTGATGCCACCAAATATTACTAATTGGCCTTGTCAAATTCGGTTCGTATTACTGAATTGTGAATACACCTATAAGTTTATATACCTTACACTACTACCGGACACCGGACAAGTGGTGCAGTGGTTAAAGTGTCTGCACTTGAGCCGGGAGGTACTGGGTTCGAATCCCATCAGAGGGAGGGTAGATGCAAATCGAATTTTCATCATCGATTACAATCGGTGATGTTAATAAACACAACTACACAACTAAGACCCTCTGATGGAGTGCAGAGTTCGGCGCCGACCCACCGTCCATGTCAATATACAAGTTGACATGGAGCTTGCAATGTGCAGGTGGTATACTGTAGTTGTGTGAATAGGTGAATGGGTAAATGATGTGGCGTGAATGCGTGGTGTCATAAAGGGCCAAAAATGGCCTAAGTGTCAAACCACTGAAATCTACACCACTACCGGAATTTCCCGAAAATATTCAGAAATATGTTCTCAACGATTTTCCAAATATGTAACACAACAACAATAATTCCACAATTATTTATTAATTACAAAATTTACAGTTATGGTGACAGATCACAACGGTTTCCATATGATGACAAATAAAAAATGCAGAACCACATACGGCACCATCAACAACCGCTCTCCAAAATAAAAGGGCGAATCATAGTTTCACTTTTACGGGTTTGATCTTACTACTCACTTGCCGGTAATAATTAAGTCACTCAAGTTCTAATTCGGCATTTTATTATTGGTTTTATTTTAGTACAACTAACCAGCCGTTCCGTTAGTCAATTTCTGTGCAACCGGGCATAAGATGTTTGAGGCGCCGTAGTAGGATTCCCGTATTTCTAAAGTTTATATTATTGTAATGGAAACCGATTTGTGTTGTTAAAATATTGGAATTTGTGTCGGGCAGTTTTTGTAAATATGTACATATTTTGATATTTTTGATGCGGCTTTGGAAACTGTGTTTTCAATTCTTAGTTTCTTCTTTTCAGCTATTACTTCTAAGAAAAATCGAGTTGAAAGCAATTCCGCCAATTCGAAAAAAGTCGAATGGCGGTATCATTTTCGAATCGCGATATAAATGATAAAATTTCATCATTTAAAACCAAAGTAATAATAATAATGTAGCTGACATTTCATTCTAGAAAAAGTATTACAAGATTAAAAAACGATAAAAGTCGAAAATGATGAACTTTCACTTTTTCGATTCGACTTTTTTCGAATTTCGACAAAATTTTAAAAACAAAATAGGAAGCATTTTTACTCGTAGAAAATGAAACATCGGGGTGGCATGTTGTACCATCACTATTTTCGACTTAGTTTATGTCTCATTTTTCACGAGTAAAATGGCAGCCTATTTCACTTCGAAAATCTCGCCTTTCCTCGCATGTTCTCAGCTTGCTCGAGTAAAACGTCACACTATTTCTTTTCTACGATTTCTAAGCTACTATATAGGTTAATCGACTCTATTTATCATCAAATAGTTTTTCGTGATACGTTTATCGAAATGTAGAAAAGAGAGAAACTTCACAATTATATCAAGAGATTGAAATAAAACACATAATTGTTTACGCAAAATAGAATATTAATTGATTCCTGAAAATTGAGACATAAACTAAGTCGAAAGTCGAAAATATTGATGGTAACATGCCGCCCCATGTTAAACTAAGTCGAAAATCGAAAATAGTGATGACACATCATCTCAGCCCCGATTGTGTTTGGATTCATGTGTGTTTGATTGGATGTTCGTTATACATGTTGACGAACAATCACCCACGCTCGTGAAGCAAGAAAGTAATCTTAAAGGGACATCCAACCTACGCCTGAAATTAGGAAGTGAGGCAATGGACAAACTAACTTATAAACTTAATAACTTATTGAGTACGCTGATGCGAATTGGGCAAAAGCCGCCAATCATGAAAGTTTAATCATGTTTACATATTTTTGTTAAACACTATTTAACAAATCATCTTGTCTAGCAGATACCAGAGTGCCATAGTCATTGGCTAACACTGAATTCTTTGGATTGTCTGAAACTTGGAAAGAAACGATTATGTTTCAATGCAATTTATATGATCTTGCGGCTGGTGAGGAGAAATCAACAAAAATTTTAGAGGACATCTTCTAACATAATTATACCCTAGATCATTCTCAGCACTCTGTCACAAAGATTTTAAGCGTAGGATTGGTTCAAACCTATCTTGTTTTCTATTCAGATGAATCGCGCACTTAAGACCGGCAGGTAATCTAGATATGTCAACTGTACGGTTTGAGATCGCGACGTTAATTTTCTTTATTTTTGAGACTTGAAAATCAACCGTTGAAGAGTCCAATGATATATTGTGAACGGCCAAATTCGTTGTTTAAATCGATTCGAGACTACAGCGAGTGTCATCTTATTAAGTTTCTTTGCCATTAAAATCCACGTCACGAACAGGTCTGGATAAATTATTACTAGACAGAACTATTAAGTTTCACGATGTCAGGTGACCGTTATTATTTGCACAGAATTAATCCAAGAACTAAACTTATTTTTTCTTAATTAAATTTATTTATTTTAATTTTCAATAATCATACATAACGTGAAACCATTACACGATTTTTTTATTATTTTTCCGGTTGGACATTAATAATCAGTCATTTTTAATAAAATAAGTTTTAAGATGAAAATCTCTTTTCCGGCCAGACATTTTTTTTCGTAAATTTAAGTCCACAGTACACAAATGAGTATGTAAATAACCATAGTTTGTAATGGTTTTTGTTTTTTTCATGTGTCTCTTTCGTAACGTACACAATTGTGATCGCATGCCGGAAGACAGATGTGCGTAGAATAAATAAAAATCAACATTACAAAGTCCATATTCATTTTAACGGTCCATTTTATAAATCTCTTATAAAGTTTGAAAGAATCGTTTATAACAGTTTGTACGAGAATCCCCCTCTTTTTATTAGAAGCGAGTAAACTATATATTAAAACTACATTTGGCATACTGCAGAAGGGAACAGCGATATAAATAATGAATACAAAGAACAGATACATAAAAATATGTAGTTGTTTCACGTAAACATATTTTGACATTTCTTATAAATAAAAAAAAATCCATTTGTTGTTTTATTTTCATTAGTTTTTTACACACAATAAAAATCTTGAATAAATATAAAAGTTTTTAATTAAATTGTAACAGTAAAGAATAATTAGAGTTATTAAGCAGTTTTACACAAGGTTAGTAGCAAGTTTATGTTAATTAATATATAGTATTATGTAAAATAAAATTTATTTCAAAAATACGCAAATTTGATCTCGCGTGTTCTGTTTTACTTGAGATAGGCTTTGTAAACCTAAAATAAACACTTAAATCAGAAAGGAAAATCTTAATTTGAATATATTCAATTTAAATTGATAATAACGTCATTGTAAATTCGTTTACTAGAAATTTATTCCGCAATTTATATTTATGAAATCGTGTAATATACGAGTACCTAGTTAGACGTGGCCGGAGAATGAGGAAAGATAAATTTTTGATCGGCCCCTTTATTGCTTAAAATGGAATATTTTATTTGAGCAGCGTGTAACTTAGTATGTATGCATAATGAAGAATGAGGGGTTGGGGAGTTTGTTTTGATTTCATTCATATATTCATAATATTGTGTATGTTTATGTGTTACCTTCCCCGATTTTATAAAATCGCTACGAATTATCAAGTTACTAAATTCAAAATTTTTTGATTGCTACAAAATTATTGTAACTATTACAATAATTTGAAGCAGTTGACATTCAACTCCTCTAAAATCGAAACTAGCCAATTAAAAGATTTACTTGAACCTGCAGCAGAGTTGACGATGGCGATATTTACATTCGACCTCTAAACTAATTATCACCTTTTTTAATTTGGAAGGTTTCTTTGGTTTAAAGCTTGTATCTCTACCCCAGTGATGTTACACTTTAAAAGTGGAAATCTCTACAAACTAGTCTAAATTTACTGTCCCTAGGAAATCCCTACAGTTTTCCCTACATCACTTGATTATAATCAATTTTTCCCATCCCCAAAACACTAAAAAATAATATGAAATTAATTGAAAAACTGTTCAATAATCTAAAATGTGGGTGTACGTGTACTACGAAATCTTGGTTTTCAAAATTTCGGTTTCAAATTTTCGGTTTTCAAAATCTCGGTTTTCAAAATACCGGTTTTCAAAATCCGGTTTTCAAAATCTCGGTTTTCTTTTCTTTTAGTTCTAATTGCACAAAATAATTAACAACGTTTTTTAATTGCAAGATTTGGTACTTGCAACATTTTGTAATTGCAACATTTTGTAGTTGCAAGATTAATAAAAAAAGCAATATTTTGTTAATGCAACATTTTGAAATGCAAGAATTGTAGAGGCTAACGGCTTCGATAGCTCTCACGGGCACGCGGGAGGTTGCTGCCTTCGCCTTAAAATAAAAAAAAACTTTTACATTTGTTTCGTTTTGTGGTTGTCAAAATAAGTCGGTAAAAGCAATTGAAACAGCTTGATCGACTTGTTCAAGATGGCGTCAAATAAGTCATAAGTCTGTAATAAGACAGTGCTTGGAAAACACCCTTAGTTAAATCTGAAACTTAACATATTTACTACCTTAAAGGCAGAAAATTTGAAATAAAAATTACACCTAGCCAAATTAAAGAACAAGCACACTAATTACGTATTGGCTGCAACGACGTATAGCTATTAGTTGAAAAAAATTCCCTTTAAACAATATTTTGAACTAGCAGAGACATCTCGTAAAAAAAATGCCAAAACTACTCCTTTATTGAAAGTTTAATTTAACATTTTAATGTAAAATTTTGGGTTATTTTAGGCGACATCCAGACACCAGCTTTTTAATGTTGTCGTCAATTGTCGAGAAAAGTACCCATCTAGAAAAAATTAGTTAAATATAAAAAAATGTTCAAATTTAATTAAAAATTGCTACGCTTTCATACATTTTGTCTAAACTTTGAAAATCTGTCGTTTTATCCCTACGCAAATTGCTTTACACACAAATTCCCTACAACTAATTTTCGCTACGCGTACCATCGCTGCTCGAAATTAAGTTCCGCTGCTACCCTTTTCCATACAAATCAAAGATAAATAAATCGGCCGAAGTTAAAGCGGTTATCAGAAAAGAGGAAAATTAGATCAGTTTGTCATTGACTTCTGACAAACCAACATGTGGTTATGAAATGGCTGAGCTTCAATCCAGGTGGCCTTATTATAGAACTTCTTCTAAAAATCATTTTAAAACCCCATATCCATTCAACATCCCCAATTACTTTATAATCGGTTTGAAAATGGCTAAGTCCCATGTAGCCATATTTCAAAAATTCTCCAAATATGATTTTAAAACTCCATTTTCTCCCATCATACGTAATCCCATCACAATATATTGAGAGAAACGAGTTCCATCTCAGGTGATCATATTCCAAAACTTCTGCCAAAAATCGTTTTAGGCCCTTTTCCAATTACCGACTTATTTGTGGACACCGACTTATTCAAATAAGTCACCTCGCGAGGAGACTTATTTGAATAAGTATGTCTACACAGAAATATCTCCAAAAATGTGTCTTGACTGAATGTAATCATCGAGCAATAAATATATAAGAGAAATCAAGTAGTGCAAATTTTATAAGCCAATTTTTCCGAGGTTAATCTTATTTTATAGTTTTAATATATATATACACAAATTTAATTTTTTTCTAAATTTAATCCATATATACGTATCTTATAAACATATCGGCATAGTTATTTCATAGTTCATTGTTCTTGTTAGGCTTATACGGATTACCAAAAGTAAAATGGATTAACCTCGGAATCTCTACATGAGTCCTCTTATGTATATTTTGCTTTATGATGTAATACATGCAGTTTTTATTTTCAAATCTAGTAGCAACGACGATTTTTTTCTTCCATATAACGAAATTTTTTCTTCCATATAATAGAAATTGCGTTTTGTTTTTTTTTGTTATTACGTCACAAATAAGTCGGTACAATGAATTGGAACAAATTGACTGACTTATTCAAGATGGCGTCAAATAAGTCAATAAGTCTGAAATAAGTCGGTAATTGGAAAAGGGCCTTAGAATCCAATTTTATTAAATAATTATTTACATTTAATTTTATTGTTTTACGTTATTTTAAACTATTTCTAACGGCATTATTGGGAGTTGAATGTAACTATAACCAACCTTGGCCAAAAACGTGGAAAGCTTTGAAAATTTGGCTCAGGAAAGTATTGCACATTATTGTTGACGGAATGAAGCGGTGCTTCGCAGTTGAATGATGAGCCCTAGTCAGAAGAAATTTCCAATTAATAAGCAGCTCCTGAAAATATTATGGTGTATGCGCCTACTTAATACGCAAAGAAAAATTGTATTATTTGGTTGGATGTAGTAATGAACTTCGTATTTTAAACGAATGAGCTTCTATGCTCAAAATGAGGTATGAGGTTACGAAATTTCCATTAGTGAACAAATAAATAAATATTAATTCCAAATCGGTTAAGGAATAACTGAGTTCCGTTCCAAGTAGCCATAAACCAAAACTTCTTTTAAAAACCATTTTAGAATCCCATTTCCATTCAACACTTGTTCTCATTCCCATCATAATCGATTTGAAATGGCCACGAGTGCAGTCGTGCACTAGGAGACTTATTGTAGACTTTCTCGACTTATTTTAGAGATTTTCCTCAAAAATGACCTTTCATACATTTTTTGTTCGTAATAAAATTTAGCTGTGTTGTTAATACGACAACTGTAAAAAAATAAACTTATAATTTGTAGCTGTAAAATAAAAATATATTTTTTTTGTAAAATTATGACAGGCAAAAACAATCGCAAAAGAAAACTTTATACTTTACGTTGTGAATGTAGGGTTATGTTCAAATAAGTCTCGATTTGAATTGGACCAGCAGTTTACTTATTTCAAGCCGCCATTTTGAATAAGTCAAATAAGTCGACTTATTTGAAATAAATCGCGAATTGGACCACAGTCTCAAGGCGAAAAACTATGCACACGATAAATTGTTCTGCGATTTCTACGATAAATTTATTTCACGATAAATCGATTTCACGATAAACTGACAGTTAATCGCTATAGGTACATACCTAGGATCATCATTATGGTTGGCCTGTAAGTCTTTACCATGTCGTATCAAACATAAAGCTTATTTAGGTTATATGCCAATCTTAAAGTAAATCGTTTACTACGGTAATTACCGATTTTAGGACAGATTTCATCGTTCAGTTTACCATAGAGTTTTTGAAAAATTTACTTAAAATTGTCTTTTATCTTAACCCTTTGAGTACCGAGGACCGCTGCTCAATACACTAGCCGAAAATGCCAAGGGCGATCGATTAAATATAATTTAATTTTTAAATTTGTAAATGTTAATAGATTTTGCAAAACATCTTTAGCAGAGCAACATCCATTTTTCCGTTTTATTTTAGCTCTCAAATCTGTCGATTGCTCGCCTGCCCTAGATAATTAAGATAATTAATTATTGGTGTGCACTCAATAATAACAAATTTTAATTGATTTTAATTATCACAAAACAATTGTTAAACATCAGTCACTTCGACAAATCGAGTTAAGCCAGTAACTATAACGGTCCGATTCAAAACTCGTCCGCAAAAATGGCGGTATTGTTGCTATAGCTCTCCCTTTACTTATAAACAAGATTTTTCTGACATGCCAAATACAGCCAAGGAATTAAATCAAATCAAAAACAATTTACAATGAAAGTACATCAAGATTCAGAAGACAATGACCCTGTTCAATTATATGTGGTACAACAAGTAAAATTATGTTAATGGTTGATTAATTTCTAAAATGTTGGGTCTCCCACACCATAAATTACTGTAATACACCCAACAGAAACTCCAAAACGTAATAAATTACACAACATAAGTTTATTATTGAAAACAATAAAGTAATTATGATGATGAATTTTATGCTGCCGCTAGATAGCTGCAACATATACATAGTTCTATGTGGAGATGTTTAGTTAAAGAGAGAGTAGTTGGACTTTTTTTATGATTTACAGTCAATACACATATACATATGAGTAAACTACATGCATGTATCGAATTATGCAATGCATATGAAACTGCGAAGGTGGAATATGTTTTTATGACCAAACTATATATACAACTAAACGCTACAAAAAATGTACGAATAAATTCGAATATGCATTAAAATGTGGGATTTTATTTGTATTCAATTGCCACTCCCTTCCGCCGCGCTGCACCGTATCAAATCAATATTTTAGTCGTTTATAAATTTTGCAATGGTTCAATGTGTTTTGTAGTAAGGCACTTGAGTCGAGCTGTATATACGAGAATATATTGAATGGACACAGTATGTTTACTTTATAGTGTTCATTCATTGGGGAATTTAACCTAAAATTATTTTTACTGTAACAGAATTTCTATACCTCGAATTGCATTTAAGGTAACTATAATGACCAATAAACTATTTAACCCATAAATAATTATGGTTTGTTTCGACGTTGTTATCGCATACCGCAGTAACAGTACCATAGCGCACATGACTTAAAATTTTAATTGATTTTGCGATTGTAAATCATTTGTGTGTAATTTTTTGTTCATCGCACTAAATTACCCATTCGTCGCGACCATGGGTTCAATATATTTAGAAGTTCTTCTAAATATGTAGTTTTTCACTTGTATACATTTGTGGTTTTGCTTTTACTACACATATACGTTAACTAAAAATATTGAAATTATTTCTTTTACCTTCCGGCAACATAAACCCAAAGCAAGAAGAAACCTTAACAGACAAAAAACTAACAACTATCGTATTCGAATCTCTCGTACAAAACTAAATAGAAATACACATAAAAAAATAGTTTTTAAATAAATTAATTCAGTTATGTGTATTGTGTGTTGTTGTTATTTCAACATTCTGTACAAACGAATAGTTTTCTTCTTATGTACGAGTATGATTTGAAGAGTTTGTTTTAAGTAAGTACATGTGTGATGTTGATATCAGGTTGTTGTAACTAGATTGGCGAAGCGCCAGAAATTTTTCGACTGATGTGATAACTATACTGGTCTGGTAAAATTTCTCTTAGGCACCACAAAACTGTTTAACTTGTTACATATTTCCCATCATCCATCACATTCCAAATAAAAAATTTCTATTTACAACAACAAAAACTAGTACTATAAGTGCGTGCCAACTAATTAAATTTACTGGTCAAACATCAATTTAACGCTATCGGTCTATGGCAATATTTATGAAATAACGATAAATAGGTTTAAAATATTTAGTTTACACTCCAGTGCCGTGATTCCTATGTCTAGTTGTAAATGACAAAAGTTTCATCAGAATCGCTTTGTTTCTTCACTCACGTTTTACTGCAAATAGCCTTTTATTAAAAATTTTAATTTTCCACTTAGATTGATTTTACTTTTCGAATTTATTCATTGTCACGTACTCACGTAATCGTAAATGCAGCTTTTACGAGTTATTCTGCGTTTTTCTCTTCACGAAGGTCCTTCAAGCTACTCGATCCATCGGAGATATTTTAAAGGTAATGCATTATTTCGAGAGGTACAAAACTGTCATTAATGTTATTTGGTCTTTGATTAAAGCGCTATCATGCTTCTAGATGTCTAAACATACGAAAGAAATTGACCTGATTAGTGATGTGATTTTGCATATAGTTTCAATATTTTTTTTCGTTGTTTTTTGTTAAACGAAGGTATTAATTAGCCTATGGATCTAAGGTCAGTTTTAGGCCTATTCTTCTTCATGTTAAGTTCAACAGTAAGCATATGCTAACTCAGCAATTACAATTATTTTTATTTATTGAAATATATAATAATTAGTCAAACAGCAATATCGAAATTTAATTAGGTCAAGTCACTTTTATAATTTAAAATATATTTTGTATAGTTTGCTATAATTGTTAAGTAACATGTGTTTTATATGTTGATATTATGAGCAAATTAAGCATTAAAATTTGTATATAAAGAGCTTAAATTTTTAGAATAAATCAACAAAATTATACACCAACTAGTTAGTTTTGTTTTCACTTCATCATTTATCTAGAAATATTGACTAAACCCCAGCCCGAGGCAAGCGCACTATTCCCTAGATAAACATTGGTCCTTCGAGCCATCACAACAACCGGTGGCCAATAAAGTACACTTAGTAAAAGCGACCTATAAAAACATTGGTCGTTCGAGCCACCACAACAACCGGTGGCCAACAATAAAATTCACTTTGTAAAAGAATTTTACGTTGGAATTTGGAGATACGTTGAAGGTACGTTGAAGCTTCGATTCCACAACAACAGGTATCTTGAATTTCGATACCTAGCCAAACCACAACTGGTAAATTAACCAGAGTCTACGCCATACAACAACTGTCAATCACGCCAGTCAATAAAAACACAGACATGAAGCGGTTATTGCAGCAGCAAAATGGCAAGGCAGTAGAGGTATAGCACATCATCTCGAACTATAAAAAAGCTCGGAAAACGAAAAAATATCTTGAGTTGAAAATAGCTCTCTTAAAAGGGAATGGAAAAGATTTACTAAATATGTTGTCGATATGCGTCATCGCCTAAACTCATCATCCTTACCATCAACACCAGTTCCAGATGCATCCTCCAAATTTAACTTCGCCCAACCTGAAGAGTCAAATAACATCGACCAAGGAAATGAAGCTTCATCATTCATCAAATCTAATCAATCATCTGAATTGTCAAGAAGCACTGAACTTCAGCAAACTCAAAAATTCAACAATTAAAACAACAAGACGTCCGAATGCGAGGCTTATATAGAGAAATCCGCACAGCTAAAGACATACTGGTAAGCAACAAAAGATCCAGACCAGCGTTACGGCTTACATTAAAGAATATGGAGAGGTACATGATGCAGATCATGGGGGGATGCAGCTACACGAAATAATCTGCATGGAAGCTTCCGAAGAACAGGAAGTCAATGCCAAATTCTTCGTAGAACAACACTACGAAAACTTAACGAATACAACAAAATCGTATTACAAAAAAAAAGAATGCAAAGTTAAGCCTTTTGAAATTCGTCTACCACCAGTAGAACTCCCATATTTTCATGGAGATTACTCGAAATGGGTTGGTTTCGCTGAAACTTTCAAACAGCTAGTTCATAATAACTTAAAAGGCCACGTTCAAGGGCCAGCTGGTTAATAAGCCATTTGGAACCCATCGGAGACAACTACGATGCAGCCTAGGAGATTCTGAAGAATCACTTCAACAACAAAAGATTACTTGAATGTAATCTGTTAAACGCCTTATTAAGTCAACCAACTATCAACACAGAATCCGCCGCTGCGATCAAAAGTTTACACGACACAACAACTGAATGTCTTCGCTAGAAGGAACGCAGGTATTAGAATTGACACATGGAATCCATTCAGCATCACTTTGTTAAAAATATTGGAAAACGAATCACGACGTCTATATGAAAGTTCTCTAGGAAATCTAAGAAAATTCTATGAGACAAGCCAGTTTTTGAAAATTCTGGAAAGGCGTTTTCAATCCTTAGAGTCTGTGTACGGCTATAGGACCGATTTAAGACCATCTGTAATGTGCAGATGGTCTTAAATCGGTCCTATAGCCGTACGTCCTCGAGGTGGCCGAGAGGCGTAAAGTAAGGACGTAAAAAGCATAACCGCGGAAGAGCAGGGTGAGCCTTGTGCCCAAAAATAGATCGCATAGTTAACAATAAAAAAAAATCAATACCAACACAACAACCTAGGTTTCAAGTACAACAATTAAAACATGCTTTCGTAGCTGCAACACAACCAACTTTTATTTGCGTATGCTGTCAACAAAACCATCGAACGGAACTATGCCAATGCTTTAAAAACATGAGCAGAACAGCTATACGAAACTGCAAATATCAACGTTCGGCAAGGATTGTGACCCATTGCTCTTAGCAACAGCTATGGTAAAAGTACAAAATATATACGGTGGTTTCAGCATGTTGTGGGCACTAATAGATCCAGGATCACAGGCCACCTTTGTCACGGAAGAAGCATCACAACAACTCGGCTTACCAAGAACAAGAGTTCTATAGAGGAAGATCATGGAATTTCAGCAACAAAGTGATAATCGCACCGGAAGGAGTAAAGAAAGATCCTCTTCATAAGTGTAGAGCTCAACAATCAGAATTGGGATGGATAATATCAGGTCGCCTAACCCAGAATAGTGGTGTATCGATATCTCGATTTAAAAGCTATGTCACATTAGCAGATATAGATAGGCAATTAAAACGCTTTTGGAAAGCCGAAGAATTACACCCGGAAATCTAACTGCTGAAGAGGAAGAATGCGAAAAACACTATGAGCAAACCCACAAGAGGTCAAAAAATGGACGATACGAGGTTAGAATACCGTTCAACAACGACAAACTAAGAAAAGTGGCAATGGGAAATTATAAAGCCAAAGCAGCAGCTAGATTGCTTTAAATGGAAAAACGATTCAAGAAAGATGAAGACTTGAAGAGTCAATATCATAAGTTCATGGACGAGGATATTCAGCTTTAACCACATGGAACTGGTCAAAGATGATTCAATATAGCAGATAGTTCTTGTGTTTACTACATGCCGCATATTCCGTTATGAAAGAAGACAGGACAACAACCAAGTTGAGAGTAGTTTTTGATGCTTCCTGCAAAACAACAACAAGCACGTCTTTAAACGAAATGATGTACGTCAGTCCAACTTTTCAAAACAACCTAAGCACAATATTGATGAAATGGAAGAAGCATCGTTATGTATTCGCATCGGACATTGAGAAAATGGTCAGACAAATCAATGTAGCCCGGGAAGATCAAGATTTTCAACGAATACTTTGGCGATCAGATCCAAATAGTCCAGTGAGAACTTATAGATTAAAAACTGTCACATATGGTACGGCATCTGAAACTTATTTGGCTACGAAAACGTTACAAAAATTAGCCATAGATGAAGCTTCAAGATATTCAATTGGTTCAAAAATTGTTCAAACAGATTTATATGTAGATGATCGAGACGGAATTATTGAATATACTTTCCGGTGGAGGATTTAACCTCAGAAAATGGACAAACAATTAAAAGGCAATTTTAGGACAACTTCCGGGAAACTTAAAAAAACGGACTACACAAGATAAAATTTAATGACACAGTAAAAAACACTTGGGCTACTCTGGAACTCCACAACAGATAGGTTTCAAGTTAAAGTTTCCATTCCAGATACAAACAACCGAATCTTAAAGAACAATATTATCAGAAGCGTCCAAGCTTGCTTTACGATCCGTTAGGATAGTTAGCACTAGTAGTGATCCAGGTAAACATCCTACTTCGACTTATGGGCTTCTGGTGTAGGATGGGTCGACAAACTCCACTTGAATTTTGAAAATAGATGGCTAAACTACAAGGTAGAACTGCAACAGTTAGAGAAGATTAAAATTCATCGTTGGATGAACTACAAGAACGGCTCAAAAATTGAACTATGTACATGGTTTCTGTGACGCCTCCAATCAAGCATATGCCGCCGTGGTATACAGCAAGATAAACAAAGGTTGCACCACTAAACCAAACCATATCACTGCCAAGACTAGAACTGAATGCCGCTTTGCTTCTCTCAAAACTAATATAAAATGTGATCAGGTCCATTTAGATATCAACAGCAAGCTAATATCATCTTGATGTTTATGTTGAATCCTAAAGATGAATGGAACTCTAAGGAGGTCACATGTGAAACCTATCGAACGCTCTTGGAACCAGAGAACAAAATACTATACTATCTGCACCTTAAAAGCTTCATGTTAACCTGTACACTAACATGAATGATAAATAAATGTCCAATTTAAATGAAACTAAACCATTTTTCAACCGATTAGAATAAAACTCGGTTTGAAAGAATGGTTCTAGACAATTGTCAATTTGAATGAAACTAAGTTTTATCTCCAGATTGAAGTAAAATTCTGTTTGAAAAATAAAATAATAATTTCAGATATAATTCTGGGGAAGGCTAAATCTTTTTCAAACCATTACAGTGGAACTCGGTTTGGGTAACTGCAGTAGGGTAACTACCGATTTTCTACCTCCTACTCTTGGCAATAATCGCAAACTGTGAAGATGCGCGTGCTTATGTTGTAATGAAATTGGGTGACAGCATTTCTAAATATGCTTCTACCATTTCACAAATATGACCGTGGGTCCTGACATACATTTTCAAAAATCGGCGAAAGTAATTCTGTACTACGGCAACTATCGCAAAATCTGGGGATGTGCACTCATAGTGACTATATGGTAAAGAAAGAAGGCGAAATGGACTTTCCAAATATGTTAATGCCATTGACATTGGCAATTTTTGGAAAATTCAGTAATGGTGGAGGGGATTTAGTTACTAAATATGATGGTACCTTTTCACATAACATATCGTTACTCCTAACAAAAAATTTCAAAAATATAAAGTTCACAAAAAATCGGTGGTTAACCACAAAAAAGTGGTACTTGACATATTTGTAAAGCCCACTTGTAGTGTAGCATTTCCAGTTTCATATTTAAAAAAAAAAAATTGTCAGAAGCTACGGCGTTTTAGTGAAATGGATCACACATTGCTACTAAGCTCACTTCATCCTCTCCCATTGCCGGATACAAAAGACTGCAAACATATTTATGTATTTTGCGATAGTTGCCGTAGAGTGACATTATGAAATGGCGTAAACATATTTATAAAATTCAATTCTGTCCTTTATAGCATAATATATTGTGTACCTGCAAAACCAAATGATTCTTTCCTTGAAAATATTTCTATTACGAGTATTAAGTTCATTTTGAAAATATTTTATGATTTATTTGACTGAATTCAAATTTCGGATTTACTTTTGTGCAAGTGTTGTTTATCTTTAAATGTGGTACGCTGCCATTTTTTTAAACTTACATTTTTTAACGTTAGAAACTTATAACCTATAGGTTTCTATCAAACAGACCGAGGTTATTCTCACTCTATCACTACCGAAACACCAAATGGTTAAGAAAATGCTTAGTTCGATTTATAGTAGCCATGAACCACAACCAAAACCTATATTGGAATCCCATTTTTACCTTTCCAATCGTATTTCATCTCGAGAGTGATGGCTTGGTCATTTCCATAACTCGTGCTTTGTTCCGCATAACCATGATTAATTCTTAATGGCACAGTGAAGTTTTTTGATGATTTTTAACAAGAAATAAAAACAAAACAGAATTTTCGGTTCGTCGGATTGTTATTTACAATTACATATTTAATTGGCATTTTCTGTGAATTGTATTTTCGGTGAATTGAGGTTTTCGATGAATTATCGTTTTCGATGCACTGATGTTTAATTAATAGTAGTTGAGTATAAGTTGGTTTTTAATATATGTCTCCTTAACCTTATACCTAGTCGATGGAATCCACAATTGCGCACATACTAGCAACTCATCCGAAAATATCCGACTACAACCTCCACCAAAATTACTTGTTGTGTTATTTTTTAGTGATTTCATTGACCACGATTAGGTAATTTTTAATAGTATTTTAGTACAGATACCAGAATTTTGAGTATCAAAACTCGTTTACAGTTAATAAAATGAAAAAATTCCTGAATTTAAAAGGTGATAATTAAAGTTGACCATTAATCGTGTATAGCTGATACATCTCAGTAAAAGAGTCTTCAATAATAATTCATTATTAACGACTTCTGCTACCTACAGAACAACCTTGGGATGTGAGCATAATTTCAAATGCGATCACATGTGATTGCGCGATATAATTTGAATCAGGTCTCTTGCGAAAACATAACGATGATATAAAAAGAAACGCAAACAATTTGTAAGAATTTCAAATGAGACGTTCTGCGATCATGTGTTGTTATAGTGTTGTTGTAAAATGACTCAGAAATTTGTAGCTTTCACCTTTTAAAACTAGAGAGTCTTAAGAATTTATTATATTCCAAAACATATCAAATATTTCGACGTTTTTGATTTTTTGTTTTTATTTTATGGTTTCGTTTCAGAGAGCTCCAGAGATCAAATGCGTATACCACTAGTAAATACAACCTCACGATCATCTATAGTGGAACAACGAGTATACCAAACAAGAAATAAAATCTACGATTGAAAACATTTCTCAACTAAAATAGTTTTTGGTTAGTTTTAGTTTTAGTTTCAATTCATGTTTTGTGTTGATCGGTCGGTAAAAAAAATATTATTTGTGGTTAGATCGTGATCGTACAATTTTCCGTATTTTTTTTTTGGTTTTTGTGTTTTTATACGCGCAGAAAATTGTTCACACGAAGTAACGGAATTTTCGCGATCGTTACTTTTGTTTTTGTTGTGTTTTTAAGTTCATTTAACTCTATCTAAATATAGTGTGGAATGTAACAATATGGAATCAAATTTAATTCGTGTACTAGACGGTGATGAATTGGACGAAATAACAAGTGAACTCTGTGATTTTACGATACAAGAACAGAATGCGGCTGCCGAGAGTCAAGGGATTACACCGCGAACAGCAAACTATACACCGGTGCTTGGATCATCTGTTGTCTATATAGTTGCATGCATTATTTTTAACGAGAATGGGGATATACTTATGATGCAAGAGGCGAAAGAATCGTGTCAAGGGAAATGGTATTTACCTGCGGGACGGTTAGAAAAAATGGAAAATCTAGTGGATGGTGCGAAGCGTGAAGTGCTCGAAGAAACTGGAATGGCGGTTGATGTAAAAACGTTGCTTGCGGTTGAAGTAGCAGGTGGACAATGGTTTCGTTTTATTTTTATTGGACACGTAATTGGTGGTGTGCTGAAGGATTACTCCGATTCGGAATCGCTTCAAGCCAAATGGATAGAAAATTTAGATAGCATAACGTTACGTTCAAACGATATTCTAAACGTAATAGAATTAGCGAAAAAATATAATATACGTAAATCAGAAGATGTATGGCATCGGGATATATTACCTGCTTTTAAACCGCACGATAAAGGATATATGCGACTAGTTATAGTTGTAAAGAAAAAAGCAACAAATCGTGTACACGTTTTATTAAGCGAGAAAAATGCATACCACTTCCCAACCGTTGAAATTCACCCGGATCGAAATATTCACGCGACGATACGAAAGTTTATGATTGAATTGTTCGGAGCGGATTTACCACCACATCGACCGCATGGTATTCTATCTGTGGAATACTCGCCCATCGGCAGTGGGTCAAATCCCACCGATGGACTATGCCTAACAATTCTAGTACCAATTCGGTCAAATCTTGAAGATGTTGGACTCATAGGAAAGTGTACGTGGCAAGAGCTATCAAAAGAAGTGGGAAATCGTTTAATCTCAACGGTTGTATCAAAAAATGGTGTAATTGAATTCCATGTGGTGCGATAGACGAAAGTGAAATTAAAATATTTTTTATTATGAATAATTTTGTTAATTTTGTTGTTGTCTCTAAAATTTATGTAAATTTAAGATTTATTTTAAATCGTTTTTTGTATCTTTTTTTCTGTATTATATGATTCCAAAAAAATGTAAAAGACATCGAATATAACTTTGCCCTGACAGCCTTGGTAAAATATATGTGCGTCTTGTATATATTTTATTGATGCTTGATTGGCATGCAACAAATAGTATCGAATATTTTAAGATAAGTTTTGTTACCAAATCACGTAGTTTTTCTAAAATTAAATGGCGATTACGCGTTAACCGAATATATTTAGTTTAAGTGCTCGATAGCAGGTGTTATGGAGATTAAAAAAAGAATTAGAATAAATTTGGTAACGAACTTATCCCCATGCTAAACAAATCAAATTACCAAATTTTTATTCAACGTTAACAAATCTTTAAAAACTTTTTAAACAAATACTTAGATAGGTAAAACTAAAACCAATAAATTATATGTAAATTAAATATTTTATAATAAATAAAAGGCTAAAAGCTAAATAAATTATTTACAATAATATCCGAATGTACTTGTATTTTGAAACAGAAAACCTGTCTTAGCATTACGCTCTGGTATTTGTCTCTCAAAGACAGTGAGGCCATTTTTTTGTGGTGTTTGTTTGTTGTTTGTTATTTAAATATAATATTTTTTATTTAATTATATGACATAACCGTAAAGATATGTAATTTAAATTGATTAGCGAGATAAAGTTAACTAACGGCGGGAAATTGTAAATTTTATGATATCACATAGATCAGGTGTAGTAGTTAAATATGGTGATGTAATTTTGATTCTGTCTTCAAGGACGTTATCAGCGATGCGGAATTTTAATTATGATTAGTGTGTCAATATGCTACTAAGATGGATGATGAGTAAACTTAGCTAGTTCAAAACTAGTTTTTATTAACATTTCTTTATAGCTCCTTTGCAATCAAAGTCCAATGAATATTTGATTGTATCTAAATCATCAGTGTGGCCGATAAATATTTTATATGAATGATAATTCTTATATAACTGATTAAATTCTTTTTCAATTACAGATCTGATTACAAATTTTTAAAGACCATTCATCTCAAATTCATATTGATGTTGCTGGTTCCAATGAAACTCATTAATATTTCACAGAATCTTTTGGTCTTAAACAGTTCGTGAAGGAAAATACCAGAGTAACGGACACATCAAGAACGACAATTGATTTAGTATTTTCAAATAAGGAAGTGAATTGTATTGTTGTGGATACCTCAAAAGTTACAGACCATGCGGTTATAATGATCAAGGGAGGGGAAGTAAATGGGAAAAAGGTGATCAAAGGAAAGATAGATCTAAATGTTATGGAAGAGGAACTTTTAAGAACAGAGGATGGTGTACGAGAAGTCACTGGGGGCATTGAGGAGGAATGTGGGAAATTAAATGCATGGGTGGAAGAAGCAGTGAAAAGGGGAACAGGCGAGTTAAGGATAGTGGACATAGCTAGAAGTTATCCATCTTTCACCAACAGAGTGAAGGAGGTTAGGAAGGCTAGAGATGAGGCGTATAAGAAATTTAGAGTGATGAAGGAGAGAGAGGGAGAGTTAGGGACTGATACAGTTAAGGAAGAGTGGGTGGAGTATCAAAGAAAAAGAACCAGATTTGTTGCTGTGATTAAGAGTGAGAAGAGATTGTATTATGCGAGAAACAGAATTTCGAACAGGTTAAACAAGTAATTTGTAGATAGTGTAAGGGAGGTACCGGAGGAGCAAGACAATGTGGATATAGCATATGATGGGGGAGTAATTGAGCATGTGGGCATGGTGCATGAGGACTATCTAGATAAAATAGTTAAAACGTTAAAATTGGCGGGATGTGAGGGGGTGTTAAACTGTAAAATGTTTAAGGATTTATTGGGGGTTTTAAGAGGTTATGTGAGCCGATAGTAAATTTGTCTTTGGAATATTCCTACAAGTTTGAAGGTATCATATGTAGTTCCTGTGCCTAAAGTTATGAATAGTTGTCGGATGTCAGATTATCGCCCTATAAATATTTTGCCAATCTTGGACAAGGTATTGCAGTCAATAATTTTGGATAAGTTACTCTGCCCTTCTTTGCTATCATCTGCAGCTGATGAATTTCTGAGACACGCACGAGACGTTGCATGTTTCCACCCAAGGTGTGCAATGAGAAGATTATTCAGGCATTGAGGGGAATCGCTTTATCAGAAAGAAATTCTCATTAATCCTCTCACAATTTGTTTTACTGAGACCCATTAATAGCAGTTTATTCTAAAATTTAAAATGTGGTTAAATTTGGCCTGGATTGAACCGACCCCGTATTTTTAATTTAATAATGCTAATATTTGTTCAGCCTGGCTGTTTAACAAAGTTTCAATGACTACGCTTTTTAACTTGGCCTAGATAGCAACAATCACTTACTTGACTAATCACTCAACTTTTAAAAATTCTAAACACTTACAGATTTTTTTTTTCATTGGCTTTCATAAAGGTTGTAATTAAAACGGTATCATCTGCCAAAACAACCAGATTAAAGTTTTCATAACTTGTACCCTCAAGTTATTGCGGTTGCATCAATTTCGTATTTCATTAGTTACTCACTTTTGAGTAAATTTGCGGATATAGAAATCATTAGAACTTCATGAATCAGTGTAATTGAAATAGTATTACCAATTTTCTAATTCCACTATCAAGGTTTCGTCACCTGTCTCACACGGGTAAATTTCATATCGTTTCATTTGACGAATAATTCAGTTAGTGTCGATTACCGGTCGATAAAAGTTGTAATTCGGAAGAATAAATATTGGCTTGCATTAGTTGAAACAACAGATCTTCTGTTTTGGCGATTTCATCAGGTTTTGCAGTGTATTTAGCGTCTTGCGCATTCTGGTTTCTTTTGTCATATCGACAAACAGATCTTAGAATTACCCAGTACTTTCCAAAGTTATTGACATCAGGAATCGGAAATTGACGATTTCGTGCTACATGAAGTTGACGTACTCAATCTTTAATCCTTCGCCGAATAGTTGATATGTGGTTGTCTCCTTAAACCATGTTTTCTTATAGTAATAACATAGAATACATAACAGAAGGCTCTGTGAACCAAAATCGTGGTGAAATTTTTCCTTTGCTGCGTCATTTACAGCTTACCTTACCAGTCAGATGCGTTTACTAACACCTGAATTTCACCAAACTCTTTTGCTGATGCAACGAAGAACATTTTCCAAACCGCCCCAAAAATATCCATTTTAAAATTCAGTGATTTTTTGAATACGTGCGGCCAACCTTGTACCTAAAAGAACAGCTAGTAGTTCAAGTGTTTAATCTTTCGAGCCTTCGTTTTTTGTAGATTTGTAAACCAAGTTTCCCATAAGTCACACTGTCGGTTGGTTATTTCATCGTCCCAATTGATATCTCATAATTTTTACAAGGGAATTTTCCCTCCAGATAGAATATTTAAAAGGAGTCCCAGAGGATTCATTGACAGGTTTATGATGTCCGGTTATATTTTGTTAAAATTTAGCGGGAACACAAAATTGTCGGTTTTGTAATTCTACCGGATTCCTAAAATTCTATCTATTACTCGGTTGTTATCGAAACTCTGCTAATGATCTGTGTTGGCACCTAATTTACAGTCGATACTTTCTAAAATGGCTATTGAATTAGAAACTTGATTTCGTTTGATATTCCGATATGAACTCACGTGTAGCTCGAATTTTTTCTTAGACATACACCGCAAATGGAACCAAAAAATGCCATATGTATCTCAAAAATGCCAGGTTCTCGATAGCGATCCATTTTTTCGTCTTGAACTTTGCAAATCAGGCTCGAAGAATATAAAAAGTCATTTATACATTTTCCATTTTAGTTTGAACTGGCGTCAAACTATCCGCAGTTTTTCGCGGGATTTCTCACCAAAGTAAAGTAAATTCCGCATGATTTTGTATATGACTGGGTCTGGGAATATTTTCTTTAAATAATAGTTCAGCATAATTTAAATTATAAACGAGCAATTACTGCGGCTTTATTATCTTTCATTGGGTTTTCATTTTTTCATAAAAGCCTAAACTCGAATGTATCACCGATGTATGCGTCGAATTGTATTTTATATAATTTTTCCACATCGTTTGTCGTCGCTTTTCGATTTGGGAAACGTGACAAACGTAGTTCAGATTGTCGTCTGATTCCCGAATATTTCTGTGAGCCACCTAACACAACAGGGTTTGCTGATGGCGGACAATTCCATGGACTGTATAGATTATTTTCCGCTTAACGATTACGAGCCAATTGTCTTGTCCAATAAGAATTAATTTCCCGTTGTCGATCGAAACGTATGTGAAATTGGGTGAATATTTAAAATAATTTAAAATCTAAGAAATACCATTCAGTGTGACCTTTTTGGCGTACTATTAAGGCTTCGTCCGATCGTAGTTGTCACTGATCGTCACACTGACTCTTTTCAAACCTATTGGTGCTTCACTTGGTCATTTGTCCTTTGTATTTTGTCTGGATTCGGCCATCCAATCTTAACTCGTTATCTATGTCTTGGCCGATGAGGAAATGGGCGATGCATTACCCAACAATGCAAATGTTTTAAACATCATTTTGAGGCCTTTAGAGCCTTTAGGTGGGAAATTTCACCTATTGTTCATGCCAAATCCTTAAGGATGAAAAATTTTCTTCTTGAAGCCAGAGAACTAGTAAAAGCGAACATCTGGCAACTAATTTGTGCTCTGCTCTGCAAAATTAGCTGCTCATTTGGAAGAAACGTCTCAACCGTTACCAAGACTGGTGGCTTTGTTGGAGTTAATAAATTATAATGACCAATAATAATTTAAGTGTCAAAAAACCACAATGTTATGACTTAATTTCCGGATAAATTGTAAAAGCCATTCAATAAATTAAAGCGGTCTCAGACTGAAATATGTTCCGGCAAACGATAAAAAGTCTTATAGGCCAATATTACTACTTCCAGTCATTTTAAAAATATACGAAAAACTATTGCTTTGGAGGCTCAAACCTATAACAAAAGAAAATTGCTAGGTTAAGAGAAAATCATGTACATGGAATAACGATGATATCGAAGATGTATTGGAAAATAAGAAGATAGTGCTTCGGTAATTTCTAGGATATAGCTCAAACTTTCGACCAAACTACATTAAGCCACTTTACCAAATTCTTAAATCCTACATTGCAGATCAGCAAGCGTATCACAATGGTACCGTATTTGGACCTATACATGCTATATGCGGGGGATATACTGAATATTTAACTCATTACAGTAGTGGCATTTGCTGACGGTACAGCTATCCTAGCAATCTATCTAGACAAGACACTGGATGTTAAGCTAACAGGGGAAGAGTACATCATCAATAAGAAAGATGAGTTAAAAATTAAATATTGGAAAATTTACTCGCTCATGAATAGGAATTGTGGGCTTACAATGCATAATAATTTGCTATTATATCGGTAAATACTAAAACCAGTATGGACCTATGGTACCCAACTTTGGGGTTGTTTAAAGGAGACCAATGCCGCAAATGACAATTCTTTCAAAACAAACTGCTGCTTGGTCAACGTTCCATCATGGTACATTAGGATTGACAACACTCAAGGGGGCAGAACGATGGAACGCAACAGAAAAGAATGCAGAAACAAGCAAGGAAACTGGCATATCGTATGTTGGATACCACTTAGTAAGAAGACTTGAGTGAGAAGCGGAGAAGATCGAATTAGAAAAAAAGAATTTTTTCTAACAACACTTATTTAAGATAGGTAAATTACTAGATGATCTCTGAATCAATTGTAAATAAATAGAAAACATTTGTTTTCTTGAAACCCCAACTTTTAGACAGCTCTAACACCGATATAAAATTGTGACCGAAAATTAAAATTTTAACAATTTTAAAAGAATGTCTAGAAAATTCCATGTCCTTTTTCTACTAAAATATCCAATTCTTTATAACTGTATTAATTTTCATGCAATGGTCGGGTTAACACAAAGCACCACCACACTCCGAAAATAATATAATTCGATATCTATAAACTACTGAATTCAATTTTAATTTATGTAAAAAGTTTATCGTTCTACAAAAATATATTTGTATACCAAAATAAAACAGTAGTAGCCCAGCAAATCGCATAAATATAATTAAATTTATTTTATTCATTTTCCAAGCCAGCCGCCTATTATTAAGGTGTTTAACACTTTCCAATATTCGGTACCACTCAATATCTCTCCCCCATTTGGAGACAGAACAATAAATTTATTACAAAACACAAAAATAGTTTACAGTCTCATTGTTGTAACCGAGAACAATGAGATAACGATAAAATGCACTACGGTGGAAGATCAAAACTTTTTCCTATTCTATTTTTTGGGGACAGGAAGTTCATTTTGTGCAGAAAAAATGTTACAAAAAATATTTGGAACTGAATGTTAAGATTGAAATCTATTATCAAAATTTTAAGAAAATTTTACAATTGGGTACAAATCTAAATATTTTTTGTAATTCGAGCATAAAATTTAATTCGCGTACACTCACAACATTATTATTTATAAGTTACAACTCCGAACGTATTTAGGGAGACTAGATTGCGCTTTGGACATAGTCTACTATAATGACATCTATCTATATAATGAAAATCGCTTCCATTTTATTTTTATCACATAATTTTTCTGATACTGGTGCGACTTCTTCTGGGAATTGCACTGTATTTCGTAAACGTTGCTGTTTCCTCACCACTTCGTAATATGATTCAACACACAGCCACCAATAGACTCGTAGTACTAAAATAATAAATATGTATAATTAATTCGTTATGCTTAATTAATTGTCGCTGTATACTTGTCTTACAGATTAGAAGTATGTTTAGTACATTAATCGCTAGTTTTTCATCGGTATAATAAACTTCGCCTGAATACATGAAAGTTAATGAGTGCAACGATATTGTCATGCCATAAACCATGACTGCAATTTCACAAATCATCCATGGAAGTAGTAGATAGTGGTTTAACTGTATATGAATAAATTAAATGGGCAACCATTAAACTTTTATATATATTTAACCAAAACAAATCAATAATCACGTCACGGCATCCATTGAGAAGCGCCACACAAGCGGCTAAATAAACTCCAATCACCACAAATGTAACTATATAAAATTCTTGTGGCGTTTGGCTTATAAATCGTATCTGCTCCATTTTGTAATCATCCATCGTCTTGTATAAAACTCCAAGCGAGGCGATAATTCCCAGCCATCCCAATAATAAACCAGCGGTGTTCAGTCGAAAACAATAACAACATTTTGTGAACAGCACCATCTCTCTTTAGTAAATCCGTATCTATAGATGGGATCTGAAAGTAAGCAAACGTATATAGAAACGAATGTTGCGCGATTACAGGCGAGTGAAAGCAGTGAAAGAAAACCTTTATGCGTATACCATAATCGGCCTTATTGCGAAGCACAGTGTACGCACTCAAATAAAATCAACACGGGATTAAACTAATTTCATTTAAATTACCTGTTTGGCTTTTAAATTATCATTATTATCATATCATTATTATCATATTATTATTATTAATTAATATTTTAAATTATCTTTAGAGAGCACAATTAAACTAATTTTTGAAGTTTGATGTGCAAAAACGACAAATTTCTCTTACTACGTATATAAAACTATGTACAAATTTTATTATAAAGTTGTAGATGTGAGAAGCACAATTTGATTACTGAAATAATGAATTAAACGAGCACACCATACACCACCATATAAATATAATATAAATTGTGTGACGCGATCTCCGTCTATTGACTGCCAAGAAAACTATAAAGTTACACATGAAATGGGAACCACCGTGGCAATGAATTTGCATACAATAAAAATATGTAGAATGCTTATAAATTTTGTTAAGATAACTATAATCACCCTTGGCGGTTAACTTGTTAAATAAAATGGTTGATATATAAATAAAATGTAAACAAAACGTATGTTAGTATACGACGCTCGTCACACACACACAACATTGCGAAATAGATTTGTAAGACAAAATATCGTATTTGTCTATGGAGGTCTTTGCATGTGTGGTACTTGCTTCTATATTATAAAATACATATTTGAAATTCAGCGAAGTTATTTTCCAGGTTTTACCCCGATTTTATGTACTTGCGAACATTTAGACTATTTTGCGTTAGGGCTAACCTTGGATTACTCATATATACGAAATTCGTTTTTTAAATTTATATTTAATAATCAAATAAAAGCTTGTCAAAGGTTGTTTTTATGTCTAACTAAATAGCTAGTGGGTCAAAAAATTGGTATTAATAAAACAAGATAGACTTACATAAAATTTTGTGGCCCAAAGCTTAATAAAATGACGGGCGTGTCTCAATATTTGAAATGTTACGTGCAAACGTGTTAACGCGTATTAAATGATATATTTGTCCTTCAGACGTGTTACTTTAGCCTATGGCTGAGGCTGAATAAAATTTATGTTAAAATCACTTTATTTTATGTTAATGAATCGGTTGAGTTAACGACTACTTAAAGTCTAATGATGTTTAATTCAGCAGCGTCCAATATCTTATCCATCTGCTTGATGATAGAAAGAAAATAACCAGTGGAAGAAGTAATTGAAGCCGAAATAAAATTTCCTGTCTCTTCTCCGCAAATGCAAGCTCATCAATACTTATGGGTAAAATTACAGCTTACTTTGTCTAGTGAAAACCGTTCTTAGGCCCTTTCTCAAACACCGATTTATTACAAACTTATTTGACGCCATCCTGAATAAGTCGGTTAAGTCGTTCCAATTCATTGTACCGACTATTTGCGACGTAATAAGAAAAAAACAAAACGCAATTTCTATTATTTGGAAGAAAATTTTTTATTGACATGTTGGTCGTTACCACTAGATTTGAAAAAACTGCATAGAGCAAAATATACATAAGAGGACTCATGTAGACATTCCGAGGTTAATGGCCAAACTATAGGAAATCTGTTTAAGCCTAACAAGAACAATGAACTATAAAATAACTATGCCGATATGTTTATAAGATACGTACACATATATCAATCAAATATAGAAAAATAATTAAATTTGTGTATATAAATTTATCAAAACTAATAAGATTATTTAACCTCGGAGAAATTGGCTTATAAAATTTGCACTACTTGTTACTCGTTTACATTACTTGTTACTCGTTTATGATTGCATTTAGTCAAGACACAAATTTTGGTCAAATTATTTGTTTTTTTATCGACTGTTAATTATAACGCGATGATAGGATCGTTCGTTAAGCTTTGAAATTGGCCATTGTGACCATGCTAAATTTGTTTTTTATACATTACATCGCCTGAAAAGTTCCCGGCTTGATACATAGATGGTGCCACAAATTTAAAACCCATATGATTTTTAAATTCTACAAACCTTCATTGATACCTTCAATGATACCTCTTAAAATTTCATGACATTTCGATCAACAAGTTTACAAATTACATTTGTTTTAGTGGCGCTACTTTTGTTAATTTCAAAACAATGTAAAACAAAGAATTTCGTGTATTGATTAAACACTGTTTTTTGATGGGAAAAAGTACCGTTCAAGCAAAGCAGTGGCTTGATAAGTGTTATTCGGACTCTGCACAAGGAAAACCAACCATCATTGACTGGTATGCTGAATTTTTTTATGCTGCGGTATGTGACAATGGATGAAACATGGATCAACCTTTAGAGTCAAATCGGCAATCGGCTGAATGGCGAGAGGCCGGTGAAATGTTAGAGAGGCGTTGGACTCTCTAGAAGGAAATTATTTTGATGAATAAAATGTATTTTTCCCAAAAACATTGTGTTTTGTTTGTTAGACCGGGAACTTTTCAGTGGTGTTATAATTGATTTCAAATATGGAAACCGGAAGTACAAAGTTGTGCAATATTGTTTTCAAATATTATTTGTATCTCGCGGTAGAACTTTGATAATTTCCTAGGAAAATTTAAATATATCTGTTTAGCCTGACACCTAAACTTAAAAATTTGAATTGCATTTCTTGTGCGATAAAATTTAATAATAAGAATGTAGTTTTGTAGTTTGTAGAATTGAAGTAGACGACAGCAGCATAGACCTTTTCTCAGACGTCGCAGAATCCATACAACTCTGTTCTATTGTTCTTCTCAAAATGGATCCAACCTGGGATAGATATTTCTTCCAGGAGAAGCAGTAAGTGTTTGAATCGCTGGCTTTGAGTTGATATGTGTGACGAGAGCTCTTCGTCCCAAGATGGGCCTACTAGCCAGAGCTCTTGCATCACAAGCTTTGTCACAACTGTTGTTGGTTGGTCACAGCCACCAAATGGATCAAACAGTTTTGTACAATCCGAAAGTAGGTGGTTTACTTGGTAGATTTGCTGATATCAGACGTCGATTAAATAACATTGAAATCGAAATGTATCTGCTGCGGGATTCCAGTCCAAAGAGTTCTAATGGCATAGTCAAGTTTAAATTACAATCGATTTTGATTTCTTAGATGTGTTGCTATGGATTCTAAAAGAACAGTGTTATTTATTGCCCATTTTCTTAAGGTAAACCCACCGCTGTTCAGTAAAGTCAATGGATTCTTTTTGGATGTGTAACGCTTCTTCTAGTGTGTTTTACTAGTAATCAGTTCCAACCAATTCTCCATATCTCCCAACCCCAAGGCGATATATTCATCAAGGTGCCATATTGAGATGCTTAAGACTGACATTATTTTTACATTTTATAGTTATTCTTTAAAGAATGTTCGATTACTATCTACTCTATTTCAAAGGAAATTTCTAATCAGCCGTTTCACACGGATTGTCAAATGAAATCGACTTCACGCTTCAAAAGAAGTCATAATAGATTTTCTATTGCTAATTTAAAACCTTATTTTATATTTAAACACAAAATTTTTTTGTATTGTTTTATTCTGCTCTTTTAAAAATAAACTAAAACTGAAATCTACTTCTCAAAAATGGCCTTAATTTTTTTTATTTCATTTCTATTTTTATTGAAGCTGCTTCACAGAAAAAAATGTTGTTGAAAAATGAGTCGCAATTAAAACCGGGACTATAGGTAAACGGGGAAAGAAACGAAGATGAAACCGCTTCTTGACAACCCGTGTGGAATGGCTCAATTGTTTATGCCAAACTGATCTTGTTGTTATTGATTCTATCACTGTTGAGTTGCGACTGTTCGTCTAATGATGCATTGCTTTGCATAACACATGCGGTAAGCATCTTCGGAACAATGGTTTATAATATATGTACTGTCTTACTTTCGTTCGGTTTGGAAAATTTTGGAACTTTCTACATCTCGGTAGATTGTGCTCCATAATAAAAACAAAATCTATTGGATTTTTTTGGTTACAGCATCATTTGCAGCCTTACAGGCTGAGGTTGTTTTTTGGCCCGTTTTAAATGTTTTATCTCGGGATAGTACTCCCAGAGATTGAATCCTTACTTGTAGACAGGCTAGAAAAGCTTTCAGTCTGAATTTCCTTCGGATTCTTCAAAGACGTCTCGTATAAGCTGTACGTTTCTAACCTCCTTGTTAGAATATTCACCAAGATAATATTACAAAAATGTGTATTGATTGCGTGGTGATTAATTGCATGCAAACATTCAAGTACATTATCATGTAATATTCCGAAAACATGAGTGGATTCTGATGATAAATTTGGTAGTTCTAAAATCGAGTTAATGTACTTATTTGTGAGAAGCCATTTATCATGGTATTTGGAGCATAAAATATTCCAACACTTAAGATAAGTCTCTAAGACTCATCGCATGCGTTCTTATTAGTCTTTTTAGAATAATATTTTTTGATACTTGATAAAAATTTTAGTTGCGATTTGCAGCTCAATTTGCAAAAAAATTTAAATTTAAATAGTTTTTTTAGCATGCCATAAACTTAAAATGAGTCTCTGAGACATCCCATGTTGATTAGGGTTAACTTTTAATTCAAATTCAATTCGAACTGGCGCTTTCAAATTTTGTACCAGGTTTTATGCTATTCGAACATGAATAAAAATTGTACTAGATTTATACCATTCGCATGGAACTGTCAAAATTAATCGCAATTTTGGTACACCATTGCATTCTTTCGTGTGGTGTTTTCAAGTCAAGTCATTAGTTTCTTGTGTGTAATTTGTGTTTATAAAAAAATTGAGGGTCTTGGGGCTCCAAATTAATGAAATTTTAATAGAATTATATTTAAAGTAAATAGATACGGAGATACTTAAAAAATATTTTCAAGATGTCTCGGCATCGTAATGTTCGGACAATGAACTATACAGATGGTACGTTTTAAGTGAATTCTACCTTTAATTACGCGGGGCACTTATTGGTAGCATCTATTCAATTTTATTTTAGAGTACGATGGTTATGATGATGTTTATGGCCATTCGGTAGATGATGAAAGTTTTTAGAAGATTTAGTTGTTCTATGTTGAAGTTATATAATTATAACTTATTTTAACCGTTCGGCATCAGCTCTTCTATGCTGATGTATAATGCGGGACAGCACTTTTTATTACTAATCACTTATGTATTTTTGATTAATAAATTTACACATTTTATTTAATTAATTATACATGCTTTTTATTTTTATCAATTAATAAATTTTTCATTTTAACAAATTAAATATTTAAGAGTTAGCAGAAATATAACTTTATACAATTTGTGTCTTAACTATTTCTCCTGTTTTTATTATATGGAATCTATTACCATATGCTATGAAAATTTATAATAAACTCTTGTGTTGAAAATTTAAAACAAAACTTATATACTAATTTTTCTGGTATACAACCTGGCTAAGGACTCTATGTTTCAGCAGTTCAACTAAGGCCAGATTGTATACCAGTTATAACAATTATACCATTTAAACTTCTCCACAAAACGCATCCATTACACCATTTCGAATTGTCACAAATTAGACATTTCTTACCCGATAATATGTCAAAACAAACAACAACAACAACTCAAACAACAAGGTAAATAATTTAATTATAAAAAATAAAACTTAATGGAAATAATTACAAAGTTTAATAAATTTATTTTTATATTAATATTTACATAGATATGCGACAACGAGAAAATGATACACCCACATACACTCCCCTTCCAGTGGAATTTAAGAAAATTGGTAAGTATTAAATTTCACGATACGAAGTCTGTGGTTTCTTAATTTTTAAATCGAACTGGTAGTTTAATTACACGACCATGCCTTGATAACACCTCTCTTGGTTCACTACTAACTTGCACATGCTGATCGAAAACTACTTTCTTTTTAGCTTTTGGAGTTTCTGAATTAACCACCTCATCAGCTTTCCCATCAACATCCCATGACAGATTAGTCGCTAATGGCTGATTGCTGAACAACTCATCATTATTTTCGGAATAACAAGGTTTGAGTCTATCTATCGAAATATTAACTTTTTTACCTTTAATTTCTAGCTCAAAAAATTTTGTATCCCTGTTTGAAATTTTAAAAGGACCGGTATATGGAGGCTGAAGTGCTCTTTTGACTGCATCGGTACGTATAAACACATGAGAGCAATCCTCCAATTTTTTGTTAATGAAAAATTTCTCCTTTGAATGTCGAGATGCGTTTACCGGTTTTAATTCTTCAAAATGTTTTTTTAGATTACTCACGAATTCGGACTGTGGAATCGAAGTATTTGGAGGTTCCATAAACTGCCCAGGAACTCTAACCGCACTTCCATACACCAACTCTACAGGAGTAGATTGTAACTCTTCATTAAACGAGGTACGTAAACCTAATAAAACGAGTGGTAAAATGTCCGTCCAATCCGTTCTGTTATGACACATAATCGCTGCTTTTAATGTCCTATGCCAACGCTCAATCATACCGTTGCACTTAGGATTATACGCTGTAGTACGTCTTCTTTCAAATCCTAATAAATGTGACAATTCTGTAAACAGATTCGCTTCGAACTGCGAACCTTGATCTGTTACGACAAAATTTGGAACACCAAACCTAGCTATCCAATTTGAATAAAAAGCATTTGCCACCGTATTTGCCATGATATCTGGTATTGGAATTGCCTCCGCCCAGCGAGTATACCTGTCAATCATGGTTAAGCAGTATTTATGATTATTGGATATGGGTAATGGTCCAACTAGATCAATATGCACTTCTGAAAACCTTTCCTTTGTCACTTCGAAATTACCTATTGGTGCTTGTGTGTGTCTTGATACTTTGGATATTTGACACGCCAAACATGCTTGTGCCAATTCCTTAATATCCTTTTTTAATGACGGCCACACTACATGTTTAGACACTAACTTGACCGAAGCTTTTATTCCCGGATGCGACAGATTGTGTAGCGACTCAAATACCTTCCTCCTCCATTCTCTTGGTATGAAAGGTCTTGCTTGTCCCGTCGATATGTCACAGTAAATGAAATGTTCTGTATTGAAAGCTAACGGTCGTCTTACTAAATTTAGTCCAGAGTTCTCGTCTTGTAGTATGTCATTCAGTTCCGAGTCTTGTAATTGATCTGTAGCTAGTTTGTTATAGTCAATAGTCTCGTGAATGTCAATTAGCTCAACTCTAGATAATGCATCAGCTACAACGTTGTCTGTACCCGTTATATGTCTCAGGTCCGTTGTAAATTGTCCAATAAAGTCTAGTTGACGTCTTTGTCTTGGTGATGCTTTGTCTAAATTTTGTTTAAATGCGTAAATGAGGGGTTTGTGGTCCGTAATGAGGATGAAATTTCGTCCCTCGAGAAAGAATCGGAAGTATTTTACACCTAAATAGGCCGCTAACAACTCCCGATCGTAGGTACTGTATTTTTTTTGTGTTTCGGTTAACCTGACAGAATAAAAACCCAGTGGTTGCCAAACTTCATCAATTAATTGTTGCATAACTGCCCCTACTGCTGTGTCGGAAGCATCTACCATAATTGATAACTTTGCTGACATGTCTGGATGAGCTAGAAGGGTGGCATCACTTAACTTGAATTTACATTTTTCAAACGCTAATTTCGACTCTTCTGTCCAAACGATTGGTATTTTACTATTCTTTTTGTAACCTTTTAAAAAGTCATTTAAAATGGCCTGGTCATGTGCTGCAGAAGGAATAAATCTTCTGTAGAAATTAATCATTCCTAGAAAACGTTTTAATTGCTGGACAATGACTGGCTGCGGAAAATTACGAATTATTTCTACTCTATCTGGAGATGGTAAAATTCCTTTCCTATTTACGAAATGTCCCAAAAAAGCAATTTCTTCTTGCGCGAATACACATTTATCCATTTTAATAACTAGCCCATTTTCGGCTAAACGTTGGAAAACTTGTTCAACATGACATAAATGCTCATCCAATGAAGCGGATGCAATTAAAATGTCGTCTAGATACACGAAACAGAATGACAGTCCCCTTAAAACCGAATGCATTAATCGTTGGAACGATTGTGCTGCATTCCGAAGACCGAATGTCATTCTATTGAATTCGTAAAGACCGAATGGTGTTGCTATAGCTGTTTTGTGTACATCTCGTGGTTCAATTGGGATTTGGTGGTAAGCACGTACCAAATCAATAGTTGAAAATACCGTACAACCAGCAAGTTGAAACGAGAAGTCCTGAAGATGCGGTACTGGATAATTATCGGGAATGGTCACATTATTCAACGCCCTGTAATCCCCACAGGGTCTCCACTCACCGTTTTTCTTAGGTACCAAATGCAGAGGACTGGCCCACTCACTTTTGCTAGGTCGACAAATTCCTTGCTCCATCATACTTTCGAAGTGTTCCCTCGCTATTTGTAACTTATCGGGAGCCAAACGCCTTGTTTTGCACATAACTGGTTGCCCGTTTGTTTCCAAACAGTGTGTAACATTATGCTTAGGTGTATTCATATTGCCTGTTTCCCGAGTAATTATTTCATATTTTTTTAACAATTCGTTGATTTCTGGATTAATTTTACTTTTATCTAACAGGGCTAACGAAGGACTTGAATTACTTGTAATGGATCCAACTGAATATAAATTTGTAACCGGATCAATTAATTTACCCTTTCTAATATCAACTACTAAACCTGTTGCTTTTAAAAAATCTGCCCCGATTATTGGCATAGACACATCAGCAACTATGAAGGACCATTTGAACACCCTACGTAAACCGATATTTAGTGAAATTGTCTTCGTTCCGTAGGCCTTAATTTTGGTACCATTGGCTGCATATAAGTGAAAATCGGGTTCATTAACCTTTTTGTTACTGAAATTTGCTGGCAAAACGGAAACGTCTGCGCCAGTGTCTACCAAAAATTTTCTTTTAGAATTTTGATCCAAAATAAGTAGACGATTTGCACAAATTTCATCAACACACGTCTCAAAATGCTGACTAGAATTTAGTTTTTTGACTTTTGGGAATTTACAACAATAAACTTATCGTGAAAACGACAACCTGAAACACACTTCGTTGCCTTATCTTTAAAACGTCGATGATAGAAACATTCGGTTTCATCATACGTTCGTTCTCTAGATTTTGACGAATTTCTAGCTGTGTTATGCGGACTACGAGTTCTTCGTGTTGTGCTACGTAAGGCGGATACTTCCATTATAATATCCTTACGTAACTTACACAACATCTCATGCAACTCTTCTTTTGTCGACGATGATTCTTTTTGCTGGCTTGTGTATGATTTGTCACTTATTTCCATTACGTGCTGCTGTGACATGGTTTCAATTAATGCGTCTGCTCGTTCTGCCAACTTTTCTAATGAAACGTCATTTTCAAACGGGACTAATACCAACTGTACCTGCTGCGGTAACCTTTGCAACCATAATCGCTTAACCGTGCCTTCTTCAAAATGCTCTCCTGCATTCATATGCATTTGCTCCAGCAATTGTGATGGTTTCTGGTCTTCTAACCTTAGTCCGTGCAACAAATTATTTAATTTTGATCGTTCTGATTCTCCTAAAACTTTAATTACTTCCTGCTTAAAAAACGTATAAGGTTGTTTTCCCTTATTTTTTATAATAAGATTGGCAAATTTATTATGCAACCTAGCATCTAATGCACCAACCGCATGTGAATACCTCGTAGTCTCCGTAACGATGCTTGCTACCTGGAACTGCTGTTCCAAAATAGCAAACCAGACCTCGGGATTCTGTGCATATAAAGGTTGGGGTGGCTTAAAAGCTACATGTGCAATCTCTTTTTGCGAAATATTTTTTGCCGTTTTACTTTCGTTATCTACAATATTTTCACTACCAGAGTTGCCACTAGAAGATGCTTCCGAAGCATGGGAATCTTTCAACTGTGCATTTAGAACGATTCGAACCTGATCTTGCACTAGTGAACACAATTGTTCACGAGTCAACGTGATCATTTCGTTACTAGAAAATAAAAGATTTTGCCTATCAGAGGAGTGTACATAGGTGGAATTCGTTTCCTCATCGTCGGTATTGATACCACGCACAACGAAACGAAAAAAGAAACTTAAAAGTAGAAAAAAGGATGAACAAACAAAAAAAACGCAAGAAATACTGAACATTGTGATTATTTGAATAATTTTAATTTTTTATTTATTTTTTAAATAATTTTTAAATATTTTTTAATTTAATTTTTTTTTTTTTTTAAAAAATAATTTTTATTTTTGTAATTTTTAGACGACGCAAAAAAATGGTGCAAAAATGGAGTACGTTTTATAAAGAATAAATAAATGGTACTTACAATTTTAAATTTATCGTCTTATTATACGGAATGATTGGAAAAACTCCCGGCTGCTTACAAACAATGTTTCCTCTTTGAAGCGGATTTTATTTAATACAGCTATGTTTAACGGGTGATCCGGTGAATGCCTGTTGCTGCTTCGCCAAACCAATGCTCCCTTCTAATTTGCGGTTGATTTATTAGTTGCTCGTTTATCTGGTGAATACATAGACGGCAAACTGCTTCCTCGGAACATATAATATTTTTTAAAATTTTAGTTATCCAAAAATTTTACGGATGACTTGTAGTATTTTGCGTTGGCTAATAAGTATTAGCTGCTGCCCCCGGTGGAACTATAATATCACGTCGGGGTCACCAATTTAGAAGATTTAGTTGTTCTATGTTGAAGTTATATAATTATAACTTATTTTAACCGTTCGGCATCAGCTCTTCTATGCTGATGTATAATGCGGGACAGCACTTTTTATTACTAATCACTTATGTATTTTTGATTAATAAATTTACACATTTTATTTAATTAATTATACATGCTTTTTATTTTTATCAATTAATAAATTTTTCATTTTAACAAATTAAATATTTAAGAGTTAGCAGAAATATAACTTTATACAATTTGTGTCTTAACTATTTCTCCTGTTTTTATTATATGGAATCTATTACCATATGCTATGAAAATTTATAATAAACTCTTGTGTTGAAAATTTAAAACAAAACTTATATACTAATTTTTCTGGTATACAACCTGGCTAAGGACTCTATGTTTCAGCAGTTCAACTAAGGCCAGATTGTATACCAGTTATAACAATTATACCATTTAAACTTCTCCACAAAACGCATCCATTACACCATTTCGAATTGTCACAAATTAGACATTTCTTACCCGATAATATGTCAAAACAAACAACAACAACAACTCAAACAACAAGGTAAATAATTTAATTATAAAAAATAAAACTTAATGGAAATAATTACAAAGTTTAATAAATTTATTTTTATATTAATATTTACATAGATATGCGACAACGAGAAAATGATACACCCACAAGTTGTATATCGCCAACCGATTCACAACAATGGATTTTCGACAGGGAACGGGGTCAACAAAGTATATCGACTTTCTTGGAGAATCATGACGATATTCAGGAGGAGAATGAGGATGACCATGATAATGGTCATGGTAGTTCAGGAATCCAGTCTAAACAACGACGAGATTCCGAAAATTTTCAAATGCCCAAACTAAACGATGAGGATAATGCAAAATTGCTGTCTTGCATCGATGAGATTCGAAATGTGGTTGGGGACTCTGTATCCGAGCGACAGATCGTTGAAACAGTTATGAAATATAATTTCGATTTTCCTAAATCACTGGATGCTATTTTAACAGGGGCGGCCACCACGCCGCCTAACATAGGATTGAGAACCCTAGAGAAAACCCCTATCGAAAAAGGTGAATATTAATTTCGAGAACTTTAGATCAAGGTTTACTTTCAATTGTTTTCTATTTAAATTTTTCCATCTTTTATAATTTTATGTTTTTACCGACCTAACGCCTGCTCTCATTTGGATTCCAACACGGATTATGGAAAGGTAAGATTCGCAACCCTTTACTAATTTACAAGATTTCGCAAAATTCCAACTAACTCAATCGGGTCCGAAGTTTGATAGTACAAAAAAATTTTTAATTCCCAAATTGGGCGCTCCCAAGTCATCAGAAGAACCTACATGTTCTCCTAGTAGTTTTTCGTCTTTAAGCGAAATGGCTAAATTTCATTTGAACGACACTGTTGATATTAGCTCGCCTCCTAAATTTGCACTTCCTAAATTAAATTCAACCACGAGTATTAGTTGTAAGGTTAATCCGTTTCGGCGCGTCGATAATTCCACCGATGACGTAGATTTAAGTAGTGACTGTGCATTAACCCCGTTGCAGTCATCACTTCGAAAAATTATGGATTTAAAAAAATTATCACTCACAATAAGTGCTGAAGAAGTAGTGGTGCCATCGCTTCAATCTCCCATTTCGAGTGAGAATTGGATTGTTGATTTATCAGATGCTCTTCGTAATGATAACAGCCCTATACTAAATTCCCAAACACCTAAATCGAATGAGGAAATTTTTGTACCAAAGTTCATTGAATGCGATATCAAACCGATCCTAGAGCACCAAATTACGCAGGACTGTGAAATTGACTGTTCCCAATTACTTAGAAAAATCCTAAAAATTAGAACTCGTAAATCTTCCCATTTTGGTAAAATTCTTTGTAAAAAGTATTTCCGCACAAATCGACCATACATTAGACACGGATTCAACCCCAAAAAGGAAGTAATACAATTCGGATTTACGAATCCTTCGCCCGATGATATAGTGCGTAAAGCAATTGAGACTGCCAAGTTAAAAGCTCGGGCGAATGCAGCAAACGGTAGTTAGCTAGCTCCAGCATATTCGCCTTTGGAAATTCATGTGCGGTTGTCAGACAAATTTTAAGAATTTTAAATTTTTTTTTTGTACAAATTTTCATTTTTAAAAATAAATTTTAATATTTTCAAATAAAGCCTCTTGTATTTTGCAAAAATCCACAAACGAAAATTATAATCAAAAACTTTAGGTATTGGACCGCGGCTCATGGAGAAATATCAAGCGAAGCAATCAAATATTCCGATGGCCACAATCACGATTACCCCGTTGGTTGATAAGACCAATATTAAAAGAGGGTTTGACGTAAATTCGCCTAATGTTCAGTCACCTGTGGTATCGGGGCGAAATACTCCAGAACGGGAAGACTTCACAACTCCGATGTCGTTTTCAAAGGCTAAAGAACAGAATCCAAGTCGCAACCCCAAGGAGTTGTTTAGTAAGGAACGCGGAGATGGGAAAAATCATATTCATATGGTGGTAATTGGACATGTCGACGCAGGAAAAAGTACCCTGATGGGTCATCTGCTATTTGATTTGGGTAATGTCTCGCAACGGGTGATGCATAAACATGAACAGGAAAGTAAAAAATTGGGCAAACAAAGTTTTATGTATGCTTGGGTGCTCGACGAAACAGGTGAGGAACGAACGCGTGGCATTACCATGGACGTGGGCAGCCATCGTTTCGAGACGAACTCCAAAACTGTAAGTAGCACGATAGAGTACCAAGTGGCTAACTAAATTCTTAATACATATTTATTTTATTCAGGTGACACTACTGGATGCCCCCGGACATAAAGATTTTATACCAAACATGATATCTGGCGCAACACAAGCCGATGTTGCACTCCTCGTAGTGGATGCAACCCGTGGAGAATTTGAGACTGGATTTGAGCAGGGAGGCCAAACTAGAGAACATGCACTTTTAGTTAGATCGTTAGGTGTCAGCCAACTCGGAGTCGTCGTTAATAAATTGGATACGGTAAACTGGTCTAAAGATCGTTTTGACGAAATCGTTTCTAAGCTTCGAACATTTTTGAAGCAAGCTGGATTTAAAGATTCAGACGTTACGTATATCCCGTGCTCTGGACTCACCGGCGAGAATTTAGCGAAACATCCAACCGATCCTGAACTAATTCGATGGTATCAGGGACCCACTTTAATTTCAGTGATCGATAGTTTTAAAACACCGGAGCGTGCCATTGATAAACCATTCCGAATGTCAATTAGTGATATATTCAAAGGTATCGGGTCTGGATTTTGTATATCTGGGCGAATTGAAACAGGAGTTTTGTGCGTCAACGATAAGGTTCTAGTGGGTCCGACACGTGAACAAGCTCAAATTAAACAGCTCAGTATGGATGAGGTAGCGCAAACATCAGTATTCGCGGGCGATCAGGTCAGCGTTACATTGTCCGGAATTGACATGAATAACATTTCGGTTGGAAATATAATTTGTGACATTCAAACACCCGTTCCATTAGCCACACGATTCCAAACTCGAATTGTAGTATTTAATGTACGTGTTCCGATTACAATTGGTTTCCCGGTTCTACTACATCATCAGTCGCTTATCGAACCCGCTACTATTGTAAAACTTAAGGCGCAGCTACACAAGGGTTCGGGTGAGGTGGTGAAGAAGAATCCACGTTGTCTTGGTAATAATTCATGTGCCCTAATCGAGATCGAAACAACGCGACCAATGTGTATCGAAAGATATGCCGATTGTAAAGAGCTGGGGCGCATAATGCTACGTGTTAGTGGGGTCACAATAGCTGCGGGTTTGGTAACCGATATTGTTAAGTAAAATTAAAACTACGTTTAATAAAATTATATACAGTTTGGCTAATAAAATTATTATGAAATGTATAAAAAGGGTTTGTGTTGAATGAATGTATGAATTTTAGCTGCGAATTTTGAACAGAACGAAATCTTTGTAGTGGATTAAAGAATTTGAAAATCTAAAATAGTATGTCTATGATCCGCATGATGACACCACATGCGCATACCAATGTTGCCATAAAACGCACCCATTATTTAATATGACAATTCCGAGCACAAACACACACACACTTTCACCTGTTCACTATAATTTTTCCCCAAAATTATATATTGATCTCGTTTCTTCTAACGGGTTTTCAGATATCGAACGAAAATATTTTTGTTCACCATTTTTTATTTGGTATGTCAGTGTGCGTAGGTAGGTCTTGTCATTCGTTTACTTCGTATTCATCGTACGGTTTGTGCACAGAGAGAAACTCTGTAGTTTAATAAATACAATTAAAAAAGAAAATTTTTTTCTAAAAAGGAAAAATTCTTGTGTGAAAAGAAGAAAATTTTCATTTTTCATGTTTTCTGTGTTATAATATTTTCTGTTGCAATTAATTATTTTGTTTAGTTTTTGGTTTTTAAAGTTTATTCTTTAGTTATGTGTGTTGATTTAGATAAAGTTGAAAAAAAAATTTTGTAGAGAAAATTTCTGAAAATCCAGGAAAAATGAAAATGATGAAAATGTGCTGTGAAAAATAAAGAAGCAAAAAAAATATCTTATTGAAAGAAAATTTAGTAAAATTTTTTTTGGTGTTTTTTGCATTTTTTTTTTGGTAGTGAAAATTTATAAAAGAAAAGTGTAAATTTTTTTTTGTGTTGAAATTTTTCTCGGCTCGGAAAATTCGTGTGGCTCCAGCAGCCATAAGAAAAAAAAATCATGTTTACGGGTACAATTCGGATTAAAATCTGTGAAGCATGTGGCCTGAGGCCAACCGACTTTCAAAAACGGCATAACATGACTTTTGGCAAACCAGATGATCAGCCAATCGACCCGTATGTCTCCATTGATGTCGATGAAAATCATTTAGGTAAGAACATTTTATTTTATTGTGTAGTTATTTCGTTTTCGCAGCTCGTTTTTCATGGTGCTCCGCTTCTCTTTGCTGCTGATAAATTGGCACAGAGCAATAAGCACAAAACTTTGAAAAATTTTCGATCATGAATTTTCTTTTCTGTATCTTTGTGTTTTCTATTTTTCTATTTTCTAGTGTCTGAGAAAAAAAGAAAAACATTTTGATAAATTATTTTGGAAAAATCACCGTCGCATAAACATAATGTATTTAGGTATAAGTATTAGAAAAGTAGAAGAAAAATAAGAAGAATTTTCCTTCGAAAGATCTCCGTTTTCGTGCTTTTGACGTCCCTTTTTTCTTATTCGTATTGACATTTCTACTATATTTTCCCAACCAACACAGTCAGTGTATATAAAAAAAAGAGAAAAAGAAAAACCTAATATGGCGGCCGTGAAAAATTCATTTTCTTTTATATACACAATACCAAAATCGAAACGAACCAAAAATCGAACAAAACAGACAATTTCCCAAAAAGAAAAGCAAAAAAGAATATTAAAATTAATAATTTTTCTATTCGTATGTACTTTTCTACACAGCTTAACCAGAAAGTATATGCTAAGACTTTCCAAATTTTCATGAAAATCAAATTCTTGACCTCCATCGTGAAATCGAGAAAAAAAATTTAAATAAAAATTCTCTGTACGTTGAAATGTTGCAACATACATACAATATTTTATGTTTATTTGGTTAATAATTTTTGGGTTCTGGAAAAACACGAGAGAAAATTTGGAAAAGTAAAAAAATATATATTTTCCGCGATTTATAATTAAGATAAAACCAAAAAAATTGGGGAACGAAAGTATAAAGAGAAAACTATTATTAGGTCACTGACTGTACATGACCTAAAAAGAAAATCGGTGTGGGAAATCGGTAAAATAATAAAATGCGATATGTATTGTAAAATGGTTGTGAGACGGTTCCAAAAAACAAAAAAAAATATTTTTTAGTACATTCATGCAGAAATAATTTGCGAGTAGGTGTGTGAATTTCCAAATAAGGATGACGTAAAATTTATTCTTATTGGATATGTGGTACGACCGAGAATTCCACAAAGTTCTGTTGATGCGTGATTCATTTGACCTTTGTGCGATTCGGTTTTCCGATTAGTCGTAATCTCTTCTTAGTTTTTGCAAGGATCTCGAAATTTAAAATATTTTGTCAACATTTTTGTGTTATTATTGATTTTGGTCTAGTGACCTTGAGTGTGACCTTGACATACTTTACTTCTATAAACACTGCAATTGCAATAAATACATATAAGAAGTTCAAATCTTTGATCGAAAGTGTTGAGATTGTTGAAATGTTATCGATGATAATTTCGACACGAAACTGTTGTGATTTCTTAGCGGCTCGATATATCTTAATAAGTATCGAAATATAACACTTTAAGTTTATAAGTAGATGGAAAATTATTTTTCTATATGACAGGGGCAGTGGAGTTACGGAGGATTAACTATATATTTAAGCGATATAAGCGAATTATTCATATCTTGTTGTAAATAAAAATTCAAAAAAAAAAGTTCAGAATGATTTAAGTTCAAGCTTTGGACAATTCAATTTATATGGAATTCCTTCTGTTCCCAATGTGTCCCGATGTGAGATCCCAATTTGCTTCGTAATGAAGTTCTGGAATATGACAAAACAGTAATTTTCTTAACTAATTATATTCAAATCTGGTAAGTGGGTACAAAATCAGATTCTCAAATTATTTTTGGATCAACTGAAGCTCATTAATACGGCCACCAGAGCAGGATGCATAAAGGAATTTTCCTCATCGATTATCGTCTATGTTAATAAAGGGAGTGTTAAAAAAAAGTAAATGATTATTTTCGTGCCTTGAAAAGAATTTTATTCTTTCGTCTACATCAATGTTATTCCCTTCAAAATAGCCCCCATTAGCTATCGCATTTTCCAATCCCCGAAAACTTCTGAGACGCGATCTTCGAGATATCGGTTAGCTCTCTCAGTCATGTGCTGTTAAGGCGGGTTCACAGTTGCGTTCGTTCGTTCATTCATTCATTCAAACAATTTTTTCGACCAACCATCTCTTGTAAAAAAAATGCGGAACGTCATTTTGGAGCAATACGATTAGTAAAAAAAATTATTTGAATGAATGACTGAACGCAACAGTGAATCCGCCTTTAATCTGGTCTATGATCGTAAAACGTCGGCCCTTAAAGGTTTTTCTAGTTTTCGGAAACAGAAAAAAGTCAGTTTGTGTCATCATTACACTTTCGATTTTGGTCAAAAATTCACGAAAAAGCAATGAAGTGTGAGTGGGTGTATTATCATGGTGCAAAAGCCATCAATTGTTTCGCCACAAATCTGGGTGTTTCCGGATTTTTTCTGATTGTGATTCGGCGATCGTTCATAATCATTTCTTTCATTTTTTCCACGGTTGTTGATATGTTGGGGCTTCCAGTGCTTTTACGGCCTTCTTGGAAACGCTTATATACCCCTCGTAAATCATTGTTAATACAAACTCTCAGATCCATATTTTATACAAATAAATAAACGACATATATCCTTTTTGACAGCTGACAACAGACTAAATATGTTTTACCAACACAACGAACAAATCCTGCGAATCGGACTACTATACAATGTGTGAAAATACATAATTTCCGTTAGTTTTTGAACGCACATCTTATGTGTGGTGCGTGTGGTGATCTTAAAAAAAATTGGAAGAAGACTGGCATGGTACACTACCCTTTTCGTAACTGATTATAATAGTCGTCGTAGATGAGTGTCGTATAGTACTTAGGCGATTCTTGTACGTTATTCTGTTCAATACAAATTTTTGAATATTGTACTGATATTTGCTAAGTGAAAGTGCTAAATGTTTGGTTACGCGGGCTTCATTTTACATTTACTCAGTTTCATGAAATTCATTCGGTTGATAGCATTTTCCTTTTTCAATATTTACTCGTAATGCGTATTTGAGGAAAAATAAGCAGCAATTCTCAAATCCAGTTGGCAACTAAATTTCAGCGTAATTGGTTCAAAAACCGTCTAGTTATGCCTCAGTTATACAATTCCAGAACTTCAATCAAAAATAATATAATCCAGTACCCTAGTTAAAGGGCGAATACCATCGAAATCAAGCCCATATTCTAGAGATGTATCCAAAAATTATCTAAGAATTCTGTTTTGAGCCCAGTTACCATAGTCTATCTAAATAGTTTGAAAAAACGGCCTAAACGACTTATAAAAGAAGTTTTTTTATTATTATTTTTTTTTAATTTTTATGTTTTAATCTATGCAATCTGTATTGGGGCCGAAGCACTCCCAACTCTTTCGCAGTTCACTTTTCACGTCCTACTTTACGCATTGCTTGCCAAATCGAGGACGTACGGCTATAGGTCCGATTTTATCACCATCTGCACATTGCATAGCTCCATGCCAGCCTATACTGGCATGGAAGATGGGTCGGCCCATGAGTTTTGCACTCGGACAGGGGGTCATAGATGTGTTCCATTTCACCACAGATCGTAATCAGTTGATGAAAATTCCCTTTGCATCCTGCCTCTATCGGGATTCGAACCCGGTACCTCCTTATCCAAACGCCAAAGCTTTAACCACTGTGCCATTTGGTCGGTATAAAGAAAGTTCTCATAATTGAAAGTACGAGTTTTACAAAGAGATATTTACTTATAGTCCAAAAACTTATTTGTGAACCAATGCTGATGAAACTGGATAGTCGTATTTTTGTAATGATTTTGTGGTGAAGTTTTGGAATAAGGCCAAATGAGCAGAAGTAGAAAATTGTTAACAAATCTTGATAAAATTAAAAGTTTGGAAATGACGAATGTTAATTTTGTTCACTCTGCATTCTTCGAAAGTTTTGAGCTACCCGTACGTTATACATATACCAACAAAACCATTTCATTTTCTCCTTGACATGATACAGATATTATAAATATTAGATTTTGGTTTAGTTGATGTTAGACAAGCTTTGGTTTGCAATTGATCCCCACATCGCAAGTGGCTTTTGCAGAATCCACACACATTAGGTGCAATTTTCTTAAAAAAAAATTCAATCATTTTCAAATTGAGTACTTAAATGATAATAAGAAAGGAGCAAAGCGAGGCAGTGACAAACCATTGTAAAACGCTAGGCTGAGAAACAAACGTGGCAACAATTTATAAAAAACAAATTTCGACTTACGGAGATTATGCAAACTATATAGCTGAACATATGTACTCACATTTTGATTTTTCAAATTTTAAAGCGTTTTGGAAATTCATAAATTTCAAGAAAATTGCGGGGCATATCTTTTCACCGAAGTATGATGATCCCAAAGTTCAATGATCCCAAAGTCAGTATTATTTGATCAACGAATTTCAGCTCACACTGAGTGAGTCTCTATTGCCTACGTCGTTCTCATTGGGAATTATTCCTTCAATTTGTCAAGATTCTTTTGCAATCCTGAACTACAAGAAATCTTAATTTACTAAGAACGTGGTTTACCAAACAAGGATCATCAATCCTAAAGTATTTACATCATGCGCCTTGAACATTATAGAGGCGGGAAATGAGTTTGATTACTTAAGTTCCTAGAGACTTCAGCAAAGCATTTTCATATAAAGAGTTGTTCTAGCCCAAAACTTCCTATAAACTTTACTTTTCCTTCTATCCGCCCTCTTAGTAACTTGAAACATGCTTACAGAAGTAGAAACTATAACGGTATTCTGAAAGCCTGTATAAATTTTGCTATCCAAAACATCGTAGATAAATGGATAGATTCTGTGCTCAAATTCCGTATTGTTAAGCTGGATGGGTCTCCAGTTTTTTTTTAAGTTTCTAGAGGATGTCATCAATGTGGTGTTCTTTCTCCAATATATGGATTGGAGTTAGATCCGCTGCACAATTACGCTCAATTTCTTGACTGATGCGAGCTAAGTTTTCATTTCACAGCTTTGTGCTTTGGTTTTCAAAATTCAAATAAGAGAAATATTGTTGATAAATCTCAGAATCAACCACATCTGTGCAACAAAGCAAATTTTATTTTCGCCTTAGAAATAAATTAGCGCACATCGCTTACAAGCAATTAAATCGTATTTAAAGAAATAGGCTCCACAAGGTCTTTGCTTCGCAAAGTAAAATGGGAAGCTGTAATCTCTAGACATCCCACTTTGCTCAAAAAACATAGCTCAAGCGTCCCTCTTTCGACAAAATCACCTGCACGCAGAAACCTTAATAATCCATTGAATCTCCAATACGGAGTGGCCAATGGTTTAATTAACTGATTGAATAGTTGACGAGCGGTCTGACGACTTATTACGGAGGCTAGCCTTTAACTCCTCGTTCTGCGATGGAGAAGATTTTGTTCTGTCCCAAGTTATATTCCTTTATTTTAAGCACTGTTTGTCTCTCTAACTGTTGACTAAATCTTTCAACTTCACTGAATCTTTCGCAGTAAGTTTAATCTTCTGTTTCCGAAAAATAAGTGATTCAAAAATGTCGAATAATAAAAAAAATCACAGATAGTAGAGGGTTACGGATACACAAAAAGCGAATAATCGAGTTTCGACTATTTCGATAACATTGTGTTCTCACGGGTTGCGACTCAATTCGACTGTTTGGGCTAAAAACACTCACATTTATGATCATTACTTAAAATGTTTTGAACACTTTAGTTCGGTTACTGAGTTGCAACCCACGTGCGTATGTTTTGGCCCAAAACAATTGTTGCGACTTCTGTTACTCGGTTATATGGTGTTAAAAACAGAATTACGAGATGTTCTACAGGCATTCGCAATGTTTGAGTAACAATTAATATCGCCCGCTTCGTGGCAATACTGACAATTTTGTGACTGAACATTTTGTGAAAATGAGCTTTTGGAAAGAAAGGCTGAGGCATAATTAGACGCACGCTTACAAATAAATTAAATAAGTTGATAACACAAGAAAAAAAATTGAATCGAATTGAAATTCATCAAATACGGAGGAAACATATAGAATGACTACAAGGTTTTTTTAATTTCCTGAAAAATTCAGTTTTGTCAGTTAGGAGTTATTGGACACTTTCAGGTCCCCTGTCATGATTAGTAAAATCATCGCCAATTTGATTTAAAAATTTCATAGTGCTAATCATTTTCATAGCGTTGGCCGCGATTTTATTCAACATGTTCCAAACTGCTTGGTGCTCTGAAAGCGCCGATTATCACGAAGCGGTCGATGTTAAGATCGAAAGCTACTTGAAAACAAATTGATGGGACAAAAAGAGATTTTTAATCGTACCAAGCTCTTCATTTACATGGTGAATCACCGTAAAACCTCGGGTTCTTGAAAAATACCCGGGGCAGTGGACTGTATATAACTCGATTGGGTTTCACCGCTTTCTTATTTATTATTATGTTAAGGATCCTCTGCTTCCACTTATTACACGATTACTTTATGTTGAATCAGGTTTCTTTATTATTAAGTCGATGTTGCTTGTTTGGTGGTTGAAATGGTAAGGAATTATATTTTCTGTTTCACATTATTAATTGCAAATTATTACATACATATTTAATATAGAGGGTCATCAATCGCTAACTTAATTGCCACTAGATGGCACTACATTATATAATATTAGGTATAAAACGCCCTCATCAATGTTGCATTAGTAGTGGTACACAAATGTCAATGCCAAACAACAAATGGTAAGTAATAATAATAAATTTACATATATACAGTGAAATTATGTTAGTTTATACTAAATATATATATAATGTGCTTTATAACTAAGTCTCTATGCATTAATATGTAATTATAAATCGAAGTTCTAAGTTAATATTGTGTTTCCATTATACGTAACATAATTTGGTTTGATGACCAAATTGAAGTTCAGGTTCAAGGTCAAATTATGCTACGTGTATTGTTTACATATAATTTGGTTTGTTTATACTAATAATAATTTAAAGTAATTTCTAGGTACGCAAGCTGAAGTTATATAATAACAAGGTAAATATTCATTAATTGTTAATGTTTCTTCCAGGTTTATGTAATGCACGTATGCAATGTATTCCAGGTAGATTATGTGTTGCAGGTAGAGAACTTATTCAAGGTAAGTAGGATTGGACTCGTCGAATTCTTACAGCTAAACATCTCCCGCATCTCTACTGGCACGGCAAATATCTAACAGTTTCTCAAGCACCATGTCCATAGTTAGGCATGTGTGTTAAAATATTTTGGTATTAATTGTGTCATTAAAAGACAGTCTCTTATAAATTTCAAGGAATACGCAGGGTACGGAACATTTGAAAATAAAAGTCGCCTTTATGATTGGTGTTCGTTCTGACAATTTTTTTGACCAATCATATTGCTCAAAAATGACAATTTTTTTCTTCTGGATTTCGACCACAATTATTGGTCGAAAAAATGACCGAACGAACGCAACCATAAACCTGCCCTAATCCCACTAAGAAAAATACCAAACTAACACTTTATGGTTGTTGTGTGTTACAGCAGATTTCATTAGTGAACCTCAATTATTTATTATAAGCACAACGTACAGTACGCTGACTTCATTGGATTAAGTCCCTTGATTTTAACCCTATTAATCCGTAATTCTTAAAACAATGAGGTATATTTTGAAAATACCGTGTTGCAGATTTTCATGTACCATTCCAAAAATGACAGACATTTTCGATTGCTGCAAATTTTGCAGTTTAAACAAAACGCAATCAATTTAATCGAAATGTGACTCTAAATAACTCAAAATATTTTATAGCTTTGAACAAATGCCGCATTTAGACTAATAGGCAGAAGTATATCTTCCGTGTCTCTCTTTTCGCCTACGGTTATCTAACTATCAGTTTTTAGTCCCGAATTTTAATTGTCCACACCCGGAACAAAAACTAGTTCTAACAAAACAGGCCTAAAGGGTGGATCTCTGGCTTTCACATGAATGTCCATGGTTTTCCTAATTTCAAACGACAATATTTAATTTTTTTTATAACGTTATGCAATTTTTGTTTTGTTTGTTTTTTAATCTTTGCAATCTGTTCTGGGGTAGAAGCACTCCCAACTCTATCGCAGTTCACTTTTCACGTCCTATCTTACGCGGTAGCCAAATCGAGGACATACGCGGCTATAGGTCCGATTTACATAGAACCATCTGTGCATTGCAATAGCTCCATGCCAGCCTATATAGTACTGATATGGAAGATAGATAGATTTCGGCCCATGAATTCTCCATTCCGGTGGGGAGTCGTACTTGTGTTCAAATACATCACCGATCGTAATCAAATGATGATAAGTGTAAAATGGATCACTATTAACACAGTTTTGCTGGAAACGAAACTAATAATAGTCTGACATTTTAAGATGTGACTACACGGTTGTACAATTTTTTTTTAGAAAATTCAACTTTATTCATCAACATGCCTAGCTTCCTTCCTACATTTCGCCGCATTTTTTGTGCAATAGAACGATTTATTTTTGACCTCAAAATTGACGCAAATCTCTTCCAACGAAAGTTTCGAAATGGCCGTTTTTCGCAACTTCTTCCTCCAAACGTAACAATAACGTCATATAATATTCGCTGTTGATGGTCTTTTCTTTCTCAAAATAGGAAGGCCAAAACCTTACTGGCCCACATATGGGCTTTTTGAGGCTTTTACTGGGTGCTATCCACTCAGTTGTCTGACGATTTCATTCCGGAGTCCCGATTCAAAAATCCTGTATTACGGTTAAACACCTCCAAACAGCGCTCTGAAGCATCGACGCTGTTTCTGGTCCAATGTGAGAAAGCGCGACACCAACTTTGAGCACCACTTTCTCATAACCACACTGCCTTCTATATCTATAAAGTGTCACCGAATTCACTCAACTTCATTTTATAGTCTTCCAAAACGATTTTATACACTTTTTTTTATCTTTTACGGAATAACTGCCGAATTGGTGAACCAGAGCGTTCGCAGCATCATCGGTTTTTGTACGGCCACGTTTAAACTCTCTACAACATCAAACCATTGCTTGTTTGAACGGTACTTATCCATCAAAAAACAGTGTTTAATCAACACACGAAACTAATTTTTTTCATTGTTTTGAAAATAACAAAAGTGGGGTTATTAAAACAACCATAACCTGTAACCTATGCGGTCGAATTGTCATAAAATTTTGATACATATCGTTCTAAAAATCATATGTTTTTCATTAGTAACGCAATATATTCCGATTAATAAAACTTAAGCCAGTTTAACCTAAATTCAAAATTTTGGCTAGTTTACTCAACTTTACTTACTTATAAGGTTGTTTGGTTATAGTGACTGACCTAAGGGATTGGCATATTTATATTTTGGTCCGTAACCACACCACATAGTTTCTTCCTTACTCGATAAAACCATTCAAAGATTTCAATGAAGCGTAAAATTGCCACTACATACACCCCCAAAGAGGGTTGTTTTTATTCACGTAAAAAACCTTAAAACCGCCGTGTTGAGTTATCAGAATAAAAAATACACACTATTTGTATTACTTAATATGATTTATTCACCTACTGCATATAAAAATAATTATTGACCGATATGAAAGAAGAAAAAAGACGGGAATGGTTCGGAGCCGAACTCTATAAGCATTTTTGTTGCCTATAAAATATAAGAAAATAGCTTTTCCACAAAAATAAACGCAAACCACCACACCTAAACATTATTACCACTCCCACCCACTATCCAATTCAAACACCCAAAACCCATCTCACTCGCACCACCCTACACCACACCACCCATATCATCACCCTTTAACACCTCCATACCCACTCCCCCACACATACACACCACCCACAAAACCCTCCTCATCCACCAAATCTCAAATTCCCACACCAAACCCAAAACACCTCATCCCACCATCCTCCACCTCCCATATTACCACTCCTACCACCCACATAACCACACCACCCACACAAACCCACATCCACACGAGTTATAAATTTATTCCACATTCACATGCTCTATGAAACCAAAATAGAATAGAAAATAAACTTTTTTTTTATCAATTTTATGGAGGGGGGTTAACCAAACCCTACATATCTCCGAACACCCTAAACACAGAAATGTCCAAATCAATAGGGATCATTCCCATGAATTGCTTGAACTTTTAGTGAAGAAATTAAGTTGATATCTCTATCCGTTCTCAAGTTATCGTGCACACAGACGGACAGACGGCAAACCGAAACCATATACTTAAAGAAACCTGAGTACGAGAATTTATTCACAGGGTGGTAATTATATTATTGCCTAGACCGGGAAAAGCAGGCATAATTATCGCATACAAAATTTATGCCTGCATAAAAACCCCTGCCTGGTTTTTATGCAGGCATAAATATTGTATGCGAGAATAATTCATTATCACTAGAGTACCGATAGCAATATTATCATACCTGGCTAGCCATTTTGTTCGTGGCGAATCGTGTCCAAAATTGTTGAACTATCCAACAAATTTTCTGATACATTTTGATACGGGTAATGCTCTTCGCAACGGGTAACTCGGGTAAGGCCCAAATAGGGCCACCATACAAAAAATGACGAGGAGTCAATGGCTCGAGGTCGTTTGGATTCGATGAGAGTGGAGTAATGGGACGGGAGTTTATGATGGCTTCTACCTGTCTTAATACCGTGTAAAGCTCGTCTACTGTCACTTCTTCACATCCGATGACATTTTTTATAAGTCGTTTGGCGATCTTGATGGATGCCTTCCATAAACCCCCGAAATTTGGCGATCTGGGTGGTATAAACTCCCATTCCACCGACGAATGAGCACAACCTTGCCAGATAACATCCTTACCGTTTTCCAATATTCTTTTTACTTCGAGCAGTTGATTAGCCGTCCCTTTAAAATTCGTTGCATTATCTGAATACATTTTTCTCACTATTCCCCGATCGGCGATCAACCTCTTCAAACAGCGAATAAACGCCTCGGTTGATAGATCGACCACGAGCTCTAAATGAACTGCCTTCGTTGCAAAACAAATGAATAGTGCCACATAACCCTTTTTCGGCACTTTGCATCGAATGTGATGACGTACTCCAAGAGGTCCAGCGAAATTAACACCGCTCACTTGAAATGGCCGAACATTTTTGTAGTTGAGTCGGGCGTGTGGTAGATTACCCATAATCTGCGTAAGAAATTTTAGCCTCACCCAAAAACATCTTATGCACTGCCGAATGATGCTAGGAGTCTGGACTAGTCCATTGATTGGCCAATACTTTGCGCGAGTTGCCGTGAGAACAATATGTGGTCCCGCGTGAAATGTCCTAAAATAATGAAAATAGCAAATTAGAGACTTCGTAAATTTATGATCCTTGGGGATAAGGATTTGGTGCTTGGAATTGTATGAAATGTTGGCCTTCTTTAAACGTTCGCCAACTCTAATGATTCCAATTTCATCCAAAAACAGCGCCAAACACCTCAAGTGACTATTGCTTGATACTGCTCGATTTCCTTTTAGAAGACTGTATTCTTCAGTAAAAAAAGGACTGTTGAATATTTCGAATAAACTGCAATTCCGCATTCTCATCCTCTTCGATCGTCGGAGACAGTAGTCGTGAATACAGATTCACATCTATTTCCATAAGCATTTTCTTTCGGCCTGCCTTATCGACAGCGGGAAATCGGCAGTTCCGAATAAATCGAACAACATAAGCATCCCTCGAAAATCCAACCGATAGTGCATACTGTTAGCAATGTCCTCCATTATTTTTGTAGAAAGGGCGAATTTCATAGCACGTTTCTCCGCTAACTCATCGTTCGGTGAAGGTAGTGACCGAATTGGCGGTCAGGTCAATTCATCGTACTTTAAAAACGTTGGGCCTCGAAACCAAAATTCCGACTCGGATATTTTCGCAGGCAGCATACCTCGACTGATCAAATCGGCAGGATTCGAATTCCCTGGAACATATCTCCATTCATTCAATTGTGTGTCCTGCTGAATCTTAGTCACACGATGGGCATCAAAAATGTTCTAGTTGGGCGGCTTTGCACTGTACCAACACAGCGTGATAATAGAGTCAGTCCAATAAAAATAATGGTTGACTATTAATTGGTCGAAAACATCTTGCTTGAGCCGATTGACCAGATCGGTCATAAGTTTAGCCGCTAAAACTTCTAGTCGAGCGCAATACTGACCGTTTTTGTTGGGGCCACCATTGATGTCGCGGAAACTGACCCGTCATCATGAACGTATCGTAAATACACACAAGTACCGTATGCTTTTTCACTGGCATCTGAAAATGAGTGAATTCCGATGAACTTTCGGGTTGCCATTCAGTAGGGCGAATCGAAGAATGCAAATTTCCTTAAGAGCTGTCATTTGAACTCGGTAATTAATAGATTTCGAGGCCAATTCATTGCTTAATGGCTTGCCCCAATCGTTCTTCATTTTTGGCCAGAGTGATTACCGGCCATACGAGGACTAATGGGTCGAAAAAGCTTGCCATCTCAGACAAAACGAGCCTCTTGGTAACAGGTGCTGTTGATTCTGCCAACTGGTATGTATATCGAAAGACTTCTTGAGGTTGCCAAATTAATCCCAAAGTTTTGATGACCTCTTGATCGTCGATTTTCATAAATTTCTCGCGATAGTGGAGCTTAATTGGTGACACAATTGTTTCGCCGTTAGAACAAAATTTTCCCAGTGTTAAAACTCCTGTTTTCAGAATTGCGAATGATTCGTTCATAATTTCGGTCAGCACATGGATCAAATTCGCTCCAATCATCATGTCGTCCACGTAAAACCTCAATCGAAGTACTCGAGCACCGATGGAAAATGCTGCTTGCTCGTTATCTGCTAGACGGTGTAATGTCTTAATTGCAAGGTAGGAGCCGGCCGCTGTCCCATACATCGCATTTTGTGTGCCTTCATTCATAATTACCGAAGGTAAGAAGGTTTTAGGTTCCAACAAAAGAAATAGTATCCCTCCTATCGGGGTTCGTCTACTTAGTAATTCGTTACTGGATAATCCACCCATTCAAACCCTCACGATCTCGCTTTTCAGCATCTGATCTATCCACCCTATGAGAAAGAAGCTCACGCCCCAGTGAGCGCCTGCCGTCTAACATTGTTAAAAACTCACTCAATATCACGGAATTTCTCAGTAGGACTAATAGAGCAGTTTTTGCAGATTTTCGCTTACAATATGCATGCTGAGATTTCGACAGCTTACTCGGTTCGACCGAGTATTGTGATCTTCTATTTGTGGTTTCAAAAATGTTACAAGAAAAGATGATACGTTTATAGGTCTAAGGCCTTTGGTATTACAATGAAAGTTTTTTCCTGCCTTAGGTATACATATAACACAACACAGTTCATTTCCTAGGAATGTGACAAAATTTCAACCAAGTTTTCATTCATTTCGAAACTTCTGCTCTAGTTGTGATCCAGAGTGTATTTGGTTGTTTAAGATAACTCAATACGGCACGGTTAATAGCTGGCATATAGACACATTCAAAGACTTGTGAATTTTATGCTCCGGCAGTTCTTAGTTTGTATTTGTAAGTTTTGATGACTTCCATATGAGAGTCCCAGTCTCCATCACCTCTTGTTTTTTTGGCTTTATTGAAAATTTTCCAACAATAACTTTATCATAAGCAATAGACAGCTGGTCCTCTTCCGATGTCTAAAAATAAATTTATTGGCGGGGTTTGTATCTGCTTCATTTTCGAGGTAACAGTGATCAGAAAAATATGATAGTCGGAGCCTTCCTGTCCTTTAGTCCTTTATAAAATCGGAGACAAGTTTTGCCTATTGCTGGTTAAAATAGTTGGCTTACAGCCAATATTATATTGCATATACAGATGTGGCCAAATTATTATCACATTTATATAGTTGGAAGATTATTGCTTTAAAAAGTAAATTTTTACTTGGAGAACATTTTATACTTGGTGAACATTCCTTTAGCATTTTTTATTAATTGTATCTTACGGGCATTCCACTTATTGCATTTTTGGCTTTGGTGAGTAGATCTGCGTCTTTTTCCCAGACTTCCTTCATCGCTTCGATTAATTCTGATTTGGTGCGCGGGCACCTTTCTGCTACTTTTTCTTTAAGAATAGCCCAGATATTTTCGATGGGATTCATGTTTGGGCTATTCGCTGGCCAATCAAGGATTTAGATACCGTTGGTTCTTAAATGTTCGATGAATTTTTTCGCTGTATGGCACGGAGCCTTGTCATGCGTAAAAACTTCGTCCCCATTGAGTTTTTCATTCATAGTCGGTACCAGTTGTGATTGCAGAACATTTAAATATTGATTCGCGTTCATTATCCCGTTTACTACATAGAATGGGAAAAGTCCTTTTCATGATATTGACCAAATCATGACTGGTTATTTGACCTGCTCTTGGACATTTACTGAAAAGTGTAACTTTAAAATATTATTAAAAGAAGGACTTTTATTGTTTGTACCTTTTCCCAGTCCTCTCTAGACCATGTAAAATGTCCATTTAGCCGTGTTTTTCTTTGTTGCATCATCCTAGCGTTTAACCTTTGCTTCTTGCGAGGTTGTCTTGCACATAGCCCATATTGAAATAGTCTACGTCACACAGTTCTCTCCGATATTTCCACACCAACGTTACGCATTGTACCCCTCAGGGCGCATATTCTGAAAATCGGTGGATATTTTCGTCGGCGGATTATATTTTGCACTAAAATTCTTTATATTATTCGAACTTTTCGTAGGCTACTTTAATAATTTTTTCAAATTTGCTTGCAAGTTTTCTATTGTTTGGGGGAATAAACCCGCATTGATTTACCCAGGCGCAAATTTCCACCGATTCACCGACTAGTGAAATAAATAATAGAAGACTTGCAAGCAAATTTAAAAAAAGTATTAAAGTAGCCGGCGAAAAATTCGAATAATATAAAGAATTTTAATGCAAATTATAATCCGCCGACGAAAAAATCCACCGATTTCAAGAATGCGCGCCCAGAGACTTACTGGATAATGTTCGATCTTCTTTAGCTTGCCGCATTTAAAATATTTTCTGGCTGACTGTTGTTTTACGATTGCGACCACATTTTCCTCTTCTTCCGGGACTTGTTGAAGACTGAGATGTTAATTTTTGCGAAAATTTGCTGACGAATGATCGGCTCACTCCTGTTTTCTGGGCTATTTTCTCATGCGTATACTGGCCTACTTCCATATACGTCAAAATTTTGGCTCTGGTTACAGCACTGATGTTCTTTGCTTTACCTATAGTGAATTTCACTAATATTAAAAAACCACTTTCACTTTCATTTTTCATAGTCAAACGAGACTGAAATTCTTCAGTAAAATACTTATTCTTAAATACTAGGTATAGTTGTCATAAAATCAGAAAAATTCGGAGGTCAAACTAATTTACAGGACCATAAATACTCGGAATTCATATTCTGTCGAAAAGAGTTCTCAAGGAGAGAGCAGATATTAACCAGGGATTTTTACGATTCATTTCAAAGCTATACATAACAGTTACGACTGTACGCTATCCTGTAATTTTGTAGCAGAAATACAGTCGAATGTTCATAGCATAGACGGCCACTCCCACCGTAATGTCACACGTAGGGTTGGTTGTTCTACCTCCACAAATACTATGGTTCGAAAAGAGCTAGAGAATTTGCCAGAGAAACGCTAACTAGTGGCAATATTCTGTCTTTCCCTGGGAATCGGCAATTGGGAAAAATATTTTCATAGCATTTTTGTCAAATTGTATTTTTCTGGCGTACTGAGGGAATAAGTTTGGTGTAAATATTTTCGGGGGGAAAATATTTTTATCTAAAAAATTTTATGCAACAAAAGTTTCCCAATTAACTTTGTTTTGAAAATGTTTGCACTAAAGTTATTCCTTCGGTAGGTCTTCAGAATATCTGCGCTCTCCAATTCGTTGAAAAAGAAAATAGTCAGGCAAATCAAAGTTGGAGCATGTGATAATGCAGTGGAAAACAATAAACCACTTAAGCTCGGTCTTCTCTCGCAAAAATTTTGCCATGACGATAGCATGTCATGACAAAATTGTATTTTTACACTCACAACTACTATAACACCAAAATTTATGTTAAATCGTTTTATGTTCTCTGTTTTGTTTAATTGAGAGTCAAATACAAATTTTCTACTCATATTGTCATAGCGTCATGACAATCAGCAATTTTAATAAATTTTCTCTTTGTCACGGTGTAATGCGCATGATCAGATTCAATACAAATATATTTTGTCATGGCATTCTAGCGTCATGCTCATAACAAAATTTTGCGAGTGAAGGCCGAGCATTTGAGCAATTGATAATGTTAATGTTTGTGATGGAACTATTCGAAATGTTTTCCGAGAAAATGGTTTAAGAGGTCGCTACAAAGTTAAGAAACCTCTTTTGACAAAGCACCATAGAAAACAGAGGCTGCAATTCGCAAAGGTGCATAATAATTATTCAATTAAACATTGGATGGAGGTAATGTGATCGTACAAGACCAATAAACACCGATTTGGTTCAAATGGGTGGCAGTAGGTTTAGCACGGAAGTGGTGAGGGATTAACTACAAGACACGTGCGGCCAACCCTCAAGTTTGGCGGCGGATTGGTAATGATCTTCTTGAGAGCTTGAGTAGCTGAGGTCTTTCCATTGAAAATACCACTTTTCAACAGGATAATGACCCAAAGCATACCGCCAGGATTACAAAACGTGGTTCCAAGAAAATGATATCCGAGTTCTCGATTGGCTCCGCAATCCCCGGTCCTCTTGACAGCTATAGCGATAACTTTCCCCGCACCCTTGATGAATTATGGTAAAAAGTAAAAATGCAGTAGTATAAAATAGCGCCAGAAATTTGTCAAAAACTAATAAGCAGCACGCCCTCCATAATAAACGCAGTTTTGAGAGCAAAAGGTAGCTACACGAAATGTTGACGTTCAAACTCAAACAAATGATCGAATTACCTCATCCAGCTAATTTGAAAATTTTTTTAAGTGAATTTCTTTTTAATTTTTGAAAATGGTAACAATTTATTGTTCTTGTGAATAAACATCTTTTTAATTTGGTTTAGCTATCCGTTTTGATTTCAGTAGATAACAACCTACATTGGTCATAATGGTAATAGTTGGTGTGTTCGTAATGAGTAATGGTCATATTTTGCACGAACATTTGAACATGAGAAAGCTGTGTTCGATGCGGGTGTACCGCCTTTGTTTACAATTGATCAAAAACGACGACACATTGTACATTCTACATACGCCGTATTCGCCATATTTGGCCCTCAGCGATTATTATTTGTTTGCAGATATCAAAAAAAAGCTCCAAGGAAAGAGATTTGGCTCCAATGAAGAAGTGACTGCCGAAATTGAAGCTTATTTTGAAGACAAACATAAATCGTTCTACAAAAAAGGCATTGAAATGTTAGAGAGTCGTTGGACTGATTGAATCACTCCATCAAAAAATTATGTTTTCTTTGTTAGGCCAATGTATACATTGTATGAGCTGTCACATATGTTTCTACAACCTTTGAATGGGTTCTTTTCTCTATGGGTTTAAGCTCGTTTTAATGATTATGAATAATTTGGGCCAAGATAGAATGCATTAGTTGGGCTATGGCCAAATAATAATAATTTTAGTCGATTAAAATTCTGAATAATATGTGTTCACGAAAAGTAAACCGCTAAAATTTCTACTTACGCGACTGTAATGAAATGTGGAAGTTAAATTTCGGTATGTTATATAAATACAAAATGTTTTCTTTTAGCCAAAGATCTTGAGTTATTTTGTGAGGTTTGAAAAATACCTTGAAATTCGATCCCATATAGGCACGGGGATGTTCAAAAGCGTTATTACAGCATTTAGGCCCAGCGATACAATTATTTTGTAAAGCAGTTATGTGCAAAAATATTTTTTCCCAATTTAGGTCATATTTGCAATTATGTGAGGCACAACAAATAATAGATTTCTCTTTCTAATTTACAAATTTTAACAAAAAATACTTAAGTACTTAATTTAAATGATCCTTCTCGATGAATATTAGAAACTCTTTAAGTTTTTATTTTATTGCATGAGGCTCTCATAAATTTACACTGCAGCAATGATTCAATCATAGATAGTTCGCGCAAATAAAATTGTTTGTCGTCTCATTATCTGTAATAAAAATGTAGAATCTATTCTGTACTTATATACATCTTTCTATATATAACTCAATAACCTTGAGATGATTTACAGTGATCATCTAGCACGATATTTTATTAATGAATGGTGAATGTAGCTAAACATTTTATTAAAATGTTTATTAAGCGGCAATTTACCTATTTATCTTTCTATACAACTCAGATTAAATGAATTGATATAAACTGAGTTGAAGTGATCTGTGTTGTACATGCATGATACAAGTATTTTATATATAGCGCTTAGTCAATAAAAATTCATTAAACACAATATTACTGTTACACTAAATACTTAAGAATTACTTACATATTTAAGAAAGTTGCGTTTAGTTTTTTTTTTTCTTACTTTATACTCTTTAAGATATTGAATGTCATTAAAATTAAAAAAATTACAGTTCAAGGTAATAACACATAACGTGATCACTATCGTTCATCAATATATTAGATGTCTGTATGCCTGTGTTTTTATAATACTTTGTGGTCTTAGACATGCTAAAACATTAGACCGGTATTACAAGGTTTTTTTTGTCTGAAGGTTCTGTGGTTTTGAATTACTATCGCACCAAGCCAAAAAGTATTAGTCGATTATGTGATTTTTTTGATTTACAATAGTAATATCATTGACTCAACTATCGGAAAGCAGGAAATGCGCGATATTTGATCTTGGGGGTGCGTACCCCGTACGTACTTATAATGCGAATTGAATTGAATGATTCACATTTATAATTCATTGAACTTGTGTATGTTTTAGGTTTTTTGTACATGTAAATTTTGGGTTTTATTTTTATGAAATTGGATAACCCGTCAAGTTTTAAGCTAGTTTTGAATGGAATCTGGAAAACTGAGTTATTTCGTAATTTTCACGTTTCACCAAGTCTTTTGGGCTGGAATTATTTGATATTTCGTTTTTCTTCGATTCAGTAGACTGAGATAAATGGTCTTTAAATTTTAAAGTTCATTTTTGGTAAAAATTTTGACTAAGGCCAATTATCTAACTTAATAGTGTGGTTGGTTCCATTAGATTAGAATTGTGCTATCATTGTGTTACTAACTATCGGCTATACCTAAGTGTCTATAATCGGGCTGATTCAATTAATCAATTTCGTTAAGGAAGTCGAAAGTATTTATTTAGAATTAAATTTCAGATAATTTCTAGATATTTTTTTTCTTAGGTTGCTGTTAACCATTAAACCTATTAAACCTGTATCTTTCGTCTAGTAGATTAGAATTATGTTGTCTTATGCCGTCGCTAGGTGTCTGCAACCGTTCCGTCCTTAAAAAAAATACGTTTCCTATCCTTCCTATTGTTATGTGTAAAACAAGCCGCGTTAGTAATAGGAGCAGCATTATCTGGGACACTTGTCCAGTACTGGATCCTTCCTGCCTGCTTTAAGATGTCTTTTTAAGCAATTAAGTAAGCACTAATAAATAAAACACAGAAATAGAAGATCTTATTAGTATTCAAGTGCTAGTTCTGACGGATGAAAACATTCGACGAGGTTAATTTGGTTAGTAAGCTGGTTTATTCCTTGGCGGTCACAAGAAAGGCCTTTACACTTAATTTAAACATTTAATCTTGGCTATCGACCAAAAGCGCATTGGTTAAAGCTTTGGCGTTTGGATTGGGCGGTACCGGGTTCGAGTCCCGATAGGGGCATCATGCAAAAAAGAGCACAAGTATGACCCCCTGTCGGAGTGCAGAACGCAAGGGCCCGATCCATCTTCTTTGCCAGTACTATATAGGTTTTACGCAATACTTTTTACACTATTTGCCGTAGGCACTTTGCGAAACGCACTTACACTTAATAAACACATTTTATTATTTTAATTAAAAAATTTGTTTAAAAATTTTTAAAAATCACTCGATCGATTTCGACATGTTAGGTCATCATCAGGAGTATCTACTGATTTGTAAAAGTAAAAAATTTAGTTATATAACATATAGTAGAAAAAAGGCAAAAAAGAATGAGACCCAAAAAATAGGCAATAAAAATTAATCTCGTTATCGTCCCAGCCAACTGTTGTTTGTACGGAAAAATTAATAATAAAAAAGAGAGAGAAGTATAGCAAGTAAGCGAATAGTCGTTCGACTGAGTAACAAAATTCAAGGTATATTGAAGTACATTTAATTATCCGACGTATTAGCCCAACAAACTTAATTCATAAGTACTCCAGACACAACTTTCATTCGATGACCCATCGTATCGAACCCTTGTGAAGATAGCCCAATTTTATATCCCTGAAAATCGAAAAAGTTGCTTGTAGCAACACTATACAAGTTTATGTTTACTATTGTGACATTTAATTAACAGTTATAGCAATACATCTAAATTCGGGTATAAACATTTCCGAATGGCAACTAAATAATAAATAAAAATGTTCTGAATTTAATAAAAATCATAAAAAGTTCTGATAAAACGTATAAATAAACAAAAAACAACTAAATCCTACTATCCAAAAAATATACTGACAGCGAAAATCAAAAATTAATTTAAATTTTCCTCCTTCACCTTTGGCACCAGACAATAGTTCCATAAAACCATAAAATATATCACGTAAAATTTCTAAAAATAATACTCGGGGTTGGGTAAATAATTAATATCATTTATTTGTCCCAGCCTCGAAAATTTTTCTCACGTCCTATTTTCTTGAAAATGCAATATTTTTACTCTCAGCCCAGAAAAATGTTTGTGTCATGATAGTTTTATGACAGTTAATATTTTCGGGGCTGAGAGTAAAAGTATAGAGATTTTTTGGGGTGATAGTAAAAAATGCCATGATTGCAATAATTAGGATTGCCATCGCATTTTTCGAGATGGAATTTGGGCTATCTTCACATACATCCGTATCGAGCGTTATAACGTTCATAATTTTCAAATTTGCATCATAAATATAATTTCAACATTTTTCGTATGTACAGATTTTCTTGATGAGTTATATACGTGTTCAACGTCATTGCTAGGCTTTTTAATTGAAATATGCGTTGCGCCAATTAAGCCAGGAAATCCAGGAAATCGGTACATATTATAAAATTGCTGCTTACGCTCCGTTATTTCTGATGGGTGTAGCTGGAACTGAACAAATTCTCTAGCCAGATTATCTTCGATCACATGACATATTTCCACAAGACATCCACGAGACACGTCTGTTTGCGACATCGGTATGAAAAAGTCTTGTCCTATAGGTCGTTGATAGCAACCAACAGAGAAGAACCATAAAACTCAGAAATTTGCTTTTGATTTTGAAGTAAGTTATTTAAGAAACGCCCCAATAAAATTAATTTAATTAAAAGTAATGATATTCGGAGGGTAGAGTATTAGTGATTGATAATAGATTCAATTTTGTATTTTGAGAATAAATGAGCTTTTCGTGCTAAATCTACCACATTTTGTTTTTTATCAATTTATTTTTTGGAGCTTACAGATTTGATTATAAAAGATTCATACAAATTATTTATAAAATATAATCATGATCATCGTAAACAGTCTAACAAAACCTCGCAAAATGGCCATTAATCGATGTTTATCCACGGTTTATGTGAAAACCATTACTCTAAAACTATTAGTCGAATTTGTTTAACTGCCTTTAGCTTTATTTTGAAATCGTTCTCAACATTATTTAAACACAATTCCTTAAGGCTTAACATATGCTCGTTGGCAGGGGGATATTTCGATGTTGTTCTAACTTAGTGTGGTATTTTTTGCTGTACCGCTGTCCTGTGCCTGCTACAGCTTCGATGTTGAGATGTGCTTGCCATGAAGCACAAAGCTGCACAATTTTATTCGATAAGTCCAGATGGATTTGAGTATCATTTTATATAACAAAACTTTACAATCTATAGTTAATTTAGAATGTTTTCCGATTAGCAAATTTATTTTGACACTTTGAAATTGGGAGCCCCACTTTATCCTTCATTTCAAAATCCACAGTTGCTAAAATCCACTTTTGAGCAAATCCATTATTGTCAAAATCCATCTTTCCTAAAATTCGTACCCAATTATGTCAAAATCCTCTATTGACAAAATCAATTATTTACGAAATCCGCCATTCCCGAGACGGACACGGACGCGGGAACAGACATCAGAATCAAACATCAGACATTAAACATCAGACATTAAACATCAGACACAGACATCAGACATGGACACTACACAGGCACAGACTTCAAACTTCAAACATTAGACATCAAACGTCAGACATTAGACAACATAGAACATACATCAGACATTAGACCACAGACATCAGGCATCAGACACCAGACATCAAGCACGACACAGAGATTACACACAGATACAGACGCAAGCGCACACACAGACACAGAACCAGACATCAGGTATCAGACACTAGACATCAGACACAGACATCAGACACATGTGCAGACACAGACATCAGACAGTACAGACATTAGACAGTACAGACATTAGACATCAGACATAGACATAGACACATACGGATAATGGGAGAGTTGAGACGCCTCGAAAGAAGCAGGAATTCAGTAAGTTAAGTTAATCCCAGACGATCAGGGGCAGACTAATCTGACCCTGCTTCGCGAAGTAATACCTAACGGGACAAGTTTCACGAGGCCGAATGGCATGGTTTATCGGGGGTGGTCGTTTAGTCGGTAAGAATCCGACACTCTCACGTGGTTGATGTATGGGTTCATACGTGAGGCCTATCGAAGGTTCTCCTCTTCCGCCCATAAAAAAACAGACACATACACAGATACATGTACATGATTTGGAGTAACAAAAGTTTGCTTCGAATTCCTTCTTAATTAGGTTCCAATATCCATAAAAAATCCTACGAATCCATCACAAAAGTAATAAAAACGATGGATTCGTTGAATTTTTTATGGACTTTGTCAATAATAGATTTTATGATAATGGAAAGAGGAAAAAGGTGGATTTTGTCAAATGATTTTTTGGTGATGTTCCGCCGTATGGGTTCTGCTAGCTTAAGGGACGTCAATTACATAATTTGAATGAGAACTGAACAAGAATTTCCGGTTGAGCACGTAATTTTTAATGATCGTATCATAGTTGTTTGGCAGATGTGCCATAACTTGATGTGTAAGTCCTTCATGTCGTACTTTATCGAAAGTTTGGATGCTGCCAAAATGCTGCTGAGCGGTACTTTTTTTTTGTTCAATGAGTTTCTGATTTCTGATACGACCTTAGCACTTGTTCTATTTATGTTTTTAAAAAGCATTTTATGAAAGAATTTTGAGAGTTTGCTGTAAACTGATTGGACGATTCTGATTCGTATATATATGCGGAAGTTCTCTAAGTATTTTTCCACTAATAAGATCATGGCCGAGTGCCTTTTTGGGGTTTATATGTTCACTTATTAGTTGCAAGTACAACTTCTACGAGTGCCTATCATTCTCATTCGGAGTAAATACCTTACCTTATTGTAGATCAAATATATTTGCTTTATCTGCATTACCCTGTTCTCCCGGCAAGGCCGTTTCAGCTTTCTTGTAATTTTCCATACTGAGTAGTCTGTTGTTTTGTTGGTATGATATCAAAAGGCCGAATGTCGAAGGGCCGAATGACCGAGACATGTCAGCCTTCAGATAATAGGCATAATAAAAAAATAATTAAATTAAATAAAAAACTAGAAAAAATAAAAACTATATATTTCTAAGAACCAAAAAAAAATAAACAAAAAGTTCGTCCCTTCGACCTATTCGGCTCTTTGACCCATTCGGCCCTTTGATACCTTCGGCCCTTCGACACATACGGCCCTTCGACACATTCAGCCCTCGACACATTCGGCCCTTCGACACATTCGGCCCTTCGACACATTCGGCCCTTCGAAACATTCGGCCCTTCGGCATTCGGTCCTCTAAAATTCGGCCCTTTGTACCCATCCCGTTCTGTCGCTGTAAGCCCAATTAGAAAGTGTTGGATTCCTTTATTATATTGTTTAGTTAGCGCTAATTTCAACATTTTGATAGCGTTGCTTGTTCAGGAGAATGCGTTTGTTCGTTAAGAGCTGTGACGGATGGTGCATATTCATCTTAGTAGAGCTGCTGTATGTATCATCCTTTGCTGCTTGCTCTAATGAATTCATTGTGTTGTACTGTTTCGAATTCGATTGAATTTACGTTCAATCATTTTATTTTTTGAGTGTTTGTTAATAATTGCATCAGGGTTGTCATGTTTTGCAGCATGATCCACATATTTGTTTCCAACATTTGTACACTTTTATTCCATTCCATGTCATTTTTAAATTTATTACCTTTATTTCGCATATTACCCGCAGCTGCCTCTGCGAATAAATTAGTGGTTCATGAATTAAAATACTATGGGTTACTTGATGCCTGCCAGTCTCATGTCGGTCGAAAGCGTATTAATGTCGCAGCATAAAAGTTTTACAAAATTTGCAATTCATTAGCATGATTCGAAACCATTTCAAATTTGCCAGTTACAAAAATCAACTTGTTCCCATCCTTACAAACAACTATTTTATTTAGGCTTAAGTTTAAATATGTAAATATTGTGGGTGTGTAACGAAATCTCGGTTTTCAAAATCTCGTTTGTCAAAATCTTGGTTTTTTTTCTAAATCTCGTTTTTCAAAATCTCGGTTTTCAAAATCTCGATTTTCAAAATCCCGGTTTTCAAAATCCCGGTTTTGTATATAAAAACCCGATTTTTAGGAAATCCCGGTTTGAATTTTTTAAATTTGGCATGTGTGAAAATAGGACTTAAATGCTTTTTTGCCAAAATTCCAAAATCTGTTTGCGATAAAGTTCTAGAAAATGGTTAATAGGTATGGAGGGCTAAGTGCCCGTGAGAGTTATCGAAGCCGTCAGCCTCTACATTTATTGCATTTCAAAATGTTGCATTAACCAAATATTGCTTTTTTATTAATGTTGCAACTACAAAATGTTGCAATTACAAAATGTTGCAAGTACCAAATCTTGCGATTAAAAATTTTATTAATTAGTTTGTGCAATTAGAACTAGAAGAAAAGAAAACCTGGATTTTGAAAACCGGGATTTTGAAAACCGAGATTTCGTAGTACACAACAAGTATATGCGTTTAAGTATACTATCGAATTCAATTCTCAGCAGTAGCAATGGCGGATTTTAAATGTATCTATTTCTTCTTTAATCTCATCACAGCGGGTCCGTTTTGCTTTGTTTTCGGGTAAACTAATAACTATTTTGATCAGGGAAAAATTCGATAATGGACTATTCCACGTTAAATTTGCTTTGAAATTTTCCATAAAAATGTGGTCTAAAAGCCGAAATTTTATCAAATTCGATGGATTTTCGCTTTCGGTTACGTAATACAGAAATGACCAAATTAATTTATCAGAATGATACATCATACTTAAGCGTAGTGGCATCTTATCGCTTCATGTAAAGTTTTCGAAAAGTGCTTATACGTTTAATGTTGGTACATTCATCGTTAACGATTTCGAAATACACTCTGTCAAACAAGTAACGGGAATTGGTAATTTAAAAAGCCCCCTTAAAGAGATTGTAAAAAATTTTTATCGCTAAATTGGCACAACTGTCCTCTATTTTGACGTGAATTTTGAGCGCGATCTGTTATTTAGTTTGTTTACAGTGTTCTATATAAAAACATCGAACAAAGAATTTGTCTCAATTTTTATATTGCAAATCGAATTTCGTATGCCGAATCGCTGAAAATGTTATAGAAGGCTTACGGTGAATTGACTTTATCAAAAACACGTGTATATGAGTGGTACGGTACATTCAAAAGCGGTTGAGATGTGGTGGAAGGTTTGCCTCGCTCTAACATCAATAAAGTGAAGGAAATGGTGGCAGAAAATCGTCATGTAGATTTGAGAGAGATAGCCGCTGAATTTTCTGTGAATCACGCATCAATTCGTACTATTGTACACCATTGGTTGAGCATGAAACGCGTTGCCGCCCGACTAGTTCCGAGAGACCTAAATTTTCATTAAAACTCAATCGCGTAATGGTCGCCGAAGACATGCTAGAAAGAGTCAATTCCGACCCTACATTCACAAAACGCTTTATTTGCTTCTTGATTGATAATTAAGATAATAGTTATTTAATTCTTCAGATACGAAGAATATAAATAAAGGAAAGTAATTGAATGTCTCAAAATGTATGTAGTCACATTTATAAAAGAACCAGTAATTATTTAGGCATTTAAATATCGATGCCAAAGAGATTTTTTTTCTTTGATCCATCCGGCTTGCATCGAACAGCGGTAGTGCTGTACTTAATTGAATTTTGCTACCCATTTATTATGTAAACTTTTTATTGTGATTGAGCGCTTTCAGGACCTCCAACTGTTGACATCATGATTAGTGGAATCATCGCCAATTTGATTTGAAATTTTTAATAATGCCAACAATTTTTCCATACATGTTGCTTATACAATACACATTACATGTTTCTTAGATGCTTAACATGCGGCCTTAAGCCGATCTTCACAAAATGCATGCTAATTATTTCCCCACTCATACAATTCCACATTTCCATTACCACATCTGCTTGTACAAAATTTCAGTTCACCAGAGGATCATCGTTTACTTTATTAATCACACAAATGTCATATTAGAATCTCATATTCATCCTACAAATCAAATTTTGCCTTAGTCATTCGAAAGAGACCTATAGTCATATTCAGCATAGCCAAATTTCCGAACTTCTCCCACGTACCATGTAATTTGTTGCTCCCCATCGATGTTACAATCATGTCAAAAGTTAAGTCATTTAAAGATTATAAATCATATTATTTGACAGTTAAATTGGCACTGCTACAAATGTTATTTTCATGTCAAATCGAAATTTTAGTATACTGAGAATGTCGCTTTTATATTGATGATACATTGGACATTTTGTGCTTCATTGCTAATTTAGCTGTGGAATAAACGAGCATATGGTATTAATAACAACAAAACAATAGAAAAATTTAATTAAATTAATTGTGGCCATAATGGCCAAAAAATTGCTATTTTGAATCGATCGACGAAATGATTTCGCGAAAATTCGCTACGCCGCAAATGAAAAATTAATTATTTTAACGCGATATTTATAAATTTATTTTATTTCTAATACCAAGTAGACCAGCGATGAAAAATGTTTAAAAGTCGAAAGAAATCCTTCTTCATGTCCCCACTGCGCTTATCAAATCCCATACCCACTTTGGCATGAAGATGATAAGCTCATTAATTTAAAGAATAGGAAATGTAAGGCGAATCAAAATACTTCTTCGTCATCGTTACTTCTGGATTAGGCTAAAAGTAGTGTAACGATAAGTGGGGATCGGGTTGGGTGTCACTGGATAGTTTTTTATAAATATTGAGCATATGCTTTTATTGCTTTTTGAGAAATGATCTAAGGTAAGTACAACTTAGAGGCTTACGTAGCGTAACGCCAAGGCCGAATTATAACATTTGCTTCGTTGAACTTTGAAACTTACGCTCGTGTACTTCAAATTCAAATAAATAATATTCAATACAATTAATAGATAATCAGTAACTTTTTTAAATTGGAAACTTTCTATCAAACGGTCTATACCCACGTTGTTCAACTCATGATTGGATAGCATAAAGCTATTTCTAGTTTACATCGCGTTTAGATGCAACCCAAAACTAAGCGACATAATTTTGCTAAAATGCATTTTATTTTATGTGAACATATTGTAATTTTATTTTATCTAAATGAGACATCTTGAGGCCAGAGTTGTACATACTCATTCGTCGACGGTGACAATGAAGTGAGGAATTTGAAACCTCCATTGGAAGCAACTCACACCAATACTACAAGGATATAGACAGGCAGTATGTGACACATATACAAAGTATATTGATGACATGAAGTCAACTAAACCAGCCCACGAAATTCATCCAGCAATTAAAACAACAAAACATTAAAATGCGAAGTTTATATCGGGAAATTCGTGCGGCTGATGATGTACTGGCAAGCAAGAACAAGTCCAGAGCAGTCCTCAATCATAAATTAAGCACGCTGGAAAGGGTAATGATACAGATCACGGATCTGCATGAACAGATTCGAAGCTTATTTCGTAGACCAACCCTACGAAAATCTAAATAACAAATACGAAGATATCGTAATAACAATAACAACATTATTAGAGGATGATCCACAACCGTCCACAGCAAACCATTGGAAATTCGTCTACCACGAATTGAAATCCCACACTTCCTTGGGGTGCATGAAGTGGGCAGGTTTCGCAGATATACATTCAAACGGCTGGTTCATGACAACAGTCAACTTACCAACACACATAAAATGAACTACCATAAATGGCATGCACAAAGATCAGTTGAAAGACTAGTGAGCCATCTGAAAACCACTGGAGAGTCCTACGATGCAGCTTGGGCAATTTTAGAAAATCGATATAACAACAGAAGATTGCTCGTATCTAATCTTCTGAACACTTTGCTGAACCAACTAGATTGCACCACGGAATCAGACACAAGGCTGTAGCCCTTTCGTCATTTTCATCTTACTGTAGAAATTAGAAGCCGTATCACGACGTCTATACGAAAGCTCACTGGAAAACCCAAGAGAATTTCAAAAATCAAGCCAATTCTTGAAGTTTCTAAAGAGGCGTTTTCAATCACTAGAATCAGTTGTTGCCACCAAACAAACACCACCTCAACAAACAAGGTTTCAAGCTCAACCATTAAAACGCGCCTTCTTAGCTGCTACACAACCGAATCATATTTGCGTATGCTGTCAGAAAAACCACCGAATCGACATATGCCCGCGCTTTAAAACCAAGACCACCTCCGAAAGAAATCTAATGGTCGTCCTACACTCTTTCGGCAGAATCTGTCTTGGCCAAAATCATATACGACAACATGTTCTACCTGCCAGGGCAACCATCACACCTTGCTACACGCGTAAATAATCGGGAACGAGAGAACAATTATGCAAAGCTGAACATAATAACATTCGACAAAGATTACGACCCAGTTCTACTAGATACAGCCATAGTCAGAGTACATAACATTTACGGCAGTTCCAACATCCTACGGGCGCTGATTGATACAGGATCACAGGTCACGTTTATCACAGAGCAAGCTGCACAACAATTAGGTTTGCCAAGAACAAGAGTTCTAAACACAATAACAGAAGCAAAAACTGTGCAGAGGGAGCTACAAAAACTTCTCTCACTAGGAGGTTTCAAACTCAGAAAATGGGCCAGCAACAATACAACAATATTAGAAGAACTTCCATTTTAAGCCTTTAATTTAATTGTATCTTGAAACCATTTAAAATATTTGCAAGTACAAAAACGGGGAAAAAAATAAAATTTATGGCAAATCGCTCAGCCGCTGAGAGGAAACTTTCTCAATTATATTAATCATAAACAAACAAACAAAAAAAAAACACAATTTGAATATTTTGTTGGCACACTTATTGCTTGCTTCTACATTCAAGAACACACTCGAGTAGAAACAAAAATATCTTAATCGACTTTTATCTGTTATTTAAAAGCAAGCAGGATTAAGTAATACATAACAGAAATTAGTGGTTGTGGTGGACGACCAGTCAAGTTAACATTCTAATTTTAACTGACATTTTATCCATGTGCCACGACAATGTGTCGAAAGACATACAAATTTTCATTTTTTAAAAACTGAAAAAAAGAAAAATTAAATAAATAAAACAAAAGAACTTGAATGTCATTTGACGATACGAGATTTAAAGAAAATGAAAAACGCGAAAACGAAACATAAAAAATAATTTGAAGCAAATATATGTATGTATATACGATTTTTTTTTTCGATTGGTTAGTGAAAACTTAAAAAGAAAATCTATAAAATTTTCTTTTATATAGATATTTTTTTTTTATTTACAGAGAATATTTTCTTATGATTTTTTCTTTTTCGTAAATATGTAGTTTCGATTATTTGAGTTTGTATGGGTATATGAATGCGAAAATATGAGGAAAATATTTTATACTATGTTTAAAATAGAATATTTTCAAAACGAATCATTCACTTTACACGTATTTCATATTTGAGATGTTGGCACTTGTGTCGATCTATCAATCTAGTAGCTAACTCTGTATACACACCGATTGTGAATTGTGATACACAAATTAGTTCAATGTCACTCATAATAAAAAATCATTGTGTTTCTCGAGAGTATAACCCTGATCTCATATCGCGATGCTCTTATATACATACGAGTACAGAGCGCGCGCAGATGTTTCCACAAATAAAACTAAATATCAAAAGAAAATAATAAAAAATTCCGGAAAATACGCGTTCCACGGCGACGAGATCTGACCGAGAGACTCGAGTCAATATCATTTTGAACGACGAAATGATTATTTTTCTTTTTAATGCGCTACATACACACACAAAAGATCAATTTTTTTAAAGGTTACTAAATACACATTTTCTGATGTCAAATTAAATAAACCAAACAAAATAGAAAATTTCCCAATTTTCTTTTTGTTATTAACATTTTTATTTCTATAATACAGATTTACGAAAATGAATAAAATTGGAATTTATTTTTTTCAGTTTTTTTTTTTTTCTAAAATGATGAAAAACAAAATTTTGAATAATTTTCATTAGTTTTTCTATTTTATTCTTAGTTTTAATTGAATTTTAATTTAGTTGGTGTGTCTAATTGTAAGTCGTATACATATTTTAATTTGAGTGAGTGTACATTTTCCAAATTTTTATGGGAGGTTCTATATATTTCCCGAATAATTTATGTAGTCATCCGTTGTCTATTAAAAATTTAATGAAGTATGGCAAAGGCATATGCTGATCGCTGATGAAATAGAGTCGCATTTCAATAAATGAAATTTGTCAGCTGCATCCTGCCTGTAGGGTGAAATATTACGACATAATTTAAAATTAAATTTTTCAGTATAATGACTAATGTTAAATTAAATATCTGGATCAACTGATCTCTTTCGGTTTTCAAAAGCTCTCCAGGAAAAATGTACATATGTCCTTTATTCATTAGATAGTATAAAGTTATAAATGAACCCAAATCGTGGTCAGGATCTCTAACAAGCCATAAACTTGAACTGGATATGAGGGAAAGGAAAGGACAAGGAGTTATAGTAGCCCAGTAATCAAACACCACTTTGAAAAAATACTAGCAGAAGCGAAACGAAAATCTTAGAATATATTATGATCAGTTGCTTCTCTAAATTAGCAGTAATATAGAAATGGGATTGAGTGGTTTTGGTGTAGAACATAACTTGATAAAATATTTATGTCCTGTTAAAGTTTAACATAAAAAGAAAATCAATATTTTTTAAATGGGTTTCTTGTTTCGAAAATTTTATTTACTACAAAAATGCAATTTTTACTTCACATTTTGAGAAATGATCAAATGACGCTTTTCTGAATCCACCAGTTAACTGGTAATTTTATGATTGAGTCTATCATTTTTGAAAGCACAGATCGAAGAATCTAATTTCTGCCTTTTTAGGCACAACTTGGGCATTGACTCGCTGCCCCCTCCCTCCCTCCCCGCTTAGCTCTCCGAGGGGCTTTAGATTTGAACCGGCGGACGTAAAAGCTGGGATGTTTTTTTTTCAAAATCATTTTTATAAGCTGCATTATCTTCTGTCAAATAAAAACTTTGGTTTTGTAAACATTTTTGTTTCTCAAAATTTTTTATTGATGTTTAAGTGATGCCAGCGGGAAACGAATGTATACATCAGAAAAATATGCGACCCACTATCAGAAAAATATGAGACACTAATGAAGATTTTAAAATGATATCACACACCGGGCTATTCACAATAGTATGTTATTTATCATTTTTTTTTTCACAAAGTAAGTCGTGTTTATTAAAAAACGCATTTAACAAAATTTCGAGTTGTAAAATAGATGCTTTGTCAGAAATAAAACAAAATGAAAAAAATAATTTTCTTTTATTAATTTTAAATATTGTTATACGGATTTCCTTCGAATTTCCCGGGCTTCCACAAAATTTTCTGGATTTCTCGGTTTTCTTCCGGATTTCACCCGAATTTCTACCATATTTACCGGATTTCCAATCCCTCCGGATTTTCCGAATTTCCCAGGATTTCACCCGGTTTTCTTCCGGATTTGCTCCGGTTTTCCCTCGGATTTTTTCCGGTTTTCTTCCGGATTTCCCGGAATACGAGGAGAATCCAGTGAAAATCCAGGGAAAATCCAAATCAGGGGGAATCAGGAGAAAATCCAGAAAATTCGAGGGAAATCCGAATAATAATATTTAAAATTAATAAAAAACAAATATTTTATTCATTTTGTTTTATTTCTGACAAAGCATCTATTTTAGAACTCGAAATTTTGTTAAGTGCGTTTTTTAATAAACACGACTTACTTTGTGGAAAAAAAATTTGATAAATAACATTCTATTGTGAATAGCCCGGTGTGTGATATCATTTTAAAATCTTCATTAGTGTCTCATATTTTTCATTATACATTCGTTTCCCGATGGCGTCACTTAAACATCAACAAAAAATTTTGAGAAACAAAAATGTTTACAAAACCAAAGTTGTTATTTGACAGAAGATAATGCAGCTAATAAAAATGATTTTATTGGAAAGGCTCACATAGATCGTACTAGAAAAGAAAGTTAAACAAAAGAACTCTTGGTTTCTTTTAAATTGGTTTTTTGGTGGGTGCACATGCGATTTCACAAAAAAACACTAAAAGTGGAATAACTTTTGCACCATCAACAATTGTAAAAAACTTTACTTGGCTGTTTTTGTTGGAAAGGAGCTCCCTTAATCACCTTGCTCCGTTTGATCTGTGAATTTTGGAACACCCTGTATAATATAAGTAATGTGTTGCGAGGTTTAACAATGTTTCAATTTTGGATTGAAGCAAAAGGCAGATATCCAGAATTAAGTAAACATATGTGTATGCGATGTTGAGAGGGGTTTTAGTCATTTGCGACATTTTCAATCACCTGAAAAAGCTAGAGCATCTGATCAAATATTGACAATGCAAATAATGTTATATTTTAATAATAAAGTATCTAATTAAATTTGATTTTGTATTTTAATTGATTTCTACCGAAAATTCGTTAATTTTTTAAATTTTCTGTATATTTTATATTTTTGGCTCGACTTCATCCCGAAATATGTATAACCCGATAATTACCTCCCGAATGCAATTATTTCTATTTGCCGAAAAAGTCATACCCTACCAGACGGTGACCTGTATAAATCTTTACCAGTTTCATCCGTTGTTTGCTCAAAGTCATGTATACTACACCAGAAAAGCCGCATAAGTTGTTGATTTGTGGCAAGAAGGACGCAATTACGAGAAGTCGCTCATCATCTAAACATGAGCCAATCTGGTGTCTCAAAAGTATCCAGAAGGTTCAGGACTGGTACCTTCAATTGAAGATCACATTCGATCCGGTATCGATCTACATCTGAGAAGGACGATCGACCTAACTTCACGGTGAAATTGCTATCTCACGATCGTTGATGTGCAGCAAGAGCTAAGATAAGTTCGAGATTGAGCTGTTAGTCAATGGACAAGAAGAAGAGACTTGAAGGAAGCCGACCTTACTCCCAAGTCGGCCCGCTAGAGGTACAAAAACAACAGCACGCCACCGCAAAGAGTGGAGGTTCGTTCTATTCACTGACGAATATGTCTCCATGGTAGTGATAGGAGATGCCGGGTCTACCGGAGTCCAGAAGAACGATTTTACAGTGCTGTTTTGCTGAAACAGTCTCGTACGGCGGGTTTATGGAAACCAGATGAGGGAAAACAGATCTTGTTTTCGTACCTGGTCGAGGCCATAGAGGAGATCTGAACGCTGAAAGATATATCGGGGGCATTCTCTTGGATCATGTGGTGCCCTATGCAGGATATATAGGGCAAGATTTCATATTGATGCATGACAATGCCCGCTGTCACACAGCTCTAACCACGCTCCAGTTCATGGATGAGATTGTACTCGAGACGATGAAGTGGCCAGCACTCAGTACAGACAAGAATCCAATTGAGCATTTATGGGACACACTAAAACGGAGGGTCCAGGCCTGCAATCCGGTATCAGTGATCTCAAGATTGCGTGATCCCTTATGTATTTGTCAAAACCGTAATAAGATGAATAAGGGACGGCATGCGAACTGTTGTAGGCGCAAGGGGTACAATATGAGAAATAACCAATAAAATTGTTTTTGTTTTGTTTGAATTCGTTGTATTCGTAGTAATATAAATTTAAATATCCCCAATATTTTTTCCTAATCATCAATATTGATTACGTTTTCATTCAAAATTCGTTATTAAAAAAAGTAATGAACCAATTTTCATGAAAATAGTGTCATTTTAAAGTAAAAATATCAGGCTTTCAAATGTCTTGTGAAAATCGGTAAGCCGTTTGTGAACACTGAAGGTTTGAGTCGATTTAGTTGCTCGCGAGTGTATTTTGTTTGAATTGAATTGAATTCATTTTTGAAATATTCGAATCAAAGGATTCCCAATAATTCATAGTTTTGATACTTTGAATCAAAACATAATCTCATATGTCGTTATTTCTAGCAAATTAGGTAAAATTCCATATAAAAAATTACTCAATTCGAGAAAGAGATGAACAATTTAAGATATTGGAAACTGCTCTAAGAAATTTTTCAAAATATTAAAGGATTATAAAAATTAAGTTCCAATTAAAGATGTAGGAATACCAAAATTGTGATTCTGCTAATTAGAATTTATTTGTTCTACTTTTGAAAAATGGCACTTTTACTAATTGTTTGTGATATTTTCAAATCGCTTTCCTGAAAAATTAAAAATTTGGATTGTGTCACTCTGTAGCAAATGAGCGATATACAGTTATGAGTTATAAATATATAAATAACTAAAAAAATGGTTAGAACTGAAAACCTCCTCAATAAAAGATAAGACTACACTTTACCACTAAAGAACTCAACACTCCAAATGGTATGCGTTATAAATTATAAATCATTAAGGTAGTGTCACCTCAACTTTAATCAAACCTTTCTTCAGTATAATTATACTTAGTTGCTTGTCCATCTTTGATTCTGAATATCAAGTTCTTGATAAATAATCATCAAAATTATTTTTTTCACCACCAACTTCTCAAAAAAAATCCCATGTTTGAGCTAAGGCTAAAAATTTAAAAATCGAAGATGGGGCTTGAAATTTTGCTTAATGTCTAAATAAAAAAGCTTAAGTTTCAAGATAAATTGAGAGATCCCAGTGATTTTTGATCGAAATAGGCTCACCAGAAGTTGCAGCTTCTATAGTTTTTTTTCGTTTTTTTGTAAATATTGTAAAAAGTAAAGAATTTACGAAAAAATGATAATGAACTAAAAGATTTTAAATTAACTGTGCCACAATATCCGCTCAGATCATTTTTCTAAAATTTCACGGGAAATTACTATTTTTAACAAAAATCTGTTTTCAACGATGATTCGGCATTGTACAGCCCATGCGGTTTGATTGAATAGAATAGAACTACTTAAGAATTTTCTATAAATTGGGAGACCCCACTGAATTTGGCTGATATACGAAGCTTTTAGGTTTTTTCCAAATATTTTGAAAAGTATAAAGCATTTACGAAAAACGAAAGATTGTAAATTTAATTTCAAGCAAAATTACTTTAGTTCATATTTTAAATTTTACCGGAAATGACGAGTTTTGATAAAAAAAAAAAAACTTTTTTCCCAAAATTTGACATCTTTACGGACCAGGCGGATTAATTAAACGGAATTAAACTTCATAGTAAAGGTTTTCTCATTTTCAAGAGCTGTGTGAAATGTAGTGGACATCTGTGTAGACGAAGTAGCAGCTTCTATAGGAGCTTTTTAAATCTTTGCAATGTAGATTAAATTTTTAACAATGGTTGACCTTTTTGGTTTTCTGAAAATCAAGCAGGCCAAATGATTTTTGATTATACAAAACAATTTTTATCATAAGTCCGGTAGGTTCAATTTTTCGTTTTAGAAACTAAGTGTGATATATTCGAAATCATTTCATTTCGTAAAATAAACCTAATTGAAGTATGCCATCAATCAGAATAGCTTAGCTAAAATTGAGGATAGAGCTGTTTTCGTTTTTTCATCCCTACATAAAGATTTATTACGAAAAGTTGTTTGAACTCAGTAAGTCCGCACGATTGCTATAATGTTCGGCTCTGGAATGTTGGCCAAACCTAATAATGATGAATTTTACTATTTTACAGAAGTTAAAAATTTCAAAATTTTGAAATAAAAAAAAAAAAAAGTTTTGGCCCAAATATTGATTTTCGGCTATGAAATTTTGTTAATGCTTAACAAAATTTCATAGCCGAAAAACAATTTTTGGGCTCAAACTTTTTTTAAAAAAAAAAATAAAATAAATAAAAGCTAAATAAAAAATTTAAAATATTACACTCACTAATTGATATCGTGGGTCTATTTTTTAATTCAACCCGAGCAAGCAGGCTTACCCCGGGTAGTGTACACCGAGCAAAGGTTGTACTGGGTAAAATTATCCGGCGTGCATAGAGTAATAAATTGTTTTTTATTTTGCACACTTTTCGTACACTGACATTAATTTCAGAGTAAAATTTGAAAAACCGAGTATGCACTGTGAAAGCACGAGGTTGAATAAAAAAATACGAAGTATTTTTTGACAGTGCACTGCCTGCTCGGAATGAATTCAAATATAGGCCCCGTAGGTGAGAAATAGGTGCATAGAGAGAGCACAAAACAAAATTGGCGCACCAGCGTCAATTACGCGTTTCGCGTATTTACTTTATTTTTTTGTTTTTTGAAGTAAAACTTCTTTAGGCACGCTTGACTTGGGGACTAAGCTGGCAAATGCGTTACGAAAATTGTAATCGAACGAGGCGAACGAAACAATAACAATACACAACAACAACAATAAACGAAAACGAAATCATTTTCCTTTAGTATCAAGATGTGCCATGACAATTCATAAATCCCTAGGTGGAACATTAGTTGATACCATTTTATTTTAATAATTGGTTAAAAAAATTGGAAATTTCAAAATTTGCAAAATTGAAAAATCTGAAAATTTGTAAATTGGAAAATTGGAAAATTTTAAAATTGGAAAATTAGAAAACAGGTAAATGGAAAATTGGAAAATAGGAATATATGAAAATATGAAAATATGAAAATACGAAAATATGAAAATATGAAAATATGAAAATATGAAAATATGAAAATATGAAAATATGAAAATATGAAAATATGAAAATATGAAAATATGAAAATATGAAAATATGAAAATATGAAAATATGAAAATATGAAAATATGAAAATATGAAAATATGAAAATATGAAAATATGAAAATATGAAAATATGAAAATATGAAAATATGAAAATATGAAAATATGAAAATATGAAAATATGAAAATATGAAAATATGAAAATATGAAAATATGAAAATATGAAAATATGAAAATATGAAAATATGAAAATATGAAAATATGAAAATATGAAAATATGAAAATATGAAAATATGAAAATATGAAAATATGAAAATATGAAAATATGAAAATATGAAAATATGAAAATATGAAAATATGAAAATATGAAAATATGAAAATATGAAAATATGAAAATATGAAAATATGAAAATATGAAAATATGAAAATATGAAAATATGAAAATATGAAAATATGAAAATATGAAAATATGAAAATATGAAAATATGAAAATATGAAAATATGAAAATATGAAAATATGAAAATATGAAAATATGAAAATATGAAAATATGAAAATATGAAAATATGAAAATATGAAAATATGAAAATATGAAAATATGAAAATATGAAAATATGAAAATATGAAAATATGAAAATATGAAAATATGAAAATATGAAAATATGAAAATATGAAAATATGAAAATATGAAAATATGAAAATATGAAAATATGAAAATATGAAAATATGAAAATATGAAAATATGAAAATATGAAAATATGAAAATATGAAAATATGAAAATATGAAAATATGAAAATATGAAAATATGAAAATATGAAAATATGAAAATATGAAAATATGAAAATATGAAAATATGAAAATATGAAAATATGAAAATATGAAAATATGAAAATATGAAAATATGAAAATATGAAAATATGAAAATATGAAAATATGAAAATATGAAAATATGAAAATATGAAAATATGAAAATATGAAAATATGAAAATATGAAAATATGAAAATATGAAAATATGAAAATATGAAAATATGAAAATATGAAAATATGAAAATATGAAAATATGAAAATATGAAAATATGAAAATATGAAAATATGAAAATATGAAAATATGAAAATATGAAAATATGAAAATATGAAAATATGAAAATATGAAAATATGAAAATATGAAAATATGAAAATATGAAAATATGAAAATATGAAAATATGAAAATATGAAAATATGAAAATATGAAAATATGAAAATATGAAAATATGAAAATATGAAAATATGAAAATATGAAAATATGAAAATATGAAAATATGAAAATATGAAAATATGAAAATATGAAAATATGAAAATATGAAAATATGAAAATATGAAAATATGAAAATATGAAAATATGAAAATATGAAAATATGAAAATATGAAAATATGAAAATATGAAAATATGAAAATATGAAAATATGAAAATATGAAAATATGAAAATATGAAAATATGAAAATATGAAAATATGAAAATATGAAAATATGAAAATATGAAAATATGAAAATATGAAAATATGAAAATATGAAAATATGAAAATATGAAAATATGAAAATATGAAAATATGAAAATATGAAAATATGAAAATATGAAAATATGAAAATATGAAAATATGAAAATATGAAAATATGAAAATATGAAAATATGAAAATATGAAAATATGAAAATATGAAAATATGAAAATATGAAAATATGAAAATATGAAAATATGAAAATATGAAAATATGAAAATATGAAAATATGAAAATATGAAAATATGAAAATATGAAAATATGAAAATATGAAAATATGAAAATATGAAAATATGAAAATATGAAAATATGAAAATATGAAAATATGAAAATATGAAAATATGAAAATATGAAAATATGAAAATATGAAAATATGAAAATATGAAAATATGAAAATATGAAAATATGAAAATATGAAAATATGAAAATATGAAAATATGAAAATATGAAAATATGAAAATATGAAAATATGAAAATATGAAAATATGAAAATATGAAAATATGAAAATATGAAAATATGAAAATATGAAAATATGAAAATATGAAAATATGAAAATATGAAAATATGAAAATATGAAAATATGAAAATATGAAAATATGAAAATATGAAAATATGAAAATATGAAAATATGAAAATATGAAAATATGAAAATATGAAAATATGAAAATATGAAAATATGAAAATATGAAAATATGAAAATATGAAAATATGAAAATATGAAAATATGAAAATATGAAAATATGAAAATATGAAAATATGAAAATATGAAAATATGAAAATATGAAAATATGAAAATATGAAAATATGAAAATATGAAAATATGAAAATATGAAAATATGAAAATATGAAAATATGAAAATATGAAAATATGAAAATATGAAAATATGAAAATATGGAAATATGGAAATATGGAAATATGGAAATATGGAAATATGAAAATATGAAAATATGGAAATATGGAAATAAGAAAATAGGAAAATATGTAAATATGAAAATATGAAAATATGAAAATATGAAAATATAGAAATATGGAAAATATGAAGATATGAAGATATGAAAATTGGAAATTGGTAAAATTGGAAAACTGGTAAATTGGAAAATTGAAAAATTGGAAACTGAAAAATTCTAAAATATGAAAATAGAAAATTTGGAAAGTTGGAAAATTTGTAAATTGTAAAATTGAAAAACAGAAAAATTGGAAAGTCATAATATAGACTTCTATATGTCACTGACTGACTCACTCTAGAACGCACAGGGTGACCAAAAACTTTTTTTTTCTATATCATAACATCTATGTCACTCACTAACTTACTCACTCCAGAACGCACAGGGCGACCAAAAAATCGTCCGTGTGATATATTTTATATATGCATTTTTTCTATATTATAGCTCCATTTCACACGAGGTATCACATATTATTGTAGCTCCATTTCACACGAGGTATCACAGAAACCGATTCTTTCTTCGTTTCTTTCCCCGTTTGCCTATGATACAGGTTTTAATGTGACTTAAACAAATTTTTGGATGAAACCACATTGTGTACTGTACATAAATGAAATAAAAAATATTTCAACGCCATTTTTAGTGTGCGAAGAGATTTCAAAAATGGTTTTTTTTTGTCCATTTTATGACACATTCATAAACATTATCTATTACGACTAGTTGGCTTTGAAACGGCTAGGTGACACTCGAGAACGCACAGGGTGACCAATTTTTTTTTTTTTTCAATATTATAATTTTTCTTTGTTATATTATAAATTCATATTAAATATATATTAGAAGTTTTACTTCAGTAGTGTGGTCTAAAGCACATTAAATTTTTTTTTTATTTCGTTGCATATTCTTGAGACAAAATTTCGTTGCATTTTTCTATATAATGCTACCCCAAAAACATCTTCGATGTTAAAACCAATAAGATATGTCATGTATGCTATTTGTATATTGTTTTATTTTCAACAAAGATAGGCAAGGTAGCAATAATTACTTATGCTTTGAATCTCATTTCTTTAATTGATGGCGCTTCATTTCGCTGCAATTTTATTTTCTCATTTTAAACCAATCGAAGAATCACAAACATTCAATGTTAGTCTGTTGCAACCTGATAATTCTTCAGAATTACGAACCATATTTCAGCTATGTATTTAATTCAAACTATATGTGTCTGGTGATGCCGGTCGAATAATCAGAATTGCACGATTTTAATAAATCAAATTTACACACGAGAATATAATCGCAATCCGTACAAATTAAAAATATTGATCCACCCACGATATTTAGTACGTAAAGTGTGGAAGTGAATCCAAATAGAAAAAATAAAATCTATTTATATCTTATCGTTCAATCATACTTCCTAATTCACATTGTGTTGTATATAGTAGGAAAACGACGACGCCGTACAATACACACGATTACTAATTTCAAAATAAACACAAATTGTAAATTAAAAGCGCACTCCTATCCTATCCTATTAAATCTAATCTGTGAATGTTGTTATTTAGAATTTTTACTAATTATCATGTTATGCTGTAAGTGAATTTAATGTAAAGTGTTATGTTAAAACCGTGCGATTATCAATCGGTTGATAATTTTTTGTGTTGTATATCGTTTTTACATAGCGAAGGCCATATCAAAGCAGAATGCATTTATATATAGTATGTAATGTATTGAATGATTCCGGTTTATAGCGTTGCTAATGCGATAACGAATATGATAATGAAATCGGTATATATCGTAACACGCGAATCATATTTCCCATATACATAATCTACAATCAATTGTAATTTGATCAACTACACTACTATAGTGTAATATGATACAGACGACTTATCACATTAATCCCAAGTCGAGCCTCTATGTACATATGGCGTATTCAGGAAATAAATTTCGTTTTATTTTGTTTTAATCAATTTCTAGTTCTACTTACTAAATTTAGTGTGATGCGGTTTTCCCGAGACGCACGCTAATTTTGGCGGGCCAAACGATAATATGTATGCGGTTTCCATTTAATTCCGGAGCCAAAAATAACACATACTTACACGCATAATATTATTATGTATGTAGAAAAAAAATTGTGCATTCGTTTCGCAATTTTAATTTGCGGTTTTGGAATTTTATCAAGAAAAAAAAAATGAGTAAAACGAAAACAAAATTAAGATGAATGAGATGATTTTCGTGTGGATTTTCCCGCATCAAATGAGTCATTTTTAATGGTTCAATGACTTTCAATTATATGTATTAGCGCATTTATTTTTGATTTTTTTTTCATGTTTTTAAATCGTGATTGGCCCATCACAAACACGAGTACATTATACCTTGGGGAGATCGATAAATAGCTTATAGAAATTATTATTATGACCCATGGCATATTAAATAATCAAAATATTATACAGTAATCCTTCCGTATCATTTTGAATATGAGTTTGATTGCGAAATTTATCGACATATTACTGTACTGGATGATATAAATAGCCAATATTTATTCGATACATATAGCGTGTGTTATATTTAGATTGCAATAAGCTTAAATTACATACAAGCACAAAATTTGTGATCAATTATCTAAAATAATCGATAAACAATTTATTAACAAAACGAAATATTTTTCTGCTCATTTAGGTAAAACATACAAAATACACCTAATGCAATGAGGGGTTGAAAAATTTTACCTCGTACATACTACAGAAATAAATAAATATTTGATACAATTGAATTTCTTAAGCTACAAAATTTAGCGAATACTTCTGCAAATGCCAAAACAAGTTTTCTAGTGAAATCCATCGGTAGCATTTTTAAAAGTATTCTTTCCATTAAATTGGAGTAGTAACCAAGTAAATTTATAATCAATAAATCTAATGTTCATAGAGATGTCGAAATCGAAATGGTACTAATGGAAGAAAAACGAGATCACATACAATATGTTCCTTTCGATTTTAAATAAGGAACTCGGAAGCATTTATTTTTAAAGTGCGTGTGAGTCGCGTTAGTGTTTAAATATAAAAACCAAGTGGCTTTCTTTACAACATGCGGCAGTCGTTAGACTGGTTTCTCATAATACGCAGTTATTACAGTACGTCTATCTCAACTGTGCTCACTTTATTCCAAACAACTCTGGACATGAATGACGTAGTAACGATAAAATGTTTTGTTTCTTGTTCTGATTCTATTTTATTTTGATATACAGTTCTAGATGTTCAAATATTCTTCCTTACTTTTGTTAAGCGCAAAGTACCAAAACTATAATTTCTCGTTGTCCAAATAAAATAATTAATCTTAATTTAACGTACAAATATTATGCAACTTAAAATTAAGCAACCTATACGAGATGAATGAAATAATCAATAATCAATGGTGACGCTTCAACATTATTTGATTCCGTAAATCCACCAGAGCATTGTTGTTAGATAATAATGTACAATACTCAGTACCGTTCATTCTATCAAGCAAAAAATTGAGAATATTGTTATTAATCTGTCCTTCCAATCCGTTTCATTTCTTAGAATGTGAATACAGCTATAGAATTTGATGGTTACAACAAAAATTCACGCAATTTATAACGCTTCCAGAATATTCCCGAAATTACCAGAAGTAATCTCTCGAACATTTTAAACAAGTACCGTGGTACCACTTCTAGAATATTTTCGAATATTCCCACAATAATTTTTCTATTATCCACAAGTAACTAAAACACAACAGTAAATGATTTCTACAAGTATTTATTAATTCATTTAATACACCATGTTCAATTATTTTAAGTTACACTCACTTTCGCTTTTATTCTATCGCGTACCGCTTCTTAACCAAGGCACCAAAAACTAACTTAATACTCACACGTTGCGTTCTTCGCGCTCGTATTTATATACCGCGCTGAATATTCCAGAATTCTGATTTCCGCGAATAATCACAACCAGTCTGCAATACCACTAAACTGCTATAACACTATTTGTAATGCTACTACATAAACCTAGATGTCACTAAAAAGTATAAATGTCAATTAACAGTTGACCCTTAATTAACCGATCGTAACAATATTATGTACGATCTTTCGAAACCAAACGATATTCGGCTGATATTTACTTGTTGAATTTTGCGTACGAGCGGTTTTTGTTTAAAATTTTACAATTTTTCTGTAAAAAATATATTTTAAATAATTTTTAAACTTACAATTTGTTCAAAAAATTGTTAAATATAATTAATTCAAACTGAAGTAAACTTTTTAAGGAAAAGTGTAGCTACACATATTAACAATAGGTGTAGCTACACAAATTAATGAAAAATGTAGCTACACAAATTAACGAAAAGTATTATATCTTAAAAAAGTGTAGTAAAAATAAAGTGCAAATAATGAATCTTCGCTAAAAAACTACATCAAAAATATATTGTTACCAAATCTGCTTTACATAGATGTAACACTTGTTGGTCGAGTCACAGAAACGAAAGTTAGAAACCATTTTTTTCGACAATACTCCTAAAATTGTTCCAATGTTCGCCAATATATGGCTCTAAATTTGAAAAAAAAATCATTTTGTAAACATTAAATGTTTTTAGAAGTGAGAGAAATAAATTTTCTCTCTTAGACTATTTGTCAAATTGTTCGTGATTATTTGTCAAACAGTAAGTGTTATTATTAATGAAAATGATTCGATTGAGGCTACAAATTTAGCACGGGCACAGAATGTACTATATTCTGTGGCATAAATATTGTCGTCTTTTTACACGGACGTGGTCAGAATTATCTACCACTCATCGACAGCATCGTGGTTCAATTCAGCCGAGGCAACCCAATTATTTCAATTCGTCAAGCTATATCAGAATGGATTTAGTTCATTGGACATCAGCATAATTACCCCTTGCAGCCTACAATGTCGCGTTCGAGTAGTCTGACATGGGAGCCCCAAAAGTTGGGTCAGTCGAAGAATTCCAGGGACAAGAAAGACAGATTACAATCATTTCAATCGTACGCCCAACGAAACAATTAGCGTTTAAGGAACGGCAAAATGCTATTGGATTTGTCGATTATATAAAGCGAATCAATGAGGCGATTTCATGAACTGAGCATTTTACTTGTAATCGGCAATCCTACTTATTGCGTATCTACCAAAATTGGCGGTACATCAGTTATTGTGTTCAGAACAACACTTATGTCGTATGTAGTTTCCCTGAAATTAAAAAAAATAAAACAATTTGATTAATGGAAATTTCCAGCTTTTTATTAAAAATTTAATTTTCTTAATTTCGGATTATTCTTGATTCTCAACTTTATGTAGGTGGGTGACTATAAAAAGCAAAAATAAATAAATGAAGCAACAGCTAGTGCAATTCGTAAACTTTTTTCTTCCCATGATAATAACGTTATTTCTCGACCTGGTACTTTTAGTGTCAGTAAATGATGTCCTTGGGGATTATAAAACATTACTTGAATTGTTTCCTTAGTGGCCGTACTAATATGTTTCATTTCACAAACAGCCAAAATATTTACATCATGGTTTCATAACTGATGTATTGTACCAGAACATTCCAACAACTGAAACCCACCTCGTTGGATTTATTTAGCTTCATTCAGCTTCAGCCTTGATTATCGTACTAATGTAATCCACCATTTCTCATGTTGAATAGAATTAGCCGGCCATCAGTGGCCCTATTCTGGCAATTCCCGGGGAATAGAAATTTTAAATTTTATAGCAGTTTTATTCCCTTTTCCCCAAAAGTGTATACCGGCTTTTGGGGAAAAATTTTTTTGGGAAAAAATTATTCCCCATTATAGCAGTTGTGACGTTTATTATTCCACACCTATTTTAGGAAAGAATTAACTGGGAATAGAATTTAACGGAAATTTATTGTATATACGTAATTTGTGTATTATGGCTGTAAATTTATACTAAAAATTAGTAATATCAATTGGAAATATCAATATGCAATTTTTATTTTAATAAACAAAATTTATTTTATAAGTAAAATTCGATTAAAATATTAATAAAAACCAATTAAACTATTTTTATTCATTTGTTTTCTTGTTTTATTACGGTTGCGTGACGACCTCGAGTAATTATATTATTTTCCCGTAAATTTATTTCACAATTGCCAGAATTAACTTTTGTAAAACGGGGAATTGGGGAAAATGTCTGGGGAATAGCTGCTACAAAAATAAATTATTTCCTATTCCCGGAGAATTACCAGAATAGGGCCACAGGACTCTATTGAACTCCAGTCAAATGAGTATTTTTAAGTTATTTGCCCCATATTCGATTCCCGTCCACTGAGCCAACTATTACCGCACCATCATTATACACAATACAAATTCTTTGACCATCCGCGGTCCATTTCTTACGATCATTTGTCAGAGATTTTAGGAGGCTATCTATTAAATGGGACAAATAACCTCGCTTCTATGTAAACTGGATAAAATTACAGTACACATCCAAGAGCATAACAATACAAATGCGAGCATTTTACATAAATCGTAGCCACCTGACGTGCCTGTACAACCATTACGTGAAATTTGCAAGCAGTTTATCGCCAGAAATTAAAAATACATGGGCTGTCAGCTCGCTGATTTACAATTTCGCCATCATACAAATTACCGATTTGCCTCATACTTCCGTCCAAACGGGACACATGACTATGACGATACTCTCTAGTATATACTTTAATTTGAGCACTTAATGCTAAGAAAGGTTTATTGTTATTAGATATTGATTGCGTATCACTTTTAACGCTATTTGGTAATATTTTAAAAATAAAGCTATTGTTTTAAATATCACTTATTTCATGCTACAATATCAAAAATTATCAATTAAGTGGTTTTCAATAAATACCAAACAATTATAAGAAACATAAGTGGGTTTGTTTTTTGTTTATATCTCGGTCAAAAATAGTCGGATTTTGGTGAAAAATTGAATGGAAAGAAAAAACGGGAAATACTTCGATTAGAATATAGTCCAACATAACCACTTATCTCGACTTAAGTGGTTATGTTAAATTGCCACAGATATAAACTACAACTAAATTATTGTAATTATTTATGTTTATTTCTATTTATGTTCGACGATTCTAATATATTCCCTGTTATCTGAAAATCCAACAAATTGGCCTTATGGGTCGAGATGTTCCAATATTCTTCGAATTAATTAATTAATTTATTAGTAAATTTCGAAAGAATATTCGCGACAAATCGATTTTTCGGAATCGACAATAATCAAAATAGAAAAATTCCAGTAAAGCCCTCAAAAAAAAGAAGAGGATTTTCTCTCTTTATTTCGAAGTAGTTAGTAGTCGTATAACCGGGATAAAAATTTTTACACAAACACACATAAGTGTAGTTACAGATTCTCAGGAAGTGCAAAGTGGAACTTTTCACACAGATCGTCACATTAATTCTCAGATTTGAAAATGTTTAGATGAAATAATGAGGTCTCGCAAGTGCTCATTTTATCTTAGCTTCCTCAGATGTAATAAAATTTATAAGAATGGCTAAATAAAAATCATGAAATTAATTCGGAATATAATTAATGGTTCCTAAAGGAATTACGAGTCTCGAAAACCAATTCTCGCGTAATCGATTTTCACGACCTCCTCTGATAGTAGACATTTTTAAGATCATTGCCAAAATACAAAATATAATTAATGGTTTTAAAAACCACGCGTGTCGAAAACATTTTGATACGACTTTATTCGAAACTTTTAGTACCGGGTGTGGAATTTTGTGAGCTCAACCTGGCAAGGGTTCTAGAATGTCTCAAAACATTATAAAAACTAACTGTATTGTGATTAGTAATATCAGCCTACACTTGGAAGCATATTTGGTCAAATTTATTTGATTATGATGTTAAGTCGAATGGCATCAAAAATGACATGCTTATCGTCAGTGCGGCAAAATCATAAGGATGGTTATTTAGTGTAACACAACGGTTTAAAATGAACACTTTTCAGTCGCCAGAATTCAGTGCAATAAGAATGGTTCCTAAACCAAGAAAAAGTTGCGTATGTATCTACATCTTATACTACCTTAGTAGTTACTATTACACTACTATTCATTTTTTTCATTACTAAACTCCAAAGCATTGCATGAGAATCCTCATAAAATAGTTTAAATTCAAGCAGAAAATACTTTTTCAACGGACAGCCAAGAATGCTTTCCAAAGCAACAAAGTAACTTTGTTGTAAAAACCAAATTCCCCATTTATTCGATAAGTGATACTTCATTCCATAGCCAGGCTTTCATGGTCCCTAGTTTTTTCCGACTATGTCCTGCACAGGTTGGCTTGTTGAATAAGTCTTCAAATTTGGCTTGAAAATTATTAATGTAGAATACAAAATAAAATAAATCCGCGTTGCATTTGAAAATTTAAATTATAAAAGTAAAGTAACAAATAAAGCCAACAAACAGTTGCCTTAACCTACTTTTAAAATTTTCTTTAGTTAAACAAAAATCAAATAAATAGTTAATTCTATTGAAAGTTTTACACATCATTTTCACTGGTTCATTATTGTCATAGCTGGTCCTGTGTCTATCTAAGTGGAGAAAATCATGATCTCTTAATTGTCTACCAAGAACCTTTGTTTTAATTGCCGATTAGGCGTAGTCGGAGATTACCAATAAATGTACTTTTTATAGCAACTCACGTCTATTTTCTAGAGTTGTCAAGTTGGAAGTCTTGCACTCGGTCGAATATGGTGGTTGTCGCTGTATGTTTACGTAGTATGCTAGATCATGGGCATAAACCCGTCCATCTTTCCGGGTCAAGTAGTGGATACATTTTTTTTTCAATACTTTGGATATGGAGTTCGCTCTAGCGATGCACAGCTCAATGTGATTGGTAAAGCTCATATTTTCAACAAAAGTAACCCCGAGGTCTTTAGTTTCAAGTACTACTTGAAGGAGTATACCATTTATCTTGTAGCCTTGTGTAACAGGGTTGGTTTTTCGGTGAAATGATAGAGATTTGCACTTTCCAATGTTGAGACTCAGAGAATTAAACTCGCGTCCATAACACTTAGTTGTCAATATCTTCCTGTAGTTTATTGGCATCGTCGACTGGCTCGATGGCTTTGTAGATTTTGAGGTCATTGTGTGCGAACATCAGGATATTAGAGTGGCTTATCACTTCAGTAATAGCATTAATGAAGATTGTGAAAATCAATGGGCCAACGTGAGAGTCTTGTGGTACAACAGAGGTTGCTTCTATTATGTTCGACGTTTTACCTCATATTTCAATATATTGAACCAGGCTACGAACTGGTTGGAAAATCCGAACTTGAAAATGTGTTCCAAACTTTTACAATGGCTGATGGAGTCGATTATATTATGTCAACTTGTTTGTGGTTCTCAATTTTTTTAATAGAAAAGCTAGTAAATTCTGTGAGATTTGTATATACTGATTTTTTAGGCATAAAACCATGTTGACATTGTGATAAATACCGCGGAAGCACTGCTTTAAATGAGTTGCATATTTTCAAATAATTTAGGTATAGCAGATATAGATCTATACCTCTGTAGCAAGAAACATCATTTCTAGATCCAGTTTTGAAAATAGGCTGACACTTATTTCTAGTTATTTTCCACTTTTGTGGAAAAGCTGCCAATTTTAATGACTGATTGAACAAAATGCTTAGAGAAATTGTCAAATTTTTAGAATTTTTTAATAATGAAGCCAGAATTCCATTAGGACCACATCCTTCTCCGAATCCTACCAATGCTCGCTGGATGTCTTCTGGCTCGATGTGTGGAGTAAATATGAATGTAATATATTCACTAGTGGTTGAATGTTTATAATTCAATGTCTTCTGCTTTATAAATAGATTCGAAACACTCAGCAAACATGTTGGTTGATCATTAAATTTCTTCCAGGCTGGGTAACCATCAGTTACGCGATTGGTTTTAAAAAATTTCCAAAAGCGTCTGGGATCGCCTTTTATTTTATCCTTTAGATTGCAAATATATAGCGTGAATGAATAAATCAATTCCTTAGGGAGTGATTTATCGACGGATTTTTTTTTATGATTGTTTGGGGTGAGCGATCACATCTATAAACCATATATTGACTAGGGGAGAATTCCGAACTCAAGATTTTATCGTTCAATGATGTTTCACAGATGATATAAACCGGAAAAAGTTTTTTTAAAACGAAATTACGAAATCAAATTAACAATATACTTCATATGTATATATATCATATGTGAATGGATATAGCCGCTGATATTGGTGTCTGAAAATATTTGACTCTTTGGTAAATAAGAGTCAAATATTTGCAGTGTATCATAAATAACGTTTCGTTGTAAATGATGCACACCACTCACCTACAGAAAATCTATTTTAGACAGAACCATGGAAAACCGTGACATAGAATATTAAAAAAATTAATGCTAAAAAAATTTATTTCACACGACTGTGCAAATTTTGCTTAGACATCTCTAGAAGCTTACCTAGCAGTACCAGTAAAAAAGATTGAAACATAAAATAATCCTCCATGTTATGACTGTATTTAAAATTCAAGGCTTATCAAAAAATCAAAAGAAGCAAATCTGAAAGTGACACATTAATATAAAATAACATCAGCACTTACTTCAAAGATTATTTGAAGATTCAATTAAATCTGAACCTATAATACTTTTAGAAGGACATTGCGACAAAACGTGAATTTAAACTGTCTCCTTCAGTAATACATCTGACAAAATCTAAATCGTCTTCTTCACAAGAAATAGCCTACATATGTTCGTGAAATTTCTACAGTCACTATATTCCACAGCTAAACAGTTAGAGCTTTACGTCGATTACAATTACTACTATTGGGAAAGACAAATTAGCAGCAATAAACAACTTGGTAGGCGGTTGGGGTGAAGTCCGTGCAGAACAATTTGTTCACCACTTTGCTTATACTTTTCCACGTGTCGCTATCGTCAAGTCAGAGACAAGAAATGATGTTTCATAGTTATTCGAAATCCTTATGCGCAGTTGCTTTAAATCTATATCATGTCACGAAAATTTTAACAGTTTTAATCAAGTAGGTTAGAAAATATTTTTTAATCCGTTAAACATTTCCGGTCTTTTTGCATGATTCCCCCCAGTATAGCGATTCTTGGTATATTTAGTATGAACAATTTCTGCTAAAATTAAATTTATAAAGCAATCATTTTAACATCCTTCGCTGGGCAGTTGACAAACTTCATTTGAGTAGTCAGAACTTTTTTTAAATCATTCATAGCTATCTCAAACAATAGACAGAGATTTAGTTTAATTTAATTCTACTAGATAGCCATGAGCTGTGCACTGGACTGGCCAATGAGTTGTGCACTCCGACAATATAGGTCGTAGTTGTGTTCATTTCCATCACCGATCCTAATCAGATGATGAAAAATCCCTTTTGCATCCTGCCCCTATCGAGATTCGAACTCGATACCTCCCGATTCAAACACTAAGACTTTAACCACTATGCCGTTTGGTCTGTATAGTCAGTCGCATAAAGTGTAATCGAATCAATAGTGCAGCATTTAAGTAACATTTTAATAAAAATGACGTTTCCTAAGCTTCTAAGACTTCTATACCAGTTGTGTGCTAGGTCGTTATCGACAAGACGTGGTTGTGTAGTGTATAACCGTTTCCAAAATGGGTTCTTACCAGTAAAACCGACCACATCAAATTTAGTCAAATTTACCAGTAGCATTGTCTTTAGTAAAGCTTTTGATTCCACCAGCTACTGAAAAGCGTTTGAAAGCCTTCGTTCTTTTGGCTTCCATACTGATTTTGGGTTCTGCAAACTTTTTACAAGAAAACATAATAGATTCAGCATTATTCCATCGAAAGAAATCGCCTCTCATTTACAAAAGATTTGGATCTAATCAAAGCTAATTCCGTGTTTGGTTTTATCATACGCTGGACCAAAGAATTAAAGAACCAAAAGTCATTGTTCTTATTATATTTTAGCTAAGTAAGATCTCAGCTATAATTTGCAGTTCAAGTGTGGTGCCCATTTCACCAAGCTCATCGATAGGATCGCAAGTATTCAAAAACTCGTTTTACTTTTTATAATGAAAAATACTGATTGGGATTACAACCATAAACCTACCTTACTTATACTACATCTTATCTTCTTGAAGAGCCTCTTAATATACCGCTATATGACCAAGCCAGAAATTTTAAACAACCATTTTTCTGTAAACTCGTGCGGAATGGTACATACAAATTATGCTGGTCGTGCGATCAACGAGATGGCTGAAATGTTTAACGTTCTTTAGAATAAGTGAAAGTGTCGGGCACGTGGCAGAGCGAGATAATCCGTCAACATCTACACCATTAAAGTCTAAATTAAATTTACTCGGCTGAATAGTTTCTAAACTATTACGCAGCAATTTTACATAATGGGGGTCTGAAATGACTGAAGGCATTGCTCGATTTCTGCGGCTCAATCGTATAGCCTTCAAAAATACCGATAAACGTTTCAAACATGTTCTGTAGTCGTTTGTAGCAGTCGATGTCGGGGCTGTAGTAAAAGTGGAAAATATCAAATCCTGTCTTGATTGTGTTTAGTTCAATGCTGAGCATGAAAAACCAGCAGCAAAATTTTAAAAACGTTTCATCTACCACGGATCCCATTGTAAATTTTTTTCGGGAAACAAGTCAGTTTCAGAATATTTTCTGATTGATTTTTGGCAATCCAGATAGAAAGAGTGTAGAAGTAAAAATTAAAGCACCTATCGCTTGCACGTCCTTTTAAAATTCCATATAATTTTTATTGGCCATATTTCAAAATATTTAACCTACAGATTTTCTAAATAAATATTACTAACTCCTTCGGACCACACTTAAACGGGGTTTACATCGAACAATAATAATGAAATTCCGTTATATTATTTTAGTAAACAAAATAGTAAAATTTACTTTTTATTAAAGTAAAATAAATAAAATTTAAAAAATAACTAAACTATATTTATATTCGTATGTACATCTATAAACAAACACACAGACTTAAGTCGAGGTATAAACGCTAATTTACTTAGACATTGCACACATTTACAGCCAACATATAGATTACAATATTCCGATGAGTCAGGTTGCAGATACTCAATACTTGTTTACTATTTCGCGCGCGCCTATATACAAATTCCTAAATTTGCTTATGACGAAATCAGTGCTGGCCACAGCATTTAGTGAGATTTCACAGGTTGATTGTACATATATTTAATCGGTCGTTGTGATTTCATTTCCGCTTTACCAATTAAACCATAGACGACTTGATTACAGCGAATTCGTTGGTATACTGCGGCTTTACAAATGATATAACCTAGTTATAATATTAAGCCGTGTTATCTAAATTAGCAAAAATAATAAAAATATACAGTGGGCCTTTATTACTTTTATCATAGTATTATATAGTTAGTTTGGGGAAAATAATTTTCACTTTTATAATACATACCATATTAAAATGGCAATATGGCGAAAGGAAAATTAAAATTAACAATTTTTTTTTATGTATATATAGACTGAACATATCTGACATCATTCAACAATAATTTTATGTTTATAAAATAAAATAAAAATTTAAGATAAATCAACGGTTAGAAAACGTAATAATATCAAAGCAATTTAATTATTCATATTCGCGCATCTTTAATTTTTGTTTGAAAGAAATACGCGAACGGACCAAAAAAATATAAAAAAATTTATTGAATTCGAGACATTTCATAATATGTAGTATATTGTATACTTTATGATATGTGATGTGGAACTATTTCCACATCACGGAATCGTTCTACGCTGTGAAGGTTGAATTTCAAAATTTAAGTAACTCTGATAATTCTCTATGTGGAAAGTTTTAGGTTTGCTGATTTATTGGTAATAATTCCCGTCCATAATATTTAAAATGTAATATAGTTAAATAATATTCCGGACATCTGAAATTTATATTTAAAATTTGTAAGCAATTTTCAAATTCGAGTAAAATTAGTTTCGATTTGGAATATGGGGTAGTTCTCAGTTATATAAACCAAGTACACCCATCACTCGATTTACACGGTCAACGTGTTTAATGTGCTTTTAACGCTATCATTTCATTTTGATATTTTACTCCATAAGACGCACTCAGGAAATTTCAAAATCGAAAATGGTTGGAATGGAGAATTCGTTGTGTTGTTTCATTCATATGAACTGAACGTTTTAAAACGAAATTTCCTGCCTTTCTTATCCAAACGGCATATAATTTTGTTGGAAACCAAAATCAAGATTTTGAATGGATTGAAATCGGAGCCTGGATCAGCCCTTATTTCAAAAGAGAATGGTTTGAATGAGTCGACTGGTACAACAAAGAGAGCAAAATTTTCAATATATAAACGGGATCATAATATGGAAGCCGTTGAAAAATTTGTAATTATTTGAATAGAGAATAACGGTAAAAAAGCAATACACAAATTAGATAATAATTCTATTATACACAAAGCGCTTTAATTTTTCAACCAAATAAAAAAACGGACACCCCTCACCCAGATTCAAAAACCGGCATGATTTACATAATCTTCAGCTAAAAGATGAAACTTCGTCCGGTGATCAGTCCCTGGCTGATTTTTAATCACCGGACGAAGTTTCTTTTTTCATCCGTCCAAATTGGTCAAAATTATTCAAGATAATTCTTACGAGTCTGATCAAGTATTTAATGCCGATGACTGTTTTGGAAGAAAATGCCGAAAAAACTTATCTATCCAAAAGTGAAAAATCTGGCAGTGTATTTCAGGCAGCAAAAGTTAAGAGTCACGTTGGTATTTTGTAGCAAGTTATCCGGGGGCTGAATGCTAAAACCTTTATTAACCGAGCTCAAAAACCACGGGCGATGAAAGGCATCAATATGAATAATTTACCAGTTCATTGGCGGGCAAATAAAAAAGGTTAGATGACGTGCACTTGATTTAACTCATTTGGGGAAAAATTGAATTTAAAGAGTTTTTACTATTAGATAATTCATCAACTGATCCAATAAATTTACAGCATCCAAATGTTAAAATTGGGTTGTTACCAGCCAACACAACATCAATGATCGAACCTCAAGGTCAGGGCATAATTTCTACTTTTAAGGCATATTATATTAAAAGAACTTTTGCAGGTATTTTAGGCAAATTAGGTGATATGCACTCCTTACAGTTCATGAGGTATGGAAAAATTTTACTATTTTCAATTGAGTGATACATGTTGGTTTGGCAGTAGCCAAAATAAAAAAGAACAACTCTTAATGCATGCTGGAAGATCATCTGGCCAGATGTAGTGAGTCCAGGAAATACTGTGCCGTTAACCGAAAATCTATTCAATCGTCATCAATATGGCTCCTTCTCTCGAGGGAGATACATTCGAAGATTCCCAATGTAGAAGAATTGTTAGAGGATAGTAGAGATATCTGATGACGTAGTAGAAATTAACTCCGATAACGAAGGAACCGTAGAGCAATTGACACCAAAACTAGTTGGAGCGGGTCTGCAGTTAGGCAGAAGTTTGCAAACGTTCTTTATGAACATAGATCCTTATAGAGACGAGCACTGAAATTTCAAAGAACAATTAAAAATGCACTCATGCAATATGAGGAAAGAATGCAAAAATTTAGAAAAAATGCGCGAAGGCAAACAGTTTTTGATTACGGATTTTTCATGAAAATGTTTAGCACTATGAAATTTTTAAATCAAATTGGCGATGATTTTACTAATCATAATAGGGGACCAAGGTGGGATTTTGTAACATCACTTTTTTCGATACTATCGAAATTTACGTCTCTTTCACCATGAATAAAATTGAACGTTTTTTCATTTTTCAATTATGTTGTTTCTACTCTGTTCCTATCATCTATTTGTTTTATAAGCAACAAAATTGTTCTAGTAGATTGCGATCGCAATAGAAAAAAATAAAGCCTAAACCAGTCATGAATAAAAACTTAATAAAAAAATAAGAATTTTAACGAAATCAATTGCTTTTCTTTTTTTTTTGACATTCCAGCCATTCAAAAATAATAATTCTTAAGTGACAGCTTTTCGTTTACAAACAGCTGTTTTTATTGTGAAATGTCTTTAAAAGAAATTTCATATTTATTCATATTGTTATCTAATTTTATATACATGTTTCATATTTGAAAATGTACACATACACAAAATGATTTTACACCACCATAGAAAAAGGAAATAAACTACATAAAACTAAAACTAAATACCGTTTACACCACGACTATTAATATCATGCCATTAACAAATTAATTTTTAACAAAATTCACAAAAACACTATTTTTACTTTATCACGATTTATTAAAACGTATCACAGAATCTGAAAAAAAATAAAATAATTTTATTTAATAAATAAATTAGTAAACAAAAAAATGTAGACAAAATAAATATGGCTTCCTACCGCATCAAAAATTTATCTTCTTCTGCTGTATATAAAACAAATCAACAAATCGTATTTTTATGTTTTTCTTATTTTCGGGCGGGAAATAGCGCGCATTATTTTTTGGTTAAGTGACAGCTAAAATTTAACGAAGGTTTCGGTGGGTTTCCACTATTTTTTTTGTTAAGTGACAGTTAAAATTTAACGAAGGTATTAAGTTTGACTGGGTAATAACATTGAAATGCTATTTATTGCATTCTTATTTTTTTATTACGTTAAGTTTTTATTCTTGACTGGTTCCCACTTAAGTAATTGAAAAGCGAAACTTGTTCTAGAAAAAAAGACACAATTTTCGATATGTACCGAAATACGTGATGTTACAAAATCCCACCCCTGAAACCGCCCAATGATTCCGATAGTGATGTAATAAATAAGCCAAAAAAACTCGATTCTTGGATATTGAACGGTCGAATGAGGATTTAATTTTAATTATTTCAATTTACGCAACGTGATTTTTTTTATTTCAATATTAAGGCATGATGAATTTAACAGTTGCAGTTGAATTGCAATAAATTTATAAACTTGATGTACAAGATTTAGATTATTTTTGAATAAAATCAAATTTAGACTATTTCTATAGTATTTTTGTTTTTCTTATTCAAATAACCTTGCTTTGTTTTACATAATTCGAGAGAATACATTTACGTGTATGTAGTTTCCTTATACTACAGACACCATTACTAGTTTCGTAACCATAATTTCGGGATCTTGATTTCCTAAATGAGAATACAAGACACAATACAATTTCCTTTGTCTTCTTATTTGGTTTTAAATAGTAATGGAGTAGGCGTTGACAAAAATGTCAAGATTGGCATTTAATTGATTTTTAAATTATCAGAAATGACTTATATTGACAGAACAGAAAACAATTTGCTCCCGCTAACTAAATATCAATAACAAACAGAAAACTCAAAGGAAACTATGTATATCTTTTTTGGTAAACTATTAGGCCCGTAATTTTAAACAAGGAAAATCTTTTCGAAAAATCCACGGGTAAAAAAATCCATTCATTTTTCCATGGTTTAAATTGGTAAGTTTAAACTAAACGACGATTAATCGGCGATGTTTTTTTTTCGAACATAGCACACATAAGCTCAAAACAGAACTAGGACGAAGGTGGCGAGCGAAATCGCCTGTCACATTACAAAACACAGAAAACATGCAATACAAACACAACCATCGACGCAGGCGACGACGATTTTTCCATTGAAATAAATTTGGAGCCTAGTTCTGTTTTTGTCGCCGACGAAACAATGTTGCCAACTGTTTTTTATATATACAGTCGTGTGCAATATAATAGGTAATTCTATGAAATTTTTAAATAATACATTTTTTTTTACAAAATCATCAATAGCAAAAATTGAAACATGGTTTTTTTAATTGTCAGTCTCTTCTAGAAAACAAAACATTTATTACAACATCACTTCATTGTGATCACAGATCGAACTATCGTATTCAATTTTAATTTATTTATGTAATCTGTGCAAATTAATAGGAACATTTAATCAATCTTGTTAAAAAATAGTTATTCGTTGGAATTAATTGATTTTTACATAAAGGTTTAATATTTGGGGATGTACCCATTATTTTTAAACACCACATTACATCGCCTCGGCAATTTACTTAAACCACGTTTTAACTCACCCCACAGATTTTCTATTGGGTTTAGATCGGGAGACTGAGCTGGCTATTTCATTATATGAATTTTATTTGCAGTAAACCAGTCATTTACCATATTCGCCGTGCGCTTCGGATCATTGTCCTGCTAAAACACCCGGCAAAGGGGCGTGTTTGCAGCAGCATACGGAAGCATGGTATCTCTTAAATGTCCGCCATATAAATTTAATTATCAAGATTTTCGTGAACCTATCATATAGGCCCTAGACCACTATACGAAAAACACCACCATAGCATAATGTTTCCTCCGCCATGTTTGACAGTTTTTACTGTACAGCGCGGGTCGAACTTTTTTAGTTTTGGGTCGTCAGACCCATTGTTTGGTGCAATCCGATCCGAAAAATTTAATTTTTGTTTTTTTGGACCATAACACGTTGCGCCATTTTGTTATGGGCCAATCCAAATGTATAGGGTCTATATGCTGAGTCTACGGAAATCTTGGTAAACAAATTTATATGGAGGACATTTAAGGGACATCATATGCTTCCGAATGCTGATGAAAACATGCCCCTTTGCTGGGTGTTTCAGCAGGACAATGATCCGAAGCACACGGTGAAGGAGGTGAAATACTGGTTTGCTGCAAATAAAATTAATGTAATGGAATGGCCACATCAATCTCCCGATCTAAACCCAATAGAAAATCTGTGGGGTGATTTAAAACATGGTTTAAGTAAATTGCCGAGACCAAGAAATATAAATGAGCTTTGAGAAAACGTTCAAAATGGATGATGGAGTATCTCAGTTGAGAGGAATCACTAGTAGATTCTATGGGGAGGCGATGTAAGGTGGAGCTTAAAAATAATAAGTACATCACCAAATATTAAACCTGTATGTAAAAAACAATTAATTCCAATGAATAACTATTTTTTAACAAGATTGCTTAAATTTTCCTATTAATTTGCACAGATGTCATAAATAAATTAAAATTGAATACGATAGTTCGATCTGTGATCACAATGAAGTGATATTGTAATAAATGTTTTGTTTTCTAGAAGAGACTGACAATAAAAAAAACCATGTTTCAATTTTTGATATTGATGATTTTGTAAAAAAAATGTATTATTTAAAAATTTCATAGGATTACCTATTATATTGCACACGACTGTATATAAGTTGGTATCATTTAACCGACATATTATTAACAAATTTTTTCAATTTAGTAGGCTAACGCCACAACGTCATGTGTCAAACACAGAAGGTTATGCTGTTTGTGGTTGTTTTTTTATCGCCATACGCTGACGCTTTTTGTTCTGTTAGCTAAAGCGATATCGTGGCGATATTTTTATTTATTCGTCGACGCTCGTTGTCGTCGCTCTTGTTCTGTTTCTAGCTTAAGTCACCAATTGATGCTCAAAACAAGTTAAAGCTCAAAACAGAACAAGAGCGAAGGCGGCGAGTGAAATCACCTGTCATATTACAAAACAGCGATAACATATGCAATACAAACACAACCATCGAAGCTGGCGACGACAATTTTTTTGTTGAAATAAATTTAGGGTCATATCGACAGACGAAACTACAAATTGTAGTTGTAGTCGGTGATTTTTCGAAATTGATGTTCGAATTCCGTATTTTTAAACCACACTATAACTGCAAATTAATTCACGAATTTATTGTAATTTTTAAACGTAACCAAAAGTGTCAATTTTTACGTAATACAAAATTAAATTGAAATTACAAAAAAATTACAAAATTACTTTTTTTATTTCAATATGTCCAGATGAATAAATACAACACAAATAAATAATAGTTTGATGATTAATAAATTAAAAACTCTTCGAAATTCGAAGTCTAAATTCGCAATTAAACGTCAATAGAATTATCGATTGTAGTCGTCGATATCCACGACTACAACTTTAATCATCACTTTAAAGTGTCAATTTATTGTGGTTTAAAAATACCAAAAGAGACAATTTAGTCGTATTTGCGAATTAGTTGACGTCTGTCGATTTGGCCCTAAGAGTCTATTTCTATTTTTATAGCCGACGAAACAATGCTACCAACTGTTTTTTTTATATATTATATAAGTTGATAAAGACCCAACGTCATATGCCAAAAACATAAACAATTTTTATAATTTTAAAATTTTTATTATCCGGGTAACTTTTCGAATCGATTTTAACATAAATAAAATATATCGTCGTTATGTCATTTGTAGTTGTTTTTTTATCGCCATACGCTGGCGCTGTTGTTCTGTTAGCTACAGCGATATCGCGACTATATTTTTTATTTATTCGTCGACGCTCGTCGTTGTCGCTCTTGTTCTGTTTCGAGCTTTACTAAATGTTTTATTTCATTTTGACAGGCGTTTTTAAATTTCAGTTTGTATTTCGTATTAAAGTCATCGTGGTACATACGAAAAGCAAAAGTTGAAGTGAGAGTTTTATATGTTCAGCTGTTGATTGAGGGTTTCGTAACGGCGTGATTAAATCATTTTTACACCCAAATCCAGCATCACTAATCATAAGCGAATTTCCGAATTCAATTTATAGAAAAATATACTTTCTATTTCTATACAGTTCCGATTTTTCGCCACCCGGAGATTTAATTGGAATATGAGTCCCATCAATACAACCTACGCACTATGGGAATATCATTTTTATTATAAAATTTTTACTTGAGAGTATTAATGTCTTCATTATTTTCAGATTATTTTCATTATTATCAGAAAATGTATGGATTACTTTACCGGCTATAGTTTGGTGGACGCTTTTCCGGTTACGTTTTCAAACGTCCCAGTAGCGTAATAACGAAGGGCGGCCATTACTTGTTGTTCCGAGAAAAGAACAAGAAAGAAAGAACCTCTATTATCTTTATGAATAATGTCCTTTTTTATTTGGTAGAGTATATAATAAAAACTTTCTTTGGTTAATCTGAATCTATATTTTATCTAATTAAATAGATAATGTAATAATGTAATTTGACACTAACAGCTAAAAAATACGAAATCAAATTCGGACGAAAAAATCATAGGAAAATAAACATAATCCACGTCTAAACTTACTAAACCGAGGGTAATTCCTCGGTTGTGGATTAATCTTTGTTCAAACTTACGGGCTTTAGTGTCAGAAATCTCCATTTTTGAAGCATTCAGCGTTGTGATCACTAAAATGCATCGAAATGAGAAAAAATACCTTATTTCGAAACTGAGTTCATATTTAGTTTGAAACTATATAGTTAAACATGACACACTAGTACGAAATCATGATTTCCAGTTAATCATAATTACGAAATTAACAGTGTCTCTAGATATGACATTAGTTCTTTAACTCAATTTACATGGTTCTAATTTTAGTGGAACGTATCTACCTTTTTAATTTGAATCCTTTGTCTCATTTTACACAATTTCGATTTACACGATTATCCGTGGAACGTATCTACCGTGCAACTCGAGGGTGAACGTATTTTTTTGTAAAATCCAAAATAGTTTCTTTTAATATCACTACTCTTTTTCCAGTCGATGATCAGAATCACTGATGATCCCGAACACCTGTCGCGATCACATTCCCAATCGTTTAGTTTCATCTCGTGATGTAGGCGGAACTCGATAATTGTTTAACAAATTATGATGAATTTTAGTTTGTAGTATTGCATACTATTTCATTATGTTTTACAAAAGCTGGAAAACTGGATGGGCTAAGTGCTTTGCAATTCACGTTTAAGGGCTGGTAAATAATATTAAAAATATCTAATATGTTTGAATTTTTATCGGTAAAGCTTGCCTAAGAACTAGTATCCAGTTCTTTTGAGGTTCTCTCCAAATGGAAATAAAAATTTTTTAAAATTGTTCAGGGCCAAGAATTTTTATGCTTATATCATTCATACGATTAAATGCCAATTTTAATCTATAGATTTGGTGTTTCATCTTTTAAATTAACTAAATAAAATACAATTTTATTAAAATAGTTTGAACTACACTAAGGTTTGATGCTCTTACTTTCAATTTTGGTTTGATTCGTTTCAATAGGTTTTTAAATCCTTGGCTTTTCTATTTCAAAGGCTTAAATTTATAACTATATATGACCCCATTTCCCTGCATCTTACACTCGGCATTATTTCTATCCAGACGAGTTCACATATTTTGATTTTGACCAAAATTATAGAAACAACTACACTTGGGTGTAAAAAATTCGCACAGTTGCATTTTTTTCTATTTTTTTTTTAAATTTTTCTCATGAGGAGATATTTTTTTGAATCAAAGTATGTCAAGTTAAAGATCATTTCATCACCTATCCAATGATACTACGTGTGTATATTGTCTGGTCAAAACAAGGACAACAACAACAATAGAACACAACAAACCGAAAACGCTCGTTCCAGATAGCACCGGTTGAGGAACTTGTGTCATAGGTATAAAAGTATACGATTTAAGGAAATTATCAACATTTGCATATCAATGCTTAGCCTGAACGGTCTCTTATCGATTACGTCTTCATCTGGAACCAGAAAATGAATACCACACCAGAGGTAGCCGCTTAAGCGTTTGCGCTAATTGATGCGGGGCAGAAGCAAAGTGAAGTGGCTCGACAACTAAATTTGAGCCGATTCTTCGTTCGTCAAGTGTGGCAGGTATACCAAGAAAATGATGGCTACAGGCGGCGATAAGGATCTGGCCGATCTCGTGTTACAACGCATGCAGTTCAACTAAGGCAGCGGGTCCAACAAGTTCGTGAAGTCGAAGTCAGTCGGTGGATAGACAGAAGACGACCACGAAAAGGTGATCTGAATGCACACAGACTAGCAAGCGGGCCGAAATTAATCCAAGCCCACAGAAGTGTCCGCCTTCAGTTGCTCGAGAGCATTTAGATTGGACAGAAGAACAATGGAGAACAGTCCTGTTTTCGGACGAGTGCAGGATGTGTTTACATGACCTTGAAGAACGTGTCGTATGGCGGTAGATCGTGCATGTTCTGGTGAGGCGTGTCACTGGAGGCGAAGACAGATCTTGTATTCATCTCCGGAGCGAATACTGGCCGTCGATCAAGAGGATTGACTTCTCAACGGTACATTGAGGAAGTACTCGAGGACTATATGTCGTACCTTTTGCCGAGTTTATTGGTGAAAACTTCCTGTTAATGCAAGATAATTCGAGGCCGCATGCGGCTAGTGTACCAGTACCTTCAAGAGGTGGATGTGTCTGTTATGGAGTGGTCAGCTCAAAGACCGAGCCTCAATCCCATCGAACAATTATAGGACGAGCTGAAAAAAAGAGTTCGAGCCAGAGATATTGCTCCAACGAGTCTCTAGAAGCTGCAACACGCGATTGCAGAGAAATGGGAAACGATACCTCAAGATTTGGTGAAAACTGGTGAAATCAATGAAACATGAAGCTGTCATTCGGGCTAGGGGAGGGAATACTTCTTATTAATATAAATGTTTTTTGCTGATTTTTATGTTTCAATTCGATTTTTACCACTAATTTTCATGCTGAGAACTTCAGATGTTGACCCCAAAAATCACTTTGTTGGCACGATAGGTGTTGAAATAGACTTTGAATCTGCATTTAAGAAAATAAAATAAACATTGGATTTTTTGATATTTTTGAACTTTTGTTGAAAATTGATCAATGTGCGAATTTTTTGCACCCAAGTGTATTATAAATTAATTAAACGGAATGGGTACAAAGGGTCGAATTTCAATGAGCCGAATTTCGAAGGGCCGAATATGTCGAAGAGCCGAATATGTCGAAGAGCCGAATGTGTTGAAGGGCAGAATGTCGAAGGGCCGATATTTGTTGTTTTATGGAATATTTTGTAAATTTTTTTTTATTCAACATAAATGAATTTCTTATGAATTTATGTATTTTACTATTTTTCATCTTTGGGATATTCATGAAATTCCTCGTATCCAGTCAGCGATACATTTTGATGAAGGAACATTTTGTCATGTGCCTGAGACTTTCGGTCCTATGCCAGCCTTCTGATAATAGGTATATAGTACTAAAAATAAAATAAATAATTAAATTAAATAAAGAAAAAAAATTATTTCTAAAAACAAAAAATAATACAAAAAATAATACATAAAAATCGGCCCTTCAACATATTCGGTCTTTCGACATTCGGCCATTCGACATTCGGCCATTCGACATTCGGCCCTTTGACACATTCGGCCCTTCGACACATTCGGCCCTTTGAAATTGGACCCTTCGACTTTCGGCCTTCGACATTCAGTCCTTTGATATCATACCAATTAAATTTCTTTAACAGATAAAGTGTTTAATTTAAAACTACATCAATTTAAATAAAAATTTCATCAATTAAAATTTCTGCGAATATTTCTCCTAATGCCCATTATCTCGATTATTCCATCTGCACCTCGAAAATCTTTTACCCCAATCATCACTCTGCTTCAGAAGCTGACTCTTCTGTTACTATTGTATTAATTTTTTCATTTGCGACGACCACCGGCCACCATTATTAGGTGTTCATAATACTGAGACACGACATCTTTCAACTTTGGGAAATAACAAAACCCTTTGAGTCATTCTCGTATGTGGTTTAATACAAAATTAGATACATGGGCGTCTCGCATTTCATTGTACAGTCGGTATACAATCTACTATGAATTTCCTGCTTTTCCATTCCCAATAGATATCACGGAACTTTTGTTCCGTTACTTTTGTTTCACCTTCGTTCAATAATACGTTGTTGATTCACAAATTGTGTTTTCGGCTTTGAATTTTCTTTTACAGGAACTTGATATGGACCACCTACACACTACTCCTCGTATGACCATTTGATTTTTAGTAATGACCCGATAACCTAAAAATTTTAACCATTTCCTGGTTCGTTCCACTTAAATAAACAGCCGTGTGTATTATTTCACCCGTCGCCGTATATAATTTCTTCTTCTTCATATACTTCGAAAAATATTTTCTGCCTGTGTCGTTAACCCTTTTGAAGTGGTACTACCTGAGCATCGTTTAACACAACAAATATTTTGGCCTTGACCTTTACAACATCATTTACGAAAATTTCGCTAAAGCTTCCAATTGGTTTAACCGCAAACGCATCTAAGCCTAAAATATTTGTCCTACGTTGTCATACGTTTTATGGTTGAAGGGTCGAATGTCAAAGGGCCGAATGTGTTGAAGGACCGAATGTCGAAGGGCCGAATGTGTCGAAGGGCCAAATGGGGCAAAGGGCCGAATAGGTCGAAGGGCCGATTTTTTAGTTTATTTTTTTTTTGTTTTTAGAAATGGATATTTTTTGTTTGTTTTATTTAATTTGATTATTTTTTTATTTTTTGTACCATATACCTATTATCTGAAGACCGAATTATCAAAATCCCAACTTTTAAAATCTCGACTTTCAAAATCCCAATTTTTGAAATCCCGATTTTGCTGAAACTTTATAAATCCCGACAAAAGTCTTAGATAGAAAATATAAAAAAAACAAAAGTTATAGATAAAAAAACAAAACTCAATATTTAATACTTTTTATACATATCTACTAGAGTAGATGATTCTATATAGCCCGCTTCTACGTGCGGCACGCAGTGTGACATGTTTGCTGATCCCGGCTCCTATGCCCCCGAAGTTCAAATCTTCGGAGGGCTAAGCGGGGGGAGTGCATCGACCTCCTGCGTTCCCGTGAGAGTTATAGAAGCCGTTAGCCTCTACAATTATTCCATTTCAAAATGCCGGGATTTTGATTTCGGGATTTTGAAAGTCGGGCAAACGACCCCAACTCCAAAATTTTCCTTCACAAAAATGTATCGCTGACTGGATACGTAGAATTTCATGAATATCCAAGGATGAAAAATAGTAAAATACATAAATTCATGAGAAATTCATTTATGTTTAATAAAAAAAATATTCCATAAAACAACAAATTTAAAAAATTATATTTCTAAAAACAAAAAAAAATCGGTCCTTCGGCGAAACCCATTCGACCCCTCCACATTCGGCCCTTCGATACATTCGGCCCTTCGACACATTCGGCCGTTCGACATTCAGCCTTTCGACATTCGGCCCTTTATACCCATTCCCGTTTTATGATAATGGATCCAACCAAGTAAGCGCGAAATCTATCATTATTCAATTCCATTGCAATCAACTATCGATTTTAATTTTCTCAGGGGTCAAGTAATTTTGAACCAATATTTTTCCTAAAATGCTTAAATACGCCATTTATTTGACACCACAAACCCTGGAAGGCGGCTGTGAAGAAAGTAACCACTTGATCCTAAAACTTTTTCGCAATTGTAATTATTCTCAAGGTACCGATGTTTTGAAAATTTTTCTTTCCTTAGAGGCCTCGAGAAAATTAATTTTGAATAAAATTTTTTGTATCTAAAATGTGAAATTATTGACAGATTTATTTCATTCACGTTCATTGGTTGTGCATTTGTGTTTAAATCACGCATAATTTAATTTGATTCACTTTGGCTATGTAACTCGTTAAATTGGTAGATTTTTAATTAAGATGGAAAATGCTATTTGTGCTGATTTTGGTCTAGCATCATTGGCTTTATATAAACGTCGTTCTCGTTTTATACAATCGAATGCAAATTCTCATATCACTCGAACACCTTATAAATAAACACTGGACGATATTGAATATAATTCAGTTCTATTTATATAATTTAATTATTAAGTGGAAATTGTGAAAATGTATATCGCTGCGTTGTTGCATCCTTTGTGTCAGTCATTTCCTACACCTCTCAATTTTCAATTATGATCTCGAAAAATTCAACTTGTAATAGATTTTTTTATATTATTTTTTGTGCTACCGAAGTATTTTCTACATGTAAACGTTTCTAGAGCTTATACAGCGCGGGAAGTGATTTCCCTTCCACTAGAATTCTTATCGATTACATTTTTAATATTAAAAACTATATCAGGAAACCGCACTAATTGATTTCTAATTACGTAATTAAAATAGTTTTTTTTTACATTAATTACATAATTTTCCGATTTTCTTGTTTACAACTTATAATTTTATTAATATTTTTTTTATTTTTTGCTTCCAGATCGTTCAAGTACTAAAACAAAAACATTCGATCCTGTATGGAATGAATATTTTATACATGAAGTACATAATGCCAAAAATATAGGATTGACGGTGTTTCATGATGCGGCCATACCACCGGACGATTTTGTAGCCAATTGCAATATACCACTAGAGGATTTAACGCATCGAGATAAAGAGTCACCGGATTTTTGGGTAATTGTATTTTTTTAAATATTTTTTTGTCATCGATTTAAGATTGAATAGACAATTCGCCACGCTAACAGTTTTGTATCTTATACGACATTTGCCCTTGCAACTAATGAAAGTGATTCGACGATTCTGTGCTGGCGTAGAAACAATAAACAGAGAATTTTGAAATTGAGTGTAATGATCGAGAGCGTAGGCAATGATCGAGCTTTATACAAAAAATTTACCAAGAAATGTAATTAAACTTGGCCTGAAATGTTAAATACCATTTGGTGTTGGCGAAAGGCCAGAACACAGACCGGATAGTGTTGTATACATTTTTGAAAATTAAACTACCGGAAGTACTAAACTAGGCGACACATTTATGTTATAATTTCAAAATCGTGGAGATTACCTCATGTCCATACGGTGACGCCCTTCATAATATGCACTTAAAAATGAGAGTAATCTCGCATATTGACAAATATGTTAGTGTCAAATTACGCAATAAATTTATAAAAGCGGTTCAAAATAATTTATGTATTGGTTATAAACGGGCCATGGGCACTTTGTCATTCGAGAGATAACTAAAACAAATAAACCATAATTTGACCGATAAATATCCTTAATTAATTAATTTAATGTATGCATAATCCGTGCGATTGAGGAAGGAAGCGGCTATTTCGAAAAAAAATATTTTCAATTTATACCAATGTACACAATATGCTTCATTGTTAATTAATAAAAATCGTGTTGCAAAACAAAAACGAAGGTTCTGGTCAATTGTAATTTTAATTTAACCTTAAACATAAGCATAAATATCAATAAATTTATTGGTTTCTCAATCCGACCAAAACTTACGATTCTTATTTTTATTTTCCATAATTTATTTCAAAAAAGTTCTGTTGTATTAAACTTTTGATTGACACCTTCAACATAAATCAAAAAAATACATGACAGAAAACAATATTTATAGTTTTCGGAATTCTGCAAAATTGAGCAACTTGGCGCTGTCAACAGTAAAATGTTAAGGGATGAGAAATTATCTCATCCCGAAACTATATTTAAACCAAGGGCAGTATGTTGTACCATCACTTCGAATCGAAAAAAGTCGAATTCGAAAAAAGTCGAATCGAAAAAGTGAAAGTTGTATCTTTTTTGCTTTTCGAAAATAATACAACATACCGCCATTCGACTTTTTTCGAATTTCGATTCGAAGTGATGGTACAACATACCGCCCCAAGTTGCAAACTATGGTTAGGGATGACACATTACAACGAAACCATGGTTAACTCGAAACCAGTAATGTGTCTACAGTATTATTTTATATTAAAACATCAAATTTTTTGTATTGTTTTATTCTGTTCTCTCGTAAATAAAATTTAAACAAAAATCTACACCTTAAAAATGGCCTTAAATTTTTCTATTTAGATTTCTATTTTTTTCATTTCGGACTCACCGAAAAATTTAATGTCGCAGTTAAAACGGATTTTGTAGGTAAAGGGGAAAGAAAGGAAGGTGTAGCCGGTCCTATGCAACCGTGTGTATAGCATGGCTCATATAGTTGAATAATAAAGAACCGTTATATTCAATTCAGGGTTATATTTATTTTAAAAAGTCATAAAATTTTAGTGAGAATTTTTATTCAGTGGAAATAGTTTAAAATGGAAGATTATCTTTTCAATATATAACGGAATTTTGTGCAGATGCGATGTCAGATGTACGAAATGATATTGAAGGTGGAAATAAGACAAGTCAAGATAGTGGTAAATATGATAGTGACAGTGATGATTTCGTTGTTACTGGCTGTCGAAAGAAAAGAAATATTCGTCCTTTATCGCTCGATTCAGATTTCAGTGAAAGTGATGAAGATTTTTGAATAACTGAATAAATAGGTCGATTGTCTAGAGAATCCTTGAGAGTTTTATTTTAAACGCAAGGTTGGTCTTTGGAAATGATTTTTTTGAATTGTTTTGTCGTGAAACTATACTTAATAAACACATTTTATTAAACACTTGTTTTTTTATTTCGCAGAATTAGATTTTTGAATATTTTAATTAAAAAATTAATCCAAAAAGTTTAAAAAATTACGATCGATTTCGACTTGTTAGGTCATCATCAGGAGTATCTACTGATTTGTAAAAGTAAAAATTAGTTATATATAGCAGAAAAAAGGCAAAAATTAAACAAAAGAAAGAGGGACAAAAATAAGCTATAAAAAGCAATAAAAATTAATCTATTGATCGCGCAGGTGTGCGATTAGTCATCGGCTGAGTAACAAAATTCAAGGTATATTGAAGTACATTTAATTACCCGAAATATTAGTCAAATTATAGAAAAGAGCGGGTTCTGTAATTGGTGAGAAACGAATTTCTCTCTGTTCGTTAAGGATATTTTGTTATTTTGTTTAAGAAATATTGATTTTCGAATTTCGTAAGACTCTAAGGTATCTAAACGTCTGCCTTTAGGTTGTATATGTAATATGTCTAAATTGTTCAAGCTAGCTGTATGATTTTCCAAAGTTAAATGGTTATGGAAAGTTGATTGATTGATATACATCGCAGAACTCGTTTTTCAATAGATCCCTCTTAATCTTAATCCCAATCTTAATCTTAACCTTAAATGCAGAATTTTTCAGGTGTATCGATTTAATCTTTTCAGTTAAAAATGTTCAGTGCCAGAGTTTTACTATGACGAACAATTATTTCAAACTTGATGGAATAGGTTTTAAAATTCAAAAAGAGACTTTCATACGGGCAAATATTTCGTTGTAGAGCACTACCAAACAACGAAGGGAAAAAGATAAATTTGTGGGAAGAGTGATAAAAGGGGGGCACAAGCACAACCACATAACGGAAACCTCGCACTTAGTGGGTCCTATGCGAACGTGGGTTCTTTGTCAACTATATAGTCAAAATTAAATAATAAAGATCGAATATCGAAAATGTATGATTTCTCCACTGCATTCGAGCGAGTAGAAAAGATGCGGCATAATTGGAAGATTATTTTGGTGGAAAATGTGACGATCTAAGAAAAGTGTGAAAAATGTGAACTTTTTTTGAAATATAAAATTATTATTATTACTTTCTCCCTTTTCAAAACATGAAAATTTGCATTGTAGTGAAGTGTGAAATGTTTTGGTGATAATTGTGTGCCACAGTTTATGTTTCAATTAACAACGCAAAGATGTTTTAGTGATTTCATTTTGCGATCCAAAACAAAATTTGAATCAAGTTTCCCATATAAAATTTGAACATATCCGAGTCATAAAATATAACAATAGATATTTAACAGAAGGTCCCTGGGAAAAAGCAATTTGGAAACAAATTTTGATAGCATTTTTATCCCATCATTTTTCCATGTTAGTGAAATCAATTTTGAAACAGCGAATCCGTTTCAACAGCAGTCAAATATAGCAAGACGTATGTCAAAAGTAGAAGCAAAAGCAGTTTTGTAACCGATATCTTCAACGTCGGTAGCAATGCAAATGATCAACATTCCAATCTAGAAAACAAAAATCAAGCACTAAAACAAAAAATTGACGACTTGGAGCTTCTAATCTCCAATCTTTACCGCGAGTTGATCTGCCTTAAAACAGATAAAACAAATCCAAAAACGGAAAACAAAACCTTAAACAAAAAAGCGCCAGACAACGAAGTACAACCTAAAAGAGACAAGTGGCAAAATACTGAATACTCAACGGACGAGGAAGAGTTAGATAGGGAAACTAACTGGATGTTGAAGAATGGAAAAGCTAAACAAGACAAGAGAAATTAAAAAAGAAAAGCTGAGCCCTCACCAGAGGTAGAAAAATCACCCGAACGACAACCAGCTCAACAAAATGAACCACATCCAAAGGTAAAAGCCCCACCACCGATTTTTATTGTATAGGAGTAACCAACTATTCAGAAATCCAAAGTGTACTGAGTACTGTTACAGATCAAGAGTATAAAATTACTGCTCTGAACAATATTGTATGGAAGATTAACACTTCAAATTCAAACGTATACAGAAACGTGTCAACGAAGCTGAATACGGAAAAATATCAGTGGTACACGTACGAAAATAAAAACGATCGTCCCATCAGGGTCATGGCAAGAGGGCTACCTACATCCAACCTGTGAAAGTAATTCAATAATGGAGGACCTAGAAAATAAACGTTTTAAGATCTTTGTTGTCGTGAACATTATTAAAAAAAAGAGATGTAGCGGAGAGAACAGACTGCTCATGCTAACGTTTGATAAACCCGAGCAAATATAAAAAATTTACAATAGAACTGGCGTACTCAACATGCGAGTAAAGATCGAAGCTGTTAAAAGAGGTAGTACAAGAATAATGCAATGTAAAAAATTCCACGGCTATATACGCAACAATATTGTGCGTGCGAACCAAGATGTGTAAAATGTGCTGGGAAGCACCCAACACAAACTTTCTAAAGAAGAATCAGCAAAATGTATAAATTGTAATAGGCAGCATCCAGCCAGCTGCCGAGGATGTGAAGTTGCCAAGCAGCTACAGAAAATAAGGGATCAGGCACGCAAACCCCCTCTAAGTCATCCAAACAAGGATCGAGCAAGAAATGAAGCATCTATGCAAATGGAGAATTATACATATGCGCAGGCCTCTTCAAATTCGAAAGAACATGAGATCAATGGTTCCGAGAATTTCAAAAAGACTGTCCAAAGAATTTTAAATAGCCCTGAGGAACAGAATAGACTAAATAAGTTAATTCTGGATCGACCCAATCTGCTGGAAATACCAAGTTCCAAAATAGCTAAGAATAAATAATGTTTGCAATACTTAGTTCAATTCATAATTCCGGAGCAGAAACCAGACATCAAAACTACAGATTATGAATAGCCATATGGAATGCAAACGGATTAACACAACACCTCGCAGAATTATAACTATTTTTAAATACTGAGAAAATCGATATATGTATGCTTAATATCAGAAACACATTTTACCAGCAGCTTCTGTGTATCAATCCGGAAATGTACTTGTTACCATACCACACAACCAGCATAACGAGTAAGAGTAGGGTCAGCTATATTCATTAGGGATAATATTAATCATCAGCAAGTAATCACCGTGACGGCTAAATTTGGTCATCACAACACCTGCAATATATCTGAAATATATTATCCCCCACAGTATAACCTAAAGAAAGAAGACTACATTAACTTATTCCAGAGACTAGGAAGTTACTTCACTATCGGTGGTGACTAATGCAAAAAATACCTTCTGGGGTTCAAGATTAACCTCTCCAAAAGGCAAAGAATTACTTGCAGCTGGCCAATACTCAAATTGTGAATTTTACTCTGGAGGGAAACCAACGTACTGGCCATCTGATCCTAACAAAATCCCAGACCTTATAGATTTCTACATCACTAAAGGCATATAGGAACGCTACATCTTAGAAAATGGTGAGAGTCTAATATATGATCATTCTGTTATTATGACGATTAGTGAAAATGTAATAGAAAAAATAAATTCACCACAGCTCACAAACAACAAAACAAATTGGGAATTGTTTAGGCAGTTAGTAGAAGAAAAAATGGAACTTCCAGTGCCAATCAAAAGTGAAAATGAAATAGAAGAGGAACTAGACAAGGGCCTTGATGTCATACAATAATCGGCTTAGGAATGCACCCCTAAATTATTATCCAGGAAAGAAAACTCCGTTATTTACCCAATAGAATTAAGAAAAACAGGAAAAACGAAAAACCCTAACGAAAAATAAAGCCACTTTAAACAAGCATCAAACTTGATTCACTCATGAAAAATGAAACATTTGGAAAATACCTTTGTTCTCTAGCTCCAACAAAAGATACTGACTATTCCCACTGGTAAGCAACAAAAGGGTTAAAACGACCAAAAACGCAGATCGTTCTAATCAAAACAAATGTTGGAAAATGGGCTAGAAGTGCCAAAGATAAAGCTGACCTGTTTGCTGAACATCTTGAAGAAACATTTCAATGTCTAGGTCGGCAGACCAGTTACGAAAACACTGCTGATACGCCCAGAATATCTGACTTCGAAGATATCAAAGCAAAGAAACCTCCTGGTTACGATCTGATAACAGGGCAAATAATAAAGGAGCTGCCCGAATAAAGCACTCGTAAATTATTGCACATAATCAATGCAGTGGAAAGTAGCGGAAGTAATAGGGATTCTGAAACCAGGCAAGCCACCATCGAATGATAGAAAATCTTACCGGCCAATTTCACTTCTACCAATAATAGCGAAATTGTTTGAGAGTTTGTTGCTCAAAAGATTGAAAAGAACCATAGAACAATGAAACCTTATCCCAGAATATCAGTTTGGTTTCAGAGAGAAACACTAAACTATTGAGCAGGTTCATAGGCTTACAGATGTCATTGAGTATACAATAGAAAGGAAAAAGGTTTGCTCTAGTATCTTCTTAGATATGGCGCAGGCCTTCGATAAAGTGTGGCACAGAGGTTTACTCTTCAAACGACATATAGATTTAACAAAACAATATTATGATTTTAAAATCATAAATAGAGAATTGCCTCGTTCGGGTGAAATATGAAGAAGAATATTCCGAGGAAAAAAGATTTCGGCAGAAGTCCCGCAGGGTAGTGTTTTGGGACCTATTCTTTACCTGCTCTACACCAGAGATTTACGAGAAAAAGCACGTTAATAAGAGAAAATATGAACTTAATATCAAATCTAGAAAAATGCTTTGGCTGCTCGGGAAAAATTCGGAATTGTGAACCGAAAATAAATGGCTATTATATCAAGCCTGTATGGACTTACGGAATACAGCCCTGGGCTGTACAAAGAAAACAAACTAAAATAGTACAAACTTTTCAAAACAAAGTGTTACGTGGTATAGTTAACGCTCCGTGGTACATTAGGAATGATGCCCTTCATAGGAACCTAAATATCCAGACGGTTCAAGAAGCAATAAAAACACTTGCAGTAGTTCATGGACAACGTATTCAACATGTAAATGAAGAGCTTGCAGATTGCAGAGAACGAAACCAATTGATTTAATGGATTAAGAACACCAGTACAAAGACTACTTCAGTAAATAACCTATAAATGGTGCTGGTCATTCACCTCGCCTCTTCTTATTCACAAGTGACTAAATTAAGAAAGCAAAATTACTAGTTGAATTAAATTCAGTTGCAATAATTTAAACAAATAAATAAAAAAAAATTATCTGGGATTCGATTTTGTTCAAAATTCGACAGAACAAACATGACGTTTTCGTATACGTAAAAGGAGTATAGTATAACATTTTATATTAGTGTGTTTAATTTTTCTGTGGTTATGTTTGTTTGTTTTCTGCGAATGTAAGCATCGGTACAAATTGGTTCAGTTTTTTTTGGTGCTTATGTCCTTTCGTGGCGAGTTAACACATTCGCGCAAATGACTGCTATAGCAGTCATTCAAGTTTTTTGTTTTTAAACACGTTCGCGCAAACATCTTCCATTTTTTAAGGATCTGCCACGAAATATCATTGCAATTATATAAGTTATCAAATGTGTTCCTGACTAGCACACATATTTAGAAAGTGTGCGTCAATGGGTTAAGAAAAAATAATTTTAAATACACGCGAATGTTTTGTTTTCGCAGAAACACAGAATTACAAATTATTTTAAAACTAAAATTAAATACATAATTAAATAAATTTAATTTTATTTAAAGCATATATTTGCATTGCATCTACAAATTTTAAATTATAAATGGAAATGATAACAAGAAATGTCATATCCAAAAAATTTAAATGGCGCACATTCGCACTAACACAAACACATATACCACTACTATATACTTGCGGTTATTTCGTCAACATGTCGAATTTTGAACAAAAACGACCCCCCCCCCCCCAGTTTTGTGTGAATGATTTCGGAACATTTGCGTTACTTTGATCAACAAAAAAAACCGTCCTCTAGGTGGGGTATAGTAGCAAGTTTGTGTTTTTGAAAAATATCTTAATCTTTTTGGATGACCAGAAATTCCCATGCATACATGTTATTATCTAAAAACGTTTTTATCTCCGGTTCTACCCACAAGGCTAATCATTATCAAAGGTTAATCTTGTATATTTTTGAGCGATAGCAGCATTTTGAGCCTAAGTATGCCATCTTCGGTTTCTTAACAAAAATAGAATATTTTTCCATTTTTTACCAAGGCTGGTTGGAATTGCACATGGAAAATTATACGACATTGCCTTTGTACCTCAGATTCAAAAAATCATGTTTTTAAAATTCAAAATCATCAGGGCTATAAAACGCTACAAATATTTATTATAATCCCAACGCAAATATTGACTAAGTCGACGAGTCGAGTATAAATTAAGATTTCTTGTGTTTAAAATTAGAGAATTTCATATCGCAACACACACATGATAAACGTTTGATTATAATGACTGTGGATGTGTAATGATAATAATGGTGACGATGTGATAATGATGATGACTATGATGTTAATTAGATGATGACAATATTTTAGTGTAATTTATGTTATTTGATTGAGATAAAATGTTTTCTATTTTATTTTTTTAATACATTTTTAGGTGGATTTAGAACCTCAGGGGAAGATACATGTAAAAATTGATCTAAAATGGCAAGGTACGTTGTATTGCTTGTTTTTTAAATATATAAACATGAACGTGTATCGTGTTAACCGTAAACGCCTTATTTGATCCTGACGGTTTTGTTTGAATTATGACGTGATTAAGAAGTTTCTTATCAAGTTTTGGTGATCTGCAATGTTCTTTCAAAATATTTACGATTCATACTGTAAAATTTCCAGGATCAAATAATCCGTTTCGATTATTCTAAGCTCCCCAAATATTTTATATGTAATGTTTATTATTTTATTTAGATCAAAACAATTCCCAACCGGGTACAACATCAAACGCGGTTGCCGGGGGTCGAGAATTCAAAGAAAGATCTGGGTTCAATCGTCGTCGAGGTGCTATGAGGCGGCGAGTACATCAAGTGAGTATCTAAAACACGTCAACGAATAATTTCAATCTAACCTCGATTATTTTATTTTATTCGCCGCCTTTTCTAGGTGAACGGACACAAATTTATGGCAACATTTTTGAGGCAGCCAACATTCTGTTCGCACTGTCGTGAATTTATTTGGTAAATAAATTAATTTTTTTCGTTATTTATCTATATTTTTAATTTAATTTTGGGTTGCATGCGACTATTAATTTATTTATTTTATTTTTATTTTGGGGAAAATTATAATAAATTAATAATTAAAAATAATAATACATAATATTTTTTGTATGGAGTGTTTTTTGCTCTCTCGATGTAATTTATCACCACAATTTACGACCGCCACCTTACAACGTTAGTAGTATTATGCCCGGTTGTAAACTATACTCATAAATCGATCGAGACGAAACTTATATACGTTAGTAGTTCATATGTACAAAAATCTAACAATCCGCAAACAAAATTGTTATTAAACTGATTTTTCAAACATGTTCAATTGAAGTTGAATGTATTGCAAAATATCAGTTTAACCATTATTAGTTATCTGTTCCTCAGAGAGTTGAGATCATGAAGTGCCCTAAACGCCGACATTTTCTATTACTAAAATACATTAATTACTAAAATACATTAATTCATTTCATCATGTAACTGTTATTAGGGGTGGGGGAATGGTAAAACCTATCTCGCCATGCCAGTATACCTCATTGAGCAAGCACATCTAAAAGTTGGCTAAGATTCAAGAGACTGATCGCTGATTATAAACCTAATTTGACAAGAGCATCGTCATCTTGTTAAGTAAGGCGGCCAACCAGGTAGAACCAACACAAAAAAACTGATGTGTTAAAATCCTGCTTTTGGTAGTATTCTCATAAATTTTGATGGAAATTCAAACATAAATTCTACTCAACAATGTTTTAAACCCTTTTCAATTATTCGAATCGAATTCGAATTCAATTATTCGAATCTAATGTTCTTGCATTGCCTCGTGCTTTAAATTTACCATTTTAAACCAAGTTCCATCTTCTCCGACCTTAGTTGGAATCTAAAGTTTTGATATTGTTTCATGTTTATGTTTCGATAAGCGCCTGTTCTGACTTATTATTGTTGTTGATTTATTTATTTGTTGCTAATTATACGAACCGGAAGCATCGTGTGCTAGAATACATCCTTAATATACGTAATCATATAAGCTTCTTTAAATAGGTGAAACCATATTTGATAATTTGTGCATTACCCCCTCTTGGTGTATAATCTGGCTCATATCCTCTGATGCTCTGGTTACCTGGTTGTAAAATCGCTGCCTTTACTATTTACTGCCACAAATCAAGAGACAGAGGAATTTAAAAACGGCCCCATCGGCATGTTGTGCCGCGGCAACCCACCTGCTCACTCATCCGGAATCGCCGTGGACTCGCGGCCAATTTGCACGATTTTCGGTACGAATTGTTGCCACATCCATAGAACTTCCGACCTGGCCGCCTGCGACTTCTTTCTAGATATAACCTCGAGTAAAATTGGTCAGAGGATGATGTCTTGTGATACTCACTTTATTTACTCATGGTGGTTAAGGCTGGCGCGTGTCTACAACGTGCATTGTAAACAAAAAATTGTTTTGTTTGGCACCAATACTCAGTATCTTTTTCCGAGAAAAGCCACTTAGATATTTGTTAATCGATTCGTTCTAGAGTTCTTTAGTTAGAAGTTTTAGTTTGTTTTATAAGATGGAGTTGACTCAAGAGTCCCAGTGAAGTCACTAGTTCAGCTGAAACCTGGAACTCCAAATAACACACACACAATAAAAGAACCGAGTTTAATATCAAATCACCGGAACCAGACTTTTGTTGTTTTGTTTTATGAACCAGTAATGGTGTTTAGTGCTGTACATTATTATTATTTATACCGCGATATTACAGTAACACGGCCGAAATATGCCCTTCGCTTATTTTGAAGCTTAGATCAACACGAAATGTGTTTGTGTTTCTTAATCATTCATCAAATAAATAAAGTACATTCATCAATTAAAATTATGTGTCGCTTTCCGTAAGTTTCGAAGCTCTACAAATCATGGGTTAATCCGTAACTAAAAATTAGTTTACTAAAACAAATTTATCGGTTTAGCATTATTTATTAACTCGTTTTAATTATCTATTTTGTTATTACCGATTGAGGCATCTTAAAACGATTTCGTTCAACGAGATTCGTTGTTGAAAATACTAATCCGACTCGAAGTGCTGCTTAGAGGTCCGGTTTTGTGTTCGTAGAATATGTCCTAGCCACCTCAGTCTCAATGATTTGCGATTCAGGCTGAGTACATTCCAGGTGCCGAGTTTTATGGCGTAATCCTTAATTTGCCTTCGAGGTCGTTGTTGAAATTCCAAATTTATCCGAGACTTAGGTTGAGGTTTCGTAACAATTTTTTTTTGTCAGAATTGTAAGGGGTACAATTCCTAGGCTCTTAAAGCTCGTGTCGGGCACAATGATTTCTTATTAACTAAAAATACAATCAACAATATAATTTGATTAAAAGAACACAGCAAGTTACAAAAATACTTAAATTATCTTAGGTAAATAAAAATAAAATTGATTTATACTTGGATTGAGAATAGTTTTTCTACATCTTGCGTTGCAGTTAAATACTGTTTGAGGGCTTTAGAGAAGACAGAGAAGCTCCCAGATATTCTAATTTCAATCGGTAAATTATTGAAGATGATGGGTGAAACCACATTGAAGAATGTTTACGAAAACCTAACCTCCAGTTAGGAATATGTTTTCTGTATTGCGTGTTCAATAGAAGACCGTAGCCAGAACAACTGAGAAAGTCATTTCCACTCATAATATAGAAAATGTTTAAGTCATTGAAGTTTCTTTCGAACCACAAGCAAATTCATTGATGTTTTACATGCACTTAGCAATGGCACTTGAATTAGAGATAACACCACTCGACTTACAATTAATTTCTTTAATTTCAGCAGACTCGGGGTGCCCATATCTTTAAAAAAAAAACACACTAATTGTTAAGGAAATTGAAATGTTTTTTATTTAATGTGAAGTACAATCGATACAATTAAGTTCTGAATAAAATGTCATTCAAATTGCTTCCACGACTTCTTCTGCAGGAACGAATTCGATGAACCCAATATTCGAGCACGAATATTGACAATATTGACTTGTAAAGCTTGAAGAGAGTTTGGTGTATTGCTAAAGACCAATGACTTCAAATAACCCCACAAGAAATAGTCCAATGGTGTTAAATCACAACTTCTTGGAGGCCATTCAATATCACAATTTCTTGAAATAATCGAATCTTCAAACTTTTCTCACAATAATTCAATTGTTGCACTTGCTGTGTGGCACGTAGCCCCGTCTTGCTGGAACCAAATGTTGTCAAAATCAACTTCTTCCAATTTCGGCCATAAAAAGTTGGTTATCATCGATCTATACGGATCTCCATTGACAGTAATGGTGTTACCAGCTTCATTTCGAAAAAAGTACGGACCGATGATTCCACCAGACCAAAAACCACACCAAACTGTCAATTTAGGTGAATGTAATGGTTTTTCATGAATAATTTGTGGATTTTCTTCGCACCAGAATCGACAGTTTTGTTTATTTACCGCACCACTCAGATGAAAGTGAGCCTCATCGGAGAAGATGATTTTCTTAAAAAAATCGTTATCGTTTTCAAGTTGTTCCAAGGCCAAATCAGCAAATTCAAGACGTTTACGGTGGTCCAATGGCTTCAGTTCTTGAGTGAGACCAATTTTATACGGTTGCAAACCCAAATCCTTTCTCAAAATCCGCCAGGTTGTGGTTTGAGGCAGTCCCAATTCTTGAGAACGTCTTGGAATCGACAAATTGCGGTCTTCAGCAACACTTGCCTGAATGGCAGCAATGTTTGCATTACTTCGAGCGTTTCTTTGTCTTATTGGCACTTGAACATTATGTAAAGAAAATGTACGATCAAAATTTTTAACAATTCTACGAATAGCGAGCACACTTGGACGTTTATTACGACTATAAAATGGCAAAAGCGCACGAAAAGTTGCAATTGGAGAACGATTATTTTGATAATAAAACTGAATAATTTGTAAACGTTGTTCTTGCGTATATCTCACCATGGTGAAATTGTAAACATTACTGAATACAATGAAACAAAAAATGACAGATCATGACATATTACAAATGGCCGAAACGTCACTCAAAAATCATATCATTCCTATTGGAAAACCCTATATCAATTCATTTGCTGACTGCCAGTTTTTCCGACCATTAGTACCATTGGAATTAAACTGTTCAACGTAATACTGCTTTTTTACTCTGACTTATTTTGGCATTAACGTTGTCACATATTTTGCGACTATAGTTAGCAAAGTTGGATTTGTCCTTGCCAGTTGGCATATTTTATTTCTCTTGCGTATAATATTCAATAGGTGATCAGACATCTAAGGCCTAAGCTTAGCCGCTTTTCCAGCTTAAGAGATGGTTTTTGTGCAGCTTCCGAGATGACCGAGAGTATCTTATGACTGGTCTAGAAATCGGAGCACCTAAAAAACTAGTTTCTATTAAACAATGATCTGATATGCCCAAGTCTAAAACATTACATGAAGGACTTCGGAGATACCTCCGATCAAACCTACTGAGTACGTTATCGATACAGGTTGCTGAAGATTTGTAAATCCTGGTAGGTTCAGACACAAGAATATCAAGGCTATTAACTGACAGCAGATCTAGTAAATTGTCGACATCAGTATTTTTTAATAAAAAATCTATATTAAAGTCGCCCATAATTATTATATTAGAGTTAGTTAAATCAGCCAAAAACATATTGAATTCCGAAATGAAATTGGAAATGCAGAAGGCACATACTGGTTTTGAGCCTAACATAAAGGAAATGGCTGTACCATCAAAAGTGTTATAGACGGGCTTGATATGTTTACAATTCAAATTGGTTTTTACAGGCTGGGTTGTTAGCCCAACGCAAACTCCTAAAGGAGCTAACCCTCGCACGTTTAGACCCCCCAACCCCGGCTCAATGGACCATTAATTCGAAATCAAAAATTATTACAGAAACGAATGCTAGAAAAAATAATACAAAGTGGTAAAGACAAATATCGACCGTTGGCTAACGTATACGGACACGAATCCGAAATTGGGTCATCAAAACTAAAAGAATTGATGCTTCTTGGCTGGCACAATTAGAGAAATAAATTTTACTAAATCGAAATTCTCGGCCTCAGTCAAGTGGGTTTGGAAAAACAGTGATGAAGTAAATACAAGCTCTAGCATTCTCTGGATGAGATGACAAACATGATCAAGGCGTGGACATATTAACAAACAGCTAAAGTAAAGAAGGCACAAATAGAATGGAAACTAGTTAATATGTAGTAGAATAATCGTAGCAAGATTACAGATGGTGCAATTGAAAACACCAAACATGAATTTTACGCATAACCAATCACAATAGCAAATATACAGAATTTATATCATGATAATTGCATCACCATTAAGCAGTCTAACGAATGGAATTCGCCACTATACCTAATCTTGCTATAAACAATAAGTTACTGATGCTTGTAAATAACTGTCGTAGGAGAATATTTAAGTGGTTTTGGCCCCCCACAAAATAACAAATGTTGAGCTAAGAAAGCACGCAAGTGGAGATAGATTTTTGTGACACGCTGAGGAAAACACTAAACGACGTAATAAAAAGATCTCTGAGTCTGGAGTATAACAGAAGGGAAACCGGAAGTTAGGCGACTAGCATAGTAGGCGCCCTATGTTCCTAAATTGGAGATTAGGACTTATAAGAAGATCTTTAGCATTTCTTTTCGTAGCATTTTTTATCTATTTATGATTTTCGGGTTAATTTAGTCTGTGATTTGTCGGTTACGATTGTCCTTCCAGATATGGAAGTTTCGAAGTTGATCCGGCATGGGTAATTGAATATTTCGCAGTTTCAAGATGGAGGCCGTTCATAATGGTTAATGGTTTACTGGTGGAAAACGGAATATATATTTTGCTAATACCAGATATGGATCGGAATCGATGTAACCTCGATCTTTAGTGTTGTAGGCATACGTTGGCTCGTTAATAATTGGTTCAAAAACCTTTTTGAATGTTAGTTCTAGATCTCGACTTTCGTTACCATGGCTTACGAATAAACATGATTCCTTCAACTATCTAATTCATATTGACCAAACGCAATTTTCTGGTCGTTTATTGGGAGTATGGAAGTAGGAGAACCGCTAACTGTTTATGTTGATAAACAAAGATGTGTGCGGTATTATAAATCTGCCATACAAAACTTATGTCACGATTATCGGCAATTTGCGGTTTTTCTACTTTCATAGCCTCCAAACACGATCAAAACTTACTTGCAAAACTTACTTGCAAATTTGCTGATAGATACGAATTTGTGTTACTAAATTAAAATACGTCTTTTCTATATTAGATGATACACGGAAGTAAGAAACCCTTTTTATTAAAACAAAATCAATATAAAAAAGCTGCCTACTTATAAAACAATATAATTCTCATTTCAATATTGGTATGGTATTCAGCTTTTTAGGTGCGCAAGAAAAACTAGAGTGAAGATCATTCAAACATTTCAAAACAAAGTACTACGCAGCATTGTGAATGCTCCATGGTACATTAGAAATGACATTGAGCCCTAAACATGGAATACGTCAGCGATGAAATACAAAAATTTGCAAGGAGTCATGTACTGCGACTGCAGCAGCATGACAACGAGGAGCTGCGGAACCTACTGGATCGCCCAATGGACCATAGCGTCTAAAAAAAACAAAGCCTTTAGAATTAGTGGTTCCTTGAGCCGCTTAAATCAAAGGACTGCCAGAGCTTGGATGAACCGGTAGGTCTCATCTCACAAGAATAGACTATTAAAATAATAAAACAATTACTAGATAATCTATATGATTAGTTGTAATATTATACAAAAATAAAGATTTCTTAAATAAAAAAAAAGTAAAAAAAAAAAATTCAATATTTTTGAATCCCATTCTTCAAATTATTTTTGAAACTGCTTTTTTGACGTGTCTAGTACGATTTTGGATACTCGGATAATAAAGTTATTTTTATAACGCCAATCAAGGTAATCCAGTAAATAATACCAATACCATTAAATGTACTGAAGCCATTGAATTTCTTTTAGTAAGAGTAATTATTTTTACTTACCTACATTTTTCTGAAAGTTTTTGTGTTGTTGAATGGCTCATGCTGCCAAGGTAAACCTAAACCACTAGCTAAATCTCTCAGCAATAAACTGCTTATGCTTCGCTGATAAATCGTAGCAGCTTACTCGAATTGCTTATCCTAGCAATGAAAACCATACACAAAAAATGTAAGTGCATTTTCAAAAAATTAATATTTTCCTTTTGGAACTGTCTTTCATTTTCAAATTTTTTTTTTTTTTTTTTTTAAGAAAACACAAATGAATAAAAATTGCAATGCGACCTAAATACTTTTCTTATGATTGCGAGCAATTGGAATTTTCGTTTTGGTGATTTAATATAAATAATTAGAATTATAAAAAAAATACTGCAATAAAGATTTATAGGATTGCCTTACATATGGAAACAAAAATAATGAATTATTAGTGATATTATTAGCGGAAGGTAGAATTAAGCGGGATGACATAGATATTTTTCCCAGTGTACTACTTAAAATTAACTCAGTTGACCCCATTCACATAAATCGTTATGTGGTCGGTTTCTATAATACGTGTGTGTGTGTGTATGTGAACTATGCCGAGAGAGCAAAACTATTATTTTAAATATGTATGAACTATTTATTGGTTTAACAAGCGCACAGCAACTTATGTTACGAATTGGGGTGTTATTTTTTTTTTTTTATTTTTAATTTAATTATTTAATTGATTTAATTAACATTCAAAGTATAAAATATATTAATTATTATACATAGTTTGTTTCTGTTTGATTTAATTAATCGTTTTGATGATAAAAAAAATTATTTAGTTTTAGACATAAATGTGTGAAATAACTATGTAACGCACCTTGTTATTCGAGGTGTTAATTTATGTAATTATATAACGAGAAAATGGTTTAAATGGTATAGTCCAAGTTATTTGCCAATTTAAGCAATGTGAATATAGTATTTTCTAAACTACCCACTTAAATAACTATTTACAGGGGTGCAATTTTTCGCACATAGTAATAGCCGTGTGATTTGCTCAGCTGTTTGTTTACAGCGGTCAGAAATGCATTATAATGTATTTAAGATTTGATTGTATTATACAAAGAAGTGTCCAGTTTTGTTCTCATCTACCGTCCAGGCAGCGAACTATAATTTTCAGAGAAAGTATAGAAATTAAAATATTCCTTCGACTTAAACGCTATTCATAATCAGGGGCCATACTCAAACTAATCCGACACAGAATTAAAATCAATTACTTATTTCGTTGAATGATGCTATTATCAGGTTAAAGACTACGATGAGTCCTTAAGCCTCTGATTCTGCAACAAAAGTTTATGTCGTATAATACTCTGATGCATATCCTTTGACCTAAAAGCTATTCTTATTCACAATTAAAATTAAATTGCATATTTCGTTTTATTTTATTTTTTTGGTTTGACAGTGATAGTTTCTTTAATGATAGTATCACGACAGATTTATTTTGGACCGGTATTAAAACATGGCGGTTTTTCTTTCGTTGAAAGAATAATTTTTGGATTGGTATATAGAAAATAGAATCTTCTTAAACATTTTTGGGCTGACACTTGCCTATAGTCAAAGTATGTATATTTTAGTATTGCCATCGATTTTTTTGGGTTAGAATTTGGGCCAACTTCATATACATCACGTTGGTACGGATGTAAAAAATTATTTTACTAAATAGTGCTATCTAGAAGGAAAGCGATATTACGAAGGAAATGCTGAATTTGGTTTAGACATATAAAACAAGAGGAATCTCGATATACGTGGGCGGTGAAAGAATTCAAATCAGGGGGCCTATTATGGTATTTTCGATAGCATTTATTTCGAGAATATTGAACGTTTCGATAACATCGAAAATAACTATAATGAAATTTTCGATAGTGTTTTACTTCGATAATATCGAGTGTTTCGATAATTTCGAAAATATATATTATGAAATTTTCGAAATCAAAAATAAATTTATTGAAAATGTGATAGATGCAGTTTTGTTTGTTTTAGTGATGAGCTGTATTGAAAACATTTCCAAAAAATCAGTTAACTAAAATATAAATATAAAATTCATTTATATTATGGAATCTTTGATTTATAACAATTAACATGAACTAATAATAATAAACTTGTTTTTTGTTTATCAAAGATTAAATTTTTGAATATTTTAATTAAAAAAATTTTTCCAGAAAGTTTAAAAAATAAACATCGCTCGATCGATTTCGGCTTGTTAGGCCATCATCAGAAGTATCTACTGATTTGTGATATCGACCGCTTCGTGACAAAACTGAATTGTTCAGGAAATTCAAAAACCTCGTAATCATTATAAGTATGTTTCCTCTGTTCTTGATGATCTCGATTCGATTTAATTTTTTTTTCCTAGTTTAACAAACTTATTTTAATTATTTGTAAGCGTGCGTCTAATTTTACATCAGCCTTTCTTATCAAAATCTCATTTTCACAAGATTGTCAGATAGGAGGTATTGTCACGACGTATGACGAAAATCCATATTTCTTAACCAAAATAATCTTAACGAACAGACGAAATCCGTTTCTCACCAATTACGGACCCCACTCTGTTCTATTCTCACGCTTCTAATAATATGACTATTACGTCGAGTAATTAAATGCACTTCAATGTACCTTGAATTTTGCTAATCAGCCGACGACTATTCGCTTAACTGCTATTAATCACCCCCCCCCCCCCACACCAACCCAGTTTTTATTATTAATTTTTCCCGTATAAACAACAGAAGGTTGGGACGCCTATTTTTTGTCTCCTTATTTTATTTCTTTTTCCTACTATATATACATATATAAAAAAAATATTTTTACAAAAGAGTAAGCTGAAATCGATCGTGTGATTTTTTAAACTTTTTGGAAAAAAATTTTTTAATTAAAATATTCAAAATTTTCAGTGTTTAAAATGTGTTTATTTATTACGTAATAAAGTGTTGTGCAATTGTTTTCCATGTTAATTATATGCATTTTCCAATCCGCATTCGATTCGTTCCCGCGGATTCTATAATCGACGTGGTTCGTCTTTGTTCGCCACATAAAGAGCTAAATACTAAAATATGTGAGTGAGATGGATTGAATATAGGCAGTTATGAGGGTTATCTGAAAAGTTTCCGACCTCAACATCTGAGTGTGTTTGCCCCATTTCCAATTTTGGATACGCACTTGTTTATTAAAAATCGTGTGAACTCATCGATATCGACTCATCTGAGATTTTTTTTTTTTGTGAAAATGTAAAAAAATCGAGTATCGAGCAATTGCGCCTACTCAAATCAAAGACGTGTTGGTCGCTATGTACGGGAACTCTGCACCATCGTTTACCACCGTGAAATTTTGTACAGCTGAATTTAAACGTGGCCAGTACCTGCCTGGGTGACGATAAACATTCGGAACGTCCAGAAACTGAACCACTAGATGGTTGTTATCGCTCAAGTTCACCAAATGGTGCTAGACAACCGTCGAATTAAAGTGAGAGAGATAGAATAGGCTATGACCAAAGAACACGTTAATCACATATTGAATCAAGATTTAGGCATGAGAAAGCTATGTCCGCGGGTTGGTTGCCAGGTTTGCTCAACTTGGTCAGGAAACGTGTTCGAATGAATACTTCCATGGGAAAGTGATGGTGATTGTTTTCTGGGACAGTCTGGGGTTATCTTAATCGACTTGATAAGTTAAAGGCAAAAATAGCGGAAAAACCGCCACATTTGCAGAAAAAAAATCTTGTTTCACTAAGAGAGTTGAAATATAAAAGTCGAGTGATTTAAGTTTTAAAAATTTATCTAGGCTAGGTTACACCCACCAGTTACAGAAGCCATACAAAACAACTTTTTTAGTGTCAAATTTGTCTCGCTCTATACTGTTTTCGTAATCTGACAGGTTATTCATTAAGTATTGTCCCAAATGTTTGTGCTTTTTATGTTCAGACAAGAACAGGGAAAACGAAGTACAGTCTCTTCCTGCAGCTTGTACAGATATCATTTGATTCTAAACAGCCAAGGTTCTTGGATCAAAACTATTTCCTCCCCTGACTTAGCAAGTCTGAGAAGTAGCGCCACCGATGCAGCCTTGGTATGACGTAAGTTTATCTGCACAAACCTGATCATTGTTAACAGTCACTTACCTTATTACGACAGCCGTGCTACGTCGATTAATTGGACCCGACGGAGTCGACGGTATCCTCCGTTTCACTCCTCCCGCAGTCCCTAAACTTAAAGAGGTCCACATCTCCCACTTCAGAGTCTGATGTGTCCCCCTTCCCCCTGCCAACGAGTCTGTCACGAAGCTCGCTAGTAAGCTCCTCATTAGGGTTCGCCACTGGCTGTATCTCCTCTGAAGATATACCACTCGTCGCGCTTTCTCTTCTAGTATGGACCTCTTCCTTCCCCTTTTCGGGCTGCGCAGTACTCGTTTTTACTCCGACTTTGTCCTTCCAGGTCCTGAACACCTTGAGTGTAATGGAACCAAAGCCAAAGTTTATAACCCCTTTTGTTTTGCCAGGGGAGCCAGGGATTCCTTGTTGATCACCATGATAGATGGTCTAAAACTACCCTTAGGCTCCTCCTACTTGACTATCTTCCAGTTCTCTGTCGGAAGATCCGGACTACAAACCTGAATAATCCTCAGGGATTCATCCAAGTTTGCCGGCTCCGTGGGAATCCAGACCATTGCCCTAGGTCTGCTTGGTATTTCCTCCTTGGGAACTTCTCTGAGCTTGGCTCCTGGCCATACCTCGCCTACCTCCTCGATAGCCTTCCTATATAAGAAGGCCGATCGCTGGTCTGAGCACACGGTCAGCTTCAGCCTTCGCTGATACCATCCCGCATTTCTACAAATTGGCGGTGGTCTCGGATATTGTCCAAGGACTCTAAGGAAAACTAGGTTAAGTGCCTTAAACACCAACCTTCATTTTCCCCCGGTGATGCTCTCATCTTCATGGCTCTCGTCCATGACCGCATGCACCACCTCCCCCTCCTTCACAACGTCGCTGAAGAGCTTAAGCCCCTTTTGCGACTGTTGTCCTTCCTGAAGCCTGGCTCGTTTCTTATCGGCATCCAAAACTTCATGCTTCTCCTCGCTAGACCTCTGTCTTTTAGACCCAAGATCCTCCTTTTTTTCTTTAGTTACATCGGCAATGCGATTATTTGCTCACTTAACCGATTGTCTCTGTTCCTACGTCCATTGCTCCTCCGGGACTGTAGCCAGTCTGTCGAACGCCTAGCCCTGTATCTCCGAACCGAAGGAGCAACAGCCCTCTCCTTTTTTCCGCTACCGCTATAGTTCCTGGATTGCAAAGCCTCGGAACCAGTCTTAGCCACACCGACGGCTGAAGTCATAGACCCCCCCCCCCCCACCTCCGTCTCCCCCAGCATTTTGGAAGTGCTGGCCACTGGCTTTGTTATTTTTAATTTTGGATTCCATTTGATTCCCACGAGTAACGTACACGGGTAAGGCTACAAACAACTGGAGGTCGCCAGGTACCCAAAGGGCTCCGTTCAGGACTGGGCAATTATTTTTAGATGCGTCCCCAGCCTGGCTGATCATCGGCACGGTTCGCATAACACCTTGATCCGACACATTCGCCTCCATTTAGCGTGACCCGCCCCACTCCCATTCCTGTTACCAAGATTGAGAACCTGGAGGCTGTGGCGATTTGTGAGGTCAATGGTAAATAAGCCTTGCCAAAAATGGGGCTACGAGAAAATCGATGACGCTGGCGAAACCGTTCGATTTGCAGTCAAATAAGAATACAATTACTACCTCATCGATGTATCATTTCTTAAATTTTGTGGTCCACTCCGTAAAAGATTAATTTTATCGAGGATGAGCTTAATGCTTAAGATGTTTCATCCATCAATGGGAATGGTTGAGTTTTTATAAATCGGACTAAAAATAGTTAAATATTCCTTTTGGAAGTCCGTGGTTTGGAACAATCTTCAGTTCTTGCTGGGAACATAAAACCAACCCCCAAAACCATTTTCCTTTTCAGAGAGTGAAAAGGTAGAATGCGCCCATCCAAAACGAATTTTAAACATGAAACCGCAGATAGTTCAGAGTTGTGAATGTCTACAAACTGAGGGTTATTTTTCTTAATAGTAGTCGAGTTTACACGGAATCCAGATAGTTTAAGGTATTGGGGTCTTTCTTTATGTTTAGAAAACATTTTGTCGTCAAACATTGGAATTTTCTACCCAAATGGGTACACCACACTTTTTTGTCAATTTGAGACCTACACTTTTTGAAGCCAATATCTCACGTATAAAGATGATTTTCTTGAACAGACGTAACACCTAAACCGATATGAATGAAATCAGACTTCGCTTGGTAAATTTATTAAAATGCTGTGGTTGGTGGTGATGGCTCTCTGCAAAATCGTATGGTTACTTTACGAGTACCAAATGTAAACCTTCTGGATCTCCTGTACCTCTCCTGTACCTAGGCTGAGACGGTGAAAATATTAACATTTCCTTTTTCAAGGAAAGGTGGCAGGAGACAAGAGTTACCTCCTAATTCTCACGTTCATGGGTTTGCTTAACATCATTAAATAGACAAACGAGCAATACTCCGAGCATACTACCTGAAACCATTTTCTCAACGTTACATTTAATTTTTATAAAACTAGTAATTTTTTGTTCAACTCAAACCGAGCATGTTAAATCAACCCTACGTAATTAACACATACAGCTGAGTGGCCTTAAAATGCCACTGCTGTCCCTACTAAACCAAATAATTGCAGACAATTTTAATAAAAACAATAACAAGAACAACTAAATCACACTTTTTGCACTGTTGTTTCTTTTTTTTTTAATTTACAGGGGACTTGGTAAACAGGGCTATCAATGTCAAGGTATGTCAATAATCTCTTATCTTAGCCTAATCTGTCTAATCATTATAAGGAGAATGGGGAGTTATTTGTTGTAACAAATTTTATGTTTTGTTTAAAAAAAAAACTGTTAATTTTCATATTTTTGGGAAATTCTCGATGTTGCGATAATGATATTTCGGGATGTCTAAATTAAATATTTGGGTGGGTATTCGAGTTTGGCGTGTCGTAGTTTAGAGCACACTACATTATTGCAATATCGATAAATGAAGTGGAAGATTTTCTATTTACGGAAATTGCATGCAATTTGGTTTATGTGGAATAAATGAATTTTAGATAAATCGAGTCGTAATAATTGATTCGTTTCTCTTCGCTATTTTAGTATGTACGTGTGTTGTACATAAACGATGTCATCGGTCTGTCGTCACAAAATGCCCGGGCATGAAAGAGGAACAATCGCAAACCCGTGATTTAACACAATCGCAACGTTTTAATGTGAACATACCACATCGTTTCACGGTACACAGCTATAAACGTTTTACATTTTGTGATCATTGTGGTTCGCTGCTGTACGGTTTGATACGGCAAGGGTTGCAGTGTGAGGTGTGCAGTATAAATGTGCATAAGCGTTGTCAGAAAAATGTAGCGAACAATTGTGGCATAAATACTAAACAGATGGCGGAATTATTAAGTGAAATGGGTATATCGCCGGATAAGCAGGCTCCACCTCGACGATCGAGAGTAAATATTTAAAAAGCAGAAATTTAAAAATGAAATAACATTATGTTTATTTTTAGTACAACCAATCGAGTGAAGGTGGCGGTGATCGTTCGGACATTAGTTCCGGCCTCGATAGTGATACAGAACGTTCGAAATGCGATGATATGTCACAAGATTCGAATTCGCAAAATGAACGATCTGGCCTGGATCATACTTTGAGTCAACTGTCAAGTGGTCGGCTTGGTCTCAGCGATTTTAATTTTATCAAAGTGTTGGGTAAAGGTTCATTCGGAAAAGTAATGCTGGCTGAAAAACGGGGCACTGATGAAGTGTATGCGGTCAAAGTATTGAAAAAAGATGCTATAATACAGGACGACGATGTTGATTGTACAATGACTGAAAAAAGAATTTTAGCTTTAGCTGCTGGGCATCCATTTTTAACAGCATTGCATTCCTGCTTTCAAACACCAGTAAGATTCAATATTTAATCAATTCAAATGTATCGCGTGTTCCAAATTATATTTTGTATTATTTCTGTAGGAACGTTTATTTTTTGTTATGGAATATGTTAATGGTGGTGATCTCATGTTTCAAATTCAACGGGCCCGAAGGTTTGATGAACCCCGAGCCGCATTCTATGCAGCTGAAGTTACATGTGCACTACAATTCCTTCATCGAAACGGGGTCATATATCGTGATTTAAAATTGGATAATATTTTATTAGACTCGGAGGGTCATTGCAAATTGGCCGACTTTGGTATGTGCAAGGAGGGAATACGAGACGGCGTCCTAACCACAACTTTTTGTGGTACACCCGATTATATAGCACCAGAGATTTTACGTGAACAAGAATATGGACCATCTGTAGACTGGTGGGCACTAGGAGTACTAATGTATGAAATGATGGCTGGCCAACCACCATTCGAAGCGGACAATGAAGATGATTTATTTGAAAGTATTATGAATGATGACGTTTTATATCCAGTTTGGTTATCTAGGGATGCTGTGTCAATACTCAAAGGTGGGTTTCAATTCACCGTTCTCGAATTTCGCACATGATTGATTTTCTAAAATATTGTTTACAGGTTTTATGACAAAGAATCCATTACGTCGATTAGGTTGTACCGGTAATGAAAATCAAATTCGAACTCATGCATTCTTCAGAGAATTCGATTGGGAAGCGCTTGAAGCTCGAAGAGTACGACCACCATTTAGGCCTAGAGTTGTACGAATTATTTAATACAAAAAAATTAAATTCTAGTTTCTAAAATATTTTTTTTTAATTTACAGAGAAGCCCTCGTGATGCACTAAATTTTGATACAGAATTTACTAAAGAAGAACCAGTACTAACCCCAATTGCCCAGGATATTGTACGTGCAATACATCAAGAAGAATTTGCTGGATTTTCTTTTGTTAATCCAGATTATGGTCCTGAGCGACGTTTAACCGCTGGAAATGTTTAAATTAAGGTTTGATTTTAATTTATTTATTTTTAAAATTTTTGCGATATGGCTTTTAGGATTACAGGTTATATAATTCTATCGGATTTAGCGCGTGTACAAGGTTGTGGATCCTGCACCTCTTTAATAAGTTTTTTTTGCTAATTTGGTGTCCTCGACCAATTGACCCCAGAGAAATGAAAGTTTACTTCCACCAAGTATTTTAATTTTAATTATTTTTTGCTAATTATAAATTTATTCCATTAGGTACTAAAAATCTATTAATTCTATTCCAATCAATTTCTTTGGGGTCATGAATTCGTAGATTTATTAAGATCCTAACAACTGAATACGATTCTAGTCATTAAATCGGTGGCCCATTGAACACATGTAACAGTATAGCAATAAGTTTTAAGGGAACAACAAAATTATTTTTACAAAAATGTCATTTTACTATCTAGACCAGAATTTTTTCGAAAAATTCCATCTACGCATCCAATGTTACCGAAATTCCAGAATATAATGTAAATCATCGATTTTTTAAAACTTTTCATCTTACCCAAAAATCGTTTAAATTTCTTCATTTTAATTTCGACTATGTACTTTAGGCAATGTTCTGGAATTTTTAAACAATTTAGGCATTTTAGTTGTACCACCACCAATATATCCAAAAAGTCATTCGCAAAAAAATAATATTTTGTATACACAACACAAACATACACCGTAAAATTAATTAATTTTAAATTAATTAATAATTTAAAAAGAAAAAAATTTATAGATATATTTACAACAAAAAAATTTATTGCATGTCACGTTTTTTTTATATCAAATTTATTTAATTTTATTTCTTATGTTTTACAAATATATTTTATTTATTTTATTTAATTAATTATTGTTGTCGTTGTTTTTTTTTTTTGTATATTTTATATTAATTATTTTAATTTTGTTATCTTATTTGTTATTTAATTGTTGTTGTTGATTTTGTGAATTATTGGTATTTTATTGCCATGTTGTTACGCAAACTCTAGTTTAGGTAGGTACAGTTTAAATACCAATACTAGTTCAAATGTTGGCTACAGAAATAATTAATCCGATTCGGGATCTCCGAGCACTCATTTGTGAATTAAAATCTTTTTAATTAGTAGTGACTTCATTTGAAACTCATTTTACGCTATTAATCACCAGGCAGCTATTTCAACATTCGAGAATTTGCTTTTAAGTTGAAATTAGCCCAAATTTTCTGAAACTCCAAAGTGTGAAGATTACTAATTTTTATTTTTTCGTTTTGGGGTGAAGTTAAGTTTTTTCGTCAATAAGTTTTGACACGATTGGAAAAAATTTAATTTAGATGACTATGATTCTAAACTGAATTTTTTGAGGCACAGCTTTGACTATTGTTACTACTGCCGTCTATTAATAGATAACAAAAAATTTAGAAAAATCAGCAAGTTGAAAGAATCTGTGTGGCACGCAGCTCACGTCGATTTTTTGTCTAAATTTTCGACTAAACTAAATTTAGAACTAGTTCATATCAGTCACTGATAGATGGCACTGATTCTGATAAAAATAGTATGCCTATTTGATTCTGATTTCTAAACTAAACTAAATTAAACGTCAGGCACACAGAGTATTAGAGATTCAAAATTAATGTGACCAACCAAATTTCAATATTTTATGGTTGTTCTTTTGAAGTGTTGTTGTCAATTAGGCAATGTACGAAAAGAACGCGACTTTTGATACATCCATCAGCCTAGTTTGCATGCCGCGTTTTCAAGGTCCCTAATGCTGACGAAACTTAACTTGTTTATTTTAATGCTTACATATTGAAGTACGATGCTCACAACAACTTTTCGTCGAGATAAACCTATTGTAAATTAGTCGTTGTGATACTGTTTGTATAATATAGTAGTACTTGTAGATCGATACTTTGGCCATATAAAAAATGCTGTAATACTTTCGAATCTTAGTATTTTTTAAAATATTAAGAACTAAAAATTTAATCCTAATCTCTAAGAGGTGAGAAATCTACTAGATTCCAGGACCAAAACTAAATAAATATAAGTAAGAGAAAGTTTTTCTATCTGCGGTTTAATCATAAAGGCGTTGTCTTTTTCATTCCTGGAGAGAGGGCTTAGGAATTAGGATATTGTTAAGATGGTACGGTAACTTTTTTTTTTTGAGAGGCATCACGATTGTTTAAACACCACACCAAAGTGCAATGCAATTACAAAGTGCAATTGCAGTTGCATATCGCCAACCATTTTATGGTTATGGTGTTTACCGTAAGGTGGATATTTTTTCGATTTTTGTTTCGAAGGGTTGTCATCTTGTTGTAAAAAAACATTTGGCATTTGTTGCAAAATATCGAATTTAATTTATTCTATTTCATAAAATAAAAAAAATAAGAAAATAAATATTATTAAAATGACAAATTAAAGCCAAAAGTTGTTGGTTTCAGTTTCAAAAGTTAAGCTAATTGATGAAAGCAACGCAGCTATTATATGGGCAAAAACAACTGAATTCTAATTCCAAAAATAACCGCTAGATTGCGATTGTGTTGTGTAATTCTCACATCTTATCGCAAGAAACAAAAACAATTTTAAAATACTCCTGGAAAAACCGCTTTATTGAATTGTGTCACTCTTCTTGTGCAGCGACGATATGTAGACTAACAAATCCGCTTCGGTTAAGGTTTTTTTACTATTCGCCTTTCCATTTCGATTGATCGGTAATTACAATTCGGTTCGGTTTTCGGCTAATAAAAATTAAAGTTAAAACACACAAATAGCGATTGCATCAAGCCGCTAAATGACACACTCCACAGAAACTACTACTACTTCAGGTTAAATGTGTCTTTTCATTTTTTTAAAAAGTTTAGTAGTGGACAAAATTATTTTTAGAATATAATAAAGCAGTTTATAGACAGCGTACTCTAAATTTTTTTTTGCTAGTTACAGGCTCGAATAGTTTTCATGAGTTAATTTTTAAACCTGATCAACATCAAACCGGTAATCTATCTCTCTTAATCGTGGATACTACTCCCGAATTATTTTTGATTTTTAATTATATTGAATTTAAACTAAACTTAAAGCCTGGAGAGTTAATTTTTGTTCTACCGAATACTTCTCTCTGAGTGTTTGATGATTTTAAGTTTTTTTTGCAAAGGTGGTTACAGTTAGCTAAACAGCTTAGGCGCAACCCATTTTTACTTGGTGGCACTTTACTATGTTACCGCTATCAAAATAATATTTTTTAATTGAAAAATACAAAACGAACCGATTCCCATAGTTATGAGTTTTTTTTTCAGTCATTTAACGGGAATCGCTTTTCTGGGTTTTTTACCAATTGCATTTTTTCGACTAATAAAAACAATAATGGTAAATTTACCAGCGAATCGTAATTTAGATGCAGTTGGATGTATTCTCCGTCTACCGTTGTAATCATCAATTGGAAAAGATATTCAGAGTAAAATAGAACGAAAATTCTCTTGACAATTTGCACCCTTTGATGCATGACGTGATTTTTTCGATAATTAAAAATATTTTTGAAGTACGCGTGGTTGTTGTACATCGATAACAGATTTCTGGATTTTTGACCACCTTCTGACTTTAGAAAGAGGCTCAATTGTGTCATAATTTGACGCCATTGTGCCAAAAGTATTGGCCCATTTCACAATCAGTATTTCGTTATTTTCATCAAACCGAAATAACCTCTTGAAGCTCATTATTTTGTTGTCCTCAATTGGACATTTTTTTCTCTCTAATAGTTCCATTTGCTCGTATTTTCTTCTCTATAAAATGCTTCATTAGTTCTAAGGTGGCAAAATAATTGTCGAAGTAAGCCATATGTTCTTCGGGAAATTCTAACTTTTCTAACAAAAATAGAACCACTTTTGCTCCAAGAGTTTCAGTTGTACTGTACTTATTATTATTTTTTCCACAATATGTGTCAAACGCAAAGCAATATCCAGAAGAGCTGCAAAACATCCAGTCTTTGTAGCTAAACCTTACAGGCTTTCCTCTAATAAACTGTTTGGCTGGATGGTGTCCAAAATATTTAATCATGGCCTTCGTCTATTGAAATTTTTGAGACTAAATTTCCCACTGCATAAATTCACTATTTAAAATATTCATCAAAGGACGAATTTTAAACATTTGATCATCAGTTTGTTATCAATCGAATTAACCATTGAACATCCCATTGTACTCATCCGAGTACAGTCAAATATTTTGTTAATTATTAATTCAGGATTAGTTTTTATTTTTACAAATTGAATTAGAAAACGAGGTTTATTATATATAAAAATGGTTCAATAGGTGCAAAACAAAATGCATAATTACATTTTACCGTTAGAGATAATATAATAAGTTACAACTTACCTTTATTTATTTGCAAAACAATTACAACAATAAAACACGTTTATTCGTCGAGAAATTTAAAAGAGAAATAGGTTATGTCACTTTACACTATTACAAATTTGTTGTTGAGAAAAAAGTGTTATTTTACATTGCGAGAAAGAAGTACTAGCGTAAAAAAGATGTGTACCCGCGTGAGTACGGCGGACGTTAATGGGTTCATGACAGAATTATTCTACACACAAACGTATTACAACGTTTTGAGCAGAACTAAGGTTAATTTCTGTTAGCGGCCTCTTAGTTGTAAGCTAAGCCGGATGTTCCACACAAAACAAACAATTTAAAACCCCATTTATGCGGTTTGTCTGGTAGCACCTGTATTTAGTTGAACATATTTGTTCGTCTACCGCAAGGCACTCTAAAAAAAGGTATTTTTTTTTTAAATTTTCAATCAAACTTTTAAGTAGTGGACGTATTTTGTGAAGGCGGTCATAGGAAGCATCGGTTCTTGCGGCCATTGATTCATTGTTGTTGTTGTTGTTGTTGTTGAAATGAGGATGTTGATAGCATTGTTTCCTGAATCATAACGTTTCCAAGTTTCGGATGCCAATAGCGTCTGATGTTTGGAATTTGGACAATGGAAGTAAACATCGAGATTCCCATATAAGTTTTTATATCTTTTGCCGTAAACAACGTGTTTACGTTTAGGTTTTTTCGCAGGCGTATAAATCCGGTTCAGTAACAATTCGGGATATTATTTCTTTGTCAATGAAAAGGTGTATCAAAATACAAAAACTGTTCCGGTAAATGCGTACACCCACAAAATTGAACTTTATCGTCATTCACTTCAAATTTTTTGGTTTCCCAAATAGTTCTGGAATATTTTTCCTTAATTTGCTTTAATTCGGCAAGAGCACTAGCAGAATCTGTTAAAATGCTCATTTGCAAAAACAACTTCCATATTTTCAATATCAAATATCAGCTCATTGCCGTTTGTTTCAGCACATGGAGCTGTTTCATCATCATAACACTTCAGGTTGATTCATCAGTTTCTATAACTCTCTGAATCCCTACTTCATCATAGTCGTCATTCTCACCTCCACCACCAAATTTATCCTCGCTATCTGACCAATTGCGGATTATCTCCTCCAACTCCTCCATTGTCACGTAACGTTGCCGAGAACTTATTATAACTCTAAATAAAAATAGTTTGAAATGCATAATATTTCATATATGATAGTATATCATATATGATGTGTTACAGAAAATTTAACCTTCATGCATTGATATGTATTTTAAAATTTGTAAATAAACAATAAAATCAATTTCAAATGAAAAATTTGTTTGAATAATTGTTATACGAATAATTTACATATTTTAGATACTTACATTGCACATTTATACACTAATTCTACGAGATATTAGGCAAAATACAACACTGCTTATCACTTTTACTCTCCACCAAAAACCTTTGCACGAAAGATCTTTCCCGCCAATATTTTGACAGCTAATGGATGGTTCTACATTGGATATCAAAGAAACGATTTTTTTTTCGTTTCTTGCACCGTTTACCTATGATACCGGTTTTAATTGCGACTTAAATAAATTTTCGGTGAAATCACACTAATACAAACATAAATGAAATAAAAAAATATTTCAAGGCCATCTTTGACTCATTTTAGTTTAAATTTTATTTTCGAGCAGAAAAAAACAAAATAAAACACACATACATTTACATTATCTACTACGACTAGTTGGCCTTGAAAACATAATCAAAAAACCAAAAATCTCGTGTGGAATGGGGCATACGCATGAATCAAAAATGGAAATTGTCAAGCAGGGTGGTGCGAAACCAATATGTCATGTCAAATGTTACAATTAATATTTGGACATTATACTTGCAATACTCCTTTGATTTTTAATATATCTCCTCCTTAATCAAACCAATCGCGCATAATCAAATTTTTTTAACTATTAGGTTTAAATTGAAACTGGTTTTAGCTGAATAAATTTGTGTGTTGCTTATTTGGATGCGCATTCTGTTCTTTTCATCTTGAATAGTTTGCCATAAAACTCTCGCAACTCGAAGCCACATATATTCCATTGAATGATTCAAAAAGAACAACGAGATCAGCTTCTTTTGGTGATTGCTGATTTGTTAATTTTGGTTGATACTAATACTTTAAAATTTGCTACTAGTAATCTACACGTAAATAATCTAGTAGTCCTCCGCATTATGGAGCCAAACAGATTGACATGAGGCTGACTAAACTCTTTTTCGTAGTAATAAAATTTACCGCGAGAGCACAGGCCACACAATGCCTTCATTTTATACTATGCAAAAAATTAGTTTTACATGTTTGATTCAGATGGCGTAGTTTGAAAGATATTCATCGGTGAATTTTCGATCGAATTTCAAGATTATCCCGGGTGTACTATCAATTGAATTAAAGGATTGGACAAATAAGATAATGATGAATTATAGGCCGCAGAAGGTAGATGGAGTTTTGTGGTTTTTTACCTGTGTGTATGTTCGGAAAGCAATGACCAAATAGTGACATCTGTGATAGAAAAAAACAACTTCTCGGCTAAGAGATAATTTTTACTCATTTGGATCCACTGCTAAATTGTTTTAGTCCGTTTTAAATTCAATACTTTAGTCTTTTGATAAACTTCTGAAAACTCCTGTGGAGTTTAAAAAATCCGTGGAAACTAGAACAATGATTTGTATGAAAGTACTCACGCTTTCCTAAATTGCTTGGTCAGTATACTTAAAAATATATCGAAATATAGTTTAGTTTTCGATGTATTTTATTTGAAAATTCGCCTAATCTGCAAACGGCTATTTAATCTTAGTCATCAGGGATATTAATGAGATTAATTTAACTCTCTCGTCTACACGGCTATTTGATCAGATTTGTTAAGAATATGCATTATATATAATACACGTAACTCGAATGGTTTTCCGAGTCGAAAGGTGACTGACTTTGACAATTTGTCTTAGAATTACTGTCTAGCGATGATCTACATTGATTTTATTTTAAAAATTAATGCTATAACTAGAAATGTTTAAATTGAATCTCTACTACAATGTGTAACATCATGGCTGTAAAATAGGTAAATTATTTTATCGAGTATTAAGTATTATTTTTTTTTAGTTTTACGTACATATTTAATTTATTTATTTCTTATAAAGAAATGTATTTTATGTAATTGTTTATTTTATTTCCTCCAACAAAAATACATAAATAAATTTTAAAAAAAATCTCTAGAAAATTGCGATTATATAGACGCTTTAAGTGTTCTAAAAATAAAATAAAAATAACAAACATAGTTTAATATATATAAAAAAATATAAATTATATATAAATATAAATAAATAAAATGTATTATTATTATTTTTTAGAATAAATTAAAATACAAATTTATTAATTACAAAAAGCCATTTTATTTTGTTCACTTGTAACACACAATCACGTGTTTAATTTTTTTGCGATCCGAAAATAACTCGCGGATCCACACATTATTTATATTAAAATATATTGTTTTATTTAAAAGATGGAAATTTATATATTTTATAATAAATAACTAATTATCTAAAAACTCTCAAATGATACGCACAAAGAAAACGATTGAAATATAAATAAATAAATAAATTAGAATTATTATTATTAATTATTATATATTTAACTCTTAATGTGTTTTTTTATGTATATCGTGAAGATTACTACAAAACGTGTACGAAATATTAAAACTTAGTAGTCTTCCAAGTATAAACATTAAACACAATTATAGCATATCATTATAAACAAAAAAAATCTCAATATTGCCAAAAAATATATATTTATGCACATTAATTAAAAAATTTCCATCTTTTAAATTATTTATTTAAGTTTTAATTAAAACCTAGTCAAATTTTAGTTTATTTTTAAACAAACAAAGAAATACAAAAAGCTAAATAATTATTAAATAAATGGATTTTATAAAAATTCTCATTTTAAATAAAAATTAATATTAAAATTAAATATAGCTAAAAAATATTATGTAAACAGAATTCCCACCGGCTGTTTTCTTATTATATGAAATAATAAACAATAATTATTTAATAACACGGAGATACACAATCGCATATATATATATTCCTTAATAACAATTAATTTTAATATTAATTTTTATTTAATACATCAAATATTAATTAAAAGCCAAAGCTAAATATATAAAATATATTTTAGATAAATAAAACAAATTTTAAAATTAAAATTATATTTTTAAATTAATTTTATATTTGTTTAATTAAATTAACAAAACTACATTACAAAATACCGTCCACACTCAACATACAGACAACCATACACAATAATTTAAAAAAGAAAACGGATATTTTATTATTTTAAACCGTGTACCTCTCGGTCATCGGGGCATCACTACTACCAATTTTAATTTTTGCGCGCGGAACAATAAAAAAAATAAAATTAAACAAATTTTTATATAAATAAATTGTATGCTAGTCAAAAATAAAAATATAATTTTAATTTTAGAAAATAATATTTTTGTTTAAAAAAAGTTATTATTAAATTAAATAAATAATTAAAAATAAAATTCATTCCAAAGAAATATAAAATATAATATTATATATATTTTTTTTAAACAAAAATATTTTATTAATATTATATAATTTGAAAGAATTTTTTTTTTTATTCAATACTCAATTTTATTATTTTTATCGTGAAATATATAATAAATAAATAAGAGGATAAATAATTTTTAATATAATAAGCAAATTCTAAATATAATGTACAAAATTCATGTAATACACCAAAAATACAATATTTATAATTTTAAATATTTATCCTTTTTATTTATTTTTGAATGGTGTTTCTTTCAAATTATATATAAAATAAATAATTCTTATTAACAATAAAAACAAATAAAAAAAATTATATGTGTAGTATTTTTAAAAATAAAATTACAAAATAACAAAAAAAAAAAAAAATAAACACTTAAAAAGGTCTACAAAATATATTAAAAAAAATTCAATTTAAAAACTAAATTTTAGTAAATTAAAAATAGAAAACTATTTATAAAAATAATTTAAGTATATAAAATAAATTAGAAAACAAAAAAAAAATTATTCACAGTTTTCTTTAAACAAAAATATATTATTTTTATTTATTTTATAATTTTTGAAACATTTTATTTTTAATTAAAAATTAAAAATAAAAAATTATATTAAAATATATACTTGATACAAAACAAAAACAAAAATTAGATTTTTAAGTGTAATCCAGAAACAAAGATGATAAATAAGAAAGAAAAATTAATTATAAAATAAAAAAAAAATATTTTAAAAAATAAAAAAATTTTGATGTTTGTATTAAAAAAAAGTAAAAGGTAAACAGTATCTAAAAAAATTGTATGGAAACCATAAAAATAAAAAGCATAAGTAATTTAATAAATAAAAATACCGAAATATATACATAAAAAGAAAAAATATATATAAAAAATTTAGCAAAACAAAAAAGAAAATTAAAATTTTTTCTATTTAATTTCCACAACACAACCATAAAACAAAACCAATTTAATTTATTTTTATTAATTTCGCGCTAAATTAGTTGATTAATTTTTTTAACCTTCTCCGGAACACAAAAAAATTAATTAATTAATTAAAATAACTATATAAAACTACTATACATACATATAAATATAAAATGTTAAATAGAAAAAAATTTATTTTGAATTCATTGAAAATAAATTTAAAAAAAAGGAAAATAAATTAATTAATATATAAATAAATAAAACAAGAAAAACAAAATAAATAAAAAAGTAAAACTCACAAAAAAATTATTATTTTAAAAATAAAAATTAAAAAAAAATATATGATATCTTTTATTTATTAATTTTAGATTCAGTGATTTGTGGCAATATAACATTATATTTTATTTAGTAGCTGGCCTTTGACCTACTACCGTATATGATGGGACCACGTCACACCTTCGATTCAAAAGTGGCACAAGTCAAAAATCGCGATTTTTCACATAATTAAAATAAGCTAAATTGTTGATCTACAATAGCGACACATTTAATTTTATTCTATTGCCCGTATTAAAGCGCTAGTGTCACTTTTGATTTTGAATAAAATAACGGATGCAAAAAGAGAAAAAAAATGACACCATTCAGTTGTGTCTTACCCGTTGACCTAAGTGGATATAGAAAATTGTTTTATTTGAACTTGTGTCAATTTTTATATTACAAAAAAATATTTAATTGAAGGCATAATTTGTGTTGTGACAATATTTCGAATTGTGTCAGTTTATGTGTTATTTCGATGCCGTAACCTGAGTTATGACGTTTTTATTAATAGGGAAAGGTAATTTTAATCGTTTTATTTTTCAGGATTTATTGAATATTTCGACATTTGTGTCAGTTTCTGTGTTAAAATAAATATTGCTTTTAATTGAAATCTGATATTGTGCCGTTATTGGTGATGAGGGTATGTTATGTTAACTGTTTATTTGTACCAAATTTATAATTAATTTTTAGAGTTGTATTTCTTATTTGTATTTCGTAGTTTAAGGTTGTGTCCTTTGTACTTAATTTGTATTTTTTGTAGATTCCCCAAACATGGCTTTGAGTCGGGATGGGTTAATGGTAAAACTTAGCTAAAAAAGTAAAGGGAACAACTCCATGAAGATGGACAATCATTGAATTCATTACTTAACGAAGATGATGCTTGCATTTTTAAAGACGGTATGATAGTTTTACTGTTATGGATGTATAATTATTACAAAAAATTATTTCTTTTAATGTAGAAAAATCTTCACAGATGTCAATACATAATAAAGGTCGTGCAGCATGCAATATTCGCAGTATTAATCAACAAAATTTACCAGCAATGGAAGCAACTTCTTCTGAATTTATTTTAACAGTCAATTCTGAAAATCCCACTAAGCTTTGCTTTCGTCGATCTTCAGTTAAATACTGTATTTCTCCAGTGGACAGCAATGATAGTGAATATTATGATTCAGACAAAGATCCGGAATTTTCTTACAAGGCGGCAAAATTACAGGATGCACTTTACCATAGCACTATAACTAACAATGAATCTATATTATCTTCATCAAACGAATCAAAAACATCAACGGATAAGAAATCGTCATCCACGGAATCAGATAACGAAGTCAACCAAAATATTGAATGTGATGTAGAACGTGGTCTTGAAGGAATATCAAAAAGGTGAGGAAAAGGGAAAGGGATGCCTAGTGAGTGAACCATTAAAAAATCGAAGCTACACCGAAACTCTGGGAGAGGTTACTTATCTACTTCGAAAAGCAAGAAAATGTATGAAGCAAAAAAACTACGCCCCGCATGCGGAGAAAAATATAAACTTGGTTGTAACAAGAAAGATAATGAACTCAAACGACAGGGAATTTTTGATAAATATTGAACGCTGGGCGATATGACTCCCATAAAACCGAAGTACCAATATTCATCTACACAAAACCACCGTAACTTAAACAATGCTTTCTATTTTGGTAAATGGATAATGTGCGTATCAAGGTGTGACCGACGTTGGATGTATCTGACCGCCCAATAAGAAGAATTATAGCAAAAAAAATTATTTGGATTTCATTGAACCGGACTTACGAGGCAAACATACGAATCACCCAACCATCGCGCCAGAATTAAAATATGGTGTCCGCAAACATATTGAGTCGATCCCGTAGATAATCACATTATCTTCGGGCCGACCCGTAAATTCATTGACGGAGGACGAACTGTGTCAGATTTGTTTAAAGATGACCAAATTGCCTGCATAAAAGATGATAAGTCGTTTGTAAAGTGCGTAATGTATCATAGGGCATTTACGCCCGAGTATAATATAGAGCTTTATATACCTAAAAAGGACCAATGTGAATTATGCACGTCGTTTAAAAATGCAGAAAACGACGACAAACAAAAATTAAAACACAAATACGACGAACACCCGCGAGAAAAAAAATTGTCACGGCAAGAAAAAAATGCAAACAAGGTTCAGGCGAATAAAAATTATATAGTTGCCGTGTATGATTTACAGGCGATTATGCCAAGCCCTAGAGGGGATGTTTCAATTTTTTTATTACAAATCAAAATTAAACAGTTTTAATTTTACAATATCGGAATTGAAAAATTTGCATACGGAATCCTATTTCTGACACGAAGGGGAAGAAAATCGAGGAGTTGATGAAATAGCGAGTTGCGTCTTAAATGTTATTATTAATTTAATTAATTTATTTATTCTGTTGGTAATAACGAAGATAGTGAAAAAATGGACCTTGTGGTTTACTCCAAAAATTGCGGTGGACAGCAGAAAAATAAGTATATGGTAGATGCACATGCTTATGCAGTCAGAAAATACCTGCAAATAAACTCAATTACTCACAAGTACCTAGTCACAGGGCATACGCAAAACGAGGGCGACAGCGTACATCCCACAATAGAGAAGCAGATTAAAAGAACCTTAAAGTCTAGACCGATCTATGTTCCGTCTCAGTACCTTATAAAGTAAATTCTACTCTATAAAGAGTTTATCAGAACTATTAAAGATAACGTTTGCAAAAATAAAAATAAAGACAATTGCAAGAAGCAGAACTATCCAGAAAGGACATCGGATTAGACCTACCTGCATTAATACCAGCTTATAAAACTTCAGAAAAAATCAAAACTAACAAAAAAAGTGATTTGTTATCTTTGCCAAAGAATAACCATAGTCCTCAATTTTACGCAAATTTGTAGTTGTGCTTAATTTAATTTGACAAAATGTTAATTAATTTTTATTTTCTTGTTTAAAACTTTCTTTTTATGATTAAATTTGTATTAATTGAACTGTTTTTATACTGAATTAAATAATAAAGTCCTGTGAAGCTACAACAGTTTATTTTTCTTTGTTATTATTAATTCAACAATAAAAATAATTGAATTTAAAAATGACATAACTCTAAATTTGTGCAAAATTACGTCAATTCAAAACTGACATATCTAACATTTAGGGAGGTAATGGGGTAGGACTGAAAAAAAGTGGCATACTCTCAATTAAAATAAGTTATAACACACCATTTAACATACAAATTAAATTTATTTGTGGATAGGTATTATCACAATGATTATTGGAAAAAACCACGGATTTAAAATTCCCTTTTAATACGCCGAACTTGTAAACGATTTTAAGTTGAATGGGCGAGCAATGCTTCTGATCGATAGATTTTTTTTTTTCTTGATTTTCATCTATTAATGTTACACATCGTCTTTCAGCTCAATTATTTATTACGAAAAGGATGTTATACCGATTATCCAAAAATTCACAAAACTATGTATGTATAAAAAAACAGAATCGAGATAACTCCTCCGACAAAAGCATTCAAATCAGTAACGTACTAATTGCAACATTGCAAGAAAAGCAAAGTTCTTTGGAGATTTAAAAAATTGATGTTTGTCTGATATCCGAAGTATACTTACAAAATAGTCTCATATGAAATATATTGGATATCGCGTATTTTACATAATACACCAAGGCAACACTGCCCGACAAAGAAGTAGTGCTATATCAGTAAACAGCAATCTACACCGTACAGTAATAAATTATATTGTATATTGCATTATTTATAACCTTGGAGGCCAGAAGGTATATTCACAGGGCTCGCTTCTTGAGTGCAGTTACAACAAATGCTCAACTGCCTTCTCATGATAGCCAGCGGTAATTTCAACTTAAAAACGTAAAGCTAAATGTGTGAGTGCTAGCTCCTTTTGGAGTTTACATTGGGCTAACAATCCAACCTGTGAAAAAACAAATTGTTTTCAAACCTCAACATAAGCTTAGGATACAAGTTTTAAAATTCGGAATATGAATTGTACTCAGCCTGGCTCGCACGGAAAACGTCCATCAGCTATATGAAGAGGCATCGCAATATAAGCTCACTCGCTTTGCACTTCAAGATTCACAACTAAGCGAGAGTATATCACCGTTGATTACGTACAATCGCGCTATCGTCAGTTCATTGCATTGACATAGCTGTCAATAATCGGATCTGTTTACGCATAGGTTTCACGGGCCTCATTTTAACATTTCATTTGCAAACGTTTACGCTTCCACTGAAGATACTCCGAACAAATAAAAAATCTATTTTGAGAGCATTCTGAACAAAATACTTCAGCATGATGTCAAAATCATTCTGAATGGTTTTAATGCTCAAATTGAGAGTGCTAGCAAACGTGTTACTATCGTGCCCATATTCTTTACATCGTATGTCATATAACACGCCCACAAACGAATTAACTTTACAGCTTCACGGAAATGCATTCATAAGGTACATCATCATATATTAAAGACCTCTTCAGTATCAAAGATATCAAAACAAAACGAGGAGCTAACATCGACTCTGACCTGCACTTTCTTCAACAACATATAACCATCGCTTCCCATGAACGCAACTTGGAACAATGAAGCATTTAAGAAAAAAAATCTATTTCAAAAAGAATGACTCGTTTGCTTAACATTGAAAATTCGATTTTTACTGATAGACATCGCAACATAAAAGATTAAGCTACTGATTTTGTAGTAGCACTATTCGCCACGAATTTGGAAAGTTAGTAATGGACATCAACAATGGTCTGTAAGTGTCGTGGAATTATTCCGCCTCTCTTTTAAATCGACCTGCACCACACTATCAGCTGATCAGTCCGACATCAACACTGAAATGGCACCACCATCGTACGACGAAGTACAAAACGTGATGTCAAAAATAAAGAGCAACATAACTTCTGGTGAAAATGAAACTTCTGCCTAAATGCAAAAAACGGCATGGATCGTGATCAAAAGTTCTATCGGATGTTCGAGCTTGTCTTAAATACTGCAGAATAGCTTTGTTCAACATTTGTCTCTAGAGGATTTTGTTATCGATTTGACCAGTTCTGTTACAAGATTTGAGCAACACACAAGACATTGAGCTAAACTTTATATAAACTATAATTATTGAATATCGGTTTATATGCCAATTTCTGTTCAATATTATTAATGCTATGGCGTAACAAGGATCCAAGGAAGGAGTTTACCAGTATTGCACGATTTCAAGCATGAAATAAAATTAAGACAATATCTCTAATTAGTTTGAATACTGCAAACAGAAGTATAAAGAAGATGGTAATTACACCAACCGTTATTTATTGCAGCAGTATTTCTTAGGTTACTAATAACCAATTGCTGTATTCCATTTATCGTTCTCACAAGTACTTCTGACTACCAGCAGATAACTCAAGCTTTTTACAAAAGTAGATTGCTCTTCATGGCAGGTTTTCAAACCCTTTCAGATTATTTTTTACTCAGAAGTGCTTATATGTGATATGCCACATTAAATGGAACACAGCAATTTAACGACAAGTTCATGCGGTAAATAGAACATTTCCTTTATGAAGCATGTCTATAAAATTTAATTAATTCAATCATTGTTAAATTAACCTACTATATTGTAATGGCCGTGATATAATATACATATTTTTCACCGTCACGAATCACATTAAAACTAACCATTTGGAAAGCTATATGTGTCCCACCATAATGAACCGTAAACATATTTTTTAATAACCGGGTAGAATTAATTCACCATATCTAATACTCAAACCATATTTTTAATTCACCTAGCCAAAAAAATCCTCATTCATTTGACAGCTGTCAAGCAAATTAAACACAAAGCGGCATAACTCGTCGCATTTTTAATCGAAATAAATAGTGTCAACCATTAAATTAACTTAAACTTGATTAAATTAATTGTTAAGTATGTAAATTATAAGTTATTATTAAAGCAACTGAATAATTTCAATAAAGTTTAGTGTTTAACATATGTATTTTAAATTTTCGTGTTGTTAGGTTGGTAGTGCTTAGAAATCGTTAGACTCGTTTAATAATTCGATACATATTATATTTAAATAATATGAACAAGCCGTTGTATTTGCCCAAATACGAAATATTGACATATTTCGGAATTTATTTATTTTATTTGATTTATGCCATTTATCATATTTTTATCTTGCGTGATGGTGAGTATCTCTGGTTTTTTTGTGTATGTCGTTATGTTCGTTAATAGATGGCATTTATAGATATAAAAAAGAATACTGTATACCATGGATTTGCAAGCGGATGGAAAATATTGAATCGGCGACGTGATAATATGGATTATGAATGGGAGCGATGGAAAGTATTTATAATTAATGGAATGCCATGGTTTGTGATTCATATGATTTTATCGGAATTGGCTCGAATTTATAATAGAAAGGTAAGATACTAAGTTTTTATTTGTATTGGGCACGGGGTTTAACCGATTTTCTTTTTGCAGGCTTTACCATTAGTTCACGCCATTATTGGAAATGTATTCATCTATTTTCATTTTAACGGGTTCGTGCTGCTTTGTATTATGCTTAAAAATTTGTTATATTTTTGGGTAACAACAAAATTTCGTTCGACTCGATGTATTTGGGCCATCACTATAGTTTGGTTGTTTTCCCTCAATATGTCGAAGACGCGCTTTGCACGTTATCTCATGGAAGGCATCTTCAATTCCAAGCTTGAACTATCCGACGACCGATCGTATGAAGTTATTATCATGTTCGCATGGAATTTACTGAAATGTATTAGTTTCAGCTTTGATAAAATGAAATTTGATGAGACACAACCGGAGGGCGAGAATTTTTATACGATAGTCGATTTTCTTGGATATTCGTATTATTTGCCAAACCTGTTCTTGGGACCTCTTATGATTTATGAGAGACATAAAACTAAACTTGTAAATTGGAATGGAATGGCTGATTTAAAGACACGTGTTACTCGCCTTATCGGAGATCTACTAATGTGCGGGTTTTGGGTGATTGTTACGGACTTCTGCTTACATTACATTTACATCAATAATCTTGTATGGAATCCTGATATGGTCGAGAAACTTAATCCGTGGGCACTTTACGGAATGGGTTACATTATGGGACAATTTTTTCATCATAAGTACGTCGTGGCATATGGACTAGGTATTGCACTCGCCAAATGGGATAACATCGACACGCCAAAAAAACCGAAATGTATAGGACGCATACATTTATATTCGGACATGTGGAAATATTTCGACCAGGGTTTGTACGAATTCCTGTTCCAATATATTTACAAAAATCTTATCAAATCTCGTGCTTCATTTATTCAACGGCTTTTAGCCAGTTTCATGACCTTTGCATTCATTTATCTGTGGCACGGTCTCTACCTGTACATCTTATTATGGACCGTTTCGAATTATATATGTTTAGTTATCGAGATTACTGGTAAAACGATTTCACGTACCGAGCTGTACAAGAAATATTTTTTTAAAAATTTTAACGAGTTACGTGTAATTGCCGTGCTTGGTTCCCAACTTTTCATTCCATCGGTGATTTCAAATTTTTACTTTTTTGCTGATATACCGGTTGGGAACATTTTTATCCGCAAAACATTTATCGAGAATAGTTTGATCAACTACGTATTCCTAACTATATGCTGTACATCGATCTATCATACATCCGAATACGTAAAACGGTATGAAAAGTATTACGAGAATTTAATAAAAAAAATTTCAAAATGAGATGTAAATTTGTGTTTTATTTGGTATTCAATCACGTATATTTCCACTTCCCTCCACATGACGATTTTCCAATATAATATCCTCAATATTTACCTTAATATCATTGGAAATACCAGTATTTCGCACGTCTAAACAATAGAGTTGGAGCTTTTGTCTGTTGCGTAGTGCATCTAAGATACGTTCGCCTAGTACCTGAAAAGATAATTTATCATATAAGTGTGACATAAAGACTCGCGGTTAGCTCGACTTACATTTCCTAAACGGTTTGTGGATAGGTCTAGAGATTGCAGTGTTTGATTGTAACGCAGCATATGCAAAAGCAACGCGTCAATCGTTTCATCGATTGAACAACATGCTAAATTAAGTTCTTTGATTGGAAGGTGGGCAACCGCGCTAAATATAGCCGCTGTTCCATCCGAGGTTAACGGATTCAGGCGAAGATTTAAATTTCGTATAGGTCGTGTCTTGATTACTTCTGCGAGCTCGAGTGCACCTTCTTGAGCTGTGGAAAACCATTAAAATATTAAAATGTCGACTTCCGGAATAAAAATCGACCAACTTACAAATAAAATTATTGATCAAATTAATTTCTTGTAAATGCATGAAAGCATCTTTTCCGAGGCCATCCAAAAACGATATTAAACCTACATCACCTGCACGGCAATGTGGTAAATGAATGGATTCTAAATATGGGCATCCTTTTTCTAATGCTCGACCAATCAATTTTAGCATGAACGGTTCCAGTTTCGTACTACATAAACGAAATTCTCGCAGTTCAAAACATTTTTCCAATCCACCGATGAAACTCTTGACATCATTTTGGGATAGATTCGTGCATCCCAAATAAAAATTCGTACCCATATTCTTTATGTCGAACGTTAAATCAAGTTTACGCAATTCACACAAATTCGAGAGGATTAAATTCATTGGCATATGATCGTTATGATGATTAGCCCCGTTACCGGCACCGAAACCACCACTAGCTTCCAAGGTGGTTGGCTGAAGTTGCTTTATACATAGCTCATCGATATACGGCCCGCACAACTCCAAGAATGTGATAATCATTTCGGGATCGTATTCGTTCGGCTTCATTTCTTCAATCGTCTCCGACAAATACTTCTCGAGAAATATTTTAATCCACGGTTTTTTATTCGACGCTGAATTCTCCGTTATATTATTGGTGCAAATTTTCCATTTGTCATAGTATGACCGCATCCAAAATATATCCTCTTTGATGTGGCTGCATATTTCGGATAGCGGGAAATTCACATTTAGAATATCAAGCAAATAGTTTCGATCTTCGGCGAATTCAAGTTCTTTGAATATCGGCTTAGCTACAATTTAAAGTAAAGTTAACGATTTTTACAGATTAAGACGTCACACTACTCACCCAACCAATTTTCCGTAATCGTTTGAATACACAAACATTTCAATGAATCGGGACTATTGCAATCCCATTCTAGATTAAAACTGTTTAGATCTTTATTTGTTGAGTTTTTACAGTTTTTTACATTTATGTAGGCCTTAAAAGTGTTCAACGGAATTGTGTTCGGGAAACGCATTTTTCCACTTTCAGCGTTGCTTACAGACTGTTGAAATGCTGCTATATTTATCACTCGGTAATAAAGCAATGCTGTTTGATCAATATGTGTGAATTTTCCATGGCTTTAGGAATTTATGTTTATTTAGTGGGGGAATATTCTAGAGAGGAATTTTTATTTTTAATTGAACATTACTTTCAATCAATAATAAATTATTGACCAATTATTGCATGTTATCCCAAACTCAAACCAAAAACCTTACAATTTCCCAAAAAGTATATAAATATTTATTGAATGTATGTTCAATGGAGGCAGCGGAAATGTAATTTCTAATAGCAATGGGTAGATCGTGAACAAAATAAAAAAAAACTTTTAGTTTGATAGTGGTGTGACATTACAATAATATTAATAAGTAATATTAAAAGGTTCCGCACGTGTACCGCCGCACGGAAATTTTAGACGGTAGAGAAATTTTATATGGAAAGCAGTAATAACTCTACCGGTTTTATTCTGTTGTTTCAAAAAAACCTTACAAATTCGTTCGATTGCTATAAAGCTGACGAATGAATTATTTTTTTTCTGGCTTGCTATTTGTGTTTTTTTTGCGAAACAATGGAACAAAACCGGTACAATTATTGCTGTTTTCCATATAAAATTTCACTACCGTTTAAATTTTCCGTCCGGCGTTCATGATTCCACCCCAGGCTTTATAACCCGTTGATGCTTTGTGAAGTCGGAGTATCGATAATGAATCCGAGGTATCCGGTATACACTGTCCTATCTTAAAGGCAGACGTATAATCGTATCAACTGCCCCTAATTTGGAAAACAGATTATCCTCTCTCGATAAGCACATCTATAATGTTGAGCTCCATCGGGTGCTCAAAATGGGTTTTGATATATTAACTAGTTTTTACTGCTCATGGATGGGTCGTCTAATTAAGTAATTGAGAGAGTGTGGTGGATTTGAAAGTTTATATGCCACGCAAGATAGATCGTTTTCTGACTCTGGAACTTAGAATACCGGTAGCAAAAGGTTGTCTAGAGTTTTTTGGCAAATATGATCAGTTTGTCGTCCTATATTGCCTAAAGGATTCTGAGTATCAGGGTGAATATCGAGATAACATGTCAAGTATTTTGGCGGTCAGATACCCGTTCCTTTGAGCTGTCACAGGATAGATTATGTAATTTCCTCATCTCGGTTCATTTAAGCTGATTGCAGCTAGATTTTGTTGTCACCAACCTCTGGGCCGGCTGCGATTATCTAACCGTAGCTATATTTCGTAAGTATAAGGAATGAATAAGGAAAGACGATATTCGTCAGTATGTGAACAACAGGGCAACAACAAAAAATTAACAGTATTTGCTTTTCCGTTTATAAAATGTTTCAATTTTCTCTTCTATCAACTTCTAAAACGCAAAGCACATCAAAATAATTATTTATGACTAATTTTGGATTAATCTTTTATGAGAGCAGGCCAATGTTTTCTTTTTTAATACGAGATACGATCTGGATAAAGTTTCATCGCGATATCTTACTCGTATAAGGAGGTTGAAATATGTTTATTTTATTTTATAATAGCTTAATTCTATTTTGCTGACCATTACTTCACCATGATGATGATTTTGGAAAAATGTTGGGAGTATAAACCATACATTAATTAAATAGACCCGCGAGAAACAGAGAAACGCTGTGTGAATTAACCGTTCTCAACGTATCTTGGACTATACGTAGAATCGGGTGTTTGACATAAACTAATTTCTTATCAACACCCAGGAGCCTCTCCTACCATAATTTTGATAGCGTAGAAAACTTTGGACATCTCTTGGTCAGTAATAATATCGTTAAATGCAGGCAGAAATAAAAGCCCAATCAAGGCCAATGCAGTATAAAAATCTTTCACAGTCGTACAAGGTCACACTTTATAAATCACTAGTAAGACCAGCACGGCTTTCGAAAGCGAGAACTGGACCCTGACCTCTATTGACAGTAGAATGCTATCTATTTTGAAAATAAGGCCATTCGCTCCATATTGAGGACAATTAAAGCCGCAAAATGAATATCGAATTCGTATGAACCACGAAATAAAGTAACTTCTCGGAGACAGCTATATCATCGAATTCTTCAAATCCAATGTAGTTAGATGGCTGGACCACATTGCGAAACAACTTATGAAGTTATAAAGCATACCAACAACAACAAACCGGTGTGCTTAGTAGATGAAGACCTCAACAGCGCTGGCACGATGATATCGAACAAAACCTACGCAATAAATGATGTTGAAACTTTAGAGCGCGATTGACGACCGACCACGACGACCGACAGATGAGAGCCCTTCATGGGATGTGAAAGCTAGAAAGAGAGAGAGAGAGAGAGAGAGAGAGAGAGAGAGAGAGAGAGAGAGAGAGAGAGAATTTATATATGCACAACTAGATTACTGTTAAGTTCATATAGGTATTTATTGAAATTTTTATGCTTTCGTGATCGTCCTCGATTTCTAATGTGTTGGAAACCCCTACAAAATTTGATCGTACTAAGTTCTTATTGAGGTCATGTTGACGGAGGACACTATCACCCATTATTATTAATCGTATTGTTGTACCTAAATTTTGAATTTTGTTTATTATTTGAATCATAGATGGCACTGAATTCGTACTATGGTTATTTATATATTATTTTAGCTGTTCAACCCTAAAACGAGTATTTAAAAAATTAATAAAAAAACCACCGAACACGAAAGACGTGTATGTAGCTTTTCTTTTTGTGTTTCATAAAATATTAAAAGTTAATAAATATAAAAAACTGTTGTAATAAAATTTGAATTTAACCACTATATAATTCAAAGGTGGGATAAAGTAATATATATAAATATGTGTTGTACAAGTGTTCCAAGTGTTCCAACCAAGTTTGTATGGCGGTAGAATTGATACGGTTTTTGTTGATTTACCCGACTTTTATTTTGATTATCAGAAAGTGGAAAATTATCAACAACCACGTGTCGCTCGGACTGTAATTCCCACCGTTTTTGGCGATCCATCGTGTCAGCACCACCATCGAGAACTAATTATTTTTGTGAAATTTAGGTTGAAAACTAGGTTGCTAGATTGAAAAATTGTAATATTCTACTCCGTTTCTATCACCAAATAATTTGTTTTCGATACTTGAACGAAATTAGAGAATAACAATTTGTTCGCATTTATTGTGATAGCAATAGAAAACAAATAATTTATACACATTTGTCCATTTTAGTTTAGGAAAACGAGAAGTAAACTTCGATCAATTATCGAAAATGTGATGTTACGATAAGTCACCCCTGGGGGCCTATTATGAAATTTATCCGATATCGTAAAATCCGATCCGTTGCGGATATGCATATTATGAAATTTAAAAAAATCCGATCCGCCCCAGATATTGCTATTATGAAAATAAAAAATCCGAACGGGTCATATCCGATTGGTATTTAGGTGGCGGATATCGTAAGTTACGAAAGAAGAAAAGTTTGTTTTAATTTATTTTGTGTAAATTTTAATTAAAAAACAATAAAATAAAATATTTTTATAATGTAATTATAAATCATATCTACTATCCACTAAATTTTATTAAATATGTGGTGTACCTAGACATATTTAAACAAAATTTTATTGCTATAGAGCTGAGACAAACGCACAACAATTTCAGTTTCTAGTTTTCTTTTTAGAAGTTAATCAAAGCTTAGCGACAGATCGTTTTAATTCTACAATAAACAAATCACACGAAATTAGACATAAAACCCGAGTATTTACTTTGACAGCAACAACAAAATTACAGAAAACAAAAAGAAATGACTTCATTCCTTTATATTTGGTTATTAGAACTAATTCCATTGGTCCACTTTTGACAGTTTAAATACTTGTTTCATAATATGAATACCCACCGAGGATCGGATTTTACGATATCGGATAAATTTCACAATAGGCCCCATGGTGCTAAAACTAGTGTGAATGGCTCAAAAGAATACGTCATTTATAGGCTGTTTATAATTGGAGTGATACAGAAACACTTCATTACGCAATACTACGCCTAAAAGGAGCAGCTGAACCTTGGTTTCATGATGTCGAAACACCGATGAAAATTGTTGATGATTTTTCTAATAGTTTAATAAAATATTTTGGAGCATACATGGACGGAGCCGATATACATGCGAAACTGTCATTACGTTTTAAACAACCAAATGAAACTTAATAGTATTTTAATTTGTAATACCTGTCAGCCACCTGGACATACTTCGTCGAATTGTACACACCAGCGATCAATCGATGTAAGATTAATAGATACAAAGCTAAATAAATTCACTGCAACGGTCGTAATACAATTCTCCGGAAACTATTTCACGACAACCGCATAAATTGATACAGGAGGTCCAATCAATTTGTTGGAACATCAGTTGGTTCCGAAAGATGTTTCCTTATCGCCTTATCAGAACGATGTAGATTATGCCAGAGTAAATGGCATAAATAATTATAAATTAAATATTTTTTGGCCTTATGTTAATGTAAACTGCAAAATTAATGATTCCATTATACTTGTAGATTTTACGTCGTATTGGATGAAACAATGAATCACAATTGTATAATTGGCCGAGATGTTCAGCCGACAAAAAACGGGAATAGGGAATTGGGAAAAATATTTTCATAGCATTTTTGTCTAAATTATATTTTTCTAGCCTACTGTTGGAATTAGTTTGGTGTAAATATTTTTGAAACAGAGATATTTTGGGAATTATTTTTCCCCATAAAAATTGTGTGAAACAAAAGTTTCCCAATCAACTTTGTTCCGAAAATATTTACACCAAACTAATTCCAACAGTAGGCTAGAAAAATATAATTTAGACAAAAAAGCTATGAAAATATTTTTCCCCTGGGATAACCAGAATAGTGCCAACACAGTATGTGGAAATAACATTACTTATATGACATAACATTATTTATGATGACTTTGAGATTAAGAATCAATTTTTAGATTTACAATAATTAATGAATATTTTTTCAAAAAAATAAAACCACTGCGGTGAAATGAAATGAAAATAGTATTGACTTCCGATAGACTATAGTTTATTCGGGTCCAAGTAAATTATCATTCTAGGGCTGAGATGTCGTTCTGAATATTGTGTCAGATTTAGAAAATCAGGGTATTACTAGAAAAAGTAAAAGTTTAAGTCCAACCGTTCTGATATGAAAAAGAAAAGGCTCTCATCAGTTGTATGTGTCAATTAAATAAAATTACACGTCATGACCGATTATGGACGATTATCTTGAAAAATTAAAAGGAAAAAATGTTTTCAGTTTGTTAGATTTGAAAAGGTCAACAATTATCAAACAAATCTGTTAGAGGAGTCTATGCGCCATTCAATATGAAGTTGTATGAATAGACTTATGGTGAAATTAATTAAAGCATTTTATGTGTATACGTTTTATTTATACAATCGAGACGATTTGAATTCGTTTTTGTATAATAAAATTTGTCTGTTTCAATTTTCATATCATTTACCAGAAAGATTACAACTTTGTGATGTTTCTACTGTGTTTCTATAACCAAATAATTTATTTTCGATTCTAGAACGAAAATAAGTGAAATAAATATATGATGTTCACATAATATTCTTGTAGGTTGTGATAGCAATAGAAAAGAAATAATGGATAAACGAAACAGAAGTCAAATTAATTCTAGCAGAAAGAGACGTAGCCTTCGATAAAATATCAGGGGCGGTATGTTGTACCATCACTCCGAATCGAAATTCGAAAAAAGTCGAATGGCGGTATGCTGTATCATTTTCGAAAAGCAAAAATGATACAACTTTCACTTTTCAGATTGGATTTTTTTCGAATTTCGACTTTCTTCGATTCGAAGTGATGAAATTCACCGCGAGGTGAATTGATTTCAGATTTATTAAAAATTAAACACTTGTAATTTGTTTTCCTTATAGTAACAATGTGATTTTTATTTTAGAATATCGATTTCAAAAATATATTTTTCATCTTCAGTTCTAATTACAAACTATTTTAAGATAATAGTTATACAAAAGTTATACAGTGGTGAAAATTGGCATTAAACCATAATAACACAAATAGATTTCAGATTCCCTACTATATCTTATAATGCATCGTTACTAATCAGAATATTACCTAAATGTCGGCTATCTATTTTCGTAGCTGTATAGTGCGCGATTAAAGTTCATTTTCTGTGGGGATGGGTGTGGTATTTATTTTTTTTTTTTGGGCTGTTTGGCGAGAAAAACTGGTAGGACAGGTATAATTTTTTTTGATAATAGCACAACAATTATTTGATTGAAAAGGATGAAAAATTTCTCTTGTTGAGGAACATTCGTAAAGTTGAGCCAGTTAAGTAAAGTCTAAAGGTGTACAAAAAAAAGTTACGAGGTGTAAAAAAAAATATCAATGAATTTGCGAGATCGTGAACGTGCAAGCTGAATATCGTGAAAGCTCAATCTGATAATTGTACAGTTGGGCGTGATTTGAATCTTTTGAGTGACGTTGGTTAGGCGGTAGTTGCGGAGTATTATTAATTGGAAATATCGTTGTGTTTACGAGTCACGATCAGTTAAATAGCGTAGGTGCATGTTATTTGGCCTCCTCGTACGAGTGGATTTTTTTCGTCATCGTTTACCGAATTTTGGCCGTTAAGCAGTTTTTGTGCTCATATGTTAAGTATAGTATTGGACACATTTATATCCACGACCAAGTGGTCTTGTGCGAGGAACCAGAGCGCCGCTGAATCTACCGTTTTCGTCATAGCATGTGGTGTCGTTGTATCGTGCGGTGCGGTGCAGTGCTTGAATCATCAACGGATATTTCTTTTGTGTTAAGGCTGAGTTTATTTTCTTTTCTACTTTTATAATTTTGCTTAAAATATTACCTTAAATTTCTTTTCTCAATTTATTCAATTTTCAATTTTGTTTTCATGTTCTTTAGATGAATCAAAATTTTTATTAATTATCTTTCGATTCTAATGTTATTACCAAATACATTTGATTCCAGTTTTACCGTTTTTTTATACTATTAACTAATGTTATGTATTTTGGTTTATTTTCTCTTAGAATTGTATTCTTTAGGAAATCATTTGCAGGGCCAAGGTCGTTGGAAGCGGTTTCTACAGGGTTTTCTAATAAGAGGTTTCATTTTGAATAGCCTGCTATTTGGGCAGTTGTCAATTTTGAAGCTGTCATATTTTGACATTTGACAAGTAAAAACTACGCCATTACTAAAAATGGTACTATACACGCTTCAACAACGCATGGAAATTGTTAAAATTCAATACAAAAATGGTGAAAATATTGCAGTCACAGTTCGCAAAACTAAAGCACTTTTGGGTCTTCGTGATGCACCTTCTCGGCCGGCAATAGTGAAACTGGTGGAAAAATTTGAGCTATTACGACAAGTTAGTGATGTGAAGAATCGAAACCGTGTGCGTCGCTCAAGAACAACTGAGAATATTGCTGCTGTAGCCCGTAGTGTTGACGAAAACCCAGGTTTGTCGATTCCTCGTCGATCTTTGGAATTAGACATTACACTAACGACATTACACCGTATTTTGCATAAAGAGTTAGGTCTTAAGGCTTTTAAAGTTTAGTTAACACAAGAACTCAAGCCGGTCGATCACCATAAACGTCGTATCTTCGCTGATTGGGTCCTTCAAATGCATCAAAATGATCCGGATTTTCATCGAAAAATCATCTTCAGTGCGATGAGACCCAATTTCACCTACGTTAATAAGAAGAATTGTCACATTTAAAGCTCTGAAAATCCAAGAATGATTGTTGAAAAGCCTCTCTATTCTCAACGTGTCACTGTTTGGTGCGGTTTTTGGGCTGACCGTGTGATTGGGCCTTACTTATTCGAAAATGAGGCTGGTGCAACTGTTACGGTGAATGGATTGCGCTACCGAGCTATCATTAATGATTTTTTATTTCTGAAATTAGAAGATATTGATGTGGACGACGTTTATTTTCAGTAAGATGGCGCTACATGCCACACAAGCAACGAAACAATCGTAATTTCGCAAGAAAAGTTTCCTGACCGTGTTTTAGACTTGTTTTCTTGAGGCCACGTGAAAGATAAGGTCTATGCCAATGCTCCACAATCGATTCTAGACCTTAAAGATGGAATTCGTGAAGTTATCGAGGACATACAACGAAAAATGTGCAAATTGGCCATGGAAAATTGAATAAAAAGGATATGGTGCTGCAAGCGTAGCCGTGGCGGCCATTTGGCTGATATCGTTTTCAAATGTTAATGGCATACCATCCCCTTTACAATGAAATAAAGATTTGTTGATTTCTCTTAAAAAGTACTCATTTTTTTAATATCAAAATGAAACCTCTTATTGGAAAACCTCTGTTGATACTACAAGGTAACCATTTATTCAAAAAATTTGTTTGTTTCCATATTTGATGTCATTGCCATACGGTATGATCTATTGCCAGAGTACAAAATGCTCCACCAATTTTACCTCAACCACTGAGCTAGCGGTAAATTATGGCATACTCTTGTACTCTGGTGTCACGCGTGTCTATAAATTTTTTTATTATTATTTCTTTTTGCTAACGCTAGCCGACATCAAAGGTTGGCGATACAAGGTATGGTCGAATGTTGAACCTAAATTTTGAATTTCGGTTATTATTTGAATCATAGATGGCACTGAAGTCATACTACGGATATTTATATATTATTTCAGCTGCTCAACTCTGAAATGAGTATTTAAAAATTAATAAAAAAAAATCCACCGAACACGAAAAGACGTGTAGTGGCTTTTCTTTTTATGTTTCATAAAATATTAAAAGATAATAAATATATAAAACCGTTTTAATAAAATTTGAATTTAACCACTACAGTATGAACAAATTTATATGTCGTCAGCAATGGGAACATTTGAGTTTTTATTAAGTTCATTGTACTGCAAAACAATAAAAATCCAATATGTAATCTTCGAGGAACTGTTAGTTAATGTAAGGGTGCTTTATAATGCATAGAGTAAAATCCTGAAATCCTTATAAGTTAGTTGGCATTTATAACTATTGCACATAACTAGTCCAAATATTTCCTCCGGAGTGGATCTTCATGATATTCGTCTGTAATCCGTGGCGCCATCACGTTTGGCCGATATAAAAATGGGTGTTCTCTTTAAGATTTTTAATTCCTCGGGAAGACAGTGATAGGCAAAGAAAGATTGAACAGCTTTCTTAATGGATTTATGAAAATACTCGAGATACATAGTCGAGAGTATACCATCCGGCTACATACACGGAAAAGCAATAACAATTTTGCCGGTTTTGTTAGCTTACCATTTGTAATTTTTTTGAATGAAATGAACCATGAAATTTTTGTTGCTATTCCTTAAAAATTTGCATAGCCATCTAAAACGTACATGCGGCCCTGTTCCAGTTGTGTGCTTATGGAAGAAATCGCTCGAAAACAAATTGTTCAACCGATTATAAGCCGTATTCACACTAAATGCGAATTGTAAACGCGAGTAACTTTATTCATGAAAATATAAATCGCATGTGCCTTAAATAAATATATTATATTTCACGAAGAAAAGACGAATAAAAACTACCTTTCCCAATAAAAATTCTCGCCAAATTATTTTTAAAACACAATGTTTTTCAAAATTCGTTTTTTATAAAGCAATTCGCAAGATAAACGGCAATTCGCATCGTGATATTCGCCCTAAATCCATAAAGCATTTTATTTTCGAAAAAATAAAATCAACTTCTATCCTGGATTCAAACCGAAAACCTTACAAATCCCAAAAACGAACATATAAATTGTGTATAGAATAAAATTAGACCATTTAAAATTTACAATAAAAATACATTTATTTAATTAAATTTATAATAATTTTTTTCGTTGTCATATATGTATATATGTATAAAAGAACAAAGCATTAAAAATATATGTTTTTTAATAATATTACAAATACAACTTATTAATAAATATATAAATAAATTTGTTACAATTTTTAAATTTAATTTGTTTTCTGGATCTGCGTCTAAATATCTAGTATCACAATTTAATTATTTTTATAAAATATTGATAGATTAAAAAAATATGTAATTTAGTTCCGTTTACAATTAATAATAATATACATTATATATATTTATATAAATATAACACGTGTTTATAAATTAATTGCGGCCGTTAATTGGACGTCGAACGTGGTTATATGTTTACAAGCTAAATTGACTAGAGTGTTACTCATTTTTTGTTAAATATATAAATAAATATATAAAATTTACAAAATTATAAATAAATTATATTTAAATTATTACTAGGTACCTATATAATAATAAAATCGCAAGCAAAATGGCCGCGAACTTTGTATATTTATATATTTTGAGGTTAAGTTTACGCATAAATATTTATATTTTAAGAACACGTGGTGGCTTTCTTTCATTATGATTGTCTTAATTAATTATTATTTATATTTTACCTACAGATATGACTAGATTGGAATGTACGTCGTAACGACATATGGACTAGATATTTAATAAGCTTATAAACTAAAATATTGGGCAACTTTGGATATTCGTTTGGGCTTATATGTATATACGTCATACAAGTTTGACTAGATTTTGGTTAATTTCGTATAGCTGAATGACTAGAGTATACATAAAAATTATTAAGCTAATAAAATAATACTAGGTTAGAGACTAGAATTGTTCCCATGACTTAATTAAACCTCTTACGGTTCTGATACACAAAATAAATAAATATAATTGCTTTAATAGGACCCCGGGCCTGCATTTTAGAGTACGAATATTTTTTGTGGTTCGATTACATATTGATATGCATATATGGGTGCGCTCGCTGTCACTAGAATACAAATCAATTTGGTTACTTACACAAAATTATAAACTAAATCTTATTCGATAGTAAATTATGTAAACGGAACTAATTTTTTTTTGTCGTAAACTAAATTTAAATCTAATATTTGTAAGCAGTCTCATTACCTCGTCGTACGTAAGCTAACAAAAATACTAAAAACATAAAACAAATTTTATACCATTTTGGTCCGGTTTAAAAGGCAGCAACTATATGCACGGTCTCTCGATAAACGGTTACACTGACAACGCTTGCGTATGTTTTATTACTGAGGCTCCGTTCCGTAGATAGGCGAGTGCGGCGGCCGCAATATTTTCGTCCTCCGTCAAATTATCGCTCATCAAACGGAATTTTTTATGCGGATGCTGCATAATTCGATGATCACTTAATTCACTAGCACTATCATCATCCTCGTCATCATAATGATCGGAATTACTTGAAACGGAGGGTCGTGTCGGTTCAATATGAAAAATCAACTGGGTTGAATAGTTTACGTTACTGGTATTGGTATCAATATTGCTCGAATTATTTGAATCGTTCGACTCGGCAGCGGACAATTCAGAAACTGATTTACGATGTGTTACTTGATGTTTGCGTAGATAGGCTTGACGTTTAAAAAATTTGCCACACTCGTTACACTTGAATTGTTCGTTCGTGGCCACATCCCTTGATTTATTTGCGGTAGTGTTATTCATCTGGTCCCGTGGTTTATGCCATCGACGATGTGATGCCAAATTTGCTGGACAATTAAAACGTTTTCCGCACTCAGGACATCGATACTCGAGCAACACGATACACGAACAACGATGCCGGGCTAATCCAAATGCGTCTTCGAATTCAATTCGACACAATTTACAGATGTACGCGCCAATTACGTTCGTGATTTGAGCTAGTTCAGCTTTTGCCTCGTCCGTCACCTCAACGATATTGTACTGTGGATCTATGTCACCACATTTTTCGATCATCGTATCATCGATCTCATCCAAACTGCGTATGATGGTGCCCGAAACCGGTGATGATTTATGCTCGTCGAATTTTAATTTACGAACAGCTTTGTGTTGTTTTTTGGTGGCTGAATCCTTTCGCGATTTTACACTTTGTTTCGATGTTTTAACGGGCGGTGTTGGTTTTATGGGTTTCTTTGGTGTAACCTCGATGAAACTTTTCGGCGCGTCACCCACATCGACCAGTTCGGTTTTAACATCAAAATTTTCATCGTTCCGATACCGTTTTTTGAGCGGTGAGGTCAATATGAATTGCGGCGTTATCGGCGGGGTTATAATCGTTTCGTCACTGCTCCCATTTGTAATTTTCACTGATAAATCCAATGGCCTCTCGAACGGTTTTGTTTTATTTTCGGACACAATTTTTTTAACAAAATTCTCTTCATATTTCACTTTGTACTCCGGTTTTAAATTATCAATTGTTGTCAAGAGGCCAATGAGCTGATTGGTTTGCGGCTGTTGAGAATGCTGTTGCTGATTTGATGTTTGGAATTGATAATTTTGTTTGAAAATTTTCGCGTACATTCTAATACCATTACGATTGTTTTGTAAATTTTAAAGCACAAAAAGTTCACACACACGCACACACACGATATTTACTTAAAACTAATAAAATTTACTTAAACTTTAAATTTAATTTATTTTTAAAATAAAACTTTATGTTCTTTCCAGTTCTAATGTTAGTTTTCGAATGACAAACATTGGTCGGGATCATTAGAATTTATATCAAAGTTTCCCCTTTTATTTAAATTTACGTTACACCCGAGTACTCGACCAATCTACGTTTGCGCATCAATCACCACCGGTTTTTGGTTTATTGCTTTGCATCTCTGTCTATCCCAGTGGTATATAATATAAGGGGATATCCAATTCTTGTTGAATTTGTATTGGCACGCGACCTCAACATTTACACAATAATAAATGCACGTGCTCTCCTTTTTTATTCCACAAAAAAGATTTTTTTCGTTATGTCCCGATTAATATTCCTTGTTTTGTGTTAAAGGAATATGCTTACATAGATATACATGTACGGTATATAAAAATTGCAGCCGGTCGATTTTGTTTTGTTCCATGCTCGTAAATACAAACAATGCGTTATGAGTTAAGGGTGGTTTTCTATTTAAAACGCATTGGTATATCCTTCAATGAATGCTATATCCGAATACGAGTAATAGTTTCGATCGAATTTAAAGGTACAGAAAATCAGTCCTCATAGGATTTTTTTATCCTTCCATATGCTGTGTATGTTGTGATTCACGCGTATTTTTATATGTAGGAAAATATCTGAGTCACTATGTGATGTATTTTGGGTTGATGACTCGATTTTATATAGTAATTTGTTGATGTAACAAGAAGTCCTATGTACACACACAAAAATGGTTTCTGTCAATGAACTTGAACACTGGGTTCGATGAACTAGATTAGTGTAAGGAAATTCTGTATTTAATGCCCCTTTAAATTACGTTTGCTTAACAACTAATCAATCATGCAGTCGAAAATCGTGCCAACGGGCTTTAATGTTTTAATATTTGGGCTTGACGTGCGAAGTGGTATATAAATTAGGCACGTAATTCGTTAAATTACGTTAGTGACCAGGTTAGAGTGCATACAAATGGATTACCGCTGAACTCAAATCTTGTGCCGTCCTTGTATGCAACTTCAGCAAGTATTCACATCACTTTCTTGCGGCTGCCACCAGTAAATACTCCATAACTGGGGTAGGCTATAAGTTGGTTTTGTTGGGCTAACAACTGATCCAGGACAAAACAATTGTTGCGAAACTTTAAGAAACCCATCGGGTAATTAACTCAGATTTACAAGAACGACCTCAGATTCGAATAATTGATTTAAAATTTAGAAAAAGGAATGTACTCAGCTTAAACCTCCTCGGCGATCAGACATCTCAGTACAAGTTCGATCTAATTGCGCTTCGAGGCTAATCTTCAACAACATCGTCAACACAGACGCCACGGATTTAGCAACAACTTCGATAGCGTCGAGTTCGGAGTTGGTTGTTTGATCAGCAATCGTTTACGCCAATTCGTAACAGATTTTGCACACGCGTGTCTCTAATATCTCATTTGTGAACGTACATGTCCAACGGAAGTAAAATTCTAACATTATAAAGAGTCGTAGTAAATCGACCACCTCGAAAGTGTTTTAAATAAAATTTCCCAATAACAACGGGGTGCGCGACACAGAGCTCGATCTCCTATATAATTTGGTTGTATGCCAGCTAATATTTCACAACAAGAAAATCACACAACGACTACGTTTAGAAAGACGAAATCGTCCTCACAGTCTAGCGCAATTAATTCTCATCACTCTTAAATAGACAGACGTTATCCTCCAGCGAACAGCTTACATGAAGAGCAACGAGTCATATCCAAAATGATAAATAATAGGAGAGGATGGCATTTGTAACGAAATGCTTAATAACTGCGGCGTTTGCCTCTTTCAGGTTTGACCTTGTTTCATCGATTTGGTTCGCAGAGAGAATCCCAGCCAAGTGAAAAATATCAATACTTTGTCCACAACATAAAAATAGAGCACGGCTGAATTGTAACAACTATCGCGGAATTTCTTTGCTCAACACCGGCTACAATATTTTGGCCCGCTACAATAGTTCAACAAATCGATGGTAAATGTGCAAAACTCAGTCTGTGCAGATATAATATCACGGGTCGTAGCAGGTGTCCAGGCATTATACGCTAACAAGTAATCATGATACCTAAATTCAATAAAAATCTCAGGATAAGTTAAACAAAAATTTGCATCGATAACCATTTCAAAACATCAATCGCCATTTCCGGAACTGGAAGGTCTTTAAACTTATAGACGGTTTTCATTTAAATTTACAAGAGCCCAACTTAAAACATAAAGAGCCACTTCCGGCCTAAGAAATTCTTAAGAGATACAAATTTTTATTTAACTTTACCTGAGATTTTGGAAGTTGGCCATTTACACAAATTTGAATATACGGTTATTGCTGGCCAATCAGTCAAATCAGCAAACATTAATCGCCATTTCAGGAACAGGAATATATTGGAACTTATGGACTATTTTCATATAAATTTATATGGGGGCATATCGAAGCTATACTGACCTCACCATAGTTTGCCTTTATCAATATGACCTCAAAATTAAAAGAACCATTTCCACTCTATGATTTTCCCAAAAGATACAAATTTTCATTTAACTTGCAATTTGGGAACTTGGCCATTTACTGGCCACCGAATTGATAGGGCCAGCCACATAGTCAGCACTCATTCGATAATGTACAATTTCCGGCCCTAGGAGGGTCTTGAAAGTTATAGACGATTTTCTTACAAATGTATATGAGTTCACATCGAAGGTGCAAGATTGTGCCAATCCTTAAAACGGCTGGCACTGGAGAGCTCACAATAGTTTCCCCTTATACCATTGCCAATGCAAAACATAAAAAACCTTCTTCGGCCTACTTCTTGAGAGGTACAATTTTTTATTTAACTTAACCTGAGATTTCGGAAGTTCGCCATTTGGCGCCCTCTTCTTATTCTAAAATTCCGGAGTATCAAAACAACGCAAAATAATAAATTCCAGATATTAAGAAGAAATCATAATCCTTAATAGCAAAATCCCAGAAATTACGTATATCAAATACCCTGAATATCAAAATCAAATCCAAACTCCTGGATACGGATACCAGTTTTTCAGATCAACCTGTTTATCAACTATACGGTGAAAAGTGACTGAAAATATCGTTTCAATGGCAGCGAGATACTTTCTGATTCATAGGAAGAGGTCGCCTTCAGTATCAGAAGATGATGGAGACCAGGGTTCGTTGGAGACCGGCCTAAACTAGCTTGTTATATAGTGAGTGTCCTACGGCGGTTGGTGGATAACCTACCACAATATGGTTGAATTACGAATAACTCTGTAACGTAATCGGTAATTTTAAATTTCCGATTCTGTTATCAGATTTAACCTCACCAGTGTCTCAACGCGATGATCGTAGCCGACTAGACCTCAGAGATACCTCTGTGAAGTTGGCCCAAAATTGTATATGAAAAAAGTACGATTTTAGACTGGTAAAACTATATTCACAAAATAAAAACTCTCACGACATAAAAATATTTTATACATTTATAAATAAACAAAATTATCGCAAAAAACTTAAATTAAATGCCGTTCGTAAAATATCTTACATTTTTTTGTATGTATGGAAGTATACCATATACGTATGATATTTAATGTGAACAAAAAAAAAAGATAATTTAAAACTAATAACACCTCCAACAAAATAGCTATTCGTTTTAATACCGTGTCGAAATTATTCGAGTAATGCCGTTAACTTTGGGGTGGTTTTCTATTATAGTTGCCTAGGAGCATACATGCCAATAATCATTTTTGGGGGAATCGGAGGTCACTCTAGATGCACACTCTAATAGAAAAGTATCTCAAAGTTAACGGCAGTACCCGAATAATTACACCACTCTTACGTACGGCAGCAGTCAAATGATTTTATCACCGAATTAAAAGGAATAGCAATTTCAATACAGAGCTTCTTATTGATGAACTGGCTATAATATTATCAAACTATGACCAAGAGGTTACAAAATTAATTTTAAATTAATCTTTATGTATTAAATATTCCTTGAACATTGTTCAATTTAGTTTCAATTAATTTAATGAAAGCTTTTTGGGCTGACAGTAAAATTCAAGCTATCATGACATTTTTATAGTATAGCGACAGTTTTATTTTTGGGCTGAGAGTATAAATTTGTTGGGTTCTCCTTTAGAGATAGATAATTTTTTTTGGGTTGAATATAGTAAATAGCGTCGTTTGGAATATTTTCTGGGCTGGCACTAAATTATAGATATAATTCGTATATTTTAGTGTTGCCATAGTATTTTTCTGGGTTGGATATTGGGCCAACTTCAGATACATCTCAGAGATAGGCGTGGGGGTTGTAGAGATTAGTGAGATCTTTAAAAACATGATTGTTTTGTTTGGCATTGAGAGGGCTCTTATAGCATCATGTTCACTATCGTTTATGAATAACATAAAGCATTTCATTTCATTTATTTAATTTATAAAATTTAGCAATAAATTGCACACATTTTGACATTTTTCAATATGTGCAATCTATGAAAAATCCAATAACTTTGTTTTTCCTCTAGGTTTAGCTTTTATTTTATTTTTCGGCCTGGTAGTCCCACTTATGTATGCTTCACAAAGAAATAATTGACAAATGTCAACTGGGCATTACTGATTTATATATTTCTGACCAACATTAAAAATTTGACAATTAACACAAAAAAATTACTTGCACCAAAATGGCTAAGGCTTTAAGTAAATTTTAAGGTCCTGTCCGAATACTGAAATATATTAATTTTTTGTAATAATTTTTACCTACATTACTGAAATAATTTTCTCTTCCATAATTTGTTAGACTACGATTTCTGTCCGAATATTGAAATGTTTTTGAAATAAAAAAATTGTAATAATCGTTATTGCATACAGAAAACAAGATAACTGAAACTTATTTTGCCTTAGAGTCTTTGAAAAATAATTGAATTTACCGAAAAATATAGTTAAAATTGACTTTTACCCTATAATTTGTACGCAGCCTTTGAGCTAAATTAGAATATATACAAGAAACTGATTTTTGCTATGAATTGCGCATATCCAGTGATCTGATGGTACGTCCGCATGACGAGAAGATACTTTATACCCGACTGGTTGCGCGGATGAATGCTTCACTGTTACCACTTTTTTTAAATTCTCTTAAATTTTAGGGTTATTGGGTGTTTTATAATTTTTATTTTATATTCTTATTCCTTTTTTTGTTTGTTTTTTTTTTGTTATTATTGTACAACATACACAGCACGAAATACTATTACACTTTAACCAGTTATTTTTAAATATAACTTATTAACCTCCAAATCTTAGCTAAACAAATTCATTCAGCCGTTTCACACGGGTTGTCAAATGAAGTCCACTTCATGCTTCAAAATAAGTCGTAATACTTTAGATTTTTTTATTGCTAATTTAAACCCTTATTTTATATTTTGACTGAGTGCCTGAAAGCGATATTTTCGACTAAATTGCCGACCAACCTAAATTAATGAGTAGTTATGCTATTACCCACCAGTTTTTATCATTTAGACTCCTGCAGAGGTTGCTTGACTATTTAGTTACATTTTCATTTTTGGTTTTTATTATTTTTTTATCGAATACATACGAGTAAAATTGTCTTAGGGGGTCTTAATTGTCTTAAAGGAAATACTATCATTCTTAAATTTCGATTGTAATTTATATTCACTTCCATGAATAATGCGATTTCCATATCCATATTTGTTTTATTTTTAATATTTCCTTGATTTTAAACAATAACAAACCGGTGTTGTTGAAAACAATATGACGTATGAAAAGTCATAATTTAGTTTAGTTAACAATCGGAGACACAGCATATTTAAAAGATACTAGTACCACCTTTGAATGAATGATATGAATCAGTCATTGATTTAGCTTAGTCGGCAATTTAGTCGAAAAAATAACTCTCAGGGACACAGTGTTAAACACAAAATTGTGATGTGTGTATAAAGATTTACTGTCAGTTTATCGTGAACAATTTATCGTGAGCAATTTATCGTAGAACAATTTATCGTAGAACAATTTATCGTGGAAACAATTTATCGTGGAATCAATTTATCGTGGAACAATTTATCGTAGAACAGTTTATCGTGGGCAATTTATCGTATAACAGTTTATCGTGGACAATTTATCGTATAACAGTTTGGGACAGCTTTAGTATCGCAGTTAAATATTTTGACCGTCTGAGCGACGGTAGCGCCACTTTGACCAAGAGCGGAATTGTTTATAACTAAAAATGGACCTTTGCTTAGCATTTTGGACCTAGCGCCATCTATTGGAATAAAAACGAACTAAAATTTTAAAAAAATACGTTAAGACTTGCTAAAAAAAATTTAATAAAAAATATTGAATCTCATTTAAAAATAAATGAAATTTAATATTTTTTTATGAATATATTAAATTGAGAGTGGGAGTCGCACTGCGTGCCGCACATAGGAGCAGATTATATAGAATCTATTAATGACACCTACGCTCCTCCCCGTAGCCCTGCGGGGCTCTTTAGATTTTAATTTCGGGTGCGTAGGAGCCGGAATCTTTAATTGGTTAAGAAACTACCGAGTTCCGTCCCACATGGCAATATTGAAGAACTTCTTCCAAAAATCATTAAAGAATCTCATTAAAGAATTTTTTGATACCACGCATAAAACCTTTCTACGATAAATTGTCCACGAAAAACTGTTCTACGATAAATTGTCCCACGATAAATTGTGTCCACGGTAAATTGTGTCCACGATAAACTGTTCTACGATAAAATGTTGACGTTAACTTGAAACACGATAAATTGTTTACGATAAAGAGACCGTCACCCGTGTATAAAACCGAATATTGTGTATTTGTAATCCCCAGACATACGTTTATTCGATTAAATTAAAATAAAGCCCCATCTAATCGTAAACAAAGCAGAAATTGCAAACAAAAAATACAAAACAACAGAAAACATATCGCACATCCTCTTAAAAACTGTCAACACAAAAAAACAGTTTTGAGATAAATGCATTTTAATTTTTTTTAATTGTTAACGCTACTGTGATGATGCTTAGATTATTCAGTATTAGCTTTATAAAATAAATAATCAAGTATAGCAATTTAAAATGCATTTTTCACAAAACTTTGTTGTGTTATGACATTTTTTTAAAGGATGTGCGATATGACAACCGTAGACAAATTTTTTGAGCAAAAGTTGGTAAAAATGCCAGCTTTTTTTATCTCATTCCGTGTGTTCACGGACGATTGTAAAAGTAAGAAAAGCGCCTATCTAACGCAAAAAAATGTAACTAAATGAGCTATGTTTTGACGTTTATTTGCTACCCTCCAAACGATACGTAAACTATGAAACTTCTTCATACAAAACATCGTTTTCGATTCGCAATGTTTAGAGGGTATGAACAAACAAACGTTAAAAGTATAGCTCATTTGGTGTAAAAAAAATCCGCTAGATGGAATCCATGAGACTTTAATCGTCAATATAGGAATAGATAGAAAAGAATTTTAAATTTTTATATCAGTTTTGTATTTTTTTCCTATTCGTCTTTTAACGCAAAGTAGCTGACATCTGACGGAATATTGCAAAAATAGAGCGAACGGTGATCGAATTCTCAAAAAACTAGTTTACATGTAACATAAACTTCATAGTTGACTATAATCCGACTGGATATTATGTAAAATGTTCAATTAGTTTACACTTAATGTTACAAACGATGAAATAAATAATAAAATGGAATGAGGCTTTTTCATGTATAAACAAACATCACCTTTCGCTCGCATAGGAAGTGGTGCTAATTAGGCGGTGATTAAAAGGCCAATAACCTTATTCTGGTGTCTTATAGGAATTCCTGTTTATTGCAGTTTTGATGTTTATCTTTCCGCACCTACTTTGGATACGGAAATATATTCTTTTACAACACATACAATATTCTTTTAATTTTTAATTAGACAAAAAAAATTATAATTAATTACAATTAATGTAAGTTTGACATTTCTTAACCGCTTTCAGAGGTGTGGTTTTCAATACTCAACTTAATCAAGAATTTGGGAAAAATTTATTCCTGTGTGTACCAAAATAAACAATAGGAAATATTTTTTGGGAAAAAACTGCAATGAAATTTTTTTTCCTAAATAACCTAAAAAGCATTCCTATTTCCTAAAGACACCAGAATCGACCCACAGTACTGTTTTTTAATGTGACAACTGTTATTCTGCCGTCTTGCCCTGGATGAACGTTACTCTACCTCTAGCCCATGTCACTGAAAAAGTGTTGTCTTGGAGTTACCAGCGTCTCGGTAAACTGGTGATGGCTTAGTATTACACATCATTATCATCAATAACTGAAGAAAAGGATAATAGCTGATTGCTTCTCTTAATTTGTTTATTTGGCTGAAGCTAGCGAATTTCTTCTCCATTTGAACCCACTTTACGTTAACTAGTCATGTAAGGCACCTTCTCTTTCAGAGATAATTCGGGCAATCGTAGGTTCGATTGGCAACCCGAACTCGTACAATGGGCATACATAATCTGGCAATATATTGTCACATACAATTTTTGTCAGTCATAGCGATTGAAGCAATATTACGAAACTACACTGTAGCTGAAGAAAGCCACACGGGCGGGTCAAAAATTGTACCACACTCTGACAACAGCCGACGTTTTGCTGATGGTTATACAGACTCCAAACCTTTCCCAGATTTTTAATTGGCATTTTACTTAATAATGTAGAACTGTTTGAGCTCTATTGGCGTAGCGAGCTTCAATGCTTCTGGAACGGTGCTACAGCCCGGCAATAAATCGTCTACATAGAAGTCGGATTTGTGTTTGCCAATTTGGAAGACAAGTGCCTAGCACTTTTTGCTACATGGTGTGGAGATCTGAATTCGGGATGCACACTGAACATGTCAAACGTGTTAAGCTTGAAATATTGCATCTCGCAGTTTGAACTGTCTCGCCATAAAATTCTTTGATAGTTCTGATGTTTCGGAAGAACTGTTACTTGCCAACACAATTTCTCTATTTTCTCTGCTGCAAGCGCTATTTTATATTTACGAAACTTCGTTAGAATTGAAAATAGGTCAGTCATCCTGAATCATCGGATCTGTCATCAAAACGTGAATAAATTTATTATATACCCATCCCTGAGCTGTACGTCTTTCTGAAGTTTACACTCAAGAGCAATCGTTCGAGTTGTCACTGCCTTTAGACTATTGCAAAATTGCTCAGATTTTTTTGTGTCAAAGGGAATTCGGCGGCCGTTGATGAATTTATACGTGCTGGAGAAATTGTATTCGCATTCATCATCTCTAATGGTTATTCTACTTAAAATGCGCGTTGCGCGTTGCTTCAATTTATCTCATGCTTCTCCATAATTGGCATCGAGGAATAAAAAATGATTTATTAATCGAGCCTCGTTTTTTTCAAGCAGCTTCACATCGTCGTTGTGATTCATTGTTTTCTTCTGATATGATTCAAAATACGTCTTTTGTTGCAAATACATGTTGAATGTTATAGCGGCATTCAAATCGGCATTGTTCCTTTGGCCTCCGGTTATTTAATTCACGTTTCAAAGCGGTTTACTTAAATTTTTTTTTCGAATTCATCAACCTCCGATATAGGCGTCTTCCCATCATGACTCAAGTTGGGCCATAAGTTATTTTGTAAATAAACATGTGTTTTAACAGTTAAGCCTCGATATTTCTTGAATACGTTTCTACATTAAAAAAATATGACTGTGGCTTTTTAAAGATTACTTTTAAGGTGACATTTCCAGGTTATCGGTGCGGTTTATAATTAACAGTATGACTGTTAAACTAATGAAAAACAAAATTACCAACTGTGTACATATTATTCCATTTCCCACTAATATACCATAAATAATTGGAAGACCGTTATACGCTCGTTAACCGTATAAACGGAAATTGAAAACTAATATCGATATAGTTTTTCAAATAATACAAAATGATCAGACAATTTATTTAATAATTACCTTGGCTATGTATACGCGTTTGATGATCTCACACATCTCGTTTGAGTCCCCCATATTTCATTGTTGTTTATAACAACGTTTTCTACCCTTATTGATGACTACCTATACCTAGTTTCCATATTGTTTACTTTCATTTCTAGTTTAATGTTAATTTTCACAGTGCCAATACAAAACAATTTAGACATATATGTATGTAGATACATAAAGCGGAGGGAAGGTATAGAGCGAAGAGTTTATTGACCGGATTCCTATAAATAATAAGGTTTACATTTTTATAGAAAAGAAATGTGTTTAGGAAAGCGTACAAAAGGTGGGTCGGGTGTTGTTAGATTTTGAATGAAATAATAAAAAAAAAATCTTCGGCATCGCTATATCGCAGCTGATATTTTGTGATATGCGTAAATTGCTTTGGACACGAATTGATAAATTACGATAGTTCCTTTATATTCTGCGCTTGGATTTAAAGGGTGTTTAATTAATATGACAGCTAATCCATTACTGTTGCATATAAATTTATTTCTGAATCATATATTCCACCATTTCTACATATCCACAATTACATTGACTTGAATATGAAGAAATAAAATCACGATAATAAATATATTAACAAGTAGATCGGCAACCCTTTATTACTACTCGTTTAATGTACAAACCCCATTTTATAATATTTATAAATTCACCGCAAAGAAAATTCACCTTTACTTACTACTTAAGTTGAATGTCTTAATATGCTTATGTACATAACGATTACACAATACCAAACACTTTGCGTAAGGTAGAAAAATACCTTATCTGAAATGTCTTTGAAATCGACCCTAAGTTCGGTTTAAAAGATTTTGTTTTGAAAATTATAAAAGAACACCTTCTTATTTGTTACTGTGTTAGGCTTACCCACTTTCTTAAAGGAGGAGTTGTATTTACAAGACGATTAGAGGTATACATTGTATAATAGGGGACCAAATTTTGTACACGCATACATGAATAATTTATATTTTTATGATACATTTGTGGAAATCAAAATTGTAGTTTGTAACGCTACTTTTATAACCCTTTTTATAAATTTAATATTTTATAAACGAAAAGTACAAACACTTTGGTTGGAAAGCAGCTGCCGAATTAAAATCGTATATGTCAACACAATAGCACAATGGATCGTGTACTGTAGTGTAGAAATTCCCGATAACAATGTAAACGCAAGCATATGCGATCTACCTTGATTATCGATAGTAAAATATCGCACACGCATGCGTTAAACATGTGATCGATCATTATTTATTTTAGGTATATTTTATAATGATCCCTGATAGTTACTCTCGTATTAATAAAACTACGCTATTCAAAACCATCTTTGGTGTAACTGTAAAATTCTTAAAACCACTTAATCACAAATATTTTAATGAAGAAAATGGGTCGAGTGAATAAAGTTTAGCAAATGTTTTTACTAGAACATCAATCCAGTTTTAGAACAGATTACGTGAATAAAATTGAAGCATTTGCTTTTCCTACCTATACTAGAAAAGAAATATTTCTAGTTTGCTAGGTATCAACATTTCCTTTAGTATTTCCTTAGTGAATAACGGATTGGAAGTGTCCTAACTTATCCTAAAGCCAACAACAACGTTTATACAGGGACCGCCACTCGAATTGTTACCAATTAAAAATGATTTAAATTTGTCAATTTTGATTTTTTCAAAAATTTCAAAACTATCGTTTATAATTTAACAAAAAATATATTATTTTTCGATGTATAGCCACCTTTAGTGCGGATAATAGCATCGAGTCTGTCCGAAAAGGCTCCACACACTGCACGAATGTGCTCTGATAGTATGTTGTCCCATTCTCGCCGAAGAGCAATCTTTAAGGTGTCGGCCGTTTCATATTTTTTAGTGAACACTTTGTCCTTCAGAATGGACCATATTTAAAAATACGTTGGGTTTAAGTCCGGGAAATATGGTGACCATTGTTGCAAAGAAATGAAGCTTGGAACTTTTTCATTGTAAAAAACGTTGGGTTTTACGAGCTTTCTGGGATGGTGCCGAGCCTTGTTGAAACGTCTAATAGATTCTACCGAATTGTTTACGTGCGGAGGTAACAAAGCATCGTTTAAAATCTTTTCGTGGTAGATTTGTTGTAGATTACTTTCTTATATTAGATAGTTCTTGTTCTAGTTGCGATGGCGTTAGCAGAGTGGGATGTAAAACTCATTATGCACTAAGAGTTCAACAAACTTTCCTGCGTTTCTTTGATGTTATTATTTCGCATTATTTCGAGTTTTTTTTTTTTTTTTTTAAAGAGAAAGAAATAATTGTAGAAAGGATTTAATAACCTTTCCTGTCCAATGAATTTAATGCCGGGTCAGCGCCGAATTCTGCACTCCAACAGAGGGTCATAATTGTGTGTATTAACATCACCGATCGTAATCGAGGGATTCGATCCCAGTACCTCCCGGTCCAAGTGCCCCAGCTTTAACCACTGCGCCACTTGTCCGGTTGTTGTAAATATTGCTCGTACTTTTTCCTCAACTGAAGCATATTCCTTTAGAAGACCTATTTCTATTTGCAGTCGGTTCTGATTTTCCCTGAAATTGTTTAACGACAACAATGTCAGGTTCGTGTTATGTTGAATAACTTGATGGTGTTATCATTGATGCTGTTTTGATTGCTAAGAAGATCTAATAGATGCCGCTCGTTTTCATCAATCTTCTCAAAATGGTTTTCATATTGATTTGCTTTCCATTGAGTTAGTATTCCGAATATATCTCCAAGCGTAGGATCCCCGTAGCATCTCCAATTCCCTTTTTTGGCGCAGTCTCTTCTTATTACTGGACATTAAGAATTCATTGTTCTTTCGTACAACCCCTAGTTGCCAATCCAATTGGTGTAGTATCAAGGCACAATTAATGCCTCCCTTTCTTTTACAGGCTACCGCCAGCTCCGTATGAATCACATTTATTTTTTTTATTTCTTCCCAAGAGTTCGTCAATTGGTAACGGATTATTAAATTCCATTCCTTTGCAATTACTTCTACGTGGCCGATGTTTTCCAGATAAAGCCCAATTGGCTGGTTGAATTGTTGAATGCGTACTTTGTCAGTTGCATTGGTAAGGTGTCCTCGTGAAATGAGCATTACAAACATAATGGCCTTAATTTATGCCCAAACCTCATTGGTTTCGCTTTCCTTACTGATTGCGTTCTATCGTTTGTCATGTTGTTCGTAACACAACTCATTCCACAGTGATTGGCTTTCATGCTTCGTGTCACTCTTCTGAAGTTTTTCGACAGTACAAGTATCTTTTCCGGGAAAATTTTGAAATTTTTTCAGATTTTTTTTACTTAGTTTAAAATTATAAATAAAATTTGACACTTGAAGAATTGTATAAATTCTGGAAAAGCGGAGGTTTGGCCCTCATCTTCGAAGGTATACAACGAATTAAAATTACATTAAAAAAATATATATGTATTTACAAAATTTGAGTTTTTTAACATTTGTGGCACTATCAGAAGAAGCGATAAGAGCGATAAAAGCTCTTTGATCTGTGTCTGCAAGGTTGACGAAGCAATTATTATTAATAAAAATAAATAAAATTTAAAAAAATATTGAAAAAATAAAAAAAGTGAAAAATTTTGCGAAAATCAAAATTTTTTATTAAAATAACGGAAAAATGTAATTTTTACCTGTTTAATGACAGCGATGTATACGTCGTCTATACTTACGCTCCCATCTTGGTATAACGATGGAATTAATGTTGTTGAATTCGTCTTTATATTTTGACAATCGTTTTTCGATTTCTGTGGGCAATTTGTCATCCCAATTCCCATTTATCGAGACATCTTGAATTAACAGTTTGCTGCTGATTATAATTGGAGAAAGTCAGCCCATTGGGTCAAAAATCTTTGATGAATCCGATAGCACTGTTCTTTTAGTTAAGATGTTTGAAGTAGAAAGCTGTAAACGTTGCGTGTTGAATTGAAAGTTGTCATCTCTTGGATTGTATAAAATTCCCAACATTTTAATTATGTCGTTCAATAACATGGTCCTTCGAGCCTAAAATATTATAGTGTTAGAACAAACCATATACAAAGAAACAAGTGAACGGAAGTGCTTAAAGTACAGCCGCGCGCGTAGCAGTAACGAGTAGCAGTAATCGAAATCATAAACACAAATTTCACGTTGTTTAAAAAGTTTTACTGTCATAAAAAACAGACGCAATAATTTAAAGTGATCGCAGTGAATTTGTGTTAAAGTGTCAAAAAGAATTCTATTAGAATGGAAGAATTCCAAAACCCAGGCACTTGGCGAAACGCACTTATACTTAATAAACACATTTTATTAAACACTTGTTTTTTATTTCGCAGAATTCTGCGAAATAGAAAACAAGTGTTTAATAAAATGTGTTTATTCTCTGTAACAGCTGAACCATTCGAATTTTCGCAAAAATATGGTCCAATGACAGCCCAAATTGCACGCACCATACCATCACTTTCAAGGGATGTAATGGTATAGCTCGATGATTAATTTGCCACGTGTGTACTTCACAACTGTCATGTATGAATTGTGTATTGATATTGTCCTAAATGGCGACAAAACAAATTGTAAACCTTTCGGATGAACACCCTGTATCTTACGATCAGAAGTGTGCATCAGAAACCACGTTCAGTATAGGTTTCGCTGCGTTTTCTCTAGGGTTTTTAAAGTTAAAGCCAATTCGAACATGCTCAATAACACTGAAAAATCGGTAATCATTCAGCTGGAGCATGTCATGCCTTATTTGCCAAGTAATATTTGCTGGGTTCTCCTTATGTGGCGCCATGTTGTTGCTGGGAGAATTTGCCTTATTTTTGAATATATATTTGCTATAAAGGTTTTGAAGCGGTTTGGCTCACCCCTAATCCAATTTAATGATCATTGAATCCGTCCAGACATGTCTTGTAGTTGTTTAGCAGCATATCCTTGTCAGCTAAATGCTCCTGTAATTTTTAACGACACTCCTGTTGTTGTCTTGAAGGAGGCATCAAAGACTACTGGAGTTTTATTGTAGTGTTATTTTGCTTGGTTATGCCGTGATGCAGAATGTTATAGAAGTTCTCAACCGGGAGGCTTTCGCCATTTTCCCCAAACTGATTCCATTTGGTACAGATTTGAACTTTTTTCAACTTTATTTTCTTTTTTTTCGAATAATCTCATTAGTTCGAAACTGATTGTTGTGATTCTTTCAAATTTTCCATCTATAATTCAAAAATTCAAATTTTTTTCAATCTGCAGGAACCTGTCGGTAAGCCGCCCTTCTGGATTATCCTGGTTTGGCGTAATCATCCTTAAATGGGATTCTCACCTTATGCTTTCCGTCTGCCCGCATTTTCCACGGTTGCTGAGCAATGGCTTTTTACCTTGACTTCTTCTTCGATGCCACTTCTTTCTTCTGGGATACTGTCGTTTTCGACAAGCAAGATCAGTTGACCCTCAATCCCTTTGGTAGTTATCATAGTTGTTTTTTGCTGTCAATTTATGCTTCCCATGATGCCGATTACGCTCCACACTAACTCAATTTCCTTTGTCGCATCGATCTTTACAGTTAACGATGACCACGCCAATCGAAACTTAGAACTTATTTAACCAATTTATCAAGAAATACCACTGAATTGGAGGATGCCCGTGTAATAATTAAGACCACTGAACAACTAACTATTTAAAGAATTTGGTGATGTGGAAGAAAAAATATTCACATTTAATAAAGAAGACCAGTCGCACAATCACGCTATTAAAGAGATTTTACTATAAATTGATTGCTGTTTTGAATGAATGGGAAAGACAAACCATTACCGTCGGAGAGAATGATGTTTCATTAAACGAAACTGCCAGGGCTATCAATAGTTCATAACTACTTAACCCGAGTTTACATTCGGTTCAAATACATCAATTTTTGGACAACGCCCTCGGTAACCAGCCAGCATAATTAATACGTTAAATGGGCATTACGGAAGCAAATTATATTCTGGTATTAAATAAAATTAGGGATAGATTCGATCGTTAAAGGCACATAGTAAATATAATTGACCGAGAAGAGGAAGCACTCAAAAGAAATCCATTCGAGGAGCATTTTGTACAGAATGTTTCAGAGGATGTTTGTAGTAAAACTACCATTTAAAGATGAACGAAGGTTTAAAAGAGCCCCCGGATATATAAGCTATACAGATCATTTATAAATGAATAGCGTGACTTAAAGCACATGACTTTAGTTTCTAATCCATCAGATAACCAGTTTGCCGTTTTATTTCTCCATCAGGGCATCCTGAAAAATTGGAGTGCCAACAACATCGCATTAAATAATGTTTTGGAAATGGCGGACATTGAAAGATGTACCGCCAAATTATCTTGGTACAACCAGAGTGTCGATTTCGTACCAAAATGACAGCGCGAGGTGACCAAATCGGAAAACATAGTAGTGGTTATTTTATTAATATTGGCTGCTTGAGCGCATGCGCGTCATTTTGTGTATGTTGATCAAATATTTGAAATTGAAAAATCAATCACATAGCAAACAATCAGTTCCACTGTTCAAACGCAAGCGAATAGAAGAGGTGAGGTAAACGTCATCTCATCATAAATAGTCAACCTGTTCAACCGGAACTTTTTATTTTGCTACTTGCCTTTGCAAAATTGACGAACAAATGCACAGCCACATAAGAAAAAAAATACAATACAAATATAAAATTGTATATTATACAGTCTACATATAGACGCGCTCTAATTTTTGGTACAAAATCGACACTCTGGTGACCGTAGATACCAGCGCAGAAAATGGTGGGATAAAGTTGAAAATCAAATACAAATTTATAAGTTAAATACGATCTAACGTCAATGTTTCGCATTGGCCGATTTTTTATCATAAAATACCTACAATAGATGCATGTGGCGTATTTTTTTTAAAATGGACAGCTTTTATCTATTGCAAAAGTATAGGTGGGTTATAAGCCAAAATCTCCAGAGTGTCGATTTTGTACGAAAAGCGACAAGCGTAAGGTGAGCAAACCGGACAAATAGTATTAGTATGCGAGACGCATGCACATGATAATGTTTTGATTTTCTTTTGGATTGACATTTCTATGCGTAAACATTTCACAATTTTCATATTTTTGAATTAATTTGAAAATAATTCACAGATTTAAATATTAAATCATAAACATACAAACTAATATTAAAACATAAAATCCTAAAAACATAAAATATTAGTTCATTCCACCGCTCAAAAGCAAGCGAATAGAAGAGGTAAGTAGACGTCAGTATCAAAAAAATTAAACCGATTCAACCGGATCCATTTATTTTAAACCGGAATTTTTGCTCACCTCGCCAACTCGCGCTTTCATTTTGCGTACAGAATTGATACTCAGAATTCGCTCCACAGAATTTCCATTTTCGAACTTTTTCATTGTAATTATGTCGTGATAAACGAGCGAAGGTGGAGCACTCTGGCGATCCACACAGACATGAGGCATATTATTTTTAATTGGACAGTTTTCATATTATATTGCGCTGTATTCGGATATTTTCGGTCTAATTATGATAAAATGTAAGGGGAAAGACAGGTACCGTGTCGATCCTCTTAGATATTTCGGAAATTTTTTTAATTGGTCAGCTGTCATCTATTGACTCACAAAGTGGTATGTGGTAAACCCTCTAGGATTCGCGACACAGAATTTCCATTTTCGGAATTATTCGTACACACCATTCTTAATCAACCTGATGTAAGCAACAATATGTTACGGTAACATGGCGTCGAATAATATCGGGCTGATAATTGTACTCTAAACCGAGAGCCAAACGACTAAACGGGGTTGTCATAAATTGTATAATGGCTGGAAACTAGTTCTGCCGCCCAAGAATTAGCCACTCATTCTTTAAGAGAACGTTAAAAATTTGTCAACCAATTGCTGAAGATTTTTGGAAAGTTTCCTACAGTGAAAATAAAATTGATATTCTTTCAACACGAATAACTTTAACCAAAGGTCCAACTTATAATGCATTTATCAAAATCAGCAACAATAATTAAGAATAATTATGAAACACAAGACAGCTAACCTCAAATTATTTACGTGCCTTAAGCTAGCAGAACCCATACGGCAGAACATTACAAGATAGTATGGATAATCATAGGCTAATTTAATGCTCTATTAAAAAACCCTTCCAACTAAAATGCGGGTTCTGCTAGCTTTGGAGCTTTTACTGTTTGGTTGTATTATATTGAAGTTATGAATGTGCTTTTATGTTATTTGAATATACTTCGCGAACATGGTGGTTATTTCTTGTGGCAGAGGCGAGTTAGGTTCCTTTAAATGAATTTAAGAATAAGTTATCCAAGAACAACCAGACGCGGTGTGTCGTAAAGAAAGACCTCGACTGTGCTGGCGTGACGACGGCGAACAAGACTATTCGTAAACATACGATGTTGAAACTGGAGGTCGAGAGGCATGGATCGAGAGGGATGAATGGCCATAGTGCACACGGCAAAAGACCTTCATAGGATGTGAAAGCTAGAGAGAGAGAGAGAAAATATTAGCCTTTAATTTCATGTTTTGTAACAAGACACTTCCAAATGTCAGATTTAATTTAAACTTGAATGTTCGTGAATATTCATGATATTAAAATATACTTCGAGTTTTATATTGATGTTAATGTAAATTAATTTGTTACTTTTACCTTTACTTCTCTTCATTTTTTGATACGCCTTGGATTTCAATTTTTTAAAATTTACCGAGAACATCGTCTTTCGTGGCGGAGTGTTTTATACATATTCGAATCTTTCTGTTGGTACTGTTAGCTTGAAGCTTCTAGAGATGGCCGTTTAGAATTTATCGACGTTCGTGTTAATATTGTCATTAAATTGATCATTTCAGTTGATGTTGTCCAGGTACGAAATTCCAACATTATACGTCACAATTAAACGTAACGTTCGTCATCTAGCACTGGATGCTATTACTTTGCCGCAGCAAAAGTACGTTTAACTATCAATTCAAAGTTTCGATTTCTCTAGCGCAAAGACTCTTGGGAGGTTTGTGTCTTAAATCATTAAAGTTTACCACCACCAGCATTTACCAATCTCTAACACTAATAATTGCATTACAATTCGGTCCTGGATAACGAAAATGCATTTAAATAATTCTAAACCGTATCACACAGAACATCAAAAGGAAAAAAATTAAATTCATCATCCCTTCCGTATCCCTACCGTGAAATGCGTCATTTTTTCTCCGCTGTAATGTTAACGTTGCCGCTTTAAGTTTGTTATGCATGCAACTAAAAAAATTATAAAGAAGTAAATTCAATATAGAAGGGATTTTGTGCGTGTATGCATATTTAGATTTTGATGGAAGGAAGAAATAATCATAATAATAATAATAAATAGGGAAGGATTATGATCAATTTTAACAATAGAAAAATTATAACAACAACACGTTCATTATAATTCCATTATACTCATACATTCGGTAACCCTCGCCTTGCCTCACATAGGGTTGAAATTTTAAAATCTAAATTCCTTTTCAAGTCGTGTAATTCAATTCCTTATTCGTGTTGTATATATATTATCTCACAGAATTCCCCTCCGGACCTAATTAAAATTAATATCAGTATTCGCTATAAAATCTATCGATATTTTTTGGGCCCAGATGATACGCGGCACCGCACCCTGGGTAAAATATTTTACATAATTTGGCTTTACTCAACCATGTAATATGCTATATTATGAACACGAATTGCTTAGTATAATCCAACCCCTCCAAATATTTAAATTTTACGACAAATTACAGATTTAAATGGCCATGTTCACACCGTACAGGAGCGACGACATATGGCAATAATCATAACCAAAATTTTTCATTTTAATTTTATTCTTTGTATAGTGTTTCGAAAAAGTGAAAATTCTTTTCGCTTTTGACGATCTTGAAATAAAATTCTAGAATTAAACTATTATTGTAGGTAGTAGACTACACTATTATAGTAAATAGTAATTTTTTTTTTTTTGAATGCACGTTCGAACATAAATCGCGTGCCAATTTAATTGACGTATAGCAAAATATTATAAAATGTATCGCGTGCTGGCTAATTGAACCGCGAACTACATTTTTATGGGGATAAATTCTAAAACTATTTATGAGTTTTAAAATTATGCATACTGGTTGAATTTGATTAGATTCAAATGAATGGAGCTTGGACAAATTATAAAAATATTACGCATGCATATGGTCAACAAAATATTTAAAATAATATTTTTGGTGTGCGGCTTGTGCCCCATTGATTTATTGTTGATTTTTGGTTTGGAAAACTTGAGGGTGAATAAATAGTGTTTGATGTTATCTTCGTCATATATACACAAATGTATATATCGTGTGTAGATGTAGTGATTGATATGTACATGTTTCACATAAAATTTGCATTTTAAATATGACTGACTGCTACGTGGTTTTGGTGTGCGCGATGTAGCGTTTATTAATTAAATATTTCTAGGTAAGAGAGAAGGGGTTGCAGGCTAGCACTCACTACTCTTGAGATGAAATGCGTCCAAGTACAATATGAAACTATGGTGCTTTCGACCTGGAAATGGAGGTAACTCATTTTCAAATGATCTGAAATAGAAATTTCATTTACTCAAAAATCTTGGTGCGTTACAATTGAAAGTTTGTTGGTTTGTTTTGATACCACTATATTCCTCTACTCACTCGTAATCCATATTACTTATTTACACCATTATAACATATCATCTGCGTATTGCACGCTCCACGAAGTTCATTGATCGTAATCAATGAGTAAATTTCATTGTACATCCGCGCAAGTATCGAGTCTTTTAACCACTGTACCATTTGATCGGAAGATAAGAATAAAAAATTAAATTTTTAATGGGTACCACAATTCCGAACTTATTTGTTTTTAATATTTACAGAATGCACACCTAGACACAGTGCATGTTCGATTGCGTCACGTTCGCTCAACCTAGGTCTCCTTCTGCGTTGTATTCGTTTGAAATTTTACTTCAAACATACTCGATTACATACTCGCAAATACCTAAATACAATTTCTATAATATTTTAAGGCCAATGACTAATGTAATAGGCGATTTTGGAAATTCAATTTCTACTCTCCAAAACTACTCGATAGTGAATGATCTTTTCTCAAACTTTTTGATTGATTTTCCCACTCGGATTTGAAGTGCTCTTCCATGACATATACTTGCATAGCCTGAATATAGATACCACTGAGCCCATCAATATCGCACGCATATCACCTCACTTAGTACCACAAGTCTTCCTATAGTCTCAATTGGCAATTTAGTTTGTTTTTATTTGTACCAAACTGTTTGAGAATATTTACAGAACCTCAAAAGATTAAAGTTCACGAATTTTTTTTCAAAACTAATCTGCTATAGTACCATTACACTAATGCTGGAAATACATGAGCAGATTTTCTGCACGCAGCGCTGTCGTCAGAATGTATCGAATTTATCTAGAGCCAACTACTTGAGCGTCTTGTTTGGCAAGCAGATTTTTCTTTTATTGCTTTTTTGTTTTATTGTCCTATTGGCCTTTTAATCACCGCCTAGTTAGCGCCACTTCCTATGCGAGCGAAACGTGATATTTGTTTATACGAGAAAAAGCCTCATTTTATTATTATTCCATCATTTGTTACATTAATTGTGAACTAATTGAACATTTTACAGACTATCTAGTCGAGTTATAGTCATCTATGAAGTGTATATTACATTAAACCTAGTTTTTTGAGAGATCGATCACCTTTCGCTCTAGTTCCAAAATATTTCGTCAGATAAAAATAAAAAATAAATCAATTAACATTCTATTTCGCGTAAACAATTAAGTGTTTTATATCGCGATTTCAACCTCTTGATATAATTGTGAGCTTTCTCTCTTTTCTTCATTTCGATACACGTATCACGAAAAGTTAGATAAATAGAGTCGATTAATCAGTAGTCTTAGAAATCGTGGATAAGAAATAGAGTGACGTTTTACTCGAGCAAGCTGAGAACACATTAGAAAATGCGTGATTTTCGAAGTGAAATAGGCTGCCGTTTTGTTAATTATATTATTTTTATAAGATGAGACTGCGATCACTGAATTAAAGACAGATAATTATATTTAATTGAGAACTATAAATGTCGGGGGTAGTGACATCTAGCGTATTAAAAATAAGCTCATTGTGTTTTTTTTCTCATGAAATTTTAACACGGCATACTTTATGGAAATAAAAATTAACATACAAAAATAGACCCAATCAGTCAAATTTTTTTGCCGTCAGAATATAAAGCATAGCCTACATTACAACATTATATTGATTTATTGAATACAAATCATATTTCCAACACTCATCCTTAATTTGTATTCGGATTCTAGTACAATCAATTTACATAATTTACTAATTGACGTTAGAGATAAATTCTAAATAATTGAAATTTTGCTTTAGAAAGACCTTTTGTAAACATGTCTGCTAACATTTCTTTAGTTGGACAATATGCGATTTTTATGAAATTTTTGTCCACATATTTCTTTAAGAAATGCACTTTGGTATCAATGTGCTACGAACGGTTGCTAAACTTTTCGTAGATTATCATCTTGATTACGCTTTGGTTGTCCTCGAATACTTTTGTTGATTGATCTCCTTCCCATTTTAGATTATATAAGATACGTTGAATCCAAATCGCTTCCCTCCAACACTCGGACAATGCGATGAACTCGGCTTCAGTTGATGATAAGGCCACACAATCCTGCCTTTTACAAGACCAGCTGATTGCACCATTTAACAAAAAAATGTAACCAGAATTGGACTTTCTGGTTTGGCGGTCTTCTGCCCAATTCGCATCAGCGTACCCAATGAGTTCTTCACTCATTTCCAAATCTCCTAACTTTAAACGAAGTTTCGAAGTTCCTTTGAGGTAGCGAATCAATTTCTTCACTTCATTCCAATCGGATGGCGTCGGATTAGCTACTTTCTGCGATAATATTGCTACTCCAGCTGCAATATCAGGTAGTGTATTCGTCGATATGTATAATAAGCATCCAATTGCTGCATGATATTTTACATTGCTCGGTAATCTCTCCTCATCGGTCTCTTTGTGATACGATTTACTCAATGGAATATCAGTCGGTTTGGAGTTCTCCAACAAGTTCTGCAACGTTCAAAATTTATTTTTCCTGGTCAAGCAAATAACATTTTTCATCTCTTCTGATTTTCATACCCAAATAATTTGAAATTAAACCAAGATTATCAACTTCAAAATTTAAACGCAACGCTCTCTCAATTTTATCACCACATTCCTTATCGTTGTAAATTACCAATATTTCATCGACGTATATTAATACGAATAGGAAACCATTTTTCCCATGGTATGTGTATAAGCAATTATCAGCTTTGCTCTGCATGACTCCTGCAATGATGAGAACGTTGTGTAATTTATCATTCCAGACCCGTGCTTACTGTTTCAAACCATAAAAACTTTTGTACCAAATGTTACATAAGTTCATGCTAAATGCGTAGAAAATACTTAGAATGGATTTGGAATGTATCTAAGGCCAATTAAAAAATCATATCTCGTCTAAATTACACAATATAAATTCGCCTGAATGTTTACTTATACCAATACTATTACAAAAAGTTGTTTGTGTTGTATTTTTTGGATTAGTTTGAGTGAGAAACTTCACTTGCATCAGTAAAATTCGAAATGTTGCATGTTTTGCGACAGGAGCAAACACTTGATCATAATCTACTCCAAATTGTTGATTAAAGCCCTGTGCGACTCTGGTACAGAAATACAGAAGTGCGACTAATCTAGTCTGGTACAGAAATGTCCAATAGCATTAGTTTTTAACTTATAGACCCATTTACATCCGATTATTTTTTTTTTTGTCAAGTAAATCTACCAGTTTCCACGTATCATTTTTAATGTGCGATGTATGTGCAATGTGCGATCATTTCGACGTCTATGTTCCTCTCAATTCTGGTGTCAATTTTTGCTCGTCATATATCTCGAGTGCTGTAATCAATCGATCATAGCTGCGTGGCAGAGAACCAAGCAACGTGGCACTCATGAAAAAATCTGGACTGAAGTCTTTACTAAGCGCAAGCAGATTCTGGAATAACTCGTTCATGTGGTTGACATGCATTTCCATATCAGTTTCATCTGTTGCACGTTGTCGCTTTATTTCACGCAATATTCGTACTTTAGTACCAGGCGAATCACGCTCATGGAAATCTTTTAGTACTTTCCATGCTTCTTTCGCATTTTTCGTGTTTCGGATATGATGTATATAGTTATCTTCTACGCACAATGAAATATTCGAATGTGCTTTTTCATCCATTTTATCCCATTCATCGGCATTGTTTTCAGGCCGATCTTTTGTGATCGCATTCCACACTCCATCGCGCTTTAATAACATTTCCATCCTGAATCGCCAATTAAAATTATTTTCTGCATTCAACCGAAGAATTTGATATTTTGCGATAATGTCACTCATTTTTCACGTTTCGATTATTTTTACGTGTCAACAAAATTGTGTACACTATTTTAATACGCGTTATCTGGGCAACCTTTGTTAATATTATTTTTATAAGATGGGACTGCGATCACTGAATTAAAGACAGATAATTATATCTTATAATAACCACACTTTATTACATTAAATAAAGTATAGCCTACATTACAACAATATATTGATTGATGAATATGAATGCAAATCATATTTCCAACACATTTTATTCCTGAAAAATGAAACATAAACTAAGTCGAAAGTCGAAAATAGTGATGGTACAACATGCCACCCCGATCGCAAAGCAGAATTCAAGTATTTCAAACCATATAACACCATATAAACGTGTGTATTCTAATTTTTCTGCTTTCAGAATTCTGAATCATATCTCTATTTTTAATTTTTGATATTAAATCTATGAAGACTCTTCTAAGAGAAGAAATTATAAATATATAAAGGCCTAACGAGAACCACGTTAAAATGAATTTAATTTTATTATTTTGCTGGCGCTACATCTCATAGAGGGATTTATCTGCCTCATTACTGAGGTCACAAAATGTAAAATTTGAAGTTTCGTGAGCTTTACAGCTCATACAGCACCCCCAATGGTCACATTCAGAATCACTCAAAGACACATGCATTCGTTTAGTCGTGCTGTATAATATAACTCTTCGGCTTTCATTAAACATGACTCTTCTTCGTGGTTAATTGCAAAAATATCCGCTTCGATTTGACTAATTTTTATGAGTATGCCTCAACCAGTCACTCTTAAGTTCTTAAGTTGTGCTCCGTTTTGAACCACTTAGAAGAGCCGTACGACCACCAAAATTTTAGAGGTCAGTTGTTTATTTGTGACGAGAAGCCTATAAAATTTTGGTGATTGTAGCACTAACCGGAATGGTGCAATCGGCGTGTAACTTAAGCTCTTAAGTCTGACTGGTTGAGGCATAAAAATTCGTGACTACCAAAATATCAAAGACAATAAATTATATTTTGGAGAAAAATAATTGTCTTTCTCTTTCTGTTTCGCGGTAATATTATTTATTTTTTTTAGTTTTGTACATACATATATTGAATCTTTTATTTTCTCTTCTCAGTTTCATGTGACGAATCGACGGGTGAATACGCACACGATTGTGCTTGCGTGTTTTTTTGCTTATTTTATTTTCTCGTGTTGTTTTAATTTAATCGTTTATAAATATTACAGTAACATTAATTTTATTTAGTTTAATTATAAAATAATAGTTTAATTATAAAATGGTTGCAATCGGATTGGGCTTAAGAGGTAATAAAAATGAGTTTTGTAATGGCGTCGCCATTTACGCAGTTTTTTGTACTTTTTACGCTATAGTTTTTTTTACGTAAAATGTTTTTGTTTTATTTTTTTTAAGATTCTGTGTGAAAATCGAACAAGTGGATTGGATGGCGCTTGAACATGTAAACCAATACCCGACAAAAACAGATTTTTAAAATTTAAACAAGAAAGGAAAACATATATTAAATATGTGAATAAAAATATAAAAATTACAACAAATATTTCTTTCTAATTTCAATAGAAAATTATTATTAACCCATGTACAAGTGCTATGGAAAGCTGCTCTATTTGCCTGCGATAAAGTGTGTTAAATTAGACGGGAATGTATATGGAATATACCCGAGTTTCCAAAAAAATCCACCTTATTTCCCCTTTGATTTTTTATCTTTTTAGTCGGAACTGACACCCACACTGGAATTTTTGTGACACATTTCTTTGCCGAGTAGTACGGATTTCTATGTACATAACATGGTTCTTTCCATGTAAACGGAATTCCATCGGTATTGTATATTGAGTATGGAGTGATGGACAATCAATTCCGCGTGGACGAGACATTTATTCAGGCTATGGAATTTATATGCTTTTCTCACGAAATTCTCATTAGAACTTGTATACGCATTCAGTGTATAATATTCACTTTTAATATGTGTACTATAATTTTCTATCTTTATGTGAGTGTCAAATTCTCACGAACTTTCGCCAAAATGTTGACTGGTTGTTGTAAATGTGCACGAATCGGTTCAAAAAAATACATCATGAGAATTTTTTCACTGCTCGCCAGCAGTGGAATACATGTTTAATTTATCTATATTTTTATGTATTATTTATGGAAATAATATTGAGAAGAAAAAGTTTAATAATTTATAAAGTGGATTAACACTTTAATAGCCGCTCACACAAGATGTGTGTGATAGGATAGCCGGAAGAAATGTTAGACGGGCGGCCACCAAAGTGTTAACTGAGGAAATATGTATAAATAAATTTGAAAAATAAAGGCCCTATTCCATGCAAAAAATCTTCTGTCAGTAAAAATAAAAGAGAGAAAAAAATATAGATTTTATTGGTTGTGTACGAAACAAAACATGTTGTCAGTAAAATTTTACTGAGAATAGTTGTGATGGTGGTAGTTTACTGCCATAATACTGCTATAAAAAAATGTAAATTGGAGTTTTTTTTATGGCAGTATTTTTCACACATCTACAAAAAATGTATGTAAGATAAGAAATTTTTCTCACACTCATACAAAATAAGTCATTTGGCATTTTTATAGTCAAATTCGATTTGTTTTGTTTTGTGTTGGAATTTGTTAACGTTAGTGGTTTTTTGTGGTACATATATAAAAATTGAAATATATAAAAAAAATCGAATTGTATGAAAATGTACAAATTAAAAATTTTATGAAATTTGTAGGTTATGCCAAAATGTAAAACCATAAAATTTTACTATAAAATGAAATAAAAAATATTTCTGTTCTTTATTTAAAATTTTTTTTTTTACGTATTATCAGTAAAACAAATTACTGTCAGTAAATTTTTTCCATGGAATTAAAGCAAACATTTTTTATTATCGTGCCATCTATGTTATTTTGACATTTGTTTAGTAGAAATGTGGAAATGATAGAAGGAAGACGAACGTTTAAGTGGTAAATGGTGAATTAATAAATAATTGAGGATTTTGAGGAAATTCGCATGTGAATATTTCTGGTATATTCGGCAATCTTCCAGTAGTGGTAAGTATATAACCGTATAACGACAGTAGCAGCAGACTTAATACAAATGAATTAAATGCTGTCGGTATGGAGGTGATGAGGTGACGAAGAAAATCAAACACGGAAAGCAACGCACGGATGATGTCTGTAAGTATGACTTAAGGTCGATTTATATTATCCGTTCCTTTCAGATCCGTTCCTTTCAGATTCAGACATCATCAATTTATACTATCAGATCAGATATTTTCATCGTATTATCGTATATATTCGTATTTTTTGGTTACGTACAAAGTAAAACATAACATAAAAATCCAAAACATGTTTTAGTAGCAATTTAATTTTTGTGTATGCAAGTTTGGGAAATAAAGTTTTCGATCTTCTTAAACCTAACCCGGGCAAAATAGTATCTTTTATTTTGACCCCAAAATGAATGATTTCTATGACAAATAGCATACCATTGGAAAGAGCATAAACTAGAGAATTAAAACAAAGCTAATTTCTAAATCACTTCTAGTTTTTTAAATAAATTTAGAAGGTAGACATTTTCCATACTTTTACACATTTTGTAGGATTTGGAAAGCCATAAGTCATTTTTCTTTAACCAATTCTATTAAATAACGATTTATTTAGAATAAAATCACATTGCAGAATGCAATAAAAGTTATTTCGAGCCTTTATGATTACAAACAAAAAAGTTATGACCATTTAAAGGCGAGATTTTGGGTAATTTAAAAGAAACTTAAAAATATCATCTCAATTATCGTGACACTTTGGAAATCTGTTCCATAGGATAAAAGGTTCCAAAATGACCCACCCTATTTGCCATAAAAGTTTACCGTTCCTTTATCAAAACCCTGTATAAACGTTAAATAACAACAAAAAAAAATTTAAAACGAATTCAATAGAAAATATGAACACGCGTTTTATTGCTCAGTTCTTCAGATATAATAATCCAGGTATATACTCGTATGCTCCTTAGTTTATTTTACTTTAACAATTTTTTTTATATTTTATAGTTTATTAGACTAAAACAACTATAAAATATATGGGATAATTTAAAAGAGCATATAAGCAAAGTTTAGTGGTGACAAACATTAGCATACGATTGGCATGACGAGAATATAAACAAATATTATTAATTTGTTTCACACATGCTGCATGTATTCATATCTTTGGTTACGTATAGACTAAACGATAACAAAAAATCCAAAAATGTTTTTAGTAGCAATTTAATTTTGTTTTGATTGTTGTTGCTGGAATATATATAAATTCCACTTTCCTCGCTGTTCTTTCGTATTTTTTCGCGTTCAGACATCAGATAAAACATTCTTTTCAACAATATTTATCTGAAACGGAAAGTAAAGGATCTGAACGGAACGGAAAATATAAATACTTATATAGAAAACATATGTAACAATATTTTTTTTGTCTGAATCTGAAAGAAACGGATCTGAACGGAACGGATAATATAAATCGACCCTTATAGAAAAATGAGAAACTCGATGCAGGTGCAGCGATGCTCTCGAATGATACCGAAGAGCAATTGCGATAGTTAATCGATATGGGATTATTGGAGCAATAAAGTTCCGTTGGATAGAACGTTGAAATGTATCTGGAAGAGATACCAGATAAGGAGAGTTGAAATTGTAGTTGATCTTCCAGTTGTGACTACTGTGACAGGAAAGATAATCGGAACAAGTGATTGGTGATTGGCAATTCACAGGAAGATATCGAGCGGTGGCAGTTGCAAAAATCAGAAAGGAATCCTGCACATTCTTCATGAAGGATCAACATATTGAAGAATACAACAATTAGGAAAATATGTAGAACATATATGTCAACGTTGTTGGAGGAACTGGCAGAGAGCAGTTATGAGCAAAAGCCATGTAGAGAACGATCAGCATGAAAGACTGAAAATGGAAGAGATGAAAAACGGCCAGGAGCAACAGCGATATTACGTGGAACGGGCTGAATGCTAATGAAAAAGGATTTGGAAATACGGCGTTGGCTGCTTTTAAAGATGAATGGTTGGTGAATGCGGGTTTGATAGCGTTCGATGATTGTGACAATTATTTTTTGTGGTGTTTTTGCATGAGAAATCGCTTGGATATATTTCTGGTACATTCTGCTAAATATTCCAGTAGTAGGAAGTGTTAAATAATTAGTGGAATATTGATGACGTGGCCAATCCATTGAAACGAACCGGATTTGACAGTGAAAATTCGTAACAATACGTGCAACGATATATGACACAAATCTATACAAACTGTTTCCCGACAAAAAATTTGGGAAACTCTCCTTTTCGCGTTGCTTAGTAAATTCATAGTACAGCACTGTTATAATTCATATACAAGTTGATACATAGGTGCAAGGAGTACACGCAGGGATTTTACACCCAATTCTCACAATCTCTTTTAACTAACCAAGTGCGAAATACAAAACGTTAAAAATATTCTATACAAGAGTCACGTGTCTTGAACGTCGCCACAACAATTATACATTAAACATTTTAAAATCGCAATATTTTATTTTAAATAATTAATTTGGTTTTTTTTATAACGGACGATAATCCGCTTGTCTATATAAGGAATCTATAAACATACTCGAATATCAGACTTAAGGTATATACAGTACCCAATATGATCCTCTTATAAAGTTGTATACAATAATACATTAATTTAATTGTAATTTTGAATCCAAGTATTAGTATTCAGCCGCTTAGGAATTATGATTGTTTGGTCCGTGCACCCTTTTAAAAAAATTCTCGAAATTTCATAGCAACGACCAAAATTTTATTCCCATACACAAAAAATGATATAGGGAAAACGCATTCTCATATAACAAATAAAATATAAAACTTGTAGAAATTAAAATTCCACCCCACCCAAAAATAACAATAAAACGAATCGAAAAATTTCCACCCAAACAACAACAACAACACCACAATAAAAAATTGAAAAAAATACGACTTGGCAAACACAAAACGCACTCAACAACGGACGGGAAAACGGTTTTTAATATTTGCTTTTCCCACACATATTCGATATACGAGTATATTGCAAAGTGTTTGAGTGTACGCGGTAGAATTTTCTGTAAATAATTTTTCTCATGCAACTTGTTTTTTTTTATTGATGGGTTGAAATCCCTCTACAGCTTGTCATCTATACGTGCCGTTTTTTTTTACAACTGATTATAAACTGTGGGAGTTATATGATAAATTCTTATCACCTCTTAACGCTTGTGGCATTCGCCAGAATGTTTCTTAGAGTGTGTGAAAAATATTACATTCGTTTAATGTATTTCATCAATTCCTGAAACGATGTGTGAAGAAATGTTCGTTATTAGTACATCGATTTCCAAAATACAACAAACAATAGTTTTAAGAACAATAAATTTTTTTATATGGGGTTTTAAAATTTTTTGGAAGGACCAGGAGAGGAGTTTTAATTGCAGTACATACAGACTTTCATAGTTCAGCTCTTTCCATTCTCAACACCGATAATATTAAGGCTATATTTTCCCCATAATGATTGCTTGCAAGGAATCGCTACTATTTCCCAAATGCTTTGAGTTGTTTATCTATATCCACTGCCTCTGCTGTTATTCGTTGTATTACCGAAATGTTACAACCATCTGTATGCCCCGTTTGTTGAGAAATTTGCATGCACCGCCGACACAATGGTTGAACATAAATTGCCTTAGTTCTTTCGATGTGTGGCAAGTTCTGAAATTTTTTAGATTTTGTTCTTCATAGCAATAGCTGCATTTTTGTTGTTGTTTAGCTACTATGTCGTTTGTGACCTTGTGAATTGCAGCAGCCGATACACATTTCAATTATTTTTCGTTTTTTCTTTGCATAGCACTCCAAGCGATGATGTTTTTGTAGAGAGTTCATGAAGTATTTACGGTTTGGATGTCCTTTGAATTTTTGAGTGTGGTTTCATACCAACGGTGCGTTTTACGATGTGTTTGTTCCTTGATTTTTTAGGGCATACAGGCATTTTATTACCGTTGTAATTCCGGTAATTCCGTAATCGTGTTGATAAAAATGTTTGTGATAAGTCGTTTGTCCTCGTATCTAGAAATTAATGTACTCCATGCAATGGAGTAATTCATACGATTTGTATGCCACCTCGCAGCGGCTTATGAGTTTAGCTACTTCTCCTCGAAATACTGAGAGCCAGTAGTGCATCTCCTAATTATTTTTTAAATTTTTGTTGCAGTGAATCACTTTGTTAAATAAGTTTTGAAACTGGTTCATTGCTTGCAGTCTCCATATAGAAATGAAGTTATTTCTATCCGAGCGAGTTTCGAGTTGTTCTTGTAGATGCTCGAGAATTCATAATATCGCTGAGTTCTCATAATTTTTTTCACCAAAATACTGATTGTCAATTTCTTTCTCAGATACATTGCCCAATATTTTTTTGTCATAGAAGGGTTTGCAGCTTATTTCTGTCTACAAGGGTCATTATGTCGTTGATATTGGTGCGTAGCATATTCGTTTTTAAATTTTGAATTTTGTATCGTTTTCGTTGTTAAGCTATCCTCAGCAGGAGACAGCACAGGAGGCGAGTCCCGTGTAATACCGCTTTCTGCACTTCAACCTGATCACTAAACAAATACTTCGATTGCAGGTATTGTTGACATACGTATATAAACTATAATATCCTAAACATGTTTCACTATTTAAAATTTATACAAAATTTTTTTTTATTAATTATACATTATTTTGATTAAATTAGTATATGAAATGGCGACAACAGGACTAGACAAATTTAACATATACATACAGACACATAAAGTAAAAGTTAAACTTGGGTAGCAATTACTGTACTCGAATAGTCGAATGTGTAGCTACACTAACCCTTTTTGTAAACATTTTTTGGTGAGATATCGATCGCGATTTTTTATTCTTGTTGTAAATTACTAAATGCCATTTCGTGTTTAAATTTTTTGATATTCATTTATTTACACAACCTCTACAATATAAAGTCTCCCGGTATTGCCCGATGTATTAATTATTCTAATATGCCATTCCCTATACATATAACATAGAAATAGACTCGCATATACATTTTAGACGGTATGTACAGAAAAATTGAAAACAATAATCAAAGGCATTTTCATTTCATCCAACCCTCACCTTCATTTAGCATTATACATACACAGGTAAACTAAACAATATTGTTAAAGGCAACAGGGAAATTATCTTAAAGACATAAATTATTTAGGAATTCACTTTCTTTGGTGCGGATACCAAAACCATTTACGAAATTGCATTGCATGTCTCAACGCTCCCCCAAATCCGACTTAAACTAACCAAAACAAAAATTGTTGTATATAGATAGGTAGGTCTATATATGCACAACCAAAAATAACTACCCATTAAAATAATTTATAGATCCATTTCATACCAAACCCCCCAAAAAGCAATACATATAAGAAAATACTTAACAAATTTTCAAACCACAAAAAACCCTTCAAAATTTAATTTCCGTGATACAACGTTTTTTTGGTTGTGCGGTGAACAAAAACATAAAAAATTATTTATTATTGGAATTCGAAAATGCATTCGATGGTCGAACGCAATATATACTCGTCGTATAAACATCATGATTACAGTAATTTGGTAATAAAATAAAAATAAAATCAACCCCTAAATCGTAAATGGTCATTTTGATGGTCTATTTGTTGTCCATTGATATTACATATAGACGTTTTTGGAGTCCCCCTACATATTAAATACACGATGTCGATACAACATGATATTGAAAACGGAAATTCCGTTCATTGCTTTGATGGAAACCAACAAAATGCGATTTGTATAACGAAGGAATTCAAATTCAATAACCCCGTGGACTTTTTTGAGTGAATGAACGATAATGAATGGTTTCATTGCTTATTACATGTTTCGGTATTTTTATGGGAAATATTTTATTTCCAAGTTTTTTTTTGTAAATCACGTTAAAAATTCCTAAAATTATTTATTTACTTTCAAATGATTAAATTCGAAAACAGTGATATTGGCTATATGCTTTACCCACATATCTCGCAATGCATTACGACATTTAAACTAACGCTTCATTCCTTCATTTGAGAGAGAAGTTACAAACTTTACGAATTACGGGTGGAATAAGCAATATAAAACTCCACATCAGGGTCTGATTGAAAACGACAATTCACCGAAACCCATTATTCAAGAATATTAAGCAAACGGTTAATTAGGAATGGATAAGAAAGCCCGGGTTCCGGATTAAATCGCCAATTTAAATGGAAATAAACCATTTCTCTACCGCTTGGTTCGATTATAGAGCAGTTAACTTAAAAAACCGGAAGTGGAAAGCGTACGCCAAAATGGAAGGACAAAACTATGTTTCTACAATATTGGACCCGTGAAATATCCCATAGATTTTTCCATAGATTAAAATCGTATACGTATACAAATCTCATTGGGATTCTGCTAATTTCAATTGAAGTTTAAAGCCTTTCTATGTAGTTGTGTGGAGTACACTGTTATGATTTTTAATTTGCGAAATTGTCAATGAAAAGTAAAATATTATGTTTGATTTTAAGTTATTTTAATTAGTTTAGAAAGTATAGAACACATTTTTAAATAAATTACAAAAATTATACATAATTTTAATTCAAATCATTGAAATAAAATAAAAGTGAGATAGAAAAAAGAGACAGAATTGGCGATATTTAAAAAAAGCACATCAAGATAAGTTAAACGAAATCGAGCAAGTTTTATCAGTATATTTATAAGACGTATATCAAATTGTCTTAATTAAAATGGCAGAAAAATATTGTATCTTAAAAATAAAATATAAATTAAAATTTTAATTGATAAATTACGAAGAAAAAAATATTATTGTAACATAACCATAAAGTTTAACTAAAATTTTGTACTAAAACAGTCGGGACGCACACCAAATATACTGAACTCAAACCAATTATGAATTTCCCATTGATTTCAAATAAGAATTTTTTGAGTTTACATATGAATTAAAACAATTCCAGAGATTAAAAAAATATACCAAATTAACTTAATAATTTTTTACTTGTAGAAGCAAATAAGAATGCGTCCTTTTACAGCAGTAAAACTTAATAAACAATTTGTAACAATAAACCTGAAGCAGTGCATTATTAAAACAAGATGGGTTTAGGTAGGTACTTAATCAACTACTTCACGAATTAGCGAGAATTGAATTACAATCTCCAGATATGATCGTCAATGGCCATCAAAATTTAGTATAAAAAAGTAAAAAATATCCTCTGATAGGTGAATCTGACCTTAATCACAAACTTCACAAATGGCCAATATTGGCCATCTAAATTTGAGTAAAAATGAAATCAGTACACCGAGAATATCAAAATTCGTAGCAATATATCCGAGGTTGTGCATTATTAGCAGTGTTTTAGTTAGGTGACTCAATGATCAACATCGTGTACTAGCCAGACCTGAATCACGATCTCTGGGGATGGCCGATAATGGCCATCCAAATTCTCAGTGTTCTGATATCATTTTTACTCAAATTTGGATGGCCATTCCCACAGATCGCGATTCAGATCTGGCTAGTATACGAAGTTAGTCATTGAGTCACCTAACTTAAACCACCTAGTGCTAATAATGTATGACTTCGAGTTTATTGCTACAAATTTTTATATTCTAGATGTACCGATGTCTATTTACTCAAATTTGGATGGCCATTATCAGCCATTTCCAGAGATCGTAATTCAGGTCTGACTAGTATACGAGTTTGGTCATTGAGTCACTTAACTAAAACCACCTAGTGCTAATTTCGATGTTCTAGGTGTTTAGATGTCATTATAACTCAAATTTCGATGGTCATGATAGGCCAATTTCAGAGATTGTGATTCAGGTATGGCTAGTACATGATGTCGGTTATTGAGTCACCTAACGAAAACCATCTAGTGCCAATAATGCACAACCTCGAGTTTATTGCTACGAATTTTGATGTTCTACGTGTTCAGATGTAATTTTTACTCAAATTTGGATGGCCATTATCGGCCATTCCCAGAGATTGTGACTCAGGTTTGGCTAGTACACGAAATTCGTCATTGAGTCATCTAACCAAAACCACCTACTGCCAATAAGATACGACCTCGGGTTTATTACTACGAATTTTTATATTCTACGTGTTCACATGTCATTATAACTCAAATTTGGTTGGTCATTATCGATCATTTCGGCCGATAGTACATAAAGTTTTTCATTGAGACTTCTTAATAAACCATTTGGTGCTCACAATGCTTGACTTCGGGTTTTTTGATACAAAGTTCTATTTTCTATGATTTATTCTAATCGTTTTAAAGTTCTATTCTAATATATTTTAATAAAAATCTCGAGAATTTCTACACAATACGTGGGTTCAGTTTGTTTATAAATTTTTATTTTAGAAAATATTATACATTTTTTATTCAAATTGAGGTTTGTCATTTTCTAAAAAAATCTCATGCTTATATGATTGTACTAAAATTTCCAATATGACTCATTTTTTTCCTATTTGAATTTCAATTAACAGTGTGATACTCATGCATACATAACATCTATGGAAAGTCTAGAATACTTCACACCCAAGTCGTATCTCGATCAAATTCAAGAAAAAATCAAAGTAAATCCAAAACAATTTTGGAAATACTTTAGAAATAAACGCGAAATTGAAGGATACCCTGCTAATATGACCTACAACAATACCTGCTCTTCAAACGGCTCGAGTCGTTCTTTCAATCAGTCTACAGATCAAGCGTTATTGGTGGATTGTATGAACAACCCAGCAATAACAACGTATCAATAACTCCTCCTGTTATCTTTGATGATAACATTTTATCGGATTTAAAGGCGGAGATTGTTGCGGTCTTTACAATATACCCGCTTCTATATTCAACCACTCCTTAAGCACCGATGTGTTTCCCGAAAAATGGAAAATTTCAAAGATTACACCAATTTTTAAATCTTGTAAATGAGACGACGTGTCATGCTACAGAGGAATATCAACTACATCATCAATTCCAAAATTGTTTGAATTAGTATTATGCAACAACTTTAATTCCACAATTGCACGTCATATATATCAATAAACTAGCATGGGTTTATGCCTGGCCGATCCACATCAACTAATCTGGTTGAATTCACCAGCAAAATAATTAACGGCATAGAAAAACACCATCAAGTTGATGTAGCGTACACTGATTTCAGTAAATCATTTGATTTCATCGGCCATCAAAAAGCACTCCCGAGTTTATTCACATTTGGGTTTTCACTCGATTACATAAATTGGTTCATGTATTATCTATCAAACCGGAGACAATTTGTAATAATGGGAAATGAGAAATCAAACGCTATTAAAGTTACATCTGCGGTTCCCCAAGGATCTCACATCGGGCCTTGGATATTTATTGTTTTCATAGATCGAATAACCGAGATAATCAAAAACTCAAACGTGCTCATAATTTAATGCAAGATACGAAGAAACTTCAAGAAGACATCGATAGATTAAGTGAGCGGTGTAATCGAAACTCGCTTTACTTAAATATTAAGAAATGCAAAATCATGTCTTTCCATCTTAAAAGAAATGCGGTTATTATTTCATACAAAGTCAACAGGTGTTACATTTGTCGAAAATGCCAGTTTCAATAGGCATATTGAAAATCGTAATACGAAAGCGAATGCCATGTTTGGATTTTTTAAAAGATGGACAGGTGAATTGAGAGACATTCAAACCTATGTTCACTCTATTTCGCTTACGTTCGATCTCAACTGGAATACGCTGTAACGGTCTGGAATCCATACTATGCTGGGCACATTAAAAGGATTGAAAGCATTTAAAAGAAGTTTCTAATTTTCTTGTTAAACAAAAGTGACTGAGATTAAGACCACAATTTACCATTCCATGAAAATGTGGCTCGGTTACCTTGTGGTTGTAGTTTACAGGGTGAGTGAAATTAAAACAAATCGTTTGTAATGAAAGTCGGTTTTTTTTAAAAACAATCTCATTTGTAAGTTCCACAAACTAATTCTCCAAAATGACTAATATATTTGAAGGGATCGAAAACAGGTTGTTTCCTTTTATAAAATTTAATTTTCGCAGCTCACACTAAATTGATGAAAATTGCTGAAACATGACTTTCGAGTTTCAGGATTATGGTTGGTTCCGTTTTTTCTAATAAACTCGGAACAGTCTGGTGAAAATCGAGTGTATGGACTACGGAAGCAATTGCGGTGACATTTATATTACTTTTCGGTGGAGGTCACGTTCCATTTTTACTTTATTTTCAGCTCGAATGATTATGATGAAAATCGGTGAGGGTGAGAAGTCCCCTGTGAAGCCTGCATGTTATTTTTTTTTTTTTTTGTAACTATTGCCAAAGGCTTTATTCTTGAATCTTTCTTTATACGAAACTAACAAGAAGTGTGAAATTCTTAAAAACTATAAAAAAATTTTTAACTTAAGCCTTAACCTATGTTAATACTTAATATCATTATGCATTATTATTATTAAATTATTAATTACTTAATTTCATTTCAACATGCACGAAATTATTAGATTATATTTCTCAGTTAATTAAATCTAGAGGATCTGTTCTGCGAAGCCGTCCATATTTCGGTTGCCTTAGTAGATCTCTAGCTAATTCGTTAGGGTGTGATTCCAGTTTCAGTTGGTATTTTAGACTGCATGATTTAATTGTCTCTTTAACAGTTTTGATTCCTAGGTCTCTATGGATGTTGCTGTTTCGAATATACCATGGGGCATTTGTAATGCTACGAAGTATCTTTGCTTGCGTTCTTTGTACGATATCTATATTTGATGCACTAGTTGAGCCCCATAGTTGGATACCATATGTCCATATGGGGATTAGGATCGCTTTGTATAGTAGAACCTTGCAGTCTAGAGAGAGTTTCGATTTTCTTCCGATCATCCAGTACATTTTAGAAAATTTTATTTTTAATTGATTGCGTTTTGTTTCAATGTGCTTTTTCCATGTCAATCTTCTATCGAGATGAAGACCGAGATATTTGACGTTTGTTTGTTGAGGAATTGTGATATTGTTTAATTTTACTGCTGGACATGTACGTTTATTTAATGTGAATGTTACATGTGTTGATTTACATTCATTCGTCCTTATCCGCCAAGTTTTTAACCAATCTCCTATTTTGTGTAGATGTTCTTGTAATTCTCTCGATGCTGTTTGAGGATTTTTGTGTGAAAATAATATAGCTGTGTCATCAGCAAAAGTTGAAGTGACGATTTTTTCAGTTATTGGTAGGTCAGCTGTGAATAACAAGTATAGCACAGGTCCCAATACACTACCTTGCGGTACTCCTGCCTTTATCACGGTTAGATCAGTAGTGGCCGTATTTTGTTTCACCTGGAACATCCTTTGGGCTAAGTAGTTTTCAAGAACTGCATGAAATTGTTTAGGCAAAAGAGTTTTAATTTTGTAATTTAATCCTTCATGCCATACTTTGTCGAAAGCTTGCGCAATATCCAAGAAAACTGCAGAGCAATATTTCTTTTCTTCTAAGGAAACCTTAATTGTATTTACAATTCTGTGCACTTGTTCTATTGTGCCGTGTTGCTCTCTAAATCCAAATTGGTGATCTGGTATAATGCGACCTTCAGATAATATAGGTATTAGTTCTTGTAGTAGCATCTTTTCAAAAAGCTTTGAAATTATCGGAAGTAGACTTATTGGTCTGTACGACGAGACTTGGGTTTCGTCTTTACCTGGCTTAGGAATCATGATAATTTGAGATATTTTCCATTTTTGGGGAAAGTATCCACATCTCATAATCGCGTTAAAAATATATGTTATATATTTTATGCATCTATCTGGTAATTCTTTGATCATTTTTCCAGTTATTAGGTCATGACCTGGCGCTTTTTTGGGATTTATACTGTTTTTGATAACTTTTTTGACGCATTTCCATTTAAATTTTACTGGGTTTGGGTTCGACTCGTCCCTCGTAAGCTGTGGTAGTACGCAATCATTATTTTGTTCGTTTGGGGTGAACACTTTTTGTAGATGGTTAGAGAAAGCGATAGCCTTTTCTAAGTCACTTCTGGCCCAGTGACCATCTGGTTTCCTTATCGGTGGGTTCGATACCTCTGGTCTTTTTAAATTTCTTGTTGCCTTCCACAGTGAGTAATCTGTTGTTTCTGTTGCTGTGAGCTCACTTAGGTAATTCTGTATTCCTAAATTTTGTTCTTCCCGTATTGCTTCTCTCAAAGCTTTAATAGCTCTATTTAATTTCCATTTATGCAAAGGAGATTGGTGAAGCTGCCATAGCCGCCGAATTGTCCGCTTCTCTGCTAATAACTTTTGAATGTTACTTGAAAGCCTTATATTTTTTTCGGAATTTTTGTTCTCCGGAGTAGCTTTTTTTGCAGCCATTTCCATTATTTGACTTAAGTTTTCTATCGCGGCATCAATGTCTTCTGGTGTGCGAAGTGGAACATCAAGATGACAATTTACATCTACTATGTTTCTATAGAGAACCCATTTCGTTAGTTTGTTTGTTAAACGTTGTGGTGGTTCAGTTTTTAATGCTTGGGTACTTAGTGTTACTATTATTGGTGAGTGATCTGATGATAAATCATAACAGTCAACGACTTGAGCATTGGTGCGTGCTATTCCTCGTATTACACAGAAATCTATTAAATCAGGAATTTTTTTTCTATCTGTAGGCCAATATGTGGGATGTCCAGATGATAAATAATCAAGGTTTTTCTCGTTTATTGCTTCGTAGAGTTGCTTTCCTTTCGGTGACGTCAACCTCGAACCCCATTGCACATGTTTAGCGTTGTAATCACCCCCTGCTAGAAATTTGATTCCCAACTGGTTAAAGTAATCGATAAATTGCTGTTTTTTAATTGCGTGTTTCGGTGGACAGTAGACAGCCGATATTAAAAATTTCCCAGACCATTCTTCCAAACTGACAGTTGTAGCCTGGATGTGATCTTTAGCATATTTCTGGAGCTCGTAGTGCTTTAATCTTCTTTTTATTAAGACTGCAGTGCCGCCGTGTGCTTTTCCATCCGGATGTTTGGTGTCATAAACGGAATAGCCGGTAATATTAAAAAAATTTTGTTTTGTGAAGTGTGTTTCAGATATTAACATGATGTCTATATTTTGTTCGATAAGAAATGTTTCTACCTCAGCTTTATGTTGCGAGAGCCCGTTCGCATTCCAAATGGCTATTTTTAGAATTGTCATTTTTGATTTTTGACTATAATTTGCATAAGCGTATTCATATTTTGCATCATCATGCTCATTTGTCTTTCCATCATCAACATGAAACTTTGGATGGTCTCGGTTAATTTATTTATCATGGTGTGAATGTTTAGGTCCTCATTAGAATGAACTATTGGTTTCGGTTTGTTACCTTTTAGGATATTTGCGTAAGAAACACCTGGCTGTGCAAAACTGCTGGCAAATGTCTCCAAGTTATCGTTTTGTGTGTTTGCACTCGTTGGTTTGGTGACTATTGTATTTTTTGGTAACATGGCCCTCTGATTAAATTGCATATTCAGCATTCGTTGCTCAGCTCTCATTTTAGGGTTTATTTTGCGTTTTAGGTCCAGATACACTGCGCAACCCCTGTAGTTTGCAGTATGATTTTCACCGCAGTTATTACAACGTCTCACAGATGGGTCATTGCGAGACTTTTCGCACTGTTTGGAGTCGTGGAGTTCACCACAAATAACGCAAACTTCATTTAAGGCGCAGTATGCTTTCGTGTGTCCGTATTCTTGGCACTTTATGCATTGAACTGGTCCAGACCTCTTCTTAGGTTCTTCAATTACGATTTTGCGATGTAACAAATATTTTAAGTTGTAAATCTTATGAACTCCTTTCGACTTTTCTTCCTCTGGTTCTAGTTCCAAACGGAACATTGGTTGAGGTACCTTCTCACGGTTTACTATATTACCAATGGATTTGGCATGGAAACCTTCCGCAGCAAGTGCAGCTTGTATGTCGCTAACATCTACGCAGCTTTCAATTCCTTTTAGCACAACAGTCAGCCCTTTTTGGCTTTTTAGCTGGTATGTGTAATATTTTTTACCAACTTCGTCGAAATGTTTAACTAGGGCTCTGAAGCCATCGATTTCGAAAGTTTGAATCTTTGTTTCGTTTATATTACCTCGTTTGAGCGGGGCAATATAAAATTTAGAATCTGTTAATTTTGCGATGTTGTTAACCAATTCATTGTTAGATGCTTCTCTTAAATAAATTGGAGGCGGTTTCTCAGTTTTCGAATTTGGCACTGCATTGGGGTCAATGACCTCTAGACTAGAGAATCGATTGTTAAGAGGTATTTGGTTAACACCTGCTTCAGTCCGTGTCACTTTGCTCCTGCCAGCAAACTGGGCAGATCTCGGGCTACGTTTTCTTTTAGATTGAACAGTGATATACCTATCCATTCCCGTTTGCACTAGGTTATTTTCGCACTGACCACGGTCACTAGAGTTCGTCGCACTGAGTTCATTACTATTATTTTCGTATTGCATTGTTAAATTTGCTGATGAATTAATTTTTTCATCGCGGTTTTGATTTTGGTTTTTAAACTGCGGTATAATTAATTCTGTCGAAGAAGCACTTTTAATCATTGGCATAGGTGTTTTCTTTGGGCTGTGCTGAACTTTGCCCACTTGTTTTACACTTGCACTTGCCATATTTATACTTTCTACATGAAACTGGTTCAAGTTTGTTGTAGATTTTGTTTGGCGTTCGATGTTTGAAGAAGTCTTTTTTGGGGAAAAAAGCCCCATCACGCTTACATCATCACTTATTAAGTTACAATTTTATGTTAGTTTTTTTGCACCGTGTGTATTTAATTATAAAACCATTCACACAATTGAAAAAAAGATATAACAAGTTAAAAAGCACTAACACTGCACTTTTCGTTTGTTTTACTTTACGTCCGAACCTCACGACAGTAAAATTAAAACGCATGTTATTTTAAAAAGATTTTTTCAGCCAGCTTCAGCATAAACTAGAAACCACAATGATCAAATTCAATAATTTAACTGCGATAAAACAACCACGTTGGAAGTAGAACAAATTAAACGGCCAAAAGAAGCGCTACCAGTCTTTTACCAAAGAGACAGAGACAATTTAAAAGAGATATTTCATCCTATGTAAATCTAAAAATTTAAATTGTGATTTCATTTTCTGTAAATAGTCGCATACAATCAAAAATATTTTGATTTTTTTATACTATACACAGTTTAACGAAAAATCACAGATACAACGATGACATTGGAATTATCAGAAACATATTTTATTTTAATTTTTTAGTTCAAATGAAAAATCTTCCTTGGCTATGCTTTTACGAGAAATACTTAATGACATATTCGCTGATCAAACCAACAAAATATCCGACACAGTGAAGATGACATATTTAAAGTCACACCTTCAGAAAGGAGAAGCTAAATTCATTAGTCACTTAACAACAACAGGTGATAATTACCAAACAGCTTGGAGCATGTAACACAAAATATCGCAATATGGTTTCAATGCTTGTTCGTAACTGTGGTGTCAAACTAATCGTTTCAGAAACAGTTTCAAATCCTTTACTGGTAACCTTGTTTGTTCGTGGTTTTTGAAATTTTGAGGTTTTATGAGAAAACCAAACAAATTTAGTTTCAAAAAAACTTCTGAAAAATCACAGGTACCTAACCGGTTTAAAAAACCTCCTTAAATCGTTTCAGAAAACCGACAGTTTTATAGAAACCCTCTTGGGCACAATTTTGACGTTCTTTATGAAGCTACAGCTTCACGAAAGGGTTGACACGTTGTGTATTTTTCAGTTTTTTGGAATTTTCAGGTTTTATAGAACCCATTCATAACCCTGTTTTTACCGTTTGGATCGGGAGCTACCGGGTTCGAATCACGATAAGGACAGGATGCAAAGTGAAATTTCATCAACAGATTACGATCTGTGGTGAAATGTAACACATCTATAAGCCTCTTCCAGTGTGCAAAACGCATGGGCCGACCCATCTTCTACGCCACTGTAAGCTATATCGCCTTAACATATGGAAATCGTAAGCGATTCAACAAGAGAATCATTTATTGATGCATACAAACGACACAATAACCACATTACCGGAGTAAATCACCACTGTGATAGCCAACGACGTAATTAATTGGCATTTATACTGCCAATTATACCCCATTTCGGTGGTATATGGGAAGCAGGGATTAAATCTAATAAATTCCATTTAAAACAAATCTTAGAGAAAGCAACACTCACGTTTGAGGGGTCTATGCAGTAACTTTTCAAATAAAAGCATGCCTAAATGGGGAAATGGTTCAAGACTTTTGTAAATGACGATCCTCCGAATATCTCCACCGGATTCAACAACAACAACTTAAATCGTCTGATGGTAACTTACGATGTAAACGTATTGTTTTTGGCCTTCGCTTTCAATCAAAAAGCAGACTCGAGGTAGTATATGTGTAAGGTAGGCCACACACGAACAGTTTTAACTGGCAGTTTTAACTGTACAGTAAAAACTGTCGGTTAAAACTGTACGTGTGTGGGTATTTCGGTTCAGTTAAACTCAACTGTACAGTTTAACTGAGAACTTTAAAATTTTTATATTTTTAACTGAAACGATTAACTGAACTGAACGTGTGTCGGGGTTTAACTGCACAGTTCTCAGTTTTGTGTGGAAATTTCATACACCGAAGGCAACCAAATCGTTCCGTCATTCAAATCCATGATAATAACTGAAGGATTAGACTGAACGTGTCTGTGCATCTCAGTTCATAGTTAAAACAGACAGTTATAGCTACACAGTTAAAACTGACATTTAAAACTGTACGTGTGTGGCCGGCCTAAGGAGTATTCAAAACCAAATGGACAAAAAAGGATAAAAAAGTATTTTTCGTCGAAATGAAAAGCAAAGAAAAATAACACAAAAATGTGAATGTAGATGTCGTTTTTCGGTCTTGATATGTTCGGCAAAGTTGTTGAAGAAAGCATAACGAAAATCGTAATGGTTCAAGAGCTATCAACGTGAAAATGAGTGTATATTTTGACAAATTTTTGACTCAGAGGCAAAACATGTCGAAAGAGATATCTCAAAAAATGGGATCTAACTTTGAAATGGGTCGAGCACCATTGAATTCAGCATACTTGAATTAGGTTTACCCCCTGGGTGCCCAGCTTGTCCTAAAAAAAAGTTTGCGATTCAAGCACAGTGTAATATCAAGCTATAAGGAAGTAAGGAGATCAAAAAGAGACTTAGGCGACATAATAGCGTTTTGTTAGGTGATGTGCTTGGAATCCTTACAGAACGTGAAGCAAGGGATTATGAAACTCGATTTGAACCCATGAACAACGAGTAGGATTAATTGGAGGCAGTGATAAGAATCATACCTCCATAATAGACAACCCAGTTAAGCTAATAAAGTATAATTCAGTACTCAATATGGAATCATTATCCAAACTGATAAAAGACCAATAAGCCATTTCTCTATTGATTGAAATACAACATAAAATTAAGCCACTTGGTTTCATTAAAAAAACGATGACATTAAAAAAACGAATCACGTATGTCATCGCTAATTACAAGAAGTCAATGGTTTCGTGCATTTTTTGAGTGTGATTTTGGAGACGACGGAAAAATTTGAAATTGTTTTAGCGATATACATTAAACCCTCGATTTAACGGACGCCTGATTTAACGGACGCCCGATTTAACGGACCCTCGATTTAACGTACCCTCGATTTAACGGAGAATTTTTATTTTCTATTTTTCGGTGACCGATTATGATAGGTGGATTCGGGGATTCTTAAATGATTTTTGGAAGAAATTCTGGAATATGGCCACTATGGGATGGATCTCGATCAATTCTTAGTCGATTATGATGGGATTGGGTATGTAGGATGGAACTGGGATCCCTAAACGATTTTTGGAACAAGTTATGGGATGGGGTATGGGGTGGACATGGTATTATTGAATGTTTTTTGGAAAAAGTTCTGGAATATAGCCGTCTGGAGTTTGTTGGATGGAAATGGGATTCTTAAATGATGTATGAAAAAAGTTTTGGAATATGGCCACCTTGGGCGGAACTCAGACAGTTTTCAACTAATTACGATGGGATTGGATTTGTTTAGTGGAAATGAGATTCATTAATGATTTCTAGAAGAAGTTTTTAGATATGGGCACCTGGAACTGGACACGGCTATTACTTAACCGATAAAGATGGAATTCGGGACGTTGGATAAATATGGGATTATTAAATGATAAACTGCTGTAGCAGCTCGCCATAGGATGAGAAACCGAATTATAAATTTCCTCTGCTGTTGTGGGAAGTGTATATTTATTGGTTGTTTTATGGAATTAACTCCTAGACCATTTATGCTCTTGTATTGCAAGTACCTCAAAATAATAAATTACAAAAGTATGTAGTTATACCAATTTGACAGTGTATATAAATGTCCGCTTGGTTCGAAAGGTTCTGGAAATCTCAAGGTCCTAGAAGGCATCATATTCAGTACAGTTGTGAACAGTTTTCGAGGTCGTTGTTGATAAGAATACTATAAATTTATCAGAGCCCTTTGTGTAGGGTTCATACCGTGATTTTTTGTGAGAGTAAGTAGTTGGCCTACCGCTCAATGCACTAATTTCATGAGTGGGTCACGTATTGGTGATAGATCAAAAAAGACGCTTGCTTATTACGGAGTTCCGCCCTAGTTTAAATTACCGAATTCCGTTCCAGGTGACCTTATTCTAGAACTTCTTCCAAAAATCATTTAAGAATCTCATTTCCATCCAACATTCCAAATCCTAAAATAATCGGCTAATAAATTACTGAGTTCCGTCCCAGATTAAATTCGATCGAATAGATTAAATTTAGACCCTCAATTAGTCCGTTAAATCGCGGTTTTTCTGTATAACATTTTACGTTAAAATGTTACGTAATCAAGTTTGCATTTAACGCGGCGTGTAACGTGAACCCAAAACTAGTCCCCTAAATGTTTTACCATACATAAAAATGAGAATGGAAAATAGCGACTAAGCGGTTTGTTTCCAATTTTAAATTTGTTTTTTCAGCTCAAATAGTTTTAAAGAAAATTTCTGTTCTAAGGTGGGGCTCTTGTTCTATTTTAAATTCTTAACCGATTACGATGTGCTTGGGTATGTTGGATGGAAGTGAGATTCTTAAATGATTTTTGGAAGAAGTTCTAGAATATGGCCACCTGGCACGGAACTCGATCAATCTTAACCAATTGTGATGGGGTTGGTTATGATGGATGTTAATGGGATTCTTAAGGGATTTTGGGACGGAATTCTGGAATATGGTTACCTAGGACCGAACTCGGCCAATTCTTAACCGATTGTGATGGGGTTGGGTTTGTTGGAACAGAACTCGAGCAACTTTAACTGATTACGATCGGTTTGGGTGGTATGTTGGATGGAAATGAGATTCTTAAATGATTTTCGGAAGAAATTCTGAAATATGGCCACCTGGGATGGAACTCGATCAATTCTTAACCGGTTATGATGGGATTTGGTATGCCAGATATAAATGGGATTCTTAAATGGTGTTAGGTAAAATTCTTGAATATGGCCACCTGAAACGGAACTCGATAAACTCGATCAATTTTTAACCGATTATGATGGGATTGGGTATGTGGAAATGCGATTCTTAATTTATTTTAGAAAAGTTCTGGCCATATTCCAGTATTTCTTCCAATAATCATTTAAGAATCTCCAAATCTATCCATCATAATTAGTAATAGAAAAATGAAAAATTGTTAACAAACGAGTGTCTGTTAAATCGGTGTCCGTTAAATCGAGGGTTTACTGTATATCGCTGAAAATGATTTCAAATGTTTTCATCGCCCCCAAAATCACAGTCCCAAAATGCACGAACTGCGCAAGGAACTGCAGTGTTTGGATAACCATCGACTTCTTGTAATTAGCGATGACATTGAATAATTTTAATAAAATTTGATGAGGCTGAGGGGTCCACTGTGAGGCCATTATGTTGAGGATGTTGCATCTTGTTGCGTGATATTGCACGATTTTGAGGAATATAACAGCACCATGTTACATGCTGCGTGGAACAAAGCGTTAATGAACAAATCGACCAACGTTGTCGATTCAATGCGGACACTAATTGAAAAATTGTCGCTGCATTATAATTTTTTTTTTCACTTTGATTTGGAGAATTAGCTTTGGTATTGTAATCGGGAGGTACCGGGCAGGAATTGAAACCCGATAGGGGCAGGAAATAAAAGGAAATTTTCATCAACAGATTACGATCTGTGATAAAAAAGAACACAACTTCAAAAGGAACAGGCCGACCCATCTTCCATGTACACTACTATAGGCTCGCATGGAGCACTTAAATGCGTAGATGGTAACGTAAATCGGACGTAGACGAACGTCTTCGATTTGGCATAACTGCGCAAGGTACAACGGGAAAGAAAAACCGCGAAAGAGTTGGCAGTGTTTCTGCTCCAGAACAGATTACAGGGATTAAAAACTGAAAGAGGAAAAAAAACACTTCAATTTTTCAAAAGTGCTCTTGAACAAATGCCAGCTGATGACTACAAAGTTGTAATTAATGTAGACAAAACACTTGTTGGCCAACACGGAAGATGGTATAATTCACCGACAATTGATGAAGTGATGATCGTTATACTCGTATAGTTGGCAAAGACTTTAACTCGTGTCGTATAATTCTTCATCGTTCGTTATTGATGGCAATGTGTATCTCAATGCATTGAGCAAAATGGTCATACACAGGCCGCATTTTCGGACAGTCCTTGGCACATGCATAAACACGCAAAAGATGATGACATATATGTTCGCGCGTAATAAATCAAAATCCGAACATTCAATTCACGCAACAAACGTGTATTAATGAGGCAATCGCTAACAAAACAATGCTAGATGTCAATGAATTGGGTATACATTCAAACGAACTTCTCGAAATTCGTTCCAAAACATCGCATAGCATATGACAGAATTATGCATGCAATTACGAGCCGAAGCGGCAATTTATATTTCCTAAGCGCCCGGAGGCCATCAGTCAAAAACTTATCTCAAGTGTCCAACGGGCCTTAGAATCGGAAATATTGAATTTCAAATTTTGTGACCCTATATACTAAAGGTTGAGTAGGTTCGACAGAAAGAGTTATTTTAAAAGAGATAAATATTTATTTTATTTTATATGCATTCCATAAATAAATTTGGATTCAATCAACCAAATGATCCGCACTGAACATTTTGTGCTGACCTCGTATTACACAATGTATTTAAAAATCAGTAATAATCTCGTTTCGATTTACAACCCGCCACCGAAATCGGAATCCCCTTTAAAGTAAATAGAAAAAAAAATAATTATTTGCCCAGGTGTGTAATTCTCGAGCCCTCGCCCTCAATAAACTTTATTAAAATACTGACCATGAAGTGAGATGATTTCATTTTCGATTGTTTTTAACGGAAAACGATTATTTTAGTTTAGGGTTATTCATATTCTCGTAGTGATGCAGAAAGACGATCGAGATGCCAACAACCTAAATACGCGTATATACCATGCATCCAATAGCAGATGTCCAAATAATATCTTAGGTAGATTTTGGTGATGATGATGATGATGACGTATCGTGGGAGCCCACTGCATTTTTTATTAGTTATTATAATTAAATTATATTTTTCAATAAATGGTTTTGGTGTGGGGCAGCTGGAAAAACTATTTTCATTGTACGTACAAGACCGCACGACATTATTTATTTTATTTTTTATTAGTTATTATAATTAAATTATATTTTTCAATAAATGGTTTTGGTGTGGGGCAGCTGGAAAAACTATTTTCATTGTACGTACAAGACCGCACGACATAATTTAAATTAATCGAAATATAACACAACGCTCGGCAGGGAGGAAGATGGTTTTTTTAAAGGGGTGATATCTTCTTTATGTGTCTCATCTTAAAAATTGTTTTGAAATTTAATACCTTTGTTGTAAAATATTTTTTCATTGCGTAACCGTTATAAAAATTGTCAGTTTGTTCTGTGGTGTGATGGTAAAATGCTCTTATCCGAATAAAAATGTTTAAGCGTATTGTTTCGTACGAGCAACGGTTAGACTGTTACTATGGTATACCACAAATGGATTGTGAATCTTATGAGTATCAGTTCATTTCAGATGTGCGGTTACTTGTTTGTTTGACTTTCGTTTAAATTGAAGTGGCTGTGAATGGGGAAGTCGAAATCTTTGCTGATCTTTCTATTCCAGATTATTGTTGGAAAGGAGCAGAGCCACTTAAATACATAAGAGCCTCGATGTTTTTTTCACTAAACTTAAAATATTGGAAATACTTAATAATTTTAAGTCGATTTCAACCCTGAGCTTTTGAGCTACAGAAATATAGACAAGGGTTTAATTAAAGTAAAACCACCATTTCATAAAACCCTTAAAAATGTGTGAAAGCCGTCCTATAAGTTGTATTACGTCATAGTCTCCCCTATTCAAATTCCAATATAAATTCTCTTTCTAAAAACACGATAGCAAGGGGAGGGGGGCGGTGGTTAAACAACCTTAATTTATGTTCGAGTATGCCTGAACCAGTGGCTATGTGTGAGCTTAAGTCATACTCTGCTTAGAAAATTTTGGTGAGAGATATCACCAAAACTTTATTAGACCTCTGTTTTATAGTTTTGTCGAGAATCCTTTAGAATTTTGGTGGTCGTAGCATAAGGCAAAATGGTCCAAACAACTGATTGATATTTCTTTTGATTTTTATTAATACACAACACAACAACTAATTATGGCATGTATTTAAAAAAAAAAAACGCTAAACACGTTTTATTTCATAACTGGTTTTCTTTCACTTGTATGTTCTCGCCCATACCACAGAATAGACAGAAACGTCATAACGCATTTTTTGGATGGAAAAATAACGCGAAAAGGTACGAAAAATTGTTTGCAGAGTACCCAATTCGGAACAATTCGTTATTTGTGAGCTTTAAATTTGGATTGAGACTAGGAAAAGTATAAAAAACGCTACCAATGGAAAAAAATGAAGCTTACTTCAGATACACCCGAGACACTTTTTTCATTTTTAAATTGATAATTTTAATATTAACTGTAAATAAATTTATAGTTTTTATATTTTAATGCAATATACAAATAATATTAAACTTTCCAAGATCACTTTTCATAGATAACTCATAGAAAAGTCCGACTAAACTCTTTTTCGTAGTAATATATTTTTCCGCGAGAGCACAGAGGTACAAGTCCCAATTATATATTAATAAATATTAAATATTAAAAAAATTATTGAAATTTAAATATATTAATAAATATTAAAATAATTACCCCCTGTGCTCTCGCGGAAAAATGTATTACTACGAAAAAGAGTTTAGTGAAGCTTTTCTATGAATTATCTATGAAAAGTGATCTTGGAAAGTTTAATATTATTTGTATATTGCATTAAAATATAAAAACTATAAATTTATTTACAGTTAATATTAAAATTGTCAATTTAAAAATGAAAAAAGTGTCCTGGGTGTATCTGATGCAAGCTTCAATATTTTACACTGGTGGCATTTTCATTACTTTCCCTCAAGTCTCAATGTTGCTTCTGCATAATATCTATTCTGTGCCCATACTGTATTTATTAATACAATGCCCACAACACATATTGTACCTTCTCAGCACAAGTCAGTAGTACACAACGTGCAACTTAAGGTCTTACGTGTTCCCTGGTTTGAGGCATATATAATTTTATCATTTACCGCTCTTTCAAATTATGTTAGCTGAGGTTTACTTTTGCTTCGAGAATTGGCAACCCTGTGTCAAAATTTTACTAGAAACAAAGACATTTTAATTCAAAGAGGAACATACGAAGTATAAACGGGAAGTTTGTTGATTTGTTCGTTTTACTCTCATTTAATACTCTCAAGTATAATTTATGCTACGTGCGTCAAAATTCTCCGGAAAAAAATACCGCTTTTTGAAATGAAGTTAGCTGAGATTTATCGTACCAACAATCACATATTTTCAAATTTTGTTTTGTGAATTGGCATCACTGCGTAAAACTTTGACCAAAATAAGCATTTTAAGGAGAATGAACGAAATATAAAGGGAAAGTTTGATTACAATATATAATAGTATAGGGTGTCTTGTTGGAAAAACATGTCCTGCACATCATTTACATCCAATTCGGGCCACAAAAACTCCGTTAGCATTTCGCGATACCGCACTCCATTAATAGTTAGCGCATTTCCCGAATTAGTCGTTGTTGGTTTGAATACTTCTCCATATACTTTAATCGCGTGGTCTGTACGTGACAAATTGGCGGTATTAACAAAATGGCGGCAAATTTAAATTCGGCGCTCTTGTTGACACCCTATATATTATACACCAAGGTTGAGAAGTATGCTATTATAACCCCAGCGAGTTTATAGTAAGCGAGGACTATAATAGCACTTCTCAAGCGTGGTGTATATACTATTTTTTCCACTACTAGTCGTAGAAGGCACACCAACCTTTAAGGTTTTTTGTTGATAAGAAAATTTATTTGATAAGGGAAACACTTGCTCTTTAATAATATTAAATATGTCGAAGTAGTCCGAATTTTTTAAAATGACACTGCATTTTGTTTTTTTATTTGAAGTTTTAATTTTGTTGAGTCAATTTGGCATTCAACTAAAAAAAAAATGGAGAATGATGATTTAATCGGCACGCCACCTGAAATATGTGAGATAGTCGAAAATATAACAAACCACAACCAGCTGCTGTCCCAAAAATCCAGGGATATGTATTTACGTTTATGTATTTTTATGCGTGGTATCTTGTAAATTTTATTTGGATTTTGTTATTTTTTATCAAAATCTACTTTATCAATGTGCTGAATAATCATAATCGCCCTATCCATTTAATTGCATTACATCTATAGTGTTCATTTTTCATTATTAACTAGTGGTCAATTGACCTTTTTACTTATCTGTCAAATTCATCGGACATAACCTCAAACATATTGTCAAAAATATCTGTAGGTATATTAGAAAGTGAGTTTAAATTTTATTCTTTGATGCTTAATAATAAAATATTAATAAATAAACTGGAATTTTGTTAATAATAATTCGAACAATCATGGTTCTTGCTTGTTGTGTCATTAATTGCGGTATGAAAGCAAGAATCGGTAGTGAAATCAAGTTTTTTAGATTTCCAGTAATTCCAAAGACGCGTAAAAAATATTCTAAACTGGCTGAGGAACGCCAAAGAGCTTGGATAAAAGCCATTACCAGAAAAGTTTTGTCGGTGTCGTGTACTTCCTTAAAATATCTTACAGTGTGTTCCAGACATTTTATTTCCAAATGAAGCGCCGATCTTAAAGATAATTTAAATCCCGATTGGGTTCCGTCTGTTGAGTTGGGTTACAAGACATCTTCAACAAGCTCAACTTCAAGATACGATGATCGATTAGCGAAACAGGAGCAAAACAGGAAGATATTGTAGTTAAACTACCAGAGCCAGAACCAGAAGAAAACATTTCAGAAGACTTAAACATAATCCCCCCGAATATGTTTCAAGAAAATTCTGCCAAACAGTTGTCATATATGAAGATAAATCATGTCAAACTGAAGGTAAATTAGATACTGAATCTGTACTACGTATGTGTTTTAATTCAACCAATGTTTCTATTAAAATATCCTTTTGTTTTAGACTTCTATTTCGATTGTGATAAAGAAGATCAAATTGAGGAACTCAAATGAAAGACGAGAATTTTATCACAAAAGATCAAAGAATTGCAAGAAGAAAAATTGATCACAAGGAATAAAACAATAATGGAAGATCTTAAGAACAGTAAAAAGAAAACTAAATACTTCAATGGTTTCGAAAATTACGATACCTTAGAAGTTATATTCAAACATGTCGAGCATTCTTTATCAGTTAATTTCAAAGGACCCATGAGCAGTTTCGATATATTTATGATGACATTTATGAAATTAAGGCTAGATTTACCATTCACTTATCTAAATTGTTTTATAAGGCGATTATTATATAGAATTCATCCACTTTGATAAAGTTTATAAGATTCGAGTGATTTATAAGCTTTTAATTCGATTGATGTATAAAACGATTTTCTTTTTACGAGGTATTCAAATATTTTAAAGAATGAAATATTTTTGCGAAGCACTTCCTCACTGAATTTCATTAGGTACGGATCTAAATGAAACTTAGCATTTTTAAATCATACCGGCGTCTTTCAGTTCCCTGAAGACCCTGTGCATATTTTGACAACAAAATATGATTATTTTTATAATCCATTCCTGAAATATAAATAATTTATTAAAATACCGCCAAAACATAACCTATAAAATTTTCATTTATTCTTACTTGTTAAGCAAATTTCATTGATTTCACAATTTTAATAAACAATACTGTTAGATTATAGCTTTAGACACTTAAATTAATGTAAAACTGTTGTAAAATAAACGCTTAATTAATTTTAAATCACAATAATTAAAATCGCATGAAATGTATATTTTACCAGGCTACGGATAACAATACAGACTACATATTTTATCTGTCAAATTTTTTTGAGGAAAAAGGTCAATAATAAAATATTAGAAATTTTGTTTCTCAGGCTACTAAACACATAATAATGATGACTTCTACGACTAGTAGTGGAAAAAATATATGTATTGATTGGACAGTTGTACTCTCTTTTAATACTCTCAGTCTAATTTATCCAGAACAATTTGACGCAGGTTAACGTAAAGTCACCTTCAGTCAGTCTCCAACTAAAGAACTAAATGCGCCGAGCGGCAAAGTTGGATATGCATTAATTTGTTTATGTATTGTATAAAAACTATATGCATGAAGTTTCCAAGCAGCGAAAACTTTCATCCATCGCCGCCGAACATAACCTAAAAATATTGTTTTTTCAAATGTTGTCCATGCATATTTTTTACCAATGTTAAAGGTTCATAAATACAGCGATACAGTGCTAGGTGATTAAAGACTTTACATGTGGTTGTGATAGCATGCAGGAAGCGTTGTTTTTAATCACGGATATAAATACTTGATTAAAAAATTACTTACTTGATTTTGTAACGTGGTTCGAAGACCAAAAAGACATAATACTTTTATGAAATTGAAAAAAAAAATAATTTTAATTGGTTAGCGTTAATAAATGAAAAAGAAACACATTATAGTGGCCATTCAGATAGAGGATCTTCGATGAGCGATGGATTACTATAACTCTTGTCAATAAAGGAAATACAACTTGTGTAAAGTTTCTACTCCAGACAATGTTTTCAAATGGTAATGAATGTCGAAGTCATGCGAATATGTTGTTGCGTATCACTATCGAAATCTTTGTACCGTTTTCATATATAAAGTGCGCCTTAAATCCGAAAGCTGTATAGCAAACATTTGGTCTCTCATTATAAACTCCCCTATTTCCGAATTTCTGGAACAATAATCATTGCTCTCCCGCTTTTCATTCATTGCAGAATGTTTTTTGGAATTGATTTTAATTTAAATTTTCGATTTATTCTCGTACCTCCATTCAAAAAAGCCTCTAATAAACTTTCCACAATTTTCGTAATTGTACGGCGTTATATACACCTTGTTACGTACCATGATCTGCAGATTACAACACTTAATTAGTGCTCGTTGTTGTTTTTTTTAAGACCAAATTCCGTCCCACAGATGGCCATATTACAGATCTCCCTCTAAAAATAATTTTAGAATATTATTTCCATCACATAAACCGGCTTATACCACGTAAAATTTCTCAAACTCTTGGCCGAATAAAAGAGATCCTGGTCGGAAACTGAGGGCTCTCTACGCGAGTTTTCCAAAAACAAAGACAATAATACTAATAATTTTGTGGACCTATAGCAGGTTAGTAAGCCTACTCTCAAGTCTCAGTTTTCGAACAAAATCTGTACTGTAAGCAATTCTAATATTTTCTAGAATTTTATGTTATATTTTAAAATCAGGCGCCTTATTTTGAAGTAATGAATTTGAAAGAAATTTGAAGAAAAAACACAGAAGCTTCTTTCTTGATTTTATTTGCGCTGCCCAGTGATGTTTGTTTTGATTAGATCCCACAATGATTGAATACCATTGGGCGCGTTCAGGTCCCCTAACATGATTAGTGAAATATTTTAATACCGTTGGCCGTAATTTTACTCAATGTGTTCCTAACTGTTGGTTGTGCTGAACCATTTTTTCAACTCAACTACGGGTCGTACCAACCTCATCGCAGCCCTATTTGAAGTAGCGAAGATTCGTTACGGAGCCTGAAATGTATGCTATAGCTGACACGTTCATGGTCTTGAGTATGTATTACTAGACACGACGGTAGGTGAGTTCCCTGGATTAAGTCCTTTGATTTTGTCCTCATGAAACGGTGGTTCTTGAATCAAGAAGACATGCATCACTCAAAAAGTGATAAAGATGGCAAATTTAACTGTATAACCTGGAAACCAGCTATTCCACTTAAGATATGGTGGAGTGCACTTTCATCTAAACTAAACTTTTCTGGTCGTTTTGAGACACGTTATTATAGTGACCTTCCTCAGAGAGAAATAGTATACTTTTAGTTTTGGGGCAGACGCTTGTTAGATAAGGTACCAACATTTTAGATAAGGCCCAATGACAAAGAACGGATTGCAACGGTCAATATTGTTCCTAGTTACTTTGCATAATACCGATTAGTTAAGTTTGCAGGCTTCGTTGGTTTGAGTTAAAAGCTCATTTAGTGCACAATGACTTCGAGCGGGTTGTGCTCATTGAACGGTGGTCCGGATGGTTCTCTCTGATTTCATATACGATTTCTGTAGATGTATACTGGTTGCATCTGACATTGTAGTGGTATCGTCTGGCGTGGTGGTTTTATCTTAAACTGCCACTTCAGACTGACCGATTGAGATCAAAATCAGTGGGGTCTTCTAATTTATGGGGTCTACAGTGTCCTCCCAGTCAGTCGCTCTGTCTGGGCGGTCGAGACGAAACAAACTATTAGTCTCAAGACCACCACACACAGATATACAGCGAACTTTTTGGAAAAATTTGTTATGGAATATTTAATTATATCTAAATTTGTTTTTGATCCGATTTCTCTAGCCAAACCCAATGTTTTGTCAAGAATGAGTGGAACTTCTAAAATTTCAATTCAGTAACTAATGATGACGTATACGTACGTAAATTTTTAATTCGACGTATTAACATACCCATGGTATACCTTCAAAGGCAACAGTAGCTTGGCGCCTTTTCACAAATATTCCCACCAAACAATTTTTATTTGTGTGGACGAGTATGAGTCAACTTACGTCTAAGACTGTAAATTAAATATATACAATACATACATCTACCTATAATACTTACTAAAAAAATTTTAAATACTGAGTACGAGAAACAAGGGAAATGAAAATAAGGTGAATTTTCTGACTCGCCTCCAAAACACGAAAGACGCATTCTCATATGCGTCTTTCGTGTTTTGTTTTCTTAGTGTCTCCCTTATATACATATTTCACAATAACAGGAATGAATATTGACTCATATCTAAAACTCGTGCATAAAACATTTTTTTAGATGAAACAGCGAGTTCCCCAATGCCAATCGATATGCGCGCGATATGACTCAGAGAAACGAAAAGGCGCGAATCATCAGTTCTGAATTGGGGTTGGTAAATTTTTATTATTTATGAAATGAGTTATTTGGTATGAATACACATAATATTTCCAAAAATAAGTAACGTTATTTTTGGGGTAGATTCTTAAAATATTTATGCTATTTGGGGATGATTCATAACTATAGCTATACGTTATAAACAAACACTTGTTGATTAGGTAGTATTGTGATGCATAACCTACTACTAGTGTCTTGTAGTAAAATTTTTGGATGACTCAATATTTTTGAGCATGACTAGGTTGGGCTCCCGAGAGGCGCATAAATAGCAATATATAGCAATATTCCTCTTCTCCCCCTGTAAATAGGGATACCGCGTTTTATTCCATACTTTAGACTGACCAACACCCTTTCTATATTATATAAACATTTTGATGAATAATAAACCTTTAATGAAACCCAGCCGCACAACCCTTATAAACAAAAAAAAATATGTTTTGTGTATTGATTTTTTATGTCGCCACAATTTAGATTCTAATCAATGTACAGCATAATACTAGAATTTATACAAGAGACGGATACAAAATACGATATGAATTGTGCGGTGACTTAGATTACATACTCATACGTATTATTTTATGTATATATAGCGAAATATTTCCAAACCCTTTGTAAATTTATATACAAGTTTTTATTTCCCTATAAATTGTTTCTAAAAAATGTGCATGTAGTGGGTGGCATACGTGCCCCCGGTAATAAAATTATTATGCAGTTTGTTTTAGTCTTCTGATAATGGTTATGATTAGAAATTTTTATAGAAACGTTTACACATAACCCTCACCCTTCGATAATTGAATAGTCACGCGTGATTATCCTGCTTGATATAAGCGTTCGAGCCGATATGGAACTTTGTAGATGTTTATGATTGTTTACGGGAAATTTTTTTCTTGTCGCATTGAAACAAATACAAGAATTTTTAAGTAGGTTTACGCGTATATTGAATCCGAGATTAGCTTACAGATCCCATTAATTAATTTCGTATTATGTTGATCTATATAACCGTAATAATCCGTACCGAGTAAAAATTATATCACATTCATGGCCCATGGGATACTAACCAAGAGATTAATCATGAGAGTTATGACGACACTGCCATATAAAGCACACTTAGCAAAAATAATTGAACAAAAGAAGGGGGAATATGTTCCTTAAGGTGCGCTTATTTGCTGTTAGCGCGCTACTGTTTCTTGTATCGTCGTTAATTTTCCCGAATGTTATTTTGCCGAAAGCTCTTGATTTGCTCAAATTGTGACAATTGAGAAATTTTTTTTACGACTTTCGTTTCAGAGAGGTTGCAGATCACTAAAAAATTCACAAGAAATCACTAAAAATTATGAAATTTTTTGGTTAGGTTGTCGATTGTTTAACTATAAAAATTTGCTATAAAAAAATAACAAATCGTAGTTTCTCTTTCACTATGTAGATTTAATATTACCTTTCTCTGTTCGTTTTTTCAGAATTTTTTTTTTTTTTACTTTTTCGTAAGGGAAATCACGCTTTAGCACACGAATATTCATTACTTTACGATGGAGGTAGGGGGCCTTTCCAGCTGATTTAATATTCACAAGGTAATGAGCATTAATATTTGTTCATGTAAATGCCATATACAATTATATCTGCCAATCTCTGTGAACAGAGAAGTTTATGGTGACATATGTCCATAATTATTCTGATAAATAATCCACCAGAAGCGAATATAAAATCAGCAATCGTGTGCGTAATGCTGATGGTCAGTACATGCTAATGACATATACCGTTATATCTGTCAACCTCTGTGAAACGAAATATTAAAGTCGTAAAAAAAAAAATTCAATTATTTATATTTCAAGAAATTGTTTTTATCGCTTGATTTATCGTGTGGTAAATCTCTTCTTGTAATAGCTTTTAAGCGTAGAATTTGTTTTGTGTATGCTAGATTGTTTTTATTTTCTCAGGACGGATTTTGATTTTGTCCATTTTTTTTTATTTTCTTGCTGAAGAGCCTCCTAATGGATTTAGCGGAGAAACACACCTGTGTTTTAAAGGCGTTGTTCTGGATGGTTGTCGAGTCAGCTTTATATACGTTAAAGAACGACAAACATTATTAAAGGCACAAGTAATTTCCCCTTAAAAATCGCAGGTTCAGACTTTCTCAACGCGTTACTCTAATGCTGTGTGCCTCAGGTCGATTTTTTCGATTAAATTATGAAGTAAACTAAATTTCTCAGTAATTCAGAATAACATTCATAGGTGGCAGTAACATCAACAAAACAAGCTGTGCCTGAATATTCGAAACACTAAATTGTCGGTTTTTCGTCGATTTTTCGTTCTACTTTATAGAATATATTTGCCATTTCAATAAATTAAACAGTAAATGATTGTTTATAATTTTCAATAAATAAAAATAAAATTGAGAATATTCTACCCAATAACACATTTACATTAAATAGCATAATGACACTTGACAACTAAATTGAAAAGTTACCTCGTGAGGAGTCTTTTCGTTGTAACCTGGCGGCAAATAGCGTAAGGTCACCTGAAAAAAGTTTAGTTCATAATTTATTTAGTTATTTTGATTTCAAACTACAGCGATTACATTCGACGCGATATACGAGTCTTCAGCAGGCTATGGAGAACAAAGTTTTAGACATTTAGAAATGTCGCAGTCACGTCGAGTTTATTTCAGGGATTAGCCATAAAAATCGACCTGAGGCACACAGCATAAATCAAATATGAACTACTAAAAACGAAAATGACATACACACTGATTTTTGAGAAAAATTTACAAAATTCTAGTATAAGGATTATAGACTTTATTTTGATGTTTTTTGTTAGATTAAACTATTTTACAAATTAACAAATCCAAAAATACAAAATATAAATTCATTTGCCGTTTATAATCAAAACAAAAATCAAGAATTTTTTGCAACGAAAATAATCATGGATATTATAGCCGTGTGCCACGCAAGAAGCCATTAATTTGAAATTGCAGAAAAAATGAAAACAAAAGAATTCAACGTCTGGAATGTATTATTATGTACTTATATTAATGAATAAACACGTATAATTATATTTAAGTTTCATTTATTAATTCAACAGCTATGGTGTGTGGTTACATGTGATAAACATATATTTTTATAGGTTAACTCTAATACATATAAAATTAGAACTAAGAACTAAAAGTACTAAACTAAAATTAAAGGTGCGTTTACATTTATATTACACGCTTCTTTTTAAATCAATATTATTATTTTCTTTCCTTTACTCCATTTTTTTTTTTTTTATTTTTTTTTTTTTTTTTTTTTTTTTTTTTTTTTATATTTAATCAATATTTATTTCATATTCTTTTAGATGAAACGGTATTTTAATTTCTCTACGTGATCTTTTAACTATTCCAAGAGGGTCAATTATTTCATTTTTGTTTTCGCCACTTAATTCTAAATCTTGGTTTACATCCAAATTAACGTGCTCAATTTGTACTCTACTTAATTCTAAATCCTCAACACTTTCAACTAAACTGCTATCAACATTATTTAAATCATTTCCAATACTATTGACCATTTCAATTTGTTCAACCCCACCATCTTTATTCAAAGAGACGCACCCAGGAGAAACAGAATCATAATGATCTATTAATTCCACCCTCTCATTGAATGCTATCAATGTCTTTCTTAAAAACACTCTGTTTCTCCTGAAAGTACCTCCCCTTTCATCCCTCACCAGAAACGAATTATCATTGAAACACTTAATCACCTTAGCCGGAACCCAAACTCGATCTTTCCTCCACAAAATATGTTCGCCCTCAAATAATGCCGGTAGAGGCCTGGCGCTTCTATTATAATATTTAACCTGTTGATTTTGTCTAAAATTTAGTTTAGACTGTATGAGGTTCGGATCTATCACCTTCAGCTGTAACCTTTCAGAAAGACACGGAATTTTTGTTCTCATATTTCTTGACATTAACAACTGCGATGGGGAGAATCCCAAAAATTTCAATGGAGTGTTCCTATACTCCATTAGACCCAATGTTATTTCTTCTCTTGATTCCTGCGATTTTTTTATGATTTGTTTACAAATACCTACAGCCTTTTCAGCTAACCCATTACTTTTAGCATACAGTGGACTCGAAGGACTATACTCAATCCCATAATCTTTGCAAAAAAGTTTAAATAAAAAACTACTAAATGGATTATTGTCAGAAGTTATCTTATCAGGAATTCCTAATCTAGAAAAAACCTCCTTGAAAACGTGTATGACTTCCAGTGCCGTCTTTGTTTTTATTTGAGCCAATTCGATCCAATTTGAGTACGAGTCAACAATCACTAAATAATATTTATTATACAATTCAAATATGTCAGCACAAACTCTTTCCCAAGGTCTTTTCGCTAATTGATATGGACGCAATGGCTCTTTGCAATTCTGTCCCCTAAATTTTTGGCACGCACTGCATCTACTAACAAAATCTTGTATATCCTTTGCCAAATTTGGCCAATATATAAGCTCACGGGCTTTTAATAACGTTTTTTCCATCCCCAAGTGCCCTGTATGTACACATTTAAGCATATCATTCTTCATAGTTTGTGGAACAATTACTTTTCTGTTTAGAAACAGAATCGCATCAGAAATAAATATATCGTCTCTATTTTTAAAATAATGTTTCAATCCAGGGCTCAGCTTATTCCAAGGAGGCCACTTATTATTCAATTTAAATTCGTATACCTTTGACAAAACTGGATCACTTTGGGTTTCCTCCTTAAACTGCTTTCTTTTAATAGGAGTCATTGATATGTCCGTCGACAGAGAATGAACCACGAATTGCAACTCCGGATCGTCTTCCACTTTATCTTTGATAAAAGATCGTGATAGTGCATCGGCAATATGCATATCCCTGCCAGGTACATAAACAATCTCAAATTCAAATCTCATTATTTTAAGCAACATTCGCTGCAATCTTACAGAGACTTTATTGACATCTTTCTTTGAAATTGAAACCAAAGGCTTATGATCTGATTGAATCACAAACCGATGTCCATACAAAAACTGATAAAATTTGTCCGTTGCAAATACCACTGCTAGAAGTTCCTTCTCAATCTGAGCATATTTCTGTTCCGTGGAAGTTAATGCACGCGATGCATATGCAATTGGATGGTCATCCTGCATCAAGCAACATCCCAGACCGTCCTTTGAAGCATCTGTCTGAACAGTTATTGGCTTATTTATGTCAAAAAAACTTAAAACTGGTTCACTACAAATTTCGTCCTTTAACGTACTCAAAGCTTGGTCATGTTGACCTTCCCAAATGAAAGGCACGTTATCTCTAGTAAGTTCTCTCAAAGAAGCCGTAGTTGCCGACATATTACTCATGAATTTACTCAAAAACTTGAAAATCCCCAAGATCCTCATCAACTCTTTTTTATCTTTTGGAGTCTCAATCTCTTTAATTGCTCTAATATGCTTCGGGTCTGGTTTTATACCTCCTTCAAAAATTACCTGCCCCATAAACCTAACACTGCTTGTTTTGTATTGAAGCTTATCGCTATTAAATTTAATATTATATTGTTTTGCCAGCTACATAACATTATTTAACGCTTCATCATGAATTTGCTCATTTTCACCTGCTATAATTAAATCGTCAAAATATGTCTCGACATTGTCTAATACCCCAAAAATTTTACTAACAGTTTTCTGAAATACTTCCGGTGCAACTGAAACCCCAAAAGGTAACCGGTTAAACTTGTATCTGCCAAAAGGTGTATTGAAACAACATAAATCCGAACTGTTCTTATCTAACCGAATCTGCCAGAACCCTTCCCTCATATCAACAACCGTAAAAACCTTTTTATTACTTAAACGAGACATAATTTCATCAGATGTCGGTATTTTATAATGCTCTCTCAAAATCTGACAATTCAGATGCTTTGGATCTATACAGATTCGCAATGACCCATTTGGCTTTTCAACTATAATCATAGAGTTGACAAATTCCGTTGGATAATCGACTTTTGAAATTATCTCTCACTTTTCAAGGTCAACCAATGTTCTCTCTAACCTTTCATATAAACCGAAAGGAACCCTTCGATTTGGATTAACCACACCAATGTAATCTTTTTTTAATTTAATCGAGTATTCACCAGGTATGCAACCCAGCCCTTCAAACTGTGCCTTAAATGTTTCAACAAAAACCCGTCCCTCCTTCGGTAACACCTGAGCACAAACTGACGCTATTCTTTTAATAAAATTAAGTTCAACACATGTTTGGCCCGACAATAAAGGCTCTAAATTCTGATCAATTATTACAAATTTTACATTTTTTTCTACATTATATTTTGTCTGCACTTTTAAAGTACAAACGCCAATTGGTTTTATTATAAAATTACCATATGCTTTTAACGTTAAACTAGTATTATCTAACTTACCACCACTTCCAATGTATTTAGCAGGCAACACATTTATATCAGCTCCTGTATCAAGCTTAAATCGTACTATGTTCTCTCCAATATATAGGTCTTCTCTCCAGTCTGCATTTTGCTCATTGGCATCGATTGATCCAACAAGCTTAACCCCAAATAAATCAGCACTTTCCTCTTGTTCACCTCCAGTTCTCGTTTCTACTTGGTTGATTGATGGTTTGTTGAAGTTAGATTTTTTCTTAAAACAGCCATTAACAAAGTGATTTTTTCCCCCACAGTACAAGCAGGTTTTTCCATAAGCAGGACACTTCCCAATCTGGTGCATTTTACCACATTTCGTACACTCTTTGTTTAACATTGAACTTTCGTTTTGTTTCGGATACCCATTATTATGCCGCCAATTTCCAAATTTCTTTCTTATGACATCAACATCGACTGCTTGCTCACATTCTGATTCCACAACTCTTCGGCTTTCAAGTAGTTTTGAGTGTGTTTTACTGGTTTCTACGACTCTACAGAATTCAAGCGCTTTCTCCAACGATAACTCCGGTTCTCGTAGTAGCTTTTCTTGACAACCTTTATCCTATAGATATCACAAGCTTATCTTTCAGCATTCTATTCATGAAAGACGTTTTGCAGTCCTTATTTGCGCACACAAATTCACAATTCATAGCTTGATTACGCAGTTCTGTGACAAAAGTATCAAACGACTGACCATCTTTCTGTTTGATGGTGTTGAATTTATACGTCTCCATTGTAACATTCTTAAACGGGACACAATAACTGTCGAATTGTTTAATGACGTCATTGAATTTAGTATCTTGTGTCTCAAATACAAATGTGTTGTAGATGTCAATTCCTTCCTCACCAATCTTATCCAACAATATGGCAATTTTTACTTTCTCCGCTGCTCCGTCTTTTCCCGTCGCCGTAAGATAAATTTCTAGGCGTTGTTTCCATTTTTTCCAGTTGAGAGCCACATTATTATTAAAGCACATTGTCGGAAAATTTTCATTTCCCCCATTTCCAGATGCCATCTTACTAACACTCACTGACTACTGTCTTTTCCACCTGACACCATGTATTATTATGTACTTATATTAATGAATAAACACGTATAATTATATTTAAGTTTCATTTATTAATTCAACAGCTATGGTGTGTGGTTACATGTGATAAACATATATTTTTGTAGGTTAACTCTAATACATATAAAATTAGAACTAAGAACTAAAAGTACTAAACTAAAATTAAAGGTGCGTTTACATTTATATTACATGGAAGACGGTTGTTTTTACGGATGAAAGTAAATTAAACATTTTTGGAGCCGTTGGGAGCGGTAAAATTTGGAGAAAACCTGCTATAGTGCTGGAGCCAAAACACATCATCTCAACTATTAAACATGATGGTTTTTCGGTTATGGTATGGGGTTCAATGGTATGGGAATTTGAAACCACCCGTGGAACAATTGGGGCTCGTGCCTTCATGGATCTTCCAGGAAGACAACGATCCTAAGCATATGGTACACGTTGTGAAAGAATGGATTTTGAATAATATCCCAACCAAACCAGATACATTCGCCACTCCAATCGCCTGACCTGAACCCGATGAATATTTATGGGATCACCTGGAACGTCAAATTAGAAAATACAGGATTATCAGCAAAAGGACGTTGCAAGAAACAATAATGAAAGAATGGGATAAAATTTCACCGGGAGTAACCAAGAAGTTAGTAGAACCAATGCCTAGAAGACTGAAAGAAGTTATTAAAAATAAAGGAGGACGAACTCGATATTAAAATAATTATGTAACATAATTTATGTAAATGATTTAAAAAAAAATAAAACATACGTGTATGATCATTTTCGTTGCAAAAAATTCTTGATTTATATTTTTATTATAACGGTAAATGAATTTCTATTTTGTGTTTTTGGATTTGTTAATTTGTAAAATTATTTAATTTAATAAAAAACTTCAAAATAAATTCTATATCCTTAAATTTGTAAAAAAAATTCAAAACTCAGTGTGTATGATCATTTTCGTGCTGACTGTATTTTTTTTTCATAGGAAAGAAGCGTAGAGTGATCGGTATTAGATCCTTTAAGTAGCCATGTTAGCTTTTCTGTCTGCTGCCTAGGAATATAGAATCCTTCAAACATCCTTTGAAAATTAGTTCCATAGCAGCGAAATAATAATTTTATGTCTGATTTTTTTAAAGCAAAATGATATGCTCTTTACTACCAAACAAGTGCACAAAAAGTATCGCGATTTCAACCATTCAGTACAAATAAGGGGGGTTATTATGTAAGCATTACGAGTTACGAATTACGACAAATGACGTCAAAAGGTCTTTTTATTTAAAGCATTTTGAGTTGTCGTAATTACGACTTTTTGTTGTTGTTTTAGTCGTACACATTTATAAATACGAGACAATAGTCGTACTATCTATTTTTTTCTTGTTTTCATTCATAATTTGTCAAAATTAGTTTGAGTCGTAATTCGTAACTCGTACTCGTAATGCTTACATAATAACCCCCAAGTTCTCTGTTCTTTTTCTACACTTCAACAAGCGTATTACTATCAAAAATTTCAAGTGATGTATAAATGAACGAATCGAGTAACCGTAGACATCGTAAAATAGAAATCGAATGAAGTTTTATTCGAGCGTGCTGAGACCACAAGAGAAAAATAATAATTGGAAAGAAGAAACAGCATATCATTTAACTCCTAAAAGCGTTGTCACATACACATCTAATTACAGACGATTCGTGCGTAAATTTATTTTGCCTCGCCACATACAAGAAAACAATACAGACGACTTTTACAACAACAATTCTTTATATTTTGTTTTGAGCTGAATTTTCATACCGCTATTTCTATTCAAATTGTCAAAGTGAAAAATGGTAATCATATGTTTAATCATGGTGTCGCCATATTCATGATGAGCTTTTAATAAAAATATTAAATTAATGAAAAATTAATTTTTCTTTGAAATTTTTGTCATTTGTTTTGAAGGAATCAAAGAAAAATACAACAGAAAAAAAAATCGTTTAAAATTTTTTGATGAGTTCGGAAATCGTTTTAGATTTTTGTGCGTTCGTTCACGTGTAAAATTATACCATTCAGAGAAAAAATCGTTTCTAGGAACGGCTAAATAGAAAATTGATAATTTTTCAATTAAAATTATTAAATAATTCCAAATTTATTATTTTAGCTACTAACTTGAGATATTTTACATATTATCTCATTGATTTGAGTCAAAAATATGCTCTAATTTATTCGTAAATGCCAAATCCGTTTTTAGAAGTTAGTACTCAGTTCAAAGTGAAACGAAATTTTACCGCGGTCTTCAAAAATCATTTTTATTTTCGCGTGAAATAGAAATGAAATTTTCTTTGGAGAATTTTTATTTTTAACATATAAATTTGTAGACATACATAAATAAATTTGTTAATTTTGCGTAAATAAATTGAATTAAATTGATTTTATTAAAAATTTATGGATTTATGGTATTTAAAAAATTTGAACACAAACAACTGTCAAAATCTCACGTGAAAATAATGTGCCTCCAAAATTATTTGGAGAGTTTATGCGCTCCATCTTTGATGTATTGAACACACTTGGCTTTTTCGCTGGTGAACTGAGTACTACAAAATGAAAACAGAAGTGGAATTTTTCATTTCTAGTTTTACTTTGGTAAAACCATATGAAGATTTCACGTGACATCAAACTGAGTACTAGGCTTAAAACGTGAGACATATTATAAGTCGAAAGTCGAAAATTGTGATGGTATACAACCAGCCCCTGGAGACTGGTCCGGCTGTCTCCGTAATTTTGTCGGTTTTGTTCTATTTATGTTTCACAAAAAATATAAACAGCAAGCCGTAAAAATTCAAACTCATTCGTCAGCTTTGTATAGTAATCGACCGAATCAGATCAGTCTGATCAATTTTTTTGCTGTTTCTTACTTTTTTGCAGATTAATTACATTGATTTTTTTGATTTGCAAAAACATAACGATTTGTCAGATTGATTTTGGTTAGCTAACTTCACGTATAACTCAAACTCAAACGGTTACTTCACTCTCTTCATTTTCCTCTAAATCGTCAAACATTATCATTGCTGCTCCTTGCAATAAAGCGAAAACACGCTGTTTCTTGAGGTCGGCCATTTTTGTACAATAAATAAAATTGCTAAGTAATCATCGTGTGAAAATAATTGAAACAATTGATTTGACAATTTCGATGCCAGATGATAGTTCACATTATTTGATCTTACTATAATCTGAAATCTGTTAATTATTTTAGATCGATTAAATCAATCTGATTTCAGATTTCAAAATCTGCGCGACCTACAGATTTAAATAAGTAACTAAAAAATTAAAACAAAATTTAATTCTGATAATTCCAATTTATCGTTGTTTCTGTGATTTTTCGTTAAACTATGTATAGTATAAAATGCGGCTATTTACAGAAAATGAAATCGCATTTTAAATTTTTACGTTTACATAGGATGAACTATCTCTTTTAGGTTGCCTCTGGTTCAAGTATCGAAAAGGTAAATGATATAAAATGTGAAATAGTGTCACATTTTAATCTAAAGAAGCGAGATATAAACTTCGATTCAGTATCGAAAATGTGATGTTATAACATGTCAACCCAGATAAAATTTCAATACCGTTCCAAGATGTGCCAACCCTATAAGCATGCCGCATGTTACGGAGAAATAAAATAAGTGACCCCTAATGACTTTCAACGTCTTTTCTACGTACCATCTCTTGTAAACGTCGAGAAAAGAGATTTTAGGTTTAATCCAGTTAACCTGTATGTTTTAGAGAACAAGGGAACACAAAACTATTTACCTTTCTGTACTAATGATATCCCGAGAGTGGCTTTTGCAAATGCTGTATAATATAGCGGAAATTTGCCAGCGGAAAATAAGAGATTACGCTACTCGCCACAAGTAATTTCCGTTATTATTTTTTGACCAACGGAAGGTTTTTATTCTTTTTGTACCATTTTCACAAAATAAAACACTCCAGCGGAATAAATCTTAACAAATCTCTATCCCCAATATCTTAATTGACTGACCTCCCGTCCGAAGTAAAGAACCTCGGTATATGAAATTTCCAAATTTTCCAATGTTCCATCTTTCTCCGCCATTTCTTAACGAATTATGATGAAATATGGTTGGTAGTATTGATTTGGGATTCTAAGTGAGTTTGGGACAAAATTCTAGGTTCTGTTCATGCTGGACTATAAACTTTAACCGTTTCATAATAAATCCTTATGGCATGGCTTCAATTTGGGATTTGTTTGCCAACTCTTTCGCAGTTCGCTTTTCACGTCCTTACCTTATGCAGTCGCCTGCCAAATCGAGGACGCACGGCTATAGATAAGATTTATCACCATCTCTTTTGCACTCCGACAGGGGATCATAGTTGTGTTCCACTTCATCACAGATCGTAATCTTTTGATGAAAATCCCCATTTCCATCCTGCTCCCATCGGGATTCGAACCCGGTTTCTCCCAATCCAAACGCCAAAGCTTTAACCACTGTGCGCTTTGATCGGTGATCTGGGATTGAAACATAAATTTTCTGAAGTTCTGGTATCGAAATGAGTCAATGATGAGAGCTTCTCGTCCACTTCTTTACAAACAAAAATACTTGTGAGGGATGCATTTGAATTTTGGAATGGAAACTTACGTATTTAATAAAAAAAATTATCTCCCTTAATCGTTTAGAATTTTCCCCACATATATATCAAGACCTAGCTTGTATATCCCCACATATCAAAACCTCGCCAAACATCAAAACAACACCACATTTTCTACCCACTTCATGATGATCAGTTTTTATATTACAGTAAATCTGATGAAGATGTATGACAATTGTTGTTTACTTAAAATGTATAACATTCAAATCGCATCTTATCATGATGGCTAATAATTTTGATCAACATAATACACACTCGAATTCACCTATTCTCTATACATAACTGCGTTCAAGATCAATTTCCATATTTTGTTTACGACAAAACTCCCATAGATGCGGGCCCTTATTTAGGTTTTCTGTGATGTTATTTCGACAATATGAAAAAAAAATTGTAATACCGATACATGCTTCTTCGTATATACGATTAAGAATGAGTGTGTATATATATTTGGGTAAGCCCAGGTGATTTGGAATCCCCTATATAATTAGTCGAATATTCATTGTAAGTTTTTTTTGTGTTTTAGTTGAAAAACTCAAGATCGTAACACAATTTACCAGCATTATATGGATATTAAATTTTGACAATGACCTCCTTTATATTCTTGTAGTGTAACGCCAAATAAAATCGCATTTGATGGAATTTTTTCATAATTTATGGATATACACATTTTAACGAGAAGAAATAACGAGATTTAGACCAAATATTGGAAGTCGAATTAAAAACTGATAATATTTATACAAGAAAGAGTAATGATTCTGTCAACTACACAAAAGGAAGCCGGCAACCTATCTCGCTCTACTATAAAGGTCACGTATTTTGAAAATATTACCTATAATCGAATTTGTATATGGTTTGTATGAGTGATTCGCGGTACTATTAAAATATTCTGAACAAGTGTGTCACTCGAACTGTTCAGTAAAATAACTCAATTGATTCCTTTTACGCGGGCTGTTTATTCATGCTTAAAAAACTGTATGTCTGAAAATCTACTAGGGCCATACAGTAAACTTTTGCTAGTATACTCATAACTTGACAAATTTTATCGATAAACACCATAATTTTCTTGCAGAATCAATTTACCCTTAATTTTCTGCATCATTTTTTTAGTTGACATTGGTCTTAAAAACTTTATTTACGTGACAAGCACCAATTTGGGGGCGACATCTGCTGAATAAAATGAAAATCGCAGTATGTTAGCGATCTTGTGTTTTACGATCGTTAAGCCTCATTAGTCAAGTTATTTGATTTCAAGTACTTGATTATCGTTTTATATACGTAGATATCGGAAGCACTGGCAGGGCTAATGATAGTGCCATATTCAGAAATAGTAAATTCAATATTCTGTTGACCAATAATACTTTAAATTTCCCAAATAATGGTGAATTAGTCAGAGATGAGGTATTCCCTCTACGTAAATTTGATTAAAAACTTACAGTAGAAACCATATGTCACTAAAAGAAGAGATATCCAATTATCGCTTATCTAGAGCTGGAACAATCGTCGAAAATGCCTTCTGATATTTGCATCACGATTTAGAGTATTTGAAAGACCCATTTCACTATTAACAGAGACAGTAGATTTAGTGATACTAGCTAGCTGTGCGTTGCATAATTGGCTTAGAACCATAACTGGGACTGCATATTTACCAGCAGGATCCTTAGATGAAGAAGACCATAACACAGGTCATATATAATTCCTGAATCATGGCGAGAAACTACTGGGAAATGGAACAATCAATGTCAGATATTACATCCATAACTGGTTTGCATAACTATTCTCAGGATGCCGGAAAATGCGTTTAATTTTAGTAAAAAATTATCTACCATCCCAAACCAGCTGAGTTTTGGCTTATATATTTCATCAGGTGACACACCACTTTTTTTACTTTGCTCAATTTTCCTTAATTTCTGACTGTATATGGTTTTTATAGTTTTTATTTTTATGCGAATATCATCCAGATCCGATTTTAGCCCATTCTCGTTCATTTTAGTCTCGGTCGTTATATAAAGTTAAATCGATGTTTCCAAAAATTTTATAGTTTTAACACACGCCACTTCATTTTTGTAGATGTCAAAAATTTTAACCTCACTTTTTTATAAAGTATTGTATAAAGTAAAGTAATTGTATAATGAAGCACATCTCAAACGGCTCAACTTGAATACAAAAGTTGAAAGGTTCTCTACTTTACTTGATACTTAAAGTAAAGTATAATTAATTTGAATTCAAGTAAAATACCACGTTCATATTGGTCAAGTAGATTCAAGTTACTTGAATTCAAGTACATACTTGGAATCAAGTACATAACTTGACTAATGAGAACGAGGCTTTAGTGGACATATTTACTAGATTAATTGAAACAAATCGCGTTGTTTCGATATTTTATATATTTGAATATATTTATTTAAACGCTATTGGCCTTTTTATCATCGCCTAGTTAGTGCCACTTCCTATGCGAGCGAAATGTCATATTTGTTTATACGAGAAAAAGCCTCATTCCATTTTATTATTGTTTCATCATTTGTTACTTGTAAGCTAATTAACATTTTACACAATATCCAGTCGAATTATAGTCTATGAAGTTTATATTACATTAACCCTTATGTGAGTCACAAGGTACCCGGGTACCTTTTGCATTTTTAAACGCCTAGCTTATTTGTATGTTCCAGTCATAATAAAAAGTTTTAATTTTATGAGAACTTCTAGTTCAATTGATAGATTACGAGCACACTTAAAAATGAGAATTTTTACAATTTGAACGCACGTGAGAGCAACCCGGATACCTTTATACATTTTACACTATATTTGAAAGAGATAGTATGCAAATATTTTATAGTTTTTTGTTATATGTCAATGTATTTCATTGTTTGTATTTCTGTTTATTTATTTCATTTAATTTATCTTTATATTTTTATTTATTTCAAAAAAACTAAACAAACATTTTTTTATTACTATCGATTATTTTTTTCACTGATGTGACACGTTGGATTATTTACGTATTTTTACATGTTGCGGCTAATGCAAAACTGTTTTCAATTTATGTAGTTTTAGCAAAATCCGTTATAAATTTCATAATTGCAAAAAAAATTAGTTTCCAGAAAAATTTGCCTGTAAGGTACCCGGGTACCTTAGTCACTCCAATTAAGATATTTTTTCTTCACTCACATGAGGGTTAAAACTAGTTTTTTGAGAATTCGATCACCTTTCACTCGAGTTCCAAAATGTTCCGTAAGATGTCAGCCACTTTGCGTTAAAAAAATTAAACTTGTTGGTTATACTTTTTACACTATTTGTCGTAGGCACTTGGCGAAATACACTTAAGGCGGTGATACATGTACAGATTTTGCCTTTAAGGCATAAAAATTATGCGCGCTGATTGGTTAAAAGTTGGCCATCTTGAATCGCCTTACAGGCAAAAATTTTAAATTGAAAATTTCTCAATTTTGTATAAGGCAAATTTTTTTTGCCTTAAAGGCAAAATCTGTACATGTATCACCGCCTTAACTCTTACTCTTAAGAAACACCTTTTATTAAACACTTGTTGTCAGTAACAGTAGATACTCCTGATAATGACCTAACAAGTCGAAATCGATCTTTTAAACTTTTTAATTAAAGTATTCAAAAATCTTATTTTTTGCGAAATAGAAAAACAAGTGTTTAATAAAATCTGTTTATTAATTGTTGGGTATATTTTTGTGTTAATTTTTATTTTGATAAAGTATGCCGTGCTAAAATTCCATGGAAAAAACTCAATGAGCTTATAGCAATTTCTTCCAAAAACCAAAAATAAATTGATTTTTTTGTGTGTCAAAGAATACGATACGCGATTGATTTTTTTGCTAGTATATATTTGTGAAAAATTGACATTAGATTTTCAAAAGTTTTATATTGACAGTTTATTGTCAACAAATTATCAACACATTTTTTTGTCAACACAATTATTTTACCACCGTGAAAACGAAACAATTATTTTAATGCGAGACATAAAATTATTTCGTCTGTCAAATTCGCACAGCCAACTAGTCAAAAAGTTATAATGTTTATGTTTATACTTTTTGAAATATTTATGTTTACATTTTTGACGTAAACATATTTATGTGTTTGTAAACGTCAACAAAAAATCTAGTGAAATGTTGAGATTTTTCAAAATTGATTGCGATCGAAAAAAAATCAAATTTTTTACTTGGAAAGAACGTGCCACGGTATTTCGATCAAAATTTTTTGATCTCAAATCAATTTTTTTGATTTATAAATCAATTTTTTTTTTTTTGGAAAGAAATTGCTATTATTTTTAATGCACTAGATGTCACATTCGCAATGTTTCGTATATATGAGTTTTGGAAACCAAAATGGGAAACTGTAAAATGAATACATAGCTCACCTCAGTCAAAAAACATAGCTCAAGTGTGCAACGCGCTTAACAGTGATCAATAAAAATTTAAATATTTTTTCTACGACTGACACTACAAGGATGAATAAAGAACAAAAGAGAACGAATAATAAATTGAATGAAGCGCGTTTCAATACAAATGTGAACTGAACTTATTAGTTAATGATGTATCCGACTGATGTCGCCTCTTATTAATATTGACGACAACCATTGGTGATATTACTGGAATCTTCATTTGATGTATCGATAGGTAAGGGGCATAACTTGATAATAGCCCGTCGTATTATACTGGATTTGATTTTTGCTGAGACAATTCTGGCTCTATGATCACCTCCGGAATAATCTTCTACAATGCGTCTTAAGAACCAAGAAGCAGGTGGTAAACGTTCATCACAAACAAGTACCAATTCTCCAATACGATGGCTTAAATTTTATTTCACTTTTGAAGTCTGCCGATCGTGGCGTTGAGTAGATCGGGTTCATTTAGAAATAATTAATTTGTTCCATTCAGGGAATGGCTTGGCGATCATCTGATAGTGGCGTTCCAAAATTCCGTTTCATATCGTGGTAGAGGAATAGTTGTTTCGTTGTAATTGCTATACTATTCAAAATATTTCTCAAAAACGAGGAGAGGAGCTCTGGAAGCTGCCAAATCTCCAAATTTGTGGGAAAAGCTTAGTTATGATGTTTCATCGTGATCGATCAGTCCATTTGAGCTATACAGCCGTTTTTATTAAAAAATCGCCATATTCGCTTAAACTTTGGAAAAATTATCTCGTAAATGCTATACTATTAAAAATATTTACAAAAAACAAAGAAACTTCTATAGAAGGCATAAGTTCCGGTGGGCTGATTTCGGCCAAAAATCTCTGAGATCTTCAAATTAATGAAAAAATCGTAAGTATGAAGTTTCATCCCGGTCAGCCAAATGATGCCATAAGAGAGAGGTCAGGTAGGTGGTCCGTAAAACGTAATTTACAAAATACTTCATTTCGCCTATTGGGCTAATGGGTAAGGTAAAGTGGTTACTTGGACTATGTTAAATCAGCGTAATTTGATCACTCATGGATTATGAAATTTTATTAGTAGCAATTGACGATTTTAGGATCACGAGTGGCACTGGCACGTAGCAAATTTAACAATACGAAAATAATCCAGCTATGCCAATTTGAAAATACGCGTGTTTTTTGTTATTACGAAATGTCATTGAAAGATAGCTATAATATAATTTTTATTTTTTCCGCTAGCTGCGTTTTCCTTTACAATCGTTAATATCATTTATAACAGTTAGGGATTATAACAATTTAGTCTAGAACAGAGCCTTAACAAAGGCATAGAATGTTCACCGCAGAATATAAGTATTCGCGCGATGAACGCAAAAGACAGCCCCCCTATTCCTGAATACGATACGAAAACCAAAATGCAAAATTCATATTTGAATTGAATCAGGTTCGTACGATTCTTATTTAGAATTGAATAGTAATACATACAATACTTTTGTTTTCGTATCGTATTCAGGAATAGGGCTGCAGGTTTAGTGAGGAGGCGGTGCACCATGGATTGCGGAAGCATTCCGGTAGTGGTGTAAAGTAAATAACTGTTGCTGTAAACCTTCAAACTTACAAACCGGATTTGACTGGGTTCTTGGGTTCTTTTCTTTTTTGTTTTCATTTATGGACGTCTTACGTATAGACTAGAGGATCTTTTTACTTCAAGTGTCTGCCGTATGGTGTACCGTTGGTAAGGAAAAAATGTAAATATCCACTTTTGGCGTAAGTGTAGATGACGTATACATCGCCGAAATCGGGTAAGATGAAAAATTTTTCAAAATTTTTTTTTGTAGGATTGTGTATCTATCATTTTTAGGAGGTGCAAGCCAAAAAATTCTGAAAAATCACCACATTTTCCGGGAAAATTTTAAGTTTTTCCAAAAATATTTTGTTTTTTTTTTCATTCAAAAATTAAAAATCTGCGGATAAAAAAATCAAATTTTAATGATAGAAATTCGAATTTCAATGTCATTAAACAGCTAAAAATTACATTTTTGCGTTATTTTAATTTTTAAAATTTAATTTTCCGGAAAATTTTTCACTTTTTTTATTTTTTCAATATTTTATTTAATTTTATTTATTTTTATTAATAATAATTGCTTCGTCAACCTTGCAGACACAGATCAAAGAGTTTTTATCGCTCTTATCGCTTCTTCTGATAGTGCCACAAATGTTAAAAAAAACTCAACTTTTGTAAAGATAAATTTATTTAAATGTAATTTTAATTCGTTGTATACCTTAGAGGATGGGGGCTGCCGCCCCCAAACCCCCGCTTTTACGAAATTTACACAATTCTTCAAGTTTCAAATTTTATTTATAATTTTAAATTTTTTGATTTTCCGGAAAAATGTTCACTTTTTTTATGTTATCAATATTTTTTTTATTTTTATTAATAATAATTGCTTCGTCAACCTTGCAGACACAGATCAAAGAGTTTCTCTCGCTCTTATCGCTTCTTCTGATACTGCCACAAATGTTAAAAGAATCGAGCAAACCCCCAATTTTCCACAATTTATACAATTCTTCAAGTGCCAAACTTAGTAAAAAAAATGAAAATTTTCCTGGAAAAACTGCAAAATTTTTCCGGAAAAATAACTTGTACTGTCGAACTGTTAAGATACAATCCTAATATCAACATTTTTATAAAAATTACTCATTTGTACGTATTTTGAATAAAATAATACGCTATTTGTCACCAAAAAAATTAAAAATGTCAAAATTTTCCCGGAAAATGTGATAATTTTTCTGAAATTTTTGGCTTGCACCTCCTAAAAATGATAGATACACTATCCTACAAAAAAAAAACAATTAAAAGTTTCCATCTTACCCGATTTCCGCGATGTATACGTCATCTACACTTTAGCCCCACTTTTCATATAGAAAATCCTATGGCGGACCAGTGTTAAAAACTAAAAATTATAATAGTCATTGTGATTAGTAAAATATACGATCATCTTGAGGGATTGGCATTAATCCTTAATGCTTTCGCATATAAACGCAGGAAGATCGATCATCACGTCTCTTTTCACATAATAAAATCCACTAATAATACATCTTCCGGTTGTCAATTACATTTATTTGCGTGTACTTGAATGCTTGTGTGTCTATTTGGGAAGGGGCGACTCAATTAAATGTCTCGCAATCGACTACAATACGGACGTATCACAACCCTATAATACATCATATATATATTGTTAATAATCATCCCCCTTCATTCAGCAATCATAATTTTCATGCGTTTATTGCACTTCCGTTTTCGAATTCATATATCCCGATTTAATATTCGTAGAGATACATACGAGTATGTATGTACGTGTTGTTGTCGGCGATACGTGTAACATTATTAAAAGGACAGGTGTGCGAGGTCCTTAATGAGTATTAGACAATTCTTTTTAGTTGTTTATTTCAAATAAATAAATTTATACCGAACGAATTGTTGAATCGATTAAAATAGTCCCGTTATGCGTAAGGGTGAGGGTGTTTTTTATGTTATGATCTATTTTGGGGGTGAACTATATTTGATCGATATATTACTAATAGAGTTTTGGTTGATTAAATGTATATTTACCTCAATAATAAAAATTTAATGTTTTCAGTACATCGCGGAACACCACCTGCATTTGGGCCATTTCTAATGGAAATTTTGTTGAGTGGAACGCACTCTTAGTTGTCGTTCATCCCTAATATAAAATAGATTAACTTGTATTTAAATCCTGGTGAGATTTTTCCGTCTGTAATTAATACTCGTGAGTTTTCGAAAGGTTATAACCTACCTGAAAGTAGCTTCTTCTTATCTATCGCTGCCTCTCCGGAAACGTGAGTACCGGAAAGTGCTTGATGCGCGTATACTATAATTTTATGAGCAGGTCAATAATTTGTTTACGTGGGAAGGTGAAAATGTCTGATACCTATACCGTTTACCAGTATAACATATATGTTTCTGTCTGTCTTTTTTCTTTGTATCGCAGACATTTAAAAAATACATAATCTGCCTGCTACGATATGCTCTTTAAGCTCGAGAGTATTGAGCACGGAAACATCCGTACTCCGTCAGGCATTAAGTAAAAGTTCTTTGATGGATGTTTGTGGGTGTATCATTTTCTCGTTGTCGCATATCTATGTAAATATTAATATAAAAATAAATTTATTAAACTTTGTAATTATTTCCATTAAGTTTTATTTTTTATAATTAAATTATTTACCTTGTTGTTTGAGTTGTTGTTGTTGTTTGTTTTGACATATTATCGGGTAAGAAATGTCTAATTTGTGACAATTCGAAATGGTGTAATGGATGCGTTTTGTGGAGAAGTTTAAATGGTATAATTGTTATAACTGGTATACAATCTGGCCTTAGTTGAACTGCTGAAACATAGAGTCCTTAGCCAGGTTGTATACCAGAAAAATTAGTATATAAGTTTTGTTTTAAATTTTCAACACAAGAGTTTATTATAAATTTTCATAGCATATGGTAATAGATTCCATATAATAAAAACAGGAGAAATAGTTAAGACACAAATTGTATAAAGTTATATTTCTGCTAACTCTTAAATATTTAATTTGTTAAAATGAAAAATTTATTAATTGATAAAAATAAAAAGCATGTATAATTAATTAAATAAAATGTGTAAATTTATTAATCAAAAATACATAAGTGATTAGTAATAAAAAGTGCTGTCCCGCATTATACATCAGCATAGAAGAGCTGATGCCGAACGGTTAAAATAAGTTATAATTATATAACTTCAACATAGAACATCTAAATCTTCTAAATTGGTGACCCCGACGTGATCTTATAGTTCCACCGGGGGCAGCAGCTAATACTTATTAGCCAACGCAAAATACTACAAGTCATCCGTAAAATTTTTTGGATAACTAAAATTTTAAAAAATATTATATGTTCCGAGGAAGCAGTTTGCCGTCTATGTATTCACCAGATAAACGAGCAACTAATAAATCAACCGCAAATTAGAAGGGAGCATTGGTTTGGCGAAGCAGCAACAGGCATTCACCGGATCACCCGTTAAACATAGCTGTATTAAATAAAATCCGCTTCAAAGAGGAAACATTGTTTGTAAGCAGCCGGGAGTTTTTCCAATCATCCCGTATAATAAGACGATAAATTTAAAATTGTAAGTACCATTTATTTATTCTTTATAAAACGTACTCCATTTTTGCACCATTTTTTGCGTCGTCTAAAAATTACAAAAATAAAAATTATTTTTTAAAAAAAAAAAATTAAATTAAAAACTATTTAAAAATTATTTAAAAAATAAATAAAAAATTAAAATTATTCAAATAATCACAATGTTCAGTATTTCTTGCGTTTTTTTTGTTTGTTCATCCTTTTTTCTACTTTTAAGTTTCTTTTTTCGTTTCGTTGTGCGTGGTATCAATACCGACGACGAGGAAACGAATTCCACCTATGTACACTCCTCTGATAGGCAAAATCTTTTATTTTCTAGTAACGAAATGATCACGTTGACTCGTGAACAATTGTGTTCACTAGTGCAAGATCAGGTTCGAATCGTTCTAAATGCACAGTTGAAAGATTCCCATGCTTCGGAAGCATCTTCTAGTGGCAACTCTGGTAGTGAAAATATTGTAGATAACGAAAGTAAAACGGCAAAAAATATTTCGCAAAAAGAGATTGCACATGTAGCTTTTAAGCCACCCCAACCTTTATATGCACAGAATCCCGAGGTCTGGTTTGCTATTTTGGAACAGCAGTTCCAGGTAGCAAACATCGTTACAGAGACTACGAGGTATTCACATGCGGTTGGTGCATTAGATGCTAGGTTGCATAATAAATTTGCCAATCTTATTATAAAAAATAAGGGAAAACAACCTTATACGTTTTTTAAGCAGGAAGTAATTAAAGTTTTAGGAGAATCAGAACGATCAAAATTAAATAATTTGTTGCACGGACTAAGGTTAGAAGACCAGAAACCATCACAATTGCTGGAGCAAATGCATATGAATGCAGGAGAGCATTTTGAAGAAGGCACGGTTAAGCGATTATGGTTGCAAAGGTTACCGCAGCAGGTACAGTTGGTATTAGTCCCGTTTGAAAATGACGTTTCATTAGAAAAGTTGGCAGAACGAGCAGACGCATTAATTGAAACCATGTCACAGCAGCACGTAATGGAAATAAGTGACAAATCATACACAAGCCAGCAAAAAGAATCATCGTCGACAAAAGAAGAGTTGCATGAGATGTTGTGTAAGTTCCGTAAGGATATTATAATGGAAGTATCCGCCTTACGTAGCACAACACGAAGAACTCGTAGTCCGCATAACACAGCTAGAAATTCGTCAAAATCTAGAGAACGAACGTATGATGAAACCGAATGTTTCTATCATCGACGTTTTAAAGATAAGGCAACGAAGTGTGTTTCAGGTTGTCGTTTTCACGATAAGTTTATTGTTGTAAATTCTCAAAAGTCAAAAAACTAAATTCTAGTCAGCATTTTGAGACGTGTGTTGATGAAATTTGTGCAAATCGTCTACTTATTTTGGATCAAAATTCTAAAAGAAAATTTTTGGTAGACACTGGCGCAGACGTTTCCGTTTTGCCAGCAAATTTCAGTAACAAAAAGGTTAATGAACCCGATTTTCACTTATATGCAGCCAATGGTACCAAAATTAAGGCCTACGGAACGAAGACAATTTCACTAAATATCGGTTTACGTAGGGTGTTCAAATGGTCCTTCATAGTTGCTGATGTGTCTATGCCAATAATCGGGGCAGATTTTTTAAAAGCAACAGGTTTAGTAGTTGATATTAGAAAGGGTAAATTAATTGATCCGGTTACAAATTTATATTCAGTTGGATCCATTACAAGTAATTCAAGTCCTTCGTTAGCCCTGTTAGATAAAAGCAAAATTAATCCAGAAATCAACGAATTGTTAAAAAAATATGAAATAATTACTCGGGAAACAGGCAATATGAATACACCTAAGCATAATGTTACACACTGTTTGGAAACAAACGGGCAACCAGTTATGTGCAAAACAAGGCGTTTGGCTCCCGATAAGTTACAAATAGCGAGGGAACACTTCGAAAGTATGATGGAGCAAGGAATTTGTCGACCTAGCAAAAGTGAGTGGGCCAGTCCTCTGCATTTGGTACCTAAGAAAAACGGTGAGTGGAGACCCTGTGGGGATTACAGGGCGTTGAATAATGTGACCATTCCCGATAATTATCCAGTACCGCATCTTCAGGACTTCTCGTTTCAACTTGCTGGTTGTACGGTATTTTCAACTATTGATTTGGTACGTGCTTACCACCAAATCCCAATTGAACCACGAGATGTTCACAAAACAGCTATAGCAACACCATTCGGTCTTTACGAATTCAATAGAATGACATTCGGTCTTCGGAATGCAGCACAATCGTTCCAACGATTAATGCATTCGGTTTTAAGGGGACTGTCATTCTGTTTCGTGTATCTAGACGACATTTTAATTGCATCCGCTTCATTGGATGAGCATTTATGTCATGTTGAACAAGTTTTCCAACGTTTAGCCGAAAATGGGCTAGTTATTAAAATGGATAAATGTGTATTCGCGCAAGAAGAAATTGCTTTTTTGGGACATTTCGTAAATAGGAAAGGAATTTTACCATCTCCAGATAGAGTAGAAATAATTCGTAATTTTCCGCAGCCAGTCATTGTCCAGCAATTAAAACGTTTTCTAGGAATGATTAATTTCTACAGAAGATTTATTCCTTCTGCAGCACATGACCAGGCCATTTTAAATGACTTTTTAAAAGGTTACAAAAAGAATAGTAAAATACCAATCGTTTGGACAGAAGAGTCGAAATTAGCGTTTGAAAAATGTAAATTCAAGTTAAGTGATGCCACCCTTCTAGCTCATCCAGACATGTCAGCAAAGTTATCAATTATGGTAGATGCTTCCGACACAGCAGTAGGGGCAGTTATGCAACAATTAATTGATGAAGTTTGGCAACCACTGGGTTTTTATTCTGTCAGGTTAACCGAAACACAAAAAAAATACAGTACCTACGATCGGGAGTTGTTAGCGGCCTATTTAGGTGTAAAATACTTCCGATTCTTTCTCGAGGGACGAAATTTCATCCTCATTACGGACCACAAACCCCTCATTTACGCATTTAAACAAAATTTAGACAAAGCATCACCAAGACAAAGACGTCAACTAGACTTTATTGGACAATTTACAACGGACCTGAGACATATAACGGGTACAGACAACGTTGTAGCTGATGCATTATCTAGAGTTGAGCTAATTGACATTCACGAGACTATTGACTATAACAAACTAGCTACAGATCAATTACAAGACTCGGAACTGAATGACATACTACAAGACGAGAACTCTGGACTAAATTTAGTAAGACGACCGTTAGCTTTCAATACAGAACATTTCATTTACTGTGACATATCGACGGGACAAGCAAGACCTTTCATACCAAGAGAATGGAGGAGGAAGGTATTTGAGTCGCTACACAATCTGTCGCATCCGGGAATAAAAGCTTCGGTCAAATTAGTGTCTAAACATGTAGTGTGGCCGTCATTAAAAAAGGATATTAAGGAATTGGCACAAGCATGTTTGGCGTGTCAAATATCCAAAGTATCAAGACACACACAAGCACCAATAGGTAATTTCGAAGTGACAAAGGAAAGGTTTTCAGAAGTGCATATTGATCTAGTTGGACCATTACCCATATCCAATAATCATAAATACTGCTTAACCATGATTGACAGGTATACTCGCTGGGCGGAGGCAATTCCAATACCAGATATCATGGCAAATACGGTGGCAAATGCTTTTTATTCAAATTGGATAGCTAGGTTTGGTGTTCCAAATTTTGTCGTAACAGATCAAGGTTCGCAGTTCGAAGCGAATCTGTTTACAGAATTGTCACATTTATTAGGATTTGAAAGAAGACGTACTACAGCGTATAATCCTAAGTGCAACGGTATGATTGAGCGTTGGCATAGGACATTAAAAGCAGCGATTATGTGTCATAACAGAACGGATTGGACGGACATTTTACCACTCGTTTTATTAGGTTTACGTACCTCGTTTAATGAAGAGTTACAATCTACTCCTGTAGAGTTGGTGTATGGAAGTGCGGTTAGAGTTCCTGGGCAGTTTATGGAACCTCCAAATACTTCGATTCCACAGTCCGAATTCGTGAGTAATCTAAAAAAACATTTTGAAGAATTAAAACCGGTAAACGCATCTCGACATTCAAAGGAGAAATTTTTCATTAACAAAAAATTGGAGGATTGCTCTCATGTGTTTATACGTACCGATGCAGTCAAAAGAGCACTTCAGCCTCCATATACCGGTCCTTTTAAAATTTCAAACAGGGATACAAAATTTTTTGAGCTAGAAATTAAAGGTAAAAAAGTTAATATTTCGATAGATAGACTCAAACCTTGTTATTCCGAAAATAATGATGAGTTGTTCAGCAATCAGCCATTAGCGACTAATCTGTCATGGGATGTTGATGGGAAAGCTGATGAGGCGGTTAATTCAGAAACTCCAAAAGCTAAAAAGAAAGTAGTTTTCGATCAGCATGTGCAAGTTAGTAGTGAACCAAGAGAGGTGTTATCAAGGCATGGTCGTGTAATTAAACTACCAGTTCGATTTAAAAATTAAGAAACCACAGACTTCGTATCGTGAAATTTAATACTTACCAATTTTCTTAAATTCCACTGGAAGGGGAGTGTATGTGGGTGTATCATTTTCTCGTTGTCGCATATCTATGTAAATATTAATATAAAAATAAATTTATTAAACTTTGTAATTATTTCCATTAAGTTTTATTTTTTATAATTAAATTATTTACCTTGTTGTTTGAGTTGTTGTTGTTGTTTGTTTTGACATATTATCGGGTAAGAAATGTCTAATTTGTGACAATTCGAAATGGTGTAATGGATGCGTTTTGTGGAGAAGTTTAAATGGTATAATTGTTATAACTGGTATACAATCTGGCCTTAGTTGAACTGCTGAAACATAGAGTCCTTAGCCAGGTTGTATACCAGAAAAATTAGTATATAAGTTTTGTTTTAAATTTTCAACACAAGAGTTTATTATAAATTTTCATAGCATATGGTAATAGATTCCATATAATAAAAACAGGAGAAATAGTTAAGACACAAATTGTATAAAGTTATATTTCTGCTAACTCTTAAATATTTAATTTGTTAAAATGAAAAATTTATTAATTGATAAAAATAAAAAGCATGTATAATTAATTAAATAAAATGTGTAAATTTATTAATCAAAAATACATAAGTGATTAGTAATAAAAAGTGCTGTCCCGCATTATACATCAGCATAGAAGAGCTGATGCCGAACGGTTAAAATAAGTTATAATTATATAACTTCAACATAGAACATCTAAATCTTCTAAATGTTCACCATTATTTTTCGGATAGGTTACGTTATTGTTGCAATTTAGGTATCTAGCCCTTCGTACATAACATTCCTTAATAATGGACCTAACTCCGACTCTCTGCCATCTTCAAAGTGCGATATTATTGGGGCCGAGTGTCATACTACTTCGTACCTTTTACATGCGTTCTTTAATTCATCCATCGTAATCAGCGGGACCACTTTGGGTGCTACGGGTTCTTATAATAGGGCATGTTGGAGGCAACACATTAGTGATTTTCAATCTCCATGGTCTAACATTAAGGATCGTAGTCAACCTCATCGCAAAGATCTTTAAATGCTTGGCGTTTACACATCTTAATAGCCTTAATTCAAATTTGGTCGTATTGTATTGGCGCTGGAGTGTGTCAAATGCTGCGTTGTGATACTCTAGAGGCCTGGCACTCCTTATATATATTTGGTGAAAAACTATTGATAATTCATCGTATGTGAATGCAGTAATTTCCACGATCCCTTTAAGATGGGTTGAACTGATTTCATCCTTTTAAGATGGGTTTTACCAATTCGCCAAAATCAGATAATGCGAGTGGTTGAAAATGTAATTTGATTCCCACTATAGTGAGTTGTGCGGCAACGCTTTGATTAAATTCAGGTACACCGCTGAATTGCAACATCTTATCTTTTTGAGTTGATTGTTAGCTCCAACAAAATTTGTTGCATTAACTTTGTACAAGTCACTATGAGTTGAATCTCTTAAAGGCGATTATGAATCCGTATCCTGACTTCTTTTTTTTTGCTTCGTGGTATATTCGGATTAAACTAGTTCATTTATCTTAGCCTCCACTGACTAATTGATTAGATCTTAGTGTTTTTTGGTAATTTTTCACAAAATCGATGGTTAAGATGTGTGTGGAATGAAGCATCTATAAAAGTTATTCATACAAAAAAATCGTTCGAATTGATTCACTGTTAATGGACGTTTAAAATGTCTAATTACTTCAGTTAAAATTCCTTTTGCATTAACAATGTGTCATATCATTTAATATTTTGGAAGCTATATCAGCTTTCTGATGCACATTCGAAATAGTTTGATGAATTGTGAAAGTTCATCCATTTACTTTCCAACCCTTTCCATGCATTTGTAAGAAATTGTAAGAAAGAAACTCCGTTTGAAAATCACTTGTAATGCCTAACTCAATGTAATCCATAACTAGATCAAAGTTGATATTGATCGGGAACTAAATTTCACCCTTATTTTGCCCAGATATATACTAACAAAACTATTCAACATTATTATTATTTTGATTTACTTAGGGTTTCGGTCGCACCCCACACCACATATGCCATTTTTTTTACCAGAGTGCTGTTAACAAAATTCCTTACCACTCCTCGTCATCCTCTAAAAGTACATATAAATACTCGTACTCGTCTAATAACTAAAAGAGATTCTTGTTCATGTATGAAAATTGACCATCTGGTGAATTGTTAAATGTCTGCTGATATGATGCTACAATAAGCACAAAAACCCTATATAGAAAATTTTTATATACCTTTACACAGTACCCTTACATTAAAATAATGTGAAATATTTGATTTATTTTTGAATAATGCACCAGGGTTTATAAAAAAAATATTTTGATTCAGCACGGCATTAACCTACTCACGAAATCGCCTAATTATGTATATCAAATATAATGTTCAGCAACCCTGAATAAAAATTGAAATAACACAACGTTTCAAATCGAACACCCTTAAGATATTTCATTGTATAATTCCATTGAGCGTTATATTCCACGCACTATTATTACCGAAATAATAACAATACCATCATCATCGTCACTACTAGTAAAGTAGTTAAGGGGAGGATATCTAAAAAATTATCGAAAATCTGTTCAATTGAATAGTAAACGAATTTCTTATATTTACTCATCTGTACATCGGCACCAAATTGATTACGCGAGTTGCATAATGTAAAAAATCAGTTCTACTTTCTTTTGCTCGTACGTGGTAAATTTTTGGCCGATAGTTGTATCCAAGTTAAAACGGGTAAAACACATGTTGGACCCAACTTGTTTTTTTTTTTTTTAATTCCAAAATTATTCCGCCGTTTTACAAAATATTTTTCGTTTCAATATTTTTGGCACATCACATCCAGCAATTAAAAATTAAAAGCTGAATACGATTTATAAATATTTTAATCACATTTGAAATTTACTATAATTAATTTATAAATTAACTATAGTGTCAACCAAAATGTCAACAGAAGTGACATGATGAAAATAATTGAACTATCGGTAAGTAATTATACTCACTTACAAGGCGGATACATTGTTGTAGTTGGTTGTTTTCGTTCCGTTCGTTGAAAAAAATTACAGAAAAATTTTATTACACCTATCGTCGAAAAATCGTAAATTTTGACTTTTGTAGTTTGGCGTTTTGTAGTTTTGGAGTTTGTTCATAAACAAAAATAATGAAAAATTCATAAACAAAACACAAAAACTCAAAATGAACAACGTACTTGATTACAAAATAAAAATAATGAAAAAGTGTCTGTCTGTTTCTACTATTATATATCATGTTGTACAACTTGATGAAAAAAATACCGAAGAAAAAACCTCATTTTCGACGAATCCTATTGGTTAAAAAAAACACAACGAACAGAATGAACACAACAATGAACTCGGCTACAGTCTACTTGGTTTTCTTCCTTTCACACAACGATTGTAAGTCATTTCTTAGCTTTTACGATGTAAGCAACATATAAAGCTCGCGCAGTTCTGAATTGGCCCTCATACAAAATTTCTGCCATTGTCAGAGTACGCACGAATTCTGTAGTGTACATAGAACGGTCTGGCGAAGTCACACTGCGTAGAATGGAGGTATTGCAGTTACGCGGTGCGACGGTAAATCGCTCCTTGGTTGTGCCATCAGAGTTGGTCATGCCCGAAAACATTCTTGACTAATAATCTTCTCTCTAACAATTTTCTTTTAATAACAAAATCAGGTGTTTTAATGTGCATTGCAATGCTGTAATGTGAAGGCAGCCTCCAACCCGAATGAGGTGATTTTCATCAAAGAAAAATTAAAACGATCGGATCTGTGGTTGTCTTACGTTGAACTGTGCATTTCTAAGCAGTCGTATTCAACCGGAAAACATTCCCTTTGGACCAGTCTGATGCTAATAATGAGTGCTTGGTCCATTTCTTGCAGCTTGAGCGATCCATTAATTTTTAATGTTGACTTGGCCTTTAAGTGTAATATACACTTCATTACAGCAGATTAAATCGTTTTTAGTTAAAGAAAATCATTTTTATTGTTAAGCGTTTATTCCATGGAAAAAAATTACTGACAGCAATTTTCTTTTTTACTGAAAAAGACAAAGAAAATAAATACGTTTTATTTCATTTTTACATCAAAATTTTGTAGTTTAACTTTGACAATTACATTTTGACATAACCTAAAATCTTCATAAAAGTTGTAATTCGTACATTTTCGTTTATTTCGATTTTTTCAATATATTTTAATATTTATATATGTGCAACAAAAAACCACTAACGTTACCAAATTTAAACTCGAAATAAAAAACAAATGGACATTTGACTATAAAAATGGCGAACGTTTTTATTTTGTTTTGAATGTGAGAAAAATTTCTTATCTTTCCATACATTTTTTGTAGATGTGTGAACAATGCTGCCATAAAAAATACTTCAGGTTACATTTTTTGCGCAAGAGTAGCGCAACATATTCCAAACAACCCGCGATAACGGCTCCATGGGCAGCACTACAGCAGTAAATTAAAGATGTTGGGTGTAAAATCTATTGATGCCGCGACAGATGCAACTTCATTCAATATAATTTCTTCAAATTTAAATTTTTCTATTAAAATTACAAAATATTTCATTTCTTTTTATAATAATTTATACTCAAACTATGATTTTCTATCATTACATAAGCGGAAAGAAAATATTTAAATTTGCTGCTCGCTGCTGCTGCTTGGTGTGTTTCAACCTTAACACCATCACAATTATTTTCTCAGTAAAATTTTACTGACAACATTTTTTGTTTCGTACACAACCAGTAAATCTATATTCTACCCCGCTTTTATTTTTACTGACAGAAATTTTTTTCCATGGAATAAAAGCTGTACACGTGAATAAATCCACTTCATTTTCCTTTCTTTTGTTTAGTTTTCTTAAAATATAATAATAAATTAAATTGTGTTGCCAATTGTTTTATTTTTAAATGGGAAAAAATAAAAGCTTAAACGGTGTTGAAAAGGGCTTATCACGATCAAAGACATTCAAAGAAATCCTGAAAACTACGGAAAAAAATAATTAGCAGCGCAATAGAGGTTATGGTCTGGGAATCTACAAAATCAAAATATGACAGCAAATTCGTATTTGTCTATTCTGAATTCAGTATTTCTAAAGTTTCAACGTTTGTTCGAACCACTGAAATGGATTTATCAGCAAGATACCGCCCATATCCATACTGAAAGGAATGTAAAAGCCTTAATTTCCAAGAAGGCCGTCGATTTACTTAAATGACCCCCGTACTCTCCCGATTAAAATAGTATGGAAAACGTTTGGATAAGCAGTATAATTATAGGGAGTCGCTTGTTGAAACCACCAAAGCTGCTTGAATTATTTGAAGTCGCTATACGATTCAATGCCCAATCGAATATTTGAGGTGATTTCACAAAATGGAGACACCACTCATTATTAAAATAATTAAAAAAGGTATTGTTATAAATAAATACACTTAACATTTAAAAAACAATATAATTTCCTAAAAATATTTGGTGTATTTATTCAAATTCTATGTACATTTCTTAACCATATCTTGATGAAAAACAAAAATAGGAACATTTCCAAAGACAAAAAATTAGTCATTTGATTAAAAATGAAATTATCTACCTTTCAGTATAGAAAAAAGCGATAGAATTCAAAAGAGATGAATATCGGGAATTCCCATTTTTTTTAGTGGATTTAATCTGCTGAAACGAAGTGTATATACAATAACTCGTCGCAGTTGTCGGAGGTCGTTGTAAAACTTTATACCGGTTGAGCTATTGAAGGTTTTAGTTGATACGCCTGCGATTTTTTTCGGTTAACTCATTTCATACGTATTATCTCGGTTTCATTAACAAAAACGCAGGTCCCGAACCCAAAGATCGGAATGAACATATTTTTGGGGGACCAATCTTCCTACCATTCCTAGATGGACAGCATTTTACGCAGTGGAGGGAGAGTTATGGTTGAATCTGACCAGTGGAATGTCTCGTCAACATTAAAATTTAGGTTGCTGAATTACATGCAATAGCTGAGTAAAGGTCACCGCCGCACACATTTCTATTCAGTGAAGTGTTGTTCTTTACAGGGAAGCTAGACATGACATGGAGGAAAGTAGGTTGTCAGATACCAAGCCATTGGGTGATTGCTGCTCCATTTGCTCGCTTTGGAATCTATTGGAAATTCTTTGATGGTCTCTGGACAGCTGGTGTGCCATGTTTTTTTAGTTCCATACCGTAAGACTGCAGTATTGTGGATATGGACATTTTTGGCTCCCTTGCAGTTTCTATAGAATTGTCCTGTAAGAATGTCATGTATACATCCTTTTCTAGTACATCTGCTGCGATTCTGATCGTTACCAGTTATTCGAATTTGCCGATATAATTTTAAAATGTTGGCCCTAAATACTTATGTATGAGGCCGAAACCGAAGTAAAATTGAAAGTAGATCATCAGAGCCATCATTATTGAATTGAGTGATTTCCCGGGTGACGTTTTGGAAGATCCATCGAATACCAATCGTAATTTTGTTTACCAACTATTCGGTTTGGTTACACAATAGTGCGGTGAGCGATAGTTCGGTTGGTTGATGATTTCTGGATTGGCAGGTTCCATAGGATTCCGTATTGTTCAATAAATTTTCTGTAAATCCTTATGACTCTGACTGCAGTTTGAGGCGGTTCGGAGAAATTATGCTTATTTACTAAATATGAAACTTTAGGATACTGTAAGAGCTTTGGAGAAAAGGCTTAATTAGAATTCAGCAAACAATAATTTCGAGTTGAAGAAACATTTTCCTGCTACAACAACAATAACCAGGAGAAAATTACTGTCAGAAGCACCAAAATGGTTTGATCCGCTAGGACTCTTAACGCCTACTATAATAAAAGTAAAAAATTATATTACAACCATTATGGCTCGCTTAAGTACCTTGAGGTGGCGTACTAAGTAAGACTTTAGAAGATTTAGATGTTCTATGTTGAAGTTATATAATTATAACTTATTTTAACCGTTCGGCATCAGCTCTTCTATGCTGATGTATAATGCGGGACAGCACTTTTTATTACTAATCACTTATGTATTTTTGATTAATAAATTTACACATTTTATTTAATTAATTATACATGCTTTTTATTTTTATCAATTAATAAATTTTTCATTTTAACAAATTAAATATTTAAGAGTTAGCAGAAATATAACTTTATACAATTTGTGTCTTAACTATTTCTCCTGTTTTTATTATATGGAATCTATTACCATATGCTATGAAAATTTATAATAAACTCTTGTGTTGAAAATTTAAAACAAAACTTATATACTAATTTTTCTGGTATACAACCTGGCTAAGGACTCTATGTTTCAGCAGTTCAACTAAGGCCAGATTGTATACCAGTTATAACAATTATACCATTTAAACTTCTCCACAAAACGCATCCATTACACCATTTCGAATTGTCACAAATTAGACATTTCTTACCCGATAATATGTCAAAACAAACAACAACAACAACTCAAACAACAAGGTAAATAATTTAATTATAAAAAATAAAACTTAATGGAAATAATTACAAAGTTTAATAAATTTATTTTTATATTAATATTTACATAGATATGCGACAACGAGAAAATGATACACCCACATACACTCCCCTTCCAGTGGAATTTAAGAAAATTGGTAAGTATTAAATTTCACGATACGAAGTCTGTGGTTTCTTAATTTTTAAATCGAACTGGTAGTTTAATTACACGACCATGCCTTGATAACACCTCTCTTGGTTCACTACTAACTTGCACATGCTGATCGAAAACTACTTTCTTTTTAGCTTTTGGAGTTTCTGAATTAACCACCTCATCAGCTTTCCCATCAACATCCCATGACAGATTAGTCGCTAATGGCTGATTGCTGAACAACTCATCATTATTTTCGGAATAACAAGGTTTGAGTCTATCTATCGAAATATTAACTTTTTTACCTTTAATTTCTAGCTCAAAAAATTTTGTATCCCTGTTTGAAATTTTAAAAGGACCGGTATATGGAGGCTGAAGTGCTCTTTTGACTGCATCGGTACGTATAAACACATGAGAGCAATCCTCCAATTTTTTGTTAATGAAAAATTTCTCCTTTGAATGTCGAGATGCGTTTACCGGTTTTAATTCTTCAAAATGTTTTTTTAGATTACCCACGAATTCGGACTGTGGAATCGAAGTATTTGGAGGTTCCATAAACTGCCCAGGAACTCTAACCGCACTTCCATACACCAACTCTACAGGAGTAGATTGTAACTCTTCATTAAACGAGGTACGTAAACCTAATAAAACGAGTGGTAAAATGTCCGTCCAATCCGTTCTGTTATGACACATAATCGCTGCTTTTAATGTCCTATGCCAACGCTCAATCATACCGTTGCACTTAGGATTATACGCTGTAGTACGTCTTCTTTCAAATCCTAATAAATGTGACAATTCTGTAAACAGATTCGCTTCGAACTGCGAACCTTGATCTGTTACGACAAAATTTGGAACACCAAACCTAGCTATCCAATTTGAATAAAAAGCATTTGCCACCGTATTTGCCATGATATCTGGTATTGGAATTGCCTCCGCCCAGCGAGTATACCTATCAATCATGGTTAAGCAGTATTTATGATTATTGGATATGGGTAATGGTCCAACTAGATCAATATGCACTTCTGAAAACCTTTCCTTTGTCACTTCGAAATTACCTATTGGTGCTTGTGTGTGTCTTGATACTTTGGATATTTGACACGCCAAACATGCTTGTGCCAATTCCTTAATATCCTTTTTTAATGACGGCCACACTACATGTTTAGACACTAACTTGACCGAAGCTTTTATTCCCGGATGCGACAGATTGTGTAGCGACTCAAATACCTTCCTCCTCCATTCTCTTGGTATGAAAGGTCTTGCTTGTCCCGTCGATATGTCACAGTAAATGAAATGTTCTGTATTGAAAGCTAACGGTCGTCTTACTAAATTTAGTCCAGAGTTCTCGTCTTGTAGTATGTCATTCAGTTCCGAGTCTTGTAATTGATCTGTAGCTAGTTTGTTATAGTCAATAGTCTCGTGAATGTCAATTAGCTCAACTCTAGATAATGCATCAGCTACAACGTTGTCTGTACCCGTTATATGTCTCAGGTCCGTTGTAAATTGTCCAATAAAGTCTAGTTGACGTCTTTGTCTTGGTGATGCTTTGTCTAAGTTTTGTTTAAATGCGTAAATGAGGGGTTTGTGGTCCGTAATGAGGATGAAATTTCGTCCCTCGAGAAAGAATCGGAAGTATTTTACACCTAAATAGGCCGCTAACAACTCCCGATCGTAGGTACTGTATTTTTTTTGTGTTTCGGTTAACCTGACAGAATAAAAACCCAGTGGTTGCCAAACTTCATCAATTAATTGTTGCATAACTGCCCCTACTGCTGTATCGGAAGCATCTACCATAATTGATAACTTTGCTGACATGTCTGGATGAGCTAGAAGGGTGGCATCACTTAACTTGAATTTACATTTTTCAAACGCTAATTTCGACTCTTCTGTCCAAACGATTGGTATTTTACTATTCTTTTTGTAACCTTTTAAAAAGTCATTTAAAATGGCCTGGTCATGTGCTGCAGAAGGAATAAATCTTCTGTAGAAATTAATCATTCCTAGAAAACGTTTTAATTGCTGGACAATGACTGGCTGCGGAAAATTACGAATTATTTCTACTCTATCTGGAGATGGTAAAATTCCTTTCCTATTTACGAAATGTCCCAAAAAAGCAATTTCTTCTTGCGCGAATACACATTTATCCATTTTAATAACTAGCCCATTTTCGGCTAAACGTTGGAAAACTTGTTCAACATGACATAAATGCTCATCCAATGAAGCGGATGCAATTAAAATGTCGTCTAGATACACGAAACAGAATGACAGTCCCCTTAAAACCGAATGCATTAATCGTTGGAACGATTGTGCTGCATTCCGAAGACCGAATGTCATTCTATTGAATTCGTAAAGACCGAATGGTGTTGCTATAGCTGTTTTGTGTACATCTCGTGGTTCAATTGGGATTTGGTGGTAAGCACGTACCAAATCAATAGTTGAAAATACCGTACAACCAGCAAGTTGAAACGAGAAGTCCTGAAGATGCGGTACTGGATAATTATCGGGAATGGTCACATTATTCAACGCCCTGTAATCCCCACAGGGTCTCCACTCACCGTTTTTCTTAGGTACCAAATGCAGAGGACTGGCCCACTCACTTTTGCTAGGTCGACAAATTCCTTGCTCCATCATACTTTCGAAGTGTTCCCTCGCTATTTGTAACTTATCGGGAGCCAAACGCCTTGTTTTGCACATAACTGGTTGCCCGTTTGTTTCCAAACAGTGTGTAACATTATGCTTAGGTGTATTCATATTGCCTGTTTCCCGAGTAATTATTTCATATTTTTTTAACAATTCGTTGATTTCTGGATTAATTTTGCTTTTATCTAACAGGGCTAACGAAGGACTTGAATTACTTGTAATGGATCCAACTGAATATAAATTTGTAACCGGATCAATTAATTTACCCTTTCTAATATCAACTACTAAACCTGTTGCTTTTAAAAAATCTGCCCCGATTATTGGCATAGACACATCAGCAACTATGAAGGACCATTTGAACACCCTACGTAAACCGATATTTAGTGAAATTGTCTTCGTTCCGTAGGCCTTAATTTTGGTACCATTGGCTGCATATAAGTGAAAATCGGGTTCATTAACCTTTTTGTTACTGAAATTTGCTGGCAAAACGGAAACGTCTGCGCCAGTGTCTACCAAAAATTTTCTTTTAGAATTTTGATCCAAAATAAGTAGACGATTTGCACAAATTTCATCAACACACGTCTCAAAATGCTGACTAGAATTTAGTTTTTTTGACTTTTGAGAATTTACAACAATAAACTTATCGTGAAAACGACAACCTGAAACACACTTCGTTGCCTTATCTTTAAAACGTCGATGATAGAAACATTCGGTTTCATCATACGTTCGTTCTCTAGATTTTGACGAATTTCTAGCTGTGTTATGCGGACTACGAGTTCTTCGTGTTGTGCTACGTAAGGCGGATACTTCCATTATAATATCCTTACGGAACTTACACAACATCTCATGCAACTCTTCTTTTGTCGACGATGATTCTTTTTGCTGGCTTGTGTATGATTTGTCACTTATTTCCATTACGTGCTGCTGTGACATGGTTTCAATTAATGCGTCCGCTCGTTCTGCCAACTTTTCTAATGAAACGTCATTTTCAAACGGGACTAATACCAACTGTACCTGCTGCGGTAACCTTTGCAACCATAATCGCTTAACCGTGCCTTCTTCAAAATGCTCTCCTGCATTCATATGCATTTGCTCCAGCAATTGTGATGGTTTCTGGTCTTCTAACCTTAGTCCGTGCAACAAATTATTTAATTTTGATCGTTCTGATTCTCCTAAAACTTTAATTACTTCCTGCTTAAAAAACGTATAAGGTTGTTTTCCCTTATTTTTTATAATAAGATTGGCAAATTTATTATGCAACCTAGCATCTAATGCACCAACCGCATGTGAATACCTCGTAGTCTCTGTAACGATGTTTGCTACCTGGAACTGCTGTTCCAAAATAGCAAACCAGACCTCGGGATTCTGTGCATATAAAGGTTGGGGTGGCTTAAAAGCTACATGTGCAATCTCTTTTTGCGAAATATTTTTTGCCGTTTTACTTTCGTTATCTACAATATTTTCACTACCAGAGTTGCCACTAGAAGATGCTTCCGAAGCATGGGAATCTTTCAACTGTGCATTTAGAACGATTCGAACCTGATCTTGCACTAGTGAACACAATTGTTCACGAGTCAACGTGATCATTTCGTTACTAGAAAATAAAAGATTTTGCCTATCAGAGGAGTGTACATAGGTGGAATTCGTTTCCTCGTCGTCGGTATTGATACCACGCACAACGAAACGAAAAAAGAAACTTAAAAGTAGAAAAAAGGATGAACAAACAAAAAAAACGCAAGAAATACTGAACATTGTGATTATTTGAATAATTTTAATTTTTTATTTATTTTTTAAATAATTTTTAAATATTTTTTAATTTAATTTTTTTTTTTTTTAAAAATAATTTTTATTTTTGTAATTTTTAGACGACGCAAAAAAATGGTGCAAAAATGGAGTACGTTTTATAAAGAATAAATAAATGGTACTTACAATTTTAAATTTATCGTCTTATTATACGGGATGATTGGAAAAACTCCCGGCTGCTTACAAACAATGTTTCCTCTTTGAAGCGGATTTTTATTTAATACAGCTATGTTTAACGGGTGATCCGGTGAATGCCTGTTGCTGCTTCGCCAAACCAATGCTCCCTTCTAATTTGCGGTTGATTTATTAGTTGCTCGTTTATCTGGTGAATACATAGACGGCAAACTGCTTCCTCGGAACATATAATATTTTTTTAAAATTTTAGTTATCCAAAAATTTTACGGATGACTTGTAGTATTTTGCGTTGGCTAATAAGTATTAGCTGCTGCCCCCGGTGGAACTATAATATCACGTCGGGGTCACCAATTTAGAAGATTTAGATGTTCTATGTTGAAGTTATATAATTATAACTTATTTTAACCGTTCGGCATCAGCTCTTCTATGCTGATGTATAATGCGGGACAGCACTTTTTATTACTAATCACTTATGTATTTTTGATTAATAAATTTACACATTTTATTTAATTAATTATACATGCTTTTTATTTTTATCAATTAATAAATTTTTCATTTTAACAAATTAAATATTTAAGAGTTAGCAGAAATATAACTTTATACAATTTGTGTCTTAACTATTTCTCCTGTTTTTATTATATGGAATCTATTACCATATGCTATGAAAATTTATAATAAACTCTTGTGTTGAAAATTTAAAACAAAACTTATATACTAATTTTTCTGGTATACAACCTGGCTAAGGACTCTATGTTTCAGCAGTTCAACTAAGGCCAGATTGTATACCAGTTATAACAATTATACCATTTAAACTTCTCCACAAAACGCATCCATTACACCATTTCGAATTGTCACAAATTAGACATTTCTTACCCGATAATATGTCAAAACAAACAACAACAACAACTCAAACAACAAGGTAAATAATTTAATTATAAAAAATAAAACTTAATGGAAATAATTACAAAGTTTAATAAATTTATTTTTATATTAATATTTACATAGATATGCGACAACGAGAAAATGATACACCCACAAGACTGTAAAACTGTGACGCTTTAACAAATACTTAAAGGAACCTAGCGCAAGTTTAGCGCCTTTTGTTGCCAATCTTATTTCTAAAATACAAACACCAGCGCATTTCACAAACGTGAAATCATGTGACATCGAGAGATCATCCAACCGATTGCGCGTGAATCGAGATAACTCCAAGTCAATTATGCGAACATCATCATGTAGCGTAAACTCAATAATAATTTCGGACGCTTTCGGTTCTGCCGATTTTTTATGACAGCGGATCTCTAAAAAATATTTAAACAAATATTTGCTACTAAACGGTCTTTCAAACTTTCAAATAAATTTGTGACGTGAGGAACCGTTCGATTCTATAGTACAGTTTTGTCGGTATGATATCAAAGGGCCGAATGTCGAAGGGCCAAATGTCGAAGGGTTGAATTTCAAAAGGCCGAATTTGTCGAAGGGCCGAATGTCGAAGGGCCGAATGTCGAAGGGCCGAATGTCGAAGGGCCGAGTGTGTCGAAGGACTGAATGTCGAAGGGCTGAATGGGTCGAAGGGCCGAATTTTATTTTATTTTTAGAAATATATTTTTTTATTTTTTATTTAATTTAATTATTTTTTTTATTTAATCGAATGATTTTTTATATTTTTTGCACATATACTATTATCAGAAGGCTGACATAGGGTTGAATGCCTCAGGTTGCGCATAACAAAATTTTCCATCACCAAAATGTATCGCTGTCTGGATAGGTGGAATTTCATGAATAACCAAAGATGAAAAATAGTAAAATACATTCATAAATTCATAAGAAATTCATTTATGTTTAATAAACAAAAATTTACCAAATATTCCATAAAACAACAAATTTAAAAAATTACATTTCTAAAAACAAAAAAAAATCGACCCTTCGACCCATTCGGTCCTTTGACATTCGACCCTTTGAAACATTCGGCCGTTCGACACATTCGGTCCTTCGACATTCGGCCCTTCGACATTCGGCCCTTCGACACATTCGGCCCTTCGACACATTCGGCCCTTCGACATTCGGCCCTTTGTACTCATTCCGTTTTGTTTACTTGCCCTAACATAAGGCATGCCACCAGCAACATTTCTAGTTACACGAGCACTGGAACAGTTACCGATAAAATTCAACGGAAGAGACACGGTGGAGCAACTCGTCGCAATGAAAATGGTTTAATGGTCAAGGAAATCTTAATGAACTTGGAATTAAAAACTTTCTAAGAAAGAAATAATTAAGTAAATCAAAGACAGTGTTATTTTACACCAAATTAAAAATGAGTAAAACTTAGCTGAAAACGAGATAGTTAGTTAGAAGTGAAACCCTTAATTTGTTCTTTACAACCCTGAAATTTGTAACTCGGCAGGTCGTAAGGAAATAATTAAGAAGTTTGCGATTAGCCAAGCACAAAAAACATAAACCTAGAGTTAACGGACGACTTATGTACAAATCATTTATTGCCAAGCTTTCGTCATTCGTTGGCGCAAATCCAGGTGATTCCTAATTCACGAAATCCGTTAAACCTGCACACTTCTTAATTGATCATCCAGTTATGTATTTGCTTGACCTAACATAAGCCTTCCAAAATTAAACCATTTGTCAAGATGCCGAGATCTACAACGATTGAGACAAAATTTTGTAAAAAGTGACATAAAAGCTAAATAAGTGGCAAACAAATGAACAATCGCTCCATACCTTAGTGTCCTAATGCACTACAATAGTTGGCCATTGAATAAGTAGAAATTGAGACGTCCGAGGCCGTATATTTTTTTGTATACCATTTTATTTTGACAAAGGGTTTGGCTTGTTGGCGATCAAGCCGACATAAGGCTTAATGGGGCAGTCCGTTTAAATTTATATTTATTTCAACAATGTGGCAGAGAACCAGAATATCACATAGGATAATGGTGGCAATGAACTAATTCCCAAAAATATTTTCTATAATAAAAACTTAAAGTAATTTATTCAAAATATTTTTTTTTTACTGTGCGCACACTTTTGAATCGGGTTTGTACACGTGTCCTGTGTTATTACAATATTTTTTTAAAAATGCTTGCAGATTTTATGTGCTCAGTGAAACGAGTTCTTTTTATGTATTACAACAACTATGGCTGAACACGAAAGTCATATACCAAGCAAATGATCGATAAATCTAAACTTGATCAAAGGGTCCATATTAATACATTTTAGTGAATAAGGGTCTTATAAAAAAATGTATATACATTTTATCCAGCTGTCATTCCAGGTGCTGGAATAATATTCAACAAAATAAAAATCTTAGGGTGTTTTATTAGTGATTAATAAAATGTACAATAGATTTTTCACCCATATAGTCTAAAACGGAAAATTTGAAGAGGGCGAATTATTGTTCGCGTCGCATTGCAATTAATAAAGTTGTATGCGTGTGACGCGGCACGGTGTACTTCTTAGATAGCATCCGCCTGCGTTTACTGCATCTTAACGCAGTATTTCCTTAGTTACGATTACGTCATTTCATTCGACCTGTTTCCTCTGTATACCAACCATTCGCATATTTATTGGTATAAGGAAATGCTTAAGCGGTTACCCCTCCAACCTAATAAATAAACTAATATCATACAATTCTTAAGAAATACCAAACCGAAAATAAACCCATAAAAATTCCTGTCAAGGTCGTCTTAAACAATAACAACCACAACCAACCATAAAAGAAATCAAAAACACTTGTTGCCCCCTTTAAAAATATTTTACGTTTTCTTTACACACAAAAAAATCTCAGCCGTGTACACGATACTATCGGTATTGACACACTTGAGTAAACGAAGACAATACAACTTGTATTAAAAAGAAACACTACTTTGTCTGTCATTTATTTACAGTTCTCATAAAGTAAGAAGGGTAAGATAAGATGTTAACCCCTTTATATGTTGTTCCTTATTTAATATCGTGCGCTACTTTTGGTGTCTTATGAATGCAAATCATAAATTAATGAAGCCTATCAATTTTATTCAGAAGAAACAATTTGCAGGACTTCAGAATTCTTGATAAAGGTCATCGTCATTTTAGCAAACAATCCGTTTTTTTTGTTTTGAGTAACGGTTTCTAGTGTTTCTACTATTAAGGGGAATTTTCACAACACACACACACACACACACACTAAATTGTTATCCAAACTTGTGCATCTGTTTCAATTTTGAATTTGTTGTTGCTTTGTTCCGATTGTCGTTTGATTTATTTATTTAGAATGTAAATAGTAATCGGTATTTGATAATAATTTAAATCCTGTTGGTTTACTGTTAAATAAAAATATGACACTCACACAAAAACTTACTCTTTTGTCAATAGTCTTTTGCTATGTATAGTGCCACAAATAAATTAACGTAAAGAGTTCAATGCAAATATTATTCGAATTCATGATGAACTTTGTTGATCTATTAAGACCGCAACATGCAATTAATTCTTATTAGAGCGACAATGTTCATCTTAAGTTCAAAATTACAACTATTATCCGAGTTATTTTGATGCACCCAAACAATTTAACTAAAACAAACGAAATATATCACTGCCAATTCCGGTTCTTATAATTAAATTTATAATATTATCGATGGGGCAACAACATTTCCGAGAAACGGGAAAAATAAAAATTTCAAATTTCGGCTTAAACGATAAAATTGAAACGCGATTTCTAACCCGAATAACCAAAAATTGTGATCACCAAATTCATCGCAATATTGTGGTTAAATTTAAGTTTCATTTTGTCACAATAATGTTGACGATTTTACAAGTTAATTTTTATGGTTTATTGTGACAAATTCAGGTGAATAAAGAAACGAGCCAGAAATGTTACAGTTTAAAACTCAACGCATTTATTTAATTGAATGATGAACATAATAAAATGGAAAACAAAATGTTAGCACTTTTTTGTCATTTTTAACTCTTACGCGGAGTAGGAAACAAACAAATGTAATTGTCAGGATTATTTAATTATAACAAAATATTTTATATATTTTTTAATATAAAATATAACATATTTACATGGTCTTTCTTTGGTACAAACAATTCCTTTTCTGAATACGAATTGATATTGTGCTCAAAGAAACAACCAAAGATATTTTTTAATTTTTTTTATTAGTGGGTAACAATTGCATTTTGAATTTGAAAATAACGTAAAAAATCAATTAAATATATTCAATTAAATAGTAATGTGCTAGAACTTTATTGAATATTATTTCAAATCGTAACTAATTTTTCGTCTTGTTTCGAAAAATGCGATGTCAAAATAACAAAGATCACTTTTATATTTCTTTTGCCAACAATCAAAAATAAAAGTATTTACTAAAACTGCTCTGGTGGTGAATATTAAAACTACAGGTAGAATGGAATTTTTCTATAGCAGCAGCAAAGTTGGTTTAAAAGTATTCCAGTTTCGAATTACACATGTGGGATTTTTGTTGTAAATTTCTCAAAGAAAGACCACTTACTGCTAATATTAGCTGGGTATTCAAATAAGTCTGCTATCGAGGTGACTTATTTTAAAAGCAGAAAACTTATTTGATCATGTAAACATGAAAAATACATTTGATCATGTAAACATTAAATTCAACAAATTATCAAATATTATCAATAATTTTCACACATTAGTGATGTTTCACTTAATTAATAACTATTAATACAATATTGTATTAATAAATTAATATAATTAATAGATTTTAGACATATAAAAAATTTTTAGAGATCTAAAAAGAGAATAAAATAGAAGTGTAAAAATTTTGTAGCTTGCGCATTTCGCGATTCTCGCCACAATAATAAATTTTCATCGTGTTTTAATAATTCAAGACACATTTTTATGTTTTTATTTATTAAATAATTCATTAAAATAAATTATTTTTTGTACATTTTAATTTTTTCATTTTATTATTTAATAAAAAATTGCTAAAACATTTGTTGTTGGCTATAGCTGTCAAAATAAGTCAGCAAAATCGTTTGGGACGACTTGACCAACTTATTCAAGATGGCGTCAAATAAGTCAATAAGTTTGAAATAAGTCGGTGTTTGGGACAGGGCCTTAGAACAAAATAAGCTATTGTGCCGCACACAGTGCGGCAACAAGATGCATCCCCGCATCCCCAATAGAATTCCTTAAACTTTTTTCTTACAGAAAAGTATGAAAAAAATTATGAGAAAAAAAATTGTTTTGTTATGTAGGTGATTTTCGGTTTGTTGGTTAGGTTTTGTTAGGTAGGTGAATGTTTCGTTTATTTTGGATTATTGATGTATTTATAAGTAGATCAACGTTTAGTTTGCTTCAATATGACGCCTCATTCGCATGCAACTCAGGTTCGATCACCCAAGTGGCCGAATTTCAAAATTCGAAACTTCCAAAAACCGCGCTTTCCTTATGCATTTTACCGGTAGTTTCGTGCTCAACATATTATATACATTACCTATAATCACTTTGAACAGAAATTTCAACAAAAAAAAGTTTTCAATTTTTTGCGAAAATCCCTGATGGTTAGTTAGCCTTACTTATTTTGAGCCGTTAAAATTTATAGTCACAGATTTCGAATGTTTCGTTTATTTTGGATTATTGACGTATTTATAAGTAGATCAACGTTTAGTTTGCTTCAATATGATGCCTCATTCGCCTGCAATCCAGGATCGATCACCCAAGTGGCCGAATTTCAAAATTCGAAACTTCCAAAAACCGCGCTTTCCTTATGCATTTTACCGGTAGTTTCGTGCTCAACATATTATATGCATTACCTATAATCACTTTGAACAGAAATTTCAACAAAAAAAAGTTTTCAATTTTTTGCGAAAATCCCTGATGGTTAGCCTTACTTATTTTGAGCCGTTAAAATTTATAGTCACAGATTTCGAATGTTTCGTTTATTTTGGATTATTGACGTATTTATAAGTAGATCAACGTTTAGTTTGCTTCAATATGACGCCTCATTCGCCTGCAATCCAGGATCGATCACCCAAGTGGCCGAATTTCAAAATTCGAAACTTCCAAAAACCGCGCTTTCCTTATGCATTTTATCGGTAGTTTCGTGCTCAACATGAATCAACGTTTAGTTTGCTTCAATATGACGCATCATTCGCCTGCAATCCAGGATCGATCACCCAAGTGGCCTAATTTCAAAATTCGAAACTTCCAAAAACCGCGCTTTCCTTATGCATTTTACCGGTAGTTTCGTGCTCAACATATTATATACATTACCTATAATCACTTTGAACAGAAATTTCAACAAAAAAAAGTTTTCAATTTTTTGCGAAAATCCCTGATGGTTAGTTAGCCTTACTTATTTTGAGCCGTTAAAATTTATAGTCACAGATTTCGAATGTTTCGTTTATTTTGGATTATTGACGTATTTATAAGTAGATCAACGTTTAGTTTGCTTCAATATGATGCCTCATTCGCCTGCAATCCAGGATCGATCACCCAAGTGGCCGAATTTCAAAATTCGAAACTTCCAAAAACCGCGCTTTCCTTATGCATTTTACCGGTAGTTTCGTGCTCAACATATTATATGCATTACCTATAATCACTTTGAACAGAAATTTCAACAAAAAAAAGTTTTCAATTTTTTGCGAAAATCCCTGATGGTTAGCCTTACTTATTTTGAGCCGTTAAAATTTATAGTCACAGATTTCGAATGTTTCGTTTATTTTGGATTATTGACGTATTTATAAGTGGATCAACGTTTAGTTTGCTTCAATATGACGCCTCATTCGCCTGCAATCCAGGATCGATCACCCAAGTGGCCGAATTTCAAAATTCGAAACTTCCAAAAACCGCGCTTTCCTTATGCATTTTATCGGTAGTTTCGTGCTCAACATGAATCAACGTTTAGTTTGCTTCAATATGACGCATCATTCGCCTGCAATCCAGGATCGATCACCCAAGTGGCCTAATTTCAAAATTCGAAACTTCCAAAAACCGCGCTTTCCTTATGCATTTTATCGGTAGTTTCGTGCTCAACATATTATATACATTACCTATAATCACTTTGAACAGAAATTTCAACAAAAATAAGTTTTCAATTTTTTGCGAAAATCCCTGATGTAGTTAGCCTTACTTATTTTGAGCCGTTAAAATTTATAGTCACCGATTTCGAATGTTTCGTTTATTTTGGATTATTGACGTATTTATAAGTAGATCAACGTTTAGTTTCCTTCAATATGACGCCTCATTCGCCTGCAATCCAGGATCGATCACCCAAGTGGCCGAATTTCAAAATTCGAAACTTCCAAAAACCGCGCTTTCCTTATGCATTTTACCGGTAGTTTCGTGCTCAACATATTATATACATTACCTATAATCACTTTGAACAGAAATTTCAACAAAAAAAAGTTTTCAATTTTTTGCGAAAATCCCTGATGGTTAGCCTTACTTATTTTGAGCCGTTAAAATTTATAGTCACAGATTTCGAATGTTTCGTTTTTTTTTTATTATTGACGTATTTATAAGTGGATCAACGTTTAGTTTGCTTCAATATGATGCCTCATTCGCCTGCAATCCAGGTTCGATCACCCAAGTGGCCTAATTTCAAAATTCGAAACTTCCAAAAACCGCGCTTTCCTTATGCGTTTTATCGGTAGTTTCGTGCTCAACATATTATATACATTACCTATAATCACTTTGAACAGAAATTTCAACAAAAAAAAGTTTTCAATTTTTTGCGAAAATCCCTGATGGTTAGCCTTACTTATTTTGAGCCGTTAAAATTTATAGTCACAGATTTCGAATGTTTCGTTTTTTTTTTATTATTGACGTATTTATAAGTGGATCAACGTTTAGTTTGCTTCAATATGATGCCTCATTCGCCTGCAATCCAGGTTCGATCACCCAAGTGGCCTAATTTCAAAATTCGAAACTTCCAAAAACCGCGCTTTCCTTATGCGTTTTATCGGTAGTTTCGTGCTCAACATATTATATACATTACCTATAATCACTTTGAACAGAAATTTCAACAAAAAAAAGTTTTCAATTTTTTGCGAAAATCCCTGATGGTTAGTTAGCCTTACTTATTTTGAGCCGTTAAAATTTATAGTCACAGATTTCGAATGTTTCGTTTTTTTTTTATTATTGACGTATTTATAAGTGGATCAACGTTTAGTTTGCTTCAATATGATGCCTCATTCGCCTGCAATCCAGGTTCGATCACCCAAGTGGCCTAATTTCAAAATTCGAAACTTCCAAAAACCGCGCTTTCCTTATGCGTTTTATCGGTAGTTTCGTGCTCAACATATTATATACATTACCTATAATCACTTTGAACAGAAATTTCAACAAAAAAAAGTTTTCAATTTTTTGCGAAAATCCCTGATGGTTAGCCTTACTTATTTTGAGCCGTTAAAATTTATAGTCACAGATTTCGAATGTTTCGTTTATTTTGGATTATTGACGTATTTATAAGTAGATCAACGTTTAGTTTGCTTCAATATGACGCCTCATTCGCCTGCAATCCAGGTTCGATCACCCAAGTGGCCTAATTTCAAAATTCGAAACTTCCAAAAACCGCACTTTCCTTATGCATTTTACCGGTAGTTTCGTGCTCAACATATTATATACATTACCTATAATCACTTTGAACAGAAATTTCAACAAAAAAAAGTTTTCAATTTTTTGCGAAAATCCCTGATGTAGTTAGCCTTACTTATTTTGAGCCGTTAAAATTTATAGTCACAGATTTCGAATGTTTCGTTTATTTTGGATTATTGACGTATTTATAAGTAGATCAACGTTTAGTTTCCTTCAATATGACGCCTCATTCGCCTGCAATCCAGGATCGATCACCCAAGTGGCCGAATTTCAAAATTCGAAACTTCCAAAAACCGCGCTTTCCTTATGCATTTTACCGGTAGTTTCGTGCTCAACATATTATATACATTACCTATAATCACTTTGAACAGAAATTTCAACAAAAAAAAGTTTTCAATTTTTTGCGAAAATCCCTGATGGTTAGCCTTACTTATTTTGAGCCGTTAAAATTTATAGTCACAGATTTCGAATGTTTCGTTTATTTTGGATTATTGACGTATTTATAAGTAGATCAACGTTTAGTTTGCTTCAATATGATGCCTCATTCGCCTGCAATCCAGGTTCGATCACCCAAGTGGCCTAATTTCAAAATTCGAAACTTCCAAAAACCGCGCTTTCCTTATGCATTTTATCGGTAGTTTCGTGCTCAACATATTATATACATTACCTATAATCACTTTGAACAGAAATTTCAACAAAAAAAAGTTTTCAATTTTTTGCGAAAATCCCTGATGGTTAGCCTTACTTATTTTGAGCCGTTAAAATTTATAGTCACAGATTTCGAATGTTTCGTTTATTTTGGATTATTGACGTATTTATAAGTAGATCAACGTTTAGTTTGCTTCAATATGATGCCTCATTCGCCTGCAATCCAGGTTCGATCACCCAAGTGGCCTAATTTCAAAATTCGAAACTTCCAAAAACCGCGCTTTCCTTATGCATTTTATCGGTAGTTTCGTGCTCAACATATTATATACATTACCTATAATCACTTTGAACAGAAATTTCAACAAAAAAAAGTTTTCAATTTTTTGCGAAAATCCCTGATGGTTAGCCTTACTTATTTTGAGCCGTTAAAATTTATAGTCACAGATTTCGAATGTTTCGTTTATTTTGGATTATTGACGTATTTATAAGAAGATCAACGTTTAGTTTACTTCAATATGACGCCTCATTTGTCTCATTATGACGCCTCATTTTGCCTTTTGACTTCATTTGTCGAAAGTCGACCGTGGGCAAATTCCGGCTCGCTGGTAAATTTACCATTATGGTTTTATTAGTCGAAAAGATGTAATTGGTATAATTACCTACATTGGCTTTTGTGCAAAATACCAAAATATTCAGCGAAATAATTTAAATTTATGAATCAATGAAAAGCTATCATGGGCTATAGTAAAGAATAGAGGATACCCAAAAAAAATTTTTTTTGTTTTGATGCTTTTCATTTCTTTTATAATATATTATTATTTTTTTTATTTATATTATTATTTATTATTCTTATTTTTAAATATTACAGTTAGTTTAAATATTATATTTTAAATTAGTTACTTTTATTTCTATTTTTAATTATTTATTTATTTGTTGGGTACCCCCTATTCTTTACTATAGTCCTATCATGTTTACGATGTAATAAAACTTAAAATGAGTAACGGAGTTATGGCACTACTGGAATATCGCCGAATATACCAGAAATATTCCCACACAAATTTTTACAATATCCACTACCTAATCACTAAAACGCCACAACAAACAATTTCCACAATTATTTATTAATTCACTCTAAACCATTTGCAATGTTTTTTAGTTAGCCAAATTACTAACTCATTAGTAGTATTTTTCATTGATACATTTTCTAAATTTAGAACAACAATTGTATGTTTATACAAAGGTCGGTATCCAGTTCGCACTAAGATAAATTTTACATACAATTTTGACGTAAAATTTAGCTAGCGAAATAACAAAAAAAATATTTAGCTCGCGATTTCGTAGATACGGTACATTTATCTGCCTAGAACGATAAAATTGCGATAAATTTTGACAGCATAACGTGAAAACTAATTTACTTTTTAAAAATGGATGAACTAAATAATTCTATATATTATGAAAGTTTCGAATATCAAGAAGAATACTTGGATGACTACGAGGAAGTGGATACAGAAAATTTAGGAAATAGAAAAAGGAAGCCAAAACTATCTAACATTAAAAATAAAACAGCTAAAAGAGTTAAAAACGTCAAAATTTATCTCTACATAAACTTTTTAGCTTACTATTTTTTCTGTAATTTAGTGGAGACTTGTGGAGACCGCTTTAAAATTTATCTTAGCGCGAGCTGGATACCTAGCTTAAGCTAAAAAGTTTATGTGAAGATAAATTTTGAAGTTTGTTTTATTTGTGCTACAAGCTACAACAAACAAAATATAGTTCGAAACTATTTTCATAGTCTAGAAAATTAATTTGTTCGTCCAGTTAAAAGAAAAGAAATTTTCACGTTTTGCTGTCAAAATTTATCGCAATTTTATCGTTCTAGGCAGAAATCGCGAGCTAAATATTTTTTTTTTGTTATTTCGCTAGCTAAATTTAACGTCAAATTTCTATGTAAAATTTATCTTAGCGCGAGCTGGATACCGACTTTCACTAATTTATCTGTAATTTAGTAGAGACTTGTGGAGACCGCGTTAAAATGTATCTTATCGTGAGCTGGATACTTAGCTTTAGCTAAATTTTTGGGGTAGTATTAGTGTAAAGTTTTTAAGTGTAGTTTGTACTTTTTCTAATGATTTGTTAGATTCGTCTCCAAGTTCTGACCAATCGTAATTTGCATCCGTTTTTTCCCATTTTGCAATTGGAACTTCTAATTTCCGTTTTTTCCCTTGAAAAATGTGCTAAATAAATATCACCTTCCTCGCTTTCAGACGACTCCATGTCATTTCTGAGCAATTCAAAAATTTCTGTTGGGCCCGTAATATTATTTACCGTACTAGTTCCAATATTATCATCAATTGTGTTTTCTTCGTCGGTTAGTTCATCTACATCAGGTGGTAATGCTATAACTGAACTGCACGATCACATTCAGCGGAGTGTTCGACTGTTCGCCTCTTCAAGAGTTAGAAATTTTTCCCTACTCATTTCGAATGATATTTCAATAAAGCAATAAATACATACAGATACTTTTTTTCCTTTATTTTTATTTACATAACTACGCTACACGTATTTATAATTACATAATTCATTAAAGTTAATTATATACAACTACAAATTGTAATATTGGTTTTCTTTCAGATAAAATCTCTGAGACGAGACCAGCTATCATACAAATGATTTATTTAAATTTAACGATACAGTTTTGTACAAAAAGAAAAAATTAATTAGAAAATTATAATAATATTTTAGAATTTTAAATTTTATGATAAGAAAATTGTAATATTTGATTTTACTTTTAATTATAAAGGCTATTATTAATAATATTGTCTATACTTTTAAATATGAAGTAGTTTATTCTAAAATATGGCTATGGTTGGTGCACTTTTAATTTCGGAGGGCAGTTTATTGAAATCAGTTAATCCTCTGCAGAGTACATTATTTCTTCTTGTTAATTCTTTTCTGAAAAAGTCAACACGAAAATTATTTTGACGCCGCGTCCCATAGGTCTGCCGTTCAGCAACCGTAACAAGCTGATATTGATGTTTAATTAAATTATTTTTAATTTTATATATAGTAATAATGAGTTGTGCTTTGTTAATCATTGTTAATGAACAAAACTCTTGGAATAGTTGGGATGTTGGATACGGAAACGGAAACTTTTTTGATATATTTTAACACACGTTTTTGAAGAATTTCAAGTTCTAATAATTTATATGCCGCTTTGTAAGAAGTGTTTTGTTTTCGTTTTTACGTAGCTCTTCATTCCAACTTCCTTCAATGTTCGTCGAATAGTTTCTGCTGAAACATTGGCTAAATTATTGGATAACAAAATTGTCCTCATTTTTACTGCATTTCTACTGTTTCATTACGAATATTGTTGATAATGAACTGTTTCTCGCGCGCATTGTTCATTTTGGCTTAGCTCCCGCCCAGTTTTTGGGGACATTTAAGTTCAGTTTCTTTCGCAGTTTCGATATTACTCCTAATGAGACGTTTAATATTTGGAAAATATCTCTATGTGCTTTCTGCTTTACCTTCTCACTAAAATTGTTCATTTTAGCGGACCTTATTTGTAGGAAGTCGGTTTTGGACTTGAGTAAGCATCTATTAAAGAAAAGGCATATTATACGCCATTTTTATTTCGAAGAAATTCTTTTCATACCTTTTGTTTTCTCCAGTTTAAGAAAAAATAAAAATATTTACAAGAATTATTATAAAATTCGGTCTAAATCCTCGCTCTATATTACTTCTACTTTCAAAAACAAGCTAAACCACAAAATTGATCACGGTCGATGTGTATAGAAAAATGGAAAAACAGAAATAACGGTATTTCATATTGTTCTAGTAACAGTGTTTTTTGTTTTTGTTTTGTTGTTTTATAATAATTTACAAAAAAAAATCCAGACTATTATACGATTTAGTTTTAGTGCAATAACCAAAATACTTAAAATTTATGAAATCGTGATCAATTATGAGAGTCACTGTATTTACTCACACTATCTCAGTTATAACCAAAATGGCTTATTCATTATTGGTATTGGGTTTTTGATAAGATTGGAAAATTAATTTTAAGAATAATATATATACATATTAGACATTTAATTACGTATGTGAATTTAATGGTGGCTGACGGATTTAAATCAATTAACACAATCAAATAGTTCTTTGTTAAAATTAAAAATAATTAGAATCGATTTTAGCATTCGTACTTGAAGATATAGTACGGGGAATCACTTACGTCGTTTACGTCTGTGTATGTATTTTTAATTCTACATTGCAACGCTGTCAGTCAGTCAGTCAGCTCAGTAATTAAAAGCGTAGTGTTTCTCAGTTTTAATTTTTAACACGGTTTTTGTTTTACCATTTTATTGCAACTCGTGGTTCAACGAGAGTGGTATTATATAAGTTTTGTGTATTCATTAATTTTGCATATTAATTTTAAAATCATAAAAAGTAAGTATAATAATAGTTATTTGTTTCACGCTATAACAAAATGATCATTAATTTAGAGATACATTATTATTGGTAGCAAATGACCGACATGTTAGATTAATCTAGATTGTAAATTAAATTGATAAAATTATCTGAAATTATGGCGTTTCGTTTACAAAATAAATTATATAATAATTGCACTCACGTCGTATGCGTATCTCGTTATCAAATTTTTATTTTGTTAAAAAATTTCACCTATACATGTACATACATAATCAACAAATTTTATTTATAATATCCAAAACCGAACACAATCATATTCTATAAGCCGTACTGTAGTCACACGCTTGTAATTTTTCACTTCTGTTTAATTGTATTGTGCCAAAACCGAACACAATCATATTCTATAAGCCGTACTGTAGTCACACGCATGTAATTTTTCACTTCTGTTTAATTGTATTGTGCGTATACGAACATGAAATTTTATTCTCTATTTACTCCAAGTTGTGCATATGTTTCGGAAATACATTTGTGTAAAAAATAAATGTTTAACCCTTTGCGGCCTTTTGGAATATTGTCACCAAATTTAAAAATTAATGTCTAACTAGATAGTATACTCAGCTATGTCATGTTTCAAATGCAGTATTTCATCCTCTACTCTCTCACCTCTTAATAAGAAATATGGTTTTTGAAATGTGCTTTGTTCATTATGTTTAATGGAAAAAATGAAAAGAAATTCAAGAAAAGTATGGTTCGCATTGCGGCCCGGAAAGGGTTAAAGGAAAAAATAGAAAACAAAAACTAGCGGGTGTGTCTTGTTTGTTATTATATAATTAAAAAGTGCATTTCGATCACAATTTTTTTTTAATTTCTATTTTTCATTATTGTTTTAGTCTTTTTATGCATGAATGAGGCGTGGCTTCGCATACTTGATCTTTAAATCTATTTTGTTTTTTGTTGTTTGGATAAACATAAACGAGAAATCTAGAACAAATGTGTCATATTCGATTTCTATTGGCGGTATACAAATACTATCAAATAGAAGTTAAAAATTGACCCCAATACTATCAAATAGGAGTTAAAAAGTGCCATTATCCGCGTGTATAGCCGAGTATTGTACGGCTTATAGAATATGATTGTGTTCGGTTTTGTATCACTCCATTTCATTTACGCTTGTTGCCTGTTAATATGCATACATGAAGTCCTAAACAAAATTGATAATTTACACCAAATATAAAAAAAAAATTGGTTCCGCCAGTTTACACGAGTTGTGATTCAACCAAAAATTTCTTCTTTTCTTTCCCCCCTACCTACTAAATTTTGTTTATATGCAAGGGGGAAAGAAAAGAAGAGAAGAAAATTTTGGTTGAATCACAACTCGTGTAAACTGGGTTGCTTGTTTACTTCTTAAATAATAAATAATTTCTTAATAAATTTCCTATAATTACAAATAAAAATATCAAAAATTATCAATTAAGTGGTTTTCAATAAATACCAAACACCTATAACAAATATAAGTGGTTTTATTTGTTTTTTGCTTATTCACGAGTTCCTACAAAAGTAGCTGACACCTGGTGAACAAAACGTGAATCGCAGTTTGCTATGAAGCAATGGGGATCAGGGGCGATATGTTGTACCATCACTTTGAATCGAAATTCGAAGTCGAATGGCGGTATGTTATATCATTTTCGAAAAGCAAAACGACGAACAACTTTCACTTTTTCGATTTGACTTTTTTCGAATTAGACTTTTTTCGATTCGAAGTGATGGTACAACATACCGCCCCAGAACTGCCATAACAATCGATCTGAAAATTCTCGCCCCCTTGTAGACGTAGAAACCAACGCTATCTGCATTCGTTGAAAATCGCCAATATCTCGGTCAAAAAAAAATAGTCGGGTTTTGATGAAAAAATTGAAGTTTAACATAACACTTATCTCGATTTAAGTGATTATGTTAAATTTCCACAGATATAATTTCTTATATTATTATTTAAAAATTATTGATATTGAGTGATAAATAAATTAGTAAATTTGAAATATAAATAAACAAAATAATCAAAAAGTTCAAAGAATCTAGCATTAGAATATGAATACAAATGCCGTCACAACTTTGGCTCTCCAAAGCGTATAATATAGAAAGCGTATAAAACAACAGGACCGTATTAGGTTTTTTCTACTGCGACAACTCTTTTGTCTGCGGCATGAAGTAGGTAATTTCAAAATGTAACGAACAATAATAATTGAATGTTACTCATTTTTACATTTTACATTTTGTAATTCGAAGCCAATTGATTTCAACCAGTTTAATTCCTCACATTAAGCTAATAAAAATTAGTAATTATGGTAGTCAAAACATAATAAGAAAAATGTGGCGCTGCTACTAAAACTGGTTTACAAAAAGAAAAAAAACACAAAAAATCCAATATTATTTTATAAAATTTTGCAGAGTTATAACATACGACTTTTGATTAGTAATCTAATCACTTTGTTTTTAAGTTATTTTACTTTTTATTTTATTTAAAAATTCAACAAACTTACCGGTGTTGCAAAATCCCTTCCCACAAGTTTTTAGTTTGTTTCGGCAGCTTTTCACAACACTTTCTTTTATTTAAACAGTTTGAATTTATATTAATAATACGATCCACTGCAACAATACATAACATTTTTGTAATATTGTAATTATTTTAATAAATAATTCCGATATTTTTTTAGAGTACAAATTTGCTGTCACTTTCGCCAACAACAACAGTTTTTAAGGGGTTTTTTCTCTGCGTTGTGGGACCGCCATATGCATGTTTTATATAAACATCCTGCTCTAATTTGTAACATATGAAATCGAAAATTTTATCTGGTTAAAATCATTACACTCATTGTAAGTGTACTCGTATAATTCTACGGTTATACGGTACAATAAATTTTGGTATAATATAAATGTTGAAACCACCGATAATAATCGACTAGTTGTTCTATACATTTTCCTGTTCCTGTATTGTTGAAAGTATTGCACTGAGTAGCTACGTTCCATAACATATTTTATTTTTTTATTTTTTTAGAATGAAACTGTTCATTCACAACCCTTACCGAAATCCAATCGAATTGGAAATTGCTGCCACGGCCAAAGTTCTTGATTTAAAAAAAATGGTAACTGCACAAATCAATGGTGTTATGGTACCCGACCAAGTACTAACCTATTGTTCAAAAATATTAAACGATTCAGACACGCTACAAACTGCCGGTATACAACCCAATTCCGTAGTACAACTCGCGATGAAAGAAAATTTTAAAATTTTCATTAAAACAGAGGATGATCGTATCCACGAACTCAACGTGCATTATACGAATACCGGCGAGCTTTTGAAGAAATTGATAAGTGTTTTGCTTAAGATAGCGGTGGAAAACCAAAGGCTGATATTCAATGGTAAAGAACTACATAATGGAGATATCCTTACAGATAACTTTGTTCAACCAGGATCAACGATAAGTTTAATGGTTGTAAATGTAACATTAGATTTAAATATTGCTCAGCAATCGGGAGAAGTGAAACGTATTGCAATACCAAAAAAATCTACAATCAGGCAACTTAAGAACATGTTATCGGAAAAATATAATATTCCCCAAGGATATATTACTCTTACCTATGATGGACAAGTTTTAGATAATAACGACAAAACTCTGGCTGATTATAAAATCGAAAATCTATCGCAAATTAACTTGCGTGAAAATGATATTGAGATTTTTATTGAATCAACAACGCTTGGGCGTGATCGGATCACTCTACGCGCATTTCCAGTTGATACTGTCGACGTCGTCAAAGGTAAAATAGAGGCAGAAGCCAAAATTAATAAAACTGCTCAACAGTTAATATGGAACGGTAAAATTTTGGAAGATGATGCTATATTATCTTATGAGAAAATTTATGGAGGTTCTACTCTTATGCTCCTTGTCACTGTTCAAAAGTAAGTTTTAATTTAGTTAAAAATATATTTATAATTTTTTGTTTTATTCTTTTGAAATATAGTTTAAAATTAAAAGTTCAAGTTGCACCAGAAGAAAGAGTTCTGATTATAGCTCAGTCTACGGAAACTGTGGCTCAGTTCAAGAGCAAACTGCTGCGCGTTACGCAAATTCCTGTAAATCAACAGATTTTATTCGTGGATAACACGAAAATGGAAGACAGCAAAATGTTAATCGATTATGGGATCAATGAAGCTTCCGATATTGCTCTGGAACGTCAAGATGCCTTCGATATTAATATTGCATCGTTAAATGGTCGACAAATTACCTTACGAATTCGTAAGGACGATAAAATTAGTGACATAAAAACCCTTATAGATCGACGATGGGGCATCGCGCCCAATAGTCAGCATTTAATATATGACAAATATACCTTGGAAGATGTGAGGTGTGTGAAATACTATAAAATTGACAAGCACAGCACTATTCATTTGGGGATCTCTGTTTTGGGAGGTGGAACTGTCAATGTATTGCGAGAATTTTAATCAAATAAATATACTTGTCTTCTTTGAGAAATTTACAACAACAATCCAAATCGGAATAGATTTAAACCAACTTTTCTGCTGGTATAGAATAATTCTACTCTACCTATGGTTTTAATGTTCACCACCAGGGCGGTTTTAGTAAATACTTTTATTTTTAATTGTTGGCAATAGAAATATAAAAGTGATTTTTGTTATTTTGACATCGCATTTTTCTAAACAAGACGAGAAATTAGTTACGATTTGTAATAATATTCAATAATGTTCTAGCACTATTTAATTGAATATATTTAGTTACATTTTTACATTATTTTCAAATTCAAAATGTAATTGTTACCAACTAATAAAAATAAATTAAAAAATATCTTTGGTTGTTTCTTTGAGCACAATATTAATTCCTATTCAGAATGGTAATCTATTGTACCAAAGAAAGACATAGATAATTTTATATCTGTTGTTTACCTTATTTAAGAGTCTACTGACATCCTTGCTGCTGTGTCAAAATATTGGGTTCATGTCATTTCCGGAACTCCTTCATTAAGGTATAGATTAACCTAGATGACTATGCAATCAATTTAAAAAAATATCTTACAATTGAAAGTTACTTAAATATAAATCGATTTATAATCATGAATGCTCGTGCTGTGTGCCTCAGGTTGATTTTTTCGATTAAATTATGAACTAAACTAAATTGCTCAGTAATCCACAAAAAACATTCATAGGTGGCAGTAACATCAACAAAACAAGCTGCGCCTGACTATTCGAAATACTAAATTGTCGACTTTTCGTGGATAAAGGAAATATTAAGCTAAATTAAAATAATGGAAGATGAAATGGAAGTTGCATTATTTGCAAGAACTTTTATAAACTGCGAAATGTTTAAAAATAAAAAAAAAGTATCACGTAAAAATTGTTGCCGGGTAAATATAAATAAATATCATAACCTTTGACATTTGAAAACTAAATTGAAAAGTTACCTCGAGAGGAGACTTTTCATTTGTAACCTGGCGGCGAATGGCCTAAGGTCACTTCAAAAAAATTTAGTTCATATATTTAGCCAAAAAAATTGACCGTGGGCAAATTCCGGCTCGTTGGTAAATTTACCATTATGGTTTTATTAGTAGAAAAGATGTAATCGGTATAATTACCTACGTTGGCTTTTGTGCAAAATACCAAAATAGTCAGCGAAATAATTTAAATTTATGAATCAATGAAAAGCTATCATGGGCTATAGTAAAAAATAGGCGATACCCAAAAAAAATTATTTTTGTTTTGTTGCTTTTCATTTCTTTTATAATATATATTATTAATTTTATTATTTATGTTATTATTTATTATTCTTATTTTTAAATATTACAGTTCTAAATTATATTTTAAATTAGTTACTTTTATTCCTATTTTTAATTATTTATTTATTTGTTGGGTACCCCCTATTCCTTACTATAGCCCTATCATGTTTACGATGTAATAAAACTTAAAATGAGTAACGGAATTATGGCACTACTGGAATATCGCCGAATATACCAGAAATATTCCCACACGAATTTTTACAATATCCACTAATCACTAAAACGCCGCAACAAACAATTTCCACAATTATTTATTAATTCACTCTAAACCATTTGCAATATTTTTTAGTTAGCCAAACGACTAACTCAGTAGTAGTATTTCATTGATAAATTTTATAAATTTACAACAATAATTGCATGTTTATACATTGAAAAAAAAAATTAGCTAAAGATAAGTATCCAGCTCGCGCTAAAATAAATTTAAACGCGGTCTCCACAAGTCTCCACTAAATTATAGATAAATTAGTAAAGGTCGGTATCCAGCTCGCGCTAAGATAAATTTTACATACAAGAGATTTCGCAGATGCGGTGCGCAGCTGACACGAAAAGTTTGTAGTTATCTCATTCTAATATAACACTAACTAACATTAAAAATAATAAAGCTAAAAGAGTTAAAAACGTCAAAATTTATCTCTACATAAACTTTTTAGCTTACTCATTTATCTGTAATTTAGTGGAGACTTGTGGAGACCGTGTTAAAATTTATCTTAGCGCGAGCTGGATACCTAGCTTAAGCTAAAAAGTTTATGTAAAGATAAATTTTGACGTTTGTTTTATTTATCCTACAAGCTACAATAAACAAAAATATAGTTCGAAACTATTTTCATAGTCTAGAAAATTAATTTGTTCGTCCAGTTAAAAGAAAAGAAATGTTCACGTTTTGCTGTCAAAATTTCTCTAAATTGTATTGTACTAGGCAGATAAATTGTTGTGAAAACGTTTGTAAAGTTTTTACTAGCGCAGTCTATATTAGAATGAGATAACTACAAACTTTTCACGTCAGCTGCGTACCGCATCGGCGAAATCGTGAGCTAAATATTTTTTTGCTATTTCGCTAGCTAAATTTTACGTCAAATTTGTATGTAAAGCCTAGTACTCAGTTCGATTTCACGTGAAATTTCCATACGATTTTACCAAAGCGAAATTAGAAATGAAAAATTTCATTTCTATTTTCATTTTGTAAGCCTAGTACTCAGTTCGATTTCACGTGAAATTTCCATACGATTTTACCAAAGCGAAATTAGAAATGAAAAATTTCATTTCTATTTTCATTTTGTAGTACTCAGTTCTCCAACGAAAAAGCCAAGTGTGTTCAATACATCAAAGATGGCGCGCATAAACTCCAAATTATTTTCACGTGAAAATAATGTGTCGGCACATTATTTTCACGCGAAATTTTGACATTTGTTTGTATTCGGCAATAAAACAAATCTTTTAATACCACAAACCCATAAATTTTAATTAAAGCCATTTTAATTTAATTTATTTATGTAAAATAAACAAATTCATTTGTGTATGCCTACAAATTTATACGTTAAAATTAAAAATTCTCCAAATAAAATTTCATTTCTATTTCACGCGAAAATAAATAGATTCTTGGAGACCGCGTTAAAATTTCATTTCACTTTGAACTGAGTACTAAGCTTAACATTTATCTTAGCGCGAGCTGGATACCGACTTTCACTAATTTATTTTTATTTAATTGTATTTTAGCGCGAGCTGGATACTTAGCTTTAGCTAAATTTTTGGTGTAGTATTAGTGTAGAGTTTTTAAGTGTGGTTTGTACTTTTTCTAATGATTTGTGAGATTCGTCTCCAAGTTCTGACCAATCGTAATTTGCATCCGTTTTTTCCCATTTTGCAATTGGAACTTCTAATTTCCGCTTTTTTTCTTGAAAAATGTGCTAAATAAATATCACCTTCATTGCTTTCAGACAATTCCATGTTATTTCTGAGCAATTCAAAAATGTGTTCTGTAAAATTATGATAATTTGAATAATTTAGCTGTGCATCGCTGCGATTGCAAAACCATACTACATAAATATTTTTTCGAAAGGATTTTTATATAAACAAAACATTACAGTAAAAATAGTCTGTTATAATGTCTCCAATTCCATTTTTAAGCAATTTTTTGTATTGATCTACAAATAGGTCACTGAGCTAATATGGGTTAAGATAATGTATCGTACAAAAAAAATATTGAATAGATTGTTAAAAATTGAAAAAAAAACATTGTACTTGGTACCTATTTTCTAAAGAAATGTAAAAAAAAATCTGACAATTTATGGACACACTTTCTCGAAAAAAACCATCACTTAAGTGGTTAAAAAATACGCGAACTGTTAATACGCCGCGTCATTGCTCTAAGTGAATTGACCGCGTACTGTTCTGGCATTTTTACTGTAAAATTCATATACCGATTAAGAGACATCTAGTGAAAAAATCTTACACTATCTTCACATTGTTGGAAAGCTTTTTACGCTTTTCTTTTGGTGTTCATATATAGATGGCGGTAATAATTATTGCATTTTAAGCTTTTTCAATAGCAATATGATTACTAGCCATTTTTCTATATAAAAAAATTAAATGAGTTGTTTTTTATATTCTTTTACTTACCTTGCAAACAAACAAAAATCTTAATTTGGGAACTTTTTATTTATTAGTTATACAATTACGATCACTCTCTTTTTGCCACATTAGCATATGCGTTTTTTTGTATTTGGGTAATTTTTATTGACCCAACAAAATATAAACCATAATAAAAATGTTTTATTTACCGATTTTGTTTTGTTTTGCGTATATTTTGTCTCATTCAAATTTTTTTATAATGACGTGTTGTACATAGTACAATACTATGGCAAAAACTTCTCGTTCTTATTCGATGTTTAATAAATAAAAAAATTCCATATAACAATATCCTTTTACGATAATTAATACGAAAATATCAATATCTAAGGTAAAACTATGAGATTTACGAAATTAAAAGATATTACAGATTTATTACTAATAAAAATAAATTCCACTGCATTTTGTTTTCAATTTCCTTGGTGCACAATTTTTTATTGTATTTACTCACACTATCTCAGTTATAACGAAAATGGCTTATTCATTATTGGTGTTGGGTTTTTGATAAGATTGAAAATTTAATTTTGAGAATAATATACAATTGCCGCGTTCCATTGGCGTTAGTAAAGTACTGGCAAGTACTTTTAGCTACTCATAACTACTCAATCAAAATTGTTGTTTTCTTATATTTTGCTTCTAACTAGCAAATTTGCGTTCCATTGAACATCTACTCACAAGTACTTGCAAGTACTTTGCTAACGCCAATGGAACGCCCCAAATATTAGACATTTAACTATGTATGTGAATTTAATGGTGGCTGACGGATTTAAATCGTTTAACACAATCAAATAGTTCTTTGTTAAAATTAAAAATAATCGGAATCGATTTTAGCATTCGCACTTGAAGATATAGTACGGGGAATCACATACGTTGTGTACGTCTGTGTATGTATTTTTAATTCTACATTGCAACGAACGCTCAGTCAGTCAGCTCAGTAATTAAAAGCGTAGTTTTTCTCAGTTTTAATTTTTAACACGGTTTTTGTTTTAACATTTTATTGCAACTCGTGGTTCAACGAGAGTGGTCCGTATATAAGTTTTGTGTATTCATTAATTTTGTGTATTAATTTTAAAATCATAAAAAGTAAGTATAATAATAGTTATTTATTTCATGCCATAACAAAATGTTCATTAATTTAGAGATATGTACATTATTATTGGTAGCAAATGGCCGACATTATGCAGATTAAACTAGATTGTCAATTAAATTAATAAAATTAACTGAAATTATGGCGTTAATATAATATAATTGTTTTCACGTCGTATCTCGTTATCAAATTTTTATTTTGATAAAAAATTTCATATATACATACATGTACACACATAATCAAGAAATTTTATTTATAATATCAATTTCATTTACGCTTGCCTGTTAATATCCATACGATAAAAAAAAAAGAAAATGCAGTGACAAATTATATCGAATACCTATAAAAAAATGTTTACTTCTTAGTTTGATGAGTATTAAGTTTTAGTTTTGGGGCACATACTCATGCATGCAAAATCGCAATCTACTTTTTAAATGGAAAAAAAAAATAAAAGATTGACGAATAGATTTTCTTTTTATATGAATTATCAAAAAGCGATTTCGTTTGTATTTTTATTGGGCCTTATCACTTGAATTGAATACAACTGAGTGCAAATGTACATGAGTACAAAATTGTTTGTAATTAAGAATCCTCTAGGCGGACCAAACGGGGCCGAAATTTTTTTGCGGCTTAAGCGGTGATTATTCCGTCTAAAAGGAATTTTGACAGATTTCAATATGTATATTGAATGTATGTTTATGTACATTATGTTTATTCATAATACATTATGAAAAATTTGGGACTGGGACTTCTTTTGAGTGAACTATACAAAATTTATATTTTCTTGTAAACCGTACATATTTATTTAGAAAAAGTAATTCAACATTATACAGCATTGTGTTTCGTTATACTTAAATGGTTATCACTTCAGTTCCATTTGCATATCACTCATCTTAAATAAGATTTCAAACAATAAATCTAAAAAATGGCCGCAACGTGAGCTGCCTCGATTTATAAGTTTGTTCAATAATCCACAATATTATTGTCAATTTCATCCATATGCCTTTATAGTTCTAAGACTATCGAACATTTGATTTGAAATCTAGATTTTCTTCTGCGACACATTCCAAATGTTCAGTTTCATCATTTGATGAAATATAGAAATCTTGGCCACAATTGATGTAAAATATCGTCAAGATTGATTGCACCGTTTTCTGCAGTGCAAATTTCGTGACCTTAAATTTCATCAATTATCTGCTTTATCACATATTGGCGCATTTGAATCGATATTTTCATTTAGTTCCGCAAAACCGAATCCGCAGTTCCTAAACCGATTTTTTTTTTATTGTATCTGGTCTTACTGCGGTTACGGCACTCCATGATACAATAAATTTCTCTTCTTATAGATAAACCCACCATGAAACGTTCAAAAAATGAACTAAAACGGTGACCTAAAATAATTATCTTCTTATATAATATTCATAGGCTGATGACATACTAGGGTAACTTTAATCTGGTATTTTTTTCGTTTCTTTCCCCTTTACCAATAAAATCCAAAAGTTGCGGCGCAGATAAAACCGATTTTATTGGTAAAGGGGAAAGAAACGAAAAAAATACCAGATTTAAGTTACCCTAGTGTGGATATGCACAAAACAAACGAAAATGAAAAAATATAAGGTCACCACAATTCGTTTACTAGCGACAATATATTTCTAGTGAGTTTATCTGATAAAGAGAAAATTATTGTATCATGCGGCACTCTTAACAAATATGACCACATCTAAAATTAAATTTTAATATTTTGTATCACGCCGTTGACTTGTGGTTGTAGAACAGCCCTAATATTCGTTGGAAAATACACCAATTTCACAGGGGACATATTTCAGGATGGAACGTTGTGTTTTCTAAAAAAAGAAGAATGTATCACTATCGATCTATCTGTATTTAACTCAATTTACTGCTGCAAAATATCCGACGTCATCCGTGATTTCCATGCTTCTTTATTGGAAAGTTATTTAATCTCAGTTTAATGTTTTTTCTATAGCATGTGTCTTATAAACTTTGCCATCTCTGAATATGGTCAATAAGATCATCTACCGCTCTTTCCAAGTACTTTCCACCGTTGTTTAATTTTCACGTCACAAATGTCGCAGAAATGCAGGGAATGTCAAATTTTTGACATTTGTATAACCGGTATGAAGTTGGTAGTAATTCCGTCATAGTGGCGTTTTCTGTGGCCCTATTCTGGTTTTCCCGGGGAATTTGGAAAATATTTTTCTGTAATTATAAATTGCACTAATTCCCAAATATGTATATATTTCCCGTTCCCAAATGTGTGTTCTGGCAGACAGGGAATAATTTTTTTTGTGGTGTTTTTTTCATGTAAATATTTATAAACTAAAACACGTATTGCGACCTTATTACAAGTTTAATTAATTTTTAAATATATATTTATTAGCAAAAATAATGTTTCAAAATTCAAAAAGGTACGAATTACAATTCCCCAAAAAAATAATGGGGAAAAATTAACGTCAAAACTGCTATAAAATGGCATAATTTTTTCCCAATAAAAAAATTCCAAACGCCAGAATACACTTTGGGGAATAAAAAATTCCCAACTGCTAGAAAAACGTCACTCATTCCCAATTCCTTATTCCAAAAAATTATGGGACATAACTAAATTATTTTTACCATGAATCGTATCAGGGTTTTTAAACTACGTTTATTGATATCCTCAAGCACTTGTTACGTACTCTGTGTTCACCGGAAATTCCCAAAAATTTTAATTAGCATTTAGATAAAAATACATCGATTTAAGTAAATACCAAACGCAAAATTAAACTCAAAATAAAAACTTATTGCAAGATAAGTGTTTATTCTAAATTTATGTCTGTTTTTACAAATAAAAATATTGTTGTAAATATCACAATATCAAAAAATTATCAGTTAAGTGGTGTTCAATAAATACCAAACACCTATAAGAAACAAAGTGTTTTTTTTTTTGCTATGTATCTGTCAAAAAAAAGTCGGGTTTTGATGAAAAATTTAAGGAAAGAAAAAACTTAAATTGCCATAGATATAATTTCTTACATTATTATTTAAAACTTATTGATATTGAGTGATAAATAAATTAATAAAATTGAGATATACATAAATAAAATAATCAAAAAGTTCAAAGAATGAATGCAAATGTCGTCCAACTTTGGAGAGAAAACGAGAAAGCGTAAACAAGAGGGTCGAGTTAGATTTTTTCAACTGCGACAATTCTTGTCTGCCGCATGAAACGGTTAATTTAAAAATGTAACGAGCAATTAATTGAATTATTACTCATTTTTACATTTTACATCTTGTAATTCGAATCCAATTCATTTCAACCAGATTTTTTAATTTCTCACATTAAGCTAAAAACTACATAGTAATTATGGTAGTCAAAAATAAAATGTGATTATGAAAAGAAAATAATGTAGTATACGAACAATCAACATCATCTTTTCGAAGCACAGTACTAAGAAAAATGTGGAACTTGTGCTGAAACTGGTTGACAAAAAGAAAAACCCCACAAAAATCCAATATTGTTTTATTGAATTTTGCAGATTTATAACTCAACATAAGACTTTTGATTAGTAATCACCTTGTTTTTAAGTTATTTTACTTTTTAATTTATTTAAAAATTCATCAAACTTATCGGTGGTGTAAAATCCCATCCCACAATTTTTTGGCTTATTCCGGCAGCTTTTCACAACACTTCCTTTTTTTAAACAGTTTGAATTTATATTAATAAAATGATCCACTGCTACAATACATAACATTTTTCAAATATTGTAATTATTTTAATAAATAATTTCAATATATTTTAAGAAGTACAAAATTTGCTGTCACTTTCGCCAACAGGAATAGTTTTTTTTGGGGTTTTTTTCTTTGCGATATGGGACCGCCATATGCATTTTTTATATAAAGATCCAGCTCTAATTTGTTACACATGAAATGGAAAATTTTATATCGCCAAAAACATTACACTAGTTGTAAGTGTATTCGTGAAATTCTATGGTTACGATAGAAAAATTTTTGGTATAATATAATTTTGAAACCACCGTAATAATCGAACAGTTTTTCTATAAATTTTCCTGTCCCAGAAACAAATATATTAGTTCACAAATGTTAGAGTAGGCCGTATTAAAAGTTCACAAAACTCACAATGTTAATAAATGTCAAAAATTGTAGTTATCATAGTTCAAAAAAGATCCGCTAATCCGTGATGATCCAATCGTCAATAATCATTGCGAAATCATAACAGATTTTATTAACATATTTTATTTTATTTTTTAGAATGAAGCTGTTCATTCACAATCCTTACCAAAATCCAGTCGAATTGGAAATTGCTGCCACAGCCAAAGTTCTTGATTTAAAGAAAATGGTAACTGCTCAAATCAATGGTGTTATGGTACTCGACCAAGTACTAACCTATTGTTCAAAAATATTAAACGATTCAGACACGCTACAAACTGCCGGTATACAACCCAATTCCGTAGTACAACTCGCGATGAAAGAAAATTTTAAAATTTTCATTAAAACAGAGGATGATCGTATTCACGAATTCAACGTGCATTATACGAATACCGGCGAGCTTTTGAAAAAAATGATAAATGTTTTACTTAAGATAGCGGTGGAGAACCAAAGGCTGATATTCAATGGTAAAGAGCTACTTAATGGAGATATCCTTACAGAAAAGTTTGTTAAACCAGGATCAACGATAAGTTTAATGGTCTTAAATGTAACATTAGATTTAAGTATTGTCCAGCAATCGGGAGAAGTGGAACGCATTGTAATGCCAAAAAAATCTACAATCGGTCAACTGAAAAAAGTGCTATTGGCAAAATATAATATTCCCCAAGGATATATTACTCTTACCTATGATGGACAAGTTTTAGATAACAACGAAAAAACTCTCGCTGATTATAAGATTGAAAATCTATCAGAGATTAACCTCCGAAAAAATGATCTGGAAATTTTTATTCAATCAACAACCCTTGGGCGTAATCGTATCACTTTACGCGCATTTCCAGTTGACACTGTAGGCATTGTCAAAGGTAAAATAGAGGCCGAATCCAAAATTAATAAAACTGTTCAACAGTTAATATGGAATGGTAAAGTTTTGGAAGATGATGCAATATTATCTGATGAGAAAATTTATGGTGGATCTACTCTTATGCTCCTTGTCACTGTTCAAAAGTAAGTTTTAATTTAGTTAAAAATTTGTATTTATAATTTTTTGTTTTATTCTTTTGAATTATAGTTTAAAATTAAAAGTTCAAGTGGCACCAGAAGAAAGAATTCAGATTGACGCTCAGTCTACGGAAACTGTGGCTCAGTTGAAGAACAAACTACTTAACGTTACGCAAATTCCTGTAAATCAACAGATTTTATTCGTGGATAACACAAAAATGGAAGATAACAAAATGTTAATCGATTATGGACTCAATGAAAGTTCCGATATTGCTCTGGAACGGCAAGATACCTTCGATATACTTATTGAATCGTTTACTGGTCGACAAATTACCGTACGAGTGCATAAGGACGATAAAGTTAGTAATGTTAAAAATCTTATAGATCGGCGATTGGGCATCAAGCCCGAACATCAACGTTTAATATATTGCGGCCAAGAGTTGGAAGATGAGCAGCTTGAAGACTATCAAATTGACAAGCGATGCACTATTCATTTGGTGAGCCGTGTCAAAGGTGGAATTGTCAATGTATTGCAAGAATTTTAATCAAATAAATATATTATTTTGTATCTATTAGTGGTGATTGTTTGCCTTTTTTTTAACTTTTTTGTCATCTTTGCCGCTGTGTCCAAGTATTGGGATTCATTGCATTTCTGGAACTCCATCATTAAGGTAGATCAACCTTGGTGACCATGTAATAAATTTTTAAAAAAATTATATTCAAGTCGATTATAGAATACGTGGTAGCGAATCGAATGTGGATTGGAAAATGCATATAAATAAAATGGGAAAACAATTGTTCTCAATCAAAGTAAGTAGCCAAGAAAATTTGTATTAATTTCCATACAAATCGTTGTGTTTATACTTTTTTTTTTTTTTTTTTTTGTTTTTATCCTAGCCAACTGTTTTGGGGCCGAAGCACTCCCTGCTCTTTCGCGGTTTATTTTTTTCCGTCTTACTTTACGCATCACCTGCCAAATCGAAGACGTACGGCTATAGGGCCGATTTAAAACCATCTGCACATTGCAAGCTCCATGAGAGCCTTCTATACTGACATGGAAGATGGGTCGGGCCTATGAGTTTTGCACTCCGACAGGGGGTCATAGATGTGTCATCCCCGATCGTAATCGGTTATGAAATTTCACTTTTGCATCCTGCCCCTATCGGGATTCGAACCCGGTACCTCCCGATCCAAATGCCAAAGCTTTAACCACTGTGCCATTCCCAAGTATAACAAGACGAAACTCAAAATTGAGCTATCGTATTTGCCTTCGAAATATTAGAAAAAAGTCGAAGAATTAATATTTTAGTAGTGGTGCGTATATGTATACTGTGTTGTTACTACTGTATACTGTGTTACCGCAATTTTACTTTCGTAGTAATGTGTGTAGTACATGGTTTGTTTTTATTTTTCATGCTCACGGCATGAGTTTGGTAATTTTATAAAAGAGATTTTGTTAAAAAAATTTAAAGATGTGAGTTAATTTAAATAAAATTACATCAAAATATATTTTATATCTATTCAAAAACTGTTTTCATAAATTAATTAATTTCTAATTCAGTTTTACATTTTTAGGTAGAAAAAAAATGTGAAAATATTAAACGATGTGCAATAATCATAGTAGCTATTTGGAAAATTGTTTAAACTTTTAAAGTTTACTTTACTTTGTGTAATAATAAAAAATAATTAAAAATTAACTAAAATATAATTTAGATTCGTATATATGTATATATGGATTTATATTTTTATACCTACCGCAAATTTAATAAAATAAAAATATTCATTTTAAACCTAAATTTTTATTTTGCTCTGTAACATTTGGATGCCGCCATCTTTTTTTCTAACATTTTCAGATATAGCCTTTTACATTCATGCACAACCTCACTCCCGCCATTTTGTTTTTTGTCTTTTCTACACATACATGTATACAATTCTCCTTTATTGAGTTTCGTCCAGGGGCGGTATGTTGTACCATCACTTCGAATCGAAATTCGAAAAAAGCCGAATGGCGGTATGTTGTATCATTTTCGAAAAGCAAACATGATACAACTTTCACTTTTTCGATTCGACTTTTTTCGAATTTCGATTTTTTTCGATTCGACGTGATGGTACAACATACCGCCCCAGTTTCGAATAATCGCGACACTTTTCATACAGGATCTTATTCTAAGTCGAAAGCAAAACTAAGTCAAAGTCGAAACTAAATATAAGTTTTTACTTCGAAAAATGGCAAAAAAGTCGAATTTTGTTATACTTGGGAAATTAAATAACGCCATTTGTATACGCATATATAATACGTATACGCTACAAACACTATCATTATACTGTGAAGTTTAGCTTTCGTTAATTTTGGATGAAAACAAAGGAAAATACTGTGCTCAATTTTTACTTTCGTTTTGTTATACCCCAAGTATAACAAAACGAAAGTAAAAATTGAGCACAGTATTTTCCTTCGTTTTCATCCAAAATTAACGAAAGTTAAACTTCACATTATAATGATAGTATTTGTAGCGTATACGTATTATATACATATGCGTATACAAATGGCGTTATTTAGTTTATTGTGAGAACGCTAAGTTTATAGTAACTTTTAACGATGCGGATACATATTTTGTCAACTTTGATATTAATTTAATTGAAGATAGGAAGGCTGTACAACAATTGATAATGTAAAGATTCATTCGAGATATTTTGGTACAATCGAGATATTGGTATATTTTGTTTTCCTTAGCTGCAAAGAGCTTAGCTGCAAGTTTAGGTTTAACGGTCAATAAAGATAATGTGAGGTATGGTTTACGTTACTCCGTGTTAAATTTAATAATTATAATATTATTTTCAACATTTTAGATTGTACTATGGAAAAATTTACCAACTCTATCGAAACCGATTTAATATCCACAAATTACTTTTATTATATAAAATACAAACAAGGAAAATTATTTAAAAAAAAAATCTAGCGTAAATATGTATTAGAAATTAAAAAACTGAATAATTTAATCAAAATGTATATATCTGTATGTCCAAAGTAATCAATAATGAATTAAAATAATGAATTTAATAAATCATTTTATATTACAAAAACAAAAATATTTCTTTAAAAACATTTAATTTTACAACCAAAATTTGAAATTGCCGTTTAAACAAACACAAGCACAATTGTTCCCGCCAAATATTTCTCAATACGCATACACATGCTATAAAATGTTTATAATGAGTTTCGTCCAGTTTCGGATTTTCGCGACATGCTTCATACGTTTTATTTTAATAAATTGCAACTCAAACTTAGAAAAATACTAGACTAAGTTTAGTACTTAAATACGAATATCGCCAGAAAAATTGAAAGTAAAAATACTTGGGACTTGGGTCTTTTTAACTATATACCCAAGTATAACAAGGCGAAACTCAAAATTGAGCTATCGTATTTGCCTTTGAAATATTACAAAAAAGACGAAGAATTAACACTTTAGTAGTGGTGCGTATATGTATACTGTGTTTTTACTACTGTATACTGTGTTACCGCAATTTTTCTTTCGTAGTAATGTGTATTATAAATTAATTAATTTCTAGTTCAGTTTTAAATTTTTAGGTAGAAAACAAATGCGAAAATAATAAACTTGATGTGCAATAATCATAGTACCTATTTGGAAAATTATTTAAACTTTTAATAATACAATCAAAGAATAATTTCAAATTGTGTAATAATAAAAAATAATTAAAAAATTAACTAAAATATAATTTAGATTCGTATATAATATGTATATATGTATGTATATTTTTATACCGCAAATTTAATAAAATAAAAATATTCATTTTAAACCTAAATTTTTATTTTGCTCTCACATTTTGATGCCGCCATCTTTTTCTTCTAACATTTTCAAATATAGCCTTTTACTTTCATGTACAAGTTCGCTCCCGTCATTTTGTTTTTTGTCTTTTCTGTTCACACATACATGTATACAATTCTCCTTTATTGAGTTTCGTTCAGTTTCGAATAATCGCGACACGTTTCATACGTTTTATTTTAATAAATTGCAACTCAAACTTAGAAAAATACTAGACTAAGTTTAGTACTTAATACGAATATCGCCAGAAAAATTGAAAGTAAAAATACTTGGGTAGTAACTTTTTGTTATTAGCTCTATTTTTCAGTAAACAATTTGTTGGGGAAAAAAATGGAACATGTAAATCGTGCATAAGCCGAACAAAAAATTACATTATTATGATAAATTTCTTAAGACCGCAACATTAGTAAGTTAATTTAGTTGTACGTTTCGATTCGTAGATGAACTAATAAACGTTTTTTTTTCAAAATAGGACATTCGGAAGGAATTAAAATAACATCCTGTATCTGATATTTAGTAGTATAATATTTAGTAAGGAATAGACCTGTTTACTTATCTGTCAAATATAAACGTCAAAATTATCTGTAGGCCAAACATTCTTGTAACTAGTTGTAGTTGCTACATTTTTAAAAATATATTCAATTAAAGTGAAGAATATATTTGTTATTGCATTTTATTTTGTTATAAAATATATTTTGTATTGATTACTAATTTAGTTTAATTTACTCACATGTATCACACATATAATTAAATTAAATTTAATTTAATTAAAAAAGCAAAATTCACAAACCATATACGGTTTTAATAGTTTGTGTGGTCTACAGATAATATTTTATCTGGCAAATTTTTTTAAGTAAACAGGTCTTTCTAAATCGCATAATGAGATTGTCTAAAACTTCTTGGTCAACCTATTTCTTGTGCAACGAAATATGATCTATTTTGCAATATTTGGTAGATCAACCGTGCTCACATATTTTGGTTACTCGGGTTATGGATAAAATACATTTTACTTATGATGGTGAAATATAGATGTCAGAAAAAGCGTGAGCTTTTAGAAGATTTAGTTGTTCTATGTTGAAGTTATATAATTATAACTTATTTTAACCGTTCGGCATCAGCTCTTCTATGCTGATGTATAATGCGGGACAGCACTCTTTATTACTAATCACTTATGTATTTTTGATTAATAAATTTACACATTTTATTTAATTAATTATACATGCTTTTTATTTTTATCAATTAATAAATTTTTCATTTTAACAAATTAAATATTTAAGAGTTAGCAGAAATATAACTTTATACAATTTGTGTCTTAACTATTTCTCCTGTTTTTATTATATGGAATCTATTACCATATGCTATGAAAATTTATAATAAACTCTTGTGTTGAAAATTTAAAACAAAACTTATATACTAATTTTTCTGGTATACAACCTGGCTAAGGACTCTATGTTTCAGCAGTTCAACTAAGGCCAGATTGTATACCAGTTATAACAATTATACCATTTAAACTTCTCCACAAAACGCATCCATTACACCATTTCGAATTGTCACAAATAGACATTTCTTACCCGATAATATGTCAAAACAAACAACAACAACAACTCAAACAACAAGGTAAATAATTTAATTATAAAAAATAAAACTTAATGGAAATAATTACAAAGTTTAATAAATTTATTTTTATATTAATATTTACATAGATATGCGACAACGAGAAAATGATACACCCACATACACTCCCCTTCCAGTGGAATTTAAGAAAATTGGTAAGTATTAAATTTCACGATACGAAGTCTGTGGTTTCTTAATTTTTAAATCGAACTGGTAGTTTAATTACACGACCATGCCTTGATAACACCTCTCTTGGTTCACTACTAACTTGCACATGCTGATCGAAAACTACTTTCTTTTTAGCTTTTGGAGTTTCTGAATTAACCACCTCATCAGCTTTCCCATCAACATCCCATGACAGATTAGTCGCTAATGGCTGATTGCTGAACAACTCATCATTATTTTCGGAATAACAAGGTTTGAGTCTATCTATCGAAATATTAACTTTTTTACCTTTAATTTCTAGCTCAAAAAATTTTGTATCCCTGTTTGAAATTTTAAAAGGACCGGTATATGGAGGCTGAAGTGCTCTTTTGACTGCATCGGTACGTATAAACACATGAGAGCAATCCTCCAATTTTTTGTTAATGAAAAATTTCTCCTTTGAATGTCGAGATGCGTTTACCGGTTTTAATTCTTCAAAATGTTTTTTTAGATTACCCACGAATTCGGACTGTGGAATCGAAGTATTTGGAGGTTCCATAAACTGCCCAGGAACTCTAACCGCACTTCCATACACCAACTCTACAGGAGTAGATTGTAACTCTTCATTAAACGAGGTACGTAAACCTAATAAAACGAGTGGTAAAATGTCCGTCCAATCCGTTCTGTTATGACACATAATCGCTGCTTTTAATGTCCTATGCCAACGCTCAATCATACCGTTGCACTTAGGATTATACGCTGTAGTACGTCTTCTTTCAAATCCTAATAAATGTGACAATTCTGTAAACAGATTCGCTTCGAACTGCGAACCTTGATCTGTTACGACAAAATTTGGAACACCAAACCTAGCTATCCAATTTGAATAAAAAGCATTTGCCACCGTATTTGCCATGATATCTGGTATTGGAATTGCCTCCGCCCAGCGAGTATACCTATCAATCATGGTTAAGCAGTATTTATGATTATTGGATATGGGTAATGGTCCAACTAGATCAATATGCACTTCTGAAAACCTTTCCTTTGTCACTTCGAAATTACCTATTGGTGCTTGTGTGTGTCTTGATACTTTGGATATTTGACACGCCAAACATGCTTGTGCCAATTCCTTAATATCCTTTTTTAATGACGGCCACACTACATGTTTAGACACTAATTTGACCGAAGCTTTTATTCCCGGATGCGACAGATTGTGTAGCGACTCAAATACCTTCCTCCTCCATTCTCTTGGTATGAAAGGTCTTGCTTGTCCCGTCGATATGTCACAGTAAATGAAATGTTCTGTATTGAAAGCTAACGGTCGTCTTACTAAATTTAGTCCAGAGTTCTCGCCTTGTAGTATGTCATTCAGTTCCGAGTCTTGTAATTGATCTGTAGCTAGTTTGTTATAGTCAATAGTCTCGTGAATGTCAATTAGCTCAACTCTAGATAATGCATCAGCTACAACGTTGTCTGTACCCGTTATATGTCTCAGGTCCGTTGTAAATTGTCCAATAAAGTCTAGTTGACGTCTTTGTCTTGGTGATGCTTTGTCTAAATTTTGTTTAAATGCGTAAATGAGGGGTTTGTGGTCCGTAATGAGGATGAAATTTCGTCCCTCGAGAAAGAATCGGAAGTATTTTACACCTAAATAGGCCGCTAACAACTCCCGATCGTAGGTACTGTATTTTTTTTGTGTTTCGGTTAACCTGACAGAATAAAAACCCAGTGGTTGCCAAACTTCATCAATTAATTGTTGCATAACTGCCCCTACTGCTGTATCGGAAGCATCTACCATAATTGATAACTTTGCTGACATGTCTGGATGAGCTAGAAGGGTGGCATCACTTAACTTGAATTTACATTTTTCAAACGCTAATTTCGACTCTTCTGTCCAAACGATTGGTATTTTACTATTCTTTTTGTAACCTTTTAAAAAGTCATTTAAAATGGCCTGGTCATGTGCTGCAGAAGGAATAAATCTTCTGTAGAAATTAATCATTCCTAGAAAACGTTTTAATTGCTGGACAATGACTGGCTGCGGAAAATTACGAATTATTTCTACTCTATCTGGAGATGGTAAAATTCCTTTCCTATTTACGAAATGTCCCAAAAAAGCAATTTCTTCTTGCGCGAATACACATTTATCCATTTTAATAACTAGCCCATTTTCGGCTAAACGTTGGAAAACTTGTTCAACATGACATAAATGCTCATCCAATGAAGCGGATGCAATTAAAATGTCGTCTAGATACACGAAACAGAATGACAATCCCCTTAAAACCGAATGCATTAATCGTTGGAACGATTGTGCTGCATTCCGAAGACCGAATGTCATTCTATTGAATTCGTAAAGACCGAATGGTGTTGCTATAGCTGTTTTGTGTACATCTCGTGGTTCAATTGGGATTTGGTGGTAAGCACGTACCAAATCAATAGTTGAAAATACCGTACAACCAGCAAGTTGAAACGAGAAGTCCTGAAGATGCGGTACTGGATAATTATCGGGAATGGTCACATTATTCAACGCCCTGTAATCCCCACAGGGTCTCCACTCACCGTTTTTCTTAGGTACCAAATGCAGAGGACTGGCCCACTCACTTTTGCTAGGTCGACAAATTCCTTGCTCCATCATACTTTCGAAGTGTTCCCTCGCTATTTGTAACTTATCGGGAGCCAAACGCCTTGTTTTGCACATAACTGGTTGCCCGTTTGTTTCCAAACAGTGTGTAACATTATGCTTAGGTGTATTCATATTGCCTGTTTCCCGAGTAATTATTTCATATTTTTTTTAACAATTCGTTGATTTCTGGATTAATTTTGCTTTTATCTAACAGGGCTAACGAAGGACTTGAATTACTTGTAATGGATCCAACTGAATATAAATTTGTAACCGGATCAATTAATTTACCCTTTCTAATATCAACTACTAAACCTGTTGCTTTTAAAAAATCTGCCCCGATTATTGGCATAGACACATCAGCAACTATGAAGGACCATTTGAACACCCTACGTAAACCGATATTTAGTGAAATTGTCTTCGTTCCGTAGGCCTTAATTTTGGTACCATTGGCTGCATATAAGTGAAAATCGGGTTCATTAACCTTTTTGTTACTGAAATTTGCTGGCAAAACGGAAACGTCTGCGCCAGTGTCTACCAAAAATTTTCTTTTAGAATTTTGATCCAAAATAAGTAGACGATTTGCACAAATTTCATCAACACACGTCTCAAAATGCTGACTAGAATTTAGTTTTTTGACTTTTGAGAATTTACAACAATAAACTTATCGTGAAAACGACAACCTGAAACACACTTCGTTGCCTTATCTTTAAAACGTCGATGATAGAAACATTCGGTTTCATCATACGTTCGTTCTCTAGATTTTGACGAATTTCTAGCTGTGTTATGCGGACTACGAGTTCTTCGTGTTGTGCTACGTAAGGCGGATACTTCCATTATAATATCCTTACGGAACTTACACAACATCTCATGCAACTCTTCTTTTGTCGACGATGATTCCTTTTGCTGTCTTGTGTATGATTTGTTACTTATTTCCATTACGTGCTGCTGTGACATGGTTTCAATTAATGCGTCCGCTCGTTCTGCCAACTTTCCTAATGAAACGTCATTTTCAAACGGGACTAATACCAACTGTACCTGCTGCGGTAACCTTTGCAACCATAATCGCTTAACCGTGCCTTCTTCAAAATGCTCTCCTGCATTCATATGCATTTGCTCCAGCAATTGTGATGGTTTCTGGTCTTCTAACCTTAGTCCGTGCAACAAATTATTTAATTTTGATCGTTCTGATTCTCCTAAAACTTTAATTACTTCCTGCTTAAAAAACGTATAAGGTTGTTTTCCCTTATTTTTTATAATAAGATTGGCAAATTTATTATGCAACCTAGCATCTAATGCACCAACCGCATGTGAATACCTCGTAGTCTCTGTAACGATGTTTGCTACCTGGAACTGCTGTTCCAAAATAGCAAACCAGACCTCGGGATTCTGTGCATATAAAGGTTGGGGTGGCTTAAAAGCTACATGTGCAATCTCTTTTTGCGAAATATTTTTTGCCGTTTTACTTTCGTTATCTACAATATTTTCACTACCAGAGTTGCCACTAGAAGATGCTTCCGAAGCATGGGAATCTTTCAACTGTGCATTTAGAACGATTCGAACCTGATCTTGCACTAGTGAACACAATTGTTCACGAGTCAACGTGATCATTTCGTTACTAGAAAATAAAAGATTTTGCCTATCAGAGGAGTGTACATAGGTGGAATTCGTTTCCTCGTCGTCGGTATTGATACTACGCACAACGAAACGAAAAAAGAAACTTAAAAGTAGAAAAAAGGATGAACAAACAAAAAAAACGCAAGAAATACTGAACATTGTGATTATTTGAATAATTTTAATTTTTTATTTATTTTTTAAATAATTTTTAAATATTTTTTAATTTAATTTTTTTTTTTTTTTTTAAAAATAATTTTTATTTTTGTAATTTTTAGACGACGCAAAAAATGGTGCAAAAATGGAGTACGTTTTATAAAGAATAAATAAATGGTACTTACAATTTTAAATTTATCGTCTTATTATACGGGATGATTGGAAAAACTCCCGGCTGCTTACAAACAATGTTTCCTCTTTGAAGCGGATTTTATTTAATACAGCTATGTTTAACGGGTGATCCGGTGAATGCCTGTTGCTGCTTCGCCAAACCAATGCTCCCTTCTAATTTGCGGTTGATTTATTAGTTGCTCGTTTATCTGGTGAATACATAGACGGCAAACTGCTTCCTCGGAACATATAATATTTTTTAAAATTTTAGTTATCCAAAAATTTTACGGATGACTTGTAGTATTTTGCGTTGGCTAATAAGTATTAGCTGCTGCCCCCGGTGGAACTATAACATCACGTCGGGGTCACCAATTTAGAAGATTTAGTTGTTCTATGTTGAAGTTATATAATTATAACTTATTTTAACCGTTCGGCATCAGCTCTTCTATGCTGATGTATAATGCGGGACAGCACTCTTTATTACTAATCACTTATGTATTTTTGATTAATAAATTTACACATTTTATTTAATTAATTATACATGCTTTTTATTTTTATCAATTAATAAATTTTTCATTTTAACAAATTAAATATTTAAGAGTTAGCAGAAATATAACTTTATACAATTTGTGTCTTAACTATTTCTCCTGTTTTTATTATATGGAATCTATTACCATATGCTATGAAAATTTATAATAAACTCTTGTGTTGAAAATTTAAAACAAAACTTATATACTAATTTTTCTGGTATACAACCTGGCTAAGGACTCTATGTTTCAGCAGTTCAACTAAGGCCAGATTGTATACCAGTTATAACAATTATACCATTTAAACTTCTCCACAAAACGCATCCATTACACCATTTCGAATTGTCACAAATAGACATTTCTTACCCGATAATATGTCAAAACAAACAACAACAACAACTCAAACAACAAGGTAAATAATTTAATTATAAAAAATAAAACTTAATGGAAATAATTACAAAGTTTAATAAATTTATTTTTATATTAATATTTACATAGATATGCGACAACGAGAAAATGATACACCCACAAGCTTTCTTGAATATATACAAATTTAAACATTCATATAATCGGGTGAATTCCGGAATATTTATTTATGACAATGACGAACATTTTTGTATGCACATCACACGCCTGTTCATATATATGTTACGGTGAAAGTACGTAATTAGTAAATGACCGAATAAAAATTGAAAACAACTTTTCTGGTAAATATTAGTGTAGTCTATGTTTTGGAATAGTAGGGACTAACTGTTTTACAAATCCCCGCGGTACGTAACACGTCTCAATTCACTTAGCCCCCCACTAGGAATAAATGAAACTTCGGGGATGTAGAGAGAAAGGTTAACAATAAACATTTCATTAACATCGGACTTCTGTACAACCGGTGTTTAATCTTGTAAACAAATTCAAGAAATTAATTTTTCGGATATTTACTTAATTTCGACTTTAACCGTATCATATACACACCCATCGCCGTTATCTTCGATCGCAAAATCGTAGCAGCAAGTTGTAATTACACACTTTCGATACAGTCGCATTTACTTTTACACTTTCTTTCATTGGAAATAGTCTTCGATAAATAAAGTTGTGATTTATTAAAAATTTATCGAGTATCCAATTTAAATAATAAAGTGTATCCTTAGACACGTAAGTAATAAGATATACTCTTACTTTTTATGGTTGTGTATCGTATTTTTTTCTAATAAATTAATATGCCTAATGAATTAGTAAAGGGATTAATAAAATGTACATGTGGTTGATAATTTTAAATGTAGGTGTCGGGACAGTAAATTTAGAGAAAAGCTTGGCCACTTTGACGTTTACAAGTAGAAAATTAATACAAACTTGGAATTTCTAAAATTGTTCGAATGGTTCATGTGTTTTATTCTAAAGTAAAGTTTTCATAAAGTTACTCTAATTGAGGTCTATCGCTATCCAATTAATAAATATTTAGGTATATTTAATTGAATTAAAATTCATTAGAAAGCTTCACGGGTTTTATATACAAATTGTCCAAAATGTTCAATGTAACGGTAAATTTTGTTATTTTTAATTGCAGAATGCGAATATTTATTGCCACTGTCAGCCGAGATGCTGTGCTTATTGAAATACCGGATTCAGCAAAAGTAGCCGATTTGAGAAAAGAAATATCCGCTAGAATACCTGAAGTGAAATTGGTTGATCAAATTTTAAAATTCGAATCAAAAGTTTTACTGGATGGTAATACATTGAAACAGTCAGGCATCACAGAAAATTCTATAATCGAATTGTTAACATTTCGGAAAAATACCATTACTGTGATGACTTCAGACCATAAAACTCATGAATTAGAAGTCGATTTCTCGAAAAATGTTGATGCCCTAAAGAAACAGATATCGCAATTACTAAAAATTCCAAGTGACTCTCAACGATTATTCTTGACCGAATTAAAAAATAAGGATATTCTTAGCACGAGCATGATTGGACCCGGAACAACTGTTCACTTAAGTGTAATCGATTTAAATCTTAAACTGAATATAGTACACACAAAGTCCACCTTCCCAGCCGAAATAATCGAAATGCCGAAAGGAAATAAAATATCCCAACTAAAAGAATTGATTTTTACGAAATGGAAAATTCCGTGTGCTCATCAATTGATCAGTTATAATGGTCAAGTTATGGATAATATAAAAACGCTGGCTGATTACAACGTCCAAAATATGTCGAACATTCATGTGAAGAAAATCAACATTGAAATCGGTGTCGATGTCAGCTCGTTGGGCCGAAATCGAATTACTGTGGACGCTTTAATGACCGAAACAATCGAAGCAGTTAAAAAGAAGATCCAAAAATTACTTAAAATCAGCCCTGAATCCCAAAAATTAATTTGGAACGGGAGTGTATTAGCTGATCGGGACACGTTAGCTGACAAAGGGATTGTAACAGGCTCAACACTCAGTTTAATTCCAATAATTCAACTGTAATCATAAATGTATATTTAAATTCTAATTACAATAATAATTTTTATTTTTGTTACAGGTTTAAGATTAACGTGTCTTATGATGGACTTGATATTGCAATTGATACACACCTAAACGAAACGATTGCTGAATTGAAGCACAAAGTTCAATTGGCAACTAATATTTCGGCGATACAACAGATATTGAGCATGGCTGGAACTGAACTGCAGAATGACAAAAAATTATTTGATTTTGGTATAAAAGGGGGCACCAACCTTGTAATGAATCGACGAGATACATTTGAATTACGCGTTCAAACTGCTTCTGGTATTGATATCATGGTACGTGTACATAAGAGTGATCAGATTCGATTTATTAGACATCAATTAGCCAAACGTTTACCGGACATAGCCTACGAACATGGGCTTTTATTTAATACCATGTTTTTACGTGATGACACGACTCTTGCCGCTTATGGAATTGTGCCAGGCAGTACACTTATTATGATGAAAATTAGATAATGTTATTAACTCTAGATAGCTATTTCTAAATAAATAAAATTTTGAATGGCTGGTGCATTCTCCTTTTATTTGAAATTGCTTTTGATTATAAAAACCTTAATCCAACGGTAAAAAAAGAAGAAACGTGTTGCATTGCATCTTCTAAAATTACTAATCGAACTGACACAATAAATTTAATTGCTATAACGATTTTTTTTTTTTTTTTTTTGTTATTTACAGAACCTGTTGATTCATAATCCATACCAAGATCCGATTGAAATTCAAATTTCTGCAACGGCCACAGTATTTTATTTAAAACAAATTATATCGGCAGAACTCAATGGGGTAATATGGATCGATCAAGTACTCAAATTTGGTTCGAAAATTTTAAACAACCCGGACACGTTAAAATCTTGCGGAATTTCATCTAATTCGGTATTGGAACTAACGATGCAAAATTGCTTTATCGTTTGTGTCAGGACGGAAGATAATCGTAATCTCCATCTTGACGTTAATCACTCGTATACCGTCGAGCTTATAAAAAAAATGTTAAATCGTTTGCTTAATATTACGATAGATAGACAACGATTGTTTTTTATAGGCAAAGAATTACAAAATGGTGAAAATTTGGGAGTATATGCTAATTCGATGCCAACGATCGATTTAGTAGTGACATATTTGAAATGGCATTTAAACATTGTTCAGCAGTCGGGACAAGTGGAACCTATTGAACTTCAGGAAACGGCTACAATCGGTCATTTAAAGCAAATTTTGTTAGATAAATATAAAGTTCCGATAGTTTACCAAATTTTAACGTATAATGGTCAAGTCTTAGATAAGAATGAAAATTCGCTTGTTGATTGTAATATTCAGAATTTATCTGAAATTTATTTTCGACGAAATGATATGGAGATTTTCATTCAATCTACACAGGCGGATAGAAAGCGCACTTCACTACGTGTATTAGCTCAGGATACTATCGCCGACGTAAAAAATAAAATTGAGGCCGATTTACAAATTAGTAAATGCGATCAACAATTAATTTGGAGTGGACGACTGCTAACCGATGGGGCTATTTTACACCAAGAGAATATTAAAGATGGGTCAACCCTTGTTTTACTCGTAAAAGCAACGTAACTAAATGATAACATTTATTTATAAACAATGTAGAAACACCCTTTTTTATGTTACAGATATAAATTAAATATTCAACTCGAGGCCGAAGATATAATTCAGATTAATTGCCAATCGAATGAAACTGTGTCTCAATTAAAAGCTAGCATAATGAAAGCCACTCAAATACCAGTTGATCAACAAATGTTACTCGTAAATAATAAAATATTGAAGGATAGTGAAACGTTAATCGATTACGACGTAATGAACGGTCCAGTTATAATAATGCAGCGTAAAGATTCGTTCGAGATAACAGTTAAACCACGTTTGCTACCTACATTTACAATTACTGTTCATAAAAAAGATAAAGTTAGTACTGTTAAAGCTCAAATTTATCGGCGATTCAAATTCAATCCAGACGCTTACAGTATTTCGTATAATTTTCTGCGATTGGGAGAAGACACGCTCGAAGCATATAACATTGATGAACCCTGTTTTGTTAATTTAGAATTTAATCCCTAATAAAATTAACACTTCTCAATCAACTCTTGTCTATAATGTTTGTGGATGTAGAGGGAATTCCGTAGTTTCGTTATCGACATTACAGTTGCCGTGCATTAGCCTAAAGAAGATCTATATTTTTGCGTGTGGTGAGTTAAAATTTTTTTCCATTGTATTCGTCGTTTAGAGCGTATTAGCGTGGTGGTTTCATCAAGGACGGTTTATCGTAAACAATTAATAGTGCATCAATTTAACGTGAACATGGGCCAACTGGGACCCGTTTTTAAGCTCATTTTTGATTTTTGAAAACAAAATATAATGAATTGTTGTTGTAAAAATCGTCTGTATTTTTTCTTGTATGGCGAGGCAAAACAAATTTACGCTTTAAGAAAACACAAATAAATGAAAGTTTAACGACAAATTTGTATTCGACAACTATTACCATTATTAGTCGAGTTCGATATTAGGAACTAAAGAACAAACTGATAGAGTGGTTTAAAATTTTAAACAAGGATTAAGCCAAGGTAACCATTTCTAGAAAAAAAAACCATTCCTTTTTTCTTGAAAATTTAGTTTTATTCAAATTAATTGTGGTCGAAATACACGTTATGTAACATTAAGGTACATAAAATAAATTAAATTATCATTTAGAAGCAATAATTATCTTAGAACAAAAACCTATTATCCATTTTATTTACAATAATTAAAAAAAGAATAAAAAATAAAACATAAAAATTATTTTTTTTAACTATCCCAACTTACGCAATATATATTGTCAAAAACGGAATGATTTAAGTCAGTAAGGTAATTGGGCGACCAGCCTACACATAATACGATGGTGGTACATCAATATCCGACAATACGGCCAATTGATCTTCAGTTAATTTCAATTGTAACGTGGCCCAATTATCTTGATGGGTTCGCTTAAAATTTCCGACAGTTTTCCGTATTGTCGCGGGTATTGGCTGCGGATCATTTAAATGGGCGCCCAATTGCTCAAAAGCCTTCGGTACAATTTCAGGGATGTCATATGGATAGGCAGATATAAATGCGCATAGGCCAAGTACACCTACATGTCTTTCCCGGATTGATGTTGCTTCACGTGTCTCTCCATCCGCATTCAATACTGTACTTGATGTCGCTACCCTAACTCCACGCGGACTTTTAATAATTTTTGTTCGGCATTTAGTTTTAAAGCGTTCCAGTAGCTCAATCGATGCCGGTAAAAATCCACAATGAATTAATCCACCCAATACCAGAGCGGCTTTTTCACGCACTTCAAGCACCGGATCCTCAATTAACCGCAACACTATATCCTTAACTCGTTGCATCCATAAGGGGTTACTCATCACGATCGGCATATTATGGAAGATCACGGTTTGCAGGAATTCTAGAATCGATATTCGGGCCGACCACCACGACATTTCTGCCACCTGGCCAATTTTATCCAAAGCATGTCCCATTGTATCGCTATACGTATGCGCTAGGGCCAACATAGCTAGTAAAGACCCAGTTATTTCAGCTAGCTCTGCATCATTTTCGGAGCGATCTAGTCGACAGGCAAGCGGCAACAAATCCAAAAATTCTATCCGACTCACGTTCAACGTCCTATTTAAAAATCCCGTTATAAATTGTGCTAATGTTTTAAATATTCGAACACTTTCTTCGTATTTTTGATCGCGTAGTATTTCCTCGGGTGATGCATCTTCTTTCATTGCATCACCCAAACTTTTCTTTTTAGGCGGTTCCTCATAAAGATTAACCAGTTTTGGTTGGAATTCACCGATTAATTCAGAGATTCGAGGACATTCGGGCTCATTTCCTCGCGGAAAACGAAAATCTCCGTCAAATAAATTAATCAAGCAGCTGCTAATCCGTTCCCGAACATTTTGTAATGGATGCGATAAATACGACTTCAGATAATGTAGGACTCGGTGGCCGGCCGAATTCATCCGCCATATATGTTGCGCAAATGGTCCTTGAAAACAATAAATACGACTACAACTTAGATAACTGGTCCACTGGTCCGAAAAGAAATCTTCCATGAGTACTTCATGCAGCCAAAATTGGCGGTTAGGATCCATTCGTTCGGCGGCGGTCGCAAAGCCGGTGCCCCAGTAATTTTCCGTTTCGACCGTTATATTATTAAAAATAAGCCGAATAATTGGCTGCAGCTTTCGATACAAATTTTCTGTTTTCTGATAGTTCCAATGTTTAGCCCCGCGCATAATTCCCGTTAAAGTTTCGGCCGCACACCGATGATTACTGTCCGTATTCACTTTACTCACAATTAACGGTTCGAGATGAACTAGAAATTTATCCAGAAACACGTCGCCAAATTCGTTAAAAAGGCACTTCAGTAGGACGTAACGCGATCGATTAAACTTATCCTTTCCTTTCTTCTCTTCCAACGACCAGAAACTAACCAATTTCTTAATATGTTCATCGTCCATAAAAAATTTGTAAAATTCCGCAATATTCTCATTCAATTCGGTCGGGTCACGATCTAGTTCAGGTTGCTCCGCGGACGGGCCATATACAAAATAATTTGTAGGCCATCCAAAAAATCCGTTGGCCTTGAACGCAAATCGCGGCTCATCCCAAGCATCCTGGCCATTCGGGAAATGTTTTCGATCATACTGCAAAAAACGATTATCATCTCGAATCCCAATCGGTAAATTCATTATGATATTAGCCGGTTTTTGGTTCATAATCCCTGCTACTTCGAATGGATCAACCAAACGTTTTTTATGCTCCCGTTTCTCGTGCTTCAGGATAAAAATAAGGGTTTGGATCGATAATTTGCGTTCGTCGATCAGATCGTGGATCAAATTGGAAAGGAAATATTTCACAGTTTTCGAATTGTACTTGGTAAGCGGATGATCAAGATTATATAGCATGGAGGACCCGATATAGTGATACCGCCAATGTACATCAGCTGAGTCCACTCGATCGACAATCGCGTTAATAATGCGTTGATATGTGGCCGCATGTCGAGCACAATTATTTTCAAATTTTGTTGCACCAGTCGCTATTTGTTCGGCATCCGGAATTTTATTTTTGTTACGGATTAAATCCACTCCTAGAGCTTGCGTAACTTGGGGCATTTCTACTCTAATTGTGATCGTTGTTAACTCATGACTGACCATATCCGTTAGGAAATCTAGTAAGCTTATGATCGATGGTTTTTCAGAGAGATTTGTATTTAACAGGCTAATCCACAATTTTTCGATCAAGGCCCAATCATTCTTCAGGAACAACTTGAATTTCCTTTGGCCGGCCATAACATAAAGCGTCCCCTTAAATAAATCATGTTGTTCAATCGGATCGACCTTTAAATTTTCGACCAACTGATCGGTAATGCATCGATACGCAAACGGATAATAGGCCAATATAGAGAAAAGCTTGGTTTGCGCTTGATGCCGTATTTCGGCGTAGCGTGACACAGATAATTTAACCAAATGATCCACAATACGTTTATGACTCGCTGTAAAATATGGCTGATTACATTCCTCGCGTAAATCATGCTGCAACAAAACTCTGGTTGCGACAACCGTCCGAATATCACGTCTCGATTTCGTTAAATCGAAACTCTGAAAATTTTTTATGTTGTGGAAATTTTTCAATTGAATCTCATAATTCGTGAAATTAAATCGCTGGATGTGGATCTTGTCATAAATGTTTATAATTATTTTAAAAGATTGTGTGTCATCCTCATCTATTTTGTGATTCTGGAGGTCATTAATCATTCGAATGAGTGCGAGCCGAATATTTGAGCCATCTGGCATTTTAATTGCACGATTTTCAAATCCGTTTATAATTTTTGGTCGATAATAGAAATATTCCGACTCAGTTAGTCGTAGTGCGGGTTCATCCTCAGTCGTCCAATTCGGCAGGAAATTACTGCATCGCATCACGCTATTAATAATCGACAGATGATGATGTACTTCATCTTTTTCCAATTTTATTTCGCCCGCTATGAATTTATTGAATATCTCCATTGCTTTAAATAGATATCGACGGAAAATTAACTGGCACAAATTGAAAGCCTCGGTTTTATTGAAATACCAATCAATATGATCTTTAGGCCGAATTTTTGCGCCCCAATGTCGAATTGGCAAAAATTCGCTGAGCGGTAAACGAAACGCGTCAGGCATACTTTTGCAATCCATTGTCTGGAGCGACGACAAATTTGAGAGGAAAAATGTTAATATATTATTGGCCAGCTTATTGGTCGATTTGCACTTGAAATATAGGATTTGGTCCAAAATTAGCAACACAGACCCGTAGTTTCTCTCCTCCGCTAGGATGTTTGGATCCCCACCCCGGACTATTCCATTGAATATCGTTAAATAATACAGAAATTCATCATTCTGCTTTTCGACTCGGGCAATATTCGGGTTATCTGCAATAAGCGAATCTAATTTATCTTGGACGTACGTTAATAGAACCGGTATCGTTTTGCGGCCAGCTACTCGAGTAAAAATTCTCATTAGTGCTGATACTAGCACACCAGCCACCTTGGGCTCGAATAAATTCGACTGAATAAAATTAATAAATTTATCAGAAGCGGCACATAAAATTTCATCACTGCATTGTCCCAATATGGCATGGATGGTTGATGTAATCCAAACTTCTGATATAAGTTCCATTCTCGATCGCATCTGGTCTGAATCCGAGCTGTGATCCATTCGCACGTTTTCGACCGAACTTGAATCGATCAAGGTGAAAATTTTCTCCAAAAATAACAAAACAAAATTTTCAAAATCCGCAGTCTGGCAACACACATTATTTTCTTCTTCCGTTAAGTCGCCGCGTTCTTTTCCCGCTCGGCTACAATCCACAATCGGGACCAAAAATGCAATCGACGTATAAAATTGTAGTGTTACGGTCGTTTTACGAAAATCATTTGGATCGATACCGGGCAGCACATTAAACAAAATTGGTATAATTTCCGCTTTTCCAGCCGTATATCCATTATGACCAGAGACCATAGCGCGCGATACATTTATCAAGCATTGAAGAGTTGCCGTTAGCTTATGCGGTTCAACAACAGATTCTAATGTCGTTGTAATCCGACCAAGAATATCTTCGATTATAAGTTCGGGCCGTAAATCGGATAAAATTTTACAAATTTTACCAACGTCCGCAATATTCATTCGTGAATACATTCCTTGCAATGCGAGAGGTTTCATACACTCGACAAATCGGGTTATACACGTTTCACTTAACTTTTTACTTTCCGGTACAATCGGTTTCCATGGACATGGTTTATATCGTTCGATAACTAACCGATCAATAAAACATTTATTTAGCTGCACTAAAACATCACCGATTGTGCTCACCCATTTGCCAGAATTAGCCGGATGTAAATACGATTCGATTACGATCATAAGTTCACTTAAATATTTCTGAGTTGAAGACTCGGGTCCCAATGTTGCCACGATCCAAGCTAGAAAAATATACAAGATTAGGGGTAAATTATATATAAAAAATAATTTCGCTATAAACTCACTTGCAACCGTTGATGCCCAGTAATTTGGTTTCTTGCTGCTCTTGATTCCTTTATAGGTTACCGGTAGATCGAGTGATCGCATAATGCGGGCAAAAATTGTTGGTATATGAGGTTCCCAATCAATCTTTCCAATATTGTGATTAGCTGCTTTTGATAATATGTGCATCAGGTCGGTTGTGAATGGAGCATTATGATAATGAGTCCAAAGCTCTAGCATTTTATCCAACCAAATATCATAACCGTCGACAGGATTCAAAAATAGCGACAACATTTCAAATGACTGGGAATACTTTGAATTTTCGAACACACCCAGCTTAGGGAAAAATTCATCGAGAATTTCTTCAGTTGCCGAACGGGGAAAATATCTGGAAAATAAAATTACAGTTATTAACCGAGTACGTGAAATTGAGACCACGCAAATATACTAACATAGCACACTGCTGTATTACAAATGTTAGATTTGTATCCAATGGGCTGAAAATAGACAAAATTTTAACTTTTGGTTATATCCTAGTTAAGTAATATTTAGATAAATCGAAACCACCAGTTGCTTGAAGTTATTAACTTCCTAAAATTGATTTTCAGCTATAGATTCAAAAATTACGAAAATCAATTTCGGAGAGACCTACTTCATGCAAACCACAAAGCACCAAAGCATTAGTAATATTAAGATGTAATGATGAATAAAATCAGAACGAGAATACATTAAAACGCGTTCTACCTGCCCGAATTACAGTTACTTAGATAAAATCCTTACCTAAAGGCTCTTGCCTTTTGATTATTTCCAAATATCCGTTTGGATTTTTTTCCAACACTCAGGGAGGGAATAAACATAAGAGAAAAGTTTCGATATTAAGAGACCCACACAGATGATCAAAAGAATAACTTACCGACCTGTCTCATTAGCACCCAGAACTGGGATCCTGCTCCGATCATCACTTATGCATGAAAAATTAGATTAAATTTTTTCCAGGTTAATTTTATCTAAATAACTAAAATTCGCGCGCGGCCCACAATGAAGTTTAAAAAAAAATGATAATCTGCCACCTCTTGCCCCAAAAACCCGCGCTCTTTCCACTTATAATAAATAATAAATAGATTTTAGATTTTGGTCATTACGTAAATTCAGACCCAGCGCTGCTTTTATCCAAAAATGAATTGACATCAATCCCAAATTTTGCGGCAATTTTTTTTATGAAATCGAATTGCATAGCGGCCATTGAATTGTTTTTCTGATCATCATCATCTACATCATCACTATGAATACTTTTTCTCCTAAGAATTGCATTAATTATTTCGATTGTTTACGCAATAATCAGATTAATTCGATAGAAAGCTTCAGAAAATAATATCAAAATTATGGGTCAGAGAACCCTTACTTACCACGTATGACGGTAGAACATCCCCTTGGTGTCACTTTTATAGAGAATGAGCTTGGCTAATTCATTCAGCGGTTTCCATTCGATTTGTAGTTCATTTGGCGAAAGATAATTAGTTTTCCTGTATAGATTAGAACAGTAATTACGGCACTTCCAAATCCGTATTTTAAACAAACTTACTTCAGCAGAAACGTTAAAATAGTACAGAATTCATTGACTTCTTTGAATCCCAAATTTTTGATCACAACCAGTTCAAGATAAATTTTTATAAATTTTATGTGATCCTCTTTCGAAAATTTTAATCCATAGAGTCGAATATAACTGTGGATAAAAATAAAAATATTTCATCAGTATTCTGGAACGATTACGATATTGCGATGAAAAGCAATTGTCATTATTTTATAAAACCATAATCATTCAAGTCATTTTATATACGTCACTAAAATGATGAAATTTAACCGAAAATTTTAATAATTCAAATTACTCTTACATAATTATAGTGCCATCTTAATTTCATCACTCCTAAATTCTAAACTTTAGCATGAATTTTTTATGTCAAATTCATAATCTAACCTAAAATAATCTTCAGTGTACATTTATTTACATCATAATTTCTAACACACCAAATTTAATAAAAAGTAAGTACAAATTTTAAAATTTATACTCTTATGAAATAGTGCTTACTTTAAAAATTTCTGTGTCATGATTACAATACCATCGAGATCGTATACAGCTAACGCTTGTCCTAAATTATCCTTAATGCCATTGAGCATCGATTCGGATTCCTCGTCCAATTGATCCACATACGGTAAATATTTATTGCAGAAAATCTCCTTTTGGGGTTGATAGCCCAACATTTTCGACCGTCGATTCTTTTCCAATTGCTCGTCCATTTCCATTTAGGTTTTTTCAATTTCGAAACACCTTAATTTTATTTGTTACTTAACCACTCAACAATAATTTTGTCATTCACTTCACAATTTTTCGGATTGCCCACTGACGTATTGCATTTTTTTTTTTTTTCAAATTTTTTAACCTCTTCCACTTTCTTCGAACAATTCTAAACTATTGTAAACAGAATTAGATACGTGTAGTTTTATTAATTTGCTTTTTGATTTTTTTATTCTGATATTTATTTTTTTGAAAATATAAAAGTCATGAACGAGATGACAATGAAAAAACTTGACAAATGATATGGTAAATGTCGAATTAAAAGTTTTGTGTTGTTATATTGGCAGCCTTTCTAGCATTTTTTGCGGTATTTTCCCGGTAAACGTTAGTACGAGGGCAGTTTAAAAGATATTTTGGTTTAAAATTCGTCGGCGAAAGGAAAAGCAAAATAATTTTTTTTTAACTTTATTGTACGAAATTTGAGACGCCTTCAAGTTTCTATGGTCTCGTGCACGAATCAAGCGTAACAGTATTTTTAAAATTAATCATTTGGTAGATGACTAATTTTAAAAATATTGTTACGCTTTTGCCTTGTCACTCAAGGTTTGAATCACTGGATTGTGAATCAGCTATGCTACACACAATTTTGGTTTCTGGATTCAAACTACTGCGCAATAGATTTTAATTTTTAATTTAAACCCTTATTTTAAATTAAATCATTAAATTTTCTTGTCTTGTTTTATTCTGTTCTCTCGAAAATAAAATTTAAACAAAAATCTACATCTCAAAAATGTCCGTAAATTTTTTTATTTTCATTTCAAATTTTTTCATTTCGGATTCACGGACAAAATTTTTACGTCGCAGCTGCGACATAAAATTTTTGTTCGTGAATCCGAAATGAAAATAAAAAAAAATTAAGGACATTTTTGAGATGTAGATTTTTGTTTAAATTTTATTTTCGAGAAAACAGAATAAAACAAGACAAAAAAATTTAATGATTTAATTTAAAATAAGGGTTTAAATTAAAAATTAAAATCTATTGCGCAGTAGTTTGAATCCAGAAACCAAAATTGTGTGTAGCATAGCTGAACAAAACAAAAAAATTTAATGATTTAATTTAAAATAGGGGTTTAAATTAAAAATTAAAATCTACTGCGCAGTAGTTTGAATCCAGAAAATAAAAATTGTGTTTAGCATAGCTGAATAAATACAACTACTTCAAATTTGAAGTCACACAATTTATTTACACAACACAATTTATTATACAACACAAAATTACCAATTAATTATTACAATTATAACACACTTTAATAATCTTTCTATTTAACCTTCACTGTATCACGTTTAAAATAAAACTCAGCATTCCACGTCAACGCGCGCCTTTATATACCAAAATACATATTTGTTTCTAGAATAATCCCAAATGTTCTCATAAATTATGCACGTACATTTCATAATAATCCCGAATGTTGTCAAAAATTTATACGAGAACATTCTAGCAAATACGTTAGTATACAAATAGCGCCTAAATGCTGATCCATATCAAATTAAAATTGAGCAACTTATTAAAATAATTTATTCTACTCTAAACTAGATGTCACCGTAACAATATGTAAGTGTAATCTGTTTATGTAGTTATGGGGCGTACGTATCTCCGATTCATTTCCATTGAAGGACTTATAGGCCCGTTAAACACTTGTGTTATGTGTTTTTAGCGAAGTGAGCTATGCTGCCGTACTAAACATAAATAACTTAACTGCAAAACATTAGTTTTGAGATAATCGATGTTAAACTATTGAAACTTGTATCCTTTATTCTGTGTTAAATTGAAATGCACATTTCTTAATAACAGGTTTCTGTTTTTCTTTTTAATTTATTTTGTTAATGTTAAAGATAGAGATTAATAATAGCTATCGAATGGCATCATTAACTCAATTTGGCCAAAAATGCAGTTGTCATTTATGTTTAGTACGGCAGTATGTAAGTGAGCTATGAAAAAAAAATCTGGATGAAACCCGGGTATCGAGGTATGTTGTATCATTTTCGAAAAACAAAAACGATACAACTTTCACTTTTCCGATTCGACTTTTTTCGATTCCAAGTGATGGTACAACATACCGCCCCAGGTTTTTTTTATAAAATGTAAAAAAAAGTTTCTTTGTTTTTAAGTTTTATTTAATAAGAATGAGAATTTTGTGGGCAGAAGGACCATGTGCAGAAGGGCTGCGTCAGGCAATTCTAGTAACATTTAATATATTAACATAGAACTCATGTCTAACAGCGCTGAATAACAAGTTAAAGTATGTATTAAGTGTCAGTCACCGGGTGATTGACACGGCCCTATTGGAATAGACCAGTGTCAAGTACCGGTGACTGACAAAGCGGTCAATGTATTAATTTTATTGTCCACAAAATTTCGGCGGTAATTAAACGACAAGAAACATTCTTCCGAAATTCAATAAGTATGGAGGACAGACTAATGGTCAAACTTCGCTTTCTAGCAAAATTCATTCGCCTCGTTTTCTTGGATTAATATTATTGTGGTTTTTGCCGTCCAATTGTGTTTGGTCTCCATTTTGAATAAGCAAAAGTCAAAAATAATTTTTCAAATTTACTGCATTAGGCTAAATTTGATAAAAATATTTTTAAAAGTGATAGTTTTATAAAACATGCGTATTAAGCTATCAAAAAAAAATGGTAAAAATGTTTTATAAAACACCTTTGACAAAGATATTATATAGTGTAATGCCGGCCTTAGAACGCGATCGGCGATATGGTACAAAACGTGGTATAAAACGCGATATTTCAAAACGCGATATTTCAAAACGCGATATAGTACAAAACGTAATATGGTAAAGAATGTGCATTGCGAAACGAAGGGAGCACAGCGACCCGTCTGATATAACCCGGTCCTATACTTCCGCTCCTAACGATTTTTAAATTTTTAAAGCGTTTTGTACCATATCACGTTTTGTACTGTATCGTGTTTTGAAATATCGCGTTTCAAATGGGACCCCTTTAATTTATATACAGAGTGCTTATAATTTATTAGTGACTACCGTTATATACAGGAAGAGTCTTAAGGCTTAAGGTTTTTTTTCAAAATATCTTTTTGAATGTGAAACGGAAATTTTTTTCCTCCACTGAGTGTGTTTACATATCCGTTTTTCATGAAAATTGACACTAAAAAACTGGGACGGACGGAACGAATGCATTGTGTTTGAGCTTTACTCTGCCCCAACCAGCAAACATTTAAGATCTTTATAGACTGGGCAGACTGTGGATTAGTTAAACTTTAGCGGTTAGTATTTAAAATTCGGACAAGTACTCTAGGAAATAAATTCAATTCAGCTCGACACACTACGTATGTATTTGATTGAATTTTGCTAAACCAGTTTAACTAATCCTTCAGCGATCGCTGAAAACGAATCTTAATTGTGATATAACCATGTAATTTTCAGCCGTTGACCTTTTGAATAGAATAAGTACCTCGTTTGTTTAACAATCACATGATAAAGTTCAAATCATTTATCAAATTTTACAATTTTTTTTCAGATATCAGATTATGAATAAATTTAGATTGATCCATTCATTTGTGACACAATTATCATTCAGCCCACGTTACAGAATCAATTTCACTACATCATCAACCTCCCATCCGTTACCGGATACTAATAATGGTTCAGGTATGGAAATCATTAAACCGCGTATCACGAATTATTGCGGTCGCGAAGTATATTGCCAACAATTTCTTTATTTCGTGTAAATAACCTTTGATTTATTTATAGATACACAAAGTTTGGCGTCACCGAATAATAAAGAACACACGACAGATGAATTACTACAAACAATAAAAACAACTCGAAATGCGTATGAATTACTTAACGTCGTATCGGGACGGGAAATGACCGGAAAACATGTGCTACAAACACTACGTTCCTTGTATAATTTGCAAAAAGTTGCAAAATCATCTATCCGACCTTCACAAATTGTCAACCATTCTGAATTTGAACCACTGTGCCGGAACTTAAAAAAACATTGCCGGGCATTTCAATTAACCGAAACCATTGACGCATTAAAATGCCTATCATATTTAACCGTATCACCCGACAGCGAAATTTTAACAATTTTATTGAATTTGATACGTTATCAAATTAACGATTTGGAATTGAATCAAATTGTGTTCCTAGATTTTATCTTGTTTAAATTTAAATCGACCGAAACGCAAACCGTCGCGTTGATCGAAGCACTTAAAATCGCCCTACCGATCGTATTTGAACTTAATTTGTCGCTTAAGCTGGACCACGAAAATGTGCACGAGCTAATCGGCCTCTTATGGTACGCGATCAAATCTAATCTAAAAGAAAAAACGATCAACTCGTTGATCACTTCGCTTGCATTGCATGGCACTAAAAATCTCAAGGCAGACCAATCACTAAGCATTTTATTGATACTTCTCGACCTAAAGGACGCCAATTATTTTAATTATTCCAAATTATTGGTCAATTGTTATCAGAATATAATCAAGAACATGGAAAATTATAAATTCGACGATTTAGATCTGCTGTTGGGTAAAATGGTGCGTCAATTATTGCGCACCCAAAACTACGAGCTGTTCTATCACCAACTTCTGTTCGATAAAATATCCGAGTATTTGATCAATAACATTACAGATTTCAAGCATTCGTTATACGTATTCAAAAAATTTAATCGAATTTCCTATACAAATATACCGCTCCTGGAGTATCTGTGTTGCTTAGTAGCAAATGACCCCGAGGAAATTATCGGGGCCCGCCTTAATTCCTTGATGAATTTTGTGACAGCTTGCGCTATTGCAAACTATCCAGTGATTGAAAAAATTCCAAATTTCAATGAAATCGTTTTCAAGAATAGTATATTTCAGCAAGACCGCGTAGAATTGCCGTGGCTCAAGCTAACGCTCGAACTTCTTGCTTTAAACTGTTACAACAATAATTTGATCATAAAAGTTTTTAATGACGAATTTTTAAAACAATTTTTGGGGCGCGAAAACAACTATCTTGATCATTTACAATTGTTGCTTATTTATCAAACCGTCACTTTACTCTATCAACATGCCAGCGAGGATAATACCGAACAGAATAGCTTTTTGAATAATGAGCACATAAAAATGGCCATGCAGTTAGCCGGGGAAGCTATAAAAAAATCGGAATATCCGCTAAAAAAAATTGTGGAATATTTGTATAATGGGGAGCAATTTGTTCTTACAAGTGTAAAAACTCGTTTTGGTCATGTGCTGGATCACGTACTGGTTTTCGATAAAGATTTGACTGCACTTGAAATCGACACAAATGGGAATGACGATGAAATATGGTTGGAACAAATCTTGGAGCGATATCCATTGGGGGAATATAAAGTGTAAGTAAAGAAATTTTTTAAGCGCTTCACGGACGATACAAAAAATAGCTATCACTTTTTGTGATTCAACGAATAGAACGGCCAAGAACGAAACAAAAATCAATATAAATTACCGCAATGCGTATATTGCACGCTTCTCACCACGCCCAACTAATCCAATTTGTTTTATTTCAGAGTCGCCATTATAGGATATTCAAGGTCATGTTATACACACAACATTGCACGGTTGAAGGGAATATTCGACTTGCAAACCCGCACTATCGAAGCGCTACATGTAACTGCCGTTCCTATTAACATCCATTTATGGACTAAAATGCCGGATCCCGAAAAACTACCATTCCTCGCTCAAGAAATTGAATACCAATTGAATAAAATATCGTAAATTATCAATGGAATTCCAAAAGTTTATTTAGATTTCAAAAATATAGAACAATGTTTTTCAAAAAAAAACTAAGCATTTTCATTTCATCCAAAAATCCATTTTATTTATATTATATGCTGGACAAATATTTCCATTCGAAACTTCAGATTTTCAAAGAATTTAACAAGCGCACAATAAAAGCAATTTGGTTTTGAAGATTTTTTAAAATTTTATTGGCCACCGCGAAGACGTAATACTAAATGAAGAGTAGATTCCTTTTGAATGTTGTAGTCTGAAAGCGTGCGACCATCTTCAAGTTGTTTACCGGCAAAAATAAGACGTTGTTGATCTGGTGGAATGCCTTCTTTATCTTGAATTTTAGCTTTGACGTTTTCAATGGTATCGGATGGTTCAACTTCCAATGTAATCGTTTTACCGGTTAAGGTTTTAACGAAGATCTGCATACCACCTCGGAGACGGAGTACCAAATGGAGAGTAGATTCTTTCTGGATATTATAATCAGATAATGTGCGGCCATCTTCCAATTGTTTACCCGCGAAGATTAAACGTTGTTGATCTGGTGGAATTCCTTCTTTATCTTGAATTTTGGCTTTAACGTTTTCGATTGTGTCCGATGGCTCGACTTCCAAAGTGATAGTTTTGCCAGTCAATGTTTTGACGAAAATTTGCATACCACCTCGAAGACGAAGTACCAAATGGAGAGTTGATTCCTTTTGGATATTGTAATCGGATAACGTGCGGCCATCTTCCAATTGTTTGCCAGCAAATATCAAACGTTGTTGGTCTGGTGGAATTCCTTCTTTATCTTGGATTTTTGCTTTTACATTTTCGATTGTGTCCGAAGGTTCAACTTCTAATGTAATGGTTTTACCGGTCAATGTTTTAACGAAGATCTGCATACCACCTCGGAGACGAAGTACCAAATGGAGTGTCGATTCCTTTTGAATGTTATAATCAGATAATGTGCGGCCATCTTCCAATTGTTTACCCGCGAAGATTAAACGTTGTTGATCTGGTGGAATTCCTTCTTTATCTTGAATCTTGGCTTTAACATTTTCGATTGTGTCCGAAGGTTCAACTTCTAATGTAATGGTTTTACCGGTCAATGTTTTAACGAAGATCTGCATACCACCTCGGAGACGGAGTACCAAATGGAGAGTAGATTCCTTTTGGATATTGTAATCGGATAACGTGCGGCCATCTTCCAATTGTTTACCAGCAAATATCAAACGTTGTTGGTCTGGTGGAATTCCTTCTTTATCTTGAATCTTGGCTTTAACATTCTCGATTGTGTCCGAAGGTTCAACTTCTAATGTAATGGTTTTGCCGGTTAAGGTTTTAACGAAGATTTGCATACCACCTCGGAGACGGAGTACCAAATGGAGAGTAGATTCCTTTTGGATATTATAGTCAGATAAAGTGCGACCATCTTCCAATTGTTTACCGGCGAAGATTAAACGTTGTTGATCTGGTGGGATTCCTTCTTTATCTTGGATCTTTGCTTTAACGTTTTCAATGGTATCTGATGGTTCAACTTCCAATGTAATTGTTTTGCCGGTTAAGGTTTTTACGAATATCTGCATACCACCTCGGAGACGGAGTACCAAATGGAGAGTTGATTCTTTCTGGATATTATAATCTGATAATGTGCGGCCATCTTCCAATTGTTTACCAGCGAATATTAAACGTTGTTGGTCTGGTGGGATCCCTTCTTTGTCTTGGATTTTGGCTTTAACATTCTCGATTGTGTCCGATGGCTCGACTTCCAAAGTGATAGTTTTGCCAGTCAAAGTTTTGACGAAAATTTGCATACCACCTCGAAGACGAAGTACCAAATGGAGAGTTGATTCCTTTTGGATATTGTAATCGGATAACGTACGGCCATCTTCCAATTGTTTACCAGCAAATATCAAACGTTGTTGGTCTGGTGGGATTCCTTCTTTATCTTGAATCTTCGCTTTAACGTTTTCAATGGTATCTGATGGTTCAACTTCCAATGTAATTGTTTTGCCGGTTAAGGTTTTTACGAAGATCTGCATACCACCTCGGAGACGGAGTACCAAGTGGAGTGTAGATTCCTTTTGGATGTTATAGTCAGATAATGTGCGACCATCTTCCAATTGTTTACCAGCGAAGATTAAACGTTGTTGATCTGGTGGGATTCCTTCTTTATCTTGGATTTTCGCTTTAACATTCTCGATTGTGTCAGATGGCTCGACTTCCAAAGTGATAGTTTTTCCAGTCAACGTTTTGACGAAGATCTGCATACCACCTCGAAGACGAAGTACCAAGTGGAGTGTAGATTCCTTTTGGATATTGTAATCGGATAATGTGCGACCATCTTCCAATTGTTTACCAGCGAATATCAAACGTTGTTGATCTGGTGGGATTCCTTCTTTATCTTGGATCTTGGCTTTAACGTTTTCAATGGTATCTGATGGTTCAACTTCCAATGTAATTGTTTTGCCAGTTAAGGTTTTTACGAAGATCTGCATACCACCTCGGAGACGGAGTACCAAATGGAGAGTTGATTCTTTCTGGATATTATAATCTGATAATGTGCGGCCATCTTCCAATTGTTTACCAGCGAATATTAAACGTTGTTGGTCTGGTGGGATCCCTTCTTTGTCTTGGATTTTGGCTTTAACGTTTTCAATGGTATCTGATGGTTCAACTTCCAATGTAATTGTTTTCCCGGTTAAGGTTTTAACGAAGATCTGCATACCACCTCGGAGACGAAGTACCAAGTGGAGTGTAGATTCCTTTTGGATATTATAGTCAGATAATGTGCGGCCATCTTCCAATTGTTTACCCGCGAAGATTAAACGTTGTTGGTCTGGTGGGATCCCTTCTTTGTCTTGGATTTTGGCTTTTACATTCTCGATTGTGTCCGATGGCTCGACTTCCAAAGTGATAGTTTTGCCAGTCAAAGTTTTGACGAAAATTTGCATACCACCACGAAGGCGGAGTACTAAATGGAGTGTAGACTCCTTTTGAATATTATAATCGGACAAAGTTCGACCATCTTCCAATTGTTTACCGGCGAAGATTAAACGTTGTTGATCTGGTGGAATTCCTTCTTTATCCTGAATTTTAGCCTTTACATTTTCGATAGTATCGGATGGCTCTACCTCGAGAGTGATGGTTTTTCCTGTTAGTGTTTTCACAAAGATCTGCATTCTAAAATAAATAAAAGAAATAAAAAAAATTAGAACAAAGAAAAATCAATACCGAAAATCAAAATGGCTTCCATCTAAAAATGACTAAGCAAAAACGCTTTGAAATAGAAAATCAATGACGACGCACGCTGTGGTGAAATCGTCCGTAGTGTTTTTTACAACAAATGATGAAATTCGTATAAACTCAAAATTATAATTACATAAAAACTAAAATTTCACCGAATAGCCAAGAATTATTCCAATTACAAAAATTTCGTCACCAATTAAAATAAAATATTTCACGAAATACGTAATTACAATCTATTTTATCGCATCAGCCATTTTGTGAAAAAAATATCTCATGATAAAAAAATTAATGGAACAAAGAAAATCGATAGAAAATTATCTTACACAAATATTTTAATAGCAAATATTTTATAAATTATATTTTGCCCTGGATTTTAGTGTCTCCCACTAATCGACTATAAATTTTGAACAGGAAAACAATTGCCTATCGATATTTTTCGAAACAAAGAAATTTGTATGCGCTTACCTTGCTTGCTTTGATTTTCCAAAAAAAATTAAAACTTTGCAAATATAACTATTTCTGCTTTTGTAATATTTATTTAAAACTGTTTTTCTTTTATATTGTTTTTTTTATCACCACAAAAAATAAAAATTATTTTTCAAAGTTGTATCTGATAATCACTTATTTTAATGTTCACTTGTTAAAATTCTTTTCACGAATAAAATTTGACGAGTGGGGTGCGTCTATTTATACCATGCTATAAAAATTGTGTGTTGCTATAAAAAAATCTCTGTGTGCAAGAAAATTCACACAACTACCAAGATAAAAAAGTAGAAAATAAAAATGGATGACGTTTGTATTTTTAATTGGATTTTTGTTTTTCGCATTTTTCGTGGAAATCTTATGAAAAACCGATGACGAATGCTAGGAAATTGAATGTTACATAATATAGGGTAGGAAAGAAAATATACCGATCGATAATTGGACTGGCGACAAATGTAAATCAAAGGTCGTCGAATGTTCTTGATTTTACGTGAAAATCGTTTTCTTTGGCTTTGTTTCTATAATATCAAAACATGTTATTCACACAAAACTGATAACAATAGGCTTTATCTACTTATATTTATATTTTGCATCATTTGGGAAATTGTATTTTTTAATAAAATTAGGTCATGTGGAAAAAGCTGTGTACTATAAAAAAATGCGCATCAGTTTTAGCTGTGCTTGTGTGGTAGTTTGATTGATAGTTTACGGTACATACTAGTTGGATTGAATTTGAAGTCAATTTGCATTTTATGGTTGATTCCAATTTTAAATAGGGTGCACAATATTTTAAGGCACTATCTCTTTTTCTGCCAGACGCCAGACAAGTTTTATTTTTGCTTTTATTTAAGTCCAAATCACACAAATGTGTATGTAAAAAATGATAGAGTGTAATGTCTTCCGGATCTTAACGGATTATGTTAAATCGAAATTATTTTTGAATAAAACATTATAATTTGATAAGATATAAATTATTTAACATATTAATTATTTGTTTTTGATAACAATTATTTTACTATTATTATATTTATACTGTTATTTTTCGGGCGAAAACGATTTAAGGGAATGCACAAATGTGTATGTTGGTCCAAAATATGTACAAAAATAAATTTTTGACATGCTTCTTTTTCGTTACCCGCACAATTATGGTAGCAGGCAGGAAAAGGGCTATTTTAACCTTCTTATTGCCTTTCTGGTGTATATCCTTTTTAGCCCGCGATAAAAATTATGCGTGTCAATATCGTGTACGAAAGAGAATCATCAAAAACATTACAAGCTATGATTATTTACATGCATTTGTGTGGGGTGGCAGAAACTACTTTAATATAAGTCTTGCTTACTGTTCTTATTGACAGATACCTATTTAAAAAAATCTAACAAATAGTATGTTGGTTACACTAACAATGCAACGTAAATTTGATTTTTTTTGGTTGTGCACCAACACACTTATACTTAGTTATTTAAAAAAAATTACTATGGAAAAAAAAATTCCAATACATCTTTACTTAGTTATTGTCTGAGCGGAATGTCTCTTTTCCGGTTTTTTTTGTGTACGTAAAAAATGCTGTAATGTCTTCCGGATTTTAACGGATCTTAGTTAAATCGGAATTACTTTAAAAAAAACATTATAATTTGATAACATAAGAATTATTTGGTTTTGATAATATATATTAATTATTTTATTATTATTATTATTATAGTGTTATTTTCGGACGAAAACGATTCAAGTAGGTATGTACAAATGTGTAAGTTGGTCCAAAATAAATACAAAAATAAATATTTTTCATGATGATCTTTCGTAACGTGCACAATTTTGATCGCGAGCCTGAAAAGGGATATGCCTGAACCACATTTTAGTTGTTTACAAAATACTGTTTGTAATCGAGTACGATTGCCTGTTAGTGACTTTTCATCAAACACATTATTTTACATGTTGAATTAATAAAAAGGATTATTTATAAGTTTTCGGTCTAATATGTGTTTGTTACACATACGACCCTTAGTGGATAAAACATTTGAGAAACATAGGAAGGTTAGACAGAATTTTCAAATGAGAGATAAATAAATGACAAGATATATGGGGCAGTTACATGTAGGATTTTGTTTTCTTCGGTAAATTTTTATAGGTGAATAAGAAGCATCCGCTATATAAAAGTAACCAATATACGAGAAAGAAATAAACATTTATAGTATGGCGTCTATTTTTATTACGAATCTTTAACATTTTTAAATCTAAAGTCCTTTTTTTTTGTTAATTTTAAAATTATTACAATAAAAATACTATGGTCGATTATATTTTATGGTAAAGTTTTCTTTATTATAGTGGTTTTAGCTCAAAAAGTCTTCTGGAAATTGTTGCATGGTTATATCTCTTTAATTTCGTAGACGAAACAATTTTCTACAAGTAACTAGACATGCACTAGAGTTTTTTTTATAATTTATAGTCCTAGTGTTCAGTCGGGCAGAAATATCACAAAAAAAAATCAAGAATATTTTTGATTTTACCCGTCAAAATTTGTACACAATCCGCCGTTTCACAGTTTGATTTTTTCGTCGTGATTCTTCTCTCGCCTTTCCCTTCACCAACAAACTGTTGTTACAATCACGACGAAAGAACCAAGGTGTGGAATGGCGGAATGAGTTTGTTTTATAATTTTACATGAACAATTTGCGCCTTCTTGCGTTCGTTCGTTCATTCAAACAATTTTTTCGACCAATCATCTCTTGTGAAAAAATGCAGAAGGAAAGAAATCGTCATTTTGGAGCGATATGTTTTGTCGAAAAAATTGTTTGAATAAACATCGGTATATGACGTCGTAAAGAAAACATCATACTCGCTTCAGAATAACCAATAAATTTTCGTGAAATGTGTGAAAAGCTATATGCCCCGCCTACTAGTTCCATGCTCGAGTTGAAATAATTTTAAACTTTGTTGTTGTTTTAATACATTTTGTGTGACACCATGGTATTTTTTCCGAACTAGCTCCCGGTGTCATGTGTGCAGTCTTAAGGCGCTTTAATTATTCGAAAATATGTTAATTGCTAATTATTGTAAAAACTCTTAAGAATTAATACATTGTTGTTATGGCAGCGTCAGCTGTAAAGCTAAAATGAGTCGCAATTAAAACCAGTAAACGGAGAAAGAGAAGATGAAATTTCTTCTTTGATATCCCGTATCGAACGCGAGAATTATTTTAATTAGGGCCAGTTCATACTTCTTCGTTCATTCATTCAAACAATATTTTCGACCAATCATCTCTTGTGAAAAAATGCAGAACGTCATTTTGGAGCAATATGATTAGTTGAAAAAATTATTGGAATGAATGAACGTCCGGCCTAACAGAACACAACTGTTAAACATTTATAAGTAGTATCTTTTACATAAATCGATGATATCCGTCACGTTATTATTGGATTTTTATTCCAATGACAAACTGAACTAATACCCAAGTGAAATAACATTCCTTGTTGGTATTAAACTCTTGCTCACATAAATTGATCATTCTCGGGTGCAAAATTTTAAAAGTAATTAGTGACGTACATCATTTTGTTATCTAAATGTAAATATTCAATTACTAAATGTAAATATTCAATTTTTCCGCTATTTGCATCAAACAATATTTACGGTTTAATGTTTACATCTAGTACTTACATAAAATACCAGTAAAATTTTGATCAAAATCCGTACACAGGTCAATTTTTTTTTATACAAATTTAGTGTACTCGCATAGAATTTTTAGTGTCAGGAAATTTATCTATGAAAATAATTCGACGTAAGCTAATATGTTCGCTTGACGATTTTTTTACGTCTGATTAGTTCGGTTCTAAGTACAGAGCTCGCAATACGACAAGGGCAAATCGGCCACAAGAAATGTGTTGAAAAAAATTTCATCAAAACGGCCCGAATGAATTTAATAAACAATCTAAATTACTTGTCTTTTCTACAACTTGCTCGATCCGATCATTTCTTTCGTTCGTCATGCATTACAACAAGAAAATGATGTATACGTCTAATAGCAAACCATACCTTATAAAATAACTTTATCATGTTCATAATATTAAAAAATATATATATATTTGTCTCTCTCGTAGATTTGTGTTTGCATAATTGCATGCATTTTTACAAAACATTATTATAGGCGAGACACAATAAGATATATATTGCCTTAAGTATATCCGTCTCTGTTCCAAATGCCGTCGCCATTGACTACGCATAACAAGGACAAATATACTAAGACATCATTGTAATTGCGTAGATAAAACAAGGAAAACTAAAAAAAAATTTTGCTCAGATGGTTTTGTTTCGATATTCCGTATTTCTTACCACTTTTCCAGTTTAATTATTACGTTTGGAAGTTTACATTGGGTGATTGTGTTATTTGAAATGAAAATCAAAATATTAAAAATTTATTAAATGGTAGTGTCATTAAATAACATTAATTTAGTACATTTTAAATTAATTATTTTGTGTTGTTTTATGTGATTATAGTACACAATATGAAATAATTTTTATAAATTCATATAACCTATAATTTCTTGTGCCAATAAAATAAGTTGTTAAGTGTAAAAATTGAATTAAGTGATTGCATGTAACATAATTAGTGTATGTACTTACCTAATTGTATAAAAAATAAATAGTATGATTAACAAAATATGTTGTAGTGATTAGTGCAGAAACACAAAATTTTTGGATTATATGCAAGCAGTACATTAAAAAGTAATTACTCAGTATTTTCGCAAAATGTAAGTAACGTCATATTTTTTGTTGATTTGTATTTATTTTTCTATGTATTTTTATGCTGCTTCTGACAAAATTAACTGTTAAGTAGTAATACCTACAATAACAAAAAAACTGCATTCGGTTTTAGTGGCCACATTTGGAGTGTAGAAACGTGTGTTTGTGACTGTTGTAATAATTTTCATCCATATGTCAGCTGAGCCGGAAACGAACATTTTAATTATCAAATATGTATGAAGTTCATTGATTTCTAACGTCGATGTTAGAATAGTAATAAACGGTTTGATCTTATAAGGTTCTTATGACCAAAATACGATACGTTTCATTTACGTTTCGCTTGCTGGTAACCATTGCAGCTGAATATTAACCCTATATTTATTACAACGGTAATGCACGACAAAAATATCATAACTCAAACTTTGTTTCGGTTTCTATAGTTGCAGCTGGTAAAATTGTGTAATAGATGTGCTCAAAAGGTTACGGAAAACGGTAATCTGATCACCAATAATATACGAATAGTTATTAAATTAATAAAATTGCTTGAATGAAATTAATAATGATTTCGTAATTAATTTTCATCATCCTCGTGTTTTTATCATCCCGTTTTTCCAAAGGCTACTTTGATCTTAAATTCCTGGCCCTTGCCGATATATTACTATTTATTACGGTGAGGTTTGATGTTTCTGGGGCACATACTCGATCAGCTAGCAAGCAAGCAATATGCTAGCGCAAAACCTTTCTACTCAATCAACTTTACCAAGCAAATTTGAATTTGAATTAGTTTTTTAAAAAATAAAAAAAAAATATAAAAAAAATAAATTTAAATTCAAATTTGCTTGGTAAAATTGATTGAGTAGCCAGGTTTTGCGCTAGCATATTGCTTGCTTGCTAGCTGATCGAGCATGTCGAGCAAATCTCGGAATTGGCGACCACAATTTTGATGGTGTCGAAAATTTTAAACACCTCGGGTCAGTTATAACATCACTGAATGAAATGCAGGCAGAAATAAAAGCCCGAATTGTTGCCGGACAACGAGTTTTCTACGCCCAATCAAGATTATTGCGATCGAAACATCTACCGCAGTCGTGCAAGCTCGCACTTTATAAAGCACTAATAAGACCTATGCTGACTTTCGGAAGCGAGAGCTGGACCATGACCTCTAACGATTGTAGATTGTTATCTACATTCGAAAGGAAGGTCATTCGTCCAATTAAAGTTGCGAACAACGAATATCGGATTCGTATGAATCACGAAATAGAGCAACTCCTCGGAGGCAGCGATATCATCGGATTCATTAAATCCAATCGAGTGAGATGGCCCGGTCACGTTACAAGGTCCCCACAACAACGGATGATAAATAAAGTGTTTCACCAACAACCAGCCGGAGTACGTCGTTGAGGGAGACCCCGACTACGCTGGCGTGACGACATCGAACAAGATCTGCGAGCATTAGGATGTCGAAACTGGAGGACGAGAGCAATGGATCGGGATGGATAGAGGGCCATTGTGCGGGCGGCGAAATTCCTTCATGGGATGTGAAAGCCAGAGAAAGAGGTATAGGTGCCTCCGGCTGTCCTCACCATTACTTGTCTGTCCTCATCATTACATCCTTTGATTTTATAACGTCAATTACTTACTACTCCTTTCACCCATGAGTTCCGTTTCCTTTCATCCATCACTACGACAACGTCAAACAACGTCGTCGATTTCGATGAGCTTTACTTTCTGTCTGCCATCAATTGAGCCATTTTCCAATCCTTACGTAAGAAGTAGACATCACTTTTTAAATCGGTAATTGGCTTCATACCACTTGATGACCCCCCAGAAGAAAGTGGTTGGGGATGAGAGCTTTATCTCATCTGGTTCAATCGGTATGTAGGTCAGCCGCCTTGAATTGATAATATTTTCAGCTTCCATTAGATAACATCGGATTACTTCGTCTTTAGGATCCCGTGTTGGCATTGCCGCTGTCAGATATTTTTAACTGATTGTATCAGTCGTTCCCAACATACCCATATGTGGAGATGCTGGCGGATTGAATTTCCATCGTATTTTTTGCTCGTCAGTGATCGGGTCATCCCATTTGACTGCTGATCGCCATATATCTTTGTAGGTTTTCTTGTTCCATCCATGATCTCATTGTCCATGATCTCGTTAGTTGCTCAGATTCTCCCAGCTCCCGTAATACTCGTCCAGAATTTGAAATGAAATTTCTTATTTCAAACAAAACGAGTGCCTTTCATTCATTTTATGTCACCTGTTTGTGCCAGTGGAACTAATAAATCTGACCCTTTCAGTAAAGTGGAATTTAACGATGTTCCGTTTACTTCTGGTGTTGCATCCCACACTAATCGAATTTTCCTTGGCTTATTCGGATTGGTAACTGTGAAAATAAGTAGGTACCATGTTTGCTAGCAGATCATCATCCAATTTCCGAACAAACTGATTTCCCTCATAATCCTTCAACAGCTCTCTTTCAAGTTTTCTTTCCAAACAGGCTAGTCACCGCATGGCCATAGGTTAGCTGTTTGGGAAAGCAACATTATTGCTCCGTCATAACAATCCGGTTTCGTAATTATTACCAACTTTCCGTGTAGTTCTTTCCATAATTTCACGAGCACGTTCATTTTCCTTTGATTCAACCAATTTCTCTGGAATTTTAACGCCGAAATTTTCTAATGAGAAAAACTCCTTCACTTTGTCATGCAGGTCATCGTCCGCGTTTTGTAATAGATTTTCCAGAACTATAGGGGACCGGTAAATGCAAGGGCTGTAAATCAATTAAAATTCTAGGCCTAGCATTTTCATAGCAGACAAACGGTATATTTTGTAGGTGACTGATCTTGGTAGTGGTACTATCAATTGCCATTGTTTGCGCTCTTATCTCGTGCACGTCGATATCTTGTGCACGTCGTTAGTAGAAACACCCGAAATCTCCAGATCGACTCTCAGGACTGCGTTTTTCTGTCCGTGTTGTACTGCCTGTCCATTTTAATTCTAGGCTCTTTTGTGGGCCATCGAGTTTTAACTTATTTGCCACCTCCTCGTCTAGCAGAGTTACATTGGAACCCTCATACAAGAAAGCATATGTTTTGAGGCTACTTTCTCGACCATGTAGTATCATACAGTACCAAGCGCATGTTTGGTATACTATTCGAAACAGAAGTGCAGTTTTTTGTGGTTGTTGATGAATCTCGACCACGCCTGTTTTTTTCGTAGTAACATGATTTGCTGAATTGCAGTTTTTTTGTACTACGGAATTATGCAACAATTGATGATGGCTTTCTTTACATCCATCTATGAATGATAAGATCCGGAGTTCCAGTGAAGAACATTTGTTTGAAAATAAGTACATCCCATAATCTTATAAGAGAAACTCAATAAGGGATTTTACTACCCATGTTTCTTAATGTGAAAGGGTCACAATCATAATGAAGCATTACGTATTGCACTAAATCTGAAGAAGATTTTAAAGACGGTAAGCAATTGTGGTTTCGTAAAATTAGCCCTGTGACCTGAATGTATCCAATAGACCATAATCATTCATTAATCCGGAAATAAAATGATTACAAAAGCTTCAAATCTCTTTATGTCAGTGGACAACAACTGTTGTCACGACCTCAATACGAAAACAACACTTTACTTGGTTGTTACAAAAAGGTCGGATCGATGCAACTGCTGGAATATTGTTCTTCAAATCTTCTTGCTAAAAATTGACGTTCCAGACGATTTTAAAAAGTTTTTAAACACGCCAGGCATATGTCGCATTATGTTAGTAAACTACTTATACTTAAGTACAAGACATACACGAAGCTGGTAAAATTTATTCAAACTTAACCAAAAAAACACAACCAAAAGAAATTTTATTGGTAGGAAGTATACGCATTGAGACAAAATTCTTTTGTAAAATTGCTACCAAGGGTTCAGGTATTTATGAAACTTCTGGACAGCTTAGATCCCGTAGAGGGTTCTTAAAAAGTTACTGTATTTTCTAATTGGTCTGGCAAAGATTCAAAAAAAAAAAAATAAAGTTGGCCTAATCAGAACTGATAAAATGCCAAAGCGTATCCTTCAAACATTATATTATTTACTAATGCGTCTGGCTGGGTGTTCCATAATGACATTTTAACTAAAATCATCAAAATTTTAATTTTTAATTGGGCTTTAGCCTTAGGTATGTTCCAATTTCCATTTGGCATTAACTTCAATGATGGAAATAGCTGGAGGACTGTTTGGTTCAAAATAATGTCTTCAGAGAGATACATGATTTTCTAATGGGTTGCTAGTCAGTCCCATTTGATTCAAAAATATGTATTTTCCAGAATTTTATGGAATTAACTTCAGTAATAACGTTGAACCGCTTTCCGAATCTTTCATTTTCCAAATCAAAAATAGGTACTCCAAAAAAAATGTCGAAAGCAAGCACTTGAAAAAGAACTATTAGAACTATCCGAAAGAAGGTAACTGGTTAATTGTGTTGGAAAATGCTTAGAATGACTTTGGGATTTGCAATGTACCTATGGCCCAAACAGTTTGTTGATGTGTTTTTTGTAAGTATATATATACATAAATTGCACTAGGTAACATCAGGCACGGTATTTTCCACCTCAAAGCGTAATGAAACGTTAACGGGTAAATTACATCTTCTACCTACATTTAATCTAAGTAATGTTAAGCTGATTTATGAAAGTCAGCCCCGTATAATTCCGCTTAATTTATATTTCATTGCAGTTAAATAATTTTTTTGTTAGTTTCTTCGTGAAAAGTAATAGTTTTTTTTTTATTATACTAAGTACTTTGTAATAAAACCACAGAAAGGCCTGCCTAATAAACATTTCTAATTCCTACTTTTGTGTAATATTACTACAATAATCTTGAATTTTTGGTTAAGCGTGAACTGTTTTGTTTTTAATTCGATTAATTGTAACAGACTTTGGTTAACACCATTTTCGTACCTTTCAACATTTCGTAATACAACAAATCAAAACCTAAGTAAAAATTCTTAGTTGCGAACTCCATTCGGCCTAATCCATATAACGAATATAACATACCCTTAACTATTTTGTTATAAGATGGGAAAAATAACAACAAGATGATACAAAAACTGGATACATTTTTACATGCAGAAGTAGAATTTGTCTCACAATATATATTTTTTCAACTCAATTGACCCTCTTATTAACGTAAATATTTTAAGATTTCACCAAACGTAAAAAACGGGTGCGCTAGAAACAAGAAATTCTGGATTTTAATTCTAGATTCGCACAAAACTTAAGATTAAATTTTATGTTTGTAATTTTTTTGTGTTCCTACATTGTGTCTTCTCGCAAAAAATAATTTTCGTATATGCATGTGCGATAAACGTTTTACTTATATGTATACATAATACATATATAAAACCAAGGTGTTTGCTGATTTATGTAAATATACGCATATTGTATATGATTTAAGAAGCTATGCTGCTTGAACACAAATTATATTATTGGTGAATGATTATATGTAGCAAAGATGCAAAATAAATTATGTTATGCAAAGCAAGATTATGTTGTATGTAATTTTATACACACATCTGTAGTATTTTATTATGTACGTACACATATCTACATATATTACATAAAGGTAAATGTAAGCATTTCAAAACGAGAAAAGAGGCAGTCGAGAGGAAATTTTTACAATATTTTATTTGAATTGAATTATGTTGGAGGTTGCTTCAGATCAATTTAATTCATTTTCTATTTATACTAAGTAGTACCACAACCTATCATTATATACCACAATCCGAAATCTATGTACATAATAAAACACTTGCTGCGTTGTTTATGTTTGGTACTTTTGTAGAATTTCCATTTAAATTTTGAAATATTTTACTGTGAGAAAGAAATATTTTTTTCGTCTGATTAATAAATCAAAACACTTTACCTAAGCATACGCGTGTACACATCTCAAGTACGAGAAAGTAAACTTAATTATTAAATGTACCAATACCAACAAGCTATACTTATGGCAATTCGAAAGAAAATAACGAAAATGTTTTTCTCTTTTGATTTGATTGCTGTGATAAAAGCATGACTATATCGATTGGTAATAAAAACAAATCATCAATGTAAATTACCGGAAATCGAAAAAAAAATCGATTCAAATTATGTCACGGATGATTTCAGAAATCTGTTAACAAAACTACACATACCAATATTATGCCACTTTGCACATGTGGCAACGATAAAAATATTAATTTGTGCAAATATGCGATTAATGCTTGCAAAATAGCCTGTGGGGTGAAGACTTACGTGTTTTAAGTATGTTTATCAATACATTGTTTTGCTGCGTTTTGGAATTTTTGTAGGTCCGCTCTAGGTGCTTGAATCCTTTAGGTGCTTCGCAGCATCTGTTAGTAGAGTATAATTCAGACAAAGGTCAGAAAAACTTGAACTTATACGTACTCTGTAAAATTAGGGGTTCTTATTTGGGAACTACTAATTCCGGAACTGCTTCAAAACGAGCTTTTTGCGTAAGTTTATTTTATTAAGTATTGTCAGAAAGTAAGGTTAGCTCGATTTCCCTGAAAATGAATGGGCTAGTTGATCTATATAAAGAATCAATCCCTTCTGCCGTAATATTGAAGGACAGAGACAGTAGTTTAGTACAGATTGTGTGAGCCGTAACTTATTATTAAGGTTGAAATTTATTCCTCTCCCAGGTCCTTCTTGTCCTATAATTATGGAAAACCATAAAGATTATAACTTGTAGTTCTAACTCTAACTCATATTCATTCCAAATTGGTCGGGCTTTGACGAAATTGCAGTAACTGTTCACCAAAAGTATGATTTGTACCGGGTAATTCAGCAAGTTTTTATTTATTAGAACCCAAACTTTCCGAAAAGTAGAAGGTTTATCATGCGCTCAATGCACAGATCGAGTTGAATTCCAAAATTCATTATAATTTATGATCCCTTGGCGGTTTATACATGCGTTTAAAAGTAGTTCGATGAGAGTCCCGATTTCAATCAAGTCTGTCAAACCCCTATTAGAACCAACTATGGTTGCGAACCAGATAGTATTTTCTACAATACAAAATTTATTGTACTTTGGTCATACTACCTATAATTATGTTCTATATCAGTAAGTATATCACGTCACCCAATAAGTCCCTAGAGGCTAACTACTAAAAACACATTTGTTTTGCAAAATTCGACTTTATTCAAAAAATAGTTTCTTTCATAAGTTATCAATTCATTCCAACGCTTCTCTAACATTTCGATGCCTTTTTTGGAGAACGATTTATCTTTGGCCTTAAAATTAACACAACTCTTTCCCTGGATCATTTTTTTGAGGTCTGCGAACAGGTAGTAGTCGCGCCAGATCCGTAGAATATGGTGGATGAGAAAGCAATTCGAACTTAAATTCGTCCAATTTTAACACATGCCATGAGGGTCACCGGTCACCGGCACTGAGTTTGTTTTAGCCAGACGGGCAAGCCAAATAAAATTAGAGTGGCATTTAATATCGTAGCCAACGTGAAACGGTACGCATTGCCTTATTGCAGCAATAACGCCATGTATTATTTGCGGTGATGGTCTTTAACTTGATATTGGCGTTTTTCTAAAAATAGTCGAAGAACAAAATATCTTCCAAAATACGGAGCCCAAAACCTTACTGGCTGACATTTGTGTTTTTGGTCGCTTCGGACGGCTTCTCACGCTCACTTTACAGTCTTCCGAAGCGATTTTGTGCACTTTTATCTTTTCTGGATAACTGCTGAATTTGGGAGCCTGGAGCCGATGGAGCAGAATACGTAGAACACATAAAGCCAAAGCCACATTGTTTTGTTTGAACGGTTATGGGTAAAAATAACGTTCAAAAAAGTGTTTGATCAATGCACCTAGAGTATCAGGCAGTACTGCTTGATACGTTGTCAAATTAATATCCACAGTTTATTTTCGGAACTGTAGATGGCAGTAATGTTCCTAAAAAATGACATTCAGGGGTTTAAATTAATTCTTACCAATAGCCTGTAATAAAAATTTTAATCTACGATAATAGAATTTACTGCTTTTTTCACCGCGATCGTTAAGCGTTAGTTCACGAAAAAATATTATACAAAAACCGTGTCATTTATATTTTGCTGCCATCTTTAGCCAAATATTGGAACCGTCGACATAAAATGACGTCACATAGCAAAATTTGTAAAACTATTGGTGCATTGGTTTAGTCAGTGCACCTAGAATTCTACAGATCATACTGCTTTAAAAAATTTTCCGTCAATTAATATGACGTCAATTTATGTCGTTCTTTGGTTATTATAGGCAGCACTAAAATTAAAAAGATTTTTTTGATTTTTTTTTTGTTTTTATGCTGTCATATTGTTAAGAAAAAATTTATAAAGAAACAGCAAGAAAAATATTTTAATATTATATTTTAAAATTTAATAAAAAGCTATTGGTAAGTATTAATTCATAATAATATGTAGGGGCAAAAAGTTAGTGGCCTTTTTCCCCGTAAGTGGCTTTATATTCATATATTTCAGTAACCATTGGTCGTGTCGGGCATTTTAACTTGCACTTTAACATACGAAACATTAAAATCGGTGAAGTGAATAAAAAGTTACAACATTTTAAACATGGAGATAAATAATGAAAAAATTCGATATGTGGAGAGGACATGGACGAAACGAGGTGAAGCTTCCCAACATCTTGGTATCAAAGCCAAGATTGACGCCAAGAAAGGTAATGCTGTGTGTTTGGTGGGATTGGAAACGAATCGTGCATAATGTGGTGCTGCCATCGGGCCAAATCATTGATCTCGTTGGGGTGTTTAACTTAATAACAACAAATTAAACGATTTAAGACGAAACCGTACAATATCTTTGCGACAACCAATGGTTTAGTGTGCAACTTTTTTAAACTAAAAAATCTTCCAAACGAAGAATATTATTATACGTGCCACTTTCATGATTTTAGCGTATAGATATCGCTTACATTCCATACAAAAATTGCACAAACATACCACATAAATTTATGTTGCATGGGAAAAATTTTGCATTGTTGCGGGCATTCCTAAAACTTTTTATGACTGTTTTAATTTCTCTTTGTCAAATCTCTAACGAAATCTTCACTTTCACTCCAACTGCATAGTGTATGGAAGACACTTCATCCAATTTGCCAATAGGTAGGGATTGGAATGTCGATAAACCTACACATGAATATTTATTCAGAATAACGTTTGAAATCAATGTTGGAACAATTATTAAATTTTTGATAAATTTCCAATCCCTACAACATGAATGACCAGCATATTTCTTCATATTTATGCGTTAGATTCCAAATTATTAATATTGCAGAAAAGTGGTCAATTTTAGCTATACTCTTTCTGGTGTCCACTTTGGGGCCAATTTCATTTTTTATTAATATTGTGGAAAATATTCATTCCTTTAAATACTATCTCTTCGCAGAAGAACTCTGGATATATTATTCATCTTCATCGATCGACGTGAATTGACTGAAACTCAACAAGAACAATTCTGTTAACTTCATTCTTACGAAAATGTTTGTTGCGCTTGGCACCCTGGAACATACAGACGACTGGCATACTATAGAATGAAATTAACCTAGCCTCAATTATACTAATATAAGGTTCATTGACTATGGTCTCCTATTCTTCCAGTAACTGAGAAGAAAAACAGTTATGAACCGTCCAATTATTTGCCAAGTTCGATCATACAAACCCAAGTACATACTTGGTTGTAATAATTATTAAAGAAGTCAATGCAGTCATCATCCCCTTTAAAACACTTAGCTGGTTACCTGGTTTCTCGAGCTCAAGCCCAAAAAATTCGAATCGTGAACGAATAAAATCATTGTAATGTATAATAATGTTGGAAAGTACTCATAGGATTGCGCAGTGAATTAAAAAACTGGGCCTGGAATATCGTGGAGTATAAATCTAGACAGCAATGTGATCGAGATCATATGGATAGTAGATTCGAAGATCCGCACCAAATTCAGAGGATACTCATAAGAAAAAATATAATCATTAATTATATTTTTCTGCATTGGCGCAACGTCCCAAGAAGGGGTTTCTCATTACGGTTACAGGAATTAAGTGTTAATGCGGTATTCTGGCATCCAAATCAGTTAGAAGACAATAGAGGACTTGCAAGCAAATTTGAAAAAACGATTAAAGTAGCTGGCGAAAAATTCGAATAATTTGAAGAATTTTAATGCAAATTATAAACCGCATGCGGAAATATCATTGGGCTCATTGGGCGCTTTCAGGACACCCAACAGTTGGGAGCATGTTGAGTAAAATCGCAGCCAACGTTATGAAAATGTTTAGCACTATAAAATTTTCAAATCAAATTGGCAATGATTTCACAAATCATGATAGGGTATCTGAAAGCGCCCATTGTGTCTTTTTTTCCATGAAATTTTAACACAGCATACTTTATGAAAATAAAAGTTAACATACAAAAATATACCCAATAAGTTTATTTTTTTTTGCCGTCAGATTAACTTGTAGTTATAATTATGTTTTGGCAAAATCGTTGAAAAGCACGCTGAAGAAATTAACTAAGTACTGGATGTAAAAAGTAATGAGAATTTTGTAATTTCTTACGGTGTAGTAGTAAAGCACGATTTTTTCTTTGTTGTGTTGGTAAACGTGTCAAGATATGAAGTCAACAACGACAGGTGATGAAACAAGGATCTACGGGTATGACGTCGAAACTAAGGCTCATTCGTTCCAGTCGAAACGTCGTTTTCTTAAATGTTTACGGCATATTGCACCTTGAGTTCATGTCAAAAGGTCAAACTGTCATTAAGGAGTACTATACTTACATGTTCAACGCCATTACGTTAAGTAATCCAAAAAAAGGCCTGGATTTGTTGCGAAACAATTCATGGCTTTTGCAACACGATAATGCACCTGCTGACTAAAGTTATATAGTTTTTGATGGGCAGTCTTACGTTTTATATTATTTGATTGTGATTATTATTAAATTGGTGGCATACTGGATTAGAATCATTGATGATTGGATGATGGTTTTCAATGCAAACTCATCCGAACCATCTCGATCCGGTTCTTATAACTCCAGATTTGAGTTTAGTTCCGCGGTGCGTTTTCTAATATCCTTAGGGATATTAAATTAAATTCGATCAATTGTTATACTTGTGCTCAAAGGTCGAAATGAATTGTGATGAGATGTCATACAAAACCTAAGCATACATTTTTTTGATTTAATTAGCCTAAAATTAGCCGTTTAGGGGGAGGGACTAATAATTTATTGTTTGTAAACAGATTCTGATTACTTTTTCTATAGCTTGTGGAACCCATCTTTTTAATAAGAATGAATGAAACCTACCATTTTTGAATAAAGACTTTAATTTTTCACAGTGGCTTGGAATGTTCTGCTGGATGGGTTCTGCTAATTTAGGGTCGAAATTATTAATAGAGGGTAACATATAAGTACATATGTCGGTCATTTCTCAAAGAAAATGGTTTCTTATACCAGCACGATCCGCTATCGACATGAAATTGGAAGTAACGAGAAATTATGCAACGAAGCAATCGATAATTTATTGTTATAAAAATTATGCTAATTTGACCTCCGATACTTTTGCTACAGTTGCTAATATATTGGGTTTGGTCGAGTTCAAAAATTAGCATGAAAAATTAAAATACCTCTTTGTTTTACTGTTCATAAAAATTCCAGTAAGTATGTAATGAATATAGCAATAAATTCCATTCCACAACCTCAAAATAACGCGCATCACAAACAACAAATTAAACGATTTAAGACGGAACCGTACAATATCTTTGCGACAAATAATTGTTTGGTTTAGTGTGCAACTTTTTTAAACTAAAAAATCTTCCAAACGAAGAATATTATTATCCATGCCACTTTCATGATTTTAGCGTATAGATATCGCTTACATTCCATAAAAAATTGCATAAACATACCACATAAATTTATGTTGCATGGGAAAAATTTTGCATTGTTGCGGGCATTCCTAAAACTTTTTATGACTGTTTCAATTTCTCTTTGTCAAATCCCTAACGAAATCTGAATAAAATACAACATTTACTAATAGTTTGAAAGTAAGATTTTGTTGTTCTTGTACTTTTTAATTATAGTTTATTCAATTTTAGTATACAATTCCCATGCTTTATACTTGCACAGGGTTAAACAAAAGCATAATGTGACTGGAGATTATAATTTTATTAATTTAATTAAAACTTTAATTCTTAAGATATGCTAATTCTTAAAGTTGTTGTTTATCAAATTTTGTTATCATCAATGTCATCACAAATAGAATATTATCGTCGAGTTGGTGGGATTACCATTATTACTTTTACAGAATGAATATATCATAAATTAGTTGACGTTGTATAATTCAAGGGTGCATCGGCTTGATCGGTAATTTTAATATAGACTCGTAAGACCGCAATAGCAAAACACAAAATTTGTTATCATGTCCCAGTGTTATCACTTAAGATCGAATGAAAATAACCACAAGCGATAAAAGATTTCTTCCAAAAATAAAATTTAAGTTTTTTGACTAACTGAGCAACAGTAAAATTATCTGAAATTTCACTGGAAAGTAGAAATAAAATTCACTTAAAAATTGTAAGTACAAGAACAATGCTCATGACTATGAGTACAAGGCCAACGCTTATTGTCTAGTAATACAACTGCATACGGCATTCGGGAACGTAGATATTTAACCATTGTAGGTGTTTCGTGCAGTCGATACAGAGTCGAAAATATCTCTTTCCATGGCTGCAGCTCCCATCGATAGTCTAAACTAAACGTTGTAATTTTAATAAAAAATACAGCAATGGTAGACATTGAAGTGCGTACAAAACATTTTTTTTAACACTCTATTCTCTTCAAGTGACACTGATACATGATGGTGACCGTACGGTTTATGCATACTCTAAAATTGATCGCGCAAATGAAACGTATATTGAAGAAAGTTATCGTATCGCAAGGGATACTCCCAGGACGAATACTCCCATGTCAGATATGAATTCCACTGAATCAGTAACTTCGTTTTACAAACGATATTGATACAATATAGGGGCGGATACAATAAAAAGCCAGATTTCTTGATCTACTCATATTAAAGTGTATTCTATTGTCAATTCACAAAATCTGTCTAAATCATCTTGGAGCTTGTTCGGTCTCGTTTTTAACCCGAGCCAAAATGTTTATGTCATCATCGAAAAGACGACAACTTGCGAATTTAAAGCAGTCAACGACATCGTTAATAAATATGAATACAGAGACTTGACCCAGTGCGAGGCTCATGATCATGATAATATCCAAACTTTCGATATGACTCTTTTTCGTCTATACATATATGCATATATGTGTTTCAAGCAGGTCATTCTAAAATATTTCTTCAATCCACACAACCTTACAGTTTGTCGACGGTCTGAAGCTAAGAATGCAACCATTCTATGGCAATGAATAGCACTCCAAATGCCTCAACTTAGCGATATATCGATATAAGAATTGGGGATCAATCTTGTCGAACGCTTTCGCAAAACCTGTATATAAACTTGTCCTTCCGGACAAGTGGTGCAGTGGTTAAAGCCGTCGGAATTTTGGGTGGTGTGTTGCGTGAATGAAAAGGAGGTATTAATTGACCTTCAAAGGACATTAAATCCACTGGACAATTAATACTTTCTTTAAAAAAAAACATCGTCAAGTTTTCGTCTAGATTTTAAAATATACAATAAGTTAGAGCGGAAGTTAATAAGGCTCGTTACTGTAGACCTCGCTGCAAAAAACCCTGCTGTGCTCAACCATTGATTCAAAAAGTTTCGGTATGCCGGATAGAATGGCTGTTCCTCGATAATTACTTACCCCATTCCTTCTATCTGATTTAAACATTAATTGAATGCACAAAACTTTCCAGTGGCCCTATCATGGTTTCCACCGCGAAACAATTTTCACACGATATCGTTAATTTGGTATCACCAAACACGATACCTTTTCGCCATCTATCCGATAGCGAGAAAAGTTTCGATATCAAAAAGATGGCGGATATTTTTTCGTTTTGCAATTCTTAATTGTTTGGCAATTGTTTGTTGTATTTTGCACTTTCAAATAATAAAACTTTATAATTAACAATGTAAGTAAGTATGTAATAATAAAAAAATATTTATATTTATTGATAGTAGATGTTTAGATTTCTATGATAAATTATTTTTAAAATTTGTGTAGGGCAGGAAAAGTTACAAAATCAAACCCTAAGCAGTTCGAGGTTATAATCGACTTTATTGAGAGGGCACAGAGGTTATTAAAATAAATATTAAAAATAACCCAAAAATATTTAATTAAACACTAACACCTCAAATCACAAATCTAAAAGTCAAAATAATGTTGTTTACACTGATAAATGTCAAGTCAGCTGACATAAAATGAGTGCGTTTATGACATTAAATGAGCGCGGTTCCAGTCTTTTTGATAACGGGATTCATGATATGAAAGTTGAAGCGGGCCGAAACGAACATATCGAAATATTTTACTTTTCGGCCCCAGGGCTTAGGAAATAGACCTATACGCAGACTTTCATTGAATATGAAGGTAGTCGGAACATATAAACTTTCCGCGCGCAATACTTAATAAGAATTGGAGTAAAGGCGTCATGGCCGGCACTCTTATTAACGTAAAATTGAAGCATGCAATTAAGATCTTCCGGTTCCGTGAACCCAATAAAGTTAAATTCTTCAAAGGCTTCAGAGTATTGCGGTACAGTAGATGGCATCAAAACTAGTGCAAATACGGGAGCGGAAAATCTCTCAAACAAATCGCAAATTTCCGAGGGATGACTAGCGACCGAACTCTGGTAGGTTAGTGAACGAAATTCCAGAAGTCCAGCAAACCAATTTAGGCTTTTGAACTCTTTCCGGGCTATATCAAAATCTGACAAATATTATGCTCTGCTTAGTTTACGGTGTATTTAGTACAGATGTACAGTTGAAAGACGTGATTGACCAAAGTAAATACTGAACTATTCGATGCTAAATAGTGTTTGCCATAGTGGCTTACCTTCCAACGTGACATCCTACCTACGGTTCAAGATTTTTTTTGTCAAAACTTTTTGGGATCAAATGGGATAATCGTCTTCAAACTCACCATTTATCATCAATTGGATCATTTCGTGACAAAATTGTTCGTCGATATTTATATACAAAAATCGTAGTTCTGTTTAGTTTTTTAGCACCAAGTTAGATATTATTTGTTTATGTCAATCTACACTTGACATAATTACCTCTTAAATATAGTTTGGGTGAGTGACAATGTTTTCCATACCTCTGAATATGTATGTTAACTTAAAAAATGAAATGTCATGTAATTTTTTCAATAAAAATACCAATTACATATATTAAAAAAAATGTTCTAGACGACTTCACGTGATGATAACTCCATCTTTATTATGTACGTATGGAAAGTTTAAGATGTTCACTTCCTCTAGCATAATATTAATCGTTACATTAAAACATAACGACTTGGACCAGAAATTAAAATTGAAAATGAGTTTAAATTACCACCAATATTAATAATTTAATATCAATTCCGATCAGTTATTGACCAAAGACCAACTTTCTATTTCACTGCAATTTACAAGATTTGAGTAAAGTTGTAAAATAAAAATCTTTTTTTTTATAGCTAAATACCTATAAAATAAAATTAAATGATCGGTGATCGAATGATTTTGTCATTTAATTATGTTTCTTCCATGTCCGTACATTTTTATGACATAGGTTAGAGATCTCGTTTCATTAAAATATGATTACGTATACTCGTATATGGTGGTTTAGGTGGAAGGGAAACTATGAAGAGTTTGATATGCATATAAATAAACCATGGGCGTGAAGAAAATATTTTTCATTACTTTGTACTTCCAGATGCCAGTTTCTTGAAGTCAAGTTAGTTCATAACTAAAAAATACAGTTTGATTTTAATTTTTGCAAATTTTATACAACTAGACAAATTAAACGAGTTTACTATGGCAATAAATGCCCCCGCTGGTGAGAAAAATGTGGAGTTGATTTGTCTTGTTATTTATTTTTATACGTAACCGTAGTTGCGATTTTCTAACGATAGTTAAAACTGCTTTATCTAATACACATTTGTTAGATCGTGAGACTGCACGGAAAAATGATTTACTTAATTATAATCAACTGTAAAATGTGGTACACCAATTTTTTGTACATCAATTGAATTGGTCGGTATAACACTCAGGAGCACATACTCACTGAAGTACTGTCGATTCTCTTTCATCATGGCACACTAGGTAAACAAATAATCGCGAGCTCAACTATAAGACTCATTAAAAAAAACAGAGGTATTCCTAAAACAAGTCCGAAAACTCTTATCAGAATATGCTATTCCGTCACCATTTTTTACTGAGAGTTTTAGAACTGATATTCGTATCCGAGAGGACTGGGTAAAAGAAGCTATTATGGAATGCATTAACTGCTTCACTGATAGTCCTTGAAGGTATTTCGATAACAGAGACAAAGGTATAATGTAATATTTGAAAATAATATTTTCATTTTAATATTTTCAGGCTTCGATTAGAGCTCTAAATTCATTTTTACTTATGCCCAAAGTAGCCCAGAATTCAACAGATGAGCTCGCTCGTCAAAATGCAACCTAGCTCATCTCACGTAGCAGAGCAAAGGTTGAAATGGCGCTCGTAAGTGCAAGCTAATTGTTCAGGTGGTACTTGCGAGACTAACGAGCGATATATATAACTCATCCAGCGCCCCATTTATAATTACTAGGCAGTCAAGACCAGACTTGTCAAGATCCAGGTATAGCTGATATTGTTGCATCAAGTCGGCGTCACAACTTGTTCGTTCCGTTTAGTTAATATAACTTCGGTATATTTGCATGATATTTAGCATTCACTTGGATGGCGGCGCTTAAATGTACCATCAAATTATTTAGAAAAGATATTTTATTAACGACACCGAATTTACGATCTTTATATTTCACTAGTTTTCGATTAATTGAGATATTTGAATTTCTCTCTATAATCTTAACAACGAAAAATTTATCACTACGGTTAGCAACTGGAAATGGTCCTTCAGACGGATTTTGAGAACCGGTCCTGTGTTCCTTAAATATGAAAATATCATTTTACTTATGCCTTGTTGGTGGTGCAGGAGTGATTTTCTGAAATGTATTATTTAAACATTTCGTGAAATTTGATTGAATCTGTATTGTCTGAGATGGCTGTAGGACATCATCTGGCAATCGTAAAATTGTGAAATTAAAAATGTGAAAGTAGTTTGGAAATCTTCTCTGCTGCGTATAAACCGAGTAAAATATGGAGGGATGTAATTGTTGTGGTCAGCACCAGATTTTCTTTTACGAAAAATTTGCATATAGTACGTCAAATAACCACCAATTCGCATAACTCTCCTAATTTTTGGAGACAGCTTTATAATCGCTGGGATCTCCCAAGTTATTGAAAATGCTTGAGTATGAAGTTTTGTCAAGATCAAACATTAACATCCGTATGGTCTGTACAGGAACAAATTTTTACTGAAAAAACAGATTTTGGTGAAAATCGGCATTTCCGCTTAAATTTTAGAAAACTAATCTGGACCAGTATTGTCGTAAAATTAATTTAGAATCTGTTAAAACACCGTTTTTCTCGTAAGTGATATACTTTTTAAAATACATCCAAAAAATGAAAAAGTTCCTATTAACGCTGTCACTTCCGGTAGAGAAACTGAAAATCTTCTATGGGAGCTGTAACTTCCGGTAAACCTATTTCAGCCAAAAATCACTGGGATCTCCCAAGTTGTGGAAAAAGCTTAGGTATAAAGTTACCAGTCAATCTGGGTTGGACAGGGGTCGAATTTTTGTTGTAAAACGCTTTTTGTCAAAAAACGTCATTTACGCTTAAATTTTAAAAAACTGATGTAGAAGGTTATTGTTGCAAATTTTATTTAGAATCTTATCGTTCATACACGTTTTTCTCATAAATGCTATAATTTTCAAGATATTTGCAAAAATCGAAGTTTCACTCGAATCACTTAATCCACCTTTGCTGTAGAGAGGACACATTTAGTCTGCACAACATTTTTTAAACGCCAGTTTTTTGACTTTGGCGATTTAGCGAATGGTAAATCTGCAAAAATCTGGAGGTCAAAACTTTTCAACGTAAAAGACAATTTATTTTACTATACGTAAAAGAGAGTAAAAGTTGGATGACACTTTGTCCATTCTAGATTACCTATACACATATCAGATGTATATGTTAATGAGGCTTGAAGCCTAATAGTTTTGACAATCCGTTAAACAAATGTGATTCACTCAGGAACACTATAACGACAGATATAATATATGAAAGCGGCTTCGGTAACTATCTCAACTCTAATATCGGCCATGGTATCATAAAAAACGTCAAATCGTAGATATAAGTAATAATTCGTAATTGGAAATATTCACCTTAGCAAAATATTTTTGCTTAATGCAGGTAAAATTCATCAAAAAATAAATTTGTTAAAGTGAGTCGACACACCTCTGTGGCTGTATGATTTATTTGCAAGTGTAAATATAAAAGTTAAATAAAGAATATCATCTGACATACTGGAATGTTAAGTACTTTCTCGTCATTGCTTATTATAAAATATGAGCTCATAAAATTATTAAAAATTGCTATTCGTGTGTATACACTAAAGAATATCAGACTGAAGCTTAACAGTGTCAAAAGTAAACCAGTGTGCAAAGAAAACAAATCAGATAGATGCACTTTAACACTGAGTGACAAATTGAGCGCTCGGTTTGGGTGTACTACGAAATCCCAGTTTTCAAAATCCCGGTTTTCTTTTCTTCTAGTTCTAATTACGCAAAATAATTAATAAAGTTTTTTAATTGCAAGATTTGGTACTTGCAACATTTTGTACTTGCAACATTTTGAAGTTGCAAGATTAATAAAAAAAGCAATATTTTGTTAATGTGACATTTTGAAATGCACTAATTGTAGAGGCTGACAGCTTCGATAACTCTGAGGAACACTTAGCCCTCCGCCCAAATTCCATCCCTATAGTCATTTTCTAGAACTTTATCGCAAACTTATTTTTGAATTTTGTCAAAAAATCATTTAAGAGTCCCATTTTCCTACACGCCAAATTTTAAAAATTGAAACCTGCCCCCCTATTGGACCTGAATATGATACGAAAACGAAAATGTAAAATTCAAATTTGAATTGAATCAGATTCGTACGATTCTTATTTAAAATTGAATAGTAATCTTATACTTTTGTTTTCGTATCGTATTCAGGAATAGGGCTGCTGAATTTCCTAAAAATCGGGTTTTTTTTATACAAAACTGGGATTTTGAGAACAAGGATATTGAAAACCAAGATTTCGTTACATACCCGCTCGGTTTTTACAAGCAAAATGACAAATTCAGTTTTTGATGAAATTTTCCTTTTTTTACTAGTTGTAAGCAAAAATATTTTTATTTTTACAATTTAAATTATAAATTAATACACGATAGTCAAAAACATTTGTGCACAGAAAACTGTGTTATTACCGTCCCACAAACTTCTCGAACTCATATCCAAATTTTGTACGTGTGTCTTGGCATGAAACATTCACAAGTTAAACAAACAGAACATTTTAAATTTGTTAACGACCAACTCGATAGAGAGAGCCTGAAATCTTCATGGTTTATCTGGCAAAAGTTTGCACACTTCATTGTAACTTGCACACGTTACTTATGCTAAAACCCAGATTCATTACACCTTGCTTTATAGAATAAGACTTACCATACTTTGAGGTTAAGCATTACTACTAACACTTCTTTACATGTCTTCAGCGCACGGGAACAAGTAACTTTAGCGGGAACAGCTGCAAAGGGTTATATTTTTTGCAAAATGGATAATTTTAGCTGAGGTTCGGCACACAACCGTTGCTAGAGATTTGCTTAATACTATCCTCCACTGATTGTTTGACTTTATTATTTGACCTGATCTGTGCTATTTCTATCCCATTTTGTAACTATGTATACTCAATGTTAAATGCCCGCGTTTTCATTGCTATGCTTGAAAATTTTCATAAGGCCCTCTTGCATTAAAAATTAAAGCAATTTATAATTTGTCAGTGATTTGTAGATCAGAACGATTGTGAAACTCATACCAAAAATATTTCCAAAAATTAACACTGTTAAATTTAAAAAAATTCCAATTGGATTTTTTGGCAATAAAATTGAAACATTTTCAGATTATTTTTAACTCTTATCTAAGAAAAGCCTCTGAATTCACATCAATTCACATCAAACGCGAATTGTGAACACGAACATTTTTATTTCATATACTTAACTATACGCAATAACTAAAAAGCAAATTGATATGAAAACATGGGCCAAATCTTAAAAGTACAGCACTAGTTAGTTAAATCAGTGCACCTAGAATACTACTGCTTTGAAAATTTAGCTATATGACGTCAATTTATTATAGGCAGCACTAAAATTAAAAAGATTGTTTTGTTTTTTTTTGTGTTTGCTATCATATTGATAAGAAAAATATTGTAAACAAACAACCAGAAAAATATTTTAATAATTTGTTTTAAAATTTAATAAAAAGCTATTAGTAAAAGCATTAATTCAGAATATTATTATAAAATCATGCATTCTAAATTGTGTTAAATATGTAAACACGTATAAAATGTGTAAAGATTTCGTATAATTTATAAGTAGACATAACCTTACTTTTAGCCTTACGCTTAACCTTACAAAACAAAAAAGGTTTTTTTTCGTTTTTTCTTTTTATGAACATGACCGCCGTCTACAGCTCAAAGAATAAACTGTAGACATAAATTTAATGACATAGCAAGCATTGTGGCCTGTAGTATTTTAGGTGCACTGATCAAATTAAATTGTTTTTGTTTCTTCGATGCGTTTAATTAAAAAAAAATATGTTTCACAAGAATGTCGTAATTTTGTACTACGCTAAAGCATTAAAATAAGACATTTATATCCTAGAAAAGCACAAAAATTCAAAATATTTTGAAATCATTTTCCATTAAAACTCGGTAAACGATTGGGGCAACATCTGCAGATTTACCGCTGAAATTGTTTTATAAAGGAAACAATAAGAACAAGTTGCGAGTTGTTTTGCTGGTTGATGTAGTGGGCGAACAAGAGTCATTTGGCGTAAGCGAAAATAGGAACGTGACAATTGAATAATTTTTCTGTAGATTGGGCATCCCCGCTAGATTACAGCGTTGTTTCCACCGCAAGTGCTGCATTTTTTTCTGTTGAGGAGTTCTTACGGCGCACACTGATATCAACTTGGTATTGGTCTGCACCTTCGTTCTTCAATAGTTATGCATCTGTGTATGAGGTACTTTAGTTTATAAATTGGATGAATTTCTCCCTTGATCCTTTGTACATTCTGTATATTAAATCCGGCAACCCGAAAATTATGCGCAACACAATTTAACACAATCATAAAAGTGCGACAAACAATTGTTAGAAATGAATTCAGAGAAGAATACTTGTAATACAAACAATTTTACACAGAAACAATTCTACGGAAACAATCACAACGAAAAGACTCGAAAGGCATATTTAAAAATATTGATCAATTTTCTCTTAATTGTTCAATTTTGTGATACGGAAAGCAAGGCAGGATATCTTCGGTTAAAAAATAAAATTGTATCGATATTAAGCAGAATTCGAAGCAGATTATTGTGATGAGGAGCTTAATTTATTTAAATCAAACTGAATTGGTATAATAATTCGAATATTTCAAGAAAATAGGGTGATGGATTTGAGTTTAGTTTGAAAATCTGAATCTAAAACTATTACACACTAAATGTCTCAAAAAATTGTACTTAAATCTGTTACGTTTCCACAAATTCATCTTTTCTGTCATACTCGTTGGTTCGATCGCCAATTTTTAAAAAATCAGTGTTAATTCCAGCTATAATTTACATAAATATGTTATTTGACATAATATGTTATAATTCTTCCTCTATCTAGTATACAGTAAGCCGATTGACGATTAGAACATAGTAAGAGCAGGAATATGAATATTCTCGTCAAGTAATGCTCTAAAATCGACGAGTATTCTGGAATAATATATTTTCCCGTACAAAAAACATGCTCCAATCATCATGAAAATTCAAAGGGAAATCTCTAGGCTATGCTGAGCAGTTACGCAGAACTTCATTTTTGCATAAAATCATGGGAAACTGCCTAAATCTAAGCCAACAGTTAGGGCATTTTATACTTTTTACGCTATTTGCCGTAGGCACTTGGCGAAACACACTAATACTTTTTACGTAAATAAAATGTGTTTATTAAGTAGGGCATTTTAGTTATTATGAATTTTTCCGATGAATTGTATCTTCGCACAATTGGTTTTCGCACATGCTTATGGGTTAGTTGTGCCACCATTCAAACACTAAACCTACCAACGGATTCTAAAGGTTGAATGCCGATTTCTGTATTGTCGTTTCGGTGAAGGAGCTACTTGCAATCTGCACTTTCCAGCCTTGCTTCCGCCATTGATGAGTATCGATGATTTCGGCTTTATTAATTTTAAATATTTATTTCCCATCATAGTTCTACGAGTATCGGTCCACCTGTGCAGAGATCCTTATACCGATTATGACATTTAGGCTTTGTCAAATAAACCCCAACCTAACAGATTAGTGGCTCGAGTCTATCCTCTAACTATTCAGAATTGCAATAAAAATCTTATGTGAATTTTTACGGTGATTGGGATTTATAAAGAAAATGGTCATTTGTTAAATAACATATTTATGTGAATTACCTGGAGTTAACACTGATTTTTTAAAAATTGGCGATCGAACCAATGTGTATGACAGAAAAGATGAATTTATAGAAACTAAACAAAGGCTTACAATTGTTTGAGACTTTTAGTGTGTCGTAGTTTTAGATTCAGATTTTCAAACTAAACTCGGTTCTATTCAACTAAAATATTTACAAAATATTGGCTTCTGAAGAAATGGTATATTGTCTCATAATCAGCTAACTTTTTGCAAGCTTATTTATGTTTTCACATTTTTTTTTTCATTATGATTCTAGTGGGGTTTAACATCAAAACTTACATAATCACGGAAATAAAATTTTTAAAATATTTTTTTCCGATGGAATGTTATTAGATGATCCATTTACTCATCTACTTTTCTATAATAATATTCGCGTTTTCATATATTTTAATACTTCAGGCCAATCACTTGCACCACATGTTCTTGAAATGTTCGAATTATTATAGCAATTCAGTTTGATTCCAATAAATTATGCACCTCATCATAAAAATCAGTTTCAAAATCTACTCAATATCGATATAATTTTATTTCGATGAATTGTAAAATCTCATCATAGTAAATTCCTTTGTGACCCGAAAAATTTGAGAAAACGAATTGTGCGAAGATACAATTCATCGAAAATTTTCATAATAACTAAAATGTCCTAACTGTTGGCTCAGATTTGGACAGTTTCTCATGATTTTAGGCAAAAATAAAGTTCTGGGTAATTGCTTAGCATATCTTAGAGATTTCCCTTGTGAATTTTTATCATTATTGGAGCTTTTTTAGAACATGGTCATTTGTATGGGGAAATATATTGTTCCAGAGAACTCGTCGATTGTGGAGCATCACTTGATGAGGATATTCACGTCTCAGCTCTTATTCAACAAATCCTCAAGTGGCTTACTGTTCTAGATAGAGAAAGAACTATAGCATATCTATGTTAAATGATATATTTATGTGAATATCCTGGAATTATTACCATATTTCATTTTACATGATAATCTTTACCTTTAAATAGGAAATCTTTACCTGTAAATACTGATGTTCAACTTTTAGATGAAAAATTTTGTTTCGATGTATTGTGTTTTCGATGAATTGTTATTTGCAAAATTGTTTTCACACACATTTGGTTATTGTAATATTGTAAAATTGTAGTTTTCATATTTGTTTTTCGATGAATTGTTTCTCAATGAATTGTTTGTCGTCGCAGAATTTTTGGGGAACTGAAGTATTTTCGATTAGCCTGTTTGCATTTTCAATTTCGCTCTCTTCCGCATCCTTTTCGTTGAACTTTTTAACACTTGTCTCAACACGACATACCCGGGTATGTATTTAGTTTTTTAAACGGTAAAATCGACCTAACAGAGAACACCTTGCAGACTGAACTTTTCAGTAGCTACCTATATACATATAGAATATATACACTCAAAAAAATAAAATAATTTTATATGTCAATTAGGATGTTGTAGGACTTAATATCCATTATTCCATCTTTTACTCAACACGAACATACCGGGTATGTTCATGTTTATAAATAAATTCGTTCGGACATACATAAAAATGTAATATTACTGAACGGCTATAATTGTGAAATTTTGACATTTTTACTCTTTATGGTTAGAGAGAGTAAAAGTTGATTTATTTTTTTTCTCGAGAAAAGTAACGGTAATTTCCTTTGAATTTTGTACGAATACGATCGACATTTGAAATACATAGTCGCGATTGTTGCGAATATACTTTGTATTAGCCATGCTACACACGGTTTCATAAGACCGGATTCACCTTCCTTTCTTTCCTCTTCACTAATTTTTCATTTTTTGGGCTATCCGTTTTCCATTTTACGATAACATAGCGATCGATGCCAATTAGTGCTCACTTCAAGGATAGTGTCGCTACTGTCCTTTCCGAGGAGTATATTTATCTGGGGCGGTATGTTGTACCATCACTTCGAATCGAAATCCGACAAAAGTCGAATGGCGGTATGTTGTATCATTTTCGAAAAGCAAAAATGATACAACCTTCACTTTTTCGATTCGACTTTTTTCGAATTTCGACTTTTTTCGATCGAAGTGATGGTACAACATACCGCTCCTGGTCATCTACCACTTCTGGCTTCATATTCAACATTGAAATTGAAATTGATCGCTGGGCAGTACTTGCAGCGGACGGTTTTATAGGCGATCTTGTTTGTGGTCACCATACTACATCTTTAGAAAGGATTGTTCAATTCCGTGAAGGTGTTTGTATTTCCGCCAGCCGTACTGGATGAATTACCCACCTCATAGGTATTACTTGTAGCTGTATGTGGTGTAGTGACCAAGCGTTGCATCACTACATAATCTCTGGGGTTACAAAACATTTTATAACAATAAAAACTGTTTTAATTCTATAAATAAATACAAATTTTCGGCACTAGTCTTAAATATCTGTTTATTAAGTCATTCTACTAAAAAATCATTGAAACATAATATCTTAGATTATGATTTCATTTTCATATATTTATGTTTATGTATGTGGCGACAGATGTTATCAATTTTTTGACCCGTGCTATTCGTATATTTGTACTAAGTGCGTCAAAATAACGGTAACTATATATCTACAAGGCGTACACAACATTGTCGATTTGTTTGAATAATTTCGGAAAATTGACGAAGTCACTCCACTTTTGCATCCACCGTCACTTTCACAATTTTTTTCTGACATCAAATTTGATTAACATTTCTGTTTTAATCGTCCATTGACAGCAACATCTCATAAATTTCAAATACGTAAGTAGTTTCTTTGTTGCAATTAGTAAGCAGATATGGTACCATTAACTCTCTGCTGTAAAAAATAATGAACTCATACTTCACGAGCTTTGTCCGATTATTTTAAATTTAAATCGATATATTTGTTAATTCAATCGATACAAATTTTAATTTGCCTATTCATATTCAAATTATGAAAATTGTATGTATTTTGCATAACGGATATTTGCAAATTCTTATATACACAAATATAAATTTTATAAGAGATATACGATACCGATTAAAGAATATGAATAATGATGTTTTCGATTGCAAGCAAGTAACGGATTTGGGTTTGATCGCCAGATAAAATGTTAAGTGTCATTTACATTTTATATAACAAAATAAGTTTTGTATAATTCTTGATTCCAACCATTCGTCCTTGTGAAGTACACAATGTCCTTGATACCAACTTGTTTTTAAAACGATAATAAATTTATAAACGCACACATTCACGTATATGAATCAAAAAAGCAAAATGTTTGTGGTTTTTTTTTTGTTTTATGTGTACAAGTTAGTGTTTTGCTTTCTTTAATGGTCGTAGTTGATATGATCTTGCTTGATCAAAACTTTCGTATATTGATCTCAAAACAACGAAAGAATACAAGTATATATGTATAAAACATTGTTAATTAAAGTGGAATGTAGTAAACATACTCGTCGTATACATCATAAAATCTAAGAATAGGGTGATTCGGCACGTTTTATTTATCAAAAAAAAAATAAACAACAATAATGTGGTTAAATGGCGCATCTTATTTTGTGATTACGCATTTTATAAGAAAATAGTTTTGTAATTTTAAATATTTGGTGAAGCTAAAACCAAAACATTATGTGGTTTACACATACAACTTAACGCATAAACTAAAACTAACTTTATATTGCATAAACTAATGTACTTTGAAATTAATCCATAATTAATTTCTCGTTTATTCAGAATGGGCTGAATAACTTAGGCTATGGGCGAATGCTTTTCTAGAAGTCTTATGTTGCCCGACATTGCATTTGGTCTAAGTCCTGCCTTTGTCGGCCGCCCCAAAGTATTTTAATATTTTAGTATATATTGCTCTGGCACCTCACTGTGACGATGCAAACTCAATCGTCGCTGATCCTGCCGAATAAAAGTGGCACAATTTATTATTTAATGAACGACCAAATTCGCTAGTAGTGCAGATCCATTTTTCAACTTGCTGTTTAACACTAAGATGATGCGTTTTCTCCTTGAGCAATGTTGGTTCATTTGTTCCTTCCCGATCAGAAAACAACGCGAATAGTGTTTGAGAATTCGAACACGGTTTCTCATAATCTTCCAAAATGCGGTGGCAGGAGTATGAATACCCAAGCAAACAAACTTTGGATTTTTCCTCTGCGCCGCGCCCCTAGTAATTTTAATTGTCGTGCATAGTTCACCCATTTGTAGTAAGCGGTCTAGAAGGCATAACAGGATGCGATGGAATTAATTCATAAGCGAGCAGATCAAGGTGTAGTGATATCGTGCACTGGTTGTGAACCACCGCGTGGCGTTGTCCCCTGTGTCGATTTGTTTGGGCGCCTTCGACGTTAAACATACCCGGTATTCATCTTGAACAATGTTATAATCACAACCATTTATATTTAAAAATATCTATACCCGCATAGAAAAATTTTAACATTTAAACGCTTGTGAAAGGAAACATTTTTGCTGAACAAATTTTAAATTCTTACCAAATTGCACATCTAACTATTTTAAATTACTTTACTTGTTGGACATACTTTCAATGGCAATTTTATAAGCTTTCACATGCTTTCACGTAAATATAATTATAAAATTCTAATCATTAATTTAAGAGATATGACAGTTTTTCAACACAGAGTACTTCGATTGAAGGCTTATTTCTAAATGCTTATCTACGTGAGAAGTGGTACAAGTCATCTTCGCTTTGATCAAGGAAGCCAACAATATTTCATTTCTGACCTAATTTTCTATTTTGTAAGACGTTTAGGTTGTCCCTATTTGTTTATATCCTATATTCTGTCTAATGATGTTGCTTCTGTTTTGCGCTGGCTATAAAGGTAATGTTAACGGTTTTATACTCTTTTGAGCCTTCTCACTATTTTGCGGGCCAAGCGGTTGGTTGGTCTCAACATTTATTAAGTGATTGTGGAGCATTTCTTTAAGATTTTATGCTGCAAGGTCGCTATAGAGCTCGCTATTACGGAGTAACAAAGAACGTTATCCAATTTGGTTCAGTCAATTCAATCTGTTACGCAATCGCTTCGTACATCCTTTAAATTTGTTATCGTTACTTTGAAATTTATTAGTCTCTTCCTCTATGGTGCCATCTAAAGCTATGATAGCAGAAGTACAGGATTATGATTTTCATAGACCCATCCACCAACGTTGTGCGACAATATACCACAATAAACCATCGCATAAAAAGCGTTGCTGAATCCGTGAATTACAGTACTATCGTGATTACTCGAATGATGTATCTAGTGATTGATGTCAAACTGCTTCGAAGAATGGGCATTTGATTTTTCTCATAATATCTCGAGTACCCAATACTCCTAGAACACGGTTTTCGGGATATTGTGGTACGTGATAATAGGATCAAGTATCTTCGATGACTGCGCCCAAAATTGTCGGGTTTGTGACTAAGATACTTTATTGAAAAACAGACCAATATGAAATTTGTTCAGCTTAGTTTTTATGCAGTGAATCACAAACTACACAAAGCATAATCCCGCTGTGAATTATAGGTAATATAATGAGCTAGCCTGGCTATCGTCATCCTCAATATACAAATTCAACAAATGTTGGACATCGTAATCTTTGAAATACAGATAGGTTGTGGTCCGGAATCTAACCGAGTTCGTAAGATGAAGTCACGGCATGCGATACAATTATCACCAATAAGTCTATCTCAACAACTTGATGTAAGGTCGTACGCCACAAAAAGAGTCTAATCGACAACCTAATGTTTCCAAAGTTGACAAGGTGTCCTTTGAGAATATAGCCGGTTTCAGTTCTTCATAGGTTCACTTTTGAGATCATCTCTTGTTGTTGTTTTAGCCATTGCTTTTGATTCTTCGGATTGTTACACGGAGTTGATTTTGGCTTTTGTATATATCATATGATTCCTCTGAACTTTAAACACTTATTCCATGGGGTTCATTTCGGGCAGTTCAAATATCAATAGCAGGGAAGTATATCTGTTGAACTCTCATCTGAATTTGAAATTGTTCAACGTCTGTTTTCTTCTTGAACGTTGGCTGTGAATCAACTTTTGTCAATGCCACACGCCGCAAAATGATCGAAATTAGCCTGTGACCCATGTCCATAATCTGTTTAATTTTAAATTGGAGAGTAACAAATGATATTTTGACCTCTTATAACAATACAAAATTAACAGACTGGGAACTTTACTCCAGAGATACTATCGAGTTTTCTTCACTCGCCTAGAGGAATTCGACCGGTAGATGATATTGATTTGCCTTACAATCTAGTTGTCGAATGTAATTTGGACTGCTTTTGATAATCGTTTTCCGCAAGTTACAAACAAAAAATCCCAGAACAAAACCTTTTTTGTGCTCTGCACTTAAAATTTGAGGAAAGCTATTTTTAAATTAAAAAATGCGGATAGGAAAACAAATCATAAAGCCGATTGTGATAACTTCCTAGCTGCGCAAAAAGTCTAAAGATTCTGGATCGAAATCAATAGTATATCAGCGGTTGCAATGTTGGTTAAAGATGACAAATGCAGACCTGAAGATTTCGTTCTTTGTTTACCTAACGGAAAGGAGGTTGCTGAACTGCTTCTCAGCGTTCATTTTTTTGTTGCAACAATATTGTTGTTACCTTTGAAAATTTTATTAGTTCTGCTGATACGAAACGTTTTGTACTTTAATTCTGTTGAATTGTTCCCGCTGAAATACAGCATTAAAGACGATGTGCTACTTCTCGATGTTTAAATCTCGCATTGTCGAAGTTGTGGTTGTCCATTGAATGGTGTACTTTAGCCACTCCTGTGACGTAGTTAAACTTTAGCCACTCCTGTGACTGGTATGAACTGGAACAAAGGGTCCGAAAATATAATATTACCAATAGGGATTTATTAAAAAGTGCCTTCCAAGTGCATGGGCTGAAGTGACTAAGCGCTGTTATTGAGTCTAATGGTGGCTCAACTAAATATTAATTTTAGTTTTTAAATCTGTCTGAACATGATCCTTTTGGTTTTATTTACCGTATGTAGACTTTTGTGATATAAGTTTTATGATTTTTTTTAATTTTTTTTGTCCAATATTACATAATTTTCTTTGTTTAAATATTTAATACTGGGTGAGCCAAAAGTCACCATGGTGTTTAAAAATTTAATAACTTTTTCATTTATATATTTTTTATTTTTTTTTTTCAGATTATAAAATATACAAAATGGATTTTTTTTACACTAAGTAAGGGAAATAATGTCACTTAAATGACCACCGTTTTCAGCTTCGCAATGATAGGCTCGATTTAGAGCATTTCCCATAACATCTTTCAAAATTTGTGACTGTAGCGTTCGAATTTCTGCAACAATGTTGCCCTTGAGTTCAAGGATTGTCTCGGGCTTGTTCTCATATACTCGCTCCTCCAAATAACCCGAAAATAGTCGGGTGCTGACAAATCTGGCGAACGCGCTGGTCAATTAATTCCCGAATTTTTGGAAATTATTCGTTCTTCAAAAATTTGCCTTAAAAGTGCCATTGTGTCTCGGGCAGTGTGGGCAGTGGCTCCATTCTGCTGAAACCACATCTCAGGTCTATTTTCAAGAGCTAGACGTAAAAAATGTTCTATCGTAAACCGATACCGCACTCTCCATTTACGGTTACAGCACTTCAATCTTCATTTTCGAAGAAGTAAGGCCCAATGATATTTTCAGATGTAATGCCACACCATACCGTACACCTATGGGATGCAATTGGCGTTGATGAATGGCTCTTGGATTTTTAGAACCCCAGAAACTTCAGTTCTGCTTATTAACAAAGCCATTCAAATGAAAATGAGCTTCATCACTTATGAGTGATTTTCAGATTTTCAATAAAGTTGATTTCATTTCTGGCCAACTGTTGAACTTTAACTGCAAAATTTAGACGTTGCCGATGATCTCCAGGTTTTTTGATCTCCAGGTAGTGATGTACGAGACATTCCTAGCTGAGCAGAACGCCTTCTGGTAGATGTGCGAATTCAACGTGCACTACCGGTTCGAGGCAAATCTCTTACGCTCCATGTTAGTGGTGGCGATTAACTAATCAACGAATTATTGCTCTTTGTGTTAAAATAGTTGATCGCTGATTTAAATAATAAAATTCTATTATTCTGGTTCCTTTGTTCAGTTGTGAATCTCTCCATTATTTATTCTCCAGGTGTTATTTATATAATCCGAAAAAAAAAATATAAAAACGAAAAAGTTATTAAATTTTTAAGCCCCATGGTGACTTTTGGCCCACCCTGTATTACAATATTTAGTTCGTTTCATTTAACTCGATTTTGCAAATTTTAGTGGTGTATGTAGACTTTAGTGACTGACTGTATTAGTGACTATGTATTGGAACAATCACAAGGCATTAGTAATTTCTCACAATACAGCTCGTTAATAACAGAAATTAATATGGTTAATGATTGAGTAACGCCTCATCTGTATTTCTCTAAATCATTATCGGTGGTGTATCTTTCGAGAGATTTTTGAATGTCTCATAAAGGATCCCGCAATAATCTTATGGAAATTGGGTTTCGGTCAAATTTTCTGAATTTTTGATATGTTGTATATTTTGTCATCCCGAACAAACGTCTCCATGGTCACAAAGCTCCAAATTCAATATTTTGGCAGCTATGGAGCTCCAAAGCTCTACAGATCCGTTACAAAACTACTCATTTTTAATACCTTTTATAGATGTCAAAAGCATATTTTAATTATTTAAATATATAAGTTTATGTTTTTGAGGTCGCTGAATTCAAATCTGATGTCAGATTTGAAGAATTGACAATTGACAACTGACAGTTGACAATTGACAGCTGTCAACTGTCAATTCACAAAATTGTTGAGCGTTTTGAAGATCAGTTGCAGGTCGTAGAGCATATGAGCACCATCGTTCAGTTCGACCTCGTGGAACAGTAACAGCTGTAAGTAAAAATGTCCGTGAAGAGCCAAGTACTTCTTGGGCAGCTCAGCACCGAAATTCGAAATTGGCTTATAATTTATTTTACATGTGAGTGAATATCAAATACAGCGGGCATCGGTTTGTGGGCGGAATTCTAAAATTTTAAAAGCTGTATTCAAAAATAAAATTCGAAAGAATTTTGATAAGGATAATTCTCGGGGCTCAGCAGCATTATTCGTCATATCTTGCAACCAATCGACTTACACCCATCTCTATCGACCTTAAGTACATATGTACCTTAAATTATATTTTTAAAATGTTTGCCACAGTAATAATAGGAAATATTCGCTTTAATATTAAGTAAAGTTAAACATATATTGTAAAATGATTACGTATTTCTTACACCATTCATGACGATTTTTGCAGAAACGTTGATGGCATAACATAATAATTTTTTACTTCATACGAGTACAATGTCCAGTAAATTCCATTAAGTCAATAAGATTTATATGTAAGTTTTCAAGACAGACAATAATTTGAACTAAATAATAACCTGTTCTCGAGTGGAAAATACACACAGCAATAATAATAAAGGTATAAGATTTAACAAAAAAAAAAAAAAAACCAAATCGTATTTTTGGTATGGACAAGTTGAATTAAGAAATGAAATGACTTTCTAATAAACGAAACAGAAAATTCAGTACTATAGTATTAGATATGGAATTCGACAATTACTGAGATTTCTTCAAACGTGTTTTGTTACTCATTTCATTCATTGGAACAAGAAAAACAAAAAGCAAAAATAATAAGCACATGAGGAAATTTAATATTTTCTTTTTATATTATATTATTCCGCAGTGTAATTAAATAATGTACTTTCGATGTAAATTGTAATGTGATATTAAAATTTAAGATTAAATACAGTAAAAATTATTGTTCTATAGTCGGACATATGTCACTTATTTGAAATTACAGAGACCTTGACAATTATTATGCATTTAATTTGTCTTCCCTCGTTTCCGATTTTTGAGAATTGTTAAATGGTTATTTAAGCTGTCCAAATGATTTTCGACACGTGCATACAGAACAATCTTAAAATTGTATTTGATGAATAACAAGCGGTATTAAATAGAAAATCCGGTGATAATTCACGCCAATAAATTTCATCACAATCTAAACCGTTTCTAAACATACATAATTTATTTTCTTGTTTCCTCTTATTTAGCTCCTGTTAAAAAATTACCGCTAAACAGGGCATTGGAGCCGGCTTGGTTAGTTTTGAAATGTTTTTCAGTTATGACCTTATCGCTCAAAGCACGAATGAAGCTATATTTGACCTGTTACTTTCCCCAGAATCATGGCCCGAAATAACTTTTCTTAAATAATTTTTCGATTCCCAAAATAGTAGCAATAACATGGCAGTACCGAAAAACTTAAACTCTTGTCCCTCTACTACCAGAGCGTAACGGGACTAAGAACTAAATATCGCGACGTCTTCGCAGCAATTCAGACTTCCGTGAAATATATGTGAAATAAATGTCATTTAAAATTTCCTCCATAACGTAATACTCGAATTTAAGTTATTATCCCGATTATTAAACACGTATCTTTTGACAAGTATAGAAAAAAATGGTATATGAGAACAACAAAAAATCACAACAAAAACCATTACAATAAAACAACAACAACGTAAAATATAAAAGTAATTTGTACACAACGAAAAGTTAATTGGTAAAAATGAAGTATAGATGGAGAATATGAAAGAATCGAATTCCGTAGACTAGGTAGTAATTCGCTAGTGCTACATAGACATGGTATTGTTCTATATGTATATAGACAATATTCCTATGTAAAAATAGCAACGTCAGTCGCCGCGGCCTGATGAGATGACTGCTTTTTAAAATCAATAATCTCATTAAGTTCGAAACTGATTGTTGCGATTCTTGCAAATCTTCCATCTATAATTCAAATTAAATTCTAACAAAAAATGGTTTACTCGACCCAAAAAACTAGACATAGAGAAAATTACCCTGGGTGTAGCAAAATATTTCAATAATAGTTTTTTCAACCGAACATTTTGACAGCAGTTGGAGTACTATTTTTACCCTCAGTGTAACATTTCTTCTTCAATTGAAATCAACATTTAGTGATTTATTGGCTAACATCGACTTTGATACCGGTTTTGGGACAGATTTTTAGATCAGTTTTCCGTAGAGTTTTTGAAAAATAATTGAATTTACCGAAAAATTTACTTAAAATTGACTTTTACCTTAATGCGTGGATTCCACAGTGAAACAATTTTTTCAGTAAAAAATACTGGGAAACCGAAAAGAGGACAGAAAATTACGTTAGAGTGATAAAGACAAACAAATGTTGTCATAAAAAGTATTGAGTTTCATACTTTTATGGCAACATTTTCCCCGCTTACTGCCAGTAAATTTTACTGAAAATTTTTTTTGTTTCTCTCTAACAAGTAAAGGATTTATATTTTTATCTCGTGTTAATTTTACTGAAAAAATTGTTTCATTGTGGAATTCAGGCATAAGTTTAGCACACGGCCATAGAAACACAAACTGTTAATTTTTACTCTGCAGTTTTTGAATGTTTTGAACAATTCGTTCCGTATACTCGTCAATAAACTGTATCGCCACCACCTCCTTGGTATAATAATGAATTACGAACATTACTTCCTTAGAAACAAACGTTGGCAAAGATTCCTAAAAACTAAATTGGACTCTGATTAATCTAACTATTTAAATAATTAGAATGATTTCAGTAGATTGTCTGACGAACTTTACGGGAATTATATCAGACTCATGCAATCCAATATAATCGCTGATCCTTAAACTTTGAAATATAAAGATCATTCCTCTAATGATCCTGAAGTCATAACAAACCATTTTGGCAATTTCTTCAGTCTGGCTTTCACAAACAGCAATTTTGAACCCGATGAAGATTACTTTACATACATGAATAACTGTACTCAAACAACCTTAACTTCCATTCAAATCGATTATGGATCCGTGGTACAAAAGATTCCCAAACTTAAAGACATGATATTCTTGCAGTGATATTCTTGCTCAGCCGCTGACAGCACTTTTCCAAAAGTCGCTTTCGCTTGGAGTTTTTCCATCTATTTGAAAAAATTCTTTATAGTTCCGATTCACAAGAACGGCTGCAAGTCAGACATCTAAAATTACAGACCGATTGCAAAATTATCTAGTATTCCTAAGCTATTTGAAAGTATTGTGTATGATTCATTGTACTTTCATAGTAAACCATTGTTTTCTGGCAATCAGCATGGTATTCTCAAAGCACGGTCCATGACCACAACGGACGTTTATAAAATTCTTCTTAATTATAGGTGTTGGCTGTATTACACATACACAATGAGAATTTCCTGTGGTTTCTGATTTAGTGATATATAATTCGCTAAATCAATATGTTCTTGTTTTGTATTATCGGTACAAAGCAAGAGTTGAATTTTTGCAGTTTGGTCGTTGCAACCTGATAAGTAGACCAACTTTTTATCAGTACTAAACCAAGCTGCCAAGAAGCTACCTAAGAGAGTTCTCATTTTTGTAAGGGTTTGTGTATCTTTGTGTACACAAGTGCCTTGGGGCTAAAGGTTTGGGGAGGGGAGTGCATTTTATTTACTTTTTTGGTAGAGATATTGTTAATAAATGGCCTCTTTGTTTTCTGCGACTAAAATACTCGTAAACATTATATGGATGTCCATTAAAATAATATTTTGTCCGAAAAACCGAAAAAATTCTGAAACAAAATATTTTTTGTTATCTAATTCTACTCGATCATATTGGAAATACTGGACGGCAGAAAGAGAAAATATCGAGCAACGTAAAATGTGCAGCCTTTTCATTTTGGCTAAACACTTTTACCCTACTCTCTTTTTTCCATACTCATCTTTATATGTTTTTTTTTACTATAGTTTGAATTTTTATTTAACTTATTTGTTTTTTTGTTACATTTTGTTTTGTTTTACTTTATCTCCTTTTTATCTACATATTTTAATTTTATTTAAATCTATCAAATCTGTTTGTATTAAGCAGACTCGACTTCCGTTTTCCTTCCGTCTGCGACGGGTCTCGTCTTGCTCAGCTATTCACTTAGTTTGTCTTATTATAATCACATTTGATTTTTACTAATACATATTTTGTCGATTTAACTTTCAGATTCTCAATTTCACCGGTTAGGCAGTTCGATATCCTTGTTTATAATTCTCTTGATTTATACTCAAAAAAAAAAAAAAAATAATACTGATGGAGACTCCCCGCGCGTGGTTGGGAAGGGTAATAGGTCGTTGGGGATTATTATTGTATTATCGATAAAAAAAAAATTAAATGAAGAGATACCGTTAAATTGTAAGCAATATTATCATTAACTTAATTTTTTGAAAAAGTAATTTATGCCACTTTCAAAATAAACGGCTCATATAGCTATAGAACACAAAGTGTGATCATTGTGTTGTAATTCGCCATGGCTTGATTTTTTTTCTTTACCTCCAATTTAGGAGCATAGTACGTATTCTCGGCTGGAAAATCTAACTCTGTTGAGTGCTATTGCTTTGATGCTATTGACCCATGACTTTCCGAGTTGTTTCGCTTCTGCGAGCATCATTCGTTTCTACGTTAAAACTGGCCATCCGACTTTACTTTTTCGTTCAGAGGGTTCCACTCTAAAAACCTTCCTTTTTTGTCATTCGGTAACATCCTCATTCTTATTTTGGTCCCAATGGCTGCTTGATTTGTTTGTCTAAGTAGCTCAACATTTCTAATTTGTAGGGTCAGATGCACCCCAGTAGCTTATTGTTGATTTTATGTGTATGTTTCCAGGGTTCGCCGCCATACAGCAACACTGATTTCTGTAAGTTCTGTTGCGCATTTCGGCGTGTTTGTGTATTGGCAGTCATATGTCATCTGCATAATCCAGATCATTGGTTTTCTCCATTAATTTTCTCATTATATCTAATACTACTAGCTACAGAAGTGGCGAGAGTTCTCATCCGTGTTTTACACCTTGGCTGTTACGTTTATAAGTTCGATTAATATCTTTGAGATGCCCATTTTACCGAAGCCACCGCTCACTATGACAAATTTCAAAACATTTATCAAACAGGACCGAATATAACAAAAGGCAGGATGATAAAACAGTACATTGTACAATAATAGATTATTATCAATACAATTTTGACTGAATACTTTAAAGTCAGTAAAGTCAAATTGTCCTTCCTATAAGGACAGAGATATTTCGCTTTTTGGACACATGTAAATGGTATTCCATCGTTTAATGAAGGAATAGTGGCTTTCATCACTGCGGACGACGCTACATGAAATTTGTTCAATCTTCCGAGCGAAGGTACAAATTTAAGGCCCCTTAGGAACTCTTACCCCAATAAATATTTTTTTATGATATATTGTCGTAAATTTTTACTTTTATAACTTTTTGTGATAAATATAGGTGTGAAGAAACAATACGTTTGGACAATAATTAGTTGCATTACGCTCTATAATACACATTTTATATGTAAAACAATAAAATATAGAATTTTTAAGATCCAACAATCGAAGAATGTTCAAAATAGATATAAATTTATGAACTTACATATCTTCATATATTATAGTAGCCTAACCCGTTTACTCATAACATATGTTCATATATTTTATTGATATAAATCTTTGTGAGTGACAAATTGATAAATTATCACAAGATCATCACACAGCTATAGCCGTTTTAAAAATTTAAAATATGAATAATAATCATTATTCCGAATTACCGATAAGAAATTTTAATAATTTATAGAGGATTATCATATTTTGACCTGGTTTTCATTTTCATCTACAAAATCAAATTACCATTTTTTATCAATTTATGTTATTTATGATTATTAGATTATTTCTTACACACGCACACACGATTATGTATTTTGTTAAATTTTACTTTCATTGCTAATTTGTAAAACAAATAAAATTGAGATTCGATATTTTTACTTTCGTTCGGCCTCTCTTCAATCTCGAAGCAATCAGTATTTTTATAGTATATGGCACAATTCTATGCTAAATTTTAATAATATAAAATTGATTTTCTCAACAAACAAGAAAAATCCGTTATTTTAATTCGGTTTACATATTAAATAAGTTCTGTTAGAAATAGTAAAGAGAAAGTTAAAGTGCAAACAATTTTACGCAAACTAAACAAAAAATTGCAATGGGGCGAGTGCATTAAATTTCCTTTTAAATGAATCTCCTGATTTGGTATATGTATTTTGTAAATGGTCACTTTTTAAAAATTAATGATGAGATAGCGTGCGTCTCTAGAAGTAAGATGTATGCTTTTTAGATAAAAGAATTGTAAAGTGAAATCAACTGCACAAGTGAAATACGATGACCTGGAAAATTTATAAAATTCCAATATACTTTTTACATTAAAACAACATTTTCTGATAGTTTATTATTATTAATCTTAATAGTTCGTCAAGGTCAATGGTTTATCGAAAATTATTTATTACTTGTGTATTTATTTTATATTCTTTGCCTGAGACCAAAATATACAATCGGTAAATAACTCTATTGTTCACAGAAATTTCACATTAAACTGGAGTGCGGTGCGCCGCACTCTTAAAGAATTCATAATTAACAAATAAAATATTTTCTTGATGGGCTTTTTGGTTTTTGTCAAAATCCGCACGAATAAAATTGCAAAATTCCATTTCGTTTCTGTTATGCATTTTATACACATTTTTCGGTTTCATTCGAAATATTAATGGGAATATTATAATTTTGGGTCAAAAATTATAGATTGTTATGTAAGAGTTTACTTTCAATTTATTTTTATTTTTTGTCTTCGATGGCATAATTAATTTGGCGAAAATGTGATAATAATAAAATTTTATTTATTAATGATTTAAATTTTATTAACGAACATTATGTATTCGTGTGACATATACGTACAATGGCAATTTGTATACGGTGTTCAGCAGAACGCCAGCCGTTGGTCGTTTTCAAATACGATAGGTCAGGTTAGGTTAGGTTAGAGTGGCTGCTATCGTACACTTAAGCCAATAGTGGCCCATTATGATACCACATGATCCTATCTCCCCTTTATTCCCGGTGAAACCATTCAGAACTACTTATGTAGCGTAAAATATCACGCACTCCACAGTCCACGAGTTCCGAAAAGCTAGCCATACCGTACACACCTAAGTAAATACGCCTTCTGTATAACAGCATAGGAAGTGATCTAAAGTCTCTTCTTGCCTCTTCGTCCATACAACTTCTTCAAAAGTCATTCGTCTGTAGAGTGAGCCTTCTCGCATATTCCCCAAAAAGGCAGTGTCCTGTCAGTATGCCTACGACCAATCCTACCTCTCATTTTCCCAGGGATACTATTGTCTTGGAGCGCCGCAAGTCCAGTTTTGGCCAAACCTGTTTCACTATCCTGCACGTGACAGTGACCTGATCGCCGCCTGACTGTCCACACAAATTGCGATATCCCTCACGGATACCACGTTATGCTTCAACCATGTCACGACTTCCCCTATCGCCACTACTTAAGCTTGGTACACGCTGCAGTATAGTCAGGGAGACGAACAGAAATATTAACATTCAACTTCTCACAGAAGACTCCGGCTCCTACCTTGCCGTATAGCTTAGAGCCGTCCGTGAAAAATTTGCCCTGCCTCGTTTTCCAGTATTGATCCACTCTTCTAGGATTTCCTCGAAGGACAGATGGTCCGAAAACCTTTATCGAAGCACAACGTTGGTTTAATATAATCTAGATTCGCCAGTTCTTCCCTTAGCGATCTAACTATCATCGAGTGTCCTGCCTGAAGACATTTCCACTGAGACACAGCCGAGAGTCTCGTAGCTGCCATCTGCTTACCAAAAAATTCGATCGAGCAAAGGTCTTACCACTGCCGTATAGAGCCAGTGTACCAGCTCTGGTTTCAAACCCCATCTCTCTCCACCTATGGCGTTCCTACACGAGTAAATGGCTACATTAGCCTTATTCACCCTTTCCACAATGTTAAGCTTCCAGCTGAGCTTACTGTCTAAGATTATGCCCAGAAATCTCGCTCTGTCAGCAAAAGCCAGTCTAATGCCGTTCAAGGTAGGAGGGCTAACTAACCGGTGTGAAGTTTTCAACATTTATCAGAAGTGTATAGCTACATAAATTAACAAAAAACACAAATGTAGATACACAATTTAACAAAAAGTGTAGAATTACATAAATAAATTATGGCAGGGTTGAATTTGTTATTCATCCCACTAGAATTTGTTTTTAAAAGAAAATGGGAAACTCGCTAGAGAGAAATTTCAAATAAGTAAAATGTTACAGAATTATTGGTGTCGATTCCGCGTGCAAGTTCTATTTTCTATCCGTCTATTCTTCTAAAATTTGCTATATAACTTAATTTTCAATTCAAATTTTGAACCTGAATATATAATTTGTCTCTATTCAGGAACGACAAAATTGTAGAAAAGATAAATAGAAGATTTTCACTGTTTCGTCACCAAATTTTGTTTTTTGTTTTTTTATCACCTAATTATTCCTATATAAGTTTTACTTACTAATTACCACAATTTTAAGTGATACGCGGCATATCACTGCGACGTTCGGGGATTTTTTTTTTAATTAAGTGTAAATGGAAATAATATCGTGAAAATTGTAAACTAGGTCTTGTGGATGTTTAAGGGCCAACAACACTTAATTCTAGAGATGGCGGCACAACTCTGAGTATACTGGCATTTCGGGAACACTTTCGAGAATTTTTAGTCATATGCGGCATATCACTGCGACCTTCGGGGAATTTTTTTTCCTTAAGTGTAAATGGAAATAATATCGTAAAAAGTGTAGACTGGGTCTTGTGGATGTTTCAGGGCCATTAACACTCAATTCTAGAGATGGCAGCGCAACTCTGAGTATACTGGCATTTCGGGGACACTTACGAGAATTTTTAGTCATATGCGGCATATCAGTAAACAGATATTACCATTACCTAATTTTGCTATCAGGGAAACCGATGGTCAACAAAATGTGTTTAGTATTACGCTAAAGTTGAGTAAATGAACAAAATTGGGGGGGGGTAGGTGCGATCCAGGCCAAATTTGAGGGTGTAGATTTTATTAGAACTTCATGATTCGGCTCGAGTAAACAGATATTACCATTACCTAATTTTGCTACCAGGGAAACCGATGGTCAACACCTTGAAATGTGTATAGTATTACGCTAAAGTTTTAGGATAAATGTAACTTAATAACTTTAAAAATAATTCAGGTTTTTGTTACGTTTTTCGTTAGAGTTGAAATAAATTTTCCGTTTCGGTTTTTCGTTACGTTACGAAAATTAAATTCCGGTTTTCCGGTTTTGAGTTACGTTACAATAATGCTTCAAAGCACTGCTAAAAATTCTGTAAAGTATCCCCGAAATGCCAGTATACTCAGAGTTGTGCTGCCATCTCTAGAATTAAGTGTTGTTGGCCCTTAAACATCCAGAAGACCCAGTCTACACTTTTTACGATATTATATCCATTTACACTTAATAAAACAAATTCCCCGAAGATCACAGTGATATGTCGCATGTGACTAAAAATTCTGTAAAATGTTTCCGAAATGCCAATATACTCAGAGTTGTGCTGCCATCTCTAGAATTAAGTGTTGTTGGCCCTCAAACATCCAGAAGACATAGTCTACACTTTTCATAAATCATATAAACCTAAACTACGCATATATTCTTGAATGAGTTGCAGTTTGAAAGGAATTTAACTACAAGTATAACTTTCAAAACTTCTACCAAACCTTCCTTTATTATTATTTAATCATCCAATTTATTATGAATTGTTTTGAGCAAAATTAAATTTATTAGGAAATTTGAATATCTATGCAGATTTCGCTACTATGTATAGTATACAGGGATGTTTTAAAATTCACCATCGTGATGTATAATTATGACTCGCCGCCTAATATTTTAAAACAAGTTATGCTCTTTCGACACAAAATTTATAAACACGAATATATTTTTATTTGCCGTTGGCGTTAAAATAATCGTTTTTTGTAGCAAAGTAATTTAAACGTCGTCGAATAGATTTCGGCCAACAATATAAATTAAGCTTTCTAGCGGCCACCAAAAGAGCTGTCACTTCAATTTGATCATCATCAGACCAACAAACCAACAAAATTTGGTGATCTCTACTTAACATCCCACTGGGAGTGGTTGATTGGAATAATGAAAATTAAGGTCGATCGATACAAAGTAAATAAATTCGATACAAAACATTCTCTTTAAAGACTAAAATTCTAGTCGCGACTCATTGAAACAACATTTTTCTGTACGGTGATATTATTTTTTACTCAAATTAGTTTTGACCTTGGCAAAACTATTCAAAATTACCTATAATGAGTTCACAATAGAAATAAAATTTTTTTACATAAAATATAATGATTTTAATTCGTAATTGCGTCCGTTTTACCGACACCCGAGACGGACTCATATTCGTTGTATAGCGGGTGTTTTATAACTAACAATTTAGCCAAAAAATGTATTCTTTGAAATTGCTGTACATTTTAAAGAAGATTAACGATTTGAACTCGTAACTATGATATACCTATCTTCCAAGTTTCTGCTTAACCATAGTTCAATGACTTTTGACGTTTGTTTCCATTAATTTTGATAGTAAAAAAATATTGTTAAATAACTAAACTTTATGAGATTTTGCTTTCTTCGGTTGGTTTGACGCAAATTGGCGCATCGTGAGAAGTTACAAAGAAACGAATTTTATTCGGTGATCTTAGTTCATTTCGTGTTTTTGGACAAAGTGGTAAAAGTATTCTAAGTGGCCAACAATTCAAAAATGTTTCTCTTCCGATAAACAAAGGTGGTCTCTTAAGTGTGGAGAGAGGGTGAAATGAGAAGCAACGTAATTCAGCTACCTTGTATTATGATACATTGATTAAATAAATTTGCCAGTATACAATATTCGGTCTACATGCACTCATACGATCATGGATTGTGCAAAAATAAACAAACAATAAAATTTTTACTGTTAGATAAGATTTCTTCGCGTTTCTCTTTCTTATTTGCTCTCGCATTCAACACAGGTGAAATACATACAGACTATACACAAAAATAAAAATTAAATATAAAACGATTAGAATTCCATTTTACAATATGATCGAGATCGTTGAATTTCAGATCAATGTCTTTAATTTGTTATGTACTTTTGGTCAATTTAATGTACCATTCGTACCGATAAAATTCTTATTTCTTTTTCTTATTATTTATGCTAAATAAGAAATGTGTGTCAATACATAATCAATTATAAGAACGCAATGAAATGAATTTGTTGTTACCAGTTCTTATGTTAAATATAAATGAGATCACAAAATTGCCGGAAGGTTTCAGTTCATATATAAAAGGGAACAAGAAGTAAAATACATATCTTAAAATTCTTTCACCTTATTTTTTTTAAAGTAAATTTTACAAGAATACAACTATATATTATAGTTACTCAATATAAACACATTCTCATTTATATACAGTCGAATTAAAAAATATGCTTCCACTTCTATGATTAGAAGTTGTGGCGTAAACTGTTATGACCTGTAGAACAATTTCATAAAAATTCAATTTTTCGGCCGTTCTGCCTAAAAATCTCAAGGGAAGTTTTCATATGCAACTTACTTAAATTCGTTACTATTTTTTGATGTTTACGAATAAATGTATGATTCACTGTGTTTGGTGCATGTATTGTATATACATACATGTTACCTTGAACAATTTACTGACATATGTATTTTAAGTTAAGTGGAAGAAATTAAAAAAAAAAATTAAAATGTATATGAAATCAGAAACGAGTTGGCTAAATCGTATTTTTTTTAGGTATTGTATACGTTGGACCTGTATTTTTGGCGTAATCGATGATAAATTTAATATGCGCGGCATGTGAATATGTGTGAATTTTCGATAATCGAAATTTACGGACAGGTTAGTATAGTAATATTGAACAATAATCAACCGTAGCGCCACATAAATTTGTGTGGTTAGCTATAGCAATATTTAGTTGGATAATCGTGGGCTATCCATATGTCGGTGGTTTAATGCGAACAGACCCCTCTATGAAATACGAGAGTCTAGAACTGTAAGTTCAACACATGCAATGCTGGAATTTGGGCATGTCTTGTAAACGTTAAATCCTTGTATAGACGCAAATTGAAGATATCACAGATTTGAAATGATTTGGCTTAATATGATTCTTAAGAGCCAAGTCTGTCGCCATTACTAGCTGAAGCAACTCCGGCGTTGCTCGGGAGGGAGGAAAAGGAAAAAAGTTGGAAAAAGTAAATTGATGGAAAAATTGACGCCACTTCAGGGTGTAATTTAATTTTTGGTCTCTATTAATAATACGATACCCATAGATATCATTACAAGAGACTCTGTTCGTCGTCGCCGCACCTGTTGTTGTATTAGTTTGCATCACGTTCAAATGGTATCTGTCTTCTTCTTGGCAATACAGTATTGGATATTGAAGAGTATCACAGACCTGTGTATTTCAGTAACACGTTGTAGATTTTTATTTCGTCTATGGATAATAAGATCACATCGATCGAAATCCTTTGTGACCTTGACAATAGCAACTTATTTGATCGTTATGGAGCGTTGAAGCGAATGACTATTGTGTGAACATCTGATGGCATTTTCTTCAATGCAGTTTTGAATGAATTTACCAGATGATTGCGTTCGTATAATAAAATCTGTAAAATTGATATTATTTCCCGTTTTGTTCCGGGACTAATTGCACAACGGTTATTAGTCTCCGTCTCGTCGTTGCTCATAAAGAAAATTTGTAAAAACTGGTGTCCTTCTCAGGGAGGGGAAGAAGTGATCCCACTTTATGGTAAACTTGTCCTTGTAATTTAAAAGCGGGCAGGAAACCTCCATCGTTTAATATTTGTGTTGCTCCAAAACATGTCACTTGAAAGCTTTCTTCCGCAGACGTACGCTATAGTATGTTCTGGTGGATTACTCAGAGGTGTTAATCGATTTTTCCATACGAACAACACATTTCAGTCGATTCATTGTGAAGCAATTGAAACGTTGGGGTACATACTAATCATAGTATTTACATTAATTGAATGCCGCTAACTTTAAACAGTCCTGAATTTTTCTATTGACCAACCACATCATAAGCGATTGTTTTCCAGTATTCCAATTGGGCTCAAGCTTTGATTAATTGGCATGTAATTTTTACTTGTGGTCACCATCTATGTACCATCTGTATGTATAATCGTCTATGTATAATCGTAAATTCGAGTAAACGGAGTCAGGCGTGAAGGAATTTCTGTAAATAATTAAAAAAAAAAAGTTTAAAAAAATCGGCATTTAAAAATAATGCATGGAAGCACGTAGACTCAGGAGGTCGACCCCTTCAAAGATATTACGAGAACCTGCTCACGATAATATAAAATTCCAAAGTTTAAATCCGATTGGATTAATGAAGTGAAAACTTATAATGAGAGTCCCCTTGATCCAGGGGATGGACAACTTTAGATTCGAGCATGTCACTAATTATTTTATATAATCCCGAAAATCATTCCCATGAAATTAATTTTTTCAAAAAAATGAAATTTTACAAAAAAATTTGTACTGGTCCTCTAGACCTCGGGGTCCAGCCCCTTCAAAAATGTCGTAAGGTTGGTTCTGGACATGTAACATACATGGTAAAAACTGGTTGAGTAGCTGGAACGCCTATTCGGAACAATCAGACATTTCTAGGGAAAAATTGAATGGGAGCATCAGACACAGCGGGCCTACCCATCACAAATAATATGAAAACTTGTTCATTTTTATATAAAAAATGCAAAATCTGAATCCGATTTTATGAATGGTGTGGAAATTAAGGGGAACCCCTTGTACCAAGGGACGGAATCCCTTGGTCCTCTCAATCGAGCATGACATTTGGCTGAGGTCCAGGCCTAGACGTGCAACTTATACATGGCAACAATTTCCTGACGATCAGTTAAGTGGCTGAATCGCCCATTCGGAACAAATGGAAAGACGGCCAGGAATTCGTTTCCGTTTTGTTTTAGACATAAGTCGGTTTGCATTATGTAATTGAAATTTCATGGGATTTTAGACAACTCTAAATCAGACGCCGATGATGAACGATTCGATTAATATTTTTTTATGTTGTTTCTTGAATGGTGGCACGACAATTAATCGAAAAGAAACTAACTGAAAATAACGGTTTATCGAAAACTAAAATTTATCGAAAACGATTATGCACCGCAATGGTCAATTCACCGAAAACGACATAATCACAATTCATCGCAAACGACAATTTACCGAAAATATGTCAAATGACAATCAGGGTTCATATTTTGTTTCAGTAACTTGTTTATACGATTTAGATAAGGATTTGCGAGGGAGTGTTCGAATGCCGACAAGGCTATAAATTGTTGGGTTATTTATTCCTTTTTTATTAGTTTGTGATTTTTGGGAATTTTTGTAATTTGTTTCGATTCGGCTCGGGTTCTGACAAAATGGCAATTTTAAACAAAGTTGTCGACCAATTTGGATAAAACTCGGTTTGCATGATAAAATGGTCAATTCGAATGGCTGAAATACTATTTATATTTATCGAATTTGTTTGCTTGTTTTTATATTTGATTGCGTTGATGTACAAATGGCGTTGAATGCAATTAAAGCGATAAACTTCGATGCGATGGATGGCGTCGGCTGAATACTATGTTTTACCAATGGGTAAAATTTTGTGCTATATTTGGGTTTGAATGACCCGTTTAAATGATTATGATTTAACGAGGAAGTGTTCGAGTTGTCAGAACAGATTGTAATAAGTCATAATTTTGAGAAAATTTCATTTAAGTAGTCCCAAGGTGAGGCAGTCTTTAGTGAATTTATGATATTCACAAAATTTGTTTCAGATTCAGAGTTTCTTAACCTATTTGAATAAAACTTGGTTTGGATGATAAAAACGGAATTCTCTTAAAATGGTTAATTCAAATAAAACTTCGCATGAATTATGTCAAATGTTCTATTTCCGTAAATGTGATCTATTTCTCCACTATTTGCAATCAATGTTATAGTTTGAATCATGAAAATGTGATTCCATTGTGATTTCGGCGTTTGAATTTTTTTTTGGATTTATATTGCCGCTCCCGGTACATTTGACTTTTAGTAAATTACGAAAAACCATCGATTTAATGTTGATAAAATTTTTGTTCAAAAATATTAGAGTCATCAAAACTAGCATACATATTCTAGATGAACTATAGAAAGCCTAAAATGAACATACCCCTCCAACGTGGGGATATTTTTGGAACTAATCCAATTGTAGGGCACTAGCGGCCCAGGTAGCTATTGAAAACCTGTATCTTCAAAATCGGCAAAACGAGGAACCCTATATCCAGAATATAATTCTGGAAAATAACTAATTTGAAAGGAGCTAAGCCATTTTTAACTGTTTAGGACAAAACTCGGCTTACTTATGATTTCCGGATATGCTTCTACAATAACACCAATTTAATAGAAATAAACCATTAAACAACCGATTCTAATAAACCTAAATTTGTGTACGTAATAAAATGTGAATCATATACAATTTGGACGAGGTCATGGATTGGATAACACACGATCTAAAGAATAACATGAATAACTTTAATATAGTCGAGTTAAAATCGCGGAATTGCTATCTGCTTAAAATGATTAACTCGATTTCCTTATAAATAGAAAAAATCATTTTAAAACCCTAATTTATGCTCAAGCAAACTTATGTGTGAACATTTTGACACCTTTAGAAGTAGCTCTTCTAATGTTATTTTGTTGTCGCCTTCGCTGGCAAGCAGGTAGAGCTCTGTTATTCGGAATGCCGTGTTCAATTCCTGGTGGTGACCAGAAAAAGTTATGGCTGATTTTTAACGTGTTATAATATGTCGTGTTATAATAAGAAGGCTAGTGCCTGATCTCAATTAAAGGGTTCTTATACAAATCATTTCTAGTCAATAAGTTAACAAATTCAGCATATTTCCTAACATTATTCCAAATTCATTTTAGAGTACCAAATGTGACGATGTGTTAAATGTGCTAAATATGCTAAATTTGTAAGCACTCGCTTCAGTGGATCAAAAGTTTTCATATATATTGTAAATTTCTGCTTACAGATGAGCATATGGAAGGGGTAACATTTTTTGTACACTAACCCCCTATGTTTTTTCTCGGCTACTAAAAAGTATTCGTGCAAAATTTGGGATAATTCGTTCAAGTGGTTCAAAAGTTTTCATATATTGTAAACTCCTGCTTACAGGAGAGCATGGGGAAGCCGAAGCCCCATATGTTTTTTCTCGCCTGCTAAAAAGTATTGTTGCAAAATTTGAGAGCAATCGCTCGAGTTCATTAAAAGATTTCATATATTGTAAATTCCTCCTTACAGGTGAGCATGAAGAAGGAGTAAAATATTTTGATCACTAAGCCCCCTAAGTTTTTCTCGGTTGGTAAAAAGAATTCTTGCAAAATTTGATAGCAATCGCTCGAGTGGATCAAAAATTTTCATACATTGTGAATATCTTCTTACAGGTGAGCATAGAGAAGGAGTAACATTTTTTGATCACTAATGGGTTTTTCGATGAATTGGTTTTTTAATGAATTGTTTTTTGTTTAAGCTTTTGCGGTAAATCATTTTTCATAATTTAGTTAAGAAAATGCCAAGCTTTCGAAACTAGTTTCTGTTTTAAAGACAATTTTATGCGTCAAAATTCTTCGACCACATTTATTTCTTAAAAATAGTAGCCCCCGTCACGACCTTTTCGTATCGAATTTCTTATTTTGACGCCTTTCCTTATTTTTAATATTTGATTAATTTGATTAATTTGTTGTTGTTGTTAAATAAATGGAACTCATTAGGAAAGACTTACATTTCTATCGATGGGGTTTTTCATAACATTCATTGATCCGAAGTTTATATAAAGGTAACCATTTCGAGTTATAGCAAATGCTATCAAAAGGTCTTTTTATGGCAGTTTGGGTTTTCATAGTTCGACTTAATGTTATTTTAGGGTGTACTACGAAATCTCGGTTTTCAAAATCTCGGTTTTAAAAATCCCGGAGTTCAAAATCCCGGTTTTCAAAATCCCGGTTTCGAAATCTCGGTTTTTAAAATCCCGGTTTTAAAAATCCGGTTTTTTTTTCTTCTAGTTCTAATTGCACAAAATAATTAATAGTTTTTTAGTTGCAACATTTTGTAGTTGCAAGGAAAATAAAAAAAGCAATATTTTGTTAATGCACATTTTGAAATGCAATAATTGTAGAGGCCAACGGCTTCGATTACTCTCATGGGCATTTATCCCTCCACCCAAATTCCATCCCTATTAGCCGTTTTCTAAAACTTTGTCGCAAATTCATTTTTGAATTTTGTCAAAAAATCATTTAAGAGTCCCATTTTCCCACGTGTCAAATTTTAAAAATTCAAACCGAGATTTCCTAAAAATCGGGTTTTTTATACAAAACCGGGATTTTGAAAATCGGGATTTTGAAAACCGAGATTTTGAAAACCAGGATTTTGAAAACCCAGATTTTGAAAACCGGGATTTTGAAAACCGAGATTTTAAAAACCGAGATTTAGAAAAAAACCGAGATTTTGAAAACTGATATTTCGTTACACACCTGTTGTTTTAATATGTCACACATTTGTAATTTCGACCTCGTAATGTTTATAGAATATTGTTTTTAGTAAGTTAAAATTAACGTGAGCCGGATCAGATGAAGCGTGAAGATATAGGGCTATTATAGATCCTTGGGTTTTCCTGGAATGTATATAAATTTTCGAAATTTCAATGCAGATTTTTGAATTAACGTTGCCTCAATTTACAAGATTTTGTTTAGAATCCGCAAATGGCAAGAGAGGCATTGCCGAAGAGGGACACGGCTCTTGGTAATTGTCCGTTGGTAATAGCAAGAAGGGGAGAGATAATTGGCTCTTGAGTAATGCGGAGATAAAAGGTTAATGGTAATTGACCAGGGAAAAATGTCACGATTAGAGGGCTCAAGCAAGATGAGGGTAAAGTCAAGGGGTAATGACCGTGGTCTATCTAGTTTGTTATGAAGTTGGTCAACTGTAGCTTTAATTTGATAGTATTACCTTGTTCTCCTCTTTTGTTAAACGGCAACAAAACCTCTAATCTTTTAGTAGGATACACTCTAAATTGTTTACTAGAAATACTCGAAGGTGTTTATTACCACAGAGCTCTTATTTGGAATTGCAATGAACTTACTGTAATAGTAAGTGTTTACTATTTTTGCCACATGTAGTGTTAAAATCCCACTTTTATAATAGATTTGTTATTAGATTTAAGCATTTCAATGAGATAATATCGTATATATTACCATATGATTCAGAGAAGTCATTCCATTTCTTTAATTTTAATGATTGATGATTTGGTTTGTTTTTTTTTCTAATTTCCGGTCATTACGACGAGTAGTAAGCTTCCGAATATTTAATAAAAATTTAAATGCAAATCAAATACGAGTTCAAATACAAACATAAAATTTTAAGTGACCGGAAATGCCCATATTTTATTTACATTTTTAGTGTTTTATTTATTAATTTTATTTATTGTTTATTTCATAATTTCAGATGGATTCTCATGTTGCTACATGTTGCTCGTCTACCTAAAATTGGAATCGAGTATAAAGCGAAATACTTTTAGGCACTCTCTATGGAATTTACATAAAAAGGCGCCCATCAGCTAACAGCTTACATATAATTAAATTTTCACCATAAGGTACATACATAAATACATAATTATGCCAGGCTTTAATTACATTTTTTTATGTTGTCTTAATATGTTACAACTCGACCTTCACATCTTGTTTAGCTAATATTACAAATTTCTCTTTAATTAAAGCAATTAAAAATAAGTTATATTCATTATGGTAATGTGTATGATACTCGTATATGTGTACACAGCACTTAAGAAAATATTTAGAGTCACTGAACTGCAAATGGGTGCTTAATATTAAATAAGTCTCTTATACCTATCGGAGTTTTGTTTATATAAAAAATAAACATCGATAGTGCGGGTTGTATTTACCCGTAGGAGTTGTGAATTTTTTTTTAACAGAATTCTTTTACTACTAGAGTGTGTACTATTTCTATTTGGTAAATAGTAAACATTTCTAAAATACGATTCGTTTTTAGCAAGTTTGATTGTTTGATTCATATCATTTGGAAAACCCATAAAGAATAAAAATCATTAAAACTATTTTCGTGTTCAAATTGTATACGCCTAAATTGGTTGACATTTAAAGTCAAGGGCATATGTCAATCAATTTAGATAGAAAATTGCTAAATAAATATACAATTTATTTAATGAATTAAAAGTAGTTTACAGGTGAAAATTTGACCTAGAACTTTTGGTCACGCAATATTCACTCCCGAAATATAGTAATGCTGATAAATTTGTGTCCTTAGAGATTCATCGGTTTAACTTTAACTCGAAGAAATTTTTGTTGTTATAAGCGGAAATTAGAAAACATCGAATGTGCGAGTTGGCAACGTAAGGCGACCGAGTCGAAATTAAAACTAGAGATAACCGGTTAAACTTTGATGGCTTATTTGTTCCAAATTGTCGACAAAAATAATTCGTGGTACAAAATCTTCACCACAAGAAATTGAAATTTAGACGATTGCTCAATTCGAATATCTCTAAACGACATGAACATTATTAAAATGTTCTCTGTAAAGAAACGCGAAAAATAATTTAGACTTTTTTAGGCACTGTACTCTTGGGCGGAAAACTACTTAACGTATTTTAATACATGAGAATTCCTAGAACAGGATTTATACTTATTATCTAATAATTATTTATACTTTTTTTATTCAATTGTTTGTGTAATAAAATGAGGATGTTCCAAAAATTTAATTTCCAAGAATTTATTTGATCATGCTTCAAAGTAATAAAAAATCAAAAACTGGGCACTTCCCCTTTCCTTAATACCGTGAAAAGCAAACAACTATTGTTATAGTATTTCGTAAGGAATTTAGCCATTTCTAAAAAAAAACTTACTAATATCGGTAATATTTGCATTATAACTACAACATAACTTCTTGCCGATGTTTCGGATTGTGGTTGTTATATTTAATGTTGTTTTTAAAACTTTTATTTTAAAATAATTTATACTCTACAATAAAATATATTTTCGTGTGACTTGGTTTTGCGAAAATCATCCTGTACCGTTCACCAAATAATTTTATATAAGCTCAAAGCGTTTGTTGAACACGTAATTTCACTATGGACAACGAGGAAAGCTTAAAATCTTCTTAGCCTAAACATGTTACTGTTACATCTGGAGTAACCCCAGGCAGCCTTCTCCATTCAACTTATTGACGTTGAATACCTGAAACTTGGTTTTATTCTCTTTTGTCTTTATGTATTCTGATGATATGAAAATCGGTTGAAAAATTTCTAATTTCCCTTTTAACAATGAGGCAGTTCATGGAGAATTCTTCAGTTTGCACTGCGGGCCTACCTTGGAATAAGAGGTATCTGCTTTCCCGACTGGTTTCGGTCTTCTGCTTTTGCGAGGGGTATTCCTCGATTGGCCTTAAATATGTCCGACAGCTTTTGTCCTTTTTGTCAGGCTGCCTTTTGTCCGTGTTACCTTTTTCTTCCGCTGTATCGTCGAAGACGACAAATCTACCTTTTAAAATTGTCTCTCATAAAACACGTGTTTGGTCTTTTGAGGTCCTGTATAAGCAAAATCACGAGGTTGACACTTACTTTATCCACAAGGAACTATTAGAAATTAATTAAATTAATTGGCAGATTATCTCTCAATGTTTGTAACAATCTTAATTTATTTCCGGGTCAAGCAATGATTTTTGGATTCTTTTTTGTTAGGTAGCTATGGTAAACACTGCTTCATCCTAACTGAGATACTAAATTATCGTGTATGAAATCTTCTACGTTCCTTAGTTTCATTTATGCTGCCGTTCGATTTTGTCATCGTGAAACATGTCCTAAGCCATCTCAGCTTATTACTTTATTCTACTTATAGCCGGTTGTACAGAAAAATGACTAACGGCCTGTTAATTGTGCGCCAGTGAAATATTTTATATGGAATCTTTTTCTATTTCAGAAAGAAATGAACGCAAACTTGGTTAAATATATTTTATTCCATGAAAATATTTAAAGATTAGTTAGAAAGTTATTCAATCAAAATTGGCCGTTTAAATATTTATATGCAAGCTAAATATTTCCACGGAATAAAATATATTTAACCAAGTTTTCGTTGGTTTTCTTCTGACCGCAAAAATAGATTTCATATAAAATATTTCACTGGCGCACAACTAACAGGCCGTTAGTAATTTTTCTTTACAACCGGCCATTATTATAACAAAGTAGTGCCTGGAGCACTGAGGGTCGCTCGGCCAAAGTTGATTCAATTGGAAGTTTTTTTGTGACAGTTTAAACATTTCAAAATTGGAACGTTAATTGTAGTACCGTGTAAAAATCGAGTCAGAAAAAAATGGATATTTTCATAGTTAGGCACAACATAGCGGCTAAACCGCAGCATCTCTATATAAATTTCTCAAAATCGTGATCCATTGCAGTTATTTCCTGACGTTCGGAAATATCATCTCAAGTTTTTTATCGAATACGTTTGAACTGGTTCGCTTTAAATTATCCCGTTCGACCCGAAAACCCCAAAAGGAATTTTCCCAATAGTAGGACTTATCGCAATCCATTCCTGGTGTTAGAAACCCCTGATTACCCCAATTTTTATCTAAATCGTTCGAACCGAAAAAATTTAGAATTAGTAGCCCGCGGCTCCACAGAAGACCCCCTAAACGACTTTACCCGAAATTAGTACCCATCGAAATCGAATGGCATTTTATTCTTTAACCGAAAAATAAATAGAAAAAACCCGGGCCGCACCAGACGATATCAAAATCGTTTGAGGCGAAAAAAATGCGAAACGGATCAAGACAAATCATTAATTACATAGCGAATGCTACAAATAAATATTATTAATCACTCAACCAATGTTTTCAAAAATACGCGATTAGTGCAACAGTAACGCAACCAAATAATATGATGCAACATTCCGCAATATAATGCAACATAACGTCAGATACCTAATTAACGGAAAACACAAGACTTAGCACGAAGTAACAAAACGCAACGTAGCACAACATGACGCAACATGGTGCAATATCAAGCAACATGATGCAACGCCCCACAATATGGTGCAACATCTCACAAACTTGTGCAACGTAACGCAACGTTATGCACCATGGTGCAATATAACGCAGCAATGCACATTATCATGCGACATGGTGCCACATCGTACACCGCATCCCCAATGCAAACATCTTTTCCTTATGACTTTTGCCTTTTACTCTTTTCATAAGAAAACCACCAATCTAACGAACAAAATTTTTTTTTGTCAAAATATTTTTTACACTTTTCTGGAAGATAAAAATTATAAGTTTTCTTTTGGGGGTGCGCGTTTACAACATGGTGCAACAAGCTGTAATACGTTGAAACATTACGCAACATGGTGCAACATGATGGATCATCCGAACTCGTTCCTTGCATTCAAAAAACCAGTCCCGCCAAATTATCTAAAACTCTTAAGCTAAATAAAATTTAAAGGCCCAATAATATCCCCAGCATGGCGCAACATAGTGTAACATCACACAACATCCCCGAACAAGATGCACATCAAGCAACATGTTGCAACATCACGCAACTTGGTACAATATGACTAAACATGACGCAACAACCGACTACGTAGTTTAACTCCTACAACATGGTGCAGCATAACACTATGGTGCAACATCATGCAACAGCACGCAACATGATCGGCTATCCAGGGAATCCTAAATGCATTATCCAGAATTCAGAACTCCTTGTAATCGTTTCCTTGCCCGCTAAATTTTATCAGAATCGTCCAATCCAAAGAAAATGTTAAAAGAGGGCTCCAAGCCCACCGTCCTGCTCAATCGGTTTTTGATTTTCAGAAACTGCTCCAGGAATTTTTATAAAAATCGTGCAACCCGAAAAAATTTTAAGAGGCCAAATTCGACGATTTCGACGGACCGGTCAGATTTTGCCGAAATTAGCACCCATCGCAATCGACTCCCGACACTTGAAAATGCTCCTTCACCACTTTTTATAAAAGTCGTGCTAGCCGAGAAGAAATTAAAAAATTGATTCGTTTCAGAAATACCCTTGTTCCGTCCCAAATAGCTACGTTTGTAGATGTCATTCTGTTTTTATATTATACCTTGACAATAGGAGGAGTAAATTAATTTAAATTGGCTATGTTGTCACTTTGCATTCGAAAACAACATGTTTTTAATTAATCAGTCGCTGCATAAGTTAGGGCCATGCCACTTAGCCTATAGCCTTCCCGTAATTTGACGATGGAAAACGACAAATTTCGTGAAAATTGATCCAGCGGTTTTTTAGATTCTTAAAAACAAACCTTCAAACATTACCTCTATAATTACCGGTGGCAGTGTGTGGGGAACACCTGTCTTAATTGTAAACAGATCTGATGGACCACCTACAGCCAGTTATAGCATTTATAAATTTCATTGTATCCTCGATTCGGGTATTATAAAAATAAGTCTATAGCCACGGAGGTCTTATTAGTAATGTTCGCATCATCCAGATCCTGCCAGGTTAGTGATTCTTGGTACTTTATATCGGGGTTTTGAATAAGGACATCACTATTTAAATAAACCCGAATAATTGAGATACTGAGCTGAAATTTTTTCCAGGTTCAGTATACATGCAATTCGATCTCGTTCATATGATCACCACGAGCACGTTTGCAGCGATCGATATCGTCCCTGAGTGCTTCCAACGTTGTTGGCTTGTTGGCATAAACCATCGACTTAACGTAACCCATTAAAAATAAATCCATCCTCGTTAAATCGCATGAGCGAGGTGGCCATTCGACCTGACCATTTCTCGAGGTTACACGGTTACCGAACTTCCTTTTCAATACTTCAATTGTTTGATCAGCTTTGTGGCACCATCTTGTTGGAACCACATGTGACACGTTCATTCAATTCTGGTCAAAAATAGTCTTCCAACATGACACGATAGCGAACTCCATTGACCGTATCATGGCAATCATTTTTATCGACGCGAAAATATGGTACAATACACCCCCGGCATGATATCTTCACCACACGGTCACTTTTTGTGGTTGGAATGGAGCCTCTTGAAGCACGTGTGGGTTTGTTGCTGTTCAATAACGCATATTTTACTTATTGACAAAGCCTTTAAGCCAAAAATGAGCCAAGATTTTTACACAAAAATCGCCGCAATGTGGTTTGAGAGATTCCAAATTCCTGTGAACGGCGTGGAATCAGTTGATTCAACTGATTTGGCTCATTTTGAACCACGATATTTTCGGTACTTCGACCGATGAGACAACGCATGGAACATCCAATAGTGGTTATTTTGACTCGAATCTGTCCAATATAGCACGCACAGCCTGTCTGGTGGGACGATTATTACGAACGAAAATTGAAGTAAGTGATCTTAAAGTTGTGATTCAGAATTGCGGTAATAATTTTTAGTAATTTCCGGACGTTGCTCGTTCGTGAACTTCTTCATGGTAAAAATGTTAACCTTGACTGACTTTTTGCAGTTGACAGTTCAAGGATGCACTCGTATCAAAATACAAAATTGTCAAATCCCTATTGGAAAACCCGTTATGTTTGAAAAAGTTCGGGGTAGTTCGTATGGGTCTTCTTTGATCACTCTGTTAGTAACCGATTTTGAGTTGGGAAATAGAATTTCACGTCGAGCGGTATTCAAAATTTCATGTGCTCCCGATTCTGCATATTCTTTTATTCGCCTTTCATATCAGAACTTAGGTGTAAACGCGTGTCATATGTTACACTCAGATGAATATGGTTGTTAAGTGGCTAATCCACAGCTCCATCACTATTTTACACCAAATTCTGTGTAGTAACTCTATAACAGTTTAATAGCAAAGCAAGTAAAAAATTGGTGGGTCAAAGTCAAATAATGGCTTGTTCACAATGAGCAGTTGTGAGCCTATTTGGCGGAACCCCGTTAACCTTATAATTCGATAGGTGTGAGAAAAATAAATTGTTTAGTTATTTATAATATTTCTTAAAACAAACCGCAAAATGCGGATTAACTAGGCCTTGCTCCATCGAATAATAAAATGAAACGAGTGAACGGAAACTTTCAGTTTTTTTCCGAAATTATGGTTAATTGTCTAATAAATTCATAATGAAAAGTCTGTCACATTTAATTTTATATTATGTACTTCAATTAAAAATTTCTCCAAATCCAATTTTATCTGTTCAACAATAATTTTTAAGACAAATCAATATTGAGTTAAATCAATAAAATATGAATACATAAATTAAAGTAGAATTTGGAATTGGTAAGGTCAAATATAATGTTCCTAAGAAAATTACTTTCATAAAATTGATTTGATTTAAAAACGATTTTGGAATGACATAATTGGAAATAAATAATCGAAATGAATTATGGCAGATGTTAGAACCATTACGGTATCAAGTTTATTCGCAGCGTTTTATAAAAATTTGTCCGCGAGAAATTGGTGCGAAATCACTGATAAAAAAAATATTACCGTAGATGTAAATATTATTTGTTTTCGTTTGTATGATGCTCATATATGGAATGTCTGAAATAATTGTGCGGAATACTTAAATCTTATCACTTCTTATCAACAGCCTTATATAAAAGTATGCCAAGTAATTATTGTATATATGTTTAAATTTTGGAATTTTTTAAAAATTATTATTACTTGATTAATTAAATGTTAATTTGTCGTATCTAAGTGTAAACGAACGATATATCTTCGTATAGGGTTTTGATTTAGATTTAAATTTCCTTTCACTACATACTAATTTACCGATATGTGTATCATCTTTGTTGCTCTCATCTATTCACATATAACGCATAAATAATGACTTCAAAAGTCATTGTAGTAACAAAAGTATAATGAGTTTACCACTTGCACGGTTTAATAATTTCTATTAAGGTCATCGCATTACTGCAACCGAATAAGATGATTTGGTATTTCTTTTTGTTTAACGTCCGCACTTTAATTGAACCTTCTTGGTTTTGAGTGTTTGTATTTAGAACTAACTCGTATTTAATTTCTCTATTATAGGCTTTGGCATCACTCCATCAATTTGTTCTTTTAATGTTGCATTTGGATTTACTTCCGACTTACTTTCATGTGAATTCTTTTTTTTTTTGCTTAAAAGTCTTATCGGTAATGACTACATCTTAAACATTTTAATTCGTAGTATTTTTGGGTGAACGCTTATTTAATATCAAATTAAATTTATTTTACTTTATATTTATTGCTAAATTCAATTTTAAAGAAGATAAATAATCATTAAAGTTTGGATTGAAATCACTGTTATTTTGTATCGCTCAAGCGGAACCCCTTGAAAAACCCATAACAACCAACATTTTAATGATTTAATTAAAAGTTGTCTTGTTAATTATTTTTTGGCCAGTGACAGACCTTCGTAGTGATGTTTAGCAAAATCTGAGTATGGCACATCATTAGTGCGCGTTTGAAGGATTATTAGACTTGATCATCATAATAACACGACATTCGAGCCTACAGTGTTTATTGAGAATTGTGTTTTAGTGATCAATTCGATTAAAGGTACACTAATGGGATACCATACTCAGATTTTGGAAGGCGTTATGATGGCGTGTCGACTGTTAGTAGGGCTGTTAGTTCGCTGCGAATTCCTTCCCAATTGATAGAATTTATTCATTGGCTCCTTATTCACAAATAAATATCTGCGTTGTACCAAGCGAGGCGACACATTCGTATCAAGAGATAGATTGTAGTTTTATTTAACGGAAAGATATTATTCTTGACAATAGAAAAGGTAATATTTTCGTTTGATGTATTTTAGATTGAAACTAAGGTTTAGATAGGACAGCTCACCAAGATTTATCGCAAAAAGTCATGCATGGTCCCATTCAAACCTGACGCTTTTCGTTACAAACATTAATTATTTTTGGGACCCAAGTACCCAACTGCCTTGAGCTACAGCCTCTGAAACGTTTCAATTTTCCGAGATTACAACCTAGTTTCTTCCTAATCGACTGAGAAATGGCTATAAGTTTTATAAAGGGCCATATCATACATAGAGAATTATAAAGGGCCATATCTAGATATCTAAAACACGATGCAACATGACGGTTTAATCTCTTCTTACCCATTTTTGCAAAGTATTTTGTTTGACCCGAAAAATGTTTAGAAAGGTTACTTTGGTCCAACTGGATTCCTTAAATGGGTTTTTCCGAAATCTTTACGCATCTCAATCTTTTGGTGAAACTCGAAAACCTTCACCAATTGTTATCAAAATCGTTCGAAACGAGGAAAACTACAAATAGAACCTGGATCTCACATACTGACCCTTTTTCTCGAAATTGAGCCTCATATACAGTGTCTTCCGATAAGAACTTTTTTTAAATTTAAAATTAAACACACCTTTTGTTAAAAATAGATTTTTTATTGAAATTTGTCCACGACGTTTGCAGAAGTTGATCGGTTGAAATTTCCAATCATCTTTCTGTTTAATTGGGGCTCTATCTCACGAATGATGTGTTCGATATTGATCGCGATTGTTTCATAAACTTAAAATAAACTATTCTTGGTGGCCAACTAACATACCCCTCCCCCCCACCTTCGCGAAATTAATTGTCCAGCAAATTTGATAAGGACGTCTTGAAATCACTGTAGCAATATTTTCGGTTGAACAACCTGAACAAGCACGTGTTGCTGTCGGTCTGTTAGCTACTGAACCAGTAGAATTAAATGTTTTCACCGTTTTTTTCATAATGGATTTCAATTATTTTAATTCGATTTTTAAGCGAAATTGAATCAATTTTACTAATTGGGCAATTTTCTATTGTTAATTTATAAAAAATCTGAATAACGAAACTTTTAAAATAGCTACTTGGTACTTTACTGAAAAAATCCTTATTGGTAGACCCTGTACAACCAGGGGCGGTATGTTGTACCATCACTTCGAATCGGAAAAAGTCGAATTCGAAAAAAGTCGAATCTAAAAAGTGCAAGTTGTATCATTTTTGCTTTTCGAAAATGGTACAACATACCGCCATTCGACTTTTTTCGAATTTCGATTCGAAGTGATGGTACAACATACCGCCCCAGTTTTGAAATAAAGTTCTAATTGCCTTACAATATCTCTAAAAACCTGATACATTTTCATCTTAGACCATTTCAGATATAGATCTGGGGCCCTATTTGCGAATCCGTTCGAATGATGATTTGGTATTTGTGAATTCGAACGAAAATAAAAATGTACACTGTAAAGTTATCAGCAGGAAAATTTTATTTTATGGTAAGTACCTGTACGAAAAATACAGTCTTCGCCAAAAGTATTGAGCACCCATGATATCTTACAATTTTTTGGGAGTATCAATTTGAAATAAATTGAAACAATTCACATTACTATTTATTTATATAAAATTAATATTTTGTGGGTTCACCCTTTGCCTTAATTATGGCAGAAATTCTTTTGGGTCGAGAGCTTACAAGTTTTTTACATTCTGCATAACGTATGGCGCTCCATTCTTGGTACAGACAGCGCTTTAGGTCTTCTTTGTTATTTGATGTTTAGCGCCTGATTCTGCGTTTTAATAAACTCTATAAATGTTTTATGGGGTTCAGGTTCGAGGACTGGGCAGGCTACTCCAGAATTCCAATGGCATTTTCTCGAAACCATGCCATTGTGCGGGCAGATTTATAACATGGCGCATTATCCTGCTGGAATTTAACGCTGTCCATGTTTGTTTCACCAAAATGTGTTAAAAACGAGGGCAGCAATGCAGATTCTAGGTAGTTTATGTATTTTGAAGAGTTCATGTGGCGCTCACACACGAACATTTCGCCAACTCCAGAATTAGTCATGTAGCATAGACCATTATGCTGACCCCGCCTTGTTTTACGGTTGGTACCACCACACACTCTGGACTAAATCCTTCGCCTACCCGTCGACCCAGAAAAGGCACACTAGGTGTACCAAAAATCTGAAATAAAGAAAATGTAGAAACTTCGGAAAACTAAAATATTTGTATCGATGAATTTTATTTTAAAATCATTATTTAATATTATTAGCGCATAGAATTGTCAACTTACTTCAAAGTATGATTCGTCTGACCACACGATATTTGACCAATCTTCTTCAGTGAAGCTTTGGTATTTTAAACCAGTTTCCTGAAGCCTGCGAGTGGTGCGAAGAGAGATTGGTTTCTTAATTTCTACTGACATCTCAGCAGCGAGATTTTAAAGCTTCTCTCACTAACTTTCGGCTGTCACGGTATGTGGTGATGCGTTTGCGCTCGGTTCTGTACCTATTACTGTGTGATCCACTAGCGGTGAATCGCTCAATAGTATATTGCACAGATCTGCGTGAACATTTCACAGTTTTAGAAATTTCTACTTGTGATTTCCCTTGCTCATGCAGAAGCTGTATCTGCACACGTTGTTCTAAACTTAACTCTTTTTGTTTCGGCATATTGCAATAATATCACTAAATTTAACAAATCAAAACACCAAAAGCGGACTAGATTACTGGATGTGTACACAATGAGCAAAAGTCGCAAACTGACGAATAAATACCAAATGAAAAAATAACAAATTTTATTGCAGCAGATGGTTTATTGCCACACCTGCGGTGTGAGTCACTGTTTTTAGTCCTTTTTAGATGTCGAAAAAATAATAAACAAACAAAAGGGGTTATACTTATTACCTAAATGTGAAGGTAATGTTATCTTTTGTTTTTTTTAAAATTGTGATAGTGTTAGTGATATTAACTGTGAAAGACGGTTAATAATAAACTCTATTGTCGATATTCTCCTCGATTCTATTATAGGTCTTATTCCGTTTTCCATTCTAATTATTTTTTGTAGTAATCTGGTCCCTACCTTACACCATTTTTATCAGAGATTGTGTTCTCTGTGGTTGTACCAAAAACAGCAAGCTTTTACCTGTCGTCTCGGGTTGTAAGCGTTCAAGACTCGATGCCAAAAATGGCTGCTGGTCTTATCAGCGGTTTGTAGACATTTAATTTTGTTTTGTCTTCTGAGAGCTTGCCTTTAGATTTTCACTTTGCTTTTAGAGCCATCCATTGAGACTGTACATGGTTATGAATTTTGAAAGAATATCTAAACGTGACAAGACATGACAGTTGTTTATGGGTCTAAAATCTGTTACGAATTGGCGTAAACGAGTACTGACGCGAACACCAACTCCGAACTCGTATCTGTCGAAGTTGTTACTTTGATATAGAGAGTAAAATCCGTGGCGACTGTGATCGTTATTGCCGATGAGTCTTGTTTATAGTGCAATTAGGACAAGCTTATATACTGAGACGCCTGATGGTAGAGCTGCTCTCCGGGCAATATATACTGAATATATTCCATTTTCCAAATTTTAAATCGTTGTCCTTATTTCGTATTCAATAATAGTGTTTTTCCTTGTTGGGTTCTTAGCTCAATGCTCCTCTGTAGAAGGACTACATATCTACACACTTACCTACTCATGTTAAGGTGTAGTTACCGGGGGCTCCCTTGTGGAAGCAGTGTGACCACTTGCTGGATTTGCATACAGAGACGGACCGTTTCCAGCGCTAATCTTTTACCTGCCCACACTTCACCCTGACCACCTAATGATTTCTAATATAACCAAACGAAAACAGAAATACCTGTGGTACTATTCTGGTAATTCCTCGGGAATAGGAAACTAGGGAAAGAATTTATATGTAATTTCTGTTCAAATATTTTTTTCCAGCCTACTGAATTGAAAAGTTTTATGTAAATATTTATAAATTGGGAATAATTTTTCCATAACTAAATTGGCAGGGAAAGTATTCGCCATTTAATTTTGTTTTCAAAACAATTAATACTAACTTTTTACCTGAATATACCAGAAAAGAATGTTTAAATAAAAATTACATATAAATTCTTTACCCAATTCCCTGTACCCGGGGATTTTCCAGAATAGTGCCACTGGGTAAAATAACTCAAACAATAATTTTTTTTCCCCATTTTTTTTTTCGGAACTGGTCGGTCATCATTAGTACTTGAGCATCAGAAGCCAGTTTAATTATTTATTTATTTTATCTAATCTTCTATTCTCCCAGTCCACCTCTTTTATCGTAAATTTTTATCAACAATTGTTCGCCGAAGCATTTCCTTCGTCGACATCGTCAGAAAAATACACTTTTAAGCAGAGTGATCTTGATGACCATTTAAAGTGTAGTTAACAGCTTCTTTGAATTCAGGTTCAGATTTTGTTTATGTAAAGAAGTTTAAATTCCGGAATAAATTTAACAATTTTTTGTTAATGTTTTTGCTTGAAGCGGGAAAGATGGCTATTAAAAATTTGAACAGGAACCACAATAACAATTGTTGTTACACCCATCCCTCGCTTAACGAAAACTCCTTTTATGAAAATTCGCTATAACGTAATTTCAAAGTTAAACCAAAGTCTCGGTTTACGTAATAAAATTTCGATTTACGAAATTTTTTTACATACATATTTTTCTTTTTTTCATCAATTTAAACAATCCATGCAGGAGAGAGAGAGGGGAAGAAAATGGATACGTATTTCTCAAACTTATTTTACACATATTTATTTAAGCAATTAATTGTTGCTACCGATTAGCCAGATCGTGGATCTAAAAGGATGCTTTGTTGAAATATATTAGAGAAGCTTGGGCTGAAATGAAGCAATCCACATTGAAACAAACATTTTTCCAAATATTTGACCGGAAAACGTCAACACAGATGGTGTAACTGCTGATGTTCTACCAGAAACCCATGTTTTGAAATCATTGTGAGTCTAGGGGCGGTATGTTGTACCATCACTTCGAATCGAAAAAAGTTGAAATTCGAAAAAAGTCGAATCGGAAAAGTGAAAGTTGTATCATTTTCGACTTTTATCGTTTTTTAATTTGCAATACTTTTTCTAGAATGAAATATCAACTACATTTATTATTTCTTTGGTTTTAAATGATGAAACTTTATCATTTATCGCGATTAAAAAATTATACAAGATACCGCCATTCGACTTTTTCGAGTTTCGATTCGAAGTGATGGTACAACATACCGCCCTAGGTAATCAACTTGGTTTTGACGAATTCTGATGTTTTGGACTTAATAAAATCTCATAGCAGTCCCGATAAAAATTTGCTTTACCTTTAACAAACTCGTTAACCCGAGGTCGAGGAGTAGCAGAATGAAAAAATTATAGAAAATATAGCCCGCCAACCTACTACAAAGGACTTGTCTGATGCGCTGTCACATTTCGAAGAAAGAATGAAGAACATTCGTGAAAAAGATCCGAAAGATGAACGAAGTTCAAAGGTTTCTCGAGGCGTCAGTGAGGCTGTCGATTGCTACAAACAGATTTACAGAGAAAAACGAAACGTGGCTAAGCAACAAACATTAAGCTCTTTTTCCAACCAGCTGCTTCGACATAATCATTACATATTAATGTTCTTGGCCACAGCATTGAAAATTTGACTTCCAGCAGGTCGATTCTGACTTTTCTATATTAATTAGAAAAAATATTTCCATAGCATTTTTATCAAAAATATCATTTTCTGGCCTACTGAGAAATCATGTTTGATCTAAATTTTTATAATTTAGGAAATATTTCTCTGTTTCGAAATTGGGTAAGAAAAATATTCCCATTTTAATTTTGTCTTTGAAAAAATGAACACCAACTGTCTACCATACTATGCCAGAAAAAAAAAATTTGCGACTAAAATGCTATGAAAATATCTTTCCTAATTGGTTTTTTCTATACGAAAACCAGAATTGACGCGCACAGTCCAGAGTTAGATTCAACATAGGAGTCGGATTGCGAGTCTTCATCATAGAAACGATAGCAATAAAATCGACATATAAACGCCTTTATTAAATGAATTTTAAGATTTTAAGTTTATGTATATGCTACTAGAACGAAAACATTCTTAGAATTTTTATTACGTTTTCTAAATTATGTACATATATATCGTCGGGTTTGTGCAATAGTGATACAAGTCAAAAATTATCAATTTAGAGAGATATTCGAACAACAATCTAACAATCTTTTATCTAGTATAGTATCACTTCAAAATTACTCATAGTTTCATAATATTATATTATTTTTTAGGAATAATGTCACAACTCGAAATAAGGCTGTTGTAGTCCTAATTTTATTAGGGTCAATTAAATATTTGCACCAAACTGACAATATGACAATATATTGCACCTCTCTCACTCTCTCTCTCTCTCTCGCTCTCTCTCTCTCTCTTTCTCTCTAGTATTTACATCCCATGAAGGGATTTTGCCGCCCCTACTATGGTCCTCCATCCGTCTTGGTCCATCGCTCTCGTCCTCCAATTTCGACATCCTAATGCGAGTAGGTCTTGTTCGACGTCGTCACGCCAGCGCAGTCGGGTTCTTCCTCTACGACGTACACCGGCTGGGTGTTGATGGAACACTTTGTAAATCATTCGTGTTGATGAGACCTTGCAACGTAGCCGAGCCATCTAACTCGATAAGATTTGATGAAGCCGATAATATCGCTACCTCCGAGAAGTTGCTTTATTTCGTGGTTCATGCGAATCCGATATTCATTGTTCGCAACTTTAATAGGACCAAAGATTGAACGGATAACCTTCCTTTCGAAGGTAGATAATAATCTACAGTCGTTAGAGGTCATGGTCCAGCTCTCGCATCCGAAAGTCAGCACAGGTCTTATTAGTGCTTTATAAAATCTAGTACGCCGCTGGCGTGAAATGAAATTTTCGCTGGTCTCCAAAATAAAACATTGTCGATTTTTGAAAATTTATTATTTTTTTATAACTTCATGTCTAAATATTTTTTATGTAAGTTTGTTTAAAAACAAATAAAAATAATTTACGAAATGTCAAAAATTTAATTTTTGGGATACTTTTATCCCTTTCTGGTTCAGAAATATTTTTATTTGCACCATAATTTTAGTCTAACCCACACAAATGTGTGAGTAAATACGTATATTACGGAAACTAATTTTCATCATAAAATTTCATCAGAACAAAAGCCCATCTGACACAATTGCGCCAGTTGGGCTTTAATTAACATTTTAAGTATTATATTTTAAGAGAAATACAAAATTGTGTAAGTTGGTCCTAAACTTATCTATAAAATATTTTTTTGATGTTACTCACTACAGTAATAACAATTTACCCACACAATTGTGTAGACTGGTCAGGAAATGGTTATACGAAAAATGCCAATTACGCTAGCTAACTGCGTACTGCAAAATAAAATTCAGCGATGAAATTACCATTCTCGGTTTTGCTTTCGTTATTTTTTTATGTAAAGTTTCATTTCACGATTTCACGTATGTTGAGTAATATTCTTAAAATTGAAGAAATCCCCGAAATATGTTAGTAATGCTGCCTGATTCGTCATCCCTAATTTTCGTCGTTTTCCGTTTGCGTCAACTAAAGTGTTACGAAAAACAAAATGTGAGAAAAATTTAACTACCTATCGGTTAAAAACAACTAGCTACCGGTTAAAAATGATTTTTGCCGGTATTTTCATAATGCCTTTTTAAAACATTTGCCAGTAAACCGGTTCAATGTGGGCAAATTGTTTTGCCCACGGTGCCTCGAATTGACTGTGGAATGTCCGTGCTTTTTATAGATACCGAAACATTTTCCCTCAATAGATGATTAAGATTACAAAAATAAAAAACTCTAATTTTACGAAATGTAATTTAAACGAAAATGTTCCACATAAATGCTAAGTTAAAAAATTAATCAGCTACTGGCTGAAATGCAGACATTTTTACGTAATCTATACGATGGCAAGGAATTAAACGGTTGAAAATGTTTTTTAATCAAACAAGGTTGTTAAATAAGCTACCAAGACTACTTATACGAATACCGCCACAAGGTGACACACTAACTAACATGTTTCGACGGAACTAATTCACATCGATAAGCGAGATATGATGACTGCATATATATTGACAATAATTATAAGATTATAACATCCGTAATTTCGATTTAATATATTCACTGACTCTTGTGCGTGTGGTATATAGTCATTCTGTATTTTTTTTTTCTGTAGAAAGAGAGAGTAAATCTTTGCCATATTATATTAAACCAAAGTCAATATTGATTTAAAAAATTTGCATATTAGTTAACACGTTCTATAACCACTTTACGTTATTTAGTGATTCAGCTCGCGATCTCCATATAATAAATGCGTAACGTAATAAACACTTCGTTATATTTTAAATCAACGAAGTTGTATTACGTTACGAAAAAATGTTTGAGATATCTTTTTTCTAAGTTTAGTATCTTATCGAATGCGCCGCAGCCATACAATAAAAAATTAATTTTATTTTTGTTATCAATTGTTTTAAGTTATTTTATTTTGTTTAATACTAAATTAGTGGTTTTTGTCGGGTACCGAGTGATTATACCTTTACATTAGTTAATTGTTTAATGAATTTTGTGCTTTTAGTGGTGTTATTTGATTTATAAAGATTTGTAATTACAATTTTGGCGTGGATTAGCCATAAGTTCTGTTACAAATTATAAAAATAAAGTGAATTAATGTGCTAAAGTTATATCCAGAATATCCCGATATTTTATCGTGCTAAATTATTATCCAAGTGCAATTTTTTTCTATTATTCATGTTTGTTGCAACGTTTTTTCACTGGAATTCGATACAATTTTCGCATTAATTTAGTCGAAGCTTACTTGCGCAATTTTATCAGGTGAAATTTTTTAAATTCCTAATATTTATTTTTATATGACATTTTTTTTTTATTATCTTTAACTTGACGTAACACTCTTAGTTCGCATGGATTATTAATTGCAAAAATACAAATACAGGTAATTTTAAAGGCGTACATTTTAATTTAGTTATCGATAGTGAATTTCAAATTTACCGACCACCTTTTAAGTTTACTTAAAATATTTTTATTTTAAAACCAATTTTAGAATTGTGCAATATTCGATGTTTGTAATTTCGCAAAATATATTTTACTGTGAACTTAGTACAATATAAATTCGACACCAATGACCTTGAATTTGCAATTAAATAAATATTTTTTTTTTATTTTGAAATACATTCAGTACAGACATCTATTGAATATTAAATAATCATTAATTTTTATCAAGAATTGTTTTACCAAGATGATGTGATCATATGCTGAGTGTTTCAAGGAAGGCTGCAATTAAAAATTTACATTTTAGAATTTTGAAGTTTTGATTTTTTTTTTCTTAATTATGATGCAGTTCGGATTCCTACACGAGCGCAAGTTCAGTTAATAACTTAGATCATCTTTTATAGTAATAAACAAATAATGTTGGTATTTTGTATTTCTACACAAATATGGTTTTATTAGTTTGTTATTTTTTCCACGTACGATAAGAAAATTATTATATTCATTAAGTATAAGGTAAACATATGCTATAAATACAAAAGAGAAAATTAATTTGTATTTATGAAAAACATTTAGCTATTTAATAACTTCAGGGTGTTATCATTCTGAGTGTATTATCCGTTTTAATGGTTCAACCGATTTTACAATCACAGCATCAATGCTGAACTTACCGATAAGCTATAAAGGGTAAAACTGATACTTGAGTAGGGAGGTACGCGAGCCTCGTATTTACATGTGTCGGTGCGCTTGTATATGGAAACTAGCCTTGAGAAATCTCGTCGACTCTTGGCAGTGCTGGCCTTATGTGAAGTAATTAAAGGATTTTTTTTGTTGATGAATTTTTATGTAAGCGAAAGTGAGTTTCGATTATACTACTCTCAATCTAGAGTATTTTCCAAAACTTTTTAATTTATAAAATGGGATCATAAAAATTCAAATCTTAACTTTCTTCGAACTTTAACGAAAGTTAAAGATTTTTTGGAGGAGAATTTTTATTGTCTCAATTTTCTAAGAGATTGGTAGCCAAGACATAAACTTTATAGGTATCATTCAGGCAATGTATTTTTATGGAACCAATCAAGTCAAATATTGCTGCCTAGTTCATGAACGAAATTTTATTTTCTGATATCTTCTCCTATTCGGATATCTTTTCTTATTTATCGTTTATTCTAAGTTCATGAAATTTTAATATCTACTTCTATCTCTTCGCAAGTGAAATTAACAATGCTATAAAACAGCTGCCTTTAAGATTAGAAGCAATGATTCCATTTTATAAAAGTCGAATTTAAACAGGCTTAGTAAACAAACAATATAAATTTTAAAAAATTTTATTTATTATCTGCTTGGAAAATAAATAAAATTTTCAAAATCTGTAATATCCAGTGAGCTCAATCCTCCTCAATTCCAATTTCGTGCTGAGTGTTTAAAGCAATCTCCGGCATCAACTCAGAGGAAATTATCGACAAAGAATCTCGTGAATGATTTCTTGAAAACCGAATCTCTTGATAGTTCAGTTCCAATACTAACGTTTGCTATAATTTCCTCTAATTCTCACCAAAAAAAAAATCTTTTTTCCTGTTAAGGAGAAAGATTACCTGAATGCCGGGATGTGATGCGTGGCTGCCTACAGTGTTGCAGCTGATTCTACATTACACTCTTCAATTCCATTCCGAAAAACTTGCAACGACTTAATCCTGACATACATAGGTAATATTTTTGTGAGGATAAAACAACCGAGTATAAAGTTTAACGAATAGAAGACCATGTATACAATATTTGCTGGCCTTAATAAGCAAAAAATTTGTCCATAAATTTTAATTCTAATTTTAAGTGGATTTGATTGTAATCCCTCGGGTTGCGGCTTAAAACTTAGCATGTACTAGTATCACCAACTTTTAAGCTTAAATTAAGGCATAAGTTACAAAAAATGAAAATAACAATGATTAACGAAGCAGTTAGTGAATCACAAAACTAACTAGGAACTAAATTTACTAAAAGATTTATTCAGTTGGAATACAATATACAAAAATTCAGCCAGAGATTAGCCTTATTACTCAAGTGATGGCTAGGGCTGTTCAAATACTGCCCCGAATCATCGTCCATGAATTTTTAATTTCGGAAATATCTACGAATGAGGTTCTTTCCTAAGAGAGGGTCCCAAAGAATTCGGGGTTAGTTTAAAATTGATAAGATTTAATAACTAGAAACATGTTGCAACCTTTCAAAATCCATTTCTTCAAGTTCAAGTTTCAGTTCAAGTTTCTACTAAAATTTTCCCTACTCACTTAGAAACTCGCATATCACAATCCAATAAAACGATGGTTTCTCATCAATCTCTGTATTTTTAAAATTGTTTTGGTTTCGTTGTTCCTCAAGTTACAGAGGAAAGAAACCATGTCTTCTCCTCAAAAATGTAACAAACGTCGTACATAAATTAATCTTCCGATTTTTTATTTTCTAAATCGGATTTTAAAATAACGTTAAAATGCGTAAATAACGAATTTTCTTGCTTAGCATAGATAAGCTCTGGTCAGGGGAACTATAAATCCTCTACACCGCCAGAACGTACAATCTTTCAAAAACAATTTATTCTGGCTCAGAAAACTCGAATATAGAAATAAAAAATTTCGTCAATTTTTCATAAATAACAAATATTCTACCATTTGATTAAATGACATACACGTTCTGGTTCCTCATGAATGTTTCGTTTACGAACGATGAATCCTGTGACTGTATTTCCCGTAAACCAATTTCCATCAAAATTTACCAATTTATTTAAAAAGTACAATTGAGAAGTTTTAACTCGCTCTATTAATACGTCTGGGCAGTAGAAAATCCGCAGACATGCAGTCTATACAACCATGTATTCCGGATATAAAAGTTTTCGGGATTTATGCCGCTTCCCTTAGATATTCTGTTACAAGATACACCACCATGTGTAGTCCTTCAGCTTAAAATTCGAGTTTGAGGTTTTTGCCCAAAAAATCGGGAAACAACTCCTCGCAGATGGCGATGATGGTTTGTACCCAATGTGAATGACGGTGCCCAGTCTTGCTAAAGCAAGAATCCGTCCACCGTGGCCGAAACATTTCCGTCCGAATGGATGTAGATTATAAATCATCCAGGTGAGTTTACCAAACGTTTAGTTTCCAACTAAGGAAACCTTAAATAAGAAATTTTTTTTAAATAATATTTTGTCCGAAAAGCCGAAAAAATCTTAAATAAATTAATATCACGCACAATTAAAAAAAAATCTTAATTATATGCGTTGCTTAGTACACATACATAGTGAGAATTTCTAGAAGTTTCTGATTTGATGATATAATTCGCCAAATCGATAAGTTCTTGTTTTGTACTGTAGGCACAAAGCAAGAATTGAATTTTTGCAGTTTGGTCGTTACAACCTGATGAGTAGACCAACTTTTCAAAGGAAGTTCTCATTTTTGTAAGGGTTTGTGTATCTTTGCGTGCACAGGAATAAGTACCCTGGGGTTAAAAATAGGGGAGTGCATTTTTCTACTTTTTGTGGTAGATACATATATTGTAGCCTCTTTATTTTCTATGACTAGTAAAGTCGTAAACCTTGTGCCATTAAAAATAATATTTTGTCCAAAAAGCCAAAAAAATCTTAAAGAAACTTTAAATAGTTTAAATTAAAAAATTTGGCCGTCTCATCAGAATGCAGTGGCCAAACTAGTTACAAAACTATTGAAAATACCTTAAACTTATATGCAAAGTATAATCACAATGCATTAGCGAATTATTATGTCACTATACGCATTTGTTATAACTCTTCGTAATCTCTTCGATGAAAAGCGTATCTATTTAGATGAAAATCAGCTGAAACATTTTGAAACCTTTGCACGATAAATTTATTTGATAGATTGCTGCTCTAAGGCACTAACCATACACGACCACCTGTTTATTATGAGGGTCTCGTACAAGAACATCAACTGAGCACTGGTTAATCCATTAATTTTTTGGCTTTATGTGCAGATCCTTAATGAGTGTCCGATACATTGATGAAGGTTCTACGTCAGATTGTCAGTTAGCGTTTTCATAAGAACCACAAGATTTCTTCAAATTCGTTCTGATACACTTCACTATTTTTTTGAGCGCACTCTTCTTGAACAACCACTCCTCTTGTACCTGTAGTCTTTTGCGATGCAATTTTGAAACACGATTACGTTTCGCTTCCATTTGAATGCCTAGTACGCAGTTGAAGTTGAATGCAGTTTTTTATATAAAAATGACACTAGCGAAAAAGAAAATGATAATTTCACCGCTGAATTTTATTTTACGGTACGCAGTTTTGTACCTGAAACTGGTATTTTTCCTATTAGAATATAGATGTCTCTATTTAGATCTACTTATTTTTCATTGCATTTTTATTTGCGTGTACGATAAGGGGTATAAGCTAAATTTTTCACATTTCATCAATTATTTTTATTTGGTAAACAAACTCACATAAAAAATATTTTGACAAGAGGTTATAAAAAACTAATAATTTAACATAAAAGTATCTGCCATAAAATTTTATGAAAATTAACAAACTAATTCTTCATTGAACAATATATATGGTTAATTTTGGAGAGCAGCGAAAATTTCATTTCTCGTCAGCTGTGTACTAGTCTTAATTATAAAAAAAATCACACGGAATTGCCAGCATGGTAATTTTTTCATAACCTACTAAGATGGAATAATTTAAAAAAAAATGATGGGGCAGTTAATTTGCAAAATCCTAGATTTCAAGACAATTGCCTCATTTTAAGAATTGTGGAATTTACTATGAGAAATTACCTTGGCAATATCATTATGAGCATGGTTGACAGCAATGGCCCCAATACAGAGTTAATTTTCAAATTATTTTAAACATTACCTTCTTGGAATTGCATTAATGTTACCACACCCCACATCTGCTAAGTCTACTTTTAATGGATTTTATCGAGTGTGGTTGGAATTTAGAAATACTTTTCAATTCGTTTAAGATTGTCCGGTGACACCAGCGGTCACCCGAAACATTCCGCCTTCATAGCATCGTTGATAAAGTGCAACGGTCAGGATGGTAACTACTAAATTCAAGCGTCATCTGTAACTTGTGTCGGACACTAAACCGACGCAAAACGATTGTATTTGATTTGACTGCTTTCCGGAATGAATACTGTTGGCGGTCTCAAAGGTAGTCGCAGTTTGTTTAAAACGTTTTCTGACGTCATGAACAGACCGTCGGGCGTTGAAACCAGTCCTTTGAATAATATCGACTGTCTTTGTTCTTGCCTTGTGTTATTTACGAACATAATTAAGACTGAGTAAGTAATTAAAAATCGCTATGTATTCCAAAATTACACGGGGAATGCAATAAAACCAATGGTCTAACATAATATGAAAATTAGATGTAACCTACATTTAAACAAAATCTTTCCGGAAACCAGATCAAACATATAGTAAAAGGGTTGAGTTTTAGGTGAAAATGATATAGATTCAAAAATTATTGGTTTCGATTAGTTCACGTTATGACCTGTCTAAATAAATTACGAAGTTCGATCAAAACTTCCAGACCTATGAACTCTCTTTGAGATGTTTAACCGTTCCGGAATTGATTTTAGAACTGCAAAATGACACAAACTTAAAAGTTTCTTGAGTTATTTTGCACAAACATGTGAAACAAAATTATTCTGAAATTTGTTTGTATCTCTCTTGTATCAATATTGCCTTTGTAATCTGTGAGCTAATAAAGCTCAATACATATTCTTTGAAAATATTTTAACAACATTTAACGCCCATATTGAGATGGAGTAATTTTTTTGTACATCCCCCAGCTCCATCGAATGAACCAACTCTTTATTTAATTGAAACAAATTTATTTAAGAACTATTTTCTAATTAATTAACTCGGCAATGTATTATTATTCTGTGTTTATGTAAATATAATAATTGTTATCAGCAGCTAGAACAATAGTAAATATCTATGTAAATGTAAGTAAGCTTTTACAAAAGTATTTCATGGTTAACTCCCAACCAATTCGATAATTCCCATAATTAAAAGTAAAAATACATGTCTAAAATTATTTGCATATAGGTTTACAGACAACACTTGACACATCATTATCATTTAGCAATATAATGTAACGTGTTTTTCATTTATATGTTTTATCGTACTAAATAGAAAAACAATTATGTACCTTCAATTAAATAAAACCCAAACGAAAATAAAACTAATAATTTACAGTAACACTTCAGAAAACGCTTTCCCGTGGTGCAACATCACTTTAGGGCTTTACAATTTCAAATATTTAACGGCTGCGATGAATTTACGCATTTTAATAGAGACCACGCAATTTGTTGTATTCCTGTAAACTAATACTTTGAAGAATTATGTTGTTTATCTAATATTCTTGATGATTAATACTTAGAAACAATAGTAAATCTGATATGTTATCGCAAACTAATTATTTCTAAAAAAAATCTGATAGTATTGTAATAAGTACATAATTGTATATTTGTATATGTGTAGGTGAATATATTTTGATTAGATGATGGTGTATTTATTTAGTCGCAGATAACGTCTAACAAATATTTTAGTCATATATGGCCGCGCGATAACAACAATTTGAAACGTGCAAAATTTAGTACGGTGTATAAATATGTCAACCTAAGGGGAGTGACGATGATCAAACCAAAATTAAGTTAAAATTTCAATGTCACTAAATGATTTATAACCTTTGACCTTCAAATATACCTAATTATAAAAAAAAATATATTTATCTTAATGTCATCTCAAAAATTCCATCTCAAGTTCAAAGAAGCACACATTTTTCATTTTAAATGCAGGGTTGTACAGATTAGGTTAATTAAAAATTTAGGTTGCACGCATCAAAATAGATATTCAGACACCGGATAATATCCAGCGGATATTTTAATCGCACCATAAATGATCAACATTTTTAATAATTACTCGATATGAATCTAAAAACTTTAATAAATTTTACTGATGTTATGTTAAGTATTTATTAAAGTTTTCTTCACCGGAAAATTACGTAAATGAACAACATCCGATATCTTTAAATTAAAAAATAAATTTATATTTTTTATGTATGTCAATAAATGTATGTTCGAAATGAAACAATAGACGTATTGAATTAATTCAATTCGATTTTACAAAATGACATTCACATCGATTCGTCTGTATTCCAAAATACGTATTTTTGGTAGCATAAATAACGAATCGAATCGAATTTAAATTTATACATAAATTAATCCATTCCTTTACATTGGTATGTGCTGTTTTGTATATAACTCCAAGGTGTTTGCACTTGATAAAAAATACTTTGTAAATATTTTACAAAACTTACTGCAATAATCACGTTCAAATGATCGAGTTTGTGTCTAATCGGTCGTTTTAAATTTCTTGTAACTTTAGGTGTTCGGAAAAGGTTGATTTATTACAAAACACATTTAATATTATCACCTGTGTAACATGCATTTACGAGTATAGAAACCGCTAGTCACTTATATATTACAAAAAGCAAATCGTACAAAAAAAAAATGTTTTAAAATTAATTTTTACCCGTGATGCGTATCAACATTTTCTTAATTATAGTTTGTGCCTACCCAGCACCAAATTTATATTACTTATATAAATTGAATAGTTTTTTTACCTCTTTTAGAAATACAGCACATTAAATTGCAAAATTTTGGGCGCACCATATAAATAACATTGAGTGTTCGACTCCACCATAGGCTTTGATGGAAATGATAATTGTAATAGTTTGGCTAGAATTAGAATTAGTCACTTACGTTTAAATGGTTAATAAAAAATGAAAATTTGAACAAAACCGGATAGCAAGCACCTCATTAAAATCTCGATACTCATCAAATTTTGTTAGGTATTCGTTAACTGACGATTTGTCTACATTTTTTCGTTTGGTCACTAATGATTAATTTCTTATTGCGAAAAAACGAAATCAAAATTGTATTAATATCAACAAAAACGGGTTCGTTGCTTATTTGGGAATTTCATTTTGCAAAATTAACAACAAATCCAATTGGAATGTTACATTTGATCTAAAGGTGACGACACGGAATCGTTTAGTGATCTGTCATTGACAATTGATCACTATATTTGGTCTTGTTTGGTAGTTCATGCAAAACGATTAATTTAGAAAATTTGTTAGCAATTCATATTTTTTTTTTTGATTATTATTGTTCGGCTCTGAAAAGTTGGCCAATTTTTCGCATTAAAAAACACCCTATGACCAAAACGAAATGATCATCCATAAGCTTATGTTGATTTGAATTTGATGAAAACGGTATGAATTTCTATCTATAATGAATGACCTATACCTGTGATTTATTTTTGAAATTTTCATTATTAATTTACGTTTAAACGTGACTAAACGATGAAAACAATCAAGTGACCATTCAGAATTTAACACTAGATATACCAAGGATTGATATATACCTATCTTTACCAACCGGTCATTTTGACCTGAACATCATTTGGATTTACTGAGTTCTTTAGAAGCATGTACTTCGATGTTTATATATAATACATTTAAGTATATAGGAATTTCATTTTTAACTTTTAATAGCGCACTTTATACAAACTGAATTTTTTTTAAATGTACAAATCCCACAAGCATGTTTTTTGCAACCAACACAGATATTCGTGGTGTTTCATTTTCGTTGCAGAATCCAATTTGACACTATTTTCGTGTAGTATTGTTGCTTTCGCAAATCCCGTTTGTCTTAGCGTTTGAATCTGAAAGCAACAACTTTTGGCTTTAATTTTTTTAATGTATTTTAAATTCTTATTTTTGGTTCATTTTAAAAATATTATTTTATTATTTTTTATTTTACGAAATAGAACAAATTAAATTCGGTATTTTTCTATCAAAACAAGCGCAAAATGTCTTTTTTACAAAATGGCAAAAAATAGTAAAAATAACCGCCTTGTGGTAAACACCATAACCATAAAATGGTTTTATTTCCCCTAAACCTAAACATTTTTTGGCTTACATTAAAGCCAATTCGGCTTTATACAATGCAATTGTTGTAGTAATTTTCTGAAAGCAACACAGCTTTTATCTACCATCAGTAGTTCACTTAGGTTTCTTGGTTCGATAATGAATCGTGATAGCCAGTACAAAGTTATTCTGCTGATTGAAATAATAAACAGTGCATTTTTCAGCCAGTTGGTCCATTATATCTACACCAAATTTGGTGCTGTTGAAAATGAAATGGTTTCAGGAAGCTTTTTTCGGTTTTGTTGTATTTTTGGGGAATTATGCTCAGAACTAAGTAGAAGTACTTTCTTAGTTAACTTAGCTTTGTAAATTAAACTTGCGAATTTAGGCAATTTATCTTTTTTTTTGTTTGGCAATTTTCGGCAATTCTTTTTTATTTGAACGAACAGCTTCAACAAGTCGTATTCTTTTCTAAAAGATTTGAATCCAGTAATTTACTTGTAAAAAAAATTCAGTTGTCACATTCCTACCGGAACCAGTAAATGGCTCTCCCAAAGATAGTGATTCTGGTTTATTTTTATTTTTTCCTAAGTACGGAAATCCATTTATGACATATTTACTTGCCAAAATCGTTGCAAATAAAAATTTAATTCCAAATTTACTCGGTTTATTCGGCATGCACTGGCTCAATTTGCATCTGACTTTAGTTGGAAATTATTGTTCTTCAATAGTAATATTTTGTCCAGGCACATAGCAGTTTTGAGAATTTTTGATGAAAGAATTCCAAAGGTTTGAGATCAGTGCAAATCTGCCACTTTTCAGCCTTTGACTTCGTTCGTTTTTCATATCGAACCGTATATATTGCAAGATGTCCGTGAAGCCATCGTTTTTTTTTAAAATGTAGGTCCCCAATTTTTTAACCATAAATCCGACAATTTTGGTCTTTTAGCTTCATAAGCAACACGCCCATATAAAATTGCTAAAACTGAGTTGCATTTTTCTTCTGTTAAAACCCACTCTACTACAAGAACTTTAGAAGCTTCCATTTCTGCCCGTTCCCTAATATAATTTATAATATTTTTATTTATTATCAAAAAAAAGCGCTACTAACTAATTTCTTTGTGGTGTTTCTGCTTTTCCTCTAGGAAAATCCATGTTTTAATAATTCCGACACAGTTCCATCAAGAGCTGTTTCTACTTCTGTATCAATATCATCAGAATTTGATGGTAACCTAATTGTTCTCTTCCGTCTTCGTTTATTAGAAATATTTTCTATGTGCGTGCCGATATTTAAGGGCGAAGTATTTGAGAGTCCAGTTTCATCACCAGTGGCATTATTCTTGTATTTCCTAGGAAATAGGGAATTTGGAAAAAATTATATGTAAGTTCTATTTAAAAAACAATTTCTGGCATACTGAGATAAAAAACTAGTATTAATTTTTTTTGAAAACAAAATTAAATTGGGAATAATTTTCCTTCCCAATTTAGATATGGAAAAATGATTTCCAATTTATAAATATTTTCATAAAACTTTTCTCCTCAGTAGCCCGGAAAAAAAATATTTGAACAGAAATTACATATAAATTCTTTTCCCAATTTCCTATTCCCGGGGAGTTACCAGAATAGTGCCACTGAATTGTTTTCATTTATATATTCTCGTAGTTTTTGTTTTTTTGAACTGCTTACCATTTTAGAATAAAAATTTAGATAAAAAAACCACGATAAAAAACACAGTCTGTGATTTCTACTATTTATCGCAATCACTCGAAATAAAATTGCCTGATAATATAATAAGCGAATACTCAGCTTATATGAAATTTCAGTAATGGTTTTAGCCAAAAAGCCATTAACATACTAAAATAAAAAAACCAAGCAAAAAATATATAAAACCAAAGAGAGTCCCACCCTGCCATAAAACAAGAGAGGAGAGACATTAAAGAAAAGATTAGAAAATAAGAGAAATTAAGAAGAATTTTGAAAAAATTAGAGAATATGTAAAGCTGTTATGATAATCTGTAGAATTATTTGAAAATATTCAAATTAAACTGAAAAATTACAAATATAAGCACTTGAAATTCCAACCGGTTTTTTTGAGTAAGGTATACCACATACCTATCTCAGGAAAAATAATTCTAATAAATAGAAATATTTACAATAATTATCAGATTTATATAAATAATATTATTCATAATATTACATCAAACGAAAATTTAAATAGACGGAGGAAATTTGGGAGAAAATTTGTAAACCGGTCATTTTGACCGTTTGGTATATATAGTGTTAACAATTACACCGGATGTTGTGCTAAAATGGCGGAATTCTTGTTTATGCATTGAAATTCGATGGAATACTTACGATTAGGTATTTAATATCAAACTTGTAATCATAGACAATGTAGACTTTTAAAATTGGATAGCATTAATCATCAGAATAACTTGAATTGAGATACCTAATTATTAACAATTTTCACATTACTTGAGGCCTAACACAAACGAGAACCATTCCAGAAAAACATTGCAGAGAGCCCCTTCGAGAGATTCGTTCCATAATGGTGTATTAAAACATTTCCAGCAGAAAAAACGTGTTTTGTTATTCACCGCTAGAGGCATCACTATCACAAAAAAAGAAATCTTCTGCTGATATTTTTTGAAACCAGCAGAAAATTTTCGAAATTTTTAAGCAAATCAATAATTATTAGCAGAAAGTTTTATAAAAAATCAAAGATTTATGAAACAGAAAAGAAAATATGTGTGTAAACGTTTTGAAACGAAAAATGGTAATTTTTCTTTAAAAAACGATTTGCGTATAAGGACTCTCAAAATATACTGAAAATTATTGATTTGCTTAACAATTTCATAAATTGTCTGCTAGTTTCAAAAAATATCAGCAGAAAAAAAATCTTTTTTGTGATGTGATGATGCCTCTAGCGATGAACAGCAAAACACATTTTTCTTGTGGCTTGCTTACTGACATCCAGGTCGAGAAGGTTCAAGAACGAAACTGGTTTTGGGCAGGAGGAAACATCCACTGATACATGATAACCTTGTTTTTGTTGTTCTAATCAAATTTAAATCACAATTTAAATTCAAACACATTTAAATTCAAGTCAAGTCAAGATCAAAGAAATTTCTTTAATTCGAATGGACAAACATTGACGAAATCGTTTAGAAGGAAAATAGGACGAGCACAACCACTAATCTTTGGTTAAAGAGAGTTGGTTTAATTTCTTATTTTAAAGATTGAATCCAATTTCAAAAAATTACGTTGATCTTGAAATTTAACCTCAAGAGCATGACCGCACCAGGTTTGTCTGAAAAATTTCTGCTCCATCTGTCTTACGTGACCGTGAACTTTCAATTATCGATTTAACTGGACCAAACCTTTTGAAGCTAAGTAATTTTTTTTAAGTAGTAGACATTCGAAACTTGTTTCACCTTCCTAAATTTAGCAGAATTAGAACCCTGGAACTTTTGTAAATAATTAATTTAAAAAATAACGACGAAGTGGCTCATTAAATAAGTCACATTAATGTTAACACAAATCAAATGATGGCTTTTTCACTCGAATGTAATTAATTTTAATCTATTAAGTCGAATACACATCCTAAATCTATATTCATAAAGACTAAAGTTCCAACCGGTCCAGAATTAAAACTCAAAAAAAAATAATATTTTTAACGATACCAATTAGCTTTTTTTCTTTGACATTCCAGCCATGCACAACTTCTAATTCTTAAGTAATAACAAAATCAGCGCAATGCGAATTTACAACTTTTATGAATAAAACGTGATTAGATTTTTATTTATTTTGATTAATTTATTATAACAAACATTTAATAATAGAAAAGCCACGACTAATATTTAATTTTAACTTTTTAAAACAACGTGCACAATCCAATCTTATTTTTAGGTTAGTTTTCAGAAATTCAAAAATTTGGTCATATATAAGTGGAAGATGCATTTAAAATTATTCAAATAACTTTATATATTAATTTAGTAATTAATTATACAATTAAAATAATTTCCACCTTTATATTTAATCAATACAATTTTTTAAGTTTTTGTTATTTTTGGGCGAGAAATAGCGCGCACTATTTTTTTTAAGTGACAACGAAATTTAACAAAGTTTCATTGGGTTTCTTATGTAAAAATTAAGTTTTGCCGGGTAATAACACTGACATACCATTTATCGCATTCTTATTCTTCTATTAAGTTAAGTTTTTGTTCCTGGCTGGTTCCACTTTAAAGCCTCAACCAGCGAAAGCTTAAGAGCTTAAGTTTTGGTCATAAGCGTTCGTTGGATGAGGCATTAAGTATAGTAAACATCGTCGGTAAATAAGTCTCGAGGCTGGCACATGGATGGCGCATCTAATAGCTTTTAAGATTTTTAGAAAGTACACCCGATTTGTGTCAAAATTTTATGAAAATCCAACCATTATTTTACAAGTGAAACAATGGAAAAAATGAATTTTGTGTGTGGATTGAACACTGGTTCTTAATGCGGAAAAATACGTTACAAGCAATGCAATGCCTTGATTAGTGATACAGTTATAGAGACTTTGCTCCTTCGAAATCAACCGTCGATCGAAACACCGATGATACTGAACGCTCTGGCCGCCCGAATTCGACAGTTATTCCAGAAAAGATAAAAAAGTGCACTGAGAAAAAAACTCTATCCCATTAAAAAAAAAATACCATCGTTTTAAAAAAAAAGTTATCGATAGTGAAACGATCATAATATTTATTATAATGATGGTATTTATTTATTTATTTATTTATAGTAACTCCATTATAATTTGTTTTCTGTTAATTTGACAGTATACTATCAGAATAATAATAAAATAAAATTTCGATTCAATAAAACGAATTTTCTATATAACAGCATAATTCGATCGAGTGAAAGACACATAAAGATAATCATTTCTATAAAAGTGATTGTATTTCATGTCATATCGATGACCAAGTAGTTCCATATGCAAATACGACATTGCTTATTTAGAAATAATTTCCATTATTTATGCAACAAAAATTTTCTATATGAAATTTTGGGTTATTGTGAGTGATAAACAGATATTAAAACCAGATTTTTTTTTTACATCGAGGTGAGGTTACCAAGAAAATTCGGCCGTCTCATCATACTGCAGCGACACCAAACTACAAAAATATTGAAAATACCTTGAACTTACATACAAAGTATAATCACACTGCCTTAGCGAATTATTATGATTCGCTACGCAATTGTCAACCCCCTAGTAACTACCTTGAATTTTGTTGTATTTAACGCATTCATGCCATTTCTATATGAAATTTTGGGTTATTATAAAAATAATAAAAAGAAATTGACAAACAAATTTTTATATCGAGAAACTCCTTTCAAATCTGATCTTTAATGACAAAAAAGATTACAATTGTTCTCTTAATGTGATAACATGTATATCGCGGAATATTAGTTGTTAATAAAACAATTTATGGTCATATCAATAAACTACGATTAATATGAGATATTGCTTGTTAAGATAACAGTATCATTTTATAGCAATAATTACAATTTCAATCTTTCAATACGAAATACGATTTTCTCTCAGTGTGTACAAAATCATTTTTAAAGACTATAAAGTGAGTGACGTGAGATAGCTGATACCATAAAGGTATCAGAAGACAGTGTATATACACTTTGCATGGCCAGTTGTCCATGAGAAAGCTTTGTTCAAAGTGGGTACTGCGCTTGCTCAAATTGCTGTTTGTAGCTACTGAACTTTTGCGTCGGTGTGTGACAATGGACGAAACATGGATCCACCACTACGCACTCTCCGGAATCGTCAATCAACTGGGTGGAAAGCAGCCGGTGAAGCGCGTCTGAAGTAACCATAAACGCAAATGTCAGCCGGTAAGGTTTTGACCTCTATATTTTGGATGCACGAGTTATTTTGTTCGTCGACTATCTTGTGAAAGGAAAGACCATCAAGAGCGAATATTACATGGCGTTATCGGTGCGCTTCAAGGAAGAAGTTGCGAAAAAGTTGCTCCAAATGCAAAAGAAAATAGTGTTCTTTCACCAATACAATGCATCGTGTCCGTAGTATCTTTTTTTGGTTCCATCTTCTACAATGGATTTAACCCGGACTATTCTACTTCATCGCATATAGCCACATTTCAAAACACCTCAAAACACACGGTGCTCCAGATCCAAAGAAAAGCGTGATGGTCAATTTCACTGATTCCTGACACGGCTAAACCGTTGCTTGTTTTTTTTTCAAACGGGCCAATACTGTTTGTCTAGTGCCAAGAATTTTGGGCGTTAAAGTCGACTGTGTGCTAAATAATGTTTGCTTTAATTGTAGTGATCCCCAGAACCTCAAGCAGTAAATCAAGACAGCAAGCGGAACTACGAAAGTTTTAGTTGCATTCTGCTATTAGACTCGTAGCACCCGCAGAACAGTTTTACATCAGCTTGGAAAATGAAACCATATCAAAAGCTTAATAAAGTCGTGCAACTAATTCGAATGAACAAAGAAATAAAAGGAACATATCAATAAACGAGCCCACTGATTTAATACAAAGGTTGTTGGCAACGATGGAGCGATTCATGTACACTCAGAGAAAAACTTGGGTCAAAAGAAACAAAAATCTGAGTCTATTTTGCAAAAATCTTGGTGATTTTCGATCAACCCAATCTGTTAGTTAAAAAACAAAGAAGATCTTAGTTGAATAAAATTTTAATTTAAAATATCCAAATCGTGGTTATTTAATTTTTAACTTAGTTAATATAACCAAACACATATGGTTAATTTAATGGATAGAAATGGAGATTTATTGGTAACAGTGACTAACTACATATTTTGTTAAATTAACCAAGGGAAAAAATTATTTTACTAGTTTAATTCTATAAAATTTTCTTAGTAAATGTAACAAAAATGGCGGTAAATGTTGCAAACGTTTTAGCTTGAACACATTACATCAAGGTGGGTTTCTCTGTGCCAAACCAGCACTTTGGAAGTTTGACTTCGAACTAATGAGACATTGAATTCTTTATATTAAAAAATTCGGTCATCTCATCAGACTGCAGTGATATTCAAACTACAAAAATATTGAAAATACTTTGAACTTACATACAAAGTATAGTCACAATGCTTTAGCGAATTTTATTGCCTCGCTACAATTTAAATCTTAGTTTATATGACAAAACTTATAGGTTAAAATAACTAATTAAGATAAACCAAAATACTTGGTTAATTATAACAAGAATATTGTTCACCGAACAAAATATTGTTTGGTTAAATTAAACAATACTACGTACCAACATCCTGGTAACTCAAATTTCACTCATTTTTTGTAGTAACCAAGTAAGAAAATACCAAGTTTCTAATTTAAACAAGAGATTTGGTTTATCTAGCTCAAAATTTTGTGTTAAAACAACCAAATCAATTTAACTAAGTATTTGGTAGTAATCTTTTTTCTGAGTGTAGTTGTTCAAAATCAAACAACATTATTGTCAAAGTAGTTATATGGCGTATGCAAATGGGGTGGCACAACAAAAAGGCGAGGGAGGTGAAGGTTCAAGCATTTTTACGATACGTTAATATCAGACACAGCTGTACTAATAAAAACGAAATTAAAATGTGGAGTCATAAAGTATGGAAAGTGGCGAACTCATAAACCAATTAAGATATTCAAACAACCAACATCTGCTTGTAGCAGTGGTCCGGAAATTTTATAATATTAGCGGTATATTTCGTCCTTCAAAACACATAATATAAAAAAACTCCAGTTAATGGATAATTTTAATCAGGTTGGCCTACATTTGTGACGGGTAATGATTATAATGCAAAACAGAGCCAAATAGGGTTTAAGATTAACTTAATTGAAAGGAAACAACTTTACGAAGCTACGGAAGAGCGCTGTTTGGATTATCTATCAACGGAACACCCTACATATTGGCCTACGGTAAAAAGTACATTTATGTGTAACTAAGTAACTAAGGGCATTGCTCGCAACAATTGCTGAATTTCAAGGCACCAATTAATCGGAATCAGATCAATTTTTATATGGAAAACTTCATGAAAATTTTCTTAGTACAAAGGTCATGGATTGTTTCATGAAACTTGAGCCGAACCGGATCTGATCAAGTGTCAGGAAACGCATCTAACATTAAATCGTCGGATTGTTATGATTTGTTGTCTGATCATTCACCAATCTTATAGTAACAGTTCCAGCCCCATTGCATTGAACAGAGAATCGCCGAAGTGTTTAACAAACAAATGTACAAAATGGGATAGAATATAATATAGAAGACTAGCCGAAGATAACTGTGATCTTAATGTTTCCTCTGTTCACAGCAGCAGATAAAGCTGCGGTTGCATAAAATATCATAATTAATTTGGCAACCGCAGTAGATATAGTCACGACCGACATTAGTAGGATTGGAAAGGTTAACAAACTTTCACTTACAGCGAGTTCATACGACGGATAAAAATCTCGGATTTTACTATCCCATCGTTTTAACCAATTACATCACGTAAATTATACATCGGGCACGCCTCTTTTAATATAAAAAGTTGAAAATATTGAAAAAAAATCTGGGATAGAAAAATCCGAAATTTTTATCCGTCGTATGAACTCACAGTTAACTCCAGGAAATAATCCAACAAAATCGGGACATTCGATGGCAGTGACAATAACAAAAACCATCCCTCGATGACGGAAGAATAAAATTGAAATCTTAAAATTTACTTATTTGGTCTATCGGCAACTGAAGGAATTGAATATTCTTTATGCGGCCATCAAAAAACTTAAAATTAACATCAAATTCGTGTGCATCCATTAGAGATCTAGGATGAAAGTGAAGAAACCCTTTCGAACACCATTTTTAAATAATGTAGCAACAAATATTTTGGCTTTTTTTTGGAATACTTGATTAATTTCGAATCATTCTTAAAGAATACTAAAACAATATAGAGAGTACATAAAGAAAAATGATTTTACACACATTTCTGAAGTAAAAAAAAATACATTAAGCCAGCTATGTGTGTTCCAAGTCTATGTACAAAATACATACAATATAAGGCAGTGATTTTTGTATAAATTTTGTCTATCAGACATAAATAATAATCGCTCTGATTGGTTAATATTTGTTTGTCTTATACGATAAAACCGAACTTCACACTTAAGCGATACATGTTTAAAATTTTGTCGTATGGATATTTTTTGACATTTTATAAAGCAAGCAACCTAAAAAGATTTTTTTTTTATATTTTAGAGTAGTGTTATTTTGTTCTGCTGTCAAATCTTATACAAAATTGAGCAATGTTCAATTTTTAATTTTTGTCGTACGATAAAAAACATGGCCGACATTCAACCAATCAGAGCGATTATTATTTATGTCTGTCAGATAAAATTTATACATGAACCACAGCCTATACTGTACAAGGCGTTCGGACGGGCTAATAATGTCGTTCACTGGTAAAATGATTCTGATGGACAGCTCTGATATGCATGCTACTCTCTCGGATAATGACGCGAGCAATCAACGACCAAAATGCAGCAAACATAGTTCTCTTACATTATAGAACTCCTATTTGGGCGACGCTATGATTTGGGAAACCATAAACACAGAATGATTGCTGCGGCTTAATATGCGTTACCACATCGTTACTTTTAAACATTTACGACATATCCCTTTTACTATTATTATTGGCCAGAATAATTTTTTTTTTCAATTTAAGTCCACTGTACATAAATGTGTATGTAAATAATGGATCTTAGTTAAATCGAAATTCTTTTTGAAAAAAAGCATAATAATTTGATAACATATAAATTGTATAACATATTAATTATTTGTTTTTGATAATATATTATTATACACGATTTTTACACGCGCAATTGTGATCGAGGGCCGATAGTAACAATATAGGACACTGCCTCATTAAATCGGGTTCCAACATTTTTTTTTCTATAGGACAAGAACAAAGTTAGTTGTTTTAGTACAAGTTTGAAAAAAAATTCGAAAATCAACACAGCCAGTGAAAAAATAAAACACAATTTAACTGTGTATCTTAGTTATCAAAATAAAAAAGTAAATAAATATGTCAAGCCATAAAAATTTCTAACATAAAAATTTATACATTTTTATTTTTATTTAGTTTTATTACTATTTAATATTTGTTAAAATTTAATTAATGACGAATTGAGCTCAACCGTTTCGTACTAAAAAGCGCGGTACTCTATGATGTGATTTTGTGATATTAAGGAATATAGCACTCGATATATAGCACAAACATGTGATCAATTCTTATGTAAAATTATCATTCATTCCGCTAATATTAAAAATTTAACGTATGTTGATCTGCGGAAAATAATGTTGAGAAACCAATGATGTATTTCCAAATATTGACTGGACAATTTGAATAGGAATTTTTTCGTTTCGAAAATTATCGTGTCCAGGCTGTGCTGTTCATAATACATTTGCTTTTAACGAATTGTATATGTTAGGAGGGGCACGTAATGTCCAGGAACCATTATGTAATTTAATTCATCCGTTATGATTTAACCAATTCTGAATAAATTTTGGTTTGTTATATTTTAGTATTGCTTGCGGCACAAGAGAAATGTCAGAAACCTAACCGACATAATAGTTCGAAAATGGTCAATTCTTATGTAAAATTATCAGTCATTCTTCTGATAATATTGACGTATTTTTAAATTTTTATATTTGCTAGACAATTTGAGAAGGAATTTTTATCTCACACGATGATCGAAATTATTCCATACAATGCTACTCGTCCAGTTTGATTATAAAATCACAATTGCCATTAATGATTCGAAATCGATGGATCACAACCAGTCCAAATATTTCACACTAGAATCAATATCATTGGTATCGCAGGTGCTAACTCTGCTCGAGAGTAATTAGCGAATACGTTGAATTTTGAATCAGAGTCAAATAGCGGAATTATTAAATTTTGTACGTGTATCGAGAATTTGTTGCTTATCACAAGTGATGGTCAAAATATATTTAGTGAGGGCGAGTCAAAAGTCAAAAATGCTGATAAATTAGCGCGGCTTCATCATATTTTTATTGTGACGTTATTATCGACGATCCAGAGAATAAACACTCGATACTTGATATTCGAGTACCGAAATTTTTTACGAATAAGAAAATAATAACAATGAGTTCGTATTTGGATTCATACACATTCACTAAATTTTATTTCATTTTTATTCGTTTTTTAATGCAAGAAAAAAATCATTTCCAGTATTTTCGAAATTCTTTCTTTTAAAGAGAAGACTGTTTATTGCCTGAATACTAAAGCAATATCACAAAACTAACTTGAATTTTTTGGTCAAGTTTTAAATATCATCATTAAGCAACTAACAATGTATCAGGATTTCCTCAGAGGGAGAATATAGAAAGCTCTGGTTCTTACGGTATAAAATTAATTCCAGCCTAGGGTGGTTGTGGTTGCTGTTGCGGCGGTTGTTGAGATGCAACCATCTTTTGCGTCATTTGTTGAACTTAAGACTTTGCTGAACTTTGTTGCGCGTGTGCTTCCGTTGATGTTTAAATTCGTAATAAATCTCAACCATATTTGTAATGCCGATCTTAGCCGCCAAATCAATCCTTTCAAATCCGGTTTCATGCTATCCCCGACTCACATGTATTTGATGTGTTAAATCAGATCACATATTTGATCCAAGTACAACCATTGGAATGATACCAGATTTTTATTCACTTCTCCAATTATTTCATACAACATATTTGTAATTGAAGAAAGGCCCAACCAAGTGACACAAATAAATGAATTGGTATTCGGTGTGTATTATTGGTTTGGTTTTAATACCAAACAGCCAACTGGAAGGCCTAACAATTTGGCACATGTTATATCTATATATGTAGTGGAGGATTCAGAAATTCATTGAAACGTTAATCAGTTGATGGGAATATATTTTCCAAATTAGGGAAAGAATTTACATGTAATTTCTCTTCAAATATTTTTTTTCCCGTCATACTGAGGTAAAAAACTAGTGTTAAATTTTTTGAAAACAAAATTAAATTGAGAATAGTTTTCTCTGCCAATTTAGATATGGAAAAATTATTCCCAATTTATAAATATTTTCATCAAACTTTTCTCCTCAGTAGGCCGGAAAAAAATTACATATAAATTCTTTCCCCAGTTCCCTATTCCCGGGGAATTACCAGAATAGTGCCACTGGATTCGTTTACCACTTTCAACAAGTCGCCGTACGAGTTCAAAATAGTAAGCCAATTCGGGAATCCATTCAACCATTTTATTTTATCATGGCCATTCTCAAAAAAAAAAACTTCGAAAAAACCAACAAAAGTGACACCGTGGCAAAAAATCTAATTACGCAAAATGCGATAGGATAAGAGACATCAGAACACGCCCGTCCTATATATAAGCTATCTAATATATGGTTTTACTGTCAGGGAAAATTTCTTTTCGGTACTTTTGGGGATTGCCCAGTAACATTTAGAAGCGTTACAAGCAAATGTATGAAATCAGGAGATCCATATATAAAATAGAGAGCAAATATTAAATTATTTTATAGGAAAACTCTAATCTTCCTCAAATCACTTAAGGCGATACGTTTTCGATCATCTCATATGCATACTACATTGTAAACATAATTTTATAAAACCATGCATATATAATCATATAATTTTCTCAAACGCATAAAACATAAGCTACTTTTATAATAAACGTTATGATATAATTTTTCATGAAAATTGTGTGCAAAGTATAATGGCAACGAAAAAAAAATTAATTTATGGAAATTAAATATTTGTTGTTCTACTTTATTTAATTTCTTATTATTTTTTGCAATGTAATAAGAAAACGACGTAAACCGGAGATATAATCATAATACCAATTATGTAGATATGTAGTTTATTCGCATTAGCTGAGTAAAAATGTTGTGCGATCGAGATTTTTATAACATTACGAATGAACCGAAAAATAATTTTGCACTATTTTACATGGTTGATCGAACCTGAAATCTTAAGCCGCTTAAAATTTGTAATACATATACTTTTTATTATAATTGGGGTGCGATATTGTCCAGGTGCCAATCCCTCGTTGTATACATAAACATATATTTAACTTCCTTTTCGTGTCGTTTCGATATACAATGTACGTATTCATACTTTTATGTATACATATATGCTTACTACCGGAAACTATATTAGATTTATGTGCTTTGCTTAGATAATATATATTTGATCTATCTAACATGCTTTTATTTTCATTGTTTCAGTCGTTCAGCTGAAGGAACATCTTTATTTTAGGGCTGGAACCAACTATTAAGGTAATATCATTTTATATTTGTTTGGTCGGCATTTATAGATTAAATCACAAACTTTTCGTTTAATTAATGATTTATAACAAATCTTATTTTTTGTCAATAATACCTATTATCTTTTTGACTTTCAATATAAAACGACTTTACTTGAATGTAAATACTTAATAAACAAAAAATGGTCTCTACCGCATCGTAAGAATACAAATTATCTAATCACTATCCGATTCGCGATTAATAAATATAAATACAATATAAAAAAAGTTAATCCGATGTAAAAGAATTAAAAATCGAAATATTTGTACAGTCGAACGAAAAATTATTCGAACAGGCACGAGTTCGACATCAATTTGAAATCAACATTCGATCTCCAATTTATTATTGTTTATATATTTGCCGATAATTTTATCATGACCATTCTCAATTTAGATTAACTACATTATAATATGTAACAGAAAGTCTGGTGGTGTTATTTTGCACTACTAAAGTCATATTTCAATTTATCAATCAATAATGACATATTTTGTTGTCATCAATAGTCAAAAATATTTTGATTATATATTTTTTTATTATTATTATTAAATGTCAGGTGGTTTATTATTAATTTGTATATTCGTACGTAAATAAGAAACACATTAATAAACCGGTTGAAGTCGTTTCAAATTAAGAAGATAAAAAAATTCATGTACCATTTTCTTGTATTTTATATGCATATATACTGCGAATGAATAAAGCTGTTGGTGAACTCAATTTTTGTACATGTTATGCTATGGTTAACGCAATTTACATGATACAGGGTGAGTCTAGTGAAATTGCGACATGGTTTACATAGAGAACAATAAATTATCGCTACAACTAGAAAAAAGTCAAATTATCAAACTTAGGTTTCAAAATTATTGTAGGTGCTGAAAAGTGGGGTTGCCCATGAGTAAAGAGACATGTCGCAGAACCCAGTTATATGCAAAGTCATGTAGAAAAAAATCTTAGTTAAATATTACTCAGTATTTTGTTTGTTTTCAATAAATAGTTTGATATCTACAAGAAAACTCAACTAGGAGTTAATGAACCAGGATATGTATACATTCAAGACATAATTAATCGAGATCCTAATTAATTGGCTATATTTAACTATTAAAGAAAGAAGCCCAGAGCAGACAATAGATTTGATCGCTGGTGGCGATCACGAGAATTAAGAAATATTTGCTATAAACTAGTGAAGAAAAATACACAGAGATACATGAATAATGATCTAAAAAAATTCCATGGTTGAATTTTATTAAATTGTGCAAGTTGGGATGTTCACAAGGGTCAAGGTCATTATCTTCTTTTTAAGATTTTTTCCTTGGTAGTGGTAAAAGGTAAGTAATATTTATCGGGATAGTGATCAAATGCAAAAGCGCCAACATATTTTTAGTGCGCTTGGTTGTTATTCTTTATTTATCTCACGTCAATTCTCGTCTGCCTATCTAAAGCCTTTGTCACTTTCACCACCAAGAATTTTAAAAAAATATTCTTTCGATTTTTTGTCTGCTTTGAATTACTCATAATTTATTGGACACAATAGAACAATAGATTGATGGAAATCTAATAATTTTTTTTTTCTAAAATTACCTCATCATATATCGTATATAACGATAAAAAAATCTAAGTTTTTTGCATTTCCATTTATTACCAATAGTGTCCATCAAAATATTTCAAAATTTAACAATTTTTTTAAAAATATGTTCATTGAGTGCGGTTTAATTTATAGGTCTAAAACTCTTATCTGCGCCACAAAAAAATTGCCCATAATTCTCAAAAATGCCATGTGATTTATTTAATTTTTCCCTATTCTTAATCTTCTATTTTTAATTCTGAGAATTGAAAACCTTTAGGTTTCTATACGTCAAGGCACGGGTACAAACACCCAACCCTACAATATGGTTTTACTGTCTTTTTATTATTATGCGCATTTACTCGTTCGAAAGGTCTTGGATCCAACACCTGTCAGCACTTTAGTTCATAAATGCACCACTTTTCTGTTTTCTCGATTATTTACCTACACCATATGAAAATAGTTTGATAGAATGAGAAACATCGAGGACAGGTCATACATGTTTCGCTTAGACCAGTGTCATGAAAGAAATGAATATGACCTATCACACATTAGTCTTCGATCGTGGGTGGTCATTGGATGTGTTATTTAAGAACGTAATGTGACTACTAATCAATTAGTTTTTTAGTCAACATACTACAGTATGCAGCAAAAGTAAATATACGATTTAACAATATCAGTTAAATGAGAACCTTTTTCTCGAACGAAGAAATCTGCTCTTTATATGACATTTTCCGTAACTTTATTAATGAACGTTTTCCGCAAGTTTTGGGCCATCTCAAATCGCCATTTTTGGAAATTATCCGATTATCACTGTTGCACCACCTTGCTGAAACCATATATTGGCGTTTGGTGGGAATTGCGGAAATAAAATTTTTTGGAGCATTGTCCTATAAGGTTCGCCCTTTATTGTTAGGCTTGCACCTCGATCATCTTCGAAAATAATGGAGTAACATTTTTTCGGCGGTAATCTCACACCAAACAGTAACACGAATTGGGTGTAAATTGCCTTTGATGAAGCTTTTTGGGATTTTCTGATCCCCAATAATTCAGACCAACAAGTCAAGCTATAATTGGTACAGAGAGAAATAATATGTATTTTCATTAAGAAGAGAGAGAAATCAGTTCTCAGTAAAACTATAGTGAATATATATTTCGATTTAAGCGTTTGCAAGTAAATTTCCGTAAACACCAAGCAATGTCTGTTGCAGTTCTGACGAAATTCTGACGCACGACAGACGAAAAATTCATAGGTTAGCATTCAATTCGACCCTTTCCACTTACAAAATCTGAACGATAGCTGGGCAAATTCACGGTTTATTGAACAGTTTTAAGAGCGTTCTTTACTAAATTAAATTTGTTGTTGAACCTAACCTAAAAACTAAATTTCAATGTGTCTATTTATACATTTTTTCTTTACAATTCGAACCTACCTAATAGAAAAACTCCTTATTTGCATACCAAATATTCCCTGGCCCTCTATCGACAATTTTATGAGATAGTTTTCATATTTTTTTTTTGAAATTATAGGTAGTCCGTTTCTATTTAATTTTTTTCTGTAATACAAAATCAAAATATTTTAAAACTAAGCACTAAAATGTTTAAAAACAAACAGAACTTGCACAACTTCTCTAAGTTTGAGAGCTAATAACAAAATATTAAAAGAAAATTTTGGGAAGTGGAAAAAACTATGCACGGTTTTTCCGTAATATCTATTGAATATTAAAAAACTCTAGAAGAAAATGTCCCGACAGAAGCTTATCGAACCTGCACAACTTACCCTTACGCGGCTTTTACATCAAGTAAACTTTTTGTTTGATAAACATTTTTGTTATCGAAAAACAATATTTGTAGTTGTTTTTAATATGAATAAAGATTATTTTTAAAAACTTTGATCTTATTTAAGCTTTTAAAAATAAAAAAAAATTAAAGCCATGCGATTTATGAACTTTTAGCGAATTTAATATTCTATAAAAACTTCGATAAAGAATTAACTTATCGAACTCAAAAGTTTATTAAACAAGCGCTAAATCAGTAAAAAGAATGTGAGTGTTGAAAAAGCTAAAGTTATTACAGCAGGCAATTTCACTTATAATACGAGCGCATCGGGTAATTCGAGTTTTCAATCATGCCAAAATATTCAAATAATTGTGACAGATAAATAATAACATGCACATATTTGTTCAATTTTATTATTTTATACGAATATATTTGCCAATATATAGAATATCATTAGATTTGTACAATTACGGACTTAACGAACAACAATGTTCAGCGACAATTAGCAGCTTTGTATAATACGTTAACCTTTTCATGCGATAAAATTTCTATTCGAAGTTAAAAGGCCCATAATTTTTTAATTTAGAGATTATTGTAAAATACAGACAGACGTGCTTCGATTTTTCGTTCAGACATTATAATAAATTTATTATTTCTATTAAAAGTTAATAAATAGAACTTTTAGTAGACATAACTGTATTGCAATGCTTTAATGATTTTATTTTCAATTCAAAATTCTGACATTTAGAGTATTCACAATGCCTACTAGATGTCGTAAGAATCATAAAAAGTTTATCAAATATATTTAATGCATGTTCGTTTGATGTAAAACCCGCGTTACTTTAGTAAAGTACAGCCTTCAGTGCTCTATTTTCAAAACTGAAACTAAACCTTGCACGCACAAGCAACAAAGCTTGTAATTCGCAAAGTAGGACATGACTTGGAATATGCAACCAGTGGCATTATTCTGGCTTTCCCTGGAAATAGGGAAATGGGAAAATAGTTTTCCATATAAAAGTTTTGTGGAACAAATCTTTACCAAATAACTTTGTTTCGAAAATGTTTGCACTAAACTTATTACTTCAGTAGGCTCGAAAAATAAAAATGCTATGAAAATATTTTTCCCAACTCTTTATTCCCAGTGAAAGCCAGAATAGTTCCACAGAAATATATATGTAATAATATTTGGGTTCTTTTGAGTAAAAAAATGAACTTGGGTGGGGAAATTATTATTTTCTTGATGTTCGAAAGGAAAAAAAATTGAACCGTCACCATGCCAGTGTTGTTTCCAATAAATTGAGTGGATACTTTCGGAACTATTTGAATAACAGGATAGGGAATGGATTGAAAACAAATGAAAACATTTCAATATGTCGTGATCAGATAATTAGGGACAGTGTCTCTAACATTATGAAATTTGTTAAAACCTTATAACTTATTGACCCAACATCTATTGTTTAGAATTTGTAGTTAGTTGCACTACTATTAACTATAATCAAAGGAAGCTTCATTATTGGTATTTTTATGATATTCCCCGGAAAAAATAAAACGTCAAATAAGAGGGGACAAATAAATAAGGATACATCGCATTTCCTTAAATTTTCTTAATCTTTTAGTGTTTAAAATACTTTTAAATGAAAAATTAATATTGTTTTGAAATTTGTAAAAATGGGATCATGTGTTGAAGCACAAATAATTCGCAGAAGGTTCGCAGAGGACAATGTTCACGGTAGGTCAGCCCGTCGAGTACCTCTATTAAGTAAAAGAAAAGTGAGAGATCGAATTAGATTTTTTTTTATCATTCAGATTGGGAAGGACACCATTGCATACAAAAATGGCAAAAGACCAAAAAATGAAGAATTTTGCCCAAAATATACAAAAAAACGGTGAAGTATGGTCGAGGCAACCTTAAATTATGGGGAACATTAAATTGTGGGGGTATATGCAGGGTAACGACCCGAAAGACACCTCAAGTAAGGCGAAGCAGTTTTTTGTGAATAAATAAATCAATGTTATGACTTAGTCCGCGCAATCTTCTGCTCTCAATCCAATTGAGCATCTATGGAAAGATCTCAAAGTTGATTTACCCTAAAAGGGAAGCAAAAATCAGCCCGAATTGTGGTTGGCAGTTAAGAAAGCTTGGATACCACTTCAACAATGTCGAGCCTTGCGAAGGATTAAAGATTTCATAATGAATTTTGCTGTTAATAAGATGTAGATTTCCTTTTTTCTTAAACACTATTGAAATGTCCCTAATTTTGTGACCAGTCCTTTCAACATTTAAGAATTTTAAAATAAAAACTAGTGGACTATAAAAACAACTTCACTTATTATTTTTGTTACAAAATGCTAAAGTATAATAAAAAAAAAAATTAAATATAAATTTTAGATATACAGGGTGTCCCGAAAGTGGCTCACACGAATGGTACCGTTGGATTCGTTGATCAAAACGAATGTGAGATTACTTGTATCATTTCGCACGTTAAAACTCCTCTATCAAGTTATACACGTTTAAAGAGGAGCCTCTTAATTTATTTCATTATCTTGAGAAATAACCATTATTATTTTCAAGTACTAATTTCATTAAAAACCTGATAAAATTTTCTTTTAAATAAGGTATAAACCGGACAAGTGGTGCAGTGGTTAAAGCTTCGGCACTTAGACCGTGGGGTACTGGATTCGAATCCCATCAGCAGCTCAAATCTGGCTGTCCTATAGGAAAAGAAATTAGGAAAAATATTTTCATAGTATTTTTGCCACAGAAATATTTTTCTGGCATACTATGGTAAACAGTTAGTGTAAGATTTTTCAAAAACAAAATTAAATTAGGAATATCTTTAAAATATTGACCATCTTTTTCAACTATTGGTTTAAAATATTATTGTTTTTGTTTTTATTGGTTTTAAAATTATATATGTTAAAATTAAATGGTGTAGTTTAAGAGGTTTTAATATATTCATGTGTAGTAATTAAGATGTAGTTATAATTTTATTATATAATTTTTGTTTCTCTCAATTTTAACTGTAAAATAATTTGACTTTAAATTGATTTTAATTTTGTAAATAGAATTCAAATATTTTTTTTGTGGCTTAGAATCAGGGGACCAGTCACGTGATCTATTTGATCCAATGGTTCTCTTATCTTACCTTCTTAATCTTGTTAGTTTTAATAATGTTTTACACACAATGTATTTTATTTATAATGATTAAGCTGGTAATGAAATAAAATAAAAAAAAATAAAATAAAAATATTTTTCCTATCCAATTTCGATATGGAAAAAAATATTCCTAAACTATAAAATTTTAGATCAAACATGGTTTCACAGTAGGCCAGAAAATGATATTTTTGGCAAAAAACGCTATGTAAATATTTTTCCTAATTGCTTTTCCTATAGCAACACCAGAATCGAACTGCAGGTGACATACTAAAGTTTTGTGAGTAGGTGAATGGGTTAATGATGGGGCGTGAATGAATGATATCACAATGGGCGAAAGTTGGCCTAATTGTGTGATAGCGACCACTGAAACCTAACCTAAACCTAAGGTATAATAATTATGACTATTTAGTTAAAAAGTATTTCAAATTTAAACAAAACTTTTAGAATTCAATTTTTTTAAGAAATATTTCAAAATGCGATATTTCGAAACGCGATATGGTACGAAACGAGATATTGTACAAAATTCGATATTTCAAAACGCGACATATTTTAAAACACGATATTGAAAAACACAATATGTTACAAAACGCGATAGTTTACCAAATGATATAGTATATAGTGCGATATCCCTTTTAAGGCCAGACAAATTTTTTTTTCTTAAATTTAAGTCCACTGTACACAAATGTGTACGTAACAAATGACAGGTTGTAATGTCTTCAGGATTTTAACGAATCTTAGTTAAATCGGAATTATTGTTGAAAAAAGCATTATAATTTGATAACATATAAATTATTTTATTATTATTATAGTTATAGTGTTATTTTTCAGGCGAAAACGATTTAAGAGGTATGCACAAATGTGTACGTTGGTCCAAAATACATACAAAAATAAATTTTTGACATGATTCGCTTTCGTTCACGCACAATTGTGATGGCAGGTTGAAAAAAGCATATTCGCCTTTAAAGTGCCGCTAGAGGCGTCGTAGTCGCCCGAGCCAATGGTGGTGTAAATTCATTTATATGTCAAATCGTATAGGAAAATGATGCAATCTAAGTTTTAATTTGAATTTATTAGTATTTCGCAATATGTGTATTACACCGCAGAAGAATATAATAAATTAATAATAATAGCACATAAAATATAAATATATATTAATTTTAGGAAATCAATCCAGAATTAATTACGAAAATCAGCTTCAAAGTGCCGATTTGTTTTCATAATTGTAATTGTCGTTCTATGATGTCTGATGAAAAATTTAATATTTCAATATCAGTCATTATTTACTATTGCGGTGGCGGAAAATTTACCAGGCTAGAAACATAATATTCTGTGATGTTGAAGGAATTACTCAAAACATGTTCAAAACTGCGAGTATGTATTTGATTACAATCGTCAAACCCCGAAAACCAGCCATGGGAAGTAAATTTTTCATCCATTTAAACAAGCAATGGATAAACACTGCCACTTGCAAATGTCCAGGAGGTTATGGGAGTAAATGTAAACACAATGTTGGAAGCCTTCTATATTTAAATCAGTTATCATTTATAACAAACAAGACACGATCACGTATGAAGACTAAAACTGGAAAACTTTCATTTGCTACTCCAATAAGTACCACGGGTAGAAAAACATAAAATCTTTAATGAATATTTAAAAAACTTGGTCGAAATATTTTATGTTTGTACTATTTGGGTTGTAAGGCAACTAACACTAACTGTTTTGGTATATATATTTTTACCAAATTAATTTAATTTGCAAATTACTGATGTAAGAGAATATTTTACTATGCATTTGACATATATGTATATATAAATTTATACCACCATTGGTTCTAGTTAAAAAAATATCCGGCAGATGTCAGCTACTTTGCTTTAAAAAGCGAATATGTAGTACAAAACGCGATACGGTACAAATGTGCATTGATAAGCGACGGGAGCGCGGCGACACGCATGATATAACCCGATCCTATACTCCCGCTCCTGTCGATTTTTAAAATTGTATAAACTGAAAAAAAAATTCTAACTAGGGAGCGAAGCGACGGGATTGTAGCGACCCGCCTGATATAACACGAACCTATATACTCTCGCTCCTGTTGATCTTTAAATTCCTATAAACTGAAATTAAATTTCCCCTTTCCCAGAATGTACATTGCGAAGCGACGGGAGCGCAGCGACCCGCCTGATATCACCCGATCGTATACTCCCGCTCCTATTTAGGGTCCTATTTGAAACGGGATATTTTAAAATGCGAATTATTAAAACGCGATATTTCAAATATTAATAAGTTTTTAGCTTAACATCGCTTTTTGAAATATTCCTTTTCCTGCCTGTCATCACAATTGTGTGGGTAACGAAAAAGAATCATGTCAAAAATTTATTTTTGTATATATTTTGGACCAACATACCACTTAAAACGTTTTCGTCTGAAACGTGCATGCCACTTAAAACGTTTTCGTCTGAAAAATAAGACTATAACTAGAATAATAATAAAGATCCGTTAAAATCCGGAAGACATTACAACTTGTCATTTTTTACGTACACATTTGTGTACAATGAACTTAAATTTAAGAAAAAAAATGTTTTCTGGCCGGAAAAGGGATATCGCGCTATATACAATATACTGTATACTACCGCGTTTTTTACCATATCGCGTTTTGTACCGTATCGCGTTTTGAAATATCTCGTTTTAAATAGGACCCATTTTCGGGACACCCTGTATGTTAATATATTTTTTCCTTGTTTTTTTTTGTTGACCACGACCGCATGCCGTTCTCATTACAGACAATTACTAAACGAATATTACATGAGAGCTGATCGATACATACAGACATGACCGGCTTTCATGTATATTTTTGTGGACGTTTCGAATTTTGTTAGAGGACCTCAACCCCTCTATGTGTATGGGCTATACTAATTTGAATAGGCCCGAGTGTCTTTGGGCTCGAGTATTTGATGGACTATATTGCAAAAACTCTAGGATGGACTGTTAACTGGTTGTGTATGATCGGCTCTCATTTAATATTTTTGTGAACATTTTGAATTCTGTCAGAGGGCCCGAACTCTTCCCATATGTACTACAGGCTTTACTAATTTGAATCTTCTCGAGTATCTACTATTCGATGGTAATTACGTATTTTATCAACATTCGAATTTTGTTAGGAGAACCCAATCGTTTTTATAGGTACGGGCTATTCTAATTTGAATAGGCTCGAGTGTCTACTATTCGATGATAGTATAGTGGCTGTATTGCGGAAACTCTAGAACGGACTGTTCATTTTTTGTGCTCTCTTTCAAAATAAAAACAAGTTTTAAAATTTCAAACAATTGTTAAAAAATGTAATCAGTTTGTTTGTGAATTCGCCAATAATAATAACAATTTCTTGTTAAAATCGACATGCTTGTGTTGATTTATTCATAAATAATTTTAAAACACATTTATTTCAAAATATTTGTGTGTGATTAAATTTGATTTTTTATAGATTACATGCGACGAATGATAATCAATTTGTACGGATTAAGAATTTTTAATACACATTTGGAATTTTTGGAAATCTTAATTTTGATTGATATATTTAAGTTATACACAAAATTCCTCGAAGACGACGAGCCTTCTTCATTCGATCTTACTATATAAAAAAAATATGAATAACCTTGTAGTGTAATTTATATAAATCGAGACCGACTCCCCGAGTCTATAATAAATCTTAGCGTTTATTGTTTATCGAAATTTTTTTAATTAATTTTGATAGTTCTGTACGAGTATATAAATTTTGTACGCGCACTTAAATATTAAATTATATTGACGACATACAGTTGCCATATTCGTTTTATTTAATTCATTCAAACGCAACAAATAAAGTTGGTATAATGAAATATTGAAACCATATGTCTATCACATGTCCGTAATATATGACTGAGAGTGTTTTTCACCAAATTGGCAAATAAGTATAAATTTAACTGCCGCGTATGTCACACTGGAATTTAATGACATTATGTATTACGAGTATTTTTGATTTGTTTGTATGAATTGTATATGGATGGTCGAACGATTCACTAGGGGGCTTTTAAATTTCTAATTACAGATGTAATTTGGTTGGATATCTATTTCATTGAAATATGTAAAAGTATCCCCTACCTTTTTTCAAATGTAACTAAATACCTATACGGACGTTATGTACATAAATCACGTAGTCGTACATAAATATGTCGATTAACTTGATTGTATACTTGCATAGGTTATTATCAATTTAATTAAAGAAGCCATAATAAACACTAGATTACAATCAGATTACTCAACAATATTGTGATTTTAATGTGACTTTTATGTTGTAATATAAAATGTATATGCATCTCAGAAAAGTGCAAAGGACATTCCGTAAGAAATACTACCCTTGAAGTATTACATTTTCTTTAATTTGCGAATACAAACTTAATTTAATTAATTCCTAAACTTTAAATTAAACTGTTTGAATTTATACACCTCAATTATAATTAACACGAGCGCATACCCGGGCAATTAAAGCAAAGTCATGCATTTGCGGAATTTCTTTGTCGTAATAAATTTGAAAGATGTTTGGCGAATTATTACGCCTCGAATTGTAATCAATTAATTGAGATTTTGAAATGATTTATATTTTAGTTGTTTTATGTCAAATCATCCTTTCAACATGTTATACAATAATAATAATAATATCTTATATGTTTTCTTTTTAAATTAGACATACATCCCAGTATAGTTCTTTCATGATCATGACATACATACATTACATCGAGAAATGGAACAATCTGTCGTTCCAAGGGTAACTTTTATGATTTCGTAACTGTCAAAAATTGTTTAACGCATAATTGATGAAGTAGGCGAGTCACGCGCGTCTTACCAATATAACCATGCTGAATAGTTGAAATGATATTACAAGAAAAAGATGTCGCTCAATCAATATTATTACCTCTAGATAAAACATCAAATCTTTCTCTCATTGACAATGTCGCTGTGAAGCGCGATAATTTCAATGTGTTCATACATTTTTTTTAATGACAATTGATTTTGTGTTCCTAAAGAATGAAAGCATAATTTAACACCTTTTGTTGATACATAAGTTGCTTCACTTTAACGTTCTGTTCGATCAAATGACATGGCTATTACCGACCATTTGCAATTACAGCAGCCGTTCCTCTTTGCACTATAACATAATACATTTATTTACAAAAAAATATTACTATTAGTTAAATTGTTATAACCCCGACATGTTTCGTCTTTAATGTGCCATCTTCTTTCTGGGGGGTGCAGTGCAATTTATTTCTACAAAATTAATAAAATTTGTTTTAACAAAAAGAGAGTACTCACACATTATGATAACATAAAAATTAATTACAATTCTTTGTACTTACAAAAAATGAAAATTGCGAAAACGTAAACAGCACGTAGTGGCTTAAAAATGCATATACCTTCCGGCCTGTTGTTGATTGTGTATAAAAAAACAACTGATTGTGATTACTGAATATGAAATTTATCTAAAACATTTTTTGATATCGTATCACTATTCACTAACATTCCAATTAGTTTGGCCATTCAGATAACAGACGAACAGTGGAATGAAATTTCGAAGTACACTTCCGTACCAAAAGTTTTGTTTTGCTTAATTTTTGTCTTATCGTGTTTCATTCGGCTGCATATCAATAAATTTTTGGTATGCCAATGTGAAGCCATTAATCTACGGTATTGACGCCTTTTGGATTTTTATTTGTAGGGTGCTGTGAAGGACAAGTGTTATACGGACAATCCACAAACATCGCATTTAAAAGCCAATATTAAAGCAACCATTGCCGAAATAGATCCGCACACAATCCAAAATGTCCTCAGAAATTAGACCGACCGAATGGAGTACGCCACGGCTTCCATTTCAATGAAATCATTTTGCATAAATAACAAGGATGATTGTACTTTCAAACAAAAATATAAATTTGGAAATATATTAAGCTGTTTTTGTTTTATTAAATTTTTAAATCTGAACTTATTGGGACACCCTTTAGTTTCTCTGAATTCTTTTCACCCCCCTTTGAAATTAACTGTAGAGGTTGAATCTGGAAACCAGATTCCATATCTTGACGTTATGTTAGTTAGAAATTTTGATGGTACAATCTCAACAGATTGGTATAAGAAAAATGTTGCACAACCCGGATCATTTATATGATTAGTGTTATTGAACTATAATGAAACCTATTACATATAATGAATCCTCAACTACTCATCACTTAGAAGTTTTGGTCGAAAATACATGTATTTTAACCCTCGTCAGGCGGCATAGGTACAGTTGTACCTTTTCTGTTTTATAATACTAATAAGTATTCTTGTAGAAGCCGGAGAGAGTTAAAGATTTGTGAGATCTCTACATTTTAATAATGTGGAAATTCCAAATATTATGTATTTACAAAAGTTATGACTACAGTGACGATTTTCATGTAAAATATATGAAAGTACAATTGTACGTCTGCCGCCTTTTAGCGTAGTAAAATTATGCCGCCGGACGAGGGTTAACTGAACCTAAGATTCAGCAGTTAAACTCCACAGTAAAAAAGGGGAGTTATCGTTTAGATCCTCATAATAATTTTAACGTGGCCTTTAAAGGCCAGTTACAATGTCATATAAATACCATGCTTCAGCAGCACCACTCAATACTTTACTTTGACACACAAGTGTTATAACATTCTTAACAAAAACTAAATATGTATATGAATTAAAGTAATTAAACATTTGTCCACAATTGAGGGATTGTAGCGGAAGCAAGAACAAAATTCTTTTTACACTATTTGCCGTAGGCACTTGGCGAAATACACTAATACGTAATAAACACATTTCACTTAAAACTTATTTTTTTATTTCGCAAAAAATAAAATTTTTGAATATTTTAATTAAAAAATTTGTAAAAAAGTTTAAAAAACCACTCGATCGATTTCGACTTGTTAGATCATCATCAGGAGTATCTACACTGATACTAGATAGTAATAGATAGTATATAGATAGTATCAGCGTAGATAGTCCTGATGATGACCTAACAAGTCGAAATTGATCGAATGATTTTTTAAACTTTTGGACAAATTTTTTAATTAAAATATTCTAAAATTTTATTTTTTGCGAAATAAAAAAACAAGTGTTAAGTGAAATGTGTTTATTAAGTGTAAAGAACAAAATTGTCTGTAAAGCCAGGAAACAGAGAGCAAAGACAATCTACAAGTAATTCCTTGTATTGTGTTAGAGAAGCGTAGTTCAGTGTAGTTTCATTGCTGGTTTCATCAGCGATTTGTAGTGAAATGTCAGAATATTGGGATTAAACCCCACGATCTCCCAAATGCCAATCTATACATCTACAAAAGTACTGCAATTGTAAGAGCTTTTTAAAATTGATCTACAATCGGATATTTCCAAGATGCATACTGTCTAATAAAGTAACCAGTTACTTGACGGTATGATATCGAAGGGTCGAAGGGCCGAATTTCAAAGGGCCGAAGGGTCAAAGAGCCGATTTTTTTTTTAGAAATATGTTTTTTTTTATTTTTATTTAATTTGACTATTTTTGTTTATTTTTTGTACCATATACCTATTATCAGAAGGTTGACATAGGGCCGAATGTCTCAAGTGGCGCATGACAAAATTTTCCTTCACCAAAATGTATCGCTGACTGGATACGTGGAATATCCAAAGATGAAAAATAGTAAAATACATATATTCATAAGAAATTTATTTATGTTTATAATAAAAAAAAATTTACAAAATATTCCAATTTAAAAAATTATATTTCTAAAAACAAAAAAAAATTCGACCCTTCAACCATTTGGCCCTTTGATACATTCGGCCCTTCAACACATTCGGCCTTTCGACATTCTGCCCTTCGACATTCGGCCTTTCGACATTCTGCCCTTCGACATTCGGCCCTTTGAAATTCGGCCCTTTGTACACATTCCGTTAAGACTAGTTTATCAGTACATAGCTTAAAGATATGTTTTTTTTAAGGAAACTTATCAATCAGTAGCCTTATGAGATGGAAAGCACCACCTGTAAACAACCTTTGAAAGATCTACCGGATAGCTGATTTGACCATCCAGCTCGACCTCAACTATCCGAAATGTGACCCGTCTAATTGACGATAGTTTGAAAAACGGTATTTGTGTGAAACGAGGTATAGTGTTAAAAGCAGTCGCGATAAAGTACCTCTATGAAACTCCTTTAAAATTAAGTGATCTTTCAGACCTAATGTTGTTCATCATTCAAGAGTTAAGTTCATATTGAGTAGTTTCACAAGATTTTTTGGATAACCATTTATTTCTAGTAAATCAGGAGAATATTTTTTCTAAATCTAATTGAGTGCTTGGTGGAAATGTTTTAGGGTCATTATAATATGGCCGTCTAGCTTTTGGTATACAAATAACTGTCCAAATAATGTGGTATAATTCCAAAAGCAGTTCAATGAAAGGAGAGTTATGCTGTAGATCCGGATCACCGACTTCATACCCTATAAACTAGAAAATAATCAGTGGGCCAGTATTAATTTTTCAGTGCGTGGGAGCGACAGTTAGAGTTCGTAATGTTGGAATCGAGAAAGTGTACCGAAAGTAGGAACGTTAGCCTATCGAAGCGTTAGTCTATCGGAGACTATTTATTAATTATTTTCTTTGTAGAATATCCGTAAAATTCTAAGAGCGGATCATAAATTGTTATTTTATTGTTTTTGTCGTGCTAGAAAATTATTGCAATCAGAACAAAGATTAGATCTTTTATGCTTATTTTCGAGGTAGCTCAATTTGCTTGGATGAAAGGTTAATTCCGTAAGCACCTTAGCCCTAATTTTTTAATCCAAAAAAGATTTTATAAACGTTAAGTGGGAATGTAAGCTTTTAGAGTAGTTGATGATTTTTTTTTAATTCACCATATCTAACTTTTGTTTCCGATCCGATTTATGTCTTTAATATCCTCCTAGACAAGTTTCTAAGAACAGTTTTGAAATCATTAGTTCTTAAGGCAGTCGAATGCAAAACATATTAAGTAACTTTTTCCCATTTCCTGCTACCGTATGATATGTCCGTCCGGCATCATCAAGACCACCACTAACTGATCCGTCGGTGATCATTATTATGTCCCCATCCTAAATTTGATATTTGTATGCGATGATATAGAACTTTCACATAGAACCTGATTATTGCATTTGAAGCAGCTCAAAGGCGGAAGTGCCTGGTGAAGATTGAATAAATCATTCACTTTGCATTTCTGTTGTTTCTAAATTTCTTAATTTCGGGTTTGAATTTAAGGAAAAGAAAATATAACGGTGGTTAGGGAGAATTACATCATCGACTTTTCAGAGTAGGACCTTTTCACTTAGACTCCCTTTTCTTTTAATTTAACTTCTCCAACTGAAACATTGAAATTCATATTTTTGTCAATATATACAGATTCTTGGTCTTGAGTAGGCATTACTAAACAAGGCGGCACCTAAGTTCCCTGGATAAGGCGAATACACAGCTGGAATAAGCGCCTTCATTCTACGGCGTATAACCCGTTTTTTCGATGTTTCGACCACTCAAGTATTCAATTGTTTTTGCTGGCTCCACTAATAACCAAGTATTTGCCTCAATCTCACAATAAATGGATGGTTTTGGATTATGGACGACCTTCACGAATTTCGTCGTTGAGCGAACCGTGGCTACGATTGAATTCTCTAAGCCATCGTTAACCCACGTCGAAAGTTGTAAATAATCGCACTAAATCACAATTTAAAAAAAAAAATAGTGGCGGTTTAATAAAACGTTCTGCGTAAATATGCTGTCTAAAATGACAAACTTTACTATAGATACGTCATTTACCAGATGGCAGTATTAGGGTTGCTCAATCCCGATTTATAAAATTTTGTAAAATATAGTTTTTTGTACCTAATAGTGGCATCGATAACCTCTAACTGACAATATCCTAGCTGGCAAAACCGGGCCTAATTCGCCACACAAATATTCGAAATTGAATAAGCCTTAAACTACCTTCTTACAGAAGCACATTTAATTTTCGGGCTCTATAGATACAAAACTCTTTTGATTTGAATGCTACTGCGTATACAACTGCAAGTGGTTAAACAAATTCCAGGTAAAAATTAAAGAATAGGACATCGAATTTTAGTAGGCCCCTGCACCGAAGATAGTAAAAGTTCTATAACAATTTCGTAATTGCTTGTTTGGTTCAAGTCATTTTTTTGCTGGTACTACATCATAAAAGGGTGTGGCCGCCTTATTTCTACAGTTACATAATCTTGTTATTTTTGGATTGACATGTGATTGGTATTCGCGTGAAGTTTGTCCTAAATTTGTCCTAAAAAAAAAAAAAATTAAGATTCGTTTAGGACAAACTTCACAGTTCTGTACACGTTGGTGAAGTTTATCCTAAATCTGTCCTAAAAAACAACAATAACAAAATATGTGTATATGTGTTTGTAAAATGTCTCGATATAACGAATTTTACTATAAATAGTAAAATAAAAAAAAATTTACCAAAAAATTTTATTTTTTTGAATGTTTTCGGGAATCTGCAGGTTTATAGTATAATTCGAGTAAAGTATGTATCTCGACGCTACTAGGTCCTATCTTATAGAAAAACTAGTTTATTTTGTTAAAATTGGGGAATTAGGGTGTTTTGGACAGCGAAGTTGGCATCTACTCTCTATAAATCACTTGTAAAGATTTCCTAAGTTTTCTCGGAAAATCCTAGGAACCCAACACCAAAATGACTTATACTTTAAGAGTCTTTTAGCTCCCATTTAACATAAAAACACCTCAATTTTGACTAAATTGGGGGATTAGGGTGTTAAGAACAGTGAAGTTGGCATCTACTTAGGAAACCTTACAAGTGATTTATAGAGAGTAGATCCATCTTCGCTGTCCTAAACACCCTAATCCCCCAATTTGGTCAAAATTGAGGTGTTTTTATGTTTAATGGGAGCTAGAAGACTCTTAAAATATAAGTCATTTTGGTATTGGGTTCCTAGGATTTTCCGAGAAAACTTAGGAAATCCTTAGAAGTGATTTATAGAGAGTAGATGCCAACTTCGCTATACAAAACACCCTACATCCCCAATTTACAAAATAAATTAGTGTTTCCATAAGATAATACCTAGTAGCATCTCAATACATACTTTGCTTATTTTACAGGTTTATAGGAGATTTCCGAAAACATTCAGGAAAATTATATTTTTTGTTCGAAAATTTTTTATTTTACTATTTATAGTAAAATTCGTTATATCGAGACATTTTACTAACACATATACATATATTTTGTTATTGTTGTTTTTTAGGACAGATTTAGGATAAACTTCACCGACGTGTGATTGGTCGGGCTACTGAAAGGGGCAAACAGCTGCTGTAAACCGGGAAGTGGGAGGGTCAATCACATTTCCTGCCTTTTTTACAATTAATTTTAAGCAAGGGTTAAATGATGTAGTTGTTGCGCATGATCTCTCTCTACCACGAGCTTCTCACTTATAACTTTAATCAATCAAAGTAATAATTAATTCAATAATATTTTTTTATTTCATTTCAGATATAAAAAAAGAAATATTTTAATTAATTTAAAATATTTTTTTGTTTTGTTTCCTTGATGAGCTGAAAACGTGATTTAAACCTTTTCAAGATGAACGGAGTAAAAAGTGGGTTTACAACCCTGAATCGATTATTGGGGAAGAAAAATAAAGAATGTAAGTCGTTATTATTTAAGGTTATCTAAAAGTTAATTTATATAATTGAGCAAGGTCATCTAACGTAGTAAACGCGTCATACGAGGTATTCCTGTGGAAACCTACACACATATTTAGCATAAATATGCAAAGTTTCGTATTAAAATTTAATTTCCGTATCGCGTTGCATATAAAATATTTTCTTTGCTTCTGCTGCTTGTTATTATGGGCAGGTACATTTATTTGCAATATAGTGTCAGCTTAAATATGTTTATTATTGATATTTTTAAACAATTATATAACGACATAAAAATAGCAAGTACATATATAAATGTACTTATCTATATAAATATATATTTCAATGAGCGCCTTGAAAATTCTCACTTTCCCGCATCGTGTATGCATACACTCATATCTTTAGCCTACTTACATCGAGTGTACATAATAGAAAATCAACATGTTTTATAAATGAAAAATCACCTGGTCGTAAATCGTAATAAGAAAAATATTATTAAAATTCGTTCCGGGTTCGTCGTTTTGTTCTCTTCATTTTGCTTGCATTCAAATCTTTCATTTATACCTTCTTTTTATGTGTAAGCATATTTCGCTGTAATAAAATAATTTACACCGAGTAATAAACCAATGTGTGTAAATAATTATTTTATAACTTGAAGATTATTCAGTGACTTGAAAATTGTGTAATAATGATTTAATATAGTCGTGTATTTTTTTTTACATTGGAATTGCTATTCGATATATCGTTGAATTTAACCGTATGCCTGTAAAGATTTTGTATGCTTTAGGCAGCTGCGTAATAACTTCGATTTGATGTTAAATAAGGTACGGTTTGATTTTAGCTGTTTATCATAAAGTTTGAAAACTATTGAATTGCGAGAAAATTATCGATTGCGATGAAACTTTCATTCTGAATTAGTATACAAACATTTTACAATACGCACGCGCGAGTCGTTTCAACAAATGGGTGTATGAGTGCGCGCTTGACAGAATTGAATTGAAATAAAATATAAACAGCGACGTTTCAGTTCGTGTATGATAACATTTGGTGTCGTGGAGATTTCTTTGGGGTTTTCCACGTGAATTTTTAATAGTTGTCACATTGCGTTCGCTATCAAATTAATTATGCCAGCCAAACGAAAAGTGACTGTTCGATCTATACCTCTAACACGAAAGAAAATGGCGTCATGATCTTGAGCAACGGGAAGCGCAAGACTGGGAACTATTCGAGTACGCACTGCTCAAGCCCAAAGCAAAACCTGAAACCGCTCGAGTACGCTTTGCTCGATCCAAATGAAATCTGCACGCTCATTTAAATCATTTTTTTTTAAATTATTACAACTGAATACAATTCATGTAGTAATTTTCTTAATTTAGTCACTTGTGAATGAGAAGCAGTCTAGTAGTCTTTGCACTGGTGTCCTTAATCCATTAAACCAAATGGTTTCGTTCTCTGCAATCGTGTTTCTGCACGACAAGTTTTCAACATACCACGAAGCTCTTCATTAACATGTTGATAAATACGTTGTCCATGAGTTACTGCAAGTTTTTTTTATTTTTTCTTCAACTGTTGGGATATTTAGGTCTCTACGAAGGTCATCATTCCTAATGCACCACGGGGCGTTAACTATACCACGTATAGCACTTTGTTTTGAAAAGTGTGTATTATTTTGGTGTTGGTTTTCTTTGTACAGCCCCAGAGCTGTATTCCGTAAGTCCATACAAGCTTTAGCACCTGTTGATATAATAGCAATTTATTTTTGGTTGAAAATTCCGAATTTTTCCCTAGCAGCCAATACATTTTTCGCAATTTGATAATAAGCCCATATTTTTTTCTTTTTAACGTGCTCTTTCCATCTAAGCCTATAGTATTAAGGCCATCACTAGAAATTGAGCCTTATTTGCTTACGGAATCTGCCGACCGTTAATGATTACAGGTTTGTAGCTGACTTTTAGATTAGAAAAAATTCACATGCGTGGATTTCGATTCATTGAGCCCATTTTTGTCCATTTTATAATTTTGTCACATGCTTCTTAAATTTTCGTTGTCGATTCCTCGATAGTGTCTCCTACTGAGAGAACTGTAGTGTCATCAGCAAATTTTGCAACAGTAACATCGTTTAATTGAGGCAAATATCTGGTGTAGAGCAGATAAAAGATAGGCTCCAAAACGCTACCCTGCGGGACTCCTACCAAAATCTTTTTTAGCTCGGAATATTCTTCTTCATATATTTTACCCGAAATTTTTTTTTCGTTTTTTTGTCCGGCACGTAAATCAACAACGATTATGGTTTCCTAACTCTCGAACACGCCGCGTACAACTGACCATGAGAAAAACACAAAAATTACAGATTTCTGCACACTTCCAGCGATTGACCTTGCGATTTGTTAATCGTCATAGCGAACGCCAAACGAACGGGGAACTGAATGCGATTGAAGTCGAACGGAATGTCAGTTAGAATCAGAGGAATTCTCGGAATTAGAACATCCTCTCCGTTGAATTTGCCCTTGATGCTCGTTGCTTCAATCACGTTTTTCATGAGTTTCTTCACAGCTAATCGCGTTCCGTTACACAATCTCGGATGGTTCAGATTACGCAGCATGATTATCACAGATCCTACCTTCAGCATCAAGTTATGCGGTGGTATTCCCGACAAATAAAGCGCATTCAAAAACTCGGTCGGATAGTTGGTTGTCTCGTCTTGAATGGTCATACAGTCAACGAATTTGTAACAATGCATTTCCCCAGCGATTTGGTTTTGAATCAAGTAATTCAGACTGTCAACATCCTTGGGTTCGATTTTTCTCAACATGTCCCTGCATTGGGTGCTTTCAAGTTATCCATACGTTCGATGTTGTTTTGAACTAGTAATTGATGTAAGAAACTAATCTTATTTATCCACATGCTCGGAAATCTCTGAGAGTTTTGTTATTCGAGACAGAACGTCATTGAGTGAAATACGAAAATTCTTAAACATTTGAAATTATTTATCTCGGCCCCGACGGATTGCCCAGATACGTCCGAAGTGGTTCTGAACTAGCAATTGATGTAAGAAACCAATCTTATTTATCCACATGCTCGGAAATCTCTGAGATTTGTGTTATTCGAGACAGAACGTCATTGAGTGAAATACGTAAATTCTTAAACATTTGAAATTTTTTATCTCTGTCCCTACGGATTGCCCAGATACGGTCGAAGTGGTTCTGAACTAGTAATTAATGTAAGAAACCAATCATATTTATCCACATGCTCGGAAATCTCTGAGATTTTTGTTATTCGAGACAGAACGTCATTGAGGGTATTACGAAAATTCTTAAACATTTGAAATTATTTATTTCGGCTCCTACGGATTGATCAGATACGTTCGAAGTGGTTCTGAACTAGTAATTGATGTAAGAAACCAATCGTATTTATCCACATGCTCGGAAATCTCTGAGATTTTTGTTATTCGAGACAGAACGTCATTGAGTGAAATACGAAAATTTTTAAACATTTGAAAATATTTATTTGAAAATATTTATATGGACATACCCGGGTATGCTGGTTGTAAGGATGAAGGTTAAGAATTTTAGTATTTCACTCAATGACGTTCTGTCTCAAATAACAAAAATCTCAGAGATTTCCGAGCATATGGATATAAGATTGGTTTCTTACATCGATTATTAGTTCAGAACAACTTTGATCATCTCTGTGCAATCCGTAGGGGCAATTCAGAACAACTTCGATCATCTCTGTTCAATTCATAGTGAGTTTGTTGTAAAAAATTTCATTTTTTAAAATTCACTCAAAACTTTCCACAAAAATTAGATGTTTGGTACGTATAGTGTAAAAATATTTGTGTTTATTAAAAAATTTCAGATATATTAAGAAAGTTCAATATTTGAGTGTTTTTTAAATTCTAAGTACTTATAGGACACAGTGTATATTTTGTTGTTTTGGCATAAACTTCACTCCGATAAACAATATAGCTACAATTTGTTTTTAAATTTCTGTCAAAACATTGAAAAGCCATCGTGATGTTAATATTAATTCATGATATTTTTTGCTGTGTAGTTAAATATACTAAGTTGAGTTTTTGTATTGCGACGTATCAAGGGTGAAGGTTTGGTTTTGTGTTGAATTGTGTAGTGAATGCTTAGTTCTAAATTCGTAACATTTGAGTTTAGTTGTGAAGTATGATTTATATGAGAGAATAGGTGTATATTTTGGTTAATAGGCATGAATATACATGAATATTAGTAGTGTACAGGGATATCAGGTTTAAGCCGTTTCCACCATTACCCAAGAGGTAGGCTCCAATGCGTTTTTATTTTTGAGGTTTCCCCAACTATGTTAGGCCTAATCCTCAATTTTGAATTATAAAAGAAATATAACTGATTATGGTGGTTCAAATTATAAATGGATGTGTACTTCTGGATCTTCTTCTTCCAGTAATTCACTGGAATCAGACTCGTCATTTGAATAAATTTCATTGGCAGTTTTTCGCAGTTCGGTACGATTTGATAAAAGAACTTCCCATTCGGAAGTAGATTTATCATAATAACTTAAATCTTGTTGAAGTGATTCATTCCACGTGTAACAAGGCCGTCCTATTTTTTTTGGACCGGCATTATAGGCCATTGCAGCTTGTAAAATATGAGTGGGTCCCCGTCGATGGATATGTCCCCAATAATTTATTCGTTGGGCTTTGATTCTTTTAGTTATAGTTTTGCCACTTAATACAACTTTCACCTTTCGAGATTTGGGTTTATTGGTACTAAACTCAGTTATTTTTGTCAAAATGTAGAACTCATATTTTCTTAAACGACGACGATTAGCAAATGTCAGAGCTGCTGTCTTTAGTCCATATGTTATTATAGGAGATATTACAGTATTATACATCCTAATTGCTGTATTAAATGGAACTTTATTCTTTTTAATAAATTTTTGCATTTGTCTTGTGATTCCCAATGCTTGATGACAACGAGTTCGAATAGTATGTGGTCGTTCCAAATTTGAGCTCAAATATGTGCCTAAATAACGCATTATATTTACACGCGTAAAGTTTATCCCAGCTAAGTTAAGATTAGAGGGAGGATCAAAGCAGGAATCGGGATCTCGGATAAGTGTAGTACACTTCGTTGGATTTATCTCTAAACCAACTACACTTAGAGAATTAATTAATTCTTCAAGAATGGGTTGAATTGTGGTAATGTCCCGGGTAATAAGAATAATATCATCAGCATAAGTAAGAATTAGAGGTAACTGTAAGTGATCCTGTTGTTCCAATTTTAATTCAGGAAATAAATCTGTTACGGTAACCAAAACCTCGTTTAAAATAAAATTAAAAATAAGTGGTGATATAGGACAGCCCTGTTTAACCCCTTTATTTTTCTTGATCTTCTCAGTACACATATTGTACCATTTTATTGAGGCATGTTCCCAAAAACAAGCCTTGATGATACGATTAACCAAATAATGTGGTACATATTGCTGTAAACATTCGGTAACCACGGTTAGATCTACTGTATCAAAGGCTTTCAATAAATCAATTGATAACACATAAACCCGATTGCCAGCGCGCCACTCTTCGTCTAGAACACGCCTTATTGTAAACATATGATCTTCTGTTGATCGATTAACTAGGAAAGCTGCTTGATATGTTGATGGTAAATTTAAATGTTCATCTAACCGGTTGAGAAGTAATTTTGAATAGATTTTGTAACCTACATTACATAAAGTAATTCTGCGGAATTCGTTAATATTTGATGGATGCTTTACCTTCGGAATTGGAACTTGTATGGTTTCAAGCCATTCAGAAGGAGGATCATTGTTTATCCAAACCTGTTCAATTACTGAATGTATAGCGTGGATTACATTGTCTGGCGCATGTTTAAAGAATTCAATCGGAATTCCATCCCTTCCTGGTGCAGTTCCTGATCTTATAAACTTTATTATAGTTCTTACGTCGTCTTCGCTGGGTCAATAGTCAGACTCGGTGATTAAAGAAGGCCAGATTCCTTCGGATTTTTTTAGTTCACGAAGCCATGAAGATATTGGAATGTAGGTTCCTGCAGTTGTATTATTGTCTTTTTTATGTTGTTTTAAATATTGGTATGTTTTACGAATTCGATCGGATGGTTTGTAATCGGTTAGGTTTTTGAAAAATTCTTGACACTCGAGTGATCGGTGTTCATTATAAGCTTGCATTAATGATTGCCTGGCGCTCTTAAAAGATCTATGAGCATTTGGGTCGAGAGGGTGTCGATTTTTATAATGTCTTGCGCTTTGGAAAGCAGCAAGTGCTCTACGACGCTTAGGGGTCAAGGGAGTTTTGCTATATAAAACTTTTTGGGCAGTTATCTTAATACTGTCAATTATGGTATTCCAATGATTATTGATTCCACTCTCGTTTATAGAATGCTCATATATGGTAGTAAGTTGTTTCTGAAACTCTGTTTTAATATTATCATTCTGTAATAGTCCTACGTTTACAAATTTATAATTGTATGATGCTGTGGTTACTGTGGCTGTTGGTATGTGCTGTTGTTTACTAATTGCTAATGAGGCGACCTTCCTGCGTGGAGTGCATTTTATCCACATAAGGCAATGGTCGCTTAAGTCAGGATAGAATATATCTACCTTAATGGAATGGTTAAATATTAAAAGTGGTTTTTGTCGTGTTAAAATATGATCAACCTGTGAGCGACTATGTCCATCTGTCCAGGTGTAAATAGGCTTATGTCTTCCCTTAGTGGTCTGAATAAAAAGATTGGCTGAACTAGCGAGGAGACCTAATGAAGTACCATTTTCATTGGATTTGTTGTGGTATAAATTTGTGCCAATGTTAGCAGGATTACAACAATCGTTGACACCAAGGTGAGCATTAAAATCACCTAACACAATCAAGTCCCATGATTTTGGACATCGGTCAATTATTGAGGATAATGTTGAGAATATTTTGGATGAGCGTCGGCGATTATATTGTGAGGTTTGAGGTGGAACATAGGCAGAGATAAAGAGGATTTCTCCTAAATTGGGTAAATGTCCGAGTAGAGTAATTATTGACCCACAGTAATGTTTAATATGTTTAGTACGAAAGGAGGATTTCTTTCTAACTAATATTCCTACGCCGCGCCGTTTAGTGTAACTAATGTTAGATAAGTACCATGTATAATTTTCTGAGGAACACATGCCTGAACTCATATTGATCTCCTGTATGCTACAAATGTCGATATTATTTTTATATAAAATTGAGTCAATTTGATCGCGCTTTTGGGTCTGATTAATTCCGCGAACATTCCAGGTACCAAAACAAAGAAAATTAGATATATTAGATATTGGTGAAGGACTAGGTTGTGTTATATCAACAAGTATGTAAGGATTATTTTCAGTGGCTTGAATGACTCGTTCTGTATTATGAATATTATTTAGATGATGTGAAAGTGAGGTAGCTGATAACTGTGGTGAAGATGAATTACGTTGTGGAACCAAACTGTCATAATGGTTTCCGGTGTATAATAAATTAATTTCAAAATTGTATTCTGGAGTTTCAGGAACAAAATTGACTTGGTGTTGGGAATGGGGGTAATGAACATTAATTTTTATGTTTTTCAATTTTGAAATTGCTGATAGACATTCAGCACCACCCCAGAAACCATCTTGTTGTAAATTAGTTAAATATTTTGTTATTAAATCACTTTCACACAATTTAAGGTTAGATGAATATATAGAACGGCAAGAATCCAGCAAAGTTGGAATGTAATCATTAAGATTATTCCTGAGGTACTCAGTTACGATAGTCCGTAACTGATTAACACTGCAGGATGGTTTCTGGGGTTCTTTCATTTGTAGCTGATGGAGAATAGCATTAAAAAGGCAATTGCCATCTCCTGGAATTTTATAAACTTCCATAACTTAAAGTTTTACCAAAGAAGTTACAAATGAAATCTTCTTAGTGATGAACACTAAATGTAAATTAGTTTTAAATTTATCTTACTTACAGTGTTGTGATGTTATTAAGTATAACTCGTGATGAACGATTAATTATTTATTTAAATCACTATATGATTTCTTATTATTTTGTATAAACTCTTAAGATTGTTATTTATGTACTGTTACGTGCAAATAATATTTCACTATTAAGCTTGGCTTGTTATTTAAAGGATAAAGACGATGAGTAATAAATTCAAATATGAGTAATCGATTTTTTTAGTGTTACCAAAGTAAAATAATGGTAACTTAAGAAAGTGACATCTATCAGTGGTCATTTGTTATTTTGAGTTTATAAATTCCGATAGATGGCATCAATAATCAATAATAAATGGTTAAGTTATTTAGAATTTATAACAGGTGGATTGGTTTTATTCTACATAATTGTATTATATTTTAATTTTGTTATATATTATATTTAAATTTTAATTTAGGGTTGTATTGTACTGAGAAAAATGTTTCAAGTATAGATATTTAATTGCCCCTTTAATGTATGCAATTGGTTTGATTCTTTAATAAGTTAAGAGTATTAAAATCTTGTATAAATTGCTTGTTAGTTCTTAATTAAATTGCTCATACGTGTAAATTAATGAATAATTCTGTTAATTTTCTTTATTCGGAACTAACATTGTTGTTGTAATAATTGAATTGCCTTTTTATCTTGGACACATTAATTAAAAACAGATTTGCGGGAAAGAGTTAAAATTACTCAATGAAATCGTCATTGCGGCGTAAAACAAAACTTATCGTTGGTATAGTTATCGATAAGATGGAATTTATAATATTTTACTAAATTTTGAAGTTTTTACGTTATTTCGAGACTGATCTTGAAATTTTGTATATTTCGATTTTTGTTTCTTACCAATTTGATGGTAAGTGTTTCGCTGTTTGACGATGGAATTTTGAGAAATTGGTTTGTAAGTTTCAAAATATTAGACTGACAATTTCAGTACTATACAGCTCATGTTTGCAGTATAATTTTTAAATGCTACTGGATTTCAGTTTAGTTTTATTATTAATATAATTCAATAACTATGATTTCAGGAAATTCTATTGTAAGTTGTTGTGTTATAGGAGGATTAATTAATAAATGTTTGTATTATTTAGGAAGCCGAAAAACATTAATGAAGAATTAAATTTCAGGAGTCTTAAGATGTTTGTGGAATAATACTTCTTTAAATATTAATTGATGATTGTGTAGTTTAGAATTGTGTTGTGTTTGTATTACTAACTATCGAATTTACCTAGATGACTCTGAGTAGAGTGAATTAATCAATCAATTTTGTTTTAGGAAGCTGGAAAGTGTTAATGTCGAATTATATTTCAGGAAATTCCAGATGCTCGTGAAATAATAATATTTTTTATCAGGTTGCTGATTTATAGAAGCAATTGTTGAAGACCAGTATCATCGTTATCCATTGAACCTATTAAACCTTTATCCCTCCTCCGTAGATTAGAAGTAGATTAGAATTGTGTTGTGCCGTACGATCGCTAGGTGTCTGAAACCGGGTCGTTCTGTCCCAAAAAAAAAAAAAAAAAAAAACCTTATCCTATCCCTCCTATTGTTATGTGTAAACAGGCTGTAGGAATAGGCCCGGCGTTAACCGGGACACTCGTCAAGAACTTGGTTCTACAGTCAAATCAATCAATCAATCAATCAATGATATTTTTTGCTGTGTAGTTAACACTGCTGCGGTGCTTTTTTTAGAAATAGAGACAATTTACGGAAAAACGCATCCTATGCGAAATACATGTAGTGGCACTATTCTGGTAATTCCCTGGGAATAGGGAATTGGGGAAAGATTTTATATGTAATTTCTATTTTAAAATTTTTTTTCTGGCATACTGAGGTAAAAATATAGTGGTAATTTTTTTGAAAACAAAATAAAATTGGGAATAATTTTCCCTGCCAATTTAGATATGGAAAAATTATTCCCAATTTATAAATATTTGCATCAAACTTTTCTTCTTAGTAGGCCGGAAAAAAATATTTCAACTGTAATTACATATAAAATCTTTCCCCAATTCCCTATTCCCAGGGAATTATCAGAATAGTGCCACATATTTCATTTCATTTAAAGTAGTGTTTTCTAATTTAAACGCAAGCGTTTTTCCGCACGTCTGTTTTCAGCATCAAGGTGAGGTTACCAAACCAACATATTGGAAGTTTGGTTTCGAACTTATGAAACATTGAATTCTTTATATTACGAAATTCGGTCGTCTCATCAGACTGCAGTAAACAAACTACAAAAATATTGAAAATACTTTGAACTTGCATACAAAGTACATATAATCACTATGTCTTAGCGAATTTTATTGATTCGCTACGCAATTGTCAATCCAATTGTAATTTTTAACAAGTCTTAGTTTATATGACAAAACCTATATAGGTCAAAATAAGTAATTACCATAAACCAAAATACTTGGTTAGTTATAACAAAGTTCACCTAACAAAATCTTTTTTGGTTAAATTAAACAAAATTACGTACCATTTACCAACATCCTGGTAACTCAAATTTCGCTAACTTTTTGTAGTAACCATAAGTAAGAAAATACCAACTTTCTAAATTAAACAAGAGATTTGGTTTGAACTCAGAATTTTGTGTTAAACCAACCAAAAACCATTAATTTAACTAAGTATTTGGTAGTAATCTTTTTTCTGACTGTATATCGTTAATAACTCCAATCCATCGTTTAGTAAAGCCAAACATAGAGTTAGCTCTAGCTATGCACTACTCGATGTGCATGAACTTATATTTTCAACGAACGTAATCCCTAGGTCTTTAAATTCAGATTTTCTTTTTTGAGTGGTATCATTTACTTAGTACTGTTGGACAACAGGATTAGTTTTTCGATGAACACTTACTAATGTTGAGACTGCGTAAATTGGAACCACACCAAGTCACTAAGATTTTCAATATCTTGTTGCCATTTCTGAGTTTCGTTGATGTTCTCCACGGGTTTAAAGATTTTAAGATCATCTTCAATAATGAATTACTGCTGTGAATAAAAATAGTGAAGATCTACTATGGGAGCCTTGAGTGAGGCATGCAGAAAATGGCTGAAATTAATTCGAACCTTTTGTTCCCCATTCGATGTATTGAAGGCGGTTGCTTAAGTAAGATTTAATCCAGTGCAGAAACTGAATTTGAACTATTCGGCCTTAGCAAAGTCTGTGCGCAGTTGATCTTTTTGGCATAAACTTATCAGTTTTTGAATTAATTGCATATTATCAGTTCAAATTACTTTGGAAATATCATTCCGTATTCCAGTTTTAAATATTAGTGTTACTTTTGTTTTTTCCACTTCTGAAGAAAAATGCTTTGTTTCAATGATTGATTGAAAAGAAGGGTGATTCATTTGTGGGATTGGAATAATTGGGCAAACATGTTTGATATGACTTGTGGATCGCAAGATTTTTGCTCTTGAAATGTCCTATGTTCCGGGTAACCGTTGGTCTCACGATTTGTTTCAAAGTAGGTCTCAAGTATTTCGGATCATTCTCTATTTTATCTTGACTAAAATAAGAGGTGTAACTTTTGAACGTCGTTTGGAACTAGATTTCGTTAGAGCTGGTTACATGTTGTGAATTTAGGTTTACTATCCTCGGAGTAACCTTTGATTTTCTCTTTGTAAGCCTTGTCTTTTTTATTTTTCAGGTTTACTAGTTGTTCATCGTACCATAACTTAATCGTTATCCTGATTAAGTTTAGTGATTGGCATTCTGTTTCCGGAGACACATTAGTGGGTAGAATTTTGTCAATTTCATCATCATAGATCCAATTAATTGATGGTAAATTAAAATCACCCGTTATTGGAATAGTGTCGGATGGATTGAAATTCGTTGATGATTTATGCGATGGTATCGCAGCAAGCAGTATAAAATAATGAAGTTGATTGTTGCTCTAATACCGTAGACAGACACAAACTAGATAACTTCGTTATCTAGATTATTAAGTTATTTCTGCCTGTCTGTCTGTACACGATTTTTTCAAAACAGAAGTATTAAGTTTTCATAACTTGATAAATGCAATCTATTCTGATAAATTAGGCACACTCGCAAAAATCGGGTTACTGTCTGTCACCACAATTTGTTTATCATGATTTTTATAATTTTATTTTCAATCTAGATAACTGAAAATCGCGATAAATTTTGTGTCTGTCTACGGTATAACACCTTGCTTCATAAATAATTTGGATAGAACAACCTATTCATTAGGAATTGATTTGTCAATTGCAATGAGTAAGTCTCCCGGTTGTTTTTTGTTGCTTGTAAGTAACGAGCGATCACACCTTCACACCGGAAAGAGTTTGGAGGTTTGGAGAGAGTCCGGAAAGAGTTTGGAGTTCAAGGTCATCTGACATGGTATGTAAACCGGAAACAAAGTTTAGCACTAAATTGTGAAACTTTGATGCTTTTGAAGACATTAAGTAGATTGTCAGAACTTCCCATGCTTGGCAATAACTGGCTTTAGTAACTGGATTTCGCAATGATATCTTGAAGATTCTGAAGATGAGCTTTTCTTTCCGTACGTAAATATTAATACAGTTAGTCATTTTCCACTGCTGTGTAACAACTAAATTTATGAGTGTCTTGTCAAGGCCACTAAGGCATGAGGTAAAGTTGTATTTTTATATCCAACAACCGCACGCAGTTTCAGTTAGCCGATGTTAGACCTTGTACCTCATATACATATATTCAATAATTTACATGAATCTTGTAACTTCAGTTTTAATGCTAACTGTTTTTTGCGGATGTTAAGTTCAGTGTGTTCGGTAATACTGTAATATCAGCGATTGATACACTGTGATGGAAAGCGACGAAGTTTGTGGAGGTAAAGGTAAAAAACTAACATCTAAAGGTGGTATTAAGATTTTGGTATTGGTTGTAACTTTGTTAACGAAGTTTAATCTATCGATATAGGGTATTTAGTTCTGATCCCCCAGAATCCATCCCCAGTCCCACTTACCCCATCATATACTCATCAATATAAACTGTTATATTTTTTGAGGCAATTTCAAAGAAATGGAGTAATCGTGCGATAATTTTGTTAGGGCGATATTAAGGCCCAGTTTGTCACAATATCCTTACATTGAGACGCAACTTTGCATTTTATGTCACTAATGCCATATTTTGTAGAACTGAGGACCAGGTCCTTTCCAATACGGTGCGAATTTAGGATCCTTGTGGATTTCCCGCATCCAGATTTCCTTGTATTGCTGTAAGGTCCGCTTTCTGTTTTTCCATTGGAAAGGAAACTGAAATAATTCTTTGAAAAATTGTCTGATCCATCATTACTTCTGTGGCGTTGGAGCAGGATTTCTTAGGTGTACTGAAACGGTTGTTACCTAAATCAAAACCAAACATTTTTTCCCCATCGTTGCCCTACAGATGAAAGCTGTAGGATTTCCTAGATATTTCCGGTTTTCATTGTCGTAAACAAATTCTCTGAGTAGTATGGCTGGTAGTACGGCAGTGTACCAACTGTTTTGCAAGAAAGGTTTGATAACTCGTCAAGAAAGGATTTCTTTCAGAGAGTTTTGGTAGTAGTTATCGGTTTGCTCCTCTGAGTAGTAATTTGGAAATGCTGGAAGGGCGACGACGTTTGGTTTTTCCGTGGCTCATTATATAAGACGTTGGTATATCTACAATTCACCGCGATGATAAGGCTCGTTCATATTTGGCCGAATCGTTAAAAAGGATGTTGTCACACTACTAGATTTTAAGATTGCAATGAAATTGAATACGTTTTCGAGACACTGAAATTTTTGTGGATATCTACGATGAAGTATCGAGGTGAATTTTTGGATTAAGTGGATGAGTTCACTGCAGTTTGTCTTATTTTGATTATTGATTAAAACTCATCGCTTGTACGACGAATTGCAATATCCTATTTTATTTTGACACGGGTTCGAGATGTTGATGTGCGCAATTTTTGTTAGTCACGAGTCCTCGGATATTGGCAAAATGTATGGTCAGGTTATCAATGTTATCTTAACGAGAATTATTGTTAAATAAAAATACATTTTTGTGCGTAAGATGCAGTAAAATTTCCGTAATTCCAACAAAAGATATAAACTCGAATAATAAACTAATAAACTATAAGATTGAAGGATAATTCACGCGGGCGAAACCACTGAATTAAATTACTGAAAACTATTATTATCCCGCCAAAAAGCAAATCCGGATAACAAAAGGAACGCAGAATTTAAATTGCACTAAACCTTATTAGCCTGGCTTCTGATATATTTTTAAGGAATCTGATCCGAGATATTTGGTCTGATCTGACCCCCTTGGACTTAGTAGTGCACAAATCAGATCCACTGTTAGATCGGATTGGATTATTAACTAACAAATTATCTGCCAGTTTAATTGGATCCGTCATACCTTTGAAATTTTTCCATAAAAGTTAAACCTAAAACATAAATTTTTCTCGGGTAACGTATAATAGTCTTACACATAAGATCCTTCAAAACTGAGCCGCGGAATTAAGTTGCACAAAAGTTTGCTCGTTGATCGAAGCCAGCAAAAGTTTGAAGGTATTACTTATAAAATTCGGCATCGTTCATCACCCATGTGTACCCTTCTAGCATGAAGACGACCATATCACCGAAGACAAAAAACTTTCTTTTTCGATTAAAAATTTTAGCAAGAGTGGAGTGAACTTTTGTTTTTAACCGAAAAATTATTTTGAAATACGTCTGGGGTATTTTTGTACCAAAACCAAAAATTTAGTCATGAATTCGTTTATTTTTAATTACCAAAAATCAATTTGAGTCTTTATAATAATCATCCGAGAAATAATTGATGATAATCAGATTAGAGTGAACAGAAGTAAATGACCGCAGTCGTATAATTTATGTGAGCTTTATTTAATCTAAAAAAGCCAAATCACTCATTACATGGTTAAGTGTGATCCTGGAATAAATATGGTTTGGTATGAAGCAACTTGAGATTTTTCGCCATCCTTAAGTTTTGTGCAACCGCGTCGAAAAGTTTAAGAATTACTGGTAAATAACAATACAAACAACATGCCTGATTACAAATTGATTTCATGGAGATTATAGTTTCACACAAACTTGCCAATCATCTTATTAAATTGTACAAGAAAATTGTACATCTTCTAATTTTGCAAATCATTTGTTCATCATTAGAATCAGAATATTTTCATTCATGATCATGTTTCTTATTCCGGGATTGTGATAAAAGATGATATCATCGTGTAGATGCGCGGTGGCAATTATCAACACATACACGTTCGATCATTTTAGTTTTTTTATGTAAGTTTGAATAGCAATATTTGCCTTAATCGCGCAATTTGTAACAAAATATTGCTGGCTGTATTGACAATCAAATGTTTTATCGGTTTTAGATGAGAGACGTTGTAGATTTTAAAACAGTTTGCATATAAATATCTCGTTTTCTTGATTTATATATTGTTTAAGACTGAATTAAGAGATAAATTATTTAATCTCTAAAATGTTTAAGAGACAAAACAGAAATTAGAAAACTAAACAATATTTCAAATTTATATTTCAATATTTCACTTCTTTAAAACTTCTTCACTATTCCTTAGAATTTCATCATTCTAAGCTGAATGCCTCTAAAGTTAATGTAATTATCTTCAAATTTATAACGGATTTATTGTAAGTTTGTTACGGACGGCTACAACCGACGCGCAGATTTCAACTTAGTCATACAGCAGCCTCACGCACGTTGAATTTGCCGGCTAATACTCAGAGTATTGGGTCGTTGGGATTTGGAGGCTTGCATGTCTCCGACCTACACCGTGTTTACAGAAATTTAAAAAAACGCAAACTAAAAATAAAGAAAAAAAACCGGATGTTCCGCCGAAATTTGTCGGACGAAACTTGAGGAACAGAGTAAGATAATTATAACCGAGTGTACCCATCCGACGACGACTGGATCTCCCCGAGTGACAAATACCCAGTCTGCTGACGAGACCCCCCCCCCGTATGACCCTATGACCCCGAAGTACCACGAGGAGACCGCTGGATTTTACGTTCGCCTCCGAATGAACGACACATTCACTGGACTCACCACTCCGACCATGTTAATGTCCTGCCAAAGAGATGAAGGGAAATGGCTAGCCCAGCCTGTACATATGGAGTATCCCCTCTCACCATACTGAACCTAGTTATCTGAGGATAACTAGAAACGAAAAGAATCATGAAAACAACTCGGGCGAGGAAAAAAATTAAGACTAGATGCAGGGAATAAGTCGCCGTGTGATATTTTATATTTTATTTGAGATATTTTCAAAGTATAAAAGGAAAGAGAGGAAAGAACGAGGGAAAAGAGAAAAAAACTACAGCTACAAATGGCTGAACGAAAAATAGACAATGAAATCGAACAGAAAAGAAAGCAAAAAAATATGGACACCGAACGAAATTTTGATAGCGAGAACCAATGTATATCCCCGGCCGGGAGATTACAATACAAATTTAAATTGAAAAAATAAAAAAAAATTGTAAGTTTGAGAAAAGTAAGTTCAAATATAAAAAGATTTTAAGAAAGAAGAAATAAAAATTTAAATTGGAAATAAAAAAGGAAAAAAAAAATTGCACCAAAACCGGAACTGATGAGGTGGCCTCAACTGGCCTCCTTATAATTAACTGATGGGACGTCCTTCGCCAAAACCGTTGCCAATTTGGCCTTGATAAACCGTCACAAACGTTGGGGCGTTGGCTCGCCGATCCACAAATAAACATAAAGTGGGCTCACCTGGCTACCCGTAACCAAATTGTTGGGGGTTCGCTCGCCAATAGCCGGTTAGCCACCAGTACGTTAAAGCACCTTTCACCGATAAAAAAACCCGGCTCGCTGAAAATCGTAGTATTACCTGTAATGGCAACACCTGGCCACCCGTTAACGCCCCACCAACAAACTACTGTACCATACACACATATTTTTTTATCAAATATTTTACAGTTTTCCTGGCAGCTATGTATTTTAACTAAGAACAATATGCACATCAAAACAGCGCTTTTAAAACGCGCCCAAAATAAAAAAAAAATCCTTTCAATTCAAAAATTAAACGTTTCTATTATCAAACCAACACGAGATTTTTTTCACCATCCAAATAACTCTACTGTAAATTTTTCCAAATTCAAAACGAGACTGATTTACACAAAATTCTCGCATCAAGTTGTTGGTGAAAAATGCAGAAAAATACTTTCTTTTTATGTCCCTCAAGTCCCTCAAGTGCGGGCAACTTGTACATGCAGTTGATGCGCGGCAGAAACAGAGAAAGAACGTGACGCGCCAAAACTCAAAATAAGAAATAGATAAAAAAAATATTAATCCCCATCGAAGCAATCATAGTATGGCTACTCATACATAGATGGCAATGCCACAACGATCAATAATAAATTACAAATTAATAAAATGAAAATGGGAAAGGAATTTAAATGTTATGACCAATGAGTCGTAACAAGTTATCGATATCAGGGTTTTTTATTTATATATAGTTTCGGAAAATTTCAGTTAAAAGCGTGGATCGTTTTCTATAATTTTATCTTACGTTCCTCCCTTTCAATCCATTAGACGTGATAGGTCCTTATGAAATCCGCAACTATGTTTGACGCATCAAACATCAACTAAGTAATGTAATGTGGTAATCAGTGAAATGAAAGTTACCACAAAGCGCCGGGTGCAAGTCGATAGAAAACTGAATTATTAGCGGACTTATTGCATTTCAAGCTTCTGGGGAAACACAAAGTTCTGCGATAAATTTTAATATTACGACGGTAATATGAGAAGAACCTGGCTGCTGGAAAATCATGGCACAAGTAATGGTAAACTGCTATTTTTCATGAATATCTGAAAAATATGCGCCTGCTTGTTTCAGTGATCCATTTGACTGAAGAAACCGAGCAAGATTTGTATTTTTACAAAAATTTAAAAATATAGTATATCGAGCAATTATAAAATCCTTGTTTTTAAAAATGAAGACACAAATTATAAAGTGATTGGGGCTAAAACCTCACGAAATAATGAAAGTTTTGATCCGATCCGTCCAACTCGCGAATTAAAGCCAATGCATGGACAAAGGAAATTCCATGTGTTTTGCGGTTGTTTTCATGAGATTGATCTTTCAGCGCGTACTAAGATGTGAATTTATTGCACACTAAAGTGCTGATCAAAAATTTGGTGTTTGTGGTTCAAACCAAAAGCCCAACAATGAGAAAAGTGTACATACGTCCAACTACTGGCAGTTTTGTGTACTAAAGTGCTTCAGCTAATTTTGTATTCGCTTCATTCCTTAAAACCATTTCAATAATATATAATACGTATGCATTTTCAATAAACTATGTATTAATTTACCACCCATTTACCGCCATAATGGTGGATTTATGAACTAAAGTAGCATTGTTAAATTTGTTGTTCAATCCAGGATCTTTCAAACTCTATACTCGAGGAATTCGGAATAGTACAAAAAGACCTTGAATCCTTGACTTCGAATTAGGTGGTATTTTTTGGTGAGATTTGTTCTGACAGGAATCCGACCGATCCCTCAGGCATCATATTCAAACGAGTGCAAAAAATTGAAAACGTCATAATAAATCAAATCGTTGACCTTAAAAAATTAAAAAGCGATTATCTATCCGAATGTTACTCCATACCAATTGGACCGTTGCAAAAGCATTTTGAGAAATCGTTGGCAATTAATGAAGAAAAATTATATTCCCAGCAAGGCAATGCACTGTAGCACACAAAACTATTTCCTGCTACCGAACTTGAAAAATGCCTTAGGGGGAAGAGATTTCGTTCTTCCTATGAGTTTACCATCATAATCACTCAAAAAGAATTCTTAATCTCCAAACACGTTGACCGAGCTAACAGGGAACTGTGTTTGGGTTTATATGGCTCTGTGACTACTTCCACGGTTTATATATTTTTTTATGCGTCCTCGTCTAAGAAATATTTCTGGATTCAATTTTGCGGACATCATTTTGGCAATATATTTTTTTAGTATTCTTAGCATATGTCTTTAAACACATGCCTTTTTTTCCGCCGTATCTTTTGATTGTCTGAGATGTTCGTCAGAAATAGAGTTGGGTTGAAAGATTTCACATATTCTTCTCAGATATTTCGTCTCTTTGATGATTCTTATATTAGTTTTTTAAGCATGCAAGTGACCAGATGTACGTAGTAAAGTATCATATTTTGTATAGCTTGAAACACGTCCGGGGTTTGTTATGCCGGCCATATGTAAAGTTATTCCGGCTTCCATGCCGCGCTTTTTATTTATCAGACTTCGAATGTATCAAAACTCTTTTCTACATCATCAATGGTAAGATAATTATTACAACTATGATGGTCAGTGGGCTCTGGACTTTGATTCCTATTCGTTTGCTTCTTCTTCGCTGGCACTTTATCCGATACGGGAATATTGCCATCTCAACAATGCTTCTCCAAATAATTCATTCCACAACAAGAAGAGGCCAGGCACGTTGACTGTGAGGTTCTGTTCAACCTCGCCCAACCATTAAAAATAGGACCCTTTAGCTCCCTCCTGTCTTCATTAGTTTAAAACTAAGCCTCTATAGGGAAGTTTCGTATAGTTGGTTTGCTCGATGGGATTGTGTTGTAAACCAAACGTCTTTGCACAGCCCTAACGTGTTAATCCTACCCACTTTGTAACGTTGCTTACAAAGACGGCAAAGAAGGCGAGTCCTGCGGTAATAACTCTCTTTACACTTCAACCTGACCATTTTTTACACTGCAACTTCAATTTAATGTCAGGCGTGCAACTAGATACCATAGATACCATCATCTTGGGCCAGATCATTTTCTAAACTGGGAAAGAAAGAGCAGACTTCTTAATAATAATTTTGAGGATATTTATGTGATCAATAAATAATCGATGTATACGTAAATCTAACGGGGTAACTTTTATCTTCTTCATATAATTAATGGCTTGAACGAAGATCGATAAGCCTTTAATATTTCAGAGATCTATAAAATTGACCCTTATCATCACCTGTAGCAGCATTAAGGCATCACAATTATTTTCCCAGTAAAATTTTGCTGCAAACATTTTTTGTTTCATACACAACCAGTAAAATCTATATTTTTTCTCGCTTTTATTTTTGCTGACAGCACATTTCCCTGTGGAATAAGGCCTTTATGCGTAATCAGTGTTTATTTAACTTTTTTTACATGAACCGACGAGGATTGATAATTATAGAGAGTGAAACATAGAAAAAGATGGGGCTTCAAAGTAAAAGAGATCTATTTAGTTTTGCCACATGGCCATACGCTTTGTGCATAAAGTATAAAGTCTCGAATTTTTACACAGTATTACAATTTTTGGAAAAAATAAAATTTGTATCAAGTTTCGAATACGAAATTTAAACTGCGGGTCGATTATGTAACCATTTGGAGTTTCGAACTACGACAAATTACGTCAAAAGGCCTTTTCACCTTGGACTTTCACCTGAACTGCGACAAATTACATCAAAATGCTTTTTTGCCTTAGAGTTTCAAACTACGACAAATTACGTCAAAAAGCCTTTTTACCTTGAAGTTTGGAAATACGAGAAATTACGACAGAAGGCCTTTTCACCTTGGAATTTCGAACTACGGCAAATTACGTCAAAATGCTTTTTTACCTTGCAGTTTCGAAGTACAACAAATTACGTCAAAAGGCCTTTTTACTTGGAAATTTCGAACTACGAAAAATTACGGCAAAAGGCCTTTTTACCTTTTGACGTTATTTGTCGTAGTTCGAAACTCCAAATGGTCGCACAACCGACTCGCAATTTTAATTTTGTATTTGAAACTTGATCCAAATTTTATTAACTGTAATACTGTGTAAGAAACACAGACTCATACATTATGCACAAAACATATAACATATGGTAAAACTAAACACATCTATTTCTTTTTCAATCACTATATTTTTCTATGTTTCACTCTATGGAATTATCAATACTTTTAGAACTAGTAGCCTACCGGATATCTACAACTTTTCTTCCGATGGCTATCATTACGCCGCACTTGATGAAGAAATGGCTGAGTTCTATTCCAAATAATCATTTCGTTCCAATTAGATATTTCCATTTCAGCAACCGAGCTCTATCCCAATCGTTTAGGATATCGCTTAGTTCCATCCAATTTACCCATTTACGATAATCACACCCAGAACTCATTTTGGAACGGACTTTTTTTTAACATGAAGAACTCCTAAATAAATTTTAATAAAATTCCAGACTTATTACAATCATTTCTTGGCGCTAGATAACCTGTCCTCGCTAATTTTTATCAAAATCGTTGGAACCAAAAAAATATAAAATAAATCCATCGGCGTATGCGTTAAACGGACTTTCTCAAAATTCGGACTCACGGCGAATGGAGATTCCTGGCACTCTCCTACCGAGAAAGGAACAAATTGTTTTGAACAAATGAAGGGTCTTTTCCCTAAATTTGGATATGCTTTCCTACCAGAAGAAACTGACTACAAGGAAGTTGCTGAAGTAGGATTCGTAGAATCAATTTTACTAAACAACTCTTGGTACTTTTAGCTTATAAAAATTGATGTGCTGTGGGTTGAGATCCAAAACTAGTTTTACAATTAAAATTTAAAAAGCTGAATTTATTCAGCATATACTAATTTAATTATTTTCTTTCATTTTTAGCATCCCTGTCAAAGTCTTCATCAAATTTAAGTCGTTCTATGTCACAATTACCAACAACAGGATCTAGTCAACCTCAAAATACTTATATTAATATAAATAGTAATAATAATAACAATGGTGATAATAAAATATTGCCATTGCAAAGCATGAGTAATGCGCCCTTTGAACAAACTTTTCGCATTACCGTTCAACTACCACGCGATCAACTTTATGTTGCTCGACTTGGGGCAAAAACCCCACTAGTTGTACTATTAAAAATGGTGTGCGATGATAAACAACTTGATATGAATAAATATGAATTCCGTCATCCAGGTGATATGTCGCAAGCATACGACAACGATTGCACAATCGGATTCGTTGGCTTAAATGAGCTAAAACTTGTTTTGAAAACGGAAAAATATCAAAATGGAAATTTCAACACAGAAGAAATAGTAAAACTAAGGAATGGTGGTGGTATCAATCTTGCAAGTAGTAATAATAATGGTAGTAACAATAGTACTAAAACATCACTTGTATCACCATATAGTTCAACAAATTCGTTGAATTCTATCGATTCATCGGGAATGATGAGCACAAGTTCGCGCGGTGGAAGTATTGTTGGTCAGCATCCACCGATACCACCATCACGTAAAAAACGTGCTGCACCACGACCACCAAGCCAAAATTCAATACCAGAAAATAAAAATGTCAATATAAATAATAATAATAATAATAATAGTAATTATAGTAATAATAATAATATAAAAGAGTTTAAATCGCCATTACCTCCAACAATAGAAGATACAATGCCAATCAAAAAGACATTCCATGTCTCATCACCAAATTTAGTTAGTAATTTTAGTATAGCCACGAATCATACAAATGGCATACATGTTAAAGATATTTACGACGATACGACCACCAATCACGATTACAATCATAATATCAAAACGAATGGTGAAGATAATCGTTATAATTCGGCGAATGATTTGCGCAGGCACGAATCAACCATGTCGCATCAGCGGCCAATGTCTATGCAGATACCGTACCAAACTAGTACAAGTAATCGAAGTTCCATAAGTAGTAACACAATTAATATGAATGAACCGTCCACAATTATAAATCATTCGCGAACATCGAGCGAGTCTAGTGAACAAAATATAAGGGATGGTGATAAACCAGAGCCAATACCGAGACGGCGACTATTTTCGGGATGTAAGGAATTTTTACTGGGCCTTTTGTATTTGCGTATTAAATTTTTTTTTTTTTCGTTTACAGCTAAAAAGAAAGCACCAGCACCACAACCGCGAGGATTACCACCTGTGCCAACACCAAGATTTTTACATGAAAGTAAGGAAAAATTGAATACAGTTGAACTCAATCAGCACAACGAAACCATTAAAAATAATGTTAACATCAAAAAAGGTAAATAAATGTTTCTTATTTATTTGTAATGTATGAAGAACAGAAGATAAGTTTTGTCCATAAAAAATATATTTTTACGTAGTTCGATCGGTTTTTGATTAGCCCGAATCTTTCTCGGGCATAGCTTGTTTTGTGACTTCTTTGTTGGTAATTTCCCCGAACAGAATATATTCATGAATATTATAAGATATCTCGTTTTAAGATATGTATATCATACAACAAAAAATTATTGAAGAGGAAATTTTCAAAAGAAGATGCTAAAATTAAAAGTTTATCAGAATAATGGTGGCGGTTAAAGATAACCCCGTTATTGTTTTCCTTTTTTTCCTAATTAGTCGAAGAATTAAATTCCCTGACTATCCCAATCGACGAAACCGGCTTCGTTTTTTATAAATTCTGCTCGATTGAATCGATACTAACGACTGTAAAACATCACCGAGCGTCTATAATGTCTGAAACTTTTAGAGGGCATGTACGATTTTAGTGGCAGTGTGATTTTTTCTAAGAATACCAATCTTAATGTTGAGGCTCAAAATATTTCAAACTCCTCGTAGAGTGTTTTAATATCTTTCATTTTTTGTCTTGTCTGTCGTAATTCTGAAACCCGTTCGTAAAACCTATTTTTTCGTTGGCTTCTTCCCAAAGAGCATCCAAAATTGCAGAAGGGTTTGGGGCCAGCTTCAAGCTGGTGCATTTCATAAATCACTTAATCCTATTTTCATCCAAGAAACCTAAATACATTATAATTGGTTAAAGAATGGCCGAGTTCAAGGTGGCCATATTCCACAAATTCTTCCCAATATCATTTAAGAATCCTATTTCCATCCAACATAACCAAATCCTATTATAATCGTTTAAGAATTGGTTGAATTCCGTCCGATGTGGCCATATTCCAGAATTTCTTCCCAAAATCATTTAAGAATACCATTTCCATTCAACATATCGAATCCCATCATAATCGTTTAAGAAATGATCGAGTTCCTTCCCAGATGGCCATATTCCAGAATTTCTTCCCAAAATAATTTAAGAATACCATTTCCATCCAGTATACCCAATCCCATCATAATCGTTTAAGAATTGATCGAGTTCCGTCCCAGGTGGCCATATTCCAGAATTTCTTCCCAAAATGATCTAAGAATACCATTTCCATCCAACATACCCAATCCCATCATAGCCGGTTAAGAATTGATCGAGTTCCGTCCCAGGTAGCCATATTCCAGAATTTCTTCTCAAAATCATTGAAGAATCCCATTTTCATCCAACATACCCAATCCCATCAGAATCGGTTGAGTTCCGTCCCAGATGGCCATATTTCAGAATTTCTTCCCAAAATCATTTAAAATCCGATTTTCATCCAGTATACAAAATCCCATCATAATCGGCTAAGAATTGGTCGCTTTCCGTCCCAGGTGGCCATATTCCAGAATTTCTTCCCAAAATGATCTAAGAACACCATTTCCATCCAACATACCCAATCCCATCATAATCGTTTAAGAATTGATCGAGTTCCTTCCCACGTGGTCATTTTCCAGAATTTCTTCCCAAAATCATTTAAGAATCCTATTTCCATCCAACATACTCAATCCTATCATAATCGTTTAAGTATTGAACGAGTTCCGTCCCAGATGGCCATATTCCAGAGTTTCTTCCCAAAATCATTAAGAATCCGATTTCCATCCAGTATACCCAATCCCATCATAATCGGCTAAGAATTGATCGAGTTCCGCTCCAGGTGGCCATATTCCAGAATTTCTTCCCAAAACCATTTAAAATCCGATTTTCATCCAGTATACAAAATCCCATCATAATCGGCTAAGAATTGGTCGCTTTCCGTCCCAGGTGGCCATATTCCAGAATTTGTTTCCAAAAACATTTAAGAATCCGATTTCCATCCAGTATACCCAATCTGATCATTATCGTCTAGGAATTGGTTGAGTTCCGTCCTAGGTGGCCATATTCCAGAATTTCTTCTCAAAATCATTTAAGAATCCCATTTCCATCCAACATACCCAATTCCGTCATAATCGGCTAAGAATTGATCGAGTTCCGTCCCAAGTGGCCATATTCCAGAATTTCTTCCCAAAATCATTTAAGAATCCCATTTCCATCCAACATACCCAATGCCGTCATAATCGTTTAAGAGTTGGTCGAGTTCCGTCCTAGGTGGCCATATTCCAGAATTTCATTCCAAAATCATTTAAGAAACCCATTTCCATCCAGTATACCCAATACGATCATTATTGGTTAAGAATTGATCGAGTTCCGTTCCAGATGGCCATATTCCAGAACCTCTTCCAAAAATCATTTAAAAATTTCATTTCCATCCAGTATACCCAATCCCATCTTAATCGGCTAAGAATTGATCGAGTTCCGTCCCAAGTGGCCATATTCCAGAATTTCTTCCCAAAATCATTTAAGAATCCCATTTCCATCCAACATACCCAATTCCATCATAATCGTTTAAGAATTGGTCGAGTTCCGTCCTAGGTGGCCATATTCCAAAATTACTTTCCAAAATCATTTAAGAAACCCATTCCCATCCAGTATACCCAATACGATCATTATTGGTTAAGAATTGATCGAGTTCCGTTCCAGATGGCCATATTCCAGAATTTCTTCCCAAAATCATTAAGAATCCGATTTCCATCCAGTATACCGAATCCGATCATTATCGGTTAAGAATTGATCGAGTTCCGTTCCAGATGGCCATATTCCAGAATTTCTTCCAAGAATCGTTTAAGAATCCTATTTCCATTCAACATATCTAATCCCATCATAATCGGTTTAGAATTGATCGGGTTCCGTCCCAAGCGGCCATATTCCAGAATTTCTTCCCAAAATTATTAAGAATCCTATTTCCATCCAGTATACAAAATCCCATCATAATCGGCTAAGAATTGGTTGCTTTCCGTCCCAGGTGGCCATATTCCAGAATTTCTTTCCAAAAACATTTAAGAATCCCATTTCCATCCAACATACCCAATCCCATCATAATCACAGGCCTGATGGCCTTTCTATTTTTCAATATTAGTAGATTTCACTGCGCCTACTTCCTTCATTGTGTGATATTCTATGAAGACCTCTTCATCTGGTAGAGCAGTTGCGCTGTCACTTCGTCATTCGGATTTAACAGATCTTGGAAATAGATTGGTCATACTGAGAGATCATGAGCCGTTCGGCGGAACAGGACGAATCAGAACGTTTGTTCCCAGTTCACCATTCCCGTCTTTGATGGTTGTACTTCTTGTGTGGTAGTCTGTAGTGAAATTCCTAGCGTTAACAAAACTCCCTTGGATTTCCTTGTTTCGCTTGGAAGCTGATGTTTTCGATGCATGATGTCATTTGTCGCACTTCTTTTGCTTCGTAGCTTTCGTAGCACGGGGATATTCTTCTAGAACACTGCTAGTGTTGCAATCCAACTATTTTTCACGAAGTTTTTGTTTATTTTCGACCAGGCGGTGCTCCTCTTCCGATGGAATTTTGCGCCGCAGTAGTTATGGCTGACTGCATAGCGTGCCTCTGCTCCTGGATGTTAAGAGGAGTTTCTTCGTTGTTACTGTGCAGTGATGCTTGATCTTTTAAAGCATCGACATTTCATTGAACGGTTGTTTGTCTATTGGACGTTGACTTATATTTGAATATGACAAGCAAATGACCACTACCTCTGTAAGATCTAACGTCGGATATGGTGGTGGAATGTCTCTTAGAGGCCATGACGTGATCGATTTGCTTTTCCGTTCTTCCATCATTCAATCTCCACGTTAGGTTTCAGTGAGTGGTTAACACTTAGGCCAATTTTGGCCCATTGTGATATCACGCATTCACGCCACATCATTAACCCATTCACCTCGTACTCACGCAACTGCAGTATACCACCTGCACATTGCAAGCTCCATGTCAACCTGTACATTGACGTGGACGGTGGGTCGGCGCTGATTTCTGCACTGCATCAGAGGATCTTAGTTGTGTTTATTAACATCACCGATTGAAATCGATGATGAAAACTCGATTTGCATCTAGCCTCTGATGGGATTCGAACCCAGTACCTCCCGGTCCTTGCAGAAGCTTTAACCACTGCACCACTTGTCCGGTGATCTCCACGTTGCTTTGTGGATTCTTTTATTTGGAAAAACGTACTTGATACAACTAAATTGTACATTATTGCCTGCCAGGTCAGTGACACGTTGGGCGTTATTGTTACTAGTGTTTGGCCATATAACATTAACCACTGTTATTTTTGATACCGTTATAATTAAATTTAATTCATTTTTCTTTTCAGATGAAGTAGTTGCGGCGAATGTAACGTCCGCAAAGGAGAAAATTATACCAGTCGCGATTGATGAAGAAAGAAACCATCCCATTGCTCAAAATGGCAACATATCCACAAATATCGATGACAGAAGGAAGTCATTATCACTTGAAAATAAAAAATTATCAATTAATTCTAACGGTGATTGTAAAAATGTGCCACTGGCCGAACACAGACCCGCACCAACTGTTGCTCCTGCAGTAAAAGAGCCAATAGTCACTAACGGTAAAAGGCAATCATTCGAAAGTGATGATCATTCTCCCTTAAATTCAGGGAACGTATCAAAAGTGATGTTAAATGTGGAAGAGAAACAGAGAATCGAAGAGCCAATTATTATTAAATCTAGTGTCGATAATAAACTTCTATCAAATAGTAGTTCTAGAAATAGTTCAATTTCAGTAAATGCAAACGCAGAACCTAATCAAAATAGTATTGAAACAAGTTCCGTTATTTCAAGTGATGCTGACGATATTTCTATGACTGAAAACCCTAAAATAAAGATGGAGAGTTCAGATGACGATGTTGATAAGGATAAAATGGAAATTTATAATTTAAAATTGGGAAAATCCATTACAAAAACATCAACACGCGATGATAGTTTGGTGGTAAATGGTGTAACCTCCGTTGAAAAAGAGGATATAACACCGGAAGTTGTATCGAATAGATCCCAATCACCACTTTGGACATACACATTACCAGCACCTGCAAATTTTGCGGATCCATCTGATACGTCATCACTAGCGGTAATGGATAATTCTACTATAATTCGAGATGATCTTTCAAGTGTGCCGGATAATCTAACCATTATATCAGATTCCACAATTGGCTCGGAATTTATAGACGAAATTATTAAGCCGGTAATTCATGATAATGACATCGTCGTTGAATCCGATGAAATTATTAGAAATGATTCGGATATTGAAGATGGGTACCATGGAGGAGATTTAGAGAAATCGCGTAAATTGAGTCAAGAGAGTTTGAAGAAAAATTTACACAATGAAACAATTGAAAATCGTAAAAATCATGTGATTGAGGAGCTCAGTAACGTTATAAATGAGAATACGTTAGAAAAATTGATATCCACTAGGCATTTATCTAGCCATGATGATGGAATTTTAGTTAATAGCAGCTTAACAAATTTCAAAATGGCAACGTATCAGCCGACTCCGAACGGGGATATTGTAGAAGTAAAGCGGAGCAGTATTACGAAATCAATCAGCCGGTCTGATTCCTTCCATACGACTAGAATTGAAGCAACAGTTAAAACTACTGAATTATCATTGCCTAGAAGTTCATCGCAAATGTCATTAAACGAGACGGCTACCGCGAGACGAAAATCAAGTGGTTCTTTACATGAATCACCTTCCCTGCAGAGCCTTGAAGTTATGAAAATGATATTACCAGGTTTAAATTCTGCTAATTCTTCGAAACGGAATAGCATTAATGTAAATGAAGATGAGGCAATGTTAAAATCTCTTGCTAATAAGAGAAGTAGCATTAGTGATGACGTTGTATCTTCGCCATTGAAACGGCATAGTCGAGAAGATATTAAAATCGAACAAAAACGGGAGAGTATCAAAGAAGATGAAAACCCAATAACTACAGCTAAAGTAATAGAAGAACCAAATTCTGTCGTTGAACCCGAAAAAATCGGAACAAAGCAAACAAGTACAACGGAAGAAGAGGATGAAGGCACAAACAAAAAGTGGAAATATCAAGGCCCGCCAGCAATAAATTTTTCGTCATGGGCAGAACGGCCCAAAGTACAGGTAGCCATAAAGTCAGATCGTGATTATAAGTTTGGTGGCGGCGGAATCAATAATAGGATTTCCGATGAGGCTGATCCAATTGTCGAGCATAACAACAATCGAAACCAAAAGGAACATAAATTACCAATAGTCCGAAGTGTGGAATACAAAAAACCTATCGTTATCCCATTGAACCAAGAGAAAGAGGAATTAATATCGTCGCCTCCGATTGTTTTACGGCCAAAACCAGAAATTGTAAATAAACCAAATTTCTACCAAACATTTTCGCGACCCAATACAATTCACATAAACGGCAACTACAATAATAATACCACTAATAAATTTACACCGTTCGTTCGGGGTTTTAAAACCGAAAATGTAAATACCAACAGTAATGCAGTATCGATCGAATCGATCGTAAACATTCCTAAAAAGTCGAAAGAGAATGTCGAGCTAGCGAATAAAAATGTAAATACAAATAGTACAACGGCTACAAAAATTAGTAATAATAATACGTGGAGTAGTAATACTCTACCGTTCGGACAAAATACGCTCCGTCGCACTGGATTAAAAGAGAAAATACTATTCACTGATAATCCGGTGCCAACTCGGCCCAGTAGCGAAATTCCGGCACAACAGATTCATTTAAAGCAACAGGATACCGTTGTTAAATCAACCACTATAGTAAATGATGTGGTAGTGGACAATGGGAATAGTCATAAAAATAATATTAGTAGCACCAATAATCCAGTAATTAAATCGAATATTACAAATGTAATCGCGGCGGACGTACCACCTCCACCACCCCCCGTACCAAAATTAGCACCGGTGGTACGTTCGGCAGTTAAAAAGTCAAATCCTGTTATTGATGACGATCCACGGGATCAGCTACTAACCGCAATTAAAAGTTTTAATCGCGGTACTTTAAAACGAAGTTAAAATCATAATTTATTTAATTTATTATTGCAAACACATATTTTTTGTTAGATTTTGTATAAATTGTTACGAAGGAGCGCGCAAAATAAAATTATTAATAGTCATACACACACATACATACATATTTTTACTAGTTTTTTATATAAATATATGTTGTATTATAAATATTGTTAATTAATTGTAATCGATTTTTTATTATTATTATTATTATATTGTTTTTTAAAACAAAAAGTTGTAAAATATACCTAATTTAAAAACAAAATACTGAAAGTATATGGGACCAAAGGTTTAAGGTGAATATTAATAATATAAAAATAATGTGTATCCTTTATTTGTTTTTATTTTTGATCAATTTTAGTTTTTATAATTTTAGTTATTCAGTTTAGAAATGAATTTATGTATATTACCTAAACATTTTAAAATTATTATTTGTTGAATTTACCCATTTCATAAGCATTTAAAAATGATCTGGACATTTATTTTTGATTAATTTTATTGTTTACAATGTTTTTTTTTGTTTTCGTCGTCATGTGGTCAGTCAAATTTAGAGAATTTTTAATTAAAAATTAAAATGAATTTAAAATATAGAACACAAAAATATTAAAATATGTAAAATAAAATAAAAATATTTAATTATATTTTTATTTTTATAATAATTATATCCTAAAATTGAATAAAATACTTATTGAAACGTAATTATTTTTGTATTAACAAGTTTTAAAATCATTTCGCAAGCGTATGAGATTTCATTTCTAATGAAATAGCTTAAGTTGTAGAAACGTTAACACGGGAGGAGAGGGGGGGGGGGGTCACAGGTGGTGGATAGTGAACGGCCTATCGATAGGTAGGTTAGCGGTGAATTAAATAAGCCGTCCCCAACCGCAGCTCTGCTGGGAGGAGAGTCTCAGAGAACGGAGGAGTGGTTAACCTCTGTTCACCAAATTCTGAGTGCCTAGGATACCCATTAGGGAAAATCGAACTGATGGCGCCCTAAAACCATCGACCACCACCACGGTGAGCTGAGCGTCACGTCTCACTGCGCTCCCGCACCTCCAAGTAGTGAGTGGGCAACCCTATAAACGGTAATCCCATGAATAAAATGGGTCCCATTTGTTTGGGATATCCATATGAATGGGTGAATGAGTGGGAGGACGGAGGCGTGAGTGGCGCGGTGCTCCGTGAGCCAATGGGCTGGATTAAGTTGCTACGCGACCCGCGCTGATGATCGGCTAGACTGAGGCCCATTTAACAAAGCCCAGTCAAGAACGGAGCCCTCTGGATACCTAGCGACCTCCAGTTGTATTTAGCCTTACCTGCGTACACGGATCTCTTAGCAGGTTGACCTATATTTCTCCGATACTCGTGGGAGAAACATGGAAAATAAAAAACAAAACAAAAATAAAGAGGCCGGCACCCTTCAAAAACCGGAAGATGGTAGCAACTCTAACCGTCGAGGTGGGGCTCCATCATCAGGGGCAATGATAAGCGACACCTTGGCATCGAAGCCAGGTGGAAGCGGAACTGCCAAAGAGAAGAGCGGGGAATTGAGAGGGATCCCCCCAGCGAAGCGACGGTACAGGGAGAGGCGGTCGGCATATAGAATTCTGGAGAAACTGGCTGCGACCCCTGAGGGGCAGCTTACAGTAGAGCAGCAGGAATCTGTAGCATGGGCTAAGAAAACTGTCGGCTGCGATAGCTCGGTCAGGGTCCTTGTGTCTAAAAGACAGAGGTCCCAGGAGGAGCTTGAAGCGAGCGGCAGTAAGCGGGCCAAAGTGCAAGCAGACACGACGTCGGGTGCTCCTAGGGATCAAAAACTGAAGCTATTCAGTGAGATCTTAAAGAAGCACGTGTTGGTGCTAGCCGTCATTGACAGAGGTCAGGAAGATGGGAGCATCACGTCAGAGAAATGGAGGATAGTGTATAATGCACTAAACTCCATTTTTCTGCGGATCCTGAGAGAAAATCCGGGATCCCCTCGTCCTGCAGAGATGCGGGATGGTGCCAGGGGCGCGTGAAGTTGACTGCGTGCTCGGACCAGAGATCGGTCAACTTTTATAAAGGGCAGTGGCCGAAGTATGCGAGGTGTAGCAGGGCGCGAGACTTGAGACAGTCTGCAGGGAGGAAATCCCGAGTAGGCCGAGGGCACGTGTATGTCTGCCAATCGAGCCGGATAGGCCAGAAGAGATCCTCGAGATCATTCGGACCAGCAATCCCGATCTTCCAACAGAAAGATCGGGATTGCTGGAATCCCTGGCTTCCCTTGAAAAATTAAAGGGACTGATCAACTTCGGGTTCGGGTCGATCGCCCTTAAAATAAATAAAAATGACGAGGCCCATGCGACTGCAAAAGACCAGCCTGGGGTGACAGCGAACGGACCCATCAAGAGACGGTCAAGCTGTCTGAGGACGTCCAGGACAGTGATGCTTCAGACGTGTTGAGCATTGTAAGGGGACACAGCCTCCTCTCTCTGGAGTCTGATGGAGACATCCTGTCGGGCTCTCGACGAGAGGTAGATAGCGGCCGGAACAACGAGCCAGATGGCACTATCCCGATGCAGGGAGTGCAGGAAGAGGTGAGTAATGTGACTACAATGGTTTTGCATTGTACTCGGCAGCTTTCGTGCTCAGACTGAGTAAGTCAGATGAGGATTTGGTGTTAATCCAAGAACCTTCCTTGGATTAACAATAACAGGATCTGTGGCCTCAGAATGAAAGGATATAAATTATTTTTTATTTTTTTTGGTTTTTTCTATAGTAATGGTGTTTGTGATTGTTCCGTATATTGGTCTATTTTCAGTATTCTCGAATTAAATACACAACCGTAGGAAATTCTTCCATTTGCGTCAATCTGTATGACTATGATAATCGACACTTACTTATCCACAATCAACTTCCCAACCACCCCATACTTTTCTTTCCATTATAGCGCTGGATCGCGAATAAATTTGAATTTTGATTTATAGACGGAAAATGTAAGAAATCCGAACAATCAGTTTCGAACGGATGAGATTATTGATTTGAAAAAACCAGTCTTCTCATCAGGTCGCGACGACTGACGTTGTATTATTTACATGGATTATTGTCTATATATATAGAGCAATACCATGTAGTTGTACTACTAGCGAATTACTGCATAGCGTACGAAATTCGATTATTTTTGTATTTAATTCGAGAATACTGAAAATAGACCAATATACGGAACAATCACAAACACCATTACTATCGAAAAAACCAAAAAAAGTAAAATATAATAAAATTCGTAAGCACGAAAAAGTTAGTTGCAAAAATAGAATATAGATGATAAATGTAAAAAAAGAATCGAATTTCGTACGCTATGCAGTAATTCGCTAGTAGTACAACTACATGGTATTGCTCTATATATTAGACAATAATCCATGTAAATAATACAACGTCAGTCGTCGCGACCTGATGAGAAGACTGATTTTTTCAAATCAATAATCTCATCCGTTCGAAACTGATAGTTGGGGGGATTCTTACACATTTTCTCCATCTATAAATCAAAATTCAAAAAAGATATAAATTACTATAATCAAGCAACTCTAGAAGATCAGATCGTGTATTTTAGTGAAAAATAATTTGACTATTTTTCTTCTTCCACAATTTAGTAGCGGGGACGTTACAGCGGTAAGTGCTGAGGTTGGCTGTGAAAAACTATGGCTAGCCTCAGCCTATATAGATCGCGAGAAGGAGGTTCCACCGGATAACCTGGCGGAACTGATCCGGGAAGCAGATCAAAGAAGGGTAGGTGTTATACTCGGATGTAATGCAAACGCGCATCACACAATATGGGGAGGCACAGACATCAACGAGAGGGGTGAGTTATTTTTTGATTACTTATTAAATACCAACCTTTTAGTCTGCAATATTGGACGAGAACTGACATTTATTGTTAAAAACCGGCAGGAGGTTTTAGATGTGACCTTTGCGTCAGAAACAATCTTTCATATGATCAGAGGGTGGTGAGTGGCGAAGGAGCACTCATTCTCTGATAATCGATATGTAACATATAGCCTCAACATTAAACCTGTTACCCCGAAAACCTTCAGGAATCCCAGAAGGACAAACTGGAATAAATATGGGGAGATGTTGCAGGAATTATTGCCGCTAGAAGTCCCTGGTCCTCCGGATCATGGAAGGATTGTCATTTTTGAACGTGGACTACCCCATAAGTAGTTTGATAAATCAGATGCTGGTAAGCAGGATTATTACCTCGAAACTGAGGGAGACCACCATTAGAAGGCGGGTGGTTAGAGGAACCGCGCAAGGAGGCGTAATGTCCCCCTTTCTTTGGAGTGTTGTGATGAATAGATTGCTCTTAGAACTGGAGAGAGAGGAGATAGGGGTTGTAGCGTATGCGGATGATGTAGCGATAGCTGTCTCAGGCAAATATCTGGACACGATTAGGGATGTTATACAGAATTCACTACTGATCGTTTCAAAATGGGCCAGCAAATGTGGGTTAGGGATCAACCCTTCCAAGACAGTGCTGGTACTATTCACTAAGAAATATAAAATTCCGGTAGTTAGCCCTCCTACCGTGAACGGCATTAGACTAGCTTTTGCTGACAGAGCGAGATTTTTGGGCATAATCTTGGACAGTAAGCTCAGCTGGAAGCCTAACATTGTAGAAAGGGTGAATAAGGCTAACGTAGCCATTTACTCGTGTAGGAACGCCATAGGTAAGAGATGGGGTTTGAAACCAGAGCTGGTACACTGGCTCTACACCGTAGTGGTAAGACCTGTGCTGATGTACGGGGTGGGCGTGTGGTGGCCAGCTCTTTAGAAGGTAACATATAGGAAGATGATGGAGAAGGCGCAAAGAACGCCCTGTTTGCTTATAAGCGAGACGTTTAGGACAACACCTACATGCGCTTTAGAGGTTATGTTCCACCTGATTCCAATCGAATTTTTTGGTAAGCAGATGGCAGCCAATGTGGTTACGAGACTTTCGGCTTCCACTCAGTGGAAGTATCTTCAGGTGGGACACTCGACGATAGTTAGATCGCTTAGGGAAGAAGTGGCGAATCTAGATTATATTAAACCAACGTTGTGCTTCGATAAAGGTTTCCGGACCATCTGTCCTTCGAGAGAATTCTGGAGGAACGGATCAATACTGGAAAACGAGGCACCGCAATTTTTCACAGACGGTTCTAAGCTAGACGGCAAGGTAGGAGCTGGTGTCTTCTGTGAAAAGCTTAATGTTAATATTTCCGTTCGTCTCCCTGACTACTGCAGCGTGTACCAAGCTGACGCGATACCAGCCACTCTAACCTAACTTAACCGAAGTTTGCGAAAAATGATGCTGTGGGAAACTCTATCGAAGGCTTTACTGAAGTCTGTTGTGATGATATCGACCTCCTTTCCCGTCTCTATGGTGTTAAGAGCAAATGATGTGAATTCAACGAGGTTTGTTGTGGTGGATTGACCTCTTAAACTAGTAATAGCTTGGTAGTGCAGGGCAACTTCGCAATCGGTCTTAAGTTAGTAATATCAGATTTGCAGCCTTTTTAAGATACGGATTATGAATGAGTCTTTTCACATGTTAGGGAAAATTTGTAGGTCTCAATCGGACTACGCGGACGCAGGTAGGCAGATAAAATGAAAATTTCTTCCCGTGTGCTTTACATTGTCAATTTTCACACATAGCAGCTCGATGTTGTTAGTTCTAGGAATGAAAAATTCAGAGCATTTGAAGTTGTCACGAATTGTAAACGTCCGTTTGGATCCCATACGACCGTGTTCACAATCCCGTTACGAATAAACATTTAAAAAACAATTTTTAGTATACACATAGTATACCAAACGAAATGATAGCAGATAACATAACATTTTCTTCAGAGGAATTTTTGAATTTTGTGTCAAAGAATTGGATATCCGCATTATCCTCAGTCGAAGCATGCTGAAAAAACTGTTCATATTGCAAAACGATTATTGAAAAAAGTAATTGAAGTTAATACGGATTTTTCTTATGTTTAACTGGAATATAGAAATCATTCGGTATCAGATTTAAACGCGTCTGCGGCACAATTACTGATGACTAGGTAAGCAAGAAGTAAATTGCCAATGAAAGATTTTTAGTTCAAATCAAAAATTCAGAAAAAATGTGTTTAAAATCAAATAGACTTTGATTTATGAATATACCGGGTGTTTCTTTTAAACTGAGACGATCAAATATCTCGAAAAATAGCCACTCTACGGAAAAAATGTCCATAATCAAAATTTAATCATACCGCGGGGGAAATACATTAGTGCAAAAAATAGTCCCCCATCCCCCGCTTTGTAGGTGGGGCGGGGGTAACTTTTAAACTAAGATAGGAAGACATATTTTTTATTGCAGATACGGATTCTACGACTAAAAGTACGTATGATTTGAATGAAATATTTTGTTCGGTTCATGATAGATGGCGTTGTGATCGACGAAATTCAATTTTTTCAATTTCTTCTTCTTAGAACACACGCATTCGATTCTGCAATACGTTTGAAATAAAAAACATGGGAGAGTTTCACATTTGGATGCATGGGAGTTGCACTCATATTGCATCGCGGCAATATTTCATTTACATATATACTGCTCCTGATCAATCCATATTTTTCGTTCTGCACGGTCCCGTGTTATCTGTATTCTAAGTTTTCGGTGCCATAAATCCATTTTGGGAATTCCTTTAACAATGTACGTTAATGCTTCCGGTTGGTTTAGTCTGTACATGTTTCCCACTGCACTTGCGGTTGCAACTAGATCGCCAAATTTATTGAAAATTTCACATCCCGTCTTGCCAAACTTAACGTTATTTCCATTCTTGACCATTTGACTTACGGACAAGAGATTTTGCGTTTTACAATCACTTTCTGGATTTTGCGTTTTACAATCACATGTACCTCAGCACATCCAACTGACCTTACTTTCAATCTTGGGTTATTTGCAACCACACAATCACTATATACTGCATCAGTGACCTCTGTGAGCAAATCGTTTCTCATGGTCATATGTGTCGAAGCTCCGGAATCCACGTACCAATCGTTGTGGTTGATAGCATTTGCTGAAAATGTTGTGTATAGCAAATTTTGAGCATTCGGTCTTCCGTGGCTAACACTTTTATTTTTGGTTGGACAATTGTTTGCAATATGCCCATAGTTGTTACAATTGAAGCAACGTGGACCAGCAAATTGAATCTATTTACTTTTACCATTGTTTCGCTGCTTATTGGTGCCATTCAATGAACCTTTCCCATATAGGGCAATCTCATTTGACATGTTAGGCAAAGTTGTTTTCACATCTTGCAATAATTTTGTTTTTATCGTCTCCACTAATTTTGATTCCCGAATATTCAATTCCCATAATCATAGGCTTGTATTCCTCTAGTAAGCCTGCCAAAAGAATTATACTGATCCATTCCTCTGGTGCATTTAATTGAATGGAATTTAATTTGTGAGCTGTGTTGATTATGGTTGTCACGTACTCCTCCACATTTTTGAAATTTTCTAGTTTTGTCGAAATTAATGAGCGCAACAGACCAACTCTTCTCGTTAAACCTGAGTCCTAACCCTCAGTTTTTATATGAACATAGCTGATTGGTTCTATTAGCAAAATAATTTTCGATTTGGTTTTCAAATCCTTTTTTTTATCTTCTCCGGTTACCAAACAATAATCGAACAGTTCGTAATTTTCACGACCTTTCAATTTCTCGATTGATGGTAAATTATTTTTCGCCATCTTGTCAGCCGGTTTATATTGTACTGATTTGCAGAATACAAATGCTTCATTTTATATTATTATTATTTAATTTTTTTAATATCTCGCCCATAACCAGATGAAATGTAATATTTAAGAGACGACAAAAGAAAATGTGTGTTAGATATTGAGCGAGTCCAAAGAAGGAGGACCAAGGCGCATAACAATATATTATAGGTACATACTTCAATACAAAAAATTCATATTAGGTTTTACTATTTCAACATTAGTATTATACAATAGGTGGTACAAATAAATCTTGTTAAGTGACCCAAATGTGACCTATAATTTTTTGCGTTGTAAACGGCTGTAATTATAAGAAATGGATGTAATTATTGATAAATAATAGAAAAGAAAGATAAAATAATAGCCAGGAGACTGATTCTGCTTAAACTTGCGTCTACTTTAGCAAGATGAAAGCTTCTTTGTATTTTATTTTCCTTGGGCGTATTTTGTGATTGAAAAACATTTATTTTTATTTTTAATCCTTTATTTTAGTTTTGCAAACAGTATTTTAATGATTTTCGTTAAACTTTACGGGGTCACCAATAGTGATGAATTAACGAATTGTCATGTAATCGTCGTGTCTGGACAAAAAAAGAAACAAAATTTTTGTTAAAAATGAATATTTATTTACTTTTGTTTTTTTTTTTTATATATATTATATATAATTCAGTTTAAACATAATATTTGTACAACCTTAATTTGTTTAATATTTTTTATGTGAACACTGCAAGCAAAAAATAGGAAAATAATAACGAAACAGGAAATAGTTCAACTAGAAAAAAATTAATAATTTTTCCATTCGCGTGTTCAACACGAGATGGAAGAGTTCTTACCAGTTTTTTACCACAGTGTCCATCATATCATAATTTTTTTTTTTTACGTATAATAGAAAAACATATATATGGACATTTTATTATATATATAATCATATAATGTATAGTAGTTATAAATAATATTCATAAACAATTTTTCATTATTTTGTAGGTTTTATACAATCATAATAATATTTTCCAAAAAAATAATATTAATTAATTGGAATACACATCATCTCATATATTACAATAATAAGAATATAAAAATACATACATTATTTTATATTTGTTTGTTATTTTGATTAAAAAATGTAATTTGTTGTATACGTAATATACAGGGTGAGTTTTTTTTAATAAATACTAGGCATTTATCTCGGAAACGTTGCAAGATAGTTGTAAATTACTTGTAATGAAAATTGTTCAGTTGATTTTCGTTCAAAGAAGAATTTATTTTATTTATTTGCTTATATCTCTGAAAACATAGACTTTATGAAAAATGTTATATTCATAAAAAATATTTATCTATTTAAACTGCTCACCACTGAACATCTCCCTCGACGCTGAACAATTTTCATTATGTACAGTAATTTTCTCCTACCATGCAACGTTTCCGAGATAAAAGCCTAGTATTTATTAAAACACTCACCCTGTATAATATAATAGATAAAAATATATTATTTTAAACGCTGTAATATAAATATAACGTTCCGTTCATGCAATTTATTGCTTATTATTGCATATAAGAAATTATTTTATAATATATTGAAATTGTACACAAATTTTTTTTATTAATATTTTTATTTTATCAATCGAAATCGACTTACAGTATCTATGTACCTAGACTGCAAATAATCGAGTTCCTTTAATATAAAAAATAACGAATCGCATAGTTCGAAGCATCAGTTGGATTTTAATGAAATTTTTTGAAATCGTTTTATTTGATTATCGGCGAAACGGATAACGAGAATGCTTAATAATTCGCTTAATTCGTTCATGAATCATCTATACTATGGGGTTCATTAATTTTATAGGAAGGGCTGATTTTAGAAAGATTTTTTATAACATTAACGTAGGTAACGTTGTGCGTCTATTATTCAGACCGCATTGTTCCGCAAAATTCTGACAACAGCATTTTCAAACGATATTTTTAGAGTTACGAAAAAAAATATACTTTCTATATACTCTAAAGCCAAGATGAAACCGGTGGTAAAATAACTCAAATGGAAACAAATTACCGCAAGAAAAAAGAGGATAGCGAGTCTAAAGGCGCTGTACAACGAATACGTACACGGATCCACCTCTGGAACAGAATCACGCATATCTCGAAAAACGGAAGAAATTCGCGGACACATATAACAAACTAATAACGGAGATACACCTATAATACCCCACCAAACTAATTCAGCTAAGGGGCAAGAAAAGGCCCACACGGGAATATCAACTGTATCAACAACCAGAATAGTTTCAATCAACAACAATAAAAGAAAACGACAAAACCTATTCAAACGGCGCGACGTTCTCGAACCGTCCAGAACCAACACATTGCGATCTTAGTAGAAGCAGTAGGAGACGAACACACGTCTAACTATTTCAAAAAAGATTATTTTGGTCAGCTATAAGAAAAAGTAGAAACCACAATGATCAAATTGCAACGATTTAACCGCGATAAACAACCACGCCAGAAGCAGTACCTATGAAACCGCCAAAAGTAGAACTACCAGTCTATGACGGTCAATAACGATGGGAAACATTTAACGACATATTTACCGAGATGATTCATCAAAACTACAAAATATCCGACACAGTAAAGAGGGCATATTTAAAATCCCTCTTACAGAAAGGGGCAACTCAACTCATCAGTCACCTAATCACAACAGAGATTTTACAACCAGTCAAAATTCACGTACAAATAGAAGTATGGTATACTCAAACAACCTCAATCAAGTAATCCATTCAATTCCTAGTAAAATAAAACACTCTAAAACGGAATATTTGTCTAAAATGGATATAATCTTCAGAAAACGAAACCCAGAGGAGCGTAAATGAATTTACATTGATGGTTGCTTTTATACAAAAATTATCTTATAAAACAGAAATCTTTCTGTACAATGCAATGCATTAAGTGAAAATTGGAAAATTATTTCATTTTTAAGGAGAACATAAAAAAATGAAATTTAAAGGAATTATATTGTTCCTAATTCATTATGACGTAACCAATTTCCGTTGTTTTCTATTACGTAGAAAAAACTTTCGTTTTCTATAAAAATAACATTCCAGTTTTCGAAAAAATATACAAGCCAGTAAAGAACGACAGAAAATACCCAATCCGCAATCAATATTTTGAAGAACGAAAGTGAAATTCACTAGAACGTGAATGAGTTGAACACTTGAGGTAGACAAAATAGTGGTCAGTCGTTCCGCCGCAGTTGAAGTATGTTGAACAAGCGTAATCGGAGTGTGTCAAATAAAAATGCTTTAAAGTCATGTCATGTGGTTTCAAGAGAACGGCGCAACCTGACACACAGCGGACCAAACAATGGAATGGTTGAAGAGGAAAGTTCAAAATAGGCGGTCTTAATGGGACACCCTATATTTAGTATTCCATGTTTCTTGGTCGACTCAATATCACGGCGTCAAAATGAAATAAAAAAAAAACGGCCAATTGAGATTCTACTATATAAGAAGTCATGGATAGTCTCCCGCAACGTACTCGAGTGTTGGAATCGTTATAAATGTCTCCCACTGAGGGTAAAATTCAAAATGTAGGATCTAATATTAAGAAGCCTCAAAAGACAAAATATTCTATGGTCATGCGCCAGAGTCAAAAAACATAGATGTCACACATTAAAATTCTTAAATTGGAAAGATAAAATCCACTGCATCCAAATATAAAATATAATTGTTTTGGAGCTCACCACTTTATGCTATACGTGTAAAAAAAAATTCTTAGAATTCCATATTCAAACTTTAAACATTAACTTGATTCCGGTGCAATCTCAAATCATCTCGCAACAAATCAAATAGTTCGAATATTAAGTTTGTAATTTCTACTAATGTAAATAATTCATCGCAGGATGCGAATGTTTGTGGAAATAAAGAGCCTAAGGGGTATATCCTCCATCCAGTCGCAAGTTATTTTTTTGCGACCAGAAATATGGTTATTAGATTTATTTTGCCATGTCAATTGACACATTTTTTTCAAATTTAAATTTGTTTTGCGATTGTTAAGTAGAAATGTATAAAAAGACTGCGACCTCGGAAAAGGCGTAGCAGTCTTTTCGTGGATTTCTACTTTACAATCGCAAAATAAATTTAAATTTAGAAAAAATGTGTCAATTAACATGGCAAAATAAATCTAATAACCATATTTCTGGTCGCAAAAAATTAACTTGCGACTGGATGGAGGATATACCCCTAAAAGTACAAACTCAGATACAAGCACTTCATCGCGTACTCATAGGATGACTGACAAAGTTACCGGGAATGATCGGAATATCTGCCTTCATTCGTTTTAATTTGGGGACAGAATTCAAAGGGTGGACACATTTTATGTTGCTCTTCATTCGATTCTGGATCCCAATCCAATTTTATTACAACAACTGTTTTTCAAAAATTAGGTACTCAACGACAATCAGTTTACATTCCAGTTACTGGAATCAATGCTATAATGTAACAGAGATTAATGCTGTGTGCCTCAGGTCGATTTTTTCGACTAAATTATGAACTAAACTAAATTGCCCAGTAGTTCACAATAAACATTCATATATGGTAGTAACATTAAAAAACAAGATGTGCCTGATTATTCGAAATACTAAATCATCTACTTTTCGTGGATAAAGGAAATATTAAATTAAATTAAAATAATGGAAGATGATAAGGAAGTTGCAAATGTTATTATAAACCACGAATTGTTTAAAAATAAAAAACGTGTCACGTAAAAATTTGTGCACAATAACACATTTGCATTAAATACCAAATAATGACATTTGTCTTCCACCATCCCAACAATCAGTGTGTAGATATGTCATTTGTATGGATATAAAGCACACCTCCAACAGTGTCAGTATTCTGGGTTTGCTGTGTCAAAGGAAATTAAAAAAATTTATCAAATTGAGGACGTTTCATCGAAGAAAAGACATGTGAAGACAATTGACTAACTGACTTTTTTCGATTTTAATACTTCCGAAAGTTTAAAGTGGCTCTGAGTGCGAACATTACTAAAATGTATCGACAAATAAATATTCAACCAAAATATCTGTCTGTGTATACGTACAAGAAAGAAGTATAATACCAAAACCAACAACAATTAAAAGCCCTGAACAAAGTCTAAAACGCAGATACCAATATGCAACAAACCACAGAAGATTGTGTTGGTTACACTAACAATCCCATGTTAATTTTTTTCTTTCGCACCACTACTTATTTAACTAGTGCGCACACACAATGTACACATGAGTTCTAATACAACTATCTATAGTGTAGTTTTTTCTGTATTTGTTGCATTAGCATGGCTTTATATTGTTGTTGGTTTTGATAATACACAATTTTGAATAAGTGTGTGGTCATTTGTTATACATGTGTGTTATTTTTGTGATCATATGTATCAAAATTTATCGAACCGAGTGGAATCTGTTCAAATTTTTGGCGCTTCCACTCCTATTTTGTGACATTTTGCCATGGTATTGAGAAGGGGAATTTGACTTTTCAGTTTAAATTTAAACATTTCAGTGCTTCGGGCTCATCGTTAAAGCAAAATTCCAAGTTTTAAAGAAAACGGATTTATTTTTTACGTGACGTTTTATTTAACACATAACGTGTTACACAATTTTTTTAATATAAAATATAAAATTTCTTAATTTATAAAATTATAACCTAAAACCAAATATTGCGAATGGTGTGGCGCGCCCTAATTAGACGTATTTGTTACTAATACAAACACATTTATTCAACACTATTGCGTTCCGGGAATTCTTCTCTCATGTCATTATTTTTGGACCAAAATAGACGTTCTGTGGCCCTATTCTGGTATTCCCGGGCAATTGACAATTAGGAAAATATTTTGCTTTAATTACAAATTGCACTAATTCCCAAATATATATTTCTCGTTTCCAAATGTGTATTCTGGCAGACAGGGAACAATTTTTTGGGGAAATTTTTTTAATGTAGATATTTATAAACTAAAACACGTATTGCAAAATTATTACAAGTTTAATTTATTTTTAAAAATATATTTATTAGAAAAAATAATATTTGAAAATTCAAAAATGTACGAATTACAATACCCCCCCAAAAAAAAATTAACGAAAAACTGCTATAAAATGGAATTTTTTTTGCCCAATAAAAAAAATTCTCAAACGCCAGAATACACTTTGGGGAATAAAAAATTCCCAACTGCTAGAAACACCTCACTAATTCCCAACTCCCTATTCACGGGGAAAATCAGAATAGGGCCACTGGTGGCGAAGTCTCCAGAAAATCCTTTGTGTATCAGTTAAATACCGTGACCTACGGTACCACCAGGTTTCCTCGACAAGGTCCTCGAACAATAAAAACGTTCCTAATCCTGACCAACCTCTTAATAATGTGATTACCACTTGAGGAATTATTTGGAACACTCAACAATACACTCTTCAAATTTTAATAAGGAAAAATGCTCATTAGTTGCTTTCCAATCGACCACCGCAAGTGCTTACAAGCACTTATGGTTTTTGTGTTTGCTAAATTAGCTACTCGCAACTGCTCTACCATTTTATTATGAGTAGTTGAAAGCAGTTACGAAAAATTTGTCCGCTAGGTGATTGTGTGTAGTATTTTTCTGTCAAAAATATAATTGAATGTCATATGTGAAGCGCTAATAAAATTTCGGTATAAATATTTTTTTATTAAAAAGTTATCACAAATAAACTACACATTTGTAGGTTATGTTTTGCTTTTGTAATTTTTTGTGCTTTCCAATCGACACTTTAGCCAATACACATTTTTTTCACTTACAAGTACTTGCGGTGGTCGATTGGAGTGCAACTATTATTTCCAACCATCTGGTAATATAATTAAAAGAGTTGTTTTACCACAAATTTTCTATACTTTAGGCCTTCGTGTTCCGCAGTTTTTATCGCTAAATTATTTTTACAAAAATTATAGTCTATCCCAAATCTTACATTGGATGTTGAATTATCCGATCTGTACCGTTCTGAATGGATTCCTTATCCAAATCAATTTCATTTACTGTCAAATATCAAAAAAACCTAGAAGTATTATACAGACAGGTAGATAAATGTTTGTGAGGTGAAATTGAAAATATCTATTCCAAATAAAATATTCGAGGCGGGCACTCTCTGATATTGAGTTCGGGAAATAAACGATGTCAGGGATGTTTACGATGTAACATGGCAGTAACGTAATGAACACATTATCTTTTTAACTATGTAACAAAACTAAATTTTAGTTTTTCAATAATATCCATTTTTAATGTGTGTTAAATTTAAATCAAAATTTAGAATTGGAAAATATTTCATTTTCTTATTGTGGCATTTAATTTATTTAAAATAAGATACAAGCATTTAAATTTGTAATAAATGAAATATTACAATAAAAAAATTAAATTATCTTTAATTTAAAATTTTGAATTAAATGTAACATAATAAATTCAAAATACTAAATAAATAACTGTAATAAACATTATTATATTAACATTATCTATAAGACATACCTAGAAGTGTACAGTGGTATAACATCTCATAGTTTAGTTTGATGGAATAGAAGATCCCCTTTCCGAAATTTTTTCCATTGTGCCTTATTTTATGTTTTATGCGTTATTCCGGAATAGATCCTAATTATAATTGTATTCAGCGATCCTATAAGAACTAAGCGAATTATTAAAATTGTTTTAAAACTATATCACTTCAATTTTTTCCGTTACATTCGAAGTCGAACTGATGTTTCGGAATTTGGCGCATAATCGTCTAGGAACTCGATTAATATTTTAAGATATATTTAGGCGTGTTTCTTTATACATTACGATCAAATTTGGAAACCAATTACGTTGATGTATAAAAACGCGATAATTGCAATTAGTACATAATAGTTTTAGTATTACATAATTAAATATATTAAACAATAATTATAATTTAAAATAAAAATAAAAAGATTTACATGAAATTATGTAAAATAAAATAATAATGTGTTATTCAATCTCAAAAGTATATAAATGTTTTCTTTGATTTTTTACAATAGTATTACAAAATATTTACAACAAAAAAAAAATTATGTAAAAAAAAACAAAATATTCAGTCATTTATTAAACTCTATTGCAACGTCTTTATTGTAAACTTAAAAATTAATTTGAAGACTATTTAAATTTTGTGAATGTATATTTAAAAATAAAAATAGTTTTATTATTTTGCTATTTTTTAATAAAATAGAAATGGCAAATATTTTACAAGTAAATTTATATTCTTACGATATTTTATATTATTTAAAAAAAAAATAATTATTAATTTTGATAATATCAATTTATTTGCGGTTGCTGTATAAAATGTATATAATTAATATAAATGTAAAATTATTAAAATATGGCACTAAATTTAAATAATTTCAAATTAGCGTTTTTTAAACTGTTGTTGATCAATTTTAAGAATTTTTAATAAAGGAAAAACAAAAAAAATAATAATAATTTAATAATAATAATTAATAATAAATAAAAAACAAATATAAAATTTTCTGTACATACATAAAAATTATAAAAGAAAAATCAAAAATAGTTTTTATTTGCTATTTTATACAAAACTATATTGATTATCAACAGCACGTCCAATATCTGTATCTGCAACACTATTATTTTGTTGTGTATTTGTTTGAGCGGCCGGTTGTTGGAGCTGTGGTAATTCTAATTCGTTTGCTCTAACCCGTACACTTCCGTTCATTGTTATTATTTGTGCAGGCTGTAATAAGGTTTTGAGGTCACGTTCAATTTGATTATTTTCAATTTTACTTTCAAAATTGGTTTGATTTATTTCAAAACATTACAACACCAAAAACATAATTTAACTATTTAGAAGAAATAAAAACAAAAAATATTTGTATTTACGCAAAAGAAGCAAATAATAATCAATTGTATGCATTTGTTGTTTTATATTGTGTAGAAGTACGTAATTTGTATAATCGTAGTCCTATAATCTGGCTTTACCGGGGAACACGATTATTCTGGACAAAAAATTATTATGTACATATTGTGGCAAAATAGCTTTTTCTAGAGAAAGGTAGAAGTGCCACTAGACGGAAAGTTTCGCTTGTTCCTAGTTTCCTTAGTGATGAAACATTCATCATCCTAATTTCAATTGTTAGTCGTGGTTTTAGCGTTTTTAAAGCTACGCGAATTGTTTTTTAACTAAGGAAATGTTAAAATCAGTTAAGCTCTAGTTTCTGAAACGTTAATCTACTGCATTCTTTATTTATGCTCATATTAAAAACCATATAGCGCCATTTTTATTGTCTACGCCATTTTGTATATGTACTATCTCAACGAAAAGAAGATTACTGCCTTGTGTCTAAATAAAACAAAGACTAATATTTTTTGTAATTGTGATTTGTTGCACAATTTGCATAACATTTCAGAATTGGTTGTAATTGTATTTGGATACATGATACATTAAGCCTTTCCACACACTGCCTTTTGCGCCAAGCTCAAGCAGTATTTGCCTTTCTATTTGCCAAATTATTTTCATTTTATGTAGGATGCTTGAGCGAAACGGATAGAACAAATAAATTTATTTTTTAAAAATCTAGTAGATATTGAAACAAAATGTAAAATTCTCCACATTTGTTCAGACGTTTATTTTTTACCAAAACCAATCGCGTAAAAACAAAAAAAAAATTGGATCTAAAATTTTTTTGTTTGGGTTAGTGAGTTTGCAAAAAAACCCCACTTAAAAATTTTTTTAATAGGCGAAGAGGTAAGAGATGAAGAAAAATGCATCGTGCTGCCGCACTGTGTGGAGAGACACAGTCATCAGTTACGTAAGAATTTGGTTATACATGGATACTTTTTATGTTTGAGATTTGTTTTGGATGGATGACAATTTTCAGGGGGTCTATTATGAAATTTTTCCGTCTCGGATTTTTCCGTTAACGGATAAATCCGTGCTATTATGAACCTAAAAAGCAAAATCGAATCGGATTTTTCCGAGTACACTAGCAAAAATCCGACTGCTATTTAGTTGACGTATTTTGTATTCGATTGAACTTATGTTGACGTTTCATCAAAATATAGTGAAAAGTGATTTATATTTTAATAATATTAATAAAATAAATAATAATATTTTAGTACCTAATTCTAATTAATTAAAACCCAAAAATTTAAAATGTAATATTTTATTTTAAGAAATTTTTAATAAATAAAAATAAATTTTGTTGATTATTATCAATTCGATAATACAAGTTTCATAATAGGGTAAATCCGTGTCGAATCGAATATTTCCGTTAACGGAAAAATCCGAGACGGATAAATTTCATAATAGACCCCCAGTTCGCATTTGACAGTCGTAGAGAGTGGTCGATAACAATTTATAGTGGAGCAACCACATTTTTTGACAAACAATCATTATGGGCGACGAAGCACAGTTCGACTTGGATGGCTTTGTTACAAAAAAAACAGGATAGCCGCTATTGTAGAACTGAAAACTCTCAATTGATACGCCAAAGGCCACTCTAGACTCATCGCCTTGCCACTAAATATATTAGGGACATCTCAGGTTACGATGGTCACACAATTTACTCTAGATCCAATGCACTTAGCGGACTTAGGTGTTGCAAAAAACTGTTATCCTCTTGCTTGATAAAATAAAACCTGAAACTAAACTGTTAATGGGGTCGATTCCGGGATATACAATTTTATGTTATGTTATTTTTGTTTTTTCAATACAAATTCCAATAGGAAGCGGGGAAATAAAATAACATAACAGCAATTTTATGCCGGGAGAATCGGGCCCAATGTCTGAAATTTACTCCTCCTATACTAGAGTCCTTTGGAATTTTCAAGAAGACCACAGATGCCTACTACTTTTAAAAAACTTTGATGATTCTAATATTTTGTATATTTTGTTCTATTGGTCTTCAGGGAGAAATAACCCGTTTTTTATTGAAAGGCTTGAAACAATAAAAGGTTCTCAAATACTTCGAGCTAGAAGATTTCTCAATGGATCACCATTTCAATGGGTCACCATCCCAATGGGTCACCATTTCAATGGGTCACCATTTCAATGGGTCACCATTTCAATGGGTCACCATTTTAATGGGTCACCAATCTTCTACCTCGAAGTATTTGAGAACCTTCGAATATTTTGAAAACCCGATTAGTTCTGAAATTAATTTGAGTAAAACAGTAGTTACTGGTTTGCAAGATTATAATGAGGTAGGTCTATGTATATCACAAATCAGTAATATCAGTATATTTTAATACACATGCTCCACGAAAATAATTCCACTCAATTTGTATAGCTCTTGTATATATGAAACTTTTGAAAATTCATTTTAAATTTTAATAACAATAAGGAGGAGGGGGAAGGAGGGGGGGGGGGGTTGATTCCGACAAATTTGTCGAGACATTAGCTTAATTTGAAATCATTGAAAATCGGATAAAATGATACATATTTTGTATGTATTATAAGTCACGATAATAAAAAACAATGACAATATTATTAAAATTGTCAGCTTATTTTTGATGACATTTCAGAAAAGTCACTCCATACGAATCGCGATTTAGTACTATGACGAAATGTCACAAAATTGTAGCAGAATTTTTAGAACAATGTCACAAAAAATGGTCATTTGTCACTTGATCAGAATCTAGGGCCAGGTTAGACGTAACAACTAATGAAACACAAAAATTTTGTTGCAGCTTTTCCTTTAAAATCTGCAGAGGAATTAGACGCCACAAACAACATAATTAGAGATGATAATAAATTTGCTATAAGTTTGGTGAAGTATAAAAAATAAATTTACGGAAAAATATTAAAGTAAAAGATAAAGAAAACCGTCGAAAAAGTCGAGCCAGCAGGAACAATATAATTTATTGTGTATCAGTATAAATTGATTAATTAATGCAAAATATGGAAGACTAGATTAAGGGCAAAATGTGATTTTATTAAATCAAACAAATGAATATATTTTTAAGCTTTTACTGTGATTTTCAAGAAAAATAAAATAAATATTCACAAATTTTTTATTTCTAAAAATTATTAAGTTTTACTAAAAATAAAAATATTCCATGAAACCTAACATACTGCTTAGTACAAAAACAGGATTTTTCCCAAAAACGATCACCATACAAGATACCAAAGATACGGAGGAAGCACTTGCCATGCTAATAGAAAATCAAACTGAACATGTTATAAAAGATGTGCTTTAGTTGTGTTAAAGGCAATGGGCGCATCCAGCGCAAATATAGGTCTACAAATGATATCTTTCTCAAATGTAAAATAATCTCATTTGTAATCTAAGTGAGCTGAATGAAATAAAAACATGTAGACCTATTGTATAATTTGGTTTTTGTCTTGGATAGCAAATGGTTTTTTGACAGTTCAATTTGATGGTTAAGTGAAAATAATTTTTAATCAAATTATTTTAAAAAAAGTTAAATTTGTGAAATAAAATGAATAAAATTAGGTCGTTGGTTGTAAACGAATTGGCAGAATCAAACGATGTTGTTTTCAAAGTTCTCGTGCCAGTGGTGTCAATTTTGGATAATGAGTATTCATTTGGTCAGGACAAAAGCTATATACTCCATACTAGGAATAATAATTCTATATTCAAGTAATTAAAATAAAAGAATAATATTTATCGTAGTTTTCATGAAGTAATATTACTTTAACAAGTAATTAGTTAGGTTAGGGTTGACTAGAATTATATAAATATGTTATATTTCTCACTGTCGAATGCGTAATTAGAAAAAAATATTGCTTTCCATTCTGTGTTTTTATCAAGTCACAATTAAATCTCTTTTTATTAATTTATTTATACATTCAGGTTGAATCTGTAATTTCGAATGACAGGTTGAGAGAGAGACGCGACGAAGACGAAACCAAAAAAAAAACGAAGAACGAACAAACTTTATTGGGTAAAAAAAAAAATCATCCATCAGTTCAGTTGCAGCCTTGCAGGCAGCGTTGCCAGAATGACGATAATATCGTCATTTTGACGTTTTCGAATCTACAATACGATGCGACGTTTTCTTACTAACTCGTAGAACAAAAATGACGATATTCGAAAACTTTAAAAAAAAATAGCAAAATGTTTCATAAAGTTATGATTTATAAAAAAAATATTTTTTATTATACCGACTTGGAACCGAATTTTTAGCCTCACAAAAATAGAAAGGCCTATCTACATTTTTTGTGTGATATTTTGTATCCAGCGGTAAAATACTTATGTGATGCATACTGTTTTTTAGTGTGATTTTTATGCGCTGGATGCGCCCATTGAATACAAGACTGTTACACACGGCGAACTAGAGATGTGTTACTGCCGATAAATGCGAGACATGTTAGATAACACGAGCACAAGTTATGTTACAAATGGCAAGTACAACACATGTTATATAAGACGAAATATCGAACTTTTTCCACTAAAATTTGCACTTGATTCCTATGCCTGTTAGTGGTGACGAATACAAATCGGGTTACCTAAGATGAGCTCGTAACATGTTACCTAAGACAACTAATATATAAATGACAGAGCATCACCAAGCAACATACCTTCTAAGACTATTACCACACATGTAACCAATAACGATGACCAGACAAATCATTGAAGACTCAGTGTCCCAAAGACATGGTGTTGTCTTTTAGCTTTCTTGGGTTTGTCACTTCACCATGTCTTCAACTTGTCTTGCATGTGTTGACGTGAACGAAATAAAAAACGGTATTTTCCCCTTTTTTATAAAAGTCGTAACATCATGATTTCAAATGTCAAAATATTTGGTCGTAACCCCCCGTCATGAGTTTAAATTTCGTGTTAGTTTATTTTTATTGTTTCAACTTGTAAAAAAATGGAAGTTTTTCAAATGAAAAACATCAATGTAATTATTAATATTTATTATATTATCAATCATTTCTATAATTGAAGTTATTTTAATCTAATTTTGTAGTTATAAAAATTGCAACGAAGTTATGCTGGACTTGACTAGGAGGCGAATAACGGAACACACAAAGATGACCACTACTAACCTCGATAGGCAAGTATTCTACTCAGAAGGACTTAGGATCAACACCAACGAAATGGATAGAATGTTGAATTACGATGTCGAAATTTCAGATTCTTTATGCATTGAAACAGTACACCTTGAGAGTCAACCTACCCTATTTGAAATGGATAGGATTACAATGACTTACACCAATTATGATTTAATATTTACCGAATCTGATATTAGTGCCGCCCCGGTGGCAAAGTGGTCAGCATGCTTGCTCCAGCGACCGGAGGTCCCGGTTTCGATTCCCGGTGGTGACAAAATTTTCACGGCTGGTTTAGGATCAATGAATTAATCACTCATTATCCGAAATGAAAATATGATTATGAAACCTCATTTGAGGCGGCCAAATCCCTTGATGGGATATAGTGCCAGAGAGAGAGAGAGAGAGAGAGAGAGAGAGAGATAGAGATAGAGATAGAGAGAGAGAGAGAGATAGAGATAGAGAGAGAGAGAGAGAGAGAGAGAGAGAGAGAGGGAGTTAGTGATACAAACCAAAATAGGACTGAGGAAAAAAGAAATATTATCGTTAAACGGAATATTAAGACAAACAGCACTAATTATGCTCGTAATGTAACAAAGAAAAATAGATGAAGGGGTTCAACTACCAAGAGTATGAACGTTCAAGCGATCTTGATCTTGACATTGATCAGACGGATGGTAAATCAGTCACAGCATTTTTACAAGGCGCTTTAAATGAAAAAATTTGCAATCCATCCATTGGGGGGTATGATAATGGCACAAAAGTTTTGCCAAATTAAAAAAGGCGCTTTATGGATTGAAACAAGTCAGCAGATTTTGGAATGTTAAGTAATACAAAGTCTTATCTGATATTAATTTTAAACGATCAAAAGGATATCCGTGTATTTACCATAATTTACTAAAATAAAAAATGATATTTTTAGCTGTAAACTTACGTATACTTCTGCTTTCATTAGGTAACTGTTTGCACTTCAATCAATTTTTTTACTCCTTTACACAATTAAAAAAATGATTAATCGGTTTAGTGTTCGATATAATTACAAATATTTAGGAATATGAAAATAAGTCGATAAATTGTACTCATATTTATTTCTAAACTGCAAGCTTTTCAATCTTCCCTTAGATTATGTTTTTCGTGACTGATATAAACTAACAATTAATTTTGTTAGTCAATAATTTAGGTAAACAAATTGACGTGGCCATTTCCCTGTCAATTATGTATGTAAGACTATAATTTACCAATAACATAATAAAAGTACTGAAATTAAAAAATTGTACGAATTCCCGTTGATAACAGTTCAGATTCCGCTTGTGGCAGTTTGTTGATGCAATACACCATTTAGTTAAAAACTTAAAATAAAATTATAATTTTTATACAATAACGATGGCAGTATATCAAACATCTAAATGTGTTTGGTTGGAAGCTCTTAAATTCATAAATTAAGTTTTGATTCATGCTGCATTTTTGGGAAAATTTTAAAAGATTTCCAGAAACAAAGAGAAAAACACAAAAAATACAAAACAGTAAAACAGCCACAACATGCAAAATTCTCGTTTAAAAAATATTTCCATGTATCAAGGTGATACATCTGTGTACTAATTTACAATTGCAATGCGAATTTTTATAGCTACATACAAAATATCAAAAAATTTGTTTTAACAGTTCTTTAAATGATTTCCAATTACTACAATTATTTATTATTTAAAATTTAATCCATTCATAAAATTGAACACAGTAGCGGCGGTGAAAAATAAGTTTAATATAGTAAATATCTGTTTATTGTAAAAATAGAAAATAGTAATTGGAAAATTCATTAAATTCTGAATAATAATTTTTAAATAATATTTTTAACATTTAATATTTTTGTTTTGTTCTGCGCGAAATAAAATTAAAAATATTTTGTAAAAAATAAAAACATGATATGAATCGTAGTCAACAATTAATTAATCAACATAAATTTGTTTGCTTAACATAAAATTATTAAAAAAATATGCAATAATAAAAAAAAATAGTATTTTCTACTATCTCACGTGTCTGGGTGATGAAAATAATGCTGCCGCTACACTTTGCCTCACAACGTATTCCGTTAATGTGACATCAGCTGTGCCCCCCGATTCAAGTGGTATTGGATTTTGCCGGAAATGTTCCAACATTTCTGTAATCGATGGAAACCATAAATGCTGTACACGACACTGGCCCGAATCGTTTAATGTCATTCGTAAATGTTTTGCGCGTCCTTGAAAATTAAATGTTAGTACAAATTCACCACGACGGGTTTCACTTTGGCGCACAAGGAAGTACCCGTGACCGGATGTACCCGCATGCAATACTAAATTTGCTGCCTCCGTTCGTGCCAATGTACCATGGAACCATGGGAAATCTTTCATTAATGCGGTTAAATCTGTATCAGATTCTTGGACTGGTTCTAAATCACCTTCGGTCAATTCGAAATTGCTAGACGATGATATTCGTTCACTTCGCTTTGGCGGTAATTCGGGCGCTGAACCAGCCGCACCCTCACTACTATTCAATAAATTTTGTGATCCATGTAATTCGTTATTAGTTTGCGATTCAATTGGAGGTAGTTGCGATGTTGGCGTACTTCTCATGCAATATCGTATTGTTGCTAACCAACTTCTCATATCATCGGTGTTGTGTGCCTCAATTACATATTCCATATTATTGTCAGCCTTTAACACAAATGTATTTTCGTGATCAGGCATTTCAAGAGCGGTTGTTTCACGTGCTTCCGATATCAAAAAACAAAAGACGCCGCTTCGGGGCTAGAAAATAATTAATATTAATTTTTAATAATAATCCGGATTTATTTTAATCACATACCTTTTGCGATTTTGGAGGACTATAAAATTCTAACATATAACCGCCTACCGTTTTAACAAGTGCCAAACGACATTTCTCCCACTTTTGAGGACCACTTGGCAGTTCAAGACTTTCTGGAGTTAAGTAATTCACATAACCCTCTTTACGGCACTCTACTACAATTTTAGCTAATTTTGTTTTACTCTGACGATTGCCCGACAATTCCACTTCATCTGAATGCTGTTTCTGGAAGAATGCTTTACCTTTACGAAGACCTTTGAATGAAAGACGTCGAAAAAATGCACGCGGATGAATTTTCGGTGAATCCGTATCAACTGAATAATCGCTCTCCTCCGAAATTGCTATACTACCGTTTCCCGTCTGTAAAAAATTAAATAAAATTGTTCGACACATATTAGCACGATAAATTGAATTCTTTGTGGATATTATATCAAATTTCGACATATTATTCGGAATACGATTCGGAAACGAAACTACAAGGTTCCTATTCAATTTTAAATAAGAATCGTACGCATCTGATTCAATTCAAATATGATTCTTGTACTTTCGTTTTCGTATCGTATTCAGGAATAGGGTAATAAGGTTACATAAACAATTTAATTTCGGCTTAAAGATGATTGGTCCATTGATTCCTAGTCAGATCCCAGATCTGCTAGAAGGTGCATGCTGTTGCAGGATGAGGCATAATGTTGTAATTATGAACGGACTTCCTCACGGCATCGGTTAGATACGCTCGATGCTAAATGTTTAAATTTTTGTTTAGACATATTAGCTCAAATATGTGATAGATGAGAAAGCATTAGATTAATCATCGTTTTACTAGTATCCTTGACTACTCTACGTTACGATCGCAGAAAACAATAGAAAAACTTAGAACAATCTAATAAGTTTGTATTATCAATGTTTAATTTCTGTCGAGAAACTTCCAAGTTATCATTAAAACGAGAGTATCTTATGTTATCTTTTTCAAACAAATAGCTGTTTTAGAACTAATAGAAGCAATAAATACGTGCGTTCGTACACTATTTTGGAACGCCACGATTTATGAAAGATGAATAGCTAGTAAATGATTAGGTTGCGCTGATCATTCATTCATGCAGCTTCTATGGAAGTTGGTAGTTCGATTCTAAATCAATCCTTATCGTATTTCCCTAAAAGGCAGTGTCCTATGAGAATTCTTTAACTCTCGTCTTGCGTGGAAAATAACATTTTAGAGCCCTTCGACTGCGCTTCGCGTTAAATGTAAATGTGCATCAACTTTTCATTTGCCGAGGCTTCCACCCCTTCCAATCGAAGTAGGTGGTCCAAAGTGATTTTGCTTTGTTGAATTAAGACGTCCGATGATAGTCTTTTTCGATGAAAATTATTTATCAAATGCAGGATTTTAGACAGCTAATTAATTAATATAACTACAAAGCAAATTTGAAAATCTACTCATAAGTCATACAAGCATACTATTATAATAAATGTATTATATTGAGACAGGAAATTATCAATGAAATTAAATTTGCATGTAACAATCACTGAAATATTCGCCAGATTTACCTACCAATCACAAGCAGATTTTGGGGAGTAGTTCCGATATGATAACGTCACACCAAAGAATATAATAATGGCAGAACATTGATATAAGATAGTTTATAATAAATCAATTACGTTTAATGATAATTTAATTAATTTAATCATCGCGCACTTACTTTTTGCTGGATTCTCCTACGATAAAATTCACTTTCAAAATGCTCGGAAAAACAGTCTACAAACTTTTTCATAAATTCGCGATGTGAAACATTATTCCGGGTACTCTCCGGCAAATTATTTGACACATAGTGTATACACGATTTTGCAAAGTCTGTGGCCGCTGCCCGTGCATGCCGCTCACAAAAATCAGACCAACCACTTAATTCATTTATATTGATGCCAGGTGTGTTGCATAGTGTATCGGATTCATTAAAATTTGATACAGCCATTTTATAAATTTATTTACTTTTTATGATTATTAAATTTGAATACACAATAAAACTAACTATATTTATACGCAAATGCATATAATTAATATACGTATTAATTTGTTATAGATAATAATAGCTATACAATAATTTTTTATTTATTTGTAATCAACAATATTTACAAAATGTCAAAAAATCTGTAAAAACGCAAACACAAAAATGTTCCGTCAATTATTTATCATTTTTACCGAAAACTACTGTTAAACTATACACTTTTTATTATTTATAATTAATTCACATGTTGCACTATTGTTAAAATTATGTATATTTATATAATAAACTGTTTAATTAAATTTAAATATTGTTATTTTTACAAAATCGTATATATTTTCTTCCGACCATTTTTTATTGGATAATTTTTTTTTGATTGATGGTGCCTACACTGTAAAATGTAATTTGTATTTAAATCTCCCTATAAGCAAAAGCAAGTCGCAAATAAATTGAAAGTTTTTCGAAAAATTTGAAAAATATTATGTATTTTTAAGCTTTGCAAAATTTGTGTTTTTATTTTACAAAAATTTATTTGCAGTTTCTGTTGATTGATCAAAATTTTCTTCATTGTATGTAATTTCCTTCTGCCGTTAATTCACCGCCAAATAAAAATTTGCTTGTTGGTGAAGGGCGTAAAAACAGAAAGTAAAAAGCCTTTTCGAAAATTTTAAAATATATTTTTCAGGAGGGTTGGTTGTATTTTAAACAGTTCAAAAGTTAAACATTTAATCTGTGGTAATTCGTTCTAAATGTACCTCGATGACGTTTATTTTTTTATTAAAGCCTGCTCGTATAATACGAGAATAGGGCCTACAGGACTATCTGACTTGTAGGTTCGACGGTTTGTCCGACCAATAACGATCAAAAATAGTATCCATATGATTTTACCTATATAACAATGATGTTACGTTAATAACATAAAACAAACAAAATTAACATTACGGTTGGTCGAACAGCACTACTCATTAAACAATTTGGTTGATTAGTTGGATGGCCGGATGAATTTTCCATCCCACTCATCTGTCAAAAGTTTAGTCGGATAACCAGCATACACACCACATATGTATAACTACAATAACTAGAGGGATTGCTTATACTTTCCGTTGTAAAATGCAATAACAACTTCCAATTTGTAAAACCCTTCCCTTTGTAAAACAATTTTAATGGAAAATCTGAAGATGGCACTCCAATTGCTTATTGGGTTTTAACGGAAAATGATTGCAATATTTTGTATTTTTAGCTTTTGTTATTATATAAATATGTTATTTTATCGCTTTACCATACAATATTACAACATTCATGTAAAAGAATAATGGGAAAAATTTCATTTAACTTACTAGTGCTGCAATTTTTAAGCCTCTTTCTCTCTCTCTCTCTCTGGCACTATATCCCATCAAGGGATTTGGTCGCCTCAAATGAGTTTTCATAATCATATTTTCAGTTCGGATAATTAGTGATTAATTAATTGATCCTAAACCAGCCGTGAAATTTTTTCCTTGTCACCACCGGGAATCGAACCCGGGACCTCCGGTCGCTGGAGCTAGCATGCTGACCACTTTTCCACCGGGGCGGCAACCCACAAAAGCTACGTTGGTAAAATTGTTTGATACTAATTTGCTAATATTGTTTTTATGTGACACACCGATTTTAAATTCTATCCGACTAAATTCATTAGGCCGTCTGACCAAATCGGATCATTTGAAATTTATATTAACAATTTATATCCTATGCTCAATGCTTGTAATTTGGTAGTTTCATATCTATAGTGTAACATTAATTTCCCGTTTTAAATGGAATTTCTTGTGAAGGTATCATAAAAGTAATAAAATATTACCTTAGCTTTTATGTCATCAAAAAGACTTTCTCTTAAAAAAATATTATCAGCCCGTATTCCAGTTCATATTTAAATCGTTAAAAAAGTGCTACCTGCAAATTTAGTATTATTAATGTATGTTTTATATAACATATTATAATTTGTATATTATATTAATAATCATCTATATATTAACATATTTTGCAGTTGAAGTACACGATCAATGTAAAATAAACAAAATAGCAATTTAAAATTTCATTTTTGTGTGGATAATATTTAAAGGGCGAGGAAAAATAATTTTGTACACAAACATGTCGGCATTTTCGAAAGCAAAAATATTTGAATGTGTGACATACTAACTAAACGTATATATATCACATGCATTCATAGGAAAAAATGAACAATGATTTTGATAACATTCTCTAAAAAGCAAAAATAATTGTTTTATATACATACATATTTGTTCGTCCTTCAATTATTCTCCTTTCTATATTTTTACTAAACAAAATAATGTTTCTTCATTTCGTTTCGTCACACCATCGCGGCGACACATGTGTTTAGTTTACGAATAAAATAAAAACAAACCCGTAAAACAATTTTCGTCCATTGCCACGTTTTCGTCTCTAGAAGAGACGAAATATCGTGTTAGAGACGGAAACGTCCAACGCTTAAATTTAAAGAAAATAAAATTCGTACTAAAAGAATTGAAATTATCATTTTATTGGAAACCTGAATCAAAATAAAAATCAATTAGTAAATGAAAAATAAAATTTGAGTTAAATTAAGAACCAAAATTAAATAATAAACGAAGACGACTATCAATTGAAATACTAAGTACAAAATAGAGACGAAACAGACTATTAATCGAAATGTTAACTATGAAAGAGAGACGAGAGAGAGTTTTTCAATTCAAATGAGACGAATTCGACCGTTTAGAATGTATTTATTCCCACTTACAAATTAGGGACATTTTCGATTTAAAATTGTTCATCGCCACGTTTCATTTTTTTTCCTCAATTACGAATTATTCGTCGAGCGTGCAACAAGAAATTAATAGTTTGTGGTCGAGAAAAATTATTATTAAAATAAATTTATAATAGCAAAGTTTTTATAAAGTTGAAAGTGTATTAGTTGTAATATTTTCTATAATTTAAATTAATATTGTAATTAAACAATATTAATTTATTGTAAAAACATCGAGTAATAAAACATTGTGATCTAATTAATACAGGTTAGTAAATTTATACATATTATATTTTTATCGTGATTTTTATTTTCCAGAAAATAATTTTTTTAATCTTCAATAGGTCTAAAACTGATTTTGTTGTTTTCGATTATTATATTTCTTTAAATTAAAAAATGAATTATTATATATAATGTACTCGAATTTATATGATGCAAAATAAATAGAATGAAAATAAATGATATGTTTTGAATTTTTAATGTAATGATTTATTTTATAAAATCATAACCCGAAACCCATTAAAAAACTGGCTTACCAATGTGCCGCAAAACAGTCTAGCAAATGTTAATCAATTTCGTCTCTCTATTGTTATAAGAAATGACCGTCAAAAGACTTACCCGTTTTAATGCCTTTTGGCTGTCAATTTTGACTTACAAAAGCCGGTCTGATTATACCAAGCTTATTCGTCCGTAGTTCGTTAGTCAATTGCAATGGTCAAAAGTCAGCCGAATCAGCTGCGACAGAAATGTCTTTAAATGTTCGTCCCTTTTCTGGCAAGGATTAGACGCACAAATGACTGAGCAATTGGCCGACAATTGACTTATTTCGTCTCTTATGGACGAATGGTCAATTTTCAGTCTTTTTATGGTCATAAATCCAAAAATTGTTTTACGGGAAATGCACCGATCTTCAATTTTACGTAAACAACAACAAAAACACAATACGATCTTTATTTGGGTTCAAAAAATAGACACGAGTGCTGGTGTCAATGAAGAGATTTGTCTGCATAAATAATCTTGTCTGTTTTTTAATTTATGAGCAGATGTAGGTTCAACGTGTTTATTAAACGAAAAAAATTATATCGATTTTTGCGCTTGGTTCCTTCCTGTACAGGAAATCGTTCCCAAATTTTATATTCCCAGGGAATAAACCTATTTGAATGGCAATTAGTATTAAAGTAGCTAGTGCCTTTTTACTTACACAAATGTTACTCTTTAGTCTTTCCAGTCTTTTTTTTGTTATCTTCATCTCCGTATAAAAACCGACGTGATTACGGAACGCGTCCATATTAAATAGATTGGATTAAATAAATCTCCAAAACACGAAAATTGGAGAGTTTTTCTATCAAAATACGCCCTACAAACATTTTCATCTTTCGTTTTGTTATTTCATTTCTCTTTCTCTACATTACAAAATATGGCTGCATATTCTGGTCCATGTACTTGTGTGTAGTCAAAATAGGAAAAAATTTAACAAATAAAGAATTCTAATTTTAATAAACCATAAATCCCATTTATTGTTATAATTAATTATCGATAAAGCTTCGATTATGTTTTTTTATCTAAATAATACATAGATAAGTGTTATCAAATCAATAAGTGCATCAATACCGTATAGTTTTTGTTTATACAGAAATAGGAAAAAATTGTAACAAAAATAAATAAATAAAGGTGATTCGTTTTTTTATTAATTTAATTGGGTTGAAAATAATACAAAAATATAAAATAAAAGTTTCTCTTACTTTTAAGTGTTTGTGTGGTGTTTCGAAACAAGTTGATTTATTTTCAGTTTTTTTTGTTTCAATAAATTTTTTTTTTGTTTGTTCATATATCTATTTATAAAATAATTTTGTTTTTGGTGTAATGTCTGTGTAATAATAATCAAATTATTATCTGCTTAGATATGATATAATAAATCAAAAGTAATCCAAATTTATTGTGCAATTTACATAAATCTTTAGTAGTGAAAAATCTAGTTTGATATTCACAGTAATTGTGTAAAATTTAAAACAGGACATTCAAATTCACGTGAATATGTATTGTATGTAGGTCCAATAAAAAACTATTAAAGTTCTACTAACACGAACAATAAACTGTTTCTGTGAACTATTTGTGATAAACATAAACATAAGTGTTTAGTTTTCATTTTAATTAACACAAAAAAGGAATTTGATATGAAAGGAATACAAGTTTTATAGAAAATAAAGGTAAATGGAAAATATTTTTTTTCTTTTCTACAGCTTCAATTTCATGTCGAATACGTATTCGAATTCAGTTGTAGAAAACAGTAAAATTATTTAATATATGTACTTACTTGGTAGTTTCAATTGTTCAGGGCTGGACAAAATAATCTTTATGGCTGTAATCAATTTTATTCCATAATCAACATTTTTCTGTTTTGCATTAAAACCTTTCTCTAAAAATCGATTTAAGTTTCAGTAATTTGCTTTTAATCAATTCAATGCTCATTCATCATTTCTTCATTTATTGATCGGCTTAAATCAATTTAGCTTATGTATGAGTTAGCTAATGTTACGGGAAGCCAGCGAGTAAGCTAGTAATGCCCTGTATAATTTGTTTTTGTCAATGAAATTACTTAACAAGACGACTCCTTAGATATGGTTAGATGTAGATTCCATTTTTTCTCTAAATGTTCAGACCTTACATTATATTTTGCGGGTTACTCGTTTTTTAAGTTCACAAAGTCAATGTTCCGAAACTTGCCTAACCTAGATTTCTATCTAGGAATGTTCAAATTCAAGAGGTAACTTTGCTTCTTTTATTTAATTATCTCCAAAAATATATTACAATTTTGCGTAATTAACGATCTGTTATGTTGGACTCGTATCCCATAATGGGAGGATGCAAAAAAGGATTTCTCATCATCGGTCTTGTAATAATGAACATGAACATGAAACTATAAAACAGACCTGCAGTGGTACATTCTTGATTTGAGAAAGTAGGATGTAAATCGTGAAAGTGGGGGTGGGGTCTTACACAAGCAGATTGTAAAATTCAAACAAACAAGTGACATCGTCAATTTGTGAATGAGGGTAATTTGTTGCCGGAAACCACCTTTGGATTCCGTCGCAACCACTCTGCTAACGAATGTGTAGAAAAGTTTGTGTGGGAAGTACGGAAGGAAAATAAGCATGTTGTGGCGGTATTTTTGGATATTGAAAGAGCATATGACTACGTGGTTCCGGGAAACTTTATCAGATCCTTATGGGTCTGGGGTTTCCTTGGAAAATTTGCAAATGGGTATATGAGTTTGTGAATGAAAGAAAATTAGTTGTGTGTGGTAGAGGGTACAGGTTGGAGGGAGCAGTGGATATGTGCCTCCCCCAAGGTAGTAAAATCTCGCCGACTCTCTTCAACCTTTACACGAGTTCGATACATAGAAACTCCTCGGACAAAGTCATTTTGCAATTTGCAGATGACTTTGTCCTGATGGGCAAGGGGAGGTCCATTGAGGAAGCCTTGAATCAGGCTCAAGAATGTGTGAACCAAGTAACAGAATGTTTCACTGAAATGAATTTGCACGTTAATTCGAGGAAATGTTGTTGTATGACGTTTAGAACGAATCGTAGGGTTGATGTGCAAGTGTATAACGAGCAAATTGAGTGTGTAAATTTGAATAGGTATTTGAGAATCTGGATTGATAAGCGATTGAGTTTTAAAGTGCATATGGAAAAAGTTGCCTATAATTGCAAGAGTAGGTTGAATTTAATCAAAAGGGTGAGCAAACCGAAATGGGAAGCTCGTCCTGGTGTGACTGATATATTACGAAAGGCGCTAGTGTCATCAAAAATTGCGTATGGACTGAGTGTATATGGTGATGGGTCCAAAGTCGGTTTTAAATAGTTGATGAATGTGGAGAATGCGTGTGCTAGAGTGGTATTGGGGGCGATTAACTCAACCCCAATACACACTTTGTGGTCTGAATAGAGTGATGCACCTCTTAATTATAAGAGGGAGTGGATCACCGTGCGAGAGACTGTGCGAATGTTGACTAAGGACAATAAATTGGTGAATGAAATGAAAGAGAGATTGCAAAGAGGGACTTACTACCAAAAGACACAAAGATCACGGGTGATCCTGGAGAATATTAATGTATTTTCCAAGATTCGACCGGTAAATCCGAAAGTCCCTCCGAGCAATCTAATGGTGAGTTTGAATTTTGGTGATACAACAAAAGCGATGATGAATGAGTTGTCTGTTAAGAGTGAGTTTCAAAAAACGCGAATGAATTATTTTGCGCATGTGGAAGTGTATACAGATGCGAGTGTGAATGATGATCGAGTAGGTGTAGGAATTTTTATTCCATCAATAAGAAAAGAGAAAATGCTACGAGTGAATGCCAGTATCTGTATAATGAATGCAGAGTTGATTGGAATTATGGAAGGGATCAAGTTGGCAATGACACAAGGGAGGAGGAGAGTAGTATTATTCTCCCACTTCTCCGAGTGGGTTGGAATTGATTAGTACGGGTGGGGGAACTCATGGTAATGTGTGTAGAAATGTTGTATGAGTACCTTCAATCTTGTGGGAGTGAGGTCATTCTTTAATGGATACCTTCACACCTACAGATTGAAGGTAATGAAAGAGCCGATATGCTTGCAAAATGGGGTTGTTTGATTGAGGAGGTAAATGAATATGAATGCATGGATGCAAGAGATGTACTTCGCATGTTTCAGGTGAATCTGTGGAGAAAATGGGAGAGAGAATTTGTTGAGAAATGTCAGGTGAAAGGTAGGAAGTACTTTGAGTTGGTTAGTTCTCCTTTGAGTCAACCTTTCTTTAAGGTACTCAAGGGAGATACTAGAATGATACGAACAATGGAACGTGTGAGACTGAATCATGGAAATTGGAAAGAATGCTTGAAGAAACGCAATTTGATTGAGTGTGAATTATGTGACAGCTTCATGGTTGTGGAGAACATAGAGCATTTGATTCTAAAATGCTCAGCATTTGAGCAGACCAGACAAATGTTCGATGTTATCTTGAGTGCACAGAATTTGACAGAGTTATTACGAATGGGAATGAACGTGTATAAGAATGTGTATGAATTTATTAGAATAAATCAGATAGAAGTATGAAAGGGGATCGATGAGTGAAAGGTGAATGATTGAAAACTTAAAAAAAAAAAAAAAACTAAAATAAAATTGTAATTTTTAAACTGGTCCAAATGGCATCTAAATTTTGGAGCCAGTGCCTTATAAATAAATAATAAAAAAAAAAGACATCGTCAATATTATATATAGCCAGTCCTTCACAAGTTTAGTTAGGAATTTGGCCCAAATTGAAAGTGCCTTAAAAAATATAATCTGCGAAATACATCCGAGCACAAAATAGAGATGCTCACAACATAACGGTGATTATTGGATATCCATAAGATGATACGAAAAAATAGATTCAAGAATTTAAAAAAGTACCTTCGTAAATGAGAACAACTGGTAGAATTCTAAACGAAGCGTACCAAAGAAAGGCCAAATTGATTCACGTTTACCGGCAAATGAAAGCGTTTTCATTACGAATTTCTGAAGTGCCTTCAGAGGCTTCGGTGTATTAAAGTAGGTATTTCCCCAACAAACAATTACACAATGAATATTTAAATTATTTACCTAAGGTGAGACATAAGAAGATGAAGTAGAGGGAATCAAGGATGATGTGTTTAAAATATTAGAAAATGATGTGCGAACCAATTCTGCAAGATCATAAGATTACGGTTAATCGCAACAAACATATTAGGAACAGCAAGGAACTCAGTATAGATTGTGCCCTATCACTAAAAACTTTATTGCGGTTTATATGTGTATATCCTGATTATAAGGAATCCAATCCAGAGAAGATTGCAGAGGTAGAAGAAAAGGTTTTTACAGCGATCAGTGCTTGCACAAGCATTCGATTATCTGAATAATTTTATTCAATATAATGCAAAAGGCGATCAAAGGTCAATATAAGAATACAAGCTATCAGGGCTCTCATTTTGTCTACAGATTTTCACTATCTTCAAATTCTTGATTTTCGTAAATGACCTCAAAATCTAGGGGGCAGAAAGTTGATTCTTCGAACAAACATTTACTGATCATAAGAGAGACATATGGAGGAATTTTTTAGTTGTAGTAAGTAATTAATTTCCAAGATTTCAGTTAGAAAAATTGAAAGAATATCGCACGAAATTGAAGGCGTGTAGGCGGTATGTATGAGGATTGCAATAAATTTAGCCAATGGACACTTTCAGCTCCTCTACGATTTTATTTAACATGTTCCCAACTCTTGGATGCCCTGAAAACGCACAATGGGCGTTTCGATAAAGAACAGAAAGATCGAGATTCTCGAATGTATTGTGGAGCAATATAACCCTTATCATTATCAGACACATTTGTAATTGCTAATACCGTGGTAGTATTATTATGATAACACCTACAGTCCTACAAGTTCAGGAATAGTGATCGTTGAAGGATTGGTGATTTGAGCTTTAAACAATCTGTTTCTTACTTTAGCGGCCAATAGACTAATACGTCTATAAAGTGATAGTCTTACAGCGCATCCCTAATAAAATTCATTTAACTTTTTCATTACAGAGAAGTATGAGTTTTTTTCAAAACTTGAGACTTTTTTTTCCCCAAGTATTTTTTTCATACTTTTCTGTAAGGAAAAAGTTAAAGGAATTCTATTGGGAATTCGCTGGTATTAGTGAAGATAACTTCAGGCAGCAGACATTATTTAAATTTTTGAATTTTGTGGGCAGCACATTGGGTCCAGCGAAGTTAAATTTAAATAAAAATCCAGATGGCTGTCGGTGCTTTATTTTATTTTTTTGCCCAATAAGTTAAACATAACAAATTCTAGGTGAACAAGTCTAGGTAAAATGACAGTAACAGAAATGCAGCTGAATGCATGAATAAAATTTAGAAGAGCTATAAGAAATTTTAGGTGATAACTGTCTGATCGGACGGAAATCATGATAACGAATGAAGGGTTGTTTTTATCTTGAACCGTAGTGGTGAACACACAATATTAACATAGGAAGAATGTGCTGCTGTATAATAATATTACAGATATAAAATCATACAAAACCAACTTCCAAATTATTCCAATTTCGCCAGGCGAAATGTTTACAATTCAACGAGTTTAAACATTATTGGCATGTTAATATATAGGAGCCCTATTCAAAGATTGTGGTAGTTTATAATTTCACCTCACGTTAATCGCAAATCATCTATCCATAAAATTTAAAATAGAGTCATTAACAACTGGTTTGTCGTAGGTAAAGACGCTTTCATCTATGAATATTTGTGAATACTCTTGAAGCAGGTTCGGTATATGTTTGGGCGTGCGTTGCATATTTGATCTAATTGTGATCTCAGCTTGCTTGAAAAATAAACATTCGCTTTCTAGCAATTTATTTTATTTGGTTTTCATTGAACGCGGTTTGGTTTATTGCTGTTTTACTTGTACGACAACTAGAAAATTCGTTAATAAAGGGTGGGAAACTAGTTCGTGGCCTTTTTCCTGGTAGATGGCTTTATATTCATATATCTCAGTAACCATTGATCGTATCGGGCGTATGTGTGTTTGAAAGGTGACATTTTAACATGCACTTTGACATACAAAATATTAAAATCGGTGAAGCGAATAAAAAGTTACAACATTTTAAACATGGAGATAAATAATGAAAAAATGCCGTATGTTTTGCAATTTTATTACGACAAAGGTAAAAACGCGGGTCAGGCTTGCGAAAAAATTTATGGAGAAGGTGCTTTATCAAAATCAGCAGCAAAGAAATGGTTCGCGCGATTTCGTTCTGGAAATAAGGATGTTAAAGATGCACCTCGCTCAGGTCCACCAACCATTGGAAAAGTCGATGAAATCATGCAGAAAATTGAAGAATACCGGCATATAAGCAGCCAATTATTGGTAAAGAACGAAGTATCGATCACAAAACAGTTTTAAACTATTTGAAAATGACTGGATATAAAAAAAGCTTGACGTTTGGGTACCACATGAATTAACAGTTAAAAATTTAATTGACCGGATTTCTATCTGCAAAACGCTGCTAAAACGGAACGAAATCGAGCCATTTTTATAGCGAATGATTATCGGTTATGAAAAGTTGATAAGATACAACGTTGTGCGAAAAAGATCGTGGACGAAACGAGGTGAAGCTTCCCAAACGGTATCAAAGCCAGGATTGATGCCAAGATAGGTAATCCTATGTGTTTGATGGGATTGGAAAGGGATCGTGCATTATGAGGTGCTGCCACCGGATCATACAATTGATTCTAATCTTTACTGTCAGCAACTAGCACGTTTAAGGCAAGCAATTCAGTTAAAATGTCCAGAATTGATCAGCAGAAAGAGCGTTGTTTTCCATCATGATAACGCTAGACCACACACTTCAATGATGATCCGGCAGAAACTGAGATATATAGTCCATATAGTCCTGACCTTACGCTTACACCATCGGACTACCATTTGTTCCGGTCCATGCAGAACCATCTTAATAGTTTTATATTAAATTCAAAAGAGGCCTGCGAAAATGAGTTGTCCCGATTTTTCGCCTCTAAACCACAGAAGTTCTACAGTGATGAGATCATGGCTCTACCAGAAAAATGGAAAAAGGTCATCAATCAAAATGGCACATATTTGGTTTAATAAAGTTCATTTGAAATAAGAAAATTCTTTGTTTCAATGTCACCCAAAAAAGGCAGCGAACTATTTTCTCTACCTATTATACAGTGCGTGTAAGGTAAACTTAACTTAGAAAACTAGACACAAATTGCGAACGCGTCTAACTGTTCGCAAAAATGAAATGTAACGGGTAGTCAAATATACGCCTATTTTATGTGAATATATTGAACAGTTCTATAAGTTCAGTAGTTGTGCTTTAATATTTATTTAAAAAACTTATTTTTGTGAAACCACCTATTTACATAGATCCTGTCGCTCAGTGAGTTTTGATAATAGACCCTCAATTGTTTATTGTTTATTCAACAAATCAAGGAACTACCCAAAATGGATTAGTATCCTGACTTCTAGATGTGCTTGCACATCTTCTCTAAGGTTATGCTAAGGAGGAATCAAAACTCAGCTTCTAGTGGTGCATTTTCTTTACTATTTATTTATTTCGTACACAAATAATTTATTTACGCAAATTCAAGCCAAAACTCCACAAACATCAATTTGAGCAGTGGGATGGGTGTATCCATGGTGGGTGCAGTTTATGGAATGAGTCAAACAATTTTATTGTTTTTGAAATATTGGTTTTCGACATATTACTATGCTAATTCTTATTAATCACAGGATGCGGTCTTTGCTATGGAAGTTCCCAATTAAATGTTTGAATTTTTCTGCATGCTTTGTGATCAATCCGTCCCCATCTTGGTTCACGATAGTTTACAGAAAAAGAAAACTAAACAAATTTATTCTAAACGCATTCCTTTTTCCTGCCTCGAGGTGTTCTGCTACTTTGCAGTTTGCGCTGAGGAGTGTGACAATTGACCCAAAAAGTACTGTGCTCCGTATATGTATTCTACTTGTGCTTTCAATAACCTAGTTTTGGTGCACAAGATATTATTATTTGCAAGGATTAGGCACCTATGGTTTCCGTGAAGTCTGCAGTGTGAAAGAGCTACATCTATTTATATCTTATTTTGGTCTCGAAGCAAGGATAGTCCTCATTCCGCAACTAAACCATTTGTACTGGTTTCGGAATTGATTATACGTTCTCTAACATTAAGGGCACTTAACCTTTTGATTTTATTATCTGCTTAATTGATCACGGTTCTATAGTACTACTAAAAATCCTTGTTATAATCTAGTTAAATAATATTAATTGGCCCACTTAAATTCACTTTAGAACTGAAGCAGACATTTGGATGCATTCATGCAAGTGTGCTATCATTGGCTCAGTCAAGTGAAAACACTCCTTTGAGCCTCAACCGTTTATACCGTATTCAACTCCATCACAATTTATGTACCTTGGAATGGGGTTTCTAAGAGTGCTGCTGCGTGCAGAATTACAAAACATCGTTATCCTTCTATTACAAAGTATAATAGGTGCTGAGAATGGATTTGTATACTGAGAACATGTACTACTTCCATTCTTCATATCTCGGACGTCATATCTTCTACTTTTTCCTGAAAATACTCTTGTGGGGAGACTAATTTGAATTTCATAGAAACCCATTTATAACAAAAATTTGTATATTAATCAAGATGTCCATAAGCGATACGATGTTTATTATTAAATTCGTTCGAATTTTCATATGTTTCTGCTTTTGTACTTTCAAGAATCTGAAATGATGAAAGTGGGCTTGTGAAATTTATTGAATAGAGATAGATTTCGCAGAATCGGTAGCGTTCGCCGTGTTTCGATGGCAACAACTTGAATAAGGTATGCTATAACCTTATTGGCGAGGCTTTATTTCAGAAATAACTTGTATCTAAATTGAAGTTCAATACCCCATTTTATTATTAAGTAAGTGCTGCGTTCAATTTGTTTTGTTGTGCAGACAAGCAGCGAATTTAATTATACCAAAAATAATTTATCTATTGTTGCCAGCGTTTCGACAAAAATGTTATTTTATATTTTTATTCGAAATTTTCTATCTTAGGAAAGGGCGTTTTATTTAAATTGGATTTGAATTTCGATAAGTCAAAGATCAACAAACTTTCAGATATTTAATTAGGATAGTTTGTCGCTCTCCGTTATCGGTTCATGTGTCTTTTTGGTTTAGGTTCAGATGATGAAGTCTCTTTAAAAAAATATTCTCGTCAAAAACATTTTTGGTATTGTTAGACTAGGTATAGGTATAGGCTTCCAAGATCGGTAGATTCTTTGTACGTTGTAGAGGCAAATTTCTTCTTTTTCTTATGGCGTTTTATTCCCATTTGAAGATTTGGGTTAGTATAACCAAAGGTTTGAATCTTATTTTGAACTGAGATACAGAAGCAATATTCGCAATCTAAAGCATAAAATAAAAGGCTGTCCCAGACACTTTTGGTGATTTTTTAAAACTAAACGCGAAACTGATGGCCTGGATGAAATTTAATGATCAAAAGTCTTGTGATCCCCAGGTCATAACCAACATGTTTGCTGAGTTTTTCCAATCTGTTTATAAAGCAGAAGACATTGATAATTATAAAAATTCAACCAATAGTGAATATAGTATGTGGTCCTGATGGTATTCCGGCTTGATTTTTAAAAATTTCTAAAAATTTGGCAATCCTTCATTAAAATTGGCAACTTTTCCATAAAAGAGTGACGCCTATTTTAAGCTTTCGACTCCATCAGCCATTGTAAATTTTCAAGTTCGGATTTTCCAGCCAGTTCGTAGCCTGGTTTAAATCTTATTTGAGTAATCGAATCCAAATATTGAAATAGGAGGTAAAACGTCGAGTAGAATACAAGCAACCTCTGGTGTACCATAAGGATCTTACTTTGGTCCATGGATTTTCACAATCTTCATTAATGGTATTACTGAAGTGATGAAGCATTTCAATATCCTGATGTCCGCAGATGACCTCAAAATCTACAAAGCCATCGAGTATGTCGACGATGCCAATAAACTACAGAAAGATATTCACAAATCTCTCTCATTTCACCGAAAAACCAATCCTGTTACACAAGGCTACAAGATAGTACTCCTTCAGGTCGGGCTTGAAATTAAAGACCTAGGGGTTACTTTCGTTGAAAACCCAGCTGAATAAGCTCTAAATTTGTGGTGTCCATTCTACTAAGATCATATCCCCAAAGTATTGAGAAAATTCAAAAGAAGTTTATCCGCTACTTGACCTAGAAAGACGGATGGGCTTATGACCATGTTCTACCATACCACGTAAACATATAGCGACAACCACCATATTTAACAGGATGCACGACATCAACTTGGTAACTCTAGAAAATAGACGCGATTAAAATAAAGGTTCCTGGTAGACAACTAAGAGATCATGACTTCCTCCACAGAACCAACTATGGCGATAATGAACCAGTGAAGATTATGTGTAAAAGTTTCAATAGAATTACCTGTTTATTTGAGTTTTGTTTAACTAACGATAATTTTAAAAGTAGGTTAAGTCAATTTTATGCCTCTCAGTGATTTTTACTTGTTACTTTACTTTTATATTACAAATTTTTTTAATAAATCCAGCGCCGATTTATTTTATTTTGCATTTTTACATTAATATTTGTCAAGTCAAATTTGTAGACTTATTTCAATATAAATGAATAAATAAATAAAATGTAAAGAGCCGGCCCATTAAAAACGTGTCAATCGACTCAAAACTCTAAAATTACAAGAGAGAGAAGAATTTTCGGGTGGTTTAAGCTGTATACATTATATGTTCATGTTTCAAATTTAAAATCGTTGTTCTTATTTCGTGTTCAAGGTTATTATTGTTAATTCGAGTTAATTATCCGAGGAGATGGGTCCTGAGGTAATCCCTAAGTGCGAGTGGAGGAGAAGGTGAGTGCTAATGTAGTTGAAGCCTTCAGAAAATTACCATTATTATCAGATTTGAAAAGTATAAAGAGTAGATGAGAAGCGTTCGTAATCAATCTTAAGTTATTTCAAAATCTGGATTTCCAACATTGGATATAAACAGAAAGAAAAACCGTCAAATTTGGGTCTTGAAAACAAATTAAGCCATTTTCAGCCTTATTAAAACACGTTAAATTCCATCCAGAAAACTGCAAATTTATGATGACCTTCCTTTCGTTTATTGAGCTAATCAGCACAATAATCGTTCCAGATAGCGAAAATAGTTGTTTTCCTTATTAACCCTAAATCAAAATCGTCCATTAACTCATTCATCCCCTATCATAATAATGATAAAATTTTTAGAGTGTGAGTTTTACGCAAATAAAATGTAATCTTTATTAAATATAAACACAACGACATGAATTGCGATTTCACTAATATATTGATAATAGATTTCCTTTGTAATTATTTTAGGATAATCCATAAACAATTAAATCTTATATTTATCCTTATCTTTTTCTTACATTCTAGATTTCATTTCATTATCATCAAATCAAACCAACAGCATTTTCACCGCATACATTGTCATCACAATCAGTGAAATATTAACCATCATTCGATATAATCTAATATTATCATAATAATTTTGGATAAAATTTAAAATTAATACTTACATATTAAAATCTTATATATCGTCGCAGGGAGATTTTGGTGAAAACGAAGATTCCTTTGAATAAGCCTCCCTTTGTCGACAGGGGACGTTAATCTCGAGATGTCGCAAGGGGCAGGTGTATCATCTGGTAGTAGTACAACAGAATTTCGTGAATATCAGTGGGCATATTCAATTATGGATTCGTCCCGAGTCTCGACTTGTCTAATATCAATGCTACTAATCGTGTACGGTAGCTTTAGAAGTTTAAATATGGAGCAAGAGGCTAGAGAAAGACAAGAGAAGAAAAGACAAAATGAGAGTATGAATAATTTACTAACGGGGCAACCAATTCCACAGGAACAAAGTTAGTTACATAAATATTTGTAAATTTAAAAATTATTTTCTTATTTAAATTAATGTTGTAAGTTTTTTATACAGATAAATTTGCCACATTGGATACGATGCATGCACTATGTCTTCCATTAGGGGCGTCAATTTCACTTTTAGTTATGTTTTTCTTTTTTGATTCTATGCAACTATTATTTGCAGTGTGTACAGCAAGTAAGTACTTTCAAAAATTATTATAATATGTAATAATATATTATTTTTAGTTTGTTTTTATATATCATATCAACATTTCTTTCGATATTATGATAATATCTTTGTAGTATTAATCTTATAGGCCAAGGCTAATTAATGATAAAATATTGTGATAAAAATTTATTACTGAAATCAAAAGTTTGCACTAATCATTAATCTCTTTCTTTTTCTTCCACCGCTATTGAATAATTTGAAACCAATGACCTCAGTAAAAATATTTAATTCGATGTTATAAATTACCATTATACATTTTATTGAGGGGTCTCATTCGCAAAGTGAGCGATGAGCTTTTTTTTAAATTTACCTCGAAATTATAATTTTAATAATTTATACATAAAGTATTTCGGTTCTACCACCAATTTTATATACCAGCGAATAATATTGTAATAGTTATAATTTAGCTTTTTTTTTGTTTTCTAATTTGTGTCTTACATAAGTTTTCGTTTTTGTTGCTTTATTCGGGTTTTATCTTTTGGTAAGAAACAAAAACCAAACAACAACAAAAAAGAAATGAAATTTCATGCTTCGGTTAATCATACATAGGAATATTATTTCAACAGGTATTGTAGTGTTGTAACTCAAACAGTAGTTAGGTATGTAATGATATTCATTGTGAATTTTTTTTTTCAAAGGGTGTTATTATTTAAAATGTAAAGCGAATACCACTAGGGAACTTAAAATTCGTTAATTAACATGCCCTTGGTTGTTAAACATTTCAAATTTGCCGGCTTACTTTGACATTGAAGGTATCATAATTGTGTGCCGTAGACAAATCATCTCGATTTATGCTAATACGAGTCTGAAATTCTTATTTAATGAAATCGAAACATTTTACCTAGATGTTTTATTTATTAATACAGAGATGTTTTTCGTTGTTGTTCGAATGCATAGCATGAAGGAATGACAACCCCAAATACAAAATGAGTAATAATAAATGTAACTTTATTTTGCTCGCAGATTAAAGATCGTTAAAGCGCGGATTTGATAAGAAAACTGACTATCGCAGATTAGACGCTTTATCTCATGATTTATTCGGATCCCATGTTCTTTTTGACCAACTGTAATTAAACAAAAGATAGAATGAATGACATTTCATTCACAAGTAGATAGGATTCTACAGTCATTAGAAGTCGGGGTCTAGCTCTCGTTCCCAAAAACCGCCACGAGAGCTTTGTAATGTGCGAGGTTTCACGACTGCGAAATATATTTAGAGCGCAATAATCTTAAAATGTTTTCGATTGTTGTCTTAAGCATGGCGGTTGTGGGTGGTATTCGACTGCAGAAAGTTGTGTTTCATGCGACACCGTACGGTACCAGAAGAAAAAGTTAGAATATTGTTACGAATACTACTCTACATGGTTATATCACTTGGTGGTCGGGTGCTTAAGGTGAATATGGAAATAACGAAAGCAATTGTAAAAATGGCGGCGTCAGTCATCATGGAAAATACTGGAATTAGCAACGGCGTTAATCATCAAAACAGGGGGATTAATAACGTGGAACGTTCATAAGTACAAACAACTGCATGCAATTGCGATGTACAATTACAAAATGCATACATCGCCAGATGCAATAAAAATAATAATCTTTGAACAGCGATAAAGAAGTATATAAGCGCGAGCTGTTGTAATCTAACTTGTTTAGTTTGTAACTTAAATCGCTGAGTGTCTTATTTGCAAAATCAAGTACGAATCTATATCGAACGCCGGAAATTACTGTGTCAGAAGTAGGATTTTGTTAAAAAGAAGAACGAAGACACACAATCACAGTTACTCCAGTCGATGAGCAGAAAGACAATCATCACAGTTACTCCAGTCGATGAGCAGAAAGTTAAGCTCTACGAAAAAAAAGTAAAAAATGAGAGAACAAACAACCATTTCAATGCCGCTTACTACAGAACAACAGACATCAACCTTGGATGAAGGTGCATTTACTGAAAATGAAGGAAATGAAGTGCCACTACAAGTTAGATCACCAAGCCGCCACATCCGAGCACAGAAGTGCAGAATTGCCACAATTACGAGCAAAACAGTGAGTTTGCAGATCTAAGTAAACAGCAGAATGTGTACAATGAAAAACTCGATGAAATAATAACTTAGAAAAGAAATAAAGAGTTGACGGCCACCTGAAGGAATTTGAAGGAGTAATCAGGAAGGAGTTTGAAAATAAAATTAAGCAAGTGGAGGCTCGTCTCGAAACACATACCTTGCAAACTATTGCAGATGGCCAGCTAGGTAAAACGTTCCCAACACAACCAATTACTAGAAGCTCAAGGGGAATTTTGAAACCACCGACATTCGATGGCGAGATCCCATTTTAGAATTTTAAAGCCCAGTTTCAATCGGCTCATTTTGACTCTTCGTAGTAAAACTGCAGATGTCTTGCAAACAGAAAGGAGCTTTGAGTGGGTCGTGACATAATTGGAAGTAAGATACGGGCAGTCACACATCAGAGAATTATGTAAGATTCAACCCCAAAGCAAGCGGCAACTGCGTAGGGAAAGCCGGCAAGACCTAGAGAGAGAAGTAACGAAATTGCCGCGTCAAGCTTACTGCAATGCACCTGCAGATTTGCTGAACGGACTAACAATAGACGCGTTTATCAGTGCTGTCAAGGATGACCATCTGAAATTTCATTTAAGAAGCAATACTAGAGGTAACACCATGAATGAAGTATTGCCATTGGTGTTAGAATGTGCGGCTACCAGAGCAAGTTTAGCCACTGACACAGTAAAGTTGTGGAAGCTGAATTTCGAGGTTATTGCGGAGATAAACACGATAATAAGAGAGAAGTTGAGACAATTAACAGAAGGCGTTGAGTCAGGTGACATCAAAAGTCAAAGATATTTCAGATGCGCGAAGTTAGGTCACTACATACGAGATAAGCATCATGACAACTAGCGAGTGGAACAGACACCGGGAATAGATAAAACCAAAGAGGGTTTAAGAAACAACCAAGACAAGAGGCAAACGTTTGGTTCTAGCTCGAAGAATGTAAGTTTGGTTAAAGACAGTTTACGGCCAAAGAAAAGTAAGGACGAATTAGCTTGTCAAATGAAGCAAAGAACCTTAAGAGACCCATCAGAGATTTCCAGTACGAATGTTAAGAGTGTGTCTGGCAGTGGAGTTGATTGCTAAAGAGAGAACGATCCAGAAGGCCGCGACGAAGAACTGTGCAAAGATGGCACACATTTGAGTTGAGAACAAGGTGGGCTGGATTACGACGATTCAGGGAAAGGATCAGGGACATGATGAATCAATAGCGGAAATCATCCAGAAAGCCGAGAAACGGCAGGTTTGTCAAGCAGTAAGAGACCACAAAAATAACTTAGCTGAACAACGTCGAAGAGTGGGCAAATATTAATCCGCAAATAGAGAGCAACAGCACGAACGCTAGAATAAATCGGAAGCGCAAAAGGACCAGAGTGAAAGATTTGCCGATTTGTGTGGCTGAATTAACAAAAGAAAAAGAAAATCTCAAGATGCGACGACGTGCAGGTCGGGTGGTTAAAGTATACACCACCAAGTGTTATCACCCCAAAATTCGAGAGTTCGAACCCAGTTGGAGACTATACGTTTATTAAGCGATTATTATTCTTAACATTATCGATGTTGTCGCATCAAGTATTCCTCCAAAACTGAATAGGAATTGGATTTTATAATGGCATTTCAAGTTGGAGATAACGAAAAAAATTGTAAACGGCCGAGACATTCATCATAGAAAATACTGAAATTAGCAACGGCGGTAATCATCAAGACAGGGGAATAAACGATCTAGAATGTTCGTGAATACAACTACATGCAAGTGATTTACAATTGCAAAACGCATACATCGCCAAATGTAATAAAAATAATAAAATTTGAACAGCGATAGACAAGTATATAAGCGCGAGCAGTTTGTTACGCAGGGACTGTAAACCGTGCGAAAAGTTAAAGTAAACAATAAAAGTGAATTTGTGAACTGCTGCAGAAATTAAAGGTGTTGGGAACCGACCAAATGACACAGTGGTTAAAGCTTTGGCATTTGGATCGGGAGGTACCGGGTTCGAACCCCGATAGGGGCAGGATGCAAAGTGAAATTTCATCAACAGATTTCGATTTGTGGCAAAATGTAACACATCTATGACCTCCTTTCGGTGTGAAAAACCTATGGGCCGACCCATCTTCCATGCCAGTATAGGCTGGCATGCATGGAGCTTGCAATGTGCAGATGGTCTTAATTTGGTCCTATAGCCGTACGTCCTCGAGTTGTCCGAGAGGCGTAAAGTAAGGACGTAAAAAGCATAACCGCGGAAGAGCAGGGTGAGCCTTGAGCCCCAAAACAGATCGCATAGTTGACAATAAAAAAAACAAAAAAAAAAGGTGTTGGGAAATAAATTTAGTAACTTAAATCGCTAAGTGTTTTATATGCAAAATCGAATACGAATTTATATCGAACGCCCGAAATTCCTAACAATATTTAAAACGGTTATTTTTCAAATTTTCATTTCTCTGGATTTAGATTTCGGGATTTTGTGTTTCGGATTAGTAACTCCAGACCAACACAACAAGTAAATTACATATAAATTTTCACTTAAAGTTTTAAATTTCTTCATTAATTTTTTGAAGTTAATCGCTCAGATAATTGATAAGGACACTTGTAATAGAATCCGTAATAATGTAAACTTCATACCTGCTGACATCGAACTTTAGCCGCCATTTTGTTTTGTTTTTTAAAAATTCTTTTGTCGTGGTTTCATTGGTTTTTTACAAATTTGTCTGCCAACGAGTTGTTCGTGTTTTCCCTAGTAGCAATTATTACAACAAATAAAATGAAACCGTTGCTCCACGATTTCTACCCAAATCATTTAACTATTTAATGTAAGATTTCCTCGAGCATTAATTTTTTCACATTTTTCAGTTAAATAATTAAAGATTATTAAAATTACTTTGTTTTTGTTTATTTATTTCAGTAATAGCAACCGTTGCATTAGCGTTTCTATTATTACCAATGTGTCAATATATAATTCGTCCATGCTCGGATGGCAATCGTATATCATTCGGAATATGTGGACGTTTCACAGCGGCTGAATTATTTAGTTTCTCGTTAGCTGTATCAATATTATGTGTATGGGTATTAACAGGGCATTGGTTATTAATGGATGCCATGGGCATGGGACTATGTGTTGCATTTATTGCATTCGTACGATTACCTAGTCTAAAAGTATCAACATTATTACTAACAGGTTTATTACTATACGATGTATTTTGGGTATTTTTTTCATCGTATATATTTAGTACAAACGTCATGGTTAAAGTTGCAACACGTCCCGCTGACAATCCTGTTGGTATTGTTGCACGAAAATTAAATTTGGGTGGCATCGTTAAAGATTCGCCAAAATTAAATTTACCTGGAAAATTAGTATTTCCGAGTATACACAATTCGGGGCATTTTTCTATGTTAGGTTTAGGTGATATTGTTATGCCAGGTTTATTATTATGTTTTGTATTACGTTATGATGCATATAAAAAAGCGCAACACATACCAGGTGACAATGGTGTACCAATGCCAAAAGGGATGAGTTCAAAATTAACGTACTTTCATTGTTCCTTATTGGGGTAAGGAAGCATTTTTTTTGTTTATGGTTTTAAAATACTTTAATAACTTATTTCGTTTTATAGTTATTTTTTAGGACTATTAACGGCTACTGTTAGCTCGGAGATATTCAAAGCTGCCCAGCCAGCTCTTCTCTATCTCGTACCGTTTACATTATTACCATTGCTAACAATGGCATATTTAAAGGTAAAGAATTTTATAAAACAACACTATTAAATTTATATAAAATATGATTAACATTTTTTCAGGGTGACCTCCGACGAATGTGGAGTGAACCATTCATTATCCAGCAATCGTCTAAACAATTAGAAGTATAAAAAACGTTTAAAAAATTAATCGCCATCCTTATCTCATTCACAATTTCCTATCTCTCTCTCTATCTCTTCATGTTCATCATTAATATATTAGTATATTAATTATTACAATGATTAAAATAAAAGAAAAGATTATTTATTATTTTTAAGCAAAATAATTATTAAATTTAAGTACATAATTCTAAAATTAATAACTATTAAAAAAAAGAAGCTGTTAATTAAAATAAATTTAATTAAAAAACAAACCATTTATTTGTAAATGAAAATAAACAAAATGAAATTAAAACTAGTTTAAATTATATAAGGATTTACTAATTAAGGAACAGATCTTCAAATGTTAATTGCAAATAATATAAAACATCAATGGTCTTTAAATATAATTTTACGGTTTAACTATAGAGCATTTTACTAGAGTGATAAACCACCTACATTAAAATGGTAAATGAATTCTAATATAATTTGAAAAACTATTGTTTAAATTCTACGCTTAATTGGTTTAGGACAATTTTCTCAATAGTATTCATAAATACTGAAATTAGACCTGAACCAAGATCCACTTTTATTTTAACGAAAGAACAATACCACATGTAATAGTTCCTGTTTGTACTTTCCTTATAACTTGTTGAATATTTTTTACACTATTTGCCGTAGGCACTTGGTATTGTTTTTCTATTTCGCAAATATTAGATTCTTGAATATTTTAATTAAAAAGTTTTGTTCAACAACAAAACAAAACGACCAGAAGATATCATCTCCTGATGATGACCTAACAAGTCGAAATCGATCGATCGATTTTTTAAACTTTTTGAACAAAATTTTTTAATTAAAATATTCAAAAATCTAATTTTTGCGAAATAGAAAAACAAGTGTTTAATAAAATATGTTTACTTGTTGAATACAACTATAAGCGGTTTCTAGATTTAATTAAAGTTAGCATCTATTGAAAGAAATATTGCGATATAATCGCTACAAACTTTTAGCAGCGATTGAAATATTATTTAAAGAAAGGTCGGCAACTAACCTAATATTTACTTATTATGAGGGATGAGTATAGGACACCAACTTTAAAAACGTGCGGTACTAGTTTTATTTTACCAGGGAAACGATCCCGAGACTCCTGAATAACCAAAGAGCAGTTGCTCTTTTTTAATCTGCTTATTAGGCAGGTTTGGATAGACAGTCGACAGACTTAAAAAGAAATAATTATAGAAACATTGTGATTTGTAGCTTTATCATACTTTTGCCAGAGAGTCATAGTTGTGTTTATTAAATCAACGATTGTAATCAGATGAAAAATTCAATTTTTACATGATTCGATCCCATCGCCAAATTACAGAAGCTTTAACCACTATATCGCCATCTATTTTGTCCAATTTAGGCTATAAAACTGTTGTCGGTTTTTGTAAATGCTGCCGTCAAATCGTCCGCAACATTTTAGAATTTTATATATCATTTTAATGTAAGTGCGTTGCCACTCTTGTGCAGTTCTCAATGACGTAACAAAATAGTGTATAAAAATAATTTGGTGAAATTTTGATTTGCATTTGATATACGGGTCATTAAACCCAATAGTTTATTAACAAATTTCGAAGAAAGGAGTACATAAAAAATATTTATTTGTAGTTGCTAAGCTGCATTTAATTAATTTGTGATTATATAGAGACACGGTTTATTTTATTTAGTTGAATCTCCTAAATTCATAATAATTAGAAATATTTGAACCAAAAATGGCATTCACAAGTTTATTTCTGTTCATCACTTTATAATTATAATAATTATTTTTAATTAGAACTGATATGTTTAAAATAATTAAAAAATTATATATAAATATTATTATATAAAAGAAAAATTAAAAAAAGAAAAAGGCATTAATATAACAAATTCTAATAAAATGTGATTTTATTATAATTAAGACAAAAACTGTAAATTAAGACATGCAATTGATACGATAGATGATTATGATGTTTTTAAAGGAGCTGGCAGTTAGTTTTTTTAGTTGTTGATGTTGAATGATATAAAATAAGAATTCTTAAGTTTTTGGACACAAGGGAGAGTACATCGATTACTGGTAATCCAATCTCATTTCCTTAACACAATAATTATATTCTTAAAAACACTCCACGATTAATTACTCCGTCCACATTGTAAATGTATTCCATTTGCAAAATGAAAAATTACGAGAGAATTCAATGGAAAAGGAGCGTAATTGCATTTACCTATCCTTTAAACACAAATATTTATTATTATTTGTTTTCCGTTATAATCTATCATCTCAGCAAAATTAGCTCTAAATTAAATAAGATTTTATTGTATTGTAAAGAAACAAATCATAAGTAATTTAATTATTTTATTATTGTTTTTATATAAATTAACAATAGACGATCCTATTTTTTTTACCTTTCAGAAATAACGAATAATTATATAAATTTAAATTTTAATTACTTTAAAATATATTTTAAAATTTTTATTATTACTAATTATTATTTTTTATAGTTAAATGTAAAATTTTTTAGAATTTATATATGAAAAATTAAGGACAAAAATTAATTAATTAAGTAAATAGTATATTTATATGAGATAAATTAATTTAATTGGTTTAATTGTGCAACTGAATGAGGACGATAAAGAAATGTTTCATAATTGAAATATCATAGTAATATGGAAAAATTCGTTTGGAGGTAAGTATTTTATGTAAATTGTAATATTTTTGTAACAATTAAAATTTTTGCCAAAGATCCGCGACATCATAAACGCGATAGGACCGACGCGTCCACAAAAGAAGAATTGATTATTGCAATAGTGTTATATTTCGGTATATTTAGAATGAAACCCAACACAATACAAAAACCACGGTTTGGTAGAAGAATGTACGGTTGCTATTCGAGAAAAAGACCGTACTCTTTAGCGAAATCTATCTCAAAATACAAAACGATCTCACAAATACTACTTGGCAACGTCACTCAGACTCAGCAGACGAATGATAGTTTTTATTTTTGTTCCAGATTTTTACACAACCCATTTTTATCTCTCGGGATGCTAGTTGACAGCCTCCTTGTCTTGGGCAATGTACTGTAGATCGAACGGTTGTGGTATACAATCCCTACGTAGTAGAGAAACAGTATAGCAGTTAGTCAACAGAAAGATGAAATGTCGGGTATAAACAATAACATACTACAGGTGGGTCAGAACTTAGATTCTAAATCCCACCCCGATTTATCGGGCTGCTCCACGGAATCTGGAGGGAGCAACGCGACATTGTAAAGGAAATCGTCGGTAAGCAACCAGGCTGATCCTTTTCTTAGTGCTCGAAACATGACAAATGAATGGCCTTTTGGTAGAAAAAGTACGACACTTCATAGAACATTACCAACAACTCCACCGCCAGAGAGCACCACACTGTGTGAACTTAACAATGAGAAGGAAAATACATCTTCCATCAAGCATAAAAACTTCAAGCCAACTTCTGAAGCCCCACCCAGTGCGCAAACAGTTATAATAAACAACGCGGAGTTAATAAACAAATGGAGAAATTAATCGCGCAGCTGAACAATGAAGCTGCCGTGCTAAAGAAAGAAAAGCTAATGCTAAAGGAAACAGCAAATAAATATAACGCAGGAAACTCAGCATTTATGAACAATCAATTTCAAGTACTCACATATCAAGACGAATATCACACTGATGAAGATGAGCTTGAAAAGAAAACCAATTGGATACTACAAAAATCCAAGAGAGCAAACAAGAAATCAGCTCAAGCAAGAGGAAAGCTGAATCATCACCAGAAGTTGAGCCAATTCAAACCCACATTAAAACTGTCAATGCATCAAAAGTGCATGAGCCCAAGTATCAAAAGAAGTAGTACGAAGATTACGGAAGATTATAAAGCTCTAACAAATTAAATTCTGATGTTCACCAGTGGTGTACCTACGAGAATAAAAATGATCGGTCAATTAAAGTAATGGCAAGAGGTATCCATCCAATTTATTCAAAAGATGAAATTTTTGAGGACCTCCAAAACAAAGGCCTCAAAATAATCGATGCAATCAACATCATCAGAAAAGAGAGACGAGAAAACAGTGAGGGAAATGTTGAAATCATGATAAGAGGTCTCCCACTATTCATGCTAACCTTCGACAACCAAGAAAAATTGAAAATATCTATAATATTAAGGCTATCTTCAACCTCAGAGTTATAATAGAAACATCGAGAAAGATCACTCGACTAATACCTCAATGTAAAAACTGCCAAGATTATAATCATACACAAAAGTACTGCCATCGTGAAGCAAGATGTGTTAAATGTGCACGAAAACACCGGAAATGACTGCATAGTTCCCCGAAATACAACATCTAAGTGTATCAACTGTAAAGGCCAGCATCCAGCCAACTACTCTACAGAGGAAGTGAAGTAGCAGTAGAACTACAAAAAATGAGAGATAAATCACGCAAGCCAGATACACCAAGAAATGTACAGTCTCGTTATACAGGACATACTGAGAAATCTAGAGAACCTCAACAAAAGACTTATTTCGCAGGGAGTCTGCAGAACACACTAGAAGAAATGAAATCACAAACTAGTTTCAATAAAAGAGAAGAAGAAAACATTGATCGAGTGAATCAAAATATAAATGATATAATATCGAATTATAAACAAAAGAAATGAATAAATTAATTACGAATTGTAACCTGGAATGCAAATGGGCTATTGCATCAGATTCAAGAACTAGATATATAGTTAAACATGCATAATATAGATATATGTCTTATATAAGAAACCCATTTCACCAAAACTTCATTCTGTAAAATAAAAGGATATAATTGTTACCATGCATTACATCCATAGAACAAAGCTAGAGTTAGATCAGCTATCATCCTAAAAGATTATATAAAACATAACGAAGAACTTAAAGTCGAGAAGCTTTCCATGCAAGTCACAACAATCAAACTACTATTAATTAACAATATTAAAACTTGTAGTATCTCAGCAATATACTGCCCTCCAAGATACAACCTTAAACAAGTAGATTATACTAATCTTCTCAAAACACTAGGAAGTGTCTTTCTAATTGGAGGGGACCATAATGCAAAAAGTACCTATTGGGGATCACGGTTAACGACTGCTAAAGGAAAAGAACTGTTCGCAGCAGGCAAAGAACTAAAATGCGAATTTCACTCAGGCGGTACATAAGAGGGATTTCAGATAATTATATCTATATAGAGAACAGTGAAAATTCTATCATCAGATCATTCACCAGTTATTATGATACTTAGCCAAACAATGATTATAAAAGAAAGCAAACCGAAATTGACGAGCTTCAAAACCAATTAGGATCTCTTCCAAACACAGTTAACAAAAAGAATTAGTCAGCCGAACCCAATACAGGAACCGACCCAAATAGAAGGCGAACTAGCTTAGCTCATCCTTAATATTCAAAGTGCTGCGTGGGAAAGCACTCCTAATAATCGTAAGGAAATGAAGCGCAATGCTAGCTATCCAGAGAAAGTGAGAGGATTTCTTAAAAATTCTTAAAAAAACAAAAACACGGAAGAATTGGCAAAAACATACCCGGAAAATAAGAGGGTGTTTAACCATTTGTGTAACAAATTAAAATACCTAATAAAAGACATTAAAAATCAGTCAGTTAATAAATACCTCAGCACTCTAACTGGACAGAAAGATACTGTTTATTCATTATGGAAAGCAACTAAGAATCTTAAAAGACCCAAACTTCAGGTTCAGCCAGTTAAAAATAAACAAAATTGGGCTCGAAATAAACATTCCAGCCTTGCCCCAAACAAACGGAAGACGAAAATATCACCCTGATATATAAACAGGATGAAATAAAAATTACACCTGTAGGTTTCAGTGGTTTACACTTAGGCCATTTTTTGGCCCATTGTGATAATTACACCTGTAACATAAAAGAACTAAAATGGGTAATCAAGAATAATCTGAATGCGTATAAGGCTCCAGGATATGATCTTATAACGGGTCAGATAATAAAAGTTACCGGAAAAAGCGTTGAGGAAACTAGTGCTTATAATTAACGCAGCATTCCGACTAAGATATGTACCAAGACAATGGAACGTTGCAGAAGTAAGTATGATACTTAAGCGGAACAAACCTAATGATAAAGCTTCTTATAGGCCACTTTCTCCGCTACCAACATTATCGAAGCTATTTGAAAAGGTCCTTAAGACTAAAACCAATTATCGAAGAAGAGAATCTTATCCCCTCACCTCAATTTGGATTTAGGGAAAAACATTCTAAACAGGGAAAAACATTCCTTGAGGGAAAAACATTCCTTGATGTAGCGCAAGCATTCGAGAAGTATGGCACCAAGGGTTAGAATTCAAACTTCATCGAGATCTTCCGGGGCAATTTTTTCAAATTTTAAAATCATACATATCAGAGAGGCACTTCCGAGTAAAGTATGACTCCCAACTAAAAATAATAACAGCAGGAGTACAACAAGGGAGTATTCTTGGGCCAATCCTTTATCTCGTATATACTAGAGATATACCAACTATAGAAGCACCAATGGCGACTTTTGCCGACGACACCGCAGTACTTGCAACAGCAAAGAACATCAATGACTCCACTAGCAAATTACAGAAGGCTACTAACCAGATATGTAATTGGACAAAGAAACGGCAAATTAAATGAAGCAAAATCAATCCAAGTGAACTTTACAAATCTAAAAGTTAATCATATACCAATAATGGTAAACTCGATAGTAGTGCCGCATGCAAACACTGCTAAATATCTTGGCATGACTTTAGATGGAAGGGACACATACAAAAGAAGAGAGAAGAACTAAACATAAAATTTAGCTCCTACGTGGTACATTCAAGAGATCGAGCTTGTCGCGGATGAAATTAAACATCATGCAACAAAACACCTACAACGTCTGCACCAGCATGAAAATCTGGACATACGCTGTATGCTGACTATCAAACCGACAAGAAGACTGCAAAGAACCAAACCACTGGACTTATCGCGACCAGGAGGTCAGTAGACTTATTGTGGCGAAAAAATCTGAGGAGGAGTTACACGAATCTGCGGGAATAATCACTTGATTATGCCGACTAATCAAAATATTTTATTATGCAATGTAAATTACTAAATGGGTACATGACTACTGTCGTAATATACATAAAAAAAAATTATCTCTCGATTTATAAAAATGAGAAATCTATGGTAAACTTATTTTTCTATGGTTATATTTTTCGAATCCGTGAAAACAATCTATGTTTTACAAAATGAAAGAATAACCGTCAAGATCGAATGGCGAATTAAGTTGTAAGCGGCATAGCAAGCACACAGTCGCAATGAAAACTTAACCCAAAAATTTTAATCTTTAGGAGTTTTAAATACATCAGAGACGATTAAACAAATTGGCCTTTAAATAAGGTAGAAAATTATAACAGCATTAGTTTTGCTTCCTTTATTTCGAAGTAACTCGAATTGAATAATATTCTCATCTGCCTGACAGTCACCAAAGTGATTGTAGAAATAGAGAAAGAAACCTAATAATTCGAAAGTTTTCTCTGCATGCTTTGAAGCTAGACTAGAAGATTTCTGAAGACAACGATTCTAGCAAAGGTGGACGACTAAGTTTTACCAATAACAATCCAAAATAAGAAATATCTATCAAAGCATATAGCTCCAAATAATAAAATAGATTAAGCAACCTCACTCAACAATTATTAAGAGAAATCGAGAATGGCGACCCACCATTAGAGGTTGGGTGGTTAGAGGAATACTACAGAGCGATGTCCTATCTCCTCTTCTATGGAACATTATAATCAACGAATTTCTGTTAAAGCTAGAGAGGAGGAGTTGAAGCTGTCTCAGGGGTTAGGTATTACCCTAGATACGGTTACAGAGGCAATACAAAATGCTCTTTTAACTGTCACAAAATGAGCCAGCAGATGTGGAATGCGATCAACCTGTCCAAAACAGTGCTTAAAAAAGTCACATACGAGAAAATGATGGAGCGGAGAATGACCTTTCATATTAGCGGCACCGAGGACGACATTTATGCGTCCCTTAGAAGTTTTATTATTCTACCGATGTTTTTAGAAGGCAGATGGCTACTAATACGGCTAAGCGACTGTCAGTAGTAGGTTAGTGGCAATGTCTTCGAACTGGACTTCCTTATGCTTCTGAGGAGCTGGAGTCTTCTGTGATCAACTAAATATAAGTATCTCAGTTTATAATTGAGGGGAAAATTCAGGATTCAATCAAATTGCCTTAGCTAGTTAAAATCAAGGCAAACTTCTCTTAAGTAGATTGGGTAGCATCTGTCCTTGTGGTCACTAGGACGTACACAGCGACTGCAAGGCAAACGAACTCGTTAGGCATAGTATGAGCCTCACAAGTTTTAGAATTTGATTTATCATTAGACAAAGATATTATGTGCTTAACAACGGATGGCGCATCTGTGATGGTGAAAATGTGTCAACTAATAAAAACAAATCAACAGCTGTGTTTTGCTCATGGCATTCACCTAGCTGTTATAAATGTGTTGTACTCAAAACAGTTGGAGTGGAGTTATGGGTTCTAATAATTCTTCATAATCTACCTATTGAAGAAGATTATGTAGAATTATTAGAACCCATAATATCCGGGGGCAAATCTGAAAATGAATTTGATGTTGATTATGAACACAATATTTTCACAATCGATGAAGGATCCTCCCTTCCTGTAAACACCAGTAATTAATTATAAAGAAAAATCATCAAAATCTTTAGGAAGTCACCTACCAAAAACGATGAAGTTTTACAAAATTATGTAAAAGCAGAGTTTGGAAAAGAATTTATTTTGATGGAACGATTCTTTTTACTAAGAAGCTGAATTGAAAAATCAATTATAGATTTGAAATTGATAATCGGTTTCTCTATGAATATAACATCGTTTCATCAGCTATTTCTTCTTTACTTAATGTTAAGGTAGCGATTTAGGCATTGAGTCGCAATGATGCTAATTTGATTATGGCTGACCCAACATTTAAATTCTTATTTCAGGAACTTCAAAAGGTAAATACACCACTAGGTACTGAATTATTAAATGCAATAATAAAACGTATCTATGAGCGTCGCACTGAAATTTCCGGCATTATTCAATATTTACATCATTCATTTAAAGTAAAAAAAGAAACATGCGCAGCAGATTATCAAGAAAAATTTTCATTTCCAAAACTCACCAAAACTGTAAGGCCGGATTTATACTTTTATTACTTCGTTCATTCATTCAATCAAACAATTTTTTCGACCAACCATGTCGTGTGAAAAAATGCAGAAGAAAAAAAAGTCGTCATTTTGGAGCAATATGATTGATCGAAAAAATTGTTTAATGAATGAATGATCGAAGTAATAAAAGTATGAATCCGGCCTAATAGTGAAATCCTTGTTGAATAAATAAATTTGTTATATTGAAATAAAATATGAAATGAAGTTCAATAATTTATTCCTCTGAATTCTTCTTTGAAGTATCAAATTTTCGGTAGAAACCGAAATACCGGTTTTCAAAATTCCTTTCGGTTTTGCATTCCCTGTATGTTTTGCCCTCGAAGACGGTTGTTAAGAATGATAGTAGGGATTCTCACAGGACACCGCCTTTTTGGGGAATATGGGGAAGGCTTGGTTTGAAGTTTAATGACTTCTGTAGAAGCTGCCTTTCTGTCCGTTATTAACATATAGAAGGCATATAGATTTGGGCTTGTTGGATCTCGACCCGTTGGATCTCGAACCAGTACAGTGGTAGTCATTTTACACTACATAATTAGTAGCTTTGAATAATTTCTGTACAGGCACGAAAGGAGAAAGGTCCTGTGGTATCACAACGGAACATCACCAGTTCAAGTGTGTAAGCCTACTATAACCATACCTGCCTACCCTATAAGCAGAAAAATGTTGCACCAAGCAAATCAGTTGGAGTAAAAGTTTCTTGGTGGTTCATAATCAAAAGTATATGAAGAACAGAAATATAATGAGTAAAACCTAATCTAGAGTCTACAGCACGTTTTCCGTAAAAAATGTGGGTCCTTGATCAATATTGCAAACTAAAAGGTTAGAGAGTGTATGTTTGATAACGTCGCTATTAGAAGCTTGATTTTATTATTTACAACCTATTTTGGCGAATGGGTTAGTTCCATTCAAATTGTCCACTTCTGTTTAGTTTATTCTTTTGGTTGAGAAATGTCTTCAAACTGATCATTTTCTAAAACTACATTTAGAACATATATCCCAACCAGTTTTATTTTAATTGGCCAAGAAATAGCTAAGTTTAAGTTTCATCCCAGAACCCATGCTATGTTCAATCCAAATTGACTATCTTCTAAATCTGGAACCCAATTTAAATTTCGGCTACACGAGTATTAAATACATCACATTTATCTGATTGACTCAAGGACGAGATATACGAATGTAAACAGGCCCATTAACATCAAACAAACTGTTTTTCATCCTAATCTTTTAAATAAATGCTTTGTTCTATACAAATTGGTCATTTTTTTAGATCCACATTCGTTACTCAAATTGGAATCTATTTTCATTGTACATCTGAATCATAATTGATCTTAAATAAGTATCTTGAAGATCGGAATTGTGTCGGTATCCGGGATTTTGATAATTCGGGATTTCTAACCGCTTCCTTGGCAAACAAAGAGGCATATCGCGCGGTGTGATGATGACTCCATGGCATAGAAAACATATTGATGATTCGAACATAAACTGCTCTATTTTAAATTTAGACTAAACGCACTAAACAGAAATTTTACGTCATACTCGTCGCTATTTCTTTATCTCATTTCCCCAAGGTGTGTAATAATACGATAAGATAACGAAACATATTTGTTAAATATTTTTGCATTTACTCAAGAATTGTTTAATACATATAATATACAATAGTAGTTGCTGAAAGCTAATATTCATTTATACATACAAGTGTTTAGTTTAGTTTATTTATTTAGTATTTTGTATTTAATCATAAGATAAATAAAATGGCAGCAGTTTATTACCCTGATCAAACGGAAAGTAATACGATAAATATCAGGGATGATCGAAACACCGATGATATCGAATTAAATCCGTTAAATGCCCAGTCCATGTGGGTGGATCCACATCGGGATCGTATGTGGGCCCTCTTTCAAAAGGTATTTCTATTTCATTATGTAATACAAAATGCACAAATAGACCGGAAATAAACCGTAAACATCTATGAATAATTTGGGTGTTTTCCGCATATTGTGGACATTTTATGCTTATCTCACTGATAAGCAGAATTTATAAAACATATTGGTTACATCAATCTATATATACTCGTATAATTTAACCTAAAAAAATGCAAACTGATTTGTAATACGAATTTCTAATTATGTTTTAGTTAAGCCCGGATAGAAATGGTAACCTAAACATTCGACGGCTTAAAGTGGCAATAAAAGAAAATAATTATCCAGAGTTAACAAAATGTTTTAAAAATCAACTCCTAAAATTACAAGACACAGATCATCATGGTCAATTGCAGTTCGAACAGTTTTACAGAATAAGTTTAATAAAAGAGCATAATGGGCGCGAATATGTTGAACGATATTGTAAATATTTAGTACCACAACCTCATCGCAGTGCGGACCATCATGCCGGGGGATTTGATCAAGTGGGTGAGTTTATTGGAACTATTTGTAGGGATAAGCGTGCTTAAACGTTTATTGCTTTATAGATGGCAGCTATGAAGAAAACATGCGTTGCTGCCCACCACCTCTAACAATGGTTATTTTTTCTATAATCGAAATAATTACTTTTGTATTCGATGTAATCTACCATGAGTAAGTAATCTGAAGTATGTATATGTCATCCATAATTCTATTGTACGTGTTTTTCATTATTTTTTAGGGAGCATAAAAACGGTTTGGCAATTGAACATATCGGTATAAGTACTAGGGGACCAGCTGCTTCAGTATTTATTTACAACCCGTATCAGAGACAAGAAGCATGGAGATTTATGACTTATATGTTTGTCCATGTTGGGTAGGTAGATATAACCAACACTTACGTCGTGAACCGAATCTTAGAACTAAAATTAATGAAATCATATTATACTTTAGTATTTACCATTTAATGATTAATTTGATGGTACAACTATTCCTTGGAATCCCACTGGAATTAGTGCATTGCTGGTGGCGAGTTGCCCTTGTATATTTATCTGGGGTTTTGGCTGGTTCATTGGCAACTTCAATAACAACACCACGAATATTTTTGGCCGGTGCATCAGGTGGAGTGTATGCATTGATTACAGCACATATTGCCACCATAATTATGGTTTTGCACTTAAGTTATTTAAGTAAGAACATCTAAGATAAACATTTTATTTTTTTTTTAGAATTGGAAAGAAATGGAATTACCGTTGCTACAATTTTTTGTATTTTTCGTGCTGTGTGCTTACGATTTTGGACAATCACTATACAACCACTTAACCAACGACTACAACCAAGTGGGTTATATGGCTCATTTAGCAGGTGCTTGTGCCGGATTATTTGTTGGAATATTTGTACTTAGAAACTTAGAGCAGCGTCCATGGGAACGTATAATATGGTGGATTGCTGTAGTAATATATTTTGCATTCATGACCGTTTGTATCGGAATTCATATTTTCGTACCGGGACATTTTCCACAAACTCAGAAATTTTAAATATTTAAGCAAATATTATTTATAGCTTTATAATTAAACCAAAATATTTTAACAAAATACATATTATGTATATAATTTTCGTATCGATATTTTAAGATTAATTTTGTAAAAAAATGTGCTCTGTTTCTGTTCAATACCAATTAAAATAAATATGTACTTTTCGTACCTGATATGGAGTGGATGACTAATTTATCGTTACAAAATTTTCAAGTCCGTTAAGAAAATTTCGTTTGCTTGGTAAGAACCTGGTTTAGTCTTCAAACCTGTGTGGAACAGCATAGTAAATACTCCAAATACGTTGGAGGTCGCCAAACTCTAACGTGTGTGCCTGTTAAGGCTTCTGTCTAAGTGTATTTTATGTAGCATCATAGTGAAATAAATTAAAATCTGGACGCATGTTTAGTGGTAGTTTGGATTGGGTCAAGTTAAAAATTAATGGATGAATTTCATCATAGAGCAGCGTTTGTTTGGCGGAAATCATTTTTGGATGTACTCCGTTCAATAGCACTAATTTGGTAGGCTTCATGCGCACAGTTTGGTTTGGTTCCTCAAAAAATCAGATCGGGTGAAATTGATTCCATCAATTGCAACCGAAATCCCGGATGAAGCTGTTGATCCGAAATTGGGTGCAGTGGTGTCTAAGAATATAACAACGACTAACCCTGTATGATCGATGGCACGTGTTTTAAACGATATGCAATGAAGGTAGGCAATCAGTAGCGGACAATGGATGATCTACAGTTGTAAAGGGCAAGATGGGTCGCATCTACCCTGTGCATCCAAATAACGGTTTATGTTAATATCTTCCATTGTTGTTGGTGAATGTTCGTGGTCCAATGTCGTTTCAACAACTGAGAACTACCGACCAAATGGCACCGTGGTTAAAGCTTCAGCGTTTGGATCAGGAGGTACATGGTTCGAATCCCGATAGGGACAAGATGCAAAAGGAAATTTTCATCAACAGATTACGATCTGTGATTAAAAGGAACAAAACTACGACCCCCTAACGGCGTGCAAAAATTATGGGCCGACCCATTTTCCATGTCCAACCATTAATGAGCATCTGTATGCGACTTACCGTGAGGAGTGTCAACTCTTACAGTTGCTCGATAACGATTCGGATTGGGACAATACGCTAAAAAATTCCGTCATATCTTCATCACCTCATCAAGAGGCATTGATTATGATAGAAGACATGTGTTGGCGAATAAAGTGTTATCGTATTTGAGCATATACTATCTAATCGTTCCATTCACGATGATTCAGCCATGAACTACAAAATACAAAGAGAACAACAAAACGACACTAAATCATTAGCCAAAGCAGTTCGTACAAATGTTCCGCAATTGAATAAACAATAAAAGGCTGCTTACGACTTTTGATAGGAGCTGTGAACAATGGAACTGGTGGCATTTACTTTGTAAACACCGAACAGCAGAAAAACCAAATATTTAGAAACACCTAGGAATATCTCTATGGAAAATCTCGGAATTGGCGACCATAATTTTGATGGCATCGACAACTTTAAATACCTCGGGTCAGTCATAAAATAACTGAATGATATGCAGACAGAAATAGAAGCCCGAATCGCTGTCGGACAACGAGTTATCTACGCCCAATCAAGATTATTGCGATCGAAACATCTATCGCAGTCGTGCAAGCTCGCACTTTATAAAGCACTCATAAGACCTGCGCTGACGATTGTAGAATGTTTTCTACCTTCGAAAGGTAGGTCATCCGTTCAATCTTTGGTCCAATTAAAGTTGCGAACAACGAATATCGGATTCGTATGAATCACGAAATAAAGCGAGATGGATGGAGAGCGATAGTGCTGGCGACGAAATTCCTTTATGGGATGTGAAAGCCAGAGAGAGTGAGAGAGAGAGAGCAAGAGCTCTTATCGAATTAGTCTAACTTCATCCAGTCGATTATACATAAAATGTGGCCTGATTTTTGGCACAGATGTTCACTGTTTGTTAGTGCCACAACTCAAACTTATTGCCCTCTAACACGACAAATTATAAATATTTTATCCAGGAGTGAATCTCTTCATGAGTCCTCTTATGTATATTTTGCTTTATGCCGAAAGATATATTACTTGATATACCTACTACTATCACCTCCAAATAATCAGACTACAGCAAAAATCTGTCAGCAGCTATATAATTTTACCAGATTGGTTCAAACCCCTATGACATGTAAATTACAATAAATTTAAGAATTTTCGAAACTAAATTAATAAAATGTATTGTAACCTTTGAGTTTATCCACTTTCCCATCGATCCTACTATGGTCAATAGATAGAGATCATATTCGTATGTAAACCCAGTCGGGATTTGAAAGTCTAAACCCATAGTAGGATCGATGCAAAATTGGGTAACTCAAAAGTTACAAAACATTTTATTAATTTAGTTTCGAAAATTCTTAAATTTATTGTAATTTACATGTCATAGGGGGTTTGAACCAATCTGGTAAAATTATATAGCTGCTGACAGATTTTTGCTGTAGTCTGATTATCTAGAGTGATAGTAGAAAATTTGATTTTCAGCTGGGATAGCATAGCACTATCTGAATTACCATTTACGGCTAGAAATTTTCGGCTGTCCGACAGAAGGGGTTCGGTGACCTAATAAAATACACTGTCGCAACACCACTCCGTCTCTATAGGTAAAACTTGCAGTTAAAATTATCCTTCTGCCTGTCCTAGTAACCTTCGCCATTGGAGCTTGTGGCGCGATGTTTCAATTAGTTGCTCCGTGGAACAGAAGGTAAATAATCCGTCAAATTCATCGTTATAGGTAAGAATTTATTTATGTATTTATTTATTTAAAGAAATCTATTTTGTAATTTACATGTATGATTTCAGATTATTTACAATGGTTAGGTTAGAGTGGCCACCAACGCACACTTAGGCCAATAATGGCCCATTGTGATACCACAGGATCCAATCTCTCCTTACTCCCGCTGAAACCATCCGGAGCTACTTATGTAGCGTAAAATATCTCGCACTCCACAGTCCGCGAGTTCAGAAAGGCTATCCATATCGTACACACCCAAGTACTTATGTCTTTTGTATGCCAGTGGTGGACATGAGCATAGGAAGTGATCTAAAGTCTCTTCCTCCTCTTCGTCCATACAACTTCCAAAAAAGTCATTCGTCTGTAGACCCAACCTTCTCGCATCGTTCCCCAAAAAGGCAGTGTCCTGTCAGTATCCCTACTACAAATCCTAACTCCCGTTTTCCCAGGAATACTAGTGACTTGGAGCGCCGCGGCTGAATCTGAAGAGTCGTACCGTACCTAGCTAGTTCGTCTGCCCTGCAGTTTCCCGTGGCGTCCGATTGCCCAGATATGATCGGCATCCGGTGCCATCCGTGACGTCAGGCAAACCAGCTCTAGTGACCTGACCACTGCCTGCCTGTCCACAAAAATTGCGATATCCCTCACGGATACACCACGTTATGCTTCAAACATGTATGCTTCTATCGCCACCACTTCAGCCTGGTACACGCTGCAGTAGTCAGGGAGACGAACAGAAATATTAACATTGAACTTCTCACAGAAGACTCCGGCTCCTACTTTACCGTCTAGCTTAGAGCCGTCAGTGAAAAATTTCAGTGTCTCGTTTTCCAGTATTGATCCATTCCTCCAGGATTCCCTCGAAGGACAGATGATCCGGAAAACTTTATCGAAGCACAACGTTTGTTTAATGTAATCTAGATTCACCAGTTCGTCCCTTAGTGATCTAACTACGTCGAGTGTACCGCCTGAAGATACTTCCACTGAGAGAAAGCAGAGAGCCTCGTAGCCACCTTGGCTGCCATCTGTTTACCAAAAAAATCGACTGGAATAAGGTGGAACATAACCTCTAAAGCGCGTGTAGGTGTTGTCCTAAGCGCCCCGCTTATAAGCATACATGCCGTTCATTGCACCTTCTCCAATATTCTTATGTAAGTTACCTTTTCCAGAGCCGGCCCCCACACGCCCACCCCGTACATCAGCCCAGGTCTTACCACCGCGGTATATAGCCAGTGTGCCAGCTCTGGTTTCAAACCCCATGGCTACATTAGCCTTTTTCACCCTTTCTACAATGTTAGGCTTTCAGCTGAGCTTACTGTCCAAGATTATGCCCAAAAATCCCGCACTGTCAGTAAAAGCTAGTTCAATGCCGTTCACGGTAGGGGGCTCTAACTATCGGAATTTTATATTTCTTAGTAAATAGTACCAGCTTGGAAGGGTTAATCCCTAATCCGCATTTGCCGGTCCATTTCCCTAATCGTATCCACATATTTGCCTGAGACAGCTATCGCTACATCATCTGCATACGCGACAACCCCCATCCCCTCTTTCTCCAGTTCCAACCACAATCCATTCACCACCGCATTCCAAAGCAAGGGGGACATTACTTCTCCCTGCGGAGTTCCTCTCACACCACCCGCCTTCTAATGGTGGCCTCCCCCAGTTTCGAGGTAATAATCCTGCTTACCAGCATCTGATTTATCAACCTACTTATGGGGTAGTCCACGTTCAAAAATGACAATCCTTCCATGATCGCCTCCGTTTTTACATTATTAAAGGCACCCTCAATGTCGAGAAATGCTACCATACAGAACTCTTGCGAGTAAATTGACTTCTCAATCATGCTTACTAGATCGTGCAGAGCTGTGTCCACCGACTTCCCCTTACAGTACGCATGCTGCGACATTGACCAATTCCGTGGCTCAACTTTTGATCGAATAAGTACATATATCAACCTTTCCAAGGTTTTCAACAGAAAGGATGATAGAGTTATAGGCCTCAGGTCCTCTGGATAAGCCTATATGAGCTTTCCCGATTTCGGTATAAAAACCACTCTGACCTCCGTCCATTTCCTCGGAATATAGACCAGTTGTAGATATCCCCTGAAAGTAACATCCAGCCAGGGGAGGATAACTGCACAGTTCCTTTGGATCTCTGTTGGTATAATCCGATCCGGGCCCGCAGATTTATAAGGTTTAAAACTGTTCAGTGCTCACAGGATTCGTTTCCTGTCCACGATGCCATCCACATCTGTTAAAGGTATTCCTCGATGAGCTCCAGGCTCCATCGAGCAATCAACGCTTCCCGGAAAATGGGTCTCAATGAGAAGCTCCAATAATTCCGCACTTGAAGCTGTCCATAACCCGTCCGGCCCAATTAAGTAACTAGGACAGGTTGGGGTTAGTGGCTAGAATTTTCCTAAGGCGACAAGTCTCAGAGACCTCCTCCATTCTACAACAGAAGAGTCTCCAAGACCCCCTTTGTGCCCTCCTCAACTCTTTTTCGTACTTTCTTAGGTCCTCCTTATAGGAGTCCCAATCCCGATTTTCCCTTGTGTTCTTAGTTTTATTAGAGGCTGTCTTACACGCTCTCCGATAGGTCCCAACTCTGTGGTCCAACTGCCTGCCCCTGAAAGATGAAAGATTGCATGCTTTTGTGACAATATCAACCATGTAATCTAATTCCTCTACTGTCGCCGGAAGACCAGGAACCTCCAGCGGCAATAGTTCCTCCAACACCTCCCCATATTTGTTCCACTTTGTCCTTCTGGGATTACTGAAGGCTTTCCGAGCAACAGGCTTGATGTTGAGCTTATACGTTATATATCGGTGATCAGAGAATGAGTGCTCATTCGCCACTCTCCACCCGCTGATCATATGAAAAATTGTTTCTCACACAAAGGTCACATCTAGAACCTCCTGTCGTTTTTTAACAATGAATGTTGGTTCACACAGAATATTGCAAACTACAAGGTTAGGATTTAATAATAATCAGAAAATATCTCACCCCTCTCGTTAATGTCTGTGCTTCCCCAGATTCTGTGATGCGCGTTTGCACCACATCCAAGTATAACACCTACCGTTGTCTGACTTGCTTCCCGGATGAGTTTCCCCAGGTTATCTGGTGGAACCTCCTTCTCGCGATTCATATACGTTAAGGCTAGCCATAATTTTTCACAGCCAACCTCAACGCTCACCGCTGTAACGTACGCGCTACTAAATTGTGGAAGAAGAAAAATATTCAAATTATTTTTCGCTAAAATACACGATCTGATCTTTTCAGAAATGCTTGAGTATAATAGTTTATACCCTTTCATTCTGAGTCCACAGATCCTGCTATTGTTAATCCAAAGTTCTTGAATTAACACCAAGTCCTCATCAGGATAGTGCCATCTGGTTCATTGATTTGGTCGCCAGCCCCCTCTCGTCATGTGTTCGACGGGTTGTCCCCACCGGACTCCAGAGAGGGAGGAGGCTACCTCTCCTCACCAACCTCTCCTCGTCCGAAATATCAGAACGGCTACCTTAGTCGTCCTTAGCCCGCTTGATCGTCTCCTGCTGGGTCCGTTCGCCGTCGCTCCCCAGGATGGTCTTCCACACTCTTATCGACCTCATCTTGTACCTCTTCTTGTAAACTTTAAGAGTGATCGGCCCGAAACCGGAGTTGATCACTCCCTTTGATCTAGCAAGGGGGCCAGGGATTCCTTATTGATCAGCATGATTGCCAATCTAAAACCCCCCTTAGCCTCGGGATTACTGGCCCGAACGATCTCAATGACCTCCTCTGGCTTATCCGGCTCGGTTGGTAACAGACGCGAGCTCTCGCTCTTCGTTTTGGTGGTTCCGCTTCCTCCTGGTTTCAATACCATGGTGTTGCTTACCCCTGTCTCAGATGAGGGAGCCCCATACCTTTCTGGTTAGAGTTACTGCTCTCATTCACACCTTCCGGTTTTTGGTGGGTACCGGTCCCCTTGTTTTTGTTTTTAAAATCTTCCATGTTTTTCCCACGAGAATGGGAGAAATACAGGTTCACCTGTGAAGAGATCCGTATACGCAGGTAAGGCTAAATACAACTGGTGGTCGCCAGGTATCCAGAGGGCTCCGTTCACGACTAACCGGGTCGTAGCATGGGCCCCAGCCTAGCCGACCATCAGCACGGATCGCATAACACCTTAATATCCAGCCCATTGGCTCCCCGAGCACCCCGCACTCAACCATTCAACTATTCATATGGATATCCCAAACCAATGGGACTAATTTCATTCAGAGGACTCCCGTTTATAGGGTTCCCCACTACCTGGAGACCCAGGAGCGCAAGAAGACGTGACACTCAGTTCACCGTGGTTTGTGGTCGATTGTTTTATGGCGCCATCAGTTCGCCTTCCCCTACTGGGTATCATAGGCACTACGAATTTAGTGAACAGAGGCTTACCACTCTGCCGATCTCTGAGACTCTCCTCTCAGCAGAGCTGCGATTGGGGACGGCTTATTTAATTCACCGCTAACCTACCTATCGATAGGCCGTTCACTATCCACCACCTGTGACCCCCCAAATGCCAAATTTTAAAAATTCAAACAGGGATTTCCTAAAAATATAATTATACAAAACCGGGATTTTGAAAATCGGGTTTTTAGAAACCAAGATTTTGAAAATAGGGATTTTGAAAATCTGGATTTTGAAAACCGAGATTTCGTTACACACCCCGTTGAGATACGATTTGTTGCTGTTTGTGCTCCTCTAAAGATGTTGACACGATCGCAACGTCATCAATGGCTGTGTCCGAATAGTCGAGTAAAAATCAATTTTAAGTAAATTTTTCGGAAAATTCACCTATTTTTCAAAAATTCTTTCTTAAAATGATCATCTAATCTGTACTAAAATCGATTTTTACCACTATTTGGACACAGCGAATATACCGAAATTCAAAATTTAATCCTTGAAGAACTTCATTAATCAGCCGTGCATATTGTCTATTTTTATCAGACAAACTTTGGTTTATCTCATAATTGGTTGAGAAAAAGCTTAGTTTCAAAAGCTCCAATCGGCTAGTAATTTATCTATCTTGAAATCCGCATTATGGCATTTTGAATTCAGTGATTTTGATTTCCGGGACTTCGATATGCGGGATTTTGATTTCCGAGATTTCAAGCCACTCACCATGCCTCTGTGGAGTTAACATCAAGGCAATTCTATATACTTCGTTGAAAGCCATGGTTTAAATGAGGATGGATTGTACGAGGGGTGGCGCTGCCACAGACCAAAATTTATCTCTACCAGTTCCATAGGATAACCACCATAACCTAACTTAAAAAGACCTAACACAAAAATATGCAAAAAGGATTATGCTGAGAAATTTAGAGATTAAAAGAATTGCAATTGCTTCTCATTTTATATGAATTTTTATCTTGGTGATTTTCAGAATATAGTTATGTAGGTTCCACTGTATTTTATTTAAATCGTAGTATAAACTGGTGATGTCCAGTAGCGACACATTATGCACTTACCGTACTTAGTTAATTATATATTTATCAAATTTGAATTTCGTCGTAAAGATAATTTTAAAAAACGCCACGCTTCTATACTTGCAATTTGAGCATTTGATATCAAAGAATCTACTTTGAATTTGTTAAGACACGCGCTTGGCGGATCTAAAAATTTTCAAGTATGAATGAATCATTGATATACAGGTGCATAATTATTTTATCTGAGTACCGGGGGCATATGATTTACCAATTAAAATGTTTGCGATAAACCTAGAATCACCATTGTTGCAGGCCACCGTTCTTAGTGATTCACCATATTATTTTAATCTGCTTTATGGCGTCGAGCCGAGAGTGTTAGGGAAAAATAACACTTTGCAATCTTTATTTCAGTTTTGTTCATTTCAAACTACGAAATATAAAATTTCTTAAAGCAAAATAGTATTTTCTTAATTAATTTGAACAGAATCAAGTGCAATTTAATATTTACGCGCACATATGTGGTTAAACTTAAGCACGTGCAACTATAAATCATAAACAGAACTATGTAAAATTCTGGTAATATTTTATAGCTGGGTCTTATACTTCTAGATGTAACGATGGAGCCGATGTATTGATACAGTTCGCTAAGTAAATGATTACAAGTTCGGTTATCTGTAAATGTATGGGACACAAAAAACGTGATGTCAAAGATCGGTGTGATAATAGAACCATGTCGTATATTAAATATGTGTTATCATTTTCATTTTTGCATTTTCAATTAAAAACAATTTCTGTTCATTTTATATAAAAACCCGATTTTTTTTCAAATTCCAGTTTAGTTTATTTGGAAACACCGTAACATACAAAACGTAAAAATTTTAAAAATTCATTTTAGGGAGTGAAAAAAATTTGTGCATCAAAATGAGAATTATAAATGAAGTAGGGCATCCGCTGCAGAACAGCTCAAAATTATAATATTTATCGTAATTATTTATATTTTATAGAATTTTATTAAATTAATTGATCCGTCGGAGTTGCTGCGACCAGAGGCGGAATTTGCTGAAAAGCAGTTATCTAAATTTCGTGATTATTCAATTGATGAAAGTGATCCGTTAAAAGAGCGGGTGCGTCGAACATATCGAATGATGCATTTAAACCAAACCGTTGATTTTGTCAAGAGTAAGTTAAACATTATTTGTTATCGATAATCCCATAATTGCGCATAAAACATTTTCGAATATAATAATTATTAATTGTATAAAGTAAATTTCAATCTATAATATTTATTGCTTGATTTTTGACAGGCCCAACATTTAAATTAAATTGTTTGCGATAAGAATTTTTGCATAAACACAACACTTATAACTTTCTTGTATCAATACAACCAATATTTAGGTTAAGTATTTATAAATTTTATCTGCCAATATTTTTAAAAGTTAATTTCACTAAATTAGAAAACACTTATAACTAAAAATATTTTGTCAACCTATGACCTTTCTGTACGTCCTAAAGTGATACAGAGTAGAGTTATCATGTTCCTAAAATTAAAATTATCATTGCAATGTCTGATGATTATATAAAACAAAAAGTTCTTACAACTTTAATCAATCAAATTGAAAAATTTTTAAAATTTATTTTAAGGTCGACATGATAAATGGATGAAATTTAGCCATTTCAAGGCTACGATACGAGATGCTTTAGAAAAACTTAACGACATTGTAGATGAATCCGATCCCGATTTAGATTTACCAAATATTGTGCATGCTTTTCAAACAGCAGAACGAGCTCGGGCAGAATATCCGGACTTAGATTGGCTACACTTGACTGGCTTAATACACGATTTGGGTAAAGTGATGGCATTTTATGATGAACCACAATGGGCTGTTGTTGGTGACACCTTCCCGGTTGGTTGTTTATGGTCAGATAATATTGTTTATCGCGACGAAAGCTTTAAGGGAAATCAAGATGAAAATAACCCCTTATATAATACAAAGTACGGAATGTACAAGGAACGTTGCGGTATTACAAATTTAATGATGTCTTGGGGGCATGATGAATATTTATACCAGGTATTAAAGCACAACAAATCGACATTACCTGAAGAAGCGCACAACATTATCCGTTTTCATTCATTTTATCCGTGGCATTCGTCTGGAGACTATAAACATTTTGAAACTCCTGAAGATGAAAAAATTAAGCAATGGGTGCTCGCCTTTAAGTAAGTTGAATTATTTTTCATCAATTTAGGTTAATTTACATTAATTTATTTATTGTTTTTAGTCGCTATGATTTATACACCAAATGTACCACAATACCTGATATTGATGTATTATGGCCATATTACCAAACACTTATTGATAAATACTGTCCAGGTGAACTGGAATTCTAATGTTATAGGATTGAAATTTAGAGTAATGGAATGTGTTTTATGGTAGATTGTAAATTTGTTATAAAATAAATAAATTTGTCAAATTTTAAGAATATTTTGAAGATTACTAACCTTGTAGAGTTCTTCAAATAAGAGGAGTTTCATTTCGAGAGATTCTCGCTTCTTAAATGACACACAACCGAAAACACGGAAACGTGTCAAAGGAATAGTTATTCCTGGGTTTAAATTTCCACGATTGCGAAGAGTCCTTGCACTTTTGTGTTGCAATACATGACAGTTACGCAATCTGGACTCGTCCTTTTCGAGTGATTTAAGCCAGAGAGCTTCCTTTTTTAGATTGTGCAAAATCTAGGTTACATGTATAACACAGATCTACTGGAAACTTTTATGCATCGTGAATCCTAGCGGGAGAAGAAGAATTGAAATACGAACTCGACACCAGTAGAAATTTTTTTCCATACAAGAGGTATTGTCGTACTTTACGAGTATAATATATGTAACTGCATTGGAGGATGCAGATTATGATTATTGCGCGATAAAAATAACACAGTTGAGGCAATAAATCAAATTTGCGATATGGAAGAAACTCGACGCTACCTAAAAGATCACCATATTACGGCCGAAACATTATTTTGAAAGGCGTATAGAGCCAGGGTCAACACCTTACAAAGATCCACAATCGACAACTTGGCATTTCGAGCGCAGAAAACCAGATAATAAACCAGATCCCCAAACAATGCAAACGATGCCATCGATTTTAAAATCCCTATGTCAAGGCACGTGTCTTGAAAAATATTGGAGATGGAACTTCGTTAGATTTAGCGTCACAAGCATCTTTCACCTCAGAAGCGTGAATGCAAGTCTTGCACTTTACTCGCCAAATGCACGAGTTTTGGTAGCAGGACTTGGAGAACCGGGGAAGATCTTGATATGCAGGAGAAGATCTTGGGCATACAGAGCGAGTAACCAACAGTTAGTCGATCTAAGCTTAAATAAGGGCGGTGACATTGTCTTGGGAGTAGATATGTTCTTCAAAACCAACAATATTGAGAATTTAATTTGAATTATAGATGGAAGATTTGCAAGAATCGCGCAACAATCAGTTTCGAACGTAATGAGATTATTGATTTGAAAAAATCAGTCATCTCATCAGGCCGCGGCGACTGAAGTTGATATTTTACATAGGAATACTGTCTATATATAGAACAATACCATGTATATGTAGCACTAGCGAATTACTACCTAGTCTACGGAATTCGATTCTTTCATATTCTCCATCTATACTTCATTTTTACCAATTAACTTTTCGTTGTGTACGAAATTACTTTTATATTTTACGTTGTTGTTGTTTTATTGTAATGGTTTTTGTTGTGATTGTTCCGTACAAACAACAATATTGAGTTTGACAGTTCGGACAAAATATTCATGACAGAATATGAAGAAACTCATCACACGGGAAAGTTGCATGGATGCAATAACAAAATAATCTAATACTTCCACCCATGTCACGGCTTTGTAAAAGCAAACAGCCGACTACGAAAATCAGAGTAGTGTTTGACGCGTCAACCAATATCTTGTTCCCGTGGTCCGTAGTGTAGTGTAGTGTAGTGTATTATGTCACCACGTGAACAGAGAAAAAACAGTACCAAAGTGTACTATCAACTACAGTCAAAATGCTGTAGTGTAGTGTAGTGAATTTGCAACTACGCACCACGTGAACGCTTAATTGGCGTAGTGTAGTGTATTTAGTTTTGACAGTTGTTGTTTGTTATGATTTTCGATTCAATATAATTCGGTTTTTCGAGTTCTTTGTATACTAAATATTTTACTTTTTCGCAAAGAAACAAGAACACACCAACGCCAAACACAATCAATTATATATAAATTAAAATAAAACATCGAGAAATGTCAAACATCCTTAGCACAATATTTCAACAATAGGGGCGTAATGGTAGACTTACTACACTACACCTCCAGGTGAACGGTCATATAAGTGCTGTGGTCATAACTACACTACACTACACTACGGACCACGTGAACAAGATACAAATCATCTAAAGGACGCTCTTTAATTGATATTCTAATAGAGAGACGACCCACTATTCAGCCGCCCCATCTCAATATCAGTAGGTATATTAAGATAGATATAAGAAGATAGCTTAGGAGATTAACACCCCCTATTCTTTTAGTCGTGTGGTTTTAAACGACGCGACAATGGTCGTGTCACTTCATCTGTAAAGTTTTATTCTCTTAGTCTACTGGGGTGACCTGACAAAAATAAATCAAATCGTATCAAAATCATAAACTTAAACCTAAATTTTGTTCCTAGTCATGCTCGTATCGACTAAATAATTCGTATAACTACAAATGTCACCTCAGAGGCTATTCGTAAACTCTACATTGTTACGATATTGTTAACAATGACAGCTCCAAATCGTTCTGAAACTATCATTGTAACAACGACCACGTGCTTTTTGTCGTTCGTAAACTCGTATTTAACATTGTTACAAATGTCATTCTCAACCCTACTAGCGACTGCCTTTCCAGCTGTCAAAGTACTAAATATGCTACAATCAAGCGAAAAAATTATTGTTTCACATCAATACCTAAACGAAATAATTTTTTAATGAAATTTTTTATGTGGTCAATGTGTTTGATAAAAGTATTATTTAAAAATCATAATTTTAATACTTCAACTTTGCGGATATCTGGTTTAATAATTATTTTCATATTGAAGGGAATAGAAATTAGTTTTCTGTTGTTTTTTTATTGGTCATCGTCAATCATCTGTAATATCATTGACATTTGTAACAAAATCATTGTTAAGCACATACGTCATACTAACAATGACAGTTATGTTAACAATGTAGAGTTTACGAACAGACTCCCGACTAATGGAATACCATTCTTGTCGCTTCAATCGACTAAGAGAATATGAAAAAATGACTGTCGTAAAAAACGTCAGAAGTGTAAGACGGGACTAACGACAGGACTAAGAGAATAGGTGTGTTAAACCTACATTTTGTCCCCCTTCATGCTTGTATAGCCTAAAAAATTCACACGACTACAAATGTCCCCTCAGGTGACATTTTCTAGACAACTAACGGAATACCATTCTTGTCGCTTCAATCGACTAAGAGAATATGAAAAAATGACTGTCGTAAAAAACGTCAGGTGACACGACTAAGAGAAAAGGGGTGTTAAACCTATATTTTGTCTCCCTTCATGCTTGTATCGCCTAAAAAATTCACACAACTACAAATGTCACCTCAGGTGACATGCAACTTTTTAAACGACTAACGGAATACCATTCTTGTCGCTTGACAGGACTAAGAGAATAGGGGTGTTAAACCTACATTTTGTCCCCCTTCATGCTTGTATCGCCTAAAAAATTCACACGACTACAAATATCACCTCAGTTGACGGAATACCATTCTTCTCGCTTCAATCGACTGAGAGAATATGAAAATATGATTTGCGATGAGTGACACGACTAAGAGAATAAGGGTAGTTATTTATACCTACTTTAAATAATCCTATCAATGCATTGAAGGCACCAGCAATGTCCGAAACTTTGTGTAACATCGCATTAGATAAACAAAAATACTTTTTCACAAATATTATATTTATTTACAAAATAAAACAAATTTATTTATTTTATATAACTTTAAAAAAAAATTAATAACGATCCCCTCGATGATGACCTCTATCCGACCGATGCGATGATGATGATGATGGTTTATGATATTTCTGATCGCGCGATCTTGATCGCGAACGTGATTTTCGTTTCGTTGACTTTTTCTTATGATGGTGCGAGGATGATTTTGATTTTTTCTTTTTATATCGCGATGACGACGATTTCGATCGGGATCTTGACCGTGACAATCGCCGTATTGAACGAGATCGTGATCTCGATGATATTTTACTATCAATATAATCTCGTTCTGATTTCACTTCGATATCATTGCTGATCGCTGGTACCGGTGATGTTGGTATCGAATGTATAGATTCAACGTCTGAATTGTCACTTTTTATATCAACGTTTTGTTTGGATGGATCGTTTATAGTTTGAAAAACAATGGGTGACGATGAGGCTGACGTCTTTTCGTGTGATGCGCCTTTAATTTATAAATTTATAAATAGTCAGATTATGTTTGCGTAATCACGTTATAGTTATTAAATATAAACATACTAACCTTTAATCTGATTTAAAAATGCCATCGCTTTCTTTTTACGCTCCAGCTGAAGTTGTTTTTCTTTCGATAACAGACCCAATTTTTCACGTGCTGCTGCCGCTAGACGATCCCGTAATTTATCTTCTGCAATTTTTCGTGCTGTCTTTTCCCTGCTCTCTGCAGTATCTAGATCATGTGCGGTTGATATGATTGGTATGGCTGTTGAAGGTACTGGATATATTAGCGGAATATCAGAATTTCGAGGATAATTCGTAAGCGCATTCGGTATTATTTGTGTCTGGTTTGTATTATTTGTTGTATTGTAATCCACAATAGCTAAGGTACTTTTAGCATTACCTACTTCCAAAGAATTTTCATTTCGATTGTCGTCTTCTTCTTCGCTGCTTGCCTCTTGTGGAAGAACTGGTTTTATCGGAATTGTTTGCTCATCTTTTGATTTTATTGAAAATGACACGGGAGTAACTATTTTACACTGTGCTATTTCACTATTTTTTGTATGTTCATTTTTCTTTGGAATGTTACCGGTCACTTTGTATATATAATAACGGTGATATTCACTATCCGCATCTAGGAATGAAAATCGTTGAGGATCTTTCATTTTTAAAATGTCTTCGAAATTTTTTCCATTTTTAATCACGTAAATAGCAGTTTTATCGATGATATGTTGTAACGCCTCTGGCGGTACTGGGAAGTCCATAGTACCTTCATTTCCGTTAGCCTCGGCATCATTTTCATCCGATTCATGCTCGGTCTCAGAATCGGAATTATAGTATTGGGCTAACATTAATCCAGTTGATATTTTTTTAACTTCAACACCATCTGACGTGGTACTTGTAGAAGATGGGTTACTAGTAGGTTGGCTATTAGAAGGATTCTGAACTGGATTTTTATAATTTTGTGGAATCGGTGATGAGCTTTTGTCATTTGTATTTTCAGTGCTTAAAGGTAACGGAACCCCTTTAATTTTGCTAATAAGTTGGGTATAAGCACAATCTGCTGAAGGCTTATACACCAAAGTTGTAACAGGTGGTCGATATGCGATTATAGAATTATAACTATTATCGTCATAACTACTTGAGGCTTCTAAAGTTTGGTCATCAGTCTCATTGCTGTGTGAAGTCATAGTTTCACTAGGATACCTTCCATTTTTAATCGTATCGAGGACATGCCGATAATATGGATTCAAGCTATTTTTTTGTAATAGAAAATTAAATTGTGGATTATTTGATTGTTTGGTTTTGATTAAAATTTCCATTTGTGCTCCTTGAGTTGATATGAAACGGGCCGTTTTCTCAATAATCGCATGCTCCTTCATAGTACTCGGTAAAGTGATACTTTCTGGTACATCAAAACCTGCAGGTTTCTCATATATTTCATCTGGTTCTTCTTGTTCTTGATTTTCACTATTTTCCTCGCTTTTATTCGCTCCTCCCGTTGATTCATAATTAAAACCAACTTGTCCAAACGTTGACGATCTCATTTGATGTAGCCGCTTCAGTTCTTCCTCTGAAAAGATCATTAAAATCAGATATGTATCACGTTAAAGTCACTGTTTATCTAAAATTCACAAACCTTGATAAATCTCTTCTTCCATTTCGTTGTGGAAAAGCGCATAATACCGCTCTTCCTCGCATAGCTGTTCGGCCTTTTGCTCAGCCGGTGACAAATAATCTAGTCGATTAGTATACCCGCCCGGCGGTGGTTCATACGGTGCCAACTCATGCAACGTGGCCCGAACATCATATCTAATTTTGGGCAGATGGTTTAATCAAACCAATTCACACAAACGAGTTGTGTATTTATTTTCGTAGGAAAGAAAGAAAATAGTTTTCACTTAGTAAAACGAAATCGCAAAATAACTTCGATATATTAAGAAAATCATTTAAATGATGATCGAATAATTTATAAGTAACAAGTTTTTTTCTATTTTGTAATTTTAATAAAATTCATCATTTAAGAAAAATTAAATTAAAAAGAAGGGTTACCAGTCGTCCGGAAATCTTCGGACATTATTCTGGTACATATGTATATATAATATAATAGCAAAGTTAAACATGTTTAATGTCCGGAGACTACCGGACATTACGTACGAGAGAAAATACCTTCGGTTCAAATCAAAAACGGAAACGTATTTATATCAAAATACAAATTAAATTTAATTATTGATCCAAAACTAAGCTCCATCATTGCATCAAAAAAAATATTAGATTTGGCCACTGAAACAGATTGATTCAAAATTACAATTTTGGTTAATCAATCTGTTTTAGCCCACTAGACAGTCCGAAACTTTCATAATACATTCAGAATCGATTCGATTCGTCTATTTTACGTATTGCTAAGAAATTTAAAGAAATATCCTATGTAAAATAACAATCCTGTTACACACGACATGTAGTTGGTAACCCCTAGATAAAAAAATAAAAAATGTGTTTGTTATTTTTATAGTTATACATACCATACCACCAGGAATTATAACTTATTCAATTTTATATAATATTATATACAAATTATATATAATATTTTTAGAGAATGGTCAGTTATATATTTTTATTTTATATATTTTTTATACAAGAAAACGGACGAATTTCCTAAATTTTTGCTTTTCATTCATTATTTCAAAATTAAACAACAAAAAATAATTGGAACCGTTTTATGATATTCCCAATTAAACATTAGGTTAATGATTTCAAAGTAGTTTCTTAACGTTTCCTAAGTAGTATGATCTAGATCACTGATCGTTCCAATATAATTGGGTATATCAGACAACGGATCCAGATAAATAAGAAAAATAATAAAATAAAAATGTTTCATTGTCAATGTTCATCTTGGCAAAAAACTAAATCAAGTTTTTCTCGTTTACAATTTTTTTTTTAATATAGATTATTATTATTAATTTATATTTGCTTTTAATTTAATTGTTTTAATTTTTATTAACCTGTCTATTTTAAGTGATTGCTCTCCCATCCATGGTATCAAATGTTTTCCTTGGTCAATACTTAAGGCTTTCTCATCATCACGGAATATTTTACAAGCATAACCAAACACAAGCAAATCATCCCGATTCTCAATTTGATTATATTGATGCAAGGATTTTTTCCGTAGAATTCCAGATTCACCACCACCGTTGGTTGAAGACGAAGTATGGGCTATCCATTTATCAACCATTATAAAATGTTTTTATATTGTAGCAATATTTTATTTTTTATATAAATATATTATAAATTTCATAATAAACAAAAATTTTTTTTTTTTTGCTTTTTAGTGTTAATTTGAGGTTATGTTGTACTTCTGAATTGTAATAATAGAACTATTTAAATATATAAACTATGTAAAATTTATTTACAAATATAACACCATTAAAAACAATGATTTCAATATTTTAACTAAATATTTTTAATATTATATAGATTATTTAATAATAAAATAAATTATTTAAGAATTTATAAAATTTTCATTTCTTTTTCTCCGTTTAGACAATTTGATAGTAAAAAAATGACAGTTTAAAGCAGCTTCACACGAATAGAGTATTTGATTATTGCAGGTGTTACAAAATGACATTAGCGGAAACACTCTATAATACGGATCGGCTTTAGTAAGTGTTTCTATCTTAGATGCCACTATTTGCTGTTAAGATAATATTAAGATAAGTTAAGATATTAGATAAGTTAAGTTAAGATAATCGATATATTTGTTGTTGTATTTCGCTTTTGTTAATTTTGTTTTAATTATATTTATTAATTTAAAATGTAAATAATATAAATAGCTATCGATTGGCACCAATAACAAAATTTTTGTTAAAAATGTATACGGCTCGTTAATAAATTCCGGACACTACATTTGTTCAGTAAATATGTATGTGTTTGTGTTTACGGTAACTATTCGCATTATTCGAGTTATGGTTGTACCTCTGGGTAGGGATTTTGTACGATTTTCTCATGAAAATCTCACGAGAAATTGCATACGTACACAGTGTATAATATTCAATTTTAATATGTGTGCTGCCATTTTCTATCTTTGTGTGTGTTCAATTTCTCATGACCCAACTAGAATTATCGGTTGAAAAAAATGCATGTGGATGCAACATGAGAATTTTTCTCATGCTCGCGAGCAGTGGAATAAATGAAAGATGATAAGAAAATAGATGCGATTGAATTTTTTTTGTGTAATTTCATTTATATTATATAATAATTATTAATTTAATTAATTAATTAGCTTGTATCTATAATTTTTATTTAATTAATGAAATAATTATAAAATTAAAATTAATACATTTTATGCGCTCATTAACGATTGAAAAATAAAATTATTTTTATTCTTTGTCTGTTCCCTCTCTTCATATTTCTTTTTTATTTTCGTGCCGATCGATGATATTTGTTTCGTTTAGTAGAAAGAAATATAAAAATGATGCAAGGAAGACGAACGAATGCATAAAAAAATATTTTTTATTTTTGCTTTCGAATTTATGAAATTTTTTGAATGATAATGATCTACTTTTAGATTTTATTTACTAGGAATTAGAATAAGATATATAGGAAGTTCTATCAAACACTTTATTAATTTAAATGGTATTGTGAAATTTAATAAATTCACAAATTATGTACATAACATATTTTTTTGTGTTTTTAATGACGTCAAAAACACAAAGTTAAACAAAACACGCACACCAATACGCACACCACTACTATGACGTTCCGGTAAATTTCCAGTGGGATGGAAAAAATCGTACAAAATCCGTACCCTGGTTGTACGAAATAATATAATATCCGATATGATATTCGATATACACTCCTCAAAAAGCCGGATTAATAATAAATTGTTGTGCAATTTAGCACAACGTATTAATTTTAAGTGGGTGTCTATTACCACCAGCGGAAGACGTCGCGGCTGAAAAGGACGCAAATTCGGTTGTGGAAGGAGAAGAAACCAGTAATGTAGATCCGGCAAAAATTCTTTCTCTTTGCAGAGCATTAAGAAACGATGTAGCCCGAACATTTTTGTAATTAAAAAATAAAAATATAACCAAAATAACATATTTTACTATTTTTTATTATCCAATATTACATTATATTTCAATTTTGAACAAAAATCAACTAAAAACTTTAAATTATTTGATTGAATATGCGCTCTACTAAAAAAGTCACGATAAAATAATTGCTGACTTTTGTTTCCGTTCATTCTGAGTTTTGCTTTCTCAGTCATTAAACCGGAATCGGTTTTATGGTTTTCTTATACCATTTAAAGCCATGTATGACTTTTTTTATCAAACCTGGGGCGGTATGTTGTACCATCACTTCGAATAGTATTCGAAAAAAGTCGAATTGAAAAAATGAAAGTTGTATCTTTTTTGCTTTTCGAAAATGATACAACATACCGCCATTCGACATTTTTCGAATTTCGATTCGAAGTGATGGTACAACATACTGCCCCTGATGTTTCCCATTTTCCCTTCAGAGCTGATTGAAGATATTATAACGTTTCTGGAACGACTTCCCTTTGCCTTAAACCAAGTTCTAGCATATCGTTCAATTTCACTCGTGTAACTGAAAATCGGAAAGGATTTACGCTATCGTAGAGAAGATGATTGCTACAGAACAAAGATGATACACCAAGTAGCAAGTATACATTGAATATTTCTCTCGGATTGGGCTAAAGGGGCGCCTAATATAAATTTGCGTGATACTGTCGCTCTCCTTATAAGTTATTAACTTCCATCCATGGTAAGCCCGAAATAAAATCGGATAAATTGGATATTCCGTTTGGAGCCCAGCAGCATCATCAACGATTGAAAATAAATAAAGTCATTGTGGTGTTCGAAAATGTTCGAATTCTGAACTTGTTTAATAGCTAAACGTTGGTAGTTGGTAGATTGGTCGGACCCTTCTGTAAGTTTCACTACTTCTGATCAGTCCACTTTAGTCACGAATAATTCGCACGAAATAATTTTGACTATAATCGAGAGTCAATTACAAATATTAACAGATTCGCGTATAAACTCGAACCAAGATTTGCAAAGTAACATAGAACTTAAGGCTGTAGCCACAGTAACAGCGCATACCCAGAGCGGGCAACATTGTGACAGTTACATTTTCTCGAATAGATGAACTTCTCTTTCCAGGAATGATTCGAAACTCATTGATATTTTAAAATGCAACACCTCATTATTCTTAACGCCTTTCATAATTTGACACATCTCGGTATTAAAACTTCAGTACAGTACTAACATTTCTCTGAAGTCCACCTTAATTATAAAATTATAGTTGTTGTATTACCTTCATAGACCGACACAGACTGGATAACTCAATTTTGAGTTCCAAATCCAATTTAATGGGAGTTGTACATTGAGTTATAAGCCAAAGTGCAGTGGTATTAAAGCGCGATGTTACAAATTTCTTATAATGCAGTTTAATGAGTCATAAAAGATCAGATTGCACACAAATATTACCATCCGCGCAATGATTGCGGAACTATGCCAGTCACATTCAAGCATGGTGAGACGATCACCTGCATCTTTGAAAGATAGTTAAGCAACTTCGATTTTTGCCTCAAACGAAATTTTTCAGGGGTGGCATGTTGTAACATCACTTTTTTCGATATTTATCGAATATTATATCTCTTTTTCCTAAAATAAAATTGGTTGCCGTTTCACTTTTCAATTTTGCTTTCTATACTTCGATCGCACACTACTAGAATAAATTGTTTATTTATCTCTTTTTTGTTTTTCGATAAAGTATCACTCTCAAAATACTTATGTGATAGAATAAGAGTAGAACGACATAATGTTTTCTTCGATTAGGTAGACATCGCAACAGACGCAACGTAATTGAAAAATGGAAAAACGATAAATTTAATTTGTGATGAAAGAGATGTAAATTTCGATAGTATCGAAAAAAGTGATGCTGCAACATTCCATCCCAGATGTACTCGTTTCGATCCGACGAGTTTTAGCAAACTATTTTTTTTCGCTTGAATCTGCGTCACTCGTGCTCCATTTCTAAGGTTCTTGTTGGCGTAATTGGTCTTCTTTTGGAAGAGGGCTTTGACTTCTCTTCAAGCAAGCAAGGAAAAAGCATAATATATGTATGGTATAACAACTATGACACTCTCGATTTCAGTTTTTTTTTTGCAAATATATCATTCTCCACGGAGTATGAGTCAATTCTCCAAGAGGTACTTCAGAATTTCTAACTGGTTGTTCTCATTCTCCATACAGATCAAATGAGGAAATCATTTGACTCATTTTCGAGCGAAAAAACTAACGAAAAATTTCAACGAACTGAATAATGTTGAAATGCATGAAAGGATAAGAAAAGAAACAAACCATAATCGTTATGCTTAATGCAGGTAAGAACTTTTTAACTGAATATAAATTGCAAACCTGAAAATTCAGTTAGGTTGCATAGTATAAGGCAAGTAGACGTGCCATCTATTGGCGGACATAAAATAAAACGTGAACACGTATAATGCAATGACGAAATGTATTCGTGTCTCATTCTATTTCATAGAAATTTATTATTGTGTACTCATTAAATAGTGATTAAACAAGAAAATGCTTTTCAAAAAATTCAATATCGTTTTAGAATAATGTCGATGATAGACGAAACCACTAAAATTTAATTTTTAAGTTATAAAGTTTTGTTGTATGAAATACTATAATTACTCGAATTTTGGGTAAAGGTGATATATTATTTGATTTAATCAACATAGTTTTAATGTGGCAAGTTTTATTGTGATTTAGTGAATGAAATTTAAAGTAAAGTGATTTTTTAGTATTTTAACCATGATTAACCCTAATCAAAATTATAATTTTAATACTGAATACAATAAAATAGTGATGAATAATGGTGTAGTGCAAAATGATATAAATCCCCAACAAAATAATCTAGTGAATCAAAAAAATGGAATGAGTATGAATGGAAATAGCAAAGGCGACCTCCATCGAAACTATGCTAGTAGTGTCAATGCTAGTAATGTCAATGCTAATTCGAATCAGCAAATTGGGTCATTGGGTGGTGTTAATTCTGGGCCTCAGATAGATTATCGACAATTTAATAATAATCCGATCCAAACGAATGGTCAGCCTATACCACCGTCGGTTAATGGGAATAGTTATGGGCCAAGTAACGGAGTAAATGTACAGACAATGAACGGATATCATCAACCAAATATAAACCCATTAGTTTCGAATATGCAGCAAATTTCATTAAAAGATCCCCCTGTGATCAATAATAATATTCCACCATTCCAAGTGCAATCGCCGCAAATACAAAATAAACCTGCCGTCCGACCAATGTATCCACAAAAACCAACACAGCAGTATCCCAGTACACAGCCACAATCAGATCTTCAATACCAAACAGGAAGTGTAACTCAATTAGGTTTTAATAAGTTATGGGGGCATCCAGATTCTCTCGATTTACTACAAGAACGTCACATACTACCCCCAGAAGGGTATACACCACCAAAGGTTACATTACAAAATCAGTTGTCCGATGCTGTTAATTGTGATCCAAAGTAAGTTTGTTTTAAAACCAGTTTCGCGAAATTTCATCTTCATTATAACATAATTTACTATCACTTTTCTTCTTACTGCCTCCATTCTCCTCTTTTCAAATCAATCGACGGCATTTAACTCTAATACAAATTAACATTGAAACATTTTGAAAAATACTTTGTGTCGTACGCAAGTAATGTGGATCTGTCCTTCATAAAATATTTACTTACTTCAATTAATATGTATGTATTAGTGATTAGTAGTTCAATGTCATCTATATAATGAAATGACCATGCTTTTTTCATTCATTAATTTCTTTTTGGATTAGGCAGGAAGAACATAGAAACTACAAAATATTCTTACACTTTGTGCGCGTGTCTCTTATACATAATATTCAAGTTCCGCCGATTTTCTTGCCAACAATCATATATTTTATTTTTATGTTTCCAGCTTTATTTTTATGTTTCCAAGGTTAGAATGCATAACTCTTGTTAACACACATAAATAATTGCTTCGTCTGTACATCATTAGCTTTGCCCACGGAAATTTCTTACGTAGATATCAGATGCCAATCTGAAAGTGTGGTAAATTTAGAATCATCGGTAGTACAACCTTCTGCAATTTATACCTCAAATTGCAACTACATATGTTGGAAAATTTACATAACTTATGTTGTTTTTCATATATTTTCAGCATATTTCGATGTACCGTAACAAAAATCCCTGAATCGAATAGTTTACTACAAAAATCACGACTACCTTTTGGTGTTTTGATACATCCGTTTCGCGATTTAACCGTAAGTGCAAAGTAACAAAAACTTTTATGTATAATATTGTGATAAATTACGAGAAAATACTTTTTATTTCCCTGTAACAGAATCTACCGGTTGTTAGCTGTTCACAAATTGTACGATGCAGAGCGTGTCGGACATACATAAATCCATTTGTATACTTTGTCGACAGTAAAAAATGGAAATGCAATTTGTGCTATCGCGTAAATGAGCTACCTGAAGAATTTCAATATGACCCGGTTAGTAAAACATATGGCGATGTAACAAGGCGACCCGAGGTACGATCAAGTACCATAGAGTTTCTTGCGCCATCGGAGTACATGCTAAGACCGCCACCACCGGCAATTTACTTATTTTTATTAGACGTGTCATGTTTAGCGGTGCAATCGGGATATTTAAATTTGATGTGTAATACACTGGCCGAACAACTGGATAAATTACCAGGTGATGCAAGAACACAAATCGGGTTTATAGCATACAACAGTCAAGTACATTTTTATAGTATTGGCGAGGGGTTTAGTAGACCACAAGAGATTACAATAATTGAACTAGATGATATTTTTATGCCGCAACCCGATAATTTATTGATAAATTTAAAATTAAATCGGGATTTGATAAATGATTTACTTGAGATATTGCCTAAACGATTTGAAAATTCACACGATTCTGGTTCTGCACTTGGTGCTGCATTACAAGTGGCATATAAAATGATGAGTCCCACCGGTGGACGTGTAACAGTATTTCAATCGTGTTTGCCAAATAAAGGGCCAGGCGGGTTACAACCGCGAGAAAATCCAAACAATCGATCATCTAAAGATGTACAACATTTAGGACCCGCAAACGATTTTTATAAACGCCTTGCATTGGAATATTCTGGACAGCAAATCGCTGTTGATTTATTTTTGTTGAATGGACAATATAGTGATTTGGCTACAATTTCCGGGATCAGTAAATTTAGTGGTGGTACTGTTTATCACATACCATTATTTAATTATGCTAAACAGGAAGATAGTATAATGTTTAAGCGTACGTTAGAACGATATTTAACACGAAAAATAGGTTTTGAAGCAGTAATGCGGGTAAGATGTACTCGCGGCTTAGTGATACACACATTCCATGGCAACTTTTTTGTACGATCAACCGATTTACTATCATTACCAAATGTAAACCCGGATGCTGGTTACGGGATGCAAATTTCGTACGATGAAAGTTTACAAGATGTAAATTCAGTTTGTTTTCAAGCGGCACTACTATACACAAGTAGCCAAGGAGAACGAAGAATACGCGTTCACACTCTCTGCGTACCTGTAACAAATTCACTTTCAGAAGTTATGTATTCCGCTGATTCACAATGTATCGTTGGTCTATTATCGAAAATGGCAGTCGATCGTTCGATTCAATCGACAATGAGCGATGCACGGGATGCTTTTATAAATGCAACAATCGATATATTTTCGGCTTACAAATTATCGCAGAATTTACCGCAAACAACTGCTGGACAGTTGACCATATCACGAAATTTATCGCTTCTGCCATTATACATTTTGGCGCTATTAAAAAATTTAGCATTTAGAACAGGAACAAGTACTCGTTTAGATGACAGGGTGTACGCAATGTGCGAATTAAAAACACTACCGCTAGATCAATTAATAAAATTCATTTATCCCGATTTTTATCATATCGATAGTTTGTTTATGCCGTTTGAACAACAAGTGGACAAATCTAAAGTATTTCCACCAAAACGTCATCTATCTGCTGAATTGTAAGGATTCCAACATACGTAGATTAATTTAATTTGATTTAAAATACATACATTATTTTTTTATATTTCACAGTCTTGATTCTCGCTCGATGTATCTTTTGGATACAGGAACAAAGATAATTTTGTACGTTGGATCAAACGTTGATCCGCAAATGTTAAAAAGTATAATTGGTGTACAAAACATAAACGAAATTCCTGATTTATGTTTTGATTTGCAAATGTTGGGTACACACGAGAATGAAGTGCTGCATTCGTTTATCGATCAATTGAATGAAGATAAACCGTTTACATCAATTATACAAATTATTCGGTAAGACCGTCGAAATGCAAAAAACTGTTGACGAGTAATTTAAAATGGATTAATTTATTTCTCTTTATAGGGATACGAGTGCGTCCCGCAAAATATTTATAGACGCATTGGTCGACGACCATTCAGACAGTTCGTTATCTTATTATGAATTTCTTCAACACATAAGGAGTCAAGTGAAATAACAAAAATATTAATATTATTTCCTATTTTTGTTATGTGATCTTAATTACACTTTTTTTAAAAAAAAAATATTTATTACTTTTTATTGATAAATTTTGTCATGATATTATTTTATTATTTAATTAGGTATTATTATGTACTTTCTATTTCTGACTGATAATTATTGATATATTGTATGTTAATCTTATATGATAAAAACGATCGTTTAAAAAAAGTTATAAAAGTTTATAGAACAAGACAAAAAAATCGCTATAAAATCGTAAAATATGTTTTTAAGTAAATTATGTAAATATAAAAACATTTTATTGCAAATTATTTTAGTTTCAAAATCGAGTTGTTTTCTTGTATTGGAATGTGTATTGCTAAAAACGTACCTTTTGAGGTTTTTGAACTTTTAAACTTGTCTTTTGTTGATGTCTCCGTATTTCGTTGGCTCTGGTTTGGTGTACGTAGGTAAGTAAAAATATTTAAAACTCAGAAATAATCTTGAAAATTTTTAAGTAAAATTTTAATTCGTACATATTTCAAAATCGAACCAAGCTCAACCAGTCCTAACAGATTAAGTTGAGCTCTATTTAAACAATTTGATCAATGAACAAATCTTGAACTGTGGCACTAATTGGAAATGCAAATTGTTAAAATTGAGTTGCAACAAGATCTTAGTGTCTGACTAGTTCATCCTGGGTGCTGTTACACATGAGTTCGATAGCCCGTACGTAGATCAATCGATATGATGACGCTCTTCTGGGGGGCTATTTTGAAATAATCCGATATCGGATTTTTTCCGATATCGAAAAATCCGATCCGCTTCGAATTTTCCTATTATGAAATTTTTTGGTCGAATATGTCAAATATGTATAAGCATGAAGTTAGCAATAATGGTTCTGTTGTTGTAGTCCTAATGAATTCAAAATAAATAATTTAATTATAATTATCATTTAACCCTTTGCACTCGTAGTCACACTGGAAGTGACCATACTAATTTACTCTAAAACTCGTACATCAATCTGTAGACCAAAAAAAAGTACCACACTGTAAAAGATTAAATAAATATACTTATTTAATATTATTTAATATCAGTAAATTATTTTAATTTATTTACCTAAAAATAATACAAGTACCCATCAACCTTGAAAATAAATCGAGTGCAAAGGGTTAACTATGACATTTTAAACATTGTTTAATTTAATTTTTTTTAGTTTTTATATTTCGTAAAAATAATATATTGATTCAAATAGTTGAAGAAACACACTATCGATAACAAAAAATGAAATTCGTCAACTAAATAGCAGTCGGATTTTGACATTCGATTTTCTGAAAATCCGATTTCGTTTTGCCTTTTTAGTTTTATACTAGCGGATTTTTCGATATCGGATTTTCATAATCGCCAAATCCGCTTTCGGATCCGATATTGAATTTTTCATAATAGCCCCCTGGCTATAACTAAAGGTTACATCTAAAATGTGGTTTAACAACGTTTCTCCCGATAAACCTTTTTACCGTTTTGAACTACATACCACCATCTTCGGGGTTCTTAAGAGACAATTTGACAAAAACCCCCGATGAAGAAACGATCACTAAATTGTCATTGATCTATTTTCTGGTTCCCGTAAAGTGATATATCGTATAGGTTATGAAATATCTATTTGATTTCCGGTCGTCTCTTGCTAATGATTGCTGTTCGGGCTACTTCTCTGTATCTGAGCTCAAGATAATAATTTTGTTACCTTAAAAATATAGTATATGAGAAACAGGAGAACTTTTTCGTTCTAGTTGTTGGATTATTATTGAAAGCTTCTCATTCATCTTCCAGCTAGACCGTCTTTCTAATAGGAAACCGGAAATTTATTTGTTATTCCACAAAATTTTTGAATGGATTCCAATAATAAAACCATTTGTCCAACAAATAACAAAACCCTTGGCGAATTTTGCCAAGTTGAAAAAAGGACAACATTTCATTCTGATTTCTTTGGAACAGTTATGAAGTTGATCCAAATTTCGCGAAAAAAAATCATCTTTACCGATGAGGCCCATTTTTGGATAAATGGATACGTGAACACGCACAATTGACAGATTTGGGGCAATACCAATCCACACGAGATACACGAGCATCAAATGCATTCCGAGAAATTCACTGTTTGGTGGTCATCGGTCCATACTTCTTCCAAAGCGAAACTGGCATTGCCATAACCATCAACGGCGAGTGCTATAAATCCATGATAGGCAATGGTCATCGGGATCGTGCGATTTGACGCCTTTAGACTTCTTCCTTTGGGGCTATTTTAAATTGCAGGTCTATGCGTATAAACCGCATACAATTGATGCCATCAAAGTCAACGTAACGAACGCCATCCAGCAAATTCAGCCAGATTTATGTGTCAAATTCATTGAAAATTGAATCCCCCGAATACGTGTCACCAAGCAAAGCAGCAGCGGACGTTTGAACAACGTTTTTTTAGGCCATAAAATATTCTTTCAAATACAAAAAATTAGTGGATTCACACACAACTTTTTTATTTACATTTAAAACACGAGCGTCCTTTTTGGAAGACCCTTTATTCTCAATAAACTCAATATAATGACACACAGTGTACTTTGTGATAATGAGATAAACTCCATGAATTTGAGAGTAAACTACGGTAATGTGGTTTAAAGTTCAAACACTATAATCGTCGGAAAATAAATATTAGCTAGTCTTAAATTTCACATACTATACTATATGGTGACTAATCTCGAAAAAATGCTAAACGTACTTAGTTAATCACTCTTCTGTTAAGGGTATAAAAACTGGCCTGGTTAAATCCCAGTTGGTAGGAAATGGCCTGGCATTATCAAATAGAACATGTTTGACAGAGTGAATCAGTTCAGTTTATTCTATAATTTTTTACTGGAATCTCATGCTTCTAATTTAATGGGAACATAAATTGCAGTATTCGATTGGCAAGCAAACCGCTAAAAGTATGCGGTTGGAATTCAACAAAAATTATGACAACATAAAAATTAATGAATTCATAAAATATTTGTATACGACACACTCAAGCTGCCGCAAAATTATTTCATCGATTCGATTTGGTATTTGAAAAAAAAATATTTGTTTATTGCCATGTCATTGAATATTTTTTTTTTTTTTTGTAGACGAAGTCGATAACGAGAAACATATAAGATATGGTAATAAAGATTGATTCCTAACGTAATTGAGGAAATGATAACAAATTTTATTTTTAGTTGGTTTAAGCAATATTCTAGGATTACTTTACTGATAATAATGATAATTATTGTCTACCTATAGATAAGCATAAGAATTTTTCAAATACATGAGGCCAGTTTATCAACACAAGTGTATGAGAATTAATTGTGTGTTATATACATTAATTACATAAATTTATTTGTTAAAAGCATTATTGAACTTTAGTTGATATCATTTTATTACGTTCAATTATCGCGCCCAAACCCGACATCTTACTATTTACAAACTTACTGACTTTTGGTATCAATGTCAATGCGGAATTGAAAACGTCTTTCAATGAAAATGATGATGCGCAAATAAGTATGTGTGTTCGTCGGATTCTATAATCATTCGAAATCGTATCGAGTGTGGAATCCGGGGAAGAACAAAACTGAGATAGTTCGTGACGTGATTTTTCTTCAGGAAGAACCAACGGTTGCACTGGACAATATAGTGACACTAATAAGAAGGCAGACGAAAACACGAATGTGACAGATAATGAATCAGAGGGCAGAATGATGCTTTGACAACGCCGGCGCAACCAATCGAACTTGTTGTTGTTGAAAAACAGATATTTGGTATGTGGAAATAAAAACACGGCTATCTCTTGTTATGAGTAAACCGGAAGTGATGACACATTTTTAACAAAACACAAGTTCACCCTATAAGCCAACAGTTGCAATATCCGATCTGAACAAAACGAACTTATTATGCATCGGCAGAACACGTTTCCATGTTGGCAATCAGTGAAGAACCAAGGAAATTCGAGCAGACAAATGATCACATCATTCGCCCGTATCGGAAGTATGGCATCAACTAAACAAAAACGTTTCATCCTGAGGTTATAAGTTTACATCGATTCGAGCAATTCTGGCGATAGCGGCATCAAAACGAGTGAGATTGCAGCAGTTCGATATAAAGACTTTCCTGAACGGTGCAGGGACTTCCAGATCAAATCATTCGAGCTCAGATGTTTATTGTTGGCGTTTGAAATCGAACATCGACCACATGAGTCGATTCATGTGACTCAGCAGACGTATGCGCAAAAGATTTTCACCAGGTACTCGTTTTGGCATGGTGGAATGCAATGCACTGGCAACCCCGCATCGGACACTGACATAATCTTGGTGATTTTGAAGCGGATGGAGAAATTTAAATTTCCGAATCGTGAGGTGATCGGTAGCTTAATGTATTTGCGCATGTGAATGCGATGCATCTTAACTGGTTTTGGATTCTAACATTTATTGGACGGAGTTCTAGAATTTCAATTGCCAATCAATATTGGAGGAATACTTGATAAGGTAGCATCGGCACATGTTTAGAATATATTCGATAAACAAAACTATAGCCCCGACTGGACTTGGTGGTTATACAAATACCTTTTCAGATATTGGCCAAAAGGTTGAAGTATCGTAGAGGGCTGTAAAAATTCTAAAAATTATGGAGCAAATTCTAAACCAAATATCTCCTCTAAATTCCCCAAGTAGATTCACAGAATTCCAATCTTAAAATTTTGTAACGTATATAATTCTATACATTAATATGACGACTATCAGCGCCCATCATTGACAGATTAGGGAAATTCGTCTCTTACTCATTAAAAACTCCATTCCAGTCTTTGCAATCGTCTTTTATAATATTGGTTCGAAAATAGCCGTGTACCATGCAACATGATCAGATACCGGAAGTTCCTCAAAAATTTATATTATAATTCCAATACAATGTCCTACAAGCCAAATTTCATCATAATTTATTACGAAATAGCGCCAGCCATCACAAACATTTTTTTATAGTTTGCCCTCTTTGCCCGCTAGGCATAGTTCTCTCCATTTAGAATACTACGTTTACATAGTAAGTTGAATTACTATTCGCTGTCCAATATATACCTTATTTTATTCGCAGATGTAGCCTGCTAAGTGAGTAGGTGGTCGTCGTTATCGAGCTTCCACAGAATTGTTTAGTTGTTGTGGGTATATCACAGGCGATGATGGTCGTGAATTGTCTTGTAGAGAATCCTGAAATTCTGGAAATCGTATGAATTGTCCGCTGTATTGATTGGATTCGGTGCCATAATCAGATCAAATGAATACCGTGAGATGCAATTCATGTCAATAAGAAGTACACGGCCGATTCGTTTTTCCATGATACTATAACTTCTTGACTGACTGCGTACACAAGAGCATACTCGTCTTTCTCCACTTGAGAGTAACTTTTCTCAGCTACTGTTAGAGTTCGAGACGCATCCTAAATCATTTATTGGAGTGTACGATTGAAAGAGAAGAGTCCTTTATAGGTGTTGATCGTCAGGAAACGCGTTGATTTGTGGTCAGATTCGATTTGTAGGTAAGAAAATGATTTTCCTGAATACTTTACTGCCGGTGAGTTGTGTGAACATTTTCTCAGGAATTGATGTCGGTAGTGCGTTGGCCTCAATGCATGAATTCAGCGCAGTTGAATAATTGGCGAATATAGGACGGTTGTCCGGTTTCAGGTCGATGGTCGGTTTCGCCTTTAATCACTTTCCGAGTGTGTCGCCGAAGATGGATTGAAATTCGATTTTCAATTCCGTATTCAGGTTTTGTGGTACGAATGATATTATAAATTGTATTGATTGGATGATCAAAAATGCCAAAACGTTCGATCCAATCTATGCCTAAAACATGAAGCTCGGTAATATTTGTGACTAAACTTTTATCAGAATATTCTTGCCCGTTGTTGTTGATCCTCATTCCACAGTTAAATTAGTTTCGGCGACTAGGCTCTCCAGTGATTGTTCGTTTGTTCCCCATCTAATTTTTTCAGAAGACGCGTTCGAATTTCGGCATCTTGAGAAGATTGTAAACCGCGGAAGAACATCAACACACGGACATCACATTGTCGATTTACTAGTGCTGCGTGACAAAACCTGTGCTCGCATCCTTTGTGGTTTGAAGACACATCCAAAAGCACCTTTCAATTTCTGAATGAGAAATCTTTCGGAGATTTTGGTAGGAGCATATCTTCAACTTGCGCAAACACAATCGAATTTTGCCTGCATCATCGAGTGATTTGGCGTCTTATTGGAATAGTTCCTTGTTTAGCTTTACAGATGCACCAAATTTTTCTAGTGACTCCATTAAAGCACTAATTAAGTTTTTCATTTCGACCATCATTGTGAAAAAAAAAATTTTTTTATTGTAAATAGGTAATCTCTTATTTTTATTAAAAGGGTGCGTAGCGACATGATTCAAATTTTCTAACGGCATTCCCTGATAATAGAAATTTGCAAATCACTATATTTTGACGACTATTTTTCTTACAAGGAGCGAAGTGCTTTAACCAGGTTACCGTTTTCATTTGCTGATTATTAAATCTTACATTCAGTTGTACTTTCTGTTTAGAGCTCTATGTATTTTTATGATTTTAATTTCTATAATCTGAAGCACTTCACACTCTTGCGTGGTTCGCTTTTCACGACCTTGCTTACGCAGTAGCCAAATTGATGAAGTACCACAACAGCTCCAGACCAGCATTTAGTGCCGGCATAGAAGATGGGCTCGCCCATGTAAATTACGTAATATCTTGTTCTCTGTAAAAAAACTCTTATAATTTTAGAGTTACTTTTCTTTAATTGGGGGCTTTTATGGAAAGTAAGTTCATGCGAATTTTTTTTAGGTCCTACTAAATATTATATAACACAGTACAAATAAAAATTATCCCCATTTTAATACGATGAGGTAGACCCATTTGCTATTGACCCCTAAGTTGTTCAATCTTTGCAAATCGAATTTACACATTCACTGTATCGAGGATTGGCCAGCACTCAGAGATTTCCAACTGACATGGCATATATTTCTATTTAGCTTAAGATGTCCTAAACAAATAAAAATTATCCCTATTTTAATACGATGAGGTAGACTCATTTGTTATTGACCCTGAAGTTGTTCAATCTTTGCAAACGGAATTTACACATTCACTGTATCGAGGATTGGCCAGCACCCAGAGATTTCCAACTGACATGGCATATATGTCTAGTTAGCTTAAGACATCCTAAACAAATAAAAATTATCCCCATTTTAATACGATGAGGTAGACCCATTTGCTATTGACCCCGAATATATTTAATCTTTGCAAATGGAATTTACACATTCACTGTATCGAGGATTGGCCAGCACCCAGAGATTTCCAACTGACATGGAATATATGTCCAGTTAGCTTAAGATATCCTAAACAAATAAAAATTATCCCCAATTGAATACGATGAGGTAGACCCATTTGCTATTGACCCCGAAGTTGTTCAATCTTTGCAAATGGAATTTACACATTCACTGTATCGAGGATTGGCCAGTACCCAGAGATTTCGACCAACATGTTATATATCTCTAGTTAGCTTAAGATATCCTAAACAAATAAAAATTATTCCCATTTTAATTCGATGAGGTAGACCCATTTGCTATTGACCCCGAATATATTCAATCTTTGCAAATGAAATTTACACATTCACTGAATCAAGGATTGGCCAGCACTCAGAGATTTCCAAATGACATGGCATATATGTCTAGTTAGCTTAAGATATCCTAAACAAATAAAAATTATCCCCATTTTAATTCGATGAGGTAGACCCATTTGTTATTGACCCCCAAGTTGTTCAATCTTTGCAAATGGAATTTACACATTCACTGTATCGAGGATTGGCCAGCACCCAGAGATTTCCAACTGACATGGCATATATGTCTAGTTAGCTTAAGACATCCTAAACAAATAAAAATTATTCCCATTTTAATTCGATGAGGTAGACCTATTTGTTATTGACTCCGAAGGTGTTCAATCTTTGCAAATGGAATTTACACATTCATTTAATCAAGGATTGGCCAGTACCGAGAGATTTCCAAATGACATGGCATATATGTCTAGTTAGCTTAAGATATCCTAAACAAATAAAAATTATCCCCATTTTAATACGATGAGGTAGACCCATTTGTTATCGACCCCGAACTTGATCAATCTTTGCAAATGGAATTTACACATTCACTGTATCGAGGATTGGCCAGCACTCTGGCCAGCGCCAGAGATTTCCAACTGACATGGCATATTTGTCTAGTTAGCTTAAGATATCCTAAACAAATCAAAATTAACCCCATTTTAATACGATGAGGTAGACCCATTTGCTATTGACCCCGAAGATATTCAATCTTTGTAAATGGAATTTACACATTCACTGTATCGAGGATTGGCCAGGACCCAGAGATTTTCAACTGACATGGCATATATGTCTAGTTAGCTTAAGATATCCTAAACAAATAAAAATTATCCCCATTTTAATACGATGAGGTAGACCCATTTGCTATTGACCCCGAAGATATTCAATCTTTGCAAATGAAATTTACACATTCACTGAATTAAGGATTGGCCAGCACTCAGAGATTTCCAAATGACATGGCATATATGTCTAGTTAGCTTAAGATATCCTAAACAAATAAAAATTATCCCCATTTTAATTCGATGAGGTAGACCCATTTGTTATTGACCCCCAAGTTGTTCAATCTTTGCAAATGGAATTTACACATTCACTGTATCGAGGATTGGCCAGCACCCAGAGATTTCCAACTGACATGGCATATATGTCTAGTTAGCTTAAGACATCCTAAACAAATAAAAATTATCCCCATTTTAATACGATGAGGTAGACCCATTTTCTATTGACCCCGAAGATATTCAATCTTTGCAAATGGAATTTACACATTCACTGTATCGAGGATTGGCCAGTACCGAGAGATTTCCAACTGACATGACATATAGGTATAGCAATGGCGTGTCCTGGTTGTGCTCTCAAGGTGTTCTGCTTCGGATTTTGATCACCCGAAATAATTAAAATAATAGTAATTAGTTAAGAAAATAATATTAGAAATTTATAATAAAAATAAAATTTTCTGTAATAAAAATAAAACTTTTAGAATTCGAATAAAAATCAAAAATTGTTTAGTCGTTCGGCGAACGTGTAGAACATCACTAGAAAACGCCGCTGACACAGTTCTTGCTAGGCTAATTTAGATTTCCAATAGTAAAATAGATTTACTTAGCCGTACTCTATTTAACTTCTCTTGTGTATGAAAATGAAAGGCAGTGTCGAAACGTAGAAAACTCATTTTGTTGGGTGGAGTTCGTGAAAGATGAATATTGATCCTACTCGAAATTATTAAAGTGGAGATTGGAGTAGGACAATTAATCCTAAAACTTTTAGTTCAACATCTTACGCCGTACACGATGTCTTACCTTAAATGTATTTTAAAATTGTGAACTAATTTGAATTATTCCGTATAATATTGAGATACGTAATCGATGACGTATTTTCCTTGATAATTTTAATTAAAATGACCATGTCTCCCAATGTTACATGAAGATAAACTTCATTAATACAACTTTCGTATGATGACAATTAAACTTTCTGAAACGTAATATTACGTAGCCTAAGGACATTGTATAAGAGGTGTTTTAGGTCGATCGATATTAAACCACTTGACTTGATAAAATTAACTGTTTCGTTTATTATTATTTTTACATCCAACGATTTTTCTACAACTAATATGCCTTCGAATATTTTCTTCTTTTAATGATATACAATTTAAGCATTTTCTGTTTTATTTTATTAAAAAAGAAACATAATTCTAGAATCTTTGGTTAGAATTACATACTTTAATTATTTTTATAAATGACAATCAATAAAATATATTTTATATAGTTTAACCGGCAACCATACTTTTTGATATAAAACTTATTTAACAATTTTTTTTTTAAAAAGTATAAATTATTTAGGGTTTCGATAGATTTACTTTTACTTAGGTATATACATGCAAAATGTTTAAATAAACCAAGAAGCTGAAACAAAAATTTATAATTTAATGGGGCCCGATTCCGAATATTATAAACATAAATTTTAATTAAATTAATTACCGTAATACAAATATCAACTACAATCGATTTATTCAATTAAATTTAATTAAATGATTGTTCCCCATTTACACATCCATATGTATTTTAAATTAGCAATGTGGTTTAGATCTTTGCTAAATTTTATTTACAAGAAAACTGTTATAATGTACTGAGAAAAAAAATTTATAACTGCTGTCGGATAAATAAGTTTATTTATTTATTTGATAGGGATCTAGAAACATTTAAATAAATTTCTGACTAATTAAACTCATAATTTTGAAATTTGTATTCACCTGCAAAATAAAACTATTATACTATTTTAAAAAGTGTGTAAACGAATATCTGTGTGACCGTTAAAATACAATTAAATAATAGCTACATGTTTTGTATTTTATTTTGTTTTTGAAATAATTATATATTATAATATGTATATAGTGATATTTAATAAATTTATTAGTTTGTATATATAAATATTTTAAAATTTTATTAAAGAATTTTTTTAATTATTGCTCTATAACACTTACACATAATTTTTATAGGTTTAATATTATTTTACTTGATTTCGCATATGCTGTAAAAATTCGTAATATGAGAGGGAACTTTCTGTTCGATCGTCGATTAAACGCTCAGTGAAAACATTTCTACACGTACTTGAATCACTGCGGAAATAAAATAATTACGTTTATCAATTAGGCGATTCTATAGTACATGGCATTGAACAAAAATTGACCTTGAAGTCTCAATAAAAGATATTGAGATAATTGCAAAGTCATTGTTTGATTAAATTACATGCTACTTACCGTATTATTTGTATGAGCGCTGGATACGGCTTATCTTCGTTCAACTGGTCAATAAACGAATGCAATTGTTCATTTTCATGTGTATTCAGAGTTTGCAAATCAAAACACAAATCGGGAATTTCATTTATATTTTGAACTCCGATTATTGATTTCAACATTTGGGGGTTTACGTTTGATCCGACATACAACAGTATTTTAACTCCAGTGTCCAGCAGATACATAGATCGTGAATCGAGGCTGCAAGTGAACGTTCGATATAATTATAATTTCATATATAATCTGTAGGACTTACAATTCGGCCGAGAGTTGACGTTTTGGTGGCACAATTTTTGTTTGTTCCCCACTTGCCGGTTCCGATGGCATGAAAAGACAATCGATGTGATAAAAATCGGGATAGATAAATTTAATAAGCTGATCTAATGGTAATGTTTTTAGTTCACACATAGCGAACACTCGATCATCTAATCGAGTACTGGTTCCTGTTCTAAATGCAAGCTGCAAAAATTAACCAAAAATATTTAAATTTAATTGTAGAATTGGGTGCTTTACCGCCCACTTACATTTTTTAATAAAGCTGATATATACAACGGGAGTGGTGATAAATTTTTTGGAACCTGTAATTGACCAGATGAACCTTGTGGTAAATTTTGCGCCACTCGAAATGCTGACAACACATCAATGGTTGCGTTTATAAATGCGTCCCGTGCATCGTTTAATGTCGATTGTATCGATCGGTCCACCGCCATTTTTGAAAGTAATCCAATAATACAATGAGAATCGGCCGAATACATAATTTCGGTTAGAGAATTCGTTACAGGTAGGCACAGTGTATGTACACGTATCCGTCGTTCACCTTTACTACTGGTGTATAAAAGCGCAGCTTGAAAACATACCGTTCTCACATCTTGCAAACTTTCATCATATGATATTTGCATTCCGAATCCAGCGTCTGGATTCACGTTCGGTAGTGAGAGCAAATCTGTTGATCGTACAAAGAAATTACCATGGAATGTATGTATCACCAGCCCTCGTGTACATCTAACCCTCATAACAGCTTCAAATCCTATTTTTCGTGTTAAATATCGTTCGAACGTACGTTTAAACATCATACTGTCTTGCTTTTTAACCAAATTAAATAACGGTATATGATATATACTGCCACCGCTAAATTTACTAATGCCCGATACCGTAGCTAAGTCACTATATTGGCAATTTAATAAAAATAGATCGGCCGCAATTTGTTGTCCCGAATATTCAAGAGCAAGCCGCTTATAAAAATCGGTTGCTGGCCCTAAATGTTGCACCTCTTTTGACGATCGATTATTTGGATCTTCACGCGATTGTAATGCACCCGGACCCTTATTGGGCAAGCACGTTTGAAATACAGTGACACGTCCTCCAGTTGAACTCATCATTTTATATGCCACTTGTAAAGCGGCTCCTAACGCCGATCCAGCATCATGCGAATTTTCAAATCTCTTCGGTAGCATATCCAATAAGTCATTTAATAATTCTCGATTCTCTTTCAAATTGATTAGTAAATTATCAGGGCGTGGCATAAAAATATCATCTAGTTCGACAATAGTAATTTCATGTGGCCGATTATAACCCTCCGCGATACTATAAAAATGTACAAAACTGTTGTACGCGATAAATCCAATTTGGGTTCTTGCATCGCCCGGCAGTTTATCCAAGTGTTCCGCCAACGAATCACACACTAGACTTAAATATCCTGACTGTATTGCAACCATAGAAACATCCAACAAGAACAAATAGACTGCTGGTTGTGGGGGCCTTAACATATATTCGGATGGCGCTATAAATTCTATTGTACTGGATCGTACTTCGGGCCGTCTTGTTACATCGCCATATGATTTTGTAACCGGATCATACTGAAATTCATCCGGTAATTCATTTACGCGGTAACATAAGTTACATTTCCATTTTTTACTGTCAACAAAATATACAAAAGGATTTATGTAGGTTCGGCAAGCTCGACATCGCACAATTTGTGAACAACTAACTACAGGTAAATTCTAGAATATAAAATGTTTAGATTAGTTAATGTTTTGGGTAGACATTTCATATAACTTACAGATAAATCGCGAAAAGGATGAATTAATATGCCAAGTGGAAGACGTGATTTTTGTAGTAAGTTGTTAGTTTCTGGTATTTTGTTCAGTGTGCACCGGAATATACTGAAAAATATAATATTACTTTAGTAAGTAGATAACATAAAGGTATAAACAGTTCTATTACTTAGGATCACAATTCACGGAATCAGAAAATGTATTGTTTAAGCATACTGGTGGTGGCGTATAACCTTCCGGTGAAAGAATATGTCGATTTTGCATTAAATCGATTATATCAGGATTACCATACAATCGATTAAATCCGCTTGGTTGCTGAGGTTGATACTGTAAATTTCCGAACTGTGACTGAGGCATAGCCTGTGATTGCTGAACAGGAGCTTGAGGCTGTTGTGCTCCGTTAAAGTATTGGGGATTTGGTTGATATTGAGAGGTGGGTGGTTGAGGTGGAATTTGTGATGGCTGAACTCCCTGTGGCGAGTAAATTGGTCGAGGGCCCTGCATCATTTGATTTACAGGAGCAGGTGGTTGCTGCATCGCTGGTGGTGGCGGCATACCAGAGTATTGAGGTATTTGTGTTGATATTGGAGGCAAACTGTTATTGTTAATAGTTGTGGGATGTGCTTGTGGTGGCCCGTTTAGAGAAATTTGCTGCATATTTGGAATAAGCTGATTAATGTTGGGCGGTGGAGGACCATTCCAATTTTGAGATTGTTGGTTAAAATTTGTTACAGGGTTACTAGTTGACATTGGTGGTGGTGGTGGCATCACAGAATTTAAATTTTTAACATTTCCACTTATAGGCACTTGATTTATATATTGATTTTGTATAAGATTTGGAGGCATAGACCCATTTGTCAACGCTACAGGATTTAGTTTTACAGTTTGCGCAGGCAGTTTATTAATATTCCCGTATACATTTTGTTGATTCGGCTGCGGTATTATTTGCTGCTGCGGTTGAGGGTGCTGTTGATTTGATACCAAAGTTGGAACTGGACCCATTATCGTAGGCGCTGCAGTTGGGTATTGATTTGGATTCATCAATGGATTTGACATTTTTGCTTCTTTCATACACTTATATTATTCACACATAATTTTATTACGAATTTTTATATTAAATTCGTTTACACTTGTAGATATATATATAATTCAAAAAAGATTTTGCCTTGTTTCACACTAAAAATAGAAACAACAAATAATTTTAAGACAGATAAATTTTCTACGTTCCTTCAATAATGAAAGTTTTCTTAAAAAATGTTATTTAAATTTGTTTACTAATTTTAAACAGAACAATGAGTGAATTTGCCACCTTAAATAAGACTTGCTTTTCGATTGTTCACAAAATTAATTGCACTTTTTATATTCTAATAGTGGATTAAAATAATTTTTCTTCTCTCTATCGAAAATTTGGCAAAGTTTTATCACAAAAAAAATTTTTTTTTGACACATGTATATCAGACTGAAGTGAGCTGGAATTTTTGAGGTTTTATTTATTTTCGGCCACTGAACTTACAGAAAGCTTTGGAAAATACTAATATGTCAGAAATGACATTTGACATTTGGTTTTGTTAGTTTGTTTTGAATAAATGTGTAGGTTCTTGCGTTAGGCTTTGTGAATTAAAATTTAATTAATTAATAAATTAAATACATATATTGAAAAGGTAAATAATTAATTCATCCATTTAATATTTACATTTTAAACGCCGTTAGTTCAGCCAGTTTGTTGTTCACAGACACTTGTAATCGTTTTCTAAAGTTTGAAATATTTTAATTATGAATTTAAACGTTTTAAAGTTTAGATTTGTTCGTTTTGAAATTCATTGTTTGAACTCCTTTGCCGAATGAATCGTCTGTTTCAAGAATTAGTGCAGTATATACTCTTAGATTCTAGGTGTGCTGTCGATTACTTGCTACTGATGTCCTCTTATGAATGAAGCTCGTTGATGATCTGCGCCTACTAAAAATCTGATGATCTTAGGCATCTACTATAGAGTAGGTGCCTAGATCATCACTGCTAAATATGTGTTAACAATAATAAAAAAACTGATGGGTTTAAAATATTGGGTCTGTAAGATGAATCTACGCAAGATTAAGAACGTCTTAAATGCTGAATGGAAATAAAAAAGCATTGTACCTAATTCCTCGAAGTGTATCCCCGTGGACTGTCTAAAATCACTTGAGTCGGCTTGTGCATGTCCTTGATAGTTCTGTTTTGCTCGTCTAATTGTTGTCTAGTAGATTGGTGTTACAGCCAGTTGTACTTTGATTTCCAAATTTCAAATAGAGAAGCGGCAACGTTTCTGTGAGTTCGTGTTCGATCGGTTCGAAAAAACCTGTCCAATTCCCATCGTGCATTCATACAATCATTCATAAATTTGGCACGTAAACCAAATAACTCCAGTAATCCAATTTTTTCCATAAAAAAAAAACATTAAAATCAACTCAAATTGATTAAATTATTAATTACCTATTATATTACCAATTAATTTATTTTAACAAATTTCTAGTTCATTGCTGTTATAGAGTTGTTTGGGTAGCGTTTAACATGGGTCCCTCAAATTTTAGTCAAAACTGTGGGGTCAGATTCCCCCATAACTATCATGTTTATTAGGTTTCAGTGGTTGACACTTAGGCCAATTTTGGCCCATTGTGATACCACGCATTCACGCAACATCCTTAGCCTAGGTGAATCACCTACTCACAACAACACACAACTACAGTAGTACCACCTGCACATTGCAAGCTCCATGTCAACCTGTACACTGACGTAGACGGTGGGTTCGGGCTGAATTCTGCACTCCATCATAGGGTCTTACTTGTGTTTATTAACATCACCGATTGTAATTGATGATGAAAATTCAATTTTGCAATTAGCCTCAGATTTGATTCGAACCCAGTACCCCCGGTCCAAGTGCCGAAGCTTTAACCACTGCACCACTTGTCCGGCATCATGTTTATATCGAAAGTTTACAAATTTGACTCAAAATATTAATATAAAATCAAAATAAAAGAAATCCGATTTGGATTTGAAAATTAAAAATATAAAAGTAGAGTAACAAGTAAGTCATGAAATTAAATTTTAATGATTTCATTTCTGCCTCTCTAGTACCTCCAAAGTGAAAGTGTGAAGAAGAATGAAGTGTCAATTCGTCTTATAAATGGTAATGTTGTTATGGTTGCATGGTAGTTCTTTTTTAAACCGTTTGCTCCTATAAACGAATCGTTGTCTATTTATGGTGGACGCATTTTAGATATTTTTTAATACGTTTCGTATGGCCCGATTACCATCAATATATAAGTATTTGATTCTCAAATATGCTAAGGCCTATTTATTACCACCGAGCCCGGCATTATTATGTTGCCTGTGGCAGGCCTAAGGACTGAGTTTTGCGGCCATTCACTTGTAATATGCCGGTTTTAGTTACAATTGCTTCTTCGATATGACCTATATGTAGATTTTCTAATGGCCCCTTATACTTCTATCTGCTGTAGTAGCTAAGCTTACCACTACTAAAGCATTGCGGTCGCTGGATATCGACGACTGGAACCCCGCTCGCTCACGATCCGAGGATGGAATTTTATTTCCCACCTACCCTCCGGTAAGCAGGTTAAAGAGCATTCCCCTAATGGCAACCTTGGAACGCGCCACGACAGAAGTTTGGCATCTTCACGCGGGAGGCATTTCCACACGGGAGGCAACTCATACATTCTTCAACATTAACGAAAATACACCGTATGCTTCAAGACGGCAATGAAATGATGAACTAAGGACAAAATGCCAGCAATGTGAGTTACAATGTAATAAATACAAAGATATTTTGGTAAACTTACAAAACAGAATCGAAACACTAGAAAGGCAAAAGAAACCTTCTACGTCTACTAATGGTAGAAGTCAGAGCCTACAAAGTCTCGGCAATAAATACTTTACGAATGAAGAGGAACTTGAGAAAGAAACCCAATCTAGACAAAATAAAGTAAATATAAATAAAAAGAGGAGACTCCAGAACGCCATCACCAAGGGTATCTCTACCGCAAGCTAATTAAATGTCAATACAACCACAACATGCACTCCAAAAGGAACCCTTACCACCAACAATCAATGTCAGCAATGTTAGAAATATACTCAGAGCTCAAGTATTGGCAGTGACAGAGAAACCTGCTCAGTTTAAAGCAATATACAATAACAATATCAAAATAAATAACAACGCAGTCTGAAAATGACTACCGTAAAATTAAAAAACTACTTAGCGATATAAAAGAAACTGAATCGAATAATAACAAGGATAGTACACTATATAAGATGGAATACCATACTTACCAGCTCAAAAGTGAAAGATGGTATAGAGTCGTAATACAAGGTTTGCCGTAATCTACCGATCGCGAAGAGATCAAAGCGGCAATCGAGAACCATGATCATAAAGTAACCAGCAGAAGAACATCTGCAATAGGCAAGCAAAATGTGTCAAATTCGCAGAGAATCATCAAACAAAACAATGTGAAAAGCCGCGAAATGCCATACCAACTTGTGCACTGTGCGGAGAAAAAGGTCATCCGGCTAGCTATAAAGAATGCCTGGTGTATCAGAAAAATCTAAATGCTCAATTACGAAGAAACCTACAGCAAAAACCAAACCAAAAATATGTTACTATTAGAGAGGAGGTTTCCTACGCCCATGTGACCATAACCTCAAATAACAATCTAAATCAAGAAAGCAGGCAGAAACCTGCGTTCTACGGGCCAACCGTTAGTAACATAATGAACATGCTCACCGAATTTCAGGCAGAAATGAGACAAAATTTCAGCCAGCTTATTAATAGGGTGGATAAACTGAAAGATAATTCCAAGCCACCAAACAACGTATAATTGCCTGGAATGCTAATGGGCTTAATGCAAGAGGTCAAGAACAAGAAGTATTTCTAACAACCAATAACATAGATGTAGTTTTAATATCAGAGACGCACTTTATGAAGAAAATCTTTATCAAAATTACACGATATAGAGCCTATTGGACATTGCATCCCAGTGGTCGTGCTCGAGGAGGAACAACAATCTTAATCAAACAAAATATCCTACATTTCCAACAAGAAGAAATTAAGGAATCATTTATGCAAGCTATCGCAATAACGATTAACCATGGTGGTGCTGAACTAAGTTTAAGGGCGATCTACTGCCCACCAAGACATAATATCGTAAGAAATCAATATGTCAACATTTTAAATAAACTTGGACCAAGGTTTATTATAGGAGGTGACTACAACGTCAAACATACTGATTGTGGATCTCGACTCATAACACCAGAAAAAGGAAAAGAACTCCTAAGTGCAATAGAAATGTCAGGTTGTGAATATCATTCATCGCGTAAACCTAGCATTGACGACCTTACTTCCGATTACACACCGGTCTTAATGACTCTGAGTACATTAGTCATAAAAAAGAAAACCAAACTTAACCTCTAGTAGATACTCCTGATGATGACCTAACAAGTCGAAATCGATCGAGTGATTTTTTAAAAATTTTGAACAAATTTTTTAATTAAAATATTCAAAAATCTAATTTTTTGCGAAATAAAAAAACAAGTGTTAAGTGAAATGTGTTTATTACGTATTAGTGTATTTCGCCAAGTGCCTACGGCAAATAGTGTAAAAAGATGTTATCAAAGAGAGCGACTTACATATGTGCCTGAGTGTTTCAAGGTTACACAAATAATCATAATAAAAAAACCAGACAAACCAGCGAGCAAATGGGATCATACAGGCCGATCTCTTTGTTACCTACTATTTCAAAGTTGTTTGAGAAGTTATTGAAACGACTAAAACCAATGATCATTATACTTGACTTCCAGTTTGGATTCAGGAATAAACATTCGACAATTGATCAAGTTCATCGCGTGACTGCAAAGATAGAACAAGCACTTGAAGAGTAGAAATATTGCTCTGCCGTATTTCTAGATGTATCACAGGCTTTTGATAGAGTGTGGAATGAGGATCTTATCTACAAGATAAGTAAATTAGTGACCTTCATCGGAACTTTTGCTGATGATACCGCAGTATTGGCATCAAGCGAATTGCAGAACCAAGCAGTAGAATACTTACAACAAGCACTCGATAAAATCAGCCGATGGACCAGGGATTGCAAAATAAAGCTTAACGAGCTGAAATCAGTACATGTAATATACACGTTGCGGCACAAAAATAGCAAAATCCATACATTTCTCGATGAGGTAGAAATTTCCCAAGCTGAATCTGCTAAATATCTCGGATTACATCTCGATTCAAGATTGAACGGGAAATATCACGTTTGACGTGAGATGTATCGGCTAATAGGAAGACATTCTAAGCTTAGCCTGTACTGTAAACGCCTGATCTACGAATCGATAATTAAACCAATTTGGACGTATGATATCCAAATTTGGGGCTGTACTAAACAATCAAATCGTTTAATTATTCATCGTTGTCAAAACAAATTTCTTCGAGCAATAACGAATGCTTATCGCTACGTAGCCAACGAGTAATTACACAACAACCTTAACAAATAAATAGATTGGTGAAGTGATCCAGGAATTTGCCATCAAACATCATAGAAGGTTACTGTAACATACCAACAGCGAAGCAATACAACTTCTTGACATAACACAAGAACTGAGACACCTTAAAAAAATTAAACCGCATGAGCTAGTCATCAAATAAATAAAGATTCATTATTGGGTGCAGAATATTGATTGCTTGTAAGCCCACACTCGCTCCACTCATTAGTTTAAAATAAGTGCGTTATCATCATTAGTAATAAATTATCATGTGATATGATTGTACTATTTAAATAAAAAAAATCTCCGTGTCTCTAACTCCATTAATTATATATTTTTGAGTATCCTTTCTTTGTGACCAATTCACAAAGCGATGGCAGTGGTGTCTCAGATAAATCGGACCTAGATAACATTCGTTGCATCTTGCTGCATTGCGAGGCGTTGCTCAATTTCCTCTATTTCGCGCTGTATTTGCTCTCACTTTGCTGCACGTAACCTTAAATGGTATTTTTATATACACGGAAACTTATATTGTATTCACGATTTTAATATACATCTACAAATTTTATTAAACTTTGGCCACTACCCTACTTCTTAAATGTAGTGAAAACTCTAGTTTTCGGAATGAAAAGACTAAACATTTATACAGAGCCTACAGAGCCTTTAATCTATATCAGTCTCACAAAACATGTATATAAATAAAAATAAATACAGAACAGTGTCATGAACTTATGTACATACTAAACATATTCGTAAGACAGTGCCATCTAATAAAACAAAATGTCACTAATACTTGAAATATTTAAATTTAAAATTCAATTTGCGTAAAGTTTGTTTTTATTAAGTAATTAATATTAAGTTATAGGTAAGTTAGTTTTAATATTAAGTTTGTTGTAACATAATAGCCTGGACAGACTGCGGATTAGTTAAAGTGGTTTATCAAAATTTTATCAACTCTAGGGAAAACACGAATTGTGGCTTTCCAAATTTTTCATAGTGTGGCGAACTTATTTGAAATGTATTTCTTAGAATTTTGTTAAACCAGTTTAACAAATCCTCAGTCTGTCCAGGCTATAAAATTGGTTACATTGGGAATTTAACCACATTGGCTCTAGTTTCAAAATATTCCACCAGAACGTAAACTAAAAGACGAATGCAAGTGCTCCTGGCAAAGTTCAATTAACAAAAGCCCACTATTTGTGCCCACTGTGAATTGTAATTCTGCTAATATTCGTGGCATCCGTCCCACCCATCCGTCCATCCCACCACTATTCAAGGTTTGGAGTTGTTAGTTATTATTTCGAGGAAAAAATTAGTACTGAATTTTTAAATTTTGAAAACTGTTGTAAAATTTATCATCCCGATCTCCATTAATTGATAGACATTTTTCTGACCTGAGAATTATTATTTGTTATTTAAATAAATACATTTAATTTTAGCTTTAATTTTATTAAACTTTTATTTATAAACCAAAATTATTTGTTATTACAACTTTTCTAGCATGTTACAATTTTCTAGCTTGTCACTCGAGAAAGTTCAAAATTTAGAATTTTTTTTATATTGCGTTTTGTGTTTACACAAATTGATATTTTTGGTTCCCATATTTGTTGCTAGATGGCCTCATTAATAATACTCATAGACATCCCTTATGTTGCTCCGGCCTTTATTTCTTTGTAAAATTTTTGCGGTTCTAAATAATGATTTAGGGCTCAAATGAATTTTGCAAAACCATAAATTTGATTATGATTAGCGTGAAGTTATCTAGGATATAAAAGAAGAAGCGTTGCCGAAAACAGCTACCTTTGGAATCAAGAAAATTTTAAATTGCACAATTTTCCCGTGTTCATCTTAAAACGTTAAAAAATTGTTTTGATCTTTACAATATCTCCAATAAGAACTCGGGACGGGAACTTCTCTAAGAAAAGAGTTAAACGTAATCTAAAAATGTTTCAATTTTACTGCAAAACAGATCAAATAATAATTTTTTTATTTTTGTCAGTGTACGTGCTTCACAACTATGAATTTGTAATAGTTTCAATTTCCTACAACAGCGAACTCATTCCTGACATATTTATAGCTTACCATATAGCAAATGAAGTTACCCTAGTAGTGTTTTAAGAGGTTTAATCTCAGGACGCATAATATTAATTTCGTTCCGTAAGTTTTTTGTATGAAAAATGTAAGCATGGTAATCCATGCATTAAAATTCTGTATGAAAAACGGAGCGGAGCGAATCTTATGTGAATTGGTCTTATGTTTGTTTTGTTAGAATCAAATTGATTACTGATTCGATTTAATCAAGCAGGCTGGCAAATGATATAAAAAGCAAACTAGTGTCTAATATTCTAGAAAAACGACGCATAATCTTCGATAAAGTCTCAACAATGGGTGCTTTCAGGACACCCAACAGTTAAAATCACAGCCAACGTTATGAAAATGTTTAGCACTATGAAATTTTCAAGTCAAATTGGCGTTGATTTCACTAATCATGATAGGGTACCTGAAAGCGCTCAATGTAATGTTAAAATCTACCAGCATTAAAGCTTGTCTTATACTGTGTCCCTCACGTCCATTTTTTTGTCTAAATTTTCGACTAACTGAATCGATAGTTCATATTATTCGTTCATAGATGGCACAAACAAATGCTAAACGCCGTTTTTTTTTGTTTTAATTTCCGACTAATATGTAGCTTTAAAGCCGCTTTTATGGTTGCTGATTTTCTTTCGTTCGTTCGTTCTGATTATTTTTTTGTCCAATCATCCCAGCAAACAAACGTTGATAGCAGTATGAAACAGATTGAACCATTTGCACACGTCGAAGTGAGAAAACAAATAAATTTAGTTCGGTTTCTTTTATAGTACATACAGATAAACTGCATATTTACCCCCACTTATTTTTTTGTTTATCAATTTCATTTAGAAAAATCTCTATTTCATTTTTATCAGTCTGGAGATTTCATTTGAGGTGTGAGTTGATGCAGAATCTATTTAAATATAAATATATATTTAAATAGATTCTGGTTGATGTGTAAAATATTTATTGTACATGGTATGATGTTTATTTTACAAGTGTTTTCAGATGGAGAATACATGAACAACATATAAAAACAGTATACAAAATTAAAAGTATGTAGTTGTATCTGCGAGTGTGTACACTTGGTATATATAACAAAACATAAAAATAAAAAATATTGCTTACCGTTAAGTTAACGTAGGGGAAACAAAACCGATTTTTCGGTCGGCAAAAATACGAAAAGCATGGAATTAGGTGCATCAATTTAAAGTAAAAATGGAGCGCTCTAATTATATGCTGTTTATGCGCTGATTTGTATTACTGGGATATTGTTAACATCGTTATTTTTGAGCAATATGATTGGACAAAAAAATAATCAGAACGAACAAACGAACGAAAGAAAATCAGCAACCATAAAAGCGGCTTAACTATCAACTTAATTAGTCGGAAATTTAGATAATAATTGGCGTTTTATTTGAAAATAAATCTTAAGGTGGTTTTATGGCAAGAACATGATGACATTTATTTTTATTTATTGAAAACTTTTCTTCTTTTGCAGGAATCCTCTAAGCGATCATGTTGAATAAGGCAATTAATTACGCACGCAACGTAAAAACTCCGATATCAGTAATTGCATTATGCAGCCGAATGTTTATATTTTTGATCCAGTTGGTTTCAAATCATCTAATTCTTGACCATGATGCCCATGTATTTTTATCGCCAAAGAGTGTCGCACTAGAAGATCAAATGACGCGACTTGATAAATTAATTGAATTCCTTTTGGGCGGCTTTAATCGGTGGGATGGACAATATTTTCTTCATATTGCGGAATACGGATATACATATGAGAACACATTAGCTTTTTATCCATTATATCCGTATTGTGTAAAATTGGTGGCCAACATTGTTCACTGGTTATATTTTGGAGCGCTCTCATATCATTATGCAATTTTATTGGTAGCGATTTTATTGAACATTATAATTTTTATAGAATCCGCGCGAACATTATACCAACTTTCGTTCCTGATATATAAAGATGAGAGACGTAGTCATTTAATTACTGTTCTATATTGTTTTAATCCAGCTTCGATATTCTTTTCTGCTCCGTATACCGAATGTTTTTTTGCGTGCCTCTCCTTTAAAGTAATGCTTAAATTACATTTGCTGGCACAAAGGAAGCAATCGTACACAGTTCAATCAATAATTCCATTGCTTTTATCAGTATTATGTCGTTCCAATGGTCTCATAAATTTAGGTTTTTTGTTATATTTTACAATAAAATTATATGGCCAAAACTATTCGATGAAACTATTGTTGAAATTTAAAATTATTTTGATGGGTGTACTTTTAGTGTATGCCTCATTACAGTATTACTATTATAATTTATTTTGTGAGAAAAATGCTAATCTAGAAATTCCAACACACGTTCGAAATTATGGAACTCAAAATAGTTACGTACTAGCTGGAACTTATAACAACGCTAGTGGTGCTTCACCATGGTGCAATAATGGTCTACCACTTTCATATTCCTACATACAAAATTATTATTGGAACGTTGGGCTCTTTAAATATTACCACTGGAAGCAAATTCCAAACTTTTTATTAGCTTTTCCAATTATTTTAACATTTGTGTGGTACTTTGTACATTACATCAAAACTAATTTCAAACTATTTTTTAATTTAAAGTTTATTATTAAATCTAATCATAATTTAAATGTTAATTTGTTACCGTATGTTATCCATTCCGCGTTCTTGGTAGTACTCGCCATACTGATGGTTCATATTCAAGTGGTAACCCGATTATTATGTTCCTCCAGTCCTATGCTATATTGGATCGGAAGTGAAATTTTGTATGACCATAAAAGAATTAATTTTAAAATTAAAAAATTGTTTGTATTTTGGTTTATGAGCTATTTTGTTGTTGGTACGATAATGTTTTGTAATTTTTTGCCATGGACATAAAAATTATTATTCAATAAATTTATACATTTAATGTAAAAAACTAGAGTTTTATTAATGGTTTTATTAATTATGGTTTTCGCATTTTACATTCCCGGCGAATCCAACTCACATATTTTTTATTACGATTTTCGCCTAAACGAGCTGAACTGTCAAAATGATTCGCCATCTTTTTGTAGGCGAATCTCATAGAATTGGTTTTCTGTTTTCATTTCACAGTCAAAATCAAACAATAGAGGTTCACATGTAAGAAATTATATTTATATAAGATGGAGAAAAAATCCCGATATTTTCGCATCCGTGCCATGTTAATATTTTCATCTGGTTTATCATAAAAAGATAGATCGTCATTAAGACAACATGATTTTTAACTGATTTCAGATTAATTGAAAAAAACCGTAATTTATAAACACAAAATCTGAATAATCTATGATTACAACAACACAATTATTGACAAAAAACAACAAATGCCAAAAAAAATTGTTATAAAAATTATTATTCGGCTAGTATTACTAGATGTGCACTCGCCAAAATAAAGGCAAAAACCATAATACGAAAACCCAACTCCCACGGATTTAAGATTCACCGTGAATCGTTCGGCGAGGCGAAAACCATAATAGGGGTATAAATATTGTGGCAACTGTCAGTTGTTGTATTGTTAATTTGAAATTATATTCCCCTCGTGTTAGTTGTCTTACAAAGATCAGATTGGTCTTCCACGCCACCGTATAGTTGTGAAAATGCCGAATTGCTATACTATTGCGATAAATCAAGGCGAAACCATGGCTAAACCAACAGGAAATGAAGCTTTGTGGAGCATGGAATATGAACTGCGCATAGTGGTTGGCTGTGTCTAGCGAATCAAACGTTATGACGTAGTTCGCATATGAACATTTAATCTTTGTCGTCAGCCATCACTTTAACTTTCGTAAAATCGTGTCCACTTGCTACCAAATAAAAAATTCGGAACAGGACTCTTTGGTCTTCTGATCTTAAAAAACTAAGGAAAACTGCTAGAAAACTTAAGAATAGAGGCATCATATTGGTTGGGATATCATTTTACAGCACAAAAACTATATAAAATAAGATTAAGATCCACACCTATGAGTTCCTGGATTAACCTTTGTGATTAAATTAAAAAACTTAGGTTTCTTACTCTTGATATCTTGCGATGGACTTTATTCTCCTTTGCACCGTACTTGCATGGTGGTCCTGGTGGATTTTTTCCTACTGAATTACAATACGGAGTTTCCTCTCATTCAAGGCCACTTGTTTCAACTGTATTGCTTTTGGGATTGTCCCAATATATTGGTTTTATTTGCAAAGTGGCAAAATCGGATTACACTGACCTTAAAGCATTACGGCATACCAGCCTCTCATCAATCTTTCTCAAAACACTAGAGAGAATTGTCGAAAGATTTATTAGAGATACCCACTTTTCTGACTTCCTACGCAATAGCATGCAGCAGCCTTACAAAGTTGGTAAATATTTTGAATTGCTATGCATAAACCTGGTGCAATTGAAATATCGCATAATAACACGAAGATTCTGGTGAGCATTTATAGGTGTGTTTGACAGCACTTCGCTTACTACCATCATTAAGGCCTGCGGAAAGTTGTGGAGATGTGATGCTTTAAGCAGTGTTTGTACATATTAATTGTTGTTTGATGGCCTGCGGTTAAATTAAATCCCGTGTTAGCGAAACTTAACGGTCAACAAGATATTGGATTAGAGGCTCGTTACCAGAAATCAATATGGTTAATGCCAAAACTTTACAAGATTTCATTAGTCGGGTACCTGAGTCGCTAGTTTTTTTTTTACTAATAACCCTCCGTCTGAAATAGGCGCGGTATTTGGAGACTATTGTCCTTTAAATGATCTACGATTTTTCGGCAGTCTATATAGGTTCAATTTGTGCAGTGTTCAAGTTGTTTGAACTCACAACTGCTTAAACAATCAGGTGTGTTCGATTGATGTTTACTTAGGTAGTTGTTTCAAGTGATAAAATTATTGAGTACAGTAGTAAGCGGCTGGCTGGACCTGTTTTATATTTTCAAACTGGTCAAGAATTGTTAACATTTTATTAGAAATTCTTTATTTGAACCTAATCTTAGGTTAACCAAGTATGTTCTATATGGGATCCGCTCGAAACGCGATATTTCAAAACACGATATTTCGAAACGAGATATGGTACAAAACGCGTTAGTGTACCAAATGATATTCCTTTTCCGATATTCCTTTTCCGGCCAGACAACACTTTCTTTTAAATTAAGTCTACTGTACACAAATGTGTACGTAAAAAACGACAGGTGGTAATTGTAATGTCTCCGGGATTTTAACGGATCTTAGTTAAATCGGAATTATTTTTGAAAAAAGAATTATAATTTGATAACATAAATTATATAACATATTAATTATTTGTTTTTGATAACATATTAATTATTTTATTATTATTATTATAGTTATAGTGTTATTTTTCGGACGAAAACGATTTAAGTGGTAATCGCCTTTTGTACTGTATCGCATTTTGAAGTATCGCGTTTCAAATAGGATCCGTTCTATATTTGAAGAAAACCCTTCCCAGAGTTCTGGTTGCTATTCTTACTGATCATGGTCATTTTAATATTATTTTACAACGAATGGTGCTTGCTCAAGACACCTTGTTTGGTGACTATGTCTTTAAGAGAACAGTGACTGAATTAATTGCACTTGTCCAATCTTCGAGGACGTTATTCCGGTGTTTTTACTAGGTTTCTGAATGTGGGCTAGCTGTCTTCTCTACATTTGAATCAAGGCTTATAAAGTGTCCCAGTGGAGCTTAGTACGGTTATGAGTTGGGATCAAATCTTCGGTTTACACCGGGCCCTGTGTGGGATTAAGTGTATGGGACTCTTTTGGGTTTCATTCAACTAACATTACAAAAGCGGTCAATTGGGTTAGTTCAAGTAATTCAGTGAGACTAACAATTTCTGTGTTTAGGGCGTCTGAAATAGTCATTTTTAACATGCAAGATCTGTGAGATCACCATAGAATGAGGACCTTCAATTACTGTCTGGTTTTCAGGATTTGTTCTCATCTATATCCCGAATGTCGGGAATTCGATTGAATCATTTTTGTTTAAATGTTTTGTCGATCTTTGCGAGGTCAATATAGAGACTACCCTCGCTAACCTCAAACCAAAAGTATACGTTGTGGGATAATTTTATTCATTTGCTTTGGCATCGCGTGAATCGCCTTGCACAGACCAAATTGCGTCCTTGTAAACGTGTATTATCGTCTAGCAGACACTGTGAATACGAGATTGTTTTACCAGAGCCACAGGCATAGGCGACATCTTTTAAATATGTGACAGCGAGGGTGTGTTATTTCTAATTTTTCGGTTTCTTACGCAAATTTTCGTTTTGAGTGCTAGTATTCCAACTTGAAATAGACATTATATGCGGGTTTGACAATGTAGGGTATTTGTTTTATTGGCTTTTTTAGTTTCGCTGAATTTAAGAGTCTTAAACCCACTTTTTACCACGATCACGATCATACTAATTTATTAAAAATAACACGATTTACATAATTATCTGGTTTAATGTAAAACGATTTAAATAAACATATACTTAATAGCCAAGTATCTCTTCGTAACCACGATTTTCTCCTGGTTGGTGGCTTCAACGACTTTAATAATATATTGATCATTTGGTACAAGATTTGTTTATCAAGTTTGGTAATCCAAATTCAATTACGATTTTTTGGTTTGGAATTCTGTTTTTTGCCGCCCGCAAACATTTGTAGCAATTTCCAAAATCCCCGGAAACCTAAAATGTACGTTTATGTTTTGAACCCATTGTCTGCTGCCATTCGTCGTTAAAAAATTTGTATTTGGTTAGCAGTCGCAGATCCTTGTTTTAAATCCCGATCATTTGAAATTGAAAATCACCGACTTTTGATTGTCACATTTATTTTACTGCTTACTTGTTACACCTCAAAATCAAACTCCGTCAATCTTCGGTACACAGATGAGTAAGAAAGTACAATAGATCAACAATTTAAATTGTTTTCCGAATAAATAAGAACGGAATCGGGTTAAGAGCTTAGTAAACATATCAAATATCACGTGTATTTTTACCGAAGTGAAATCGGATGTGAAAACTTCCGCCTTTTGATTTTATTTGTATTACCCACATCAACAGTAGGCAAAACAAGTTTGTTCAATGCTTAAAAGTTGGCTCGCATAAACTCAAAACTACCTACACGAAAATCGTGTGTCGGCCCATGTTCAGACCATGAACATGCTAATGCCCATCCTCTCAAGGACCACCAGTATTTTATATATTATAAAAGTTTTCAATTAAATTGTGAATTAATACAACATTGAAGCTCTTCAAATCTATTTAGTTAGAATCAGTGGATAAATCTCCCACCCAAAGAAGGCGTACTTTTCTCTGTTACTTCGAGTTACAAAAAGCGATTGGTCAGTCAATCTAGACGAAACAACAACTAAGCCTCGCTCAGTGGAAAGCTCAAATAAGTCATATATTCAACCATTTTCGTCAAACAAAACAAGTACTTAGGCCATCTTGCAAACCAGGTATAAGAAGAAAACTTCTTGTTGTCGAACGTGGAGGCTCTATTAAACGGTCAACTATCCATATTGGACAAATATTGTTAATAATTACGTCAACCACAAAAAAAGATCCGACCGCACAACACTCAAATATCTCCAAACAAGAATTGCAACGTTATAAAGTTTATGTAACGTTTATATCGAGAATCATGAGAATGTTCAAGGTTATCCTCCAGTACTTGAGTTCAAAATGTTCAAGGATGATATGTGAAACCGTCTTACGAATGCACTAACTAATAACCTGCAAATATAACTGACACACATAAAAAATAATTTAGGTTAACCAGTTCCAATCTTAAATTTTAGTACAACTGAGATAAACGAAAGTAAATATTCTATCCCTAAAATTAAAGAATAAGGACGGGACGACGATATAAATCAACGAGCTTCACGAAAAAAATTGCGTTAAATCAACGGCCTGACAAAATTATTTTGTAAGTAATGAATTCTTCGTATAATACACACCCATCCGAAATTTTCCAAGTAAATGCGTTTTTCGCATTGTATATAAAATCTTGTTGTATTCTAACGGAATTAGGCATTTTAACTCGACTTCTCAGATATTCTATCTAAATGCCTGTTTATTTTCCTCACTTCGGGATTTTTTATTTATTTATTTATTTGTTTAATTATCAATAATGACATTTTATAATACATATTGTTATTTGAATTATTTAAATTTTATTTTATAAACTAAATATCTACTTTTTCTTTAACGAATATATGTCAATAATTTAATAAATTGACCGTACTCTAATTTTAAAGTTCATCTAGCATGCAATAGTCACCCAATGAATTATACAACTTTACTCCATTATACCCCAGCGACCGTTGTGAAAATGATTTACTGTACATTGATAGTCTGAAGTTTGTACTCCGAGTATTATAAGTATGAACATTTCTATTAGAAGAAAGCAAAGTATCTAAATATTTTGGCAGATCTCCCTTTTCCAGCCTAAACAAGAATTTTAGCACATTATAAATTGTATTCTCTGTTTGATTGACTTCCAGTTTAAAATTTCCAACATGGTGTTTTATGTGTGTTCTACTTTCCCCGTTCAAGATACGTCGCATGAATCGATTCTGAATTTTTTGAAGACGTGTAATTTGAGTTTGGTTCATGGTAAACAGCACAGAAGAACAATAATCAATATGTGGAGCCACAATTGATTCATAAAAAATAGCTTTTGTCTGCATTGATAATTTGTGTTTAATTGTGGTGAAAAATCCAAGTTTTTTATTCATCTTTTTAGCGATATAATCCAAATGATCGTTAAAACTTAAGTGCTCGTCAACTATTATATCTGCGAGTAACTCGAACTTTGCTTTGATTGAGAGGAGCATGTACCTCGTTTTATACTTAATAAACACATTTTTATTAATCACTTGTTTTTGTTTCGCAGAATATTTTTCAAAAAGTTTAAAAAATCACTCGATCGATTTCGACTTGTTAGGTCATCATCAGGAGTATCTACTGAATTGTATTAGTAAAATTTTTTTGTTATATAGTAGAAAAAAGCAAAATATAAATAAAAATAAAAGAAGGAGGGGAAAAAATAAGCAATAAAAATTAATCTACGGATCGCGCAGGTAGGCGATGAGTCATAGGTTGAGTAACAAAATTCAAGGTATATTATTGCGTACGTGAGAATAGAAAAGGGCGGGGTCTGTAATTGGTGAGAACCGGATTTCTCTCTGTTCGTTAAGGATATTTTGGTTAAGAAATATTGATTTTCGAATTTCGTAAGATTCTAAGGTATCTAAACGTCTGCCTTTGGGTTGTATATGTAATATGTCTAAATTGTTCAAGCTAGCTGTATGAGCTATCCAACATAGGGTTAAGGCCGTTTCACAAGAATGTAATTCTCTAAATCCAAATTGTTGATCAACCAATAAATTGTTATCAGCGATATGATTTACCAGTTGGGTTTTAATTACTCATTCTAGGACAGTCTCATACAGTGGGAGCATATTTATAGGCCGGAGCTCTTCTGGCGTGGTTGGCTTCGAAATTTTTGGAATGGGAACAACTGTTGATATTTGCTTGCCTTAAGCTACAATTAACGATATAAGTAAAATTTTCAGAGAACATTTGATTCTACATTTCGTTTCGTGATGTTTGTTGGAATTGAAATTTTTGTATATTCAAATCAGCATTAGGAAGTTCAAAATCTAATATTTCAGGGATGTTACGGTGAATATCTACAACGCTGGACACAAACGAGTGATTTAGTGCATCTGCTATCTGTTGTTTATCGGTGAGTGTTTTGTTATTAAAATGAATACTCCATTGCATCGTATTTTTAGTCTTATAGATTTGAAAGTTTTCCATAGCTCCTTTGGGTTATATTGGTTTTCAACGAACTTATTCTTGAAGTATTCAGATTGTTGCTTTCTTAATGATTGTTTGTAAATATTTCTAGCTTTTCTATAGTTTTCCCGATTCTCGCTTGAATTTATTAATTTCAGAATACTATAATTACGGGATCCACCTTTCTAGCACCCCATCAAAAGATTTTGACAAAAGTGATGAACGAATTCGTTTGGTCATCGTTTGGTCAGGATTGGTCACTAGTTTTTATCGTTTGGTCACTTACGATTAAACGGTAAATAAATAAAGCAAAATTCGAAAAAAAAAATCCCTAGTAGCACCTCGTTGCAAGAAAATTATACCGTTTTTATCAAATTTCGTTAGGTAATCGTTAGGTCAGGATTGGTCACCACATATTGGCGTTTGGTCATCAATGGGTCAGATTTTATTGCGAAAAAACAAAATCAAAATTGTAGTAATTCAATAAAAGTTCGTCGCTTATTTGGGAATTTCATTTTACAAAATTAATAAAAAATCCAATTGGAATATGCCATTTAGAAAAAATATTTCTTTTTCAAAAATTGTATCTAAAGTGGAAGACATATGATATATTCAATTCAAACTTCAAAATTCGTTGTGAATTGGTCACTTGTTTTTTTCGTTTGGCCATCCCAACATAATGATTTATTGCGAAAATGCTTGACAATTCGGGGCTGGAAGCTTGACCAATACTAATAATTTTATAAATCCAACGATCGGAATTCGACCAACAGATTCCGATCGTTGGATTCATAAAATTATTAGTATTTGTCAAGCTTGCAATCCGAACACTTGAAATCGTGTGGAAATTATGAGTTTTTCAAGAATTTTCGCAACAAATAATTATGTAGGGATGACCAAACGAAAAAAACTAGTGACCAATCCTCAACGACAGTTGACCAACAGATTTCGATCCTTGGATTTATAAAGTTATTAGTATTGGTCAAGCTTCCAGCCCCGAACACTTGAAATCGTGTGGAAATTTTGAGTTTTGTCAAGCATTTTCGCAATAAATCATTATGTTGGAATGACCAAACGAAAAAAATTAGTGACCATTCCTCAATGACAGTTGACCGCAGATTTCGATCGTTGGATTCATAAAATTATTAGTATTGGTCAAGCTTGCAGCCTAAAATCACTTGAAATCATGTGAAAATTATGAGTTTTTGAAAAATTTCGCAATAAATCGTTATGTAGGGATCGAAAAAAACCAGTGACCTATTCACAACGAATTATAAAGTTTGAATTGAATATATCATATGTCTTCCACTTTAGATACAATTCTTTGAAAAAAGAAATATTTTTTTCTAAATGGCATATTCCAATTGGATTTTGAATTAATTTTGTAAAATGAAATTCCCAAATAAGCGACGAACCTGATTTTATTGAATTACTACAATTTTGATTTTGTTTTTCACAATAAAAACTGATCTATTGATGACCAAACGCCAATGTGTGGTGACCAATCCTGACCTAACGATTACCTAACGAAATTTGATAAAAACGGTATAATTTTCTTGCAACGAGGTGCTACCCGGGATTTTTTTTTTCGAATTTTTCTTTATTTATTTACCGTTTAATCGTAAGTGACCAAACGATAAAAACTAGTGACCAATCCTGACCAAACGAATTCGTTCATCACTTTTGTCAAACCTTTTGATGAGGTGCTAGAAAGGTGGAGCCATAATTACGCTCCTTTTTTTGTCTTAATAATAACAAATTTTCTGAGAACCAAGGGATTTTATTTCTACTTTGAACAATTTTTGTTTGGGTCAGTTGTTTAATCGCATTCTTTAACTCCAGTATTAAGCTTTCAGCTTTCTCATGCAATTCATTCTGGGTTCTGTAGTGCTGCAGTCTAGTGTTTAGAATACCATTTAATTTTTCACCATTTTTCCGAGATCTAATTTCTTTAAATTGATCAAATAACTGTGAATTGTTTCTGCTTATATCCACACATAATATACAATGATCACTTATTTGTTGTTCTTTTATAATTTCACATTTAGTATTTACTGAACTGGTTATAAAAAGATCTATTAAACTTTGGCTGGTTTGTGTGACTCTGGTATAACCTGGAACTACTTGTGCCAATCTATAATCCTTGATTAACTGCTTTAATTGTAAACTGTAAATATCGTTGCTTTTTACGTCAATATTGAAATCCCCAAATATATAGTTCGATTTATTATAATTGATAACTTCTTCGAACCATCCATCTAAATTATTTAAAAATGCTGCTATTGTTGTTTTTTATGATCTATACACTACGCCAAATATTCCAGTTGTATGGATCCTTTTATGATCTGAATCACCAAAAACCAAGCGCGGTCCTTCTCGATATTTGAAATTATCTTAAAGCTTATGTTTTGGTGAATATACATGACAACCCCTCCAGTATGACGACTATCCGAATCGCACCGTACACATTTATAATTTTCAATAAAAAATTCTGAGTCGTACATGTCTTCTGCTGTTCTAGATTCACTGAGTGATACAATTTGACGGTTTATATCGAATAATTACTTGTGATCACTCTAGGAAATTAGAGGGTAAGCTGCGAATATTAGTGTAGAGAAGGTCTTTCGTTTTGAACTGCTATTGATAACTGATTTGGTTTTTCAATGTTTTCATCTTTCGTTGGTGTATTGCACAAGAGGTGTCCCAAGTCGTGTAGTTAATAGCAAGATTTAAATTTACATTCACTTAACTTATGATTCTCGCTACATCATGGGCAACAAAGTTTGCCGGTACATATATTGGATTTATTCGATTTATATTAACATGCGTCAAAATTGTCGAATAAAAATCAAAATTGTTGATAAGCTTGACTTAATACAAACTGATTTTGTTGGTTAACGTGATAATTAATATTAATCACATATGATTCCTAAGTAATACTATTTACATAAACACTTAAATAATTCATTGAACTTCAATTGTAAATACCGAACTATATTTTTTATGTTACTATAATATATTGTCAACAATAGTTTAGTTAACAGTTATCCGTTGTTGCGTACAGATTCTTAACTTAAACTAAAACATGGGATTTAAGCATTTCATTTTATTATTTTTATTATTTACAATTTGGGATTTATCTCATTGCTATAGTATCGAGACAGTGAGTTGGAACTTGTATTTTCCACGGTATACAGTGCTACAGTTTACATTTGCGCTTGTGATACCACTCGAAATGCCGGTGAAAACGCGCCGTGGAAATATGAATTTTGGTATTCAGTGCAATTATGATCTACCGTGGAATACAACCAATTTCTATAAACCGATGTATTTTGACCTGACCGAAAGAAGTTTTGGTCAAGCCCATGATAATGTAACAACCGGGAAGGATAAGGTCGTGTCACGAGTTAAGAAGGATTTAACTGCCGGTGAATTTTATTCATCTATAGAGGATATAATTGAATTGTAATGTAAAACACAGTTTTTAGTAAAAAAAATTGTTAAAATAATGTGTATGTGCTTCTAGATTTGGCTATCACAATGAATGCTTTCAAAAGTCTATTTGCGAACTAGCAAAAATACCGTTAAATCCAAATTTTAATTTTACAAGAGGAGCATTCCATGACGATGAAGATATATTTCATCAAGTAATACATTTTCTTCTAACGTAAGTTGTTATAATTTTTATTTTTCCAAAAGTACAGAGGCTTAAAATCTATATTTTCAGCAGACCATCAGTTCATCAATCATTTGATAATAGCACCGAGCATGTATTGAAAGGTGTATACGAGAAAGCTGAAAAGATTGGGCTAGAAAACGGAGATTGTGATGCAATATATTCAAATTGTTTGAAATCACCGTTAGAATTCGTAACGCATTCCATCGAAGAGTTTTATTAATTCTGTAAATAGTTTTTATTGTTATCAAAAAATAAAATTGGGTCATCACTATAATCATACAAATTGGAATAGCAGTCGTTTGTAAAGTTTATGATCTATTTGGGTTAAATACTAAAGAGTGATTTCGTGAAGCTATCTATATACAATGTAATAAATATAGAAGGTTTACTAATCTTCTTTAAAATCGTTTAAAGTAACTAGAAAGTTCAAGCAAATCGTACACTCGCCAAAATAAATGTCCACGCTAATTAAAATCGAACAAGTGGTGAAACTTTTTGACATCGTTGTTATTGGTTAATTGCCTCGTAGTTGGTTGTGTGTTTCTTCAGATGTAGGAAATTATGCGGTTATGTAAATTCCTGTAAGGAATATTGGTATTAATATTTTCTAAAATAGATGATGGATCTTATGGTCTAGCACAAGTGTTAAAAAGAACACCAAACAATCGTATATTCTACGCATAATACAAGATCTTCCCATTTATAAATATAATAAATATCCAAGGGTACACTTGATCTCCTTGAAAGACTCTAGAGGCGGTAATGGACCCACTGGCTCAAATATATCAGCTAAGCAACAAAAAAAATAGGGAAAGAAAATATTAACAGTGTAAATCACGAATACTGCAGTCCTAATATCTAACGGGACATCCCCTAGAAATGTGAGGTTATGCTAAAAACTTAAACAGAAAATATATTGGGTCGATCGAAAGTGGCTACCGATAAAAACGGTATTTTTTATATTTTTCACTTTCAAACGAACAGAAAATTTATTTAAAAATGAAACAGCCTTGTACAACTACAAGACAAATTATGACATTCTGTGTTCAGTTCTATACGACTTGTAATAAATATTGCATGTCATCTTCATTTCTTGTTAATTTCTTATTTTAATTTTGTATTAACTTAACACTACGTTCTGCGATATCATTCACGACTTTTATTTGACTAATAATCTTCATTCCGTTGTTGAAAGTATCATCCTGAGGCTTATATCCTGAGGCTTATAATATCTTCCAGTATTTGAATATTTTGTATCGAAGCAAGCCACCACAACATCGTCAGCTACTCTCCAATCGATTAAGCTTTTGAAAACGTACTACGCCTGTTGTAAAGTTGAAAATCGATTTAACCGATGCTGCTGTTTTTGCTCTATTTTGTTCACGAAGACGCCTCAGTGTTGTCCGATCGAATTATTGTTTATCAATAGAATGTCCACGAATTTCGATAACGGCACTGATCAAATGCATTGCTGCACGATATCTTCCACTTATCAAAAACTGACAATATTCTAGGAGTAATGAAACATTTGCGCTTAACACTTCTGCGCTTAGCATGGGCAAATCAACATTTTCGAAGCTCATGTCGTTATCAGATATGCTTTCGTTGTCACGATGACAGCCAACTATCAGAGACGGCTTTTCTCACGCTGCAACAAGAGAAATCACTTGTCGTCTTCACTGGTCATCATGGATAAGGCATTGGTATGTGCGATATCGAAAATATCATCCAGTTTACTATTAAATGCAATTTCTCTTTCACGGTAAATTTTTATTCTTTAGAATATTTTTTCACTCATCGTGCAATTGTTCCAATTTTTCAATAGAATGTTGTTCCCTATTCACTGAAATCCGTGCTTTTGACCAAAAAATAGACACTTCTTGGATTGTCGGAGCTGCACTTTCACGAATAGTTAATTTTACAGTACGGTGATTGTAAAAAAAGACAACACTTGCTTTTCTGAGAGTAAAAAGTACCAATAATTTGACAGTACTCATGGCCAAGAAGATAAATTTCTGTAGTGGACCGTAAATTAGCTGCCATTTTGTCAACTTTAGTAGCACTTTCTTAAAAATATTAAACGGATTTAATTATTACAAATTAGTGTCCTTTTCTCGAGAGATTTGGATTTAAACTGAAGCTAATTTGCATTTATTTTGTTTACATAATGTTTACATAAATGATAATGACATCATAAAACACAACTATGTTAAAACCTTATGACTCATACGGTTTGTTATGACATCATAAAACATTTCATTGTTTATTCGTTACACATTATTTAAAAAAAACCGTTTATTATTTGGGGTTTTATTAGTCTCGAAAATAGGCAATAAGCTCGTTATTTGTTAACCGATTTTCGATATTTTTAATGTTTTGTAAAGGTTTATTCACCACAATTTTTATTTAGGCTGAGAAAAATTTTTAAATAATTTTTCTGTTCGTTTGAAAGTGAAACATTGAAAAAAATACAGTTTTATCGAACTTTGCGCTCAAGTCGCGACCTCTAAACAAACTTCGATCGACCCAATATTTTTTCTGTTTAAGTTTTTAGCATAATTTAGGGGGTGCCCCGCTTGAAATTGCTCCTGCACTTTGCATCAAAATTTTCCCACTCTTAAATTCTGTTTCTTGGTGAAAAGGTAAAAAACAACAAAAAAGGATAGTATTGCAGTACTATGGGAACCTGCACAATATTTTCAAATTTGCTTTGTATTTAAAGCAAGTTTTGTGAAAATGAGTTTTACTCCATTACTAGAAATCCCAAAACTATTTTATTTTCATTATTGCGTGTCTCCTGAAATAAATTCTCTACGTATTTGCCTTCTTCCATATACCAAAAGTGCTTTAAAGATGCAGCTTCTTTTTGGTCTCTTTCCTCGTTTACCTAATAAAACCGGTTTTAATTGCGACTCACTTTTCAACAAAAATTTTTTCGGTGAAGCAGCTCTAACACAAATAGACATGAAATAAAAAAAAATTTAAGGCCATTTTTGAGATCTGGATTTTAGTTTAAATATTATTTTCGAGAGCGCAGAATAAAACAATACAAACAATTTTGTGTTTTAATAAAAATTTGAAACGTGAAGCAGTGCTTCAAAGAAGCACAGTGTAGAACGGGCCAATAGATGGTGGCTTGATTTGATATAAAGGCAACTGCGCTATGTTTCAATTAGAGTTTGAACAGATAGGACACAATTGTTGAAATAATCGGAATATCTATCTTAGCAGACAGCAACCACAAGTTTTATTTAGCACTTTACAGAGAAGACAAATTAAAAAACTTGTTTTAGTCTGCTGTATTTCAGTTTAAATTATAAAAAAATATTATTTACAGTTTTTATAAAGAAAATAAAGGATGTTTTACACTACCATTTCTTATTTACAAAATGCAAACTATAATTTCAGCCCTCCATAATTTGCATTCCATTGTAGCACGAATAGTCTATAAATCAAATTACATTTATTTCTGAATAATTGAAATTTTGCTTTGTTTTTATTTTGTTTTTATTTATTTGTTTTTGACACATATAATCTTGACTACTTGTTCTCTCATGTCATTATGCCTTTCCACATGTACAGTAAGCACAACACATCATGACTGCAAAAAAGTTGAATTAATTCCGCCATTCCACACTTTCATTCTTTTGTCGTGATTCTTTCCTCGTTTGCTTCCCCTTCACCAACAAACTAAACACAGTTTGTAGGTAAAGAGGACGAAAACGAGGAAAACATCACGACGAAAGAATCAAAGTGTGGCACCGCGGATTAAGTGTCCGCAATTGGTATAATTTTATCTAAATTATTTACAATTTTTCACGTAATTGCATGCGTGTCATATGTAAATTAGGTAATGTCCACATTACACATGTTATGTTCAATGTTATCACAAACTACAAAATCTAAAAAAATAATGTTATTATGGCACACTCGTTCATGCACCTTTTTTGTTATCATGATGCGTTGTGCTTAATACACGTGCGGACGTGAAATGAGGTGGATAACATGCTAACCGACGCTTCGGTGGGCTAATATACGATGCCACTCATTGATGCTCATTGTTTATTCACAGCAATATTAATATTATCCGATTTTCGTATTCGGTATAAATTGTTGACCTCATCCCCGATAGCAATTTGATGCTTCTGTCAGCTGATCAAATCTCGTAGACATTTATGTTAAAAAAACACATTTAGCCGTTTTTCCATCAGTCGCTTCACAGACCTATCGCTCCCTTAACTATCTTTGCACGTTGTCCATTCCCTTTCATCGTGCCTTGAGCGTCATACCTAATCCATCATAGCTGTCCGGCAACGTATCAAGTAAAGTGGCACGCAAGAACAATTCTGGTTTTCTGGTTTGAGGTTTCCATCGAGGACTATAACAACTTCTGAAATAATTCATTCATGAAGTTGATTTGAACTACTATACATATTTGATTCCGCTGTTACACGTTATGAAAAACTTATTCATAACTTTCAGTGCTGACGCTGACCATGCTTCCTTTGCATTTGGTTTTCATTAAGATTAATTTGGTCATGTTTTACGAACAATGAAATTGTCAAATGCGCCTGTTCATCCGCTGTGTCCCGTTCTTTTGCATTATCGTCTTTCCGATATTTTGCGATTGCCATCCACGCTCCAATAGCATTTCTATCCTGGAACACCATTTAAAATAATTGCCAGCATTTAGCCGTGGAATTTGATACTTTGCAATGCAGTCGAAATATGTTTATGCAACACAATGTTTATATCCTGGGCCCATATCCTTTGTTCAAATAATCGGGATAGTAATTTTCAAGCTACATAAAATATTCTTGCCAATTTGAATAAAGAAATAAAGGATGGCTTACACTACCATATTTTATTTACAAAATGTAAATTACAATTTCAACAAAAACGTTCTACAAGGTGTTTCTTTGTATGATGTCGTGTATACGGATGCTGGGAGCATTGTTTTTAATTTTCGACTTCACGGTACGCACCTCATTGTACAATAGCGGAGGTGGTGGATTCATTTCATTATTGATGTCGGACAGTTTTATGTTTGATTCGTATTTTCATTGTTGAGCACACGCTGGGTATTTTCGTTAATTCATTCTTCAGAAAGAATAGAAGGAATAGAATATTGATCACGTGATCTAAGAACATTCCGAACGAAATGTAATAAAAGAACATAAATGGAATAAACAGAATACTTTGTCACAGCAGCGACTTGTTTTTATTTTGGTAGCATCTACTTTTGTTGAACCATAGATAATATACAAATATTATGTACATATACATATATAATACATATATTTATATTATGTTGTTTTATTAAAAACAAGAAAAAATAAATTTTTTGCACACGCACTATCATAGCTTGACATTTCAAAACAGAATATTCTTTTTGTTCTACCTATTGATGTAGATCAAAAAGAATGCGTTCTGAAAATTCCGAATGAATAAAAGAATAGACAAAAAAAAGAATAGAAAACATAGAATGAATAAAAATACGATTACTGTCAATTTAAAAACGTTCGTAATGTTCGGAATGAATAAACGAAAATACCCGCTGATTGTGCCATTTTCGTTTTTCTATCCGTCTTGTGTTTGCTAGACATTATTGCCGCAGCCCGATATCTTTGCTTATAAATCACCAGAACTGAAAACCGAATTACATCTTCTCAAACATTCAATTCAATCTTAAATTCCTTCAACTTCACTTGGAAGACGTAATGATGTTTATTCGGATGGCACTGAATTTTTTCATTCTTATAAAAAAAAACGCTGGGTACAGATGCAGAATCCTTCAATCGTTTAACATTGCCGATTTACGTTATAAAATATAAATTATACAACTTTTCGAAATTGTTATGACAATTTTATATTTTCTTCGTTTTAGAAAAAAAAAAAAAAACAAATGGGAAAACACAAGAAGAGACGTTATTCATCTTCTGATGGTGAAAATGAAAGGCAACATAAAAATAAAAGCCAAAAAGCATCAAATGATGTATCATCACCTTCGACATCATCCGCTGTCGATTCAACTACGAACTTGATCAATTTCTCATTTCTGGACTACAAATCTGAATTAAACAGATTACTGACATCAAACTATAACACAAACACCGGTTTCCATTCCAAACCAATTCAATTGATTGAAAATCTAAACGATTTTTGGTTATTCATAAATAAATACGAAAATTTACTAAAAAGATCGGGCCAACCAATATTACCAATTCCCATTAACATGGCGGTGCCAAATGATGACGAGACGCAAGTCACCATTCCAACCGAATACAATAAAATGTACACAACACATTTCCAATTCGATATTACGTTTCAAGATTTCTATTCAAAACTCAACAGTCGTCACTACGACGAGGACAGTGAATACAGAAACAAACGTAAAAAGTTATTAACGGAATTGCAGCTAAAGCAATTTCTGCAAATTTTAATTCACTATTTAGATTTTAAGCAAAAGGAAAAATTTACGAAATTAAAAAAGTTACGTAAATTTCAAGCAAATTTGCCCGTTGCGAAATATCGAGACGAAATCGTAGAAGCGGTACGAAATGAACAAGTTGTACTAATCGCAGGTGATACCGGATGCGGTAAATCAACTCAGGTACCTCAATATTTATATCATGCTGGATTTCAAAGTATCGCGTGTACGCAGCCTAGACGTATTGCGTGTATTTCACTTTCCAAGCGTGTAGCGCACGAAATGCTTAGTGAATATGGGACTGAGATTGGTTATCAAATCCGCTATGAACGTAGTAAAAGTGCAAATACTAAAATACTTTTTATTACTGAGGGATTATTGCTTCGTCAATTGTCAACCGATTCATCGTTATCACAGTACGATGTACTGATATTGGATGAGGTTCACGAGCGACATTTAAACGGCGATTTTTTACTTGGGATTACGAAATGTTTATTACACGCCCGTAAGGATTTGAAAATAGTGCTGATGTCCGCAACAATAAACTTGAAGTTGTTTTCAAATTTTTTCGCGGAAGAAAACGCACATGTGATCGAAGTTCCGGGTCGATTATATCCAATTAAATTGCATTACATGCCGCAAATACAGGACGTGAGCCGAGATAATCGATACCACAATAAATCGGAAAAGTTAAGCCCTGAACCGTACATACAAATCTTGCAATTAATTGATCACAAATATCCATTGACGGAAAAAGGTGATTTGTTAATATTTATGAGTGGATTAAATGAGATAACAACTATTGTTGACGCTGCCAAAGATTATAATGAGAAGAAGCAAACTTGGATAATTTTGCCACTTCACAGTAGTTTATCGATTGCCGATCAAGACAAAGTATTTGATTACGCTCCGGACGGGATGCGAAAATGCATTGTATCTACGAATATAGCTGAAACATCTATTACCATTGACGGTATACGATTTGTAATCGATTCTGGTAAAATGAAGGAAATGAGTTACGATCCAACTTGTAAAATGCAGCGTTTAAAAGAATTTTCGATTTCGAAAGCATCTGCCGAACAAAGAAAAGGTCGAGCAGGACGAACAGGGCCCGGGATTTGTTATCGATTGTATTCGGAAAAAGATTTTGATAATTATGACGCTTACTCTCCTGCCGAAATACACCGAGTACCTTTAGAATCATTATTGTTACAAATGATCGCAATGGGACTACCAAATGCTCGAATGTTTCCATTCATCGAACCGCCGCCCATGGAAAGTATTGAACACTCCATTTTGTCGTTAAAACAACACGACGCATTATCCATGGATGAAAAATTAACCCCATTAGGAAAAGCATTATCAAAACTTCCAGTTGATATTTCGATTGGTAAAATGCTATTAATGGGATGCATTTTCCATCAGTTGCAACCAGTTTTAACGTTAGCTGCATCATTAAGCGTACAAACACCGTTTACAAATCGTGCTTATCGCGATCACGAATGTGAATTGGCCCGCAAATCATTAGAATCTGATCATGGCGATCCCATAACTTTAATGAATGCTTACAAAGAATGGTTGGAATTGAAACAAGCCAATTTTGAACGGCGTGCTCATACCGAAAACACAAAGCAGTGGTGTCGCCGTAGAGGATTAGAAGAGCAACGATTTTATGAAATCACCAAATTACGAAACCAGTTTGAGGATTTGCTGGCCGATTGTGATTTAATTACGTTGCAGAGCAACAAAGTTCTGCCACAGACAAGTGCAGAACGTGCTATACGGAATGGAGAATTGAAACAATTAAAAGATATGAGGAAAGCTCATAAGATGGAAGCACCTCGTAAACGTAAATTATTAAAATCGGATCCGTGGGAATTGCATCAAGACGGAGATGAGCCGGCTGACAATAGTAAAATAGATATTAGAGATGTCGAGTTCCGATTAAATTATGACTCATCTAAAATTCAAAATTTGGTTACGGGCGCAACTGCGTGCAGCTATCGTGATTTAATGACGTTAAAATTGATAATAGTAAGCGGATTGTATCCGCAAATTGCTATCCCCGATGAGTTTAATTATTGCAAATCGTCGAGCCAACATTTTTTTCACACTCAAGCCAAACCATTCGTATCCTTGCATCCAATGAGCTTTTTTGGAAATAATGCCGATATGCTGAAACTTACGGAGAGTGAAATTGTACAGAAGACCGGTATTTATAATTCGAAGCTGCCGCTAAGTTCGAAGCACCAAATAATTTGTTATTTGTAAGTAAAATATTTAATTGGTTCTGATGGTTATTTAATTATTATTTTTTTCTTTTTCAGGAGCCTCTTGGAAACGACTAAAGCATATTTAATGAACACGTTACGTATGCCTGCGGCTCAAACAATTTTATTATTTTCTCACGCAATCGATACGAATTGTACTTTTTCTCGTATAGTTTGTGACACCTGGTTGGGATTGGATTTCCCATTTCCTGAAACAGGACAAACGATATTATTCAAAGCATCTAATTTAAGGAGAATGTGGAATAAGCTACTTGAAAGAAAGTTGGCCAATTTAATAAAAAATCTCGACACCGAAATGGAAAAATCGAATGAAGTAAAACAACAATCGGTAGAGGAAATGGAATATGAATTATGGCAAAATTTAGCAAATTTTATGAATTTGGACGTTTATTATACGATTAAGAGGTTACTACCCGGTGATATACAAGAATTGTATATTGGTCCTAGTTCGTCGTCAGATGACGACCGAATACTTAACCTTGAACTAAATCCATTTGCGGATGATTTTTTAGTTCAGTCAAATGCTGTTAAAGGCGGCGTTTATATCACGGAAAACATCACCTATGGCTGTATTAAAGAAACTGATTGGAGTCTCCAAATATCGGACGATATTATAAACCAACCTTTCCAATGTACCGTTTGCGAAAATGAATTTCACAACTTGGATTGCATTCAACGGTTACAGCATTCCGTGCAATGTAAAAAAATAAAATCAGATAAAACAATTGATGAACCATCAACTAGTTCCAGCTCTGGTAGCGCAACCAGTTCCAATTTAATAAAATTTAACTGCACAAATTGTAATAAATCGTTTACAATCAGCGTAATCGACATTTTGAGGCATAAAAAACAATGTAAATGAAATAAAACGATAAATTAATTTATAAAAATTTTGTTTGTATTAGAAATGGCCAGTTTTCGGTAATGGTAAACTATACTGGAATGTTTTATTGATTTGTACATATTTCCGCCATGAGATTTGAAAGTTCATCGAATGGTTTCTCCAGTAATCAGACTCTTCCGGAGTTAATTCGAAACTCCAGGATTTTTTCGTGTGCATCAGATAATCGTACATTAATGTGTCGGGCGAAAAGTTTTGCACCAGCAATTCGATATCTTTGAGAGTGTTCTCATTGTAGAATTTACAAATTTTAAAATATAACTTAAGTAGTTTAAATCTGAAAAATAAATAAATTAACATTCATTTGTTTGAATTACCAAAACAGTTTATTTAGAAACGAGCTAACAAAAAATAATTGGTTTAATAACAATTTATCTAAATCATCTCATAATTTAAGGCCTGGGCGTAAATTCGCGTATAGGTAAGTACTTCCTCGGCAGTTGCGGTAAGTTATAATATTTTTTTTCGAAATATTTTTCTAAGGACATAGCAAACGATACAATTATTGATACCTAAAAAATTTAACACAATTATTGACACACCTGCGTTTCTTAAGCTTTATAATAAATTACTCTTACCTATCCTCTCCAAATCATACGTTTTTATAGGTGTCAATTCTCATTCTCTTTGGCCTCATGTTTGTTGTTTAAAAATTTAGTTTGGTAATGAATTTTGCGTAATAAAGTCGCGTGTTTGAGTATTCATGAGTTTGTGATGAAAGTACCTAATTTTGGTAAGGATTTTGAATATGTAAGTATTTTAAATCAATTTAATAGGTACATTAAAATAACAATCTAGTACAATTATTAAATATTAAGATAAAAATTTCTAAATTTGTATAGTGGAAAGTCTGATATTTTAAATTAGAATACTAGAAAATCATTGTGTCAATAATTGTATTCGTTTTTGATTCATATCCAATAATTGTCGTTTGGTGTCAATAACTATATTCTAATCCGTGGTTCCATACTTTGATTCTTTGGTCGTGATTCTTTCCTCGTTCCGTTCTCCTTCACCTACAAACTAATTTTTTGGCGGGGAAATTCTTGATTCTTTTTTCAGCCAAAATTTTTTTTGATTCAACTGATTCTCGCACAACAACAAAAATAAATTTGTCAAGGACATCTTTTTATTTGTCGTTTTTGGGTTAATTTTAGTTAAATTTGCACTTCGAGTGCAAAAAATATATTTTTTCAACCAAGGAAGCAGTTTTCGCAGCAAATAATAAACATTTTTTACAATACGAATAAATCAAAAAACATTATTTTACGCACCACATACATAAAAAAAGAAATGCGCAAAGAAATCAAATGTGAACGGCGATTGGTTTTTTGAAATCATTGAATCACGACGAAAGAATTAAAGTGTGGCGTGACTCAATGGAGTACTATAATTGGCATAGTGTCAATAATTGTAGTTTAAAGGGTGTCAATAATTATAATAAATTTAGAAAATTATTTGCAGAGTAAACGTGCCAAAAACTAATCAGAATTATTCCCGAAATGTTCGCGATGGCTGTCTATGGGCCAGATACTCAGTTGAAGTTACTATGCTTGACTGTGTGCTGTCATGCAGAATGTCTGGCACGGAAATAACGAATAGAAACGTGTACTTTGTTGCAAAAGCCAGTGCGATGATGATTTCAATTATCACGTTCTGCTTGGTCATTCTGCTTTTTCCGATGGAATCCATAAATTGCAAGAAAGATGGTCGAAAGTCATAGATAACGATGGAAAATATTTTGAATAAAATAAAATTTACCATTTCTTAGAAATAAACGTGTTTTTTCTGCAAAAAAAACCATTTATGATATTTTATTTTCTGTTTTGAAATAAGTTGTGGAAGCTTTATATAAGTATTGAATATGTAATAAAGATATTTAACTTACGAAGGCCAAAGCTAGCTAAAAAGATTATTAATGGGTGACGAATAGCTAAACTCGTAGCTAGCTAACTAGATTATTTGCAGAAAGCTGTTGTGGTAAGTATGCCAATAATTATGATTTTTTCAGTGTCACTAATACTGCAATTGTGTCAATAATTGTACTTTTTATGGTGTCAATAATTATATGAAAGTGTCAATAAATGTATTTTTTCAGAAGGGTTTCGTAAATTGGCTATTTAATAAAAATAGTTATACTTTTAGTGATTCTTGCAGATAATTACCTACCACAAAATTTACTTAGCTATTCTAATATGCTTTAAAGTACACACATTTCTAGAAATTACATGTGTAAATATGTGATTTATTACAACATTTCCTTACGAGTGTCAATATTTAAACCGAATTTCTTTAAAGACTCAATCAGCTTCATATTCCATGTTCTCGAAGATTGCTTCAAACCATACTTATATAGATTTTTTTAACCGAAGTACTTTGTTATGTGATATGCTCATTCCCTCAGGCGGAACTATAAATATCTCTTCGGATAATTCACCCTGAAGGCCGTTACCGCATCCAATTGTTCGATGTGTAGTTCAGCCAATGAGAGCAAAAATCGCAGAAAATTGTATCTTATAACAGCAGAGTAAGTATCTTCAAAATCAACTCCTTTTCGTTGACTGCAGCCCTATACCATCTGCATCTCGCTTCTTTTTAAACACCAACATTGAATTCAACGCTTTTTTACCACTAGGAAGAACTAATCGCCAAATACGAAACAAAATCATTGAATTCAGTACGTTTTGAAATTCTTGTCGTTCGACGTAAACTATCTACTTCATTAATAACGATCTCACTTTCAGGCATATAATCTGAATCAGAATCAACAACTAATGTCTCAAACATTGCGTCGTCAGATACATTATATTCAATAATATCATTCGTTAATTCTGGCATCACATGATTAAATTCATTAATAACCAGCATTTGATCTGAACCGTTCCCATTATGATCGGGATTTCCAAATAAATTCCCCACTACATCTTGATCATATGAGACAGAACTAATATCGTTAGTAAATTTTGTTGACATATTTACCTCTGAATATTTTCAAATGATTGTTTTTCCATAGGTCCACACACATCAGCATGAATCAACTGCAAAATGTCAGTTGTGACGCCCGTCGATGCTTTAAAATGCTTTCTTGGCTGTTTAGCTTCCAAACACGACATGCATGAATCACTTGTTTTATTGTCAAATTCCACTGTGGACTTTAAATCTCAGATTCTCTAAATTTTTGGAATTTGTATGACCTAGTCTACGATGCCACAAATTTTTACTCACGGTTAAACAACAAGTATTACCTGAAGAAGGAATACACTAACTGTACATTTTTTCAATTTTAAATGCTACCGCAAACAACTGATTGCGTTTATATTATAAATAAAACATTTGTCTTTTACAAAATGCACTTGATTCCCATTTTCTATCATTTGCCCAACTGATAACAAATTTGCACATAAATTTGGCACATACAAAACATCGTGCACACAAACTTCAAAAACTTCATTATTCACACTAACTTTAAGAACAATTTTGCCTTTACCAAATATGTTTAATTTACTAATATCTGCCACAGTTACAGAATCTCTCTCTTTAAACTCGACGTAATTAATAAAAAAATCAAAGTCTTTCGTCATATGTGACGTTGCATCTGAGTCGACATACCAATGATTCTTCTTAAGATTTTTTTGAATGGCATAAGTTACATGTAAAACAAATTTACTTTTTTCGTCACCTCTTGCTGCGAATGTGTACCCTTTTTCGAAATATTTTTTTGACAAAATTTCTTTATAAGATCAAATTCTCCACATTCTTAACATTTTGGTTCTTTGGACTTGTATATCTTCTTTGTTTTAAACGCAGGCATTGCTTGGTTTGACATATCTACTGTACAATTAGAATTACTATACGAATCGATATCCTGCAATAATTTCATTTTAATCGCATCAGCTGATATTTTTATTCCGCTACTTTCAATTGCCATAATCATGGGTTGAAACTTGTCAGGTAATCCACTTAACAATAAACTACCCACCCATTCATCATCCACCTTCATTCCAATCGAATTAAGTTTATGAGCGGTACCAATAATTTTGTTCACATATTCACCGACCGATGAACAACGATCAAGCTTTGTAGTCGTCAATTATCTCAAAAGTCCAACTGTTCTTGTAAGTCCGGAATCATCAAACGTTGAAATCAACTTTTGCAGTTTTGGCCTCTTTGATGTGTACATATAGACAAATTGGGACCAACCAACAAAACTAGTTTTGCTTTCGCTTGAGCAACTTTATCCACCTCAGTTTCAGTACCCTCTACACTCTTCCATAAACCATCCAGCACTAACAGATTCTCGACAGCAAACTTCCACTCATCGAAATTTTCCCGACCTTTAAGACGATCGACCAATGCCAAGTTCTTCAAAGACATTTTTTTATCAACACTTAAATAAAATATTTCTCTCAACTCTCAATGTATAAAATTTCCAAAATAATTACGTTTTTTCTAGGCCCACAACCTGTTGGGTTGCGCAGAAAATAAAGTATGAAACACGTTTAGTTTTATTGATTATCAAACCGGAAGTTGCCAGAACATAAATTTAAGTTTTCATTCCAACAGGTATATAGTTCAACTTTTTATGAAAAAGAGTTTCCGAAAAGAGGAGGTTATGTCATCGAGACGATTTTATAAAATCAGTTAGAGCATGCGTGTCAATCGACTGAGTTGTACGGTTCAATTGAACAACTACTCGTTGCGTATGTGGTCCACATTAAGCTTGAAATGGCTTTGGAGGGTTAATTTTTTTAATATAAGCTTCCTGTTCCCTTATGTAAAAGTTATGTTGAAAGAATGTTGTTGCAGGAATTTTTGTAAAAATAACTTCAACAATTGATTTTAAGATTAATTAGTTTTAGTAGAAGTGTTGCTTATAGCTGAAGTTTAGTTAGATAAACTGTTTTAGATAATTTGCTTTTAAACAATTTCATTTAAATGGTTGAAAACTGGAGGCATCATTCTAATAATTTTAAGACCCATTTTTCATACCTGTAACCTTGAACTCGTGTCACCTTTAATCCTTTTTTTATAACTCGGCACAGTTCTTCAATCTCTTTTTCTTGATTTAAAATCGAAATAATATTTCTGTTAATATAATAAGACCAAGTTAGAATTTTAATTTTAAAAAGTTTTAGGCATATTTTGAAATACCTTGTTTCAATAGACGACACCCATATAATAATTAAACATTCTAATACTCTCAAAGCAGTTAAAATATCCACTGTAGGATCTTGTATTTGAAATTGAAAACACGTTTTAACTTTTTGTTCCCATATTGCGGCAGTTTCCCAAGCTTCGTTTCTAACGCAGAATAACCATAAGTTACTATAAAATCGACGTAATGCATACACATCTTTGATAAACATAATCGTTTCCGATTCATCGAAATAAAATTGTTCACTAGCTCGATATGAAACAATTGTATAACCCGTTGCAATTTGTACATCCATACAAAGTGCATAGTACCAAGTTATACCAGATTTATCCGATTGTTTATCAAATTTTTCTTTTACTCCTTCCAGTAACTCAGATGCCTCAATTATACGTTTATGTGCTAGTAGCGAACTAACTAAAATTGGTATTACTTGCCATTTACTTGAGACATTCCTAATTGAGGAAGCTATGCGCAACACGGTATATCCTAGTCGGATAGCTATTCGATTAGGAATTTCAACGACTTGTTGGCATACAAGAAGGGCGCAATACATTTTTGTTATAGCGTACAATCGATTTGCATCGATGTCCCCTTGAAATGCGGCCACAATCTCTAATGATTTGTGTTGAATCCATTCCATTTGTTTTGTATTGCCCAGGAAGAATGCTATAAAAAGTATAAATATATTAATCAGAAATATTATTTGCATTGATACAAAATTTACATATTTGCATAACGTTTGAAAAGGCTACAGCAAGGGCTGCACAATCTCTACGATAAACTAGTGCCATCTCTAATCCTTTGTACGCCGATAGTTTAGCTATGTGATAATATTCCATCCTTTGATAAAGCACTACCATTGAGGAGAATGTTTCCGATAATTGTTCGATAATTAAAATGGATAAAGGATCTTCGCATTCAATCGCGATTGGTTTATGTTCTTTTAGAAGCATCCGTTTTATACGTCGCAATGATATATCGGTTTGAATAAGGCACCACAACCCGTGTGTCGTTGGAAAATGTACACCCATTTTCGAACACGCCCGGTAGAAAAAAACTGAAGCACGATGAAATTGCTTAATGTGATAGTGGCATTGAGCTTGTAATGTGAATATTCGCCCGTAGAAATACGGTATGTAAGTGCCGTCATTTTCTTCGTCATCGTCTTTGCTCAATAAAAACTCGGACAATTTCTTAATAGCACTCGAGAGTAGCTCGAATGCTCTTGGAATATTTGATATTTTTATGCAAATATTTGCAAATTCAATTTCAGCCTCGATCATTTTTACGGTTAAATCTAAATTTTGAGAAAAAATTAAGTAAATTAAATACGTTGTTTTCTATATACATATAACTTACGTGCTCCTTTACAATGACCTAATACTTGTGAATAGAGGGTATACAGGATCATGTTACATTCACATTGTCGGAAATCATAACCTGAATAATCATAAATTAAACTGCTTATTTTTGGTTTGACCAATTTTTTAGGAGTTTGAAGACGTGGTGGTAACGTTTCTACATATGTGTCTAATTCTAGTGAAAATCGATATTTAGGTAGGTAGTCCCTAAATAATGCTGTCTGAGAGAAAAAGTCCCCTCCGCAAGCTTCACATCTATATATAAGAATAATTTTTAATAATAAATTGTGTAAAATATCTAATTTATGCTATACTCACTTTCTGCTTTGTCTTTCTAAATAAAGTAGCGCCCGCTTATGAAAATCTTTACGCTGCCTTTCCGTTAACAGATTATAAATTCCGGTTCTAAATTCACTCGACTTAAATTTTGAATAACCACACGATGCATAGTTGGGCAAATCAGCACACATCTCGTCAATTTTTAAATTTTTACAAATGCATTCAACTTCTTTTGTATCAACAAATACATTTTTTTGAAATATCATATTTTTCTTTGAAAAATCTCCAGCCCCACAGATAATAATACCTAAATCAAATAGTTTTCTCGTCCCCACCGACAGAGAGCGCTCAGTTCCTGTTCCAATAATAAATTTCAGCATCGTTCTTAGAAATTTATCGCCTAGTACCGAGGCACATTTCAATATTAATTGTTCGTATGATGATAGGGAGTCATAAACTATTAGATAACTGGAGTCTATTGGTATATTAATGCCAAGTTTGGCATCAAAAAATTTATAGTTTAGCGTTACAACTGGAATTTTATTGTCGACACATAAATTTCCGTAGTAAAGTGACCAATCTTGACAGTTATCCTCCACACACATTTCAAAAAGTTTCCATTTATAATTTACGTTCATCACTTGCATACTCATGTTAGTTGTAATGGAATCTCTGCAAAAAAATAAGATGTGTATTGCATATGAAGAGAGTCGAGTCGAGTTCCACCTAGGTAGAGTTGAGTCGAGTTCAATCTATAGGTTGAACCTCACAAAGATGAGTAATTTCAATATTATTTCAATAGTTTCAATATTGTTTGAACTCGATTCTATATTGAACTCGGCAGGATTATAAACAAAAGGATAACTTGAAAATAATCAAAAATGTTGACTCTCATTTGACCCAAATAAATTAGGTATATATTCAAGCATGTCAAACTCAAATCCTAACACGAGCCAAATTTAAAAGTTTATGTGGGCCACAAAAAAATAAAAAACTTAAATGTTTATAGTAAACAAGTTTTATTTTGAAAAGTATAAAAAAAAGCTAGAATTAATATTTTTTTCCCCAGATATGTGACATCTTTTCTCTGCAACCATCTTTTCTACATTGGGGAAAATCTTGTTTGCAGTGATTAATTTTAAAACTGACCCGAGATGACTCTTGAGTAATTCTTGATCTGATTGGAGACTTATTTCCTTTCATAAGAGAAAATAGCTGTACTTAGAGCAAAATTACTTCCCAACATGGATCTAATTTCATATGCGAATATTCGAGTGTTTTAAAATCTGGCTGGCAAACATTTGTAAAATTCGTACACTCCAATTTGAATTTTGAACGAAATGAATTTTGCCTTCAAATTAGAATCGCACTGGATATCGATAACCTCCATTTGCACATGTTTAGGTACTGTTTCTAAGAAAATTGAAGAAAACAAAGAAAACTTGTCTTCCAACGATTTAAAATATGCAAATCTTGTTTTAAATTGTTAAATTTTTTCCGCGAATTTTTCATATTCAGTTTTACCTAAACTGGATTTATATGTTGAATGCAGAAAATGCATTAAATTTTCATTTTTCAACTGCTATTCCCAAAGAACTAGCTTACATTTGAACGCATTAACTTGGTCACACATCTTGGTCCGATCCTTTCCTTGCAGTTTCAAATTTAAATCGGATAAGTGTTTCGTTATATCAACCATGAAGGATAAATCTTGCAACCACACTGTATCAGAAAACAAGGTGATGTCTTGATACTTGGATATTAAAAACTGACATATTTCTTATTTCAAATCACAAAATTGTTTAAGAACCTTGAAGCATGATAACCAACATACCTCGGTAAGTATATGACAAACCAGAATATTCGCTTTCTAATTCAGTTAGAAACCAAGAGAACTGTCGTTGATTTAAGCCTCGATCTTATGAAATTGATATTTTTTTTTTATAGGCTTCAACACATTTTCCATTTATATTACTTTCGTACATTATACTTCCTGATGAATAATGCAATAAATATGATGAATCTTGGACCCATCATATATTTTACTTAGTTTTTTTTTAGTTGGTTTTGCCGGTCATTGAAGGACCATCCAACTGTTGCTACAGAAATCAATTTCGTACCTCAGTCTTGTATTTTTACAGAAGTTCATAAACGCAATTCAATATATGTATCTTCTCCCGTAGTAGTGCCATGCATCGGTACTAGGTCCAATAATTATTCGTAAATGTTGAAATCTGTCGCACGCTCGAAGAAAAACTAACTGGGCAACTCCCAAAACGTCCAAACTCTCGTCACAGGCAAGATGATTTTTCTTTAATCTGATCACTCTTTCCACAACGGTATTTCGAGACAAAAAGATTGCTTTAATGCCTTCACACTTCCAGGACAAACAATTTCTGCAGCCTTTATTATATATTCTTTGATGAAATCACCTTCGATAAAAGCTTTCGAGTGTTTAGCTATCAAGTGCTACCAAACGTAGCTGGCATGCACCGCCGCTTTATATACATGGACGATTTATACACGCTTTATACATAGTGAATATGGATTGTTTTTTCAGTTCCAGCTTAAGCATTAACCAGCGAGTCTTTAAGAAATTTAAGTAACAAAGCGACATCTGAAAAATGTATGTTTACTGACATTACTGACCAGCGAAATTTAAAGTACTTTTCGTTCAGTTTCGTTAAATTTGAATTGTCACTTAGCAATCTGTAACAAGAGCGAAAATTATCGCCCAAACTGAAGGAAACGTCAAAATTGTACATTTGTAATGGCGGTATGTCAGTATGATTTACATTTTAATAATAATAATAAATAATATATTTTAATAATTTATATAATTTATAATGTACATAATAATAAATATTTACTAAATTTTGTAGATTGACATTTAAAAATTCAAGTGACAATATTCGTGTTACATATTCGCTGGTCAAACTGTCAAATATTCTGTAATACAACATTTTCGGTAAATTCTGTTAGGTTTCATTACAGACTCTTACAACGTCGCTGGTCATAGCTTTAAACTCTTTTAACTTTGCTTGTCTCGTTAATCCTTCGTAATTATTATATTTTGATTCCGCGGTGCCACACTATGATTCTTTCGTCGTGATTCTTTCCTCGTGTCCTTCACCTTCACCTACAAACTAATTTTTTGGCGGGGAATTTTTAATTCTTTTTTCAGCAACATCTTTTTTTTGATTCAACTGGTTCTCGCAAAGATAAATATTTTAAGGATACCTTTTTATTTGTCGTTTTTGAGTTAATTTTAGTTTAATTTTTGCTTCGATTGCAAAAAATATATTTTTTCAACCAAGGAAGCAGTTTTCGCAGCAAATATTAAACATTTTTTACTATACGAATAAATCAAAAAACATAATTCTACGCACATACATAAACAAATGTATCACGTGAATCACGACGAAAGAATCAAAGTGTGGCGAGGCTCATTTATGTTGCTCATAGTGACGTTTAACGTCATATAATTTTGGTTAGGACTATTACATTTCAAGCAGATGATTTTATCGTTTACTTCAGAGCAAAAATACTCCAATTTTCACTTAGTTTGGAAATTTCGATATTCGTCAGCAATTTTTCGTTGAGCTTTACTGTTACTATGGTGTCGATAAAGGCATACAGAATACAAAAACTTGAATTAAATAGCATGATGCATTATGCATCATTGTGCACTATATGCCTTTTCATCCGGAACCTTTTAATTCCTGAAGGAACCTGATAAAGCCAGCCTGAACAATACAACAACTAAACCAACTATGGCACTAGTAGCACGATGTATTGTGCATCAATGATCACTACGATTTTTTGGAGGAAAAACCTTACAATTTCAGCCGGAATCTACAGTCAAACTAACTATGGCACAAGTAGCACGATGCATCATTGTGCACCATGTGTTGTTTCAGCCGGAACCTTATAATTCCGTCCAGAACCATATTACAGCCATACTACAGGGAAATAAACGATTTTAGTTATATTTTTTTTGTTTAAGCATTTTATTTAATTAACACTTTCAGTGGATCAGGAATTATAATGTGCCCATATAATTCCAGTTGAAATTTTAGCTAATTCACAATAACCGTCAACCAAACATGCTTACTGTTTATTGCTTCGAATGGTTTCACACCGACTTGATATGGTTGCAGCTGGTCTTGCTGGTTCTGGTTGGGTTGGCATTGTACTCCATATCGTTTTGATCTTTCCGAAAACCTCATATGTTGCACTATCATCCAAATTGCACTGCGACGGTTGTGTAAGCATCAAAATTATTTATGTAAACATTTTGTTTCGACTGGATTTTTATGGTTCTGAATGGCATTATAGTTCGCCTGCAAAAACATATAGTGCACAACCCATTGTCCTACTTGTGCCATAGTTAGTTTGGCTGAAGAAGATATGGTTCCGGCTGGCTTGAGTAGATTCCGGATGGAATTATAAGGTTCCGGCTGAAAAAATAGTGTTCAATGAAGCACAATTGTGGCGTTCACGTGTTACCGGTAAAACCGATTAAAAAATCCGCTAGTAGAGACATCTAGCATCAGTATGAGAAGTGGGCGCCTCTCTACTTCACCGCCAGATGTCAGTAAAATATAACATCGGAAAAAAGAGAAGGCGACACGCAAGAAAAATACATTTAATAAAAAACAAAAATTCCTTCTTGTCTCTTTTCTCTCCATGTGCACATCGTGTTTTACATAACCAAAAAGTCAATATAATTTTTATGAAGTCGAAATAACTATATTTTAATTTGTGTAAAGTGGAATATAAATAAATAAAATTAAATAAAAATAAATAAAATAAACATACGAAATTCAGCGTTGTTGATTAGTTAATTTCATGTAGGTGTGCACTTAGTAAAAACTCATTCTATAAGGCGACCACGCGCTTCGTTTATGTAGCCACCGTATCAAACTAAATGCACATACCAAACAATACATCGTGCTTCTTATGGATGGTTGGCTTTAACAGGTTCCGGTTGAAACAGGAATTAGTGCACAATGAGGCACAATACATCGTGCTTCTTATGCCGTAGTTAGTTTGGCGGTAGTATGGATCAGGCTGCAATCCATTGTACTTCTTGTTTCATAGTTAGTTTGGCTGTGTATAAGCTTTCTACCAAAAAATCGTATAGTGCTAGATTTATAAGGTTCCGTCTGAAAAATCATATAGTGCACAATGCATCGTGCTACTTGTATCATAGTTGGTTTGACTGTAATATGGTTCTGGCTGGCTTAATCAGGTTCTATGGCCAGAATTATAAGGCCGCGGCTGAAAAATTATATAGTGCACAATGATGCATAATGCACCGTGATACTTGTACCTTAGTTAGTTTGCCTGTAGAGGGTATGGTTCTGTATGAATTTGTAAGGAGACTCGATTTTATATTAACGATATTCTCCTGCCATGAACGATTGGGGAACACAACAAACTTTACGCTTGGCGGCCAAATCACTCGTGACGGTCTTCATCCTTCTGAAAGAATTATTGCCATTACGGAATTCCGAGTTGTATCTCAATCAAACGAATTCGGCAATTTATCGACATGATAAACTAAACTCGTCGATACACGCTTGCTCAAATTCACAAATTTTTGGTCGCTTGCTATAAAAGCCAAAGATTTCAAAATACTTCATTTGGCCCAAGAAAGGCAAGCATAGAATTGAACCATATACTATGTTGTGGTTTGGCCTTAAATTGAGCCAACATTTTTTTTTTTTGGAAGAGAAAGGAATATATAATCGGGTCAAATTTTTGAACGGTAAAAATGGTTAGTGACATAGCTCAATACCATAAAGTGACTAGACTGAATTCCGTTTCTGTTCTCCAAATTCAACGAACGAAAAAAAACGCGGGAAAATTAGTTTGGACGGATGGGAAATCGGAAAAACGCGAAAGTTCTATTAAATAAAAAAATTATATTAATTATATTACCGTCTCACATCCACTGGATCAATGAATAACAATCCGATTGCAAAGGCCTCGTTTATATCAATTTCTTCAACAAATATTTCTTGCGATTGTAGTAAAGATACTAAATAGTTTTCAATCCAACCCGGATTACCACCACTCTTCCGATGTATAACTCTGTAATGATATAGTAATGTTATATGATACATATTTTGTAATAGTTATAAAACTATACATACTTTTCCAATTCCAATGGTATTGCCAAAACTTTTAAAAACTGACAAGCCAACGATTTATGATAAATTTTATCGATTGGTTCGAGTTGAATTTTCAAAACTTTTGGATGCGTTGATGTATTGTAGCAATCAAACGTTAATTTTTTGTGACTATTTATTGAAAATATTGAAAAGACAAACATTGTCTCAAAAATACAGTCCATCAGTTCTAGGGATTCGTCATCTGCATATTCGATATCGTCCACCATAACAACCCAAAAACGAGTGTACGACGCTTGACAAAGTAATCTAAACAGTTTCCTTCGCATTTCCTTAATTTCTGACTCGCATATTACCATGCCCTCCTTTTTTGGGAAATTGATATCAAAAATTGGATTTAACACAAATAGATAATCATTTAAATCGAAAACTTTTATTTTTTCAAAAATCGTGTTCTGTTTGGTCTTAGCGTCTAAATTTGTTGGAAAATTTAGTGCATTGCCTAGATAGAGCGAAACCAATAAATATGGCTTCCGGGTTTGAGTGATGTGCATTGTTAGTTTAACGCAGTTTATTTTCAGTTTATAAACGATAGCGAATATTTCGTTGATCAGCCTCGTTTTTCCTTGGCGCGTTTCACCACAAAATAACATACTTGTTTGGCTTTGTTGTTCTAGGTCTGTATCCATTCTAGTATTACTGACGTATGCGTTATATATGTTTAATGCCATGTCTAGATTATCCTGACAAATTTTCATCACTTCTCCTCGTCCCAGGAGTGGAAAAGTTAATGCGGGCGGAGCAAACATTTGAGCTGGTCTATAAACGAGAAAAGTAAAAATAAAACGTTTATTATTCACGTAAAGCACGTGTCTTACGGTAATATTTCCTTGAACTCAAAAATAGGTCCAACATTTTGAAGTCCTTTTAAACGTTTGATTTGTTGTAATCGAAAATGTTTTGCTTCCATTTTACTGCTCAAAAAAGTTTCATTATCACACGTAACCCGTCTCTTATAAGCGGTCATTAATCGTGCAGCTTTATTTACTGATAAACTGATTACAGAATATTCTCGACGAAGCGTATGTCCAACAATACCACAATATGTCATGCCTGACGTAACACCAATTGAAACCGACAGAATATTTGGTATTTGTGATATAGCTTTATGCAGTTCAGCGGCGCATCGCAAACCAACTTGACATTCAAGTTCATGTTTGTAACCGCGCAAGCCAAATATAACCAAAAACATTAGATCTTTATCAAAATAGTTTACCTTGTTGACCACCCCTTCGTGATATGTCACAATGCTGCGCTTACGAAAGATACCAATTAATTTAGTAATTTAGAAATAATTTTATTCAATACTTACTCGCATAACGTTATGTACGCCTCATTAATTATAGATAAGATTTCATACTTGGGTAATGAACGTTTGATAACTACATTAACAAAATCGGTTACAACATGCCGCATTTCGGTTAAATATTCCAGGGCCTCATCGATGTCAATCGCGTTCATTAGCGGTGGAATCATAAATCTACGTAAAAAATCGTCCATTTTATTTGTAATGGCTTGATTCACAATTGGCCGCAGTGAAAATGAATCTTTTTTGTAGAATAAATAATAGGCTTTGCCATTAAAATTTCGTAAATACGAGGCTTCGTAATCTTCCTCATCGTCGGATACTGATTTATCGTCGGCAATATTGGACTTTAACACTAAAAATTTAAATTATTGTTTTAAAAATTAAATTTTTCGGTACCGTGAAGCAGCAAACTTACGATCAGCATCATGCTTCTGTACGGATCTCCATTTCTCGGTAAAACCGAGTATTTTTAAGTATTTTTTGTGCTCCGTCCGTATCCAGAAATATTCGAATTTGGGCACATTTTCAAACGCTTGTGGAAAAATTGAGAATAAAATAAAATTGGATGCTTAACGTGTGATGCATAAACAACAATATTTTACCACTTTGACACACGAGAACATCACCGGCCGAGCTTAATTTTTCTGCACTTTTAACATCCCATACGGGTTGACCGATAACCATGAAATGGGATAGTTCTTCAGTTCCAACCAATGAGAAAAATACAGCTCCCGACGAAATCGCAATTTTAACTCTTAGTATTACACCAACCTCAGTTTCATAGCTGCCGTAATTCTTTTGTATTATTACGGCGGTATCGATAGCTTCGTGTACTGCGTCTTGCATTGATAAAATTTGATTTACTTTAAAAAGCACCAAAAACGCATCGCCTGAAACACAGAGATTAACATAATTATTGATCCTATAGATGTAACGTATGTTTTATAAATTGATGTAAGGTTTACCTGAAAACTTGAACACATCACCACCGTGTGATAAAATTTCTTGAGCCATGTTGCCTATGTACGTGTTAAGAACTTCACTTAAATTAGATGCACCACCAATTCCAAGTTGATTATATTTTTCCGATAAATCGGTGAAACCTGAAATTAAAATGTTACCTTTGTAATCAATATTTTTAATTTACAGGGTAAGTTTACAATTTAAAATAAAAAACAAGAAATGAATTGTGGCAGCAGTTAATTTGGGCCTTCAATTTTCATTCGTTTGCGAAGAGCTGATGGTTCGATGACTTGCTCTTTATCCTTTACTTGAGCAAAAAGTATGGAGATGGCAAAACAATAGGCGAAACATTTCGATCCAGATCTTGCTGCTATCACGATCGGACCATGAGTACGCATCTGTTATAACCCGTGTATTTTCTGAATACACTATTTATTTTCTTCAGTTTTGTTTATAATCTTCAAAAAATAGAGAGATTTGTTCGTTTTGCCGTCTTTTCAGTTATGGTCATGACAGTCATTTAAAATTTCTGATCGATTCGGGGCTGATTACTGAAGTATCTGTGATACACGCCAACAAAAACAACACATACTAGGTAAACAAGCAGGAAGTCAATGAAGTCCAGAAGAACAGTCATAAGGTAGCGTAGAAGATAGATAAATTCAATTTTCTGTTCAAATACAATGTTCGTCTGATCTTAGTAAATAATAATTTATTGTAAAGCCAACGTGTGGACAATATTTCTTGTTTCACGATTTTCGGCGTATACAAACAAATTGTTGAGCTTACCAACTCGGGAGTAGGCTACATATAATTGACCATGAGCGAATCATGAATTTTCCAAATCCAAGCCGCAGACTTGGAATGACTGCGGCCTTGAGATTTGTTGATTGTTATTGCATATGCCAGACGAATTGGGAATTGTAAGCGTTTAAATGCAATTGGAGAATCCTTGGAATCATCGGGATTCTCGGCAATAAAACATGCTCTCCTTTAAACTTGCCATTGATAATTGTCGATTCAATAATGTTACCCAATATTTTTTTGATAACCAACAGCGTTCCATTGCATAATTTTGGTGCATTTAGGTTTCGTAGCAGTATGATAGGTGATCCAACTTTCAAAATTAAATTATGTGGTGGAAGACCTGGCAAATCAAGTGAATTTAAAAATTCAGTTGGAAAATTTACTCCTTTATCTTCTTCTACCACAGTATATCAATTGATTTGAATGAAAATGACGGAGATTCTAACATGTTTTGAATGTAGATATTTATGGTATCGACATCAATAATTCAGCCATCGGTGATTGTTGATATTAGCTCGAACGTTTTGAAACACATTTTGAATTAATGCGTCTCTAGATGTCACAATCATGCAAAAATTACCTGGTAAATTGATTGTCTGGCTCATTTGGTTTACATTAATTTTGTCTTCGCCAATATCAAGCAATTGCTTTGAGAATAGCAGATGGATCATTTTGAAGTTGGACACGCATATTTGTTGTTGGCAAAAATGTTGTTTTCTGCCAAAAATGTTTCTAATTCGGCGATAAACCTGACCCTGTATATTGAATATTGAATTAAATGTGCGTCCTTGCCCATCCGTATTAGTAATGATATTGGTAGCGAAGGAAGTCATTTGAAAACGACTATTAAATTTCCTTATTTTTTCAAAAATAATTTGGACTCTGTGGTGTTGCCATCCATTAGCGTTTTCAGTGGCTCTGGTGGTGGGTTCAATGTAGGTAGAACAACTTTGCCTGATGAAGAACACATCCCTGCGGTTTCATTATTAAATTTTAGAGCGTGGCAATGACTGCATTCTCTATCCATGTAATCAATTGAAATTTTCGGATGTGTGCAATATTTGATGTCTGGATCGACATCGAATATTGCACACATCCGAAAATTTCAATTGATTACATGGATAGAGAATGCAGCTGGATTCAAATGCGATGCGACTGAATGATGACAGTGTTAGTGCCCTTGTTGCTTGCATGCGTACTCGATTATTCAATTGCACCACACTTCTGTTTGAATCCGTCACACGATTGCTCTTGTCGCTTCTTGTTGTTGTGGTGTTAAATTCGTTCTTATTCGTTGCCTATTGCGAATTTGTCGGTCACTATAACCAATATTTGATCATCGTCGTCCAGGCATTTCTCGCGGTATTATTTCACTAAAATTTGGGGGGTTGAATCTATGTATGCTAAAAACGAAAATTTTTGTTGGTTATGTTATTTGTGCCTTTAATCGAATTGTGTTATTTATTACATTAATATCACTATAAAGTTTACTTACCACTTCACGATCACTTTAAAAATATTTGTATTTATATTGTATAGATAATCAATCAATATTGTTTTGAAATTTCGTATCATAAATTCACCTATTTAAAATTGATTGAAAGTTTATGAGGAAAGTTAATTGAATTGGAAGTTCCAAATGATTGAAATTCTCGTCAAACTTATTTCTAAACAATTATACAGCACAATGAAATATCTAATACTGAATGGCAAATGCAAAACCATTTTGATTTTGCTTTTTCAATAAACACCATTTTGAAATATATTTAAGGTTACTACGATCTATATAGTTTTACTTTTAACATTATGTGCAGCAGGCACTTTGGCGAAATACACTTACACTTAATAAACATATTTATTAAACACTTTTGTTTTTTTTTAACAAATAATTTGAAAAAGAAAAAAATCATATAAATGCATTAAAGACAACCAACGCCATCTATCGGATTTTTGTGATTATTTTTGTGGTTACATTTAAATTTAATATTGTTGAAATGAAAATTATATACCGGGAAAACTACATTTTCGTAAATATTTCTACCTCAGCGCCACCTATCGGGTCCAAGTTTTGACAAAGACTTTCTTTTTATTTGTATGGTGTAAATTTGAGCCAAATAGGTCCATAAATAAGAATTCCGGAAAAAACGACCCACACTCCCCACCTAAGGGGGTCTAACACAAACAAAAACCATCCGGAGCACCACACGAACATATGGTGTGAATATAAGTTAACAACCATAGAAGTAGTTTTAAGAGGAACCGATTGTCGATCAAAAAATTGTTTCCAGTGAATGACTGAATATTCTTACTATGGTTATGTTGATTGTATAAAATGTCAAAGCGGACATATCGCGGACAAAATCCAAAATTTAATCGCAAGAGTGGCATTTTGCCAAATTTCTTAGAGTATTTTCTAACATCTTAAAATGCTCAGCTCAATCGCGAATTGAGTAATTTTTTATATGGAATTTTATCTTATTTGCTAGAAACAAAGAGAGAGATAAGATAAGAGGAAATCATAAGATAAGAGGGGTTGAGGGAATTTTGAGTTGTGCTTGTGACGCTCTTGCAGCAAATGAGCGTCGAGAACATAATATAGCTAGGGCAAGCTCCATCGTGTTAGCGTCCAACTTTTGGAAAATAATTTTTTCTCTTTTGAAAATGTTTGACGGTTGATTGATGGCCAATGACGGACAGTTAACAATATTTGATGGAAACTAGTACTGATACTGAACAGTAGCACACCATACGTATTTTATAATAAAACTTTAAGGTTTTAATCGTCAATCCAAATTTCTAATTTTAATAATTTGACTTCTAAGTATTAGAGATACCTCCAGAGTGGTGGTATCCATGCTGATGGATAGATATATTCAAAATTCACAACGGTTATTTATTGTGAAGAAAATAAAATTACGCAAAGCGCGTCGCCCTGTACCAAAATTTTGATTCGATTTTTTTATCGATGTAAAATCGTCCAATATTGGGGGACTGCAGTTTCAGTTAACGGTAATTATATAAACAGTTATACCGTATTTTATATAAAGCTTAATGCTATGATGTTACTCAAAATTTCTAATTTATGTAAGTAAACTGACTTTTATCTAGATGGCTTAGAAACTCGGTGGTCGTGTTGATCGAAAGGTCTAGATATAGAGGCTCAAATAACTTGGATATATAATAAATTGGAATTTATTTGAAGTTTGAATATGACTGGAGAAACATCTTCTAAAGATTTCTGCACAACATAAACAAGTATTCTGATTCAAGACTAAATGTGAAGACAATCTCGAAGAAACGCATACATTGTCATTAAGGCAAACAGTTATTTAGTACTTACACTTCAATTTAGTTTCATTGACAGACTCGACACACATTTTTGACATTAAATGCGGCATTAAAGTTGATTGACAGACTGAAACATATGGTTTTATTTGTGTTTAGATTCTGTTATTTAATATGTTTCATTATTGGGGATGTCGTCAATTTTTAAATTAAATGATATTACATCACGCAATATGTCCCGAGGCTGACATATAGATGGCACCTCTAATGAAAAATCACATGATTTAGATTTTTGTTTTGTTATTTTTAAAACACTGGCAAAATGAATTTCGTCTGTTGATTAAACGCTGTTTTTTGATGGGAAAAATACCGCTCAAGCAAAGCCATGGCTTGATAAGTGTTTTAGAGACTCTGCTGCATCAAAAGCAACCGTCGAACGTTAGTTTGCTGAGTTTAAACGTGGTCATAAAAACACTGATGAAGCTGAACACTCTAGTTGCCCGAATCCAGTAGTTATTTCAGAAAATATAAAAAAGTGCACAAAATCGTTTTGGAAAATTATAAAGTGACGTTACATGAGATAACAGACACTGACACCTTAAAGATATCGGAAGGTGTGACACTAATTTGTATTCAAGTTGCGTGCCGCACTTTCCCAAATTGGATCAACATCAGCAATGCGCCGATGATTCGAAGCGCTGTTTAGAGATGTTTAACCTTAATAAACAGGACTTTTTGCATCGGTATGTGACATAGATACTCCACTATACTCTGGAATGGAAATGTGAGTCAGCAGAGTGAAGCAAGTGGAAGCCGCCCGAAGCGACCGAACATAAAAGTCGGCCGTTAAGGTTTGTTTTAGTCTCCATATTTTAAGATACGCAAGGTATTTTATTCGTTAACTATCTTGAGAAAGGAAAGACCACCAAGAGCGAATATTAGATGTCGTTATTGGTGAAAAAAGAAATTGCATGAATTGAAGTTCGAATTGCTTACCGTATACTCCGGATCTGGCTCCCAGTTATCTGTTCGCAGACCACTCCAGAGAAAACGCTCCAGGAAAATAGATTAGCGTTCATTTGGAGGCCAAAGTAAATCGTTCTAAAAAAGCAGCATCGAAATGTTAGAGAAGCCTTAGAAATGAATGTATCACTTTTGAAAAACACTTCAGTAGAAAGACGAAAATTTATATATTGTTTTTGGAAAGTTCGGCATTATTCTGAATGAACAAAGCCGAATGTTGCAAAAAAATATAAATCGTATAAAATGCAATACACATTCAACAGTACTTAATAAACACATTTTATTAAACACTTGTTTTTTATTTCGCAAATTAGATTTTTTGAATATTTTAATTAAAAAATTTGTTCAAAAAGTTTAAAAAATCACTCGATCGATTTCGACTTGTTAGGTCATCATCAGGAGTATCTACTGATTTGTAAAAGTAAAAATTGTATATATAGAAGAAAAAAGCAAAAATTAAGCTAACTCTAACGGGTATTTATCCACCGGATAGTCCAACGCGGGAAAATTGGCGTCGCATAGAGTATATAGGAAAAACTAGCCAACGGATTAGCAACATCGTGTCCAATTATACCAATATTAGTTTTGCTTTTTATAATAATAACATAATAAAGAAAATGATTTTTAACAATAAACCACGAGTTGATCGCCTTTCCAAATCTGGTATAAACGCGGATTAATTGCAATGATTGTAGTTTCTCCTATATTGGCCAGACTGGGCGCAATTTTGGAGTTAGAGCTAAAGAACATTTATCTGGTTGCAATCAATCAACTTTCCATAACCATTTAACTTTAGAAAATCATACAGCTAGCTTGAACAATTTAGACATATTACATATACAACCTAAAGGCAGACGTTTGGATACCTTAGAGTTTTACGAAATTCGAAAATCAATATTCCTTACCAAAATATCCTTAACGAACAGAGAGAAATTCGTTTCTCACCAATTACAGACCCCGCCCTTTTCTATAATTTGACTAATACGTCGGGTAATTAAATGTACTTCATTATACCTTGAATTTTGGTACTCAGCCGATGACTAATCGCACACCTGCGCGATCATTAGATTAATTTTTATTGCTATTTGATGGTTTGTGTTTAATAAAATGTGTTTTTTAAGTATTAGTGTGTTTACAAATTTATTGGAAATTTTTTTTTATTAAAATTTAATTTAGTAATTAATTACATTTTAAATCTAATATAATCTTCACTATTTGAATATTTCTTAAAATTATGTAACCTTCTCCTGAAGGAACACCTGCATGGAAATCGCGATTTCGCATGTTATTCAAACAATTGGAGAAAAATTGTGATAAGATACAGCTGCTGACTACACTGCCGAAGTCACTAACCATACAACAAATTCAACAGGATTTCAACACAACACAATACTTGGTGCATAAAGCTAAATATATTCAGAAAACGAACGGCCCACTTGGTCTTCCTGTACCTAAAACTGGGAAATGAATAAGGCGATGAACTAATAGGATTCAGTGATAGATTATTATAACGATGGTGAAGTCAGTCGGAAAAAATGGACTGGAAAAAATGATTGCTTAACTATTGAAAAAGTTAAAGTTCAGAAACGTCCAATGATGAGTACATTAAAAGAATGCTACGAGGGCTACAAGATTCTCCATCAGAACGACGAGTAAAAAAAAAAAATCGGATTTTCCAAATTTTGCTTGCTTCGTCCTAAAAACTTTGTGCAACCAGGAAGCAATGGAACCCATACAGTGTGTGTTTGTACATACATCAAAATTTAATATTTGTGGAACGAAAATAGAAACTATTACAAATAGAAAGATATCAAAATACCAAGGTTGCATTGCATCTATTTTATGTCCAGATCCTAAGCCGATATGTTATCTTCTAAAATGCAAGAATTGTCCTGCCGACATGTTGTAACTATCACTTTTTTCGGTTCGATGCATTTTCGATGGAATAACGGTATTTTAGAAGTAATATTTTTACAAAAAAATATTTTTACTTCTAAAATACCGTTATTCCATCGAAATTGCATCGAAGCGAAAAAAGTGATAGTTACAACATGTCGGCAGGATTATGTTTATTTCGAGAATATTTGAAAAACGCTTTTCTGGAAAAGGACTACGAGGATGCTGATTTATCATTCATTCAGTGGATTTCAACTGACAGATGCAACTTGGAGAGAGTAATCAAAAAATATGTCCACTTAGAAACATGTCACTACGAAATATATTTGAACATGAGATTACGAAAAACAAACGAAAATTTTAAAACCAACTCGATTGTACGCTTACAATATTTTGTTTCAAAGGAGATTTGTAGTAGAAGATGGGGTTTTTTATTATAAAATATTAATACTTTTTTGCCAAGTATTGTTTATTATATTTTGATGGTACATAATAAAATTGGATAATACTCTTGAATCTCGATTATCCGGGATCCGATTATCCGTGAACCTTGATTATCCGGGCTTTTTTAGTCTCTTTGTTAATCTGAATTTCATCTGATTGACAGGGATTTGTTTAGTTCTAATAATACATAATTACAATAACCGGGATTTTTGATTATCCGGGAAGTCCCACCCATCCCGGATAATCAAGATTCAAGTGTATAAGATTCAAGAATAACAATGTAATATGGGGGTTATTGTGTTTTGGATTCTATTTCAATATTGTTGATGGACAAAGTTCGAAAACTGTTTTCTCGTTACTTCTTAAAAATTTGATATTTGATCGCAACAAATTCGCAGCCTATGTTGTTTCATTCTGTAGTATACACAAAACAGAGCTTCACAAAATCAAAACATTGTAATTTGATAAAGCTTTTCGCAATTATTAAGCCAATCAAAAGATGTCACTAAGTATAAACTAAAGCTAAGTATTACAACTGAAATGTTTGTTTAGAAAATTTAACAATTTATTATGTATAGATAGATACTGTCTGGTTTAATAGATTATGGAGATCTGGAACTGAGAATAACACAACAAAAATGAATAATTTATTATGAATAATTTTTTTATTATGAATAATAATTATTAATTATTAGTAAAATAAAAAAGGACGGGTTTCGTGGACTAGAGACATAATTCGCTAGTAATACAAGTATACAACTACACTTCGATACTGAAAGCTGTAGTTCTGTCAGTTTTTCACCTGTGTAGTAAAATATAGTATAGTAGACTAGATTTATGAAACAAATTTGAAGCAAATCAGAACAATTTTAATTTTGTGTCCCATTTTGTATGATTTGATTTGTTGATGACGTATAAAATCAATTTTACAAATTATTGCAAAATCATTGTTGCCTCAGGTGATGATCAGCATATTTTCCTGAATCGGTTTGGAAATTCATTTCGAATTTCATGTTTTCTAATTATAGAGCTTTAACAGTGTGAAAGTAACACAAGAAGAACAAAATAAAAATCTGTTTTAAATCGACATATACAAAATCATGGCCGTTTACTATGAAAATATATGAGTTTAGTTAATATAGATGGCAATTGAATCGGCTTATTTTTCTTATATGTTTATCAGATCATTTTAGTAGTTGAAATTTTTTGAAAAAATATAATTCGTGCCAATAATTAATTTTGTGATGCCCAAATAAACGATCTTGATTTTATAAAATATTGTTTAATTTGTGCAGCGTTTCGTACAAACAGTGTTTGGCTTACTTAATTATTTACAACGTTTTACTTCCAGCCACTTTACGAGGCACTAGAAACCCGGGACGCTAAATTGTCATTGGCTTCCATCCATATAAAAATTGATCGATAAAACACAATGAAATTTTAATGTAAATCCGCCTGCCTGCGAGCGCCTGACATAATGTAACGCCTTGTAGCATTAAAAATAAATAAATTTAAAATATAAAACATCGTTTACAATTAGGAAAGAAAAATTCCACGATTGAGTTTTCAAAAAGTAAAAAAAAAAAAATAAAAAATAAAAATTTCGTAAATTTATCAAAATTTTCTTTTTTCTTTTCATGAGAATTTTATTTTTTCGCACTTGGACAAACAGCAGTAATGTTTCAAAATTCCATTGAAGACGTTTGAATATAATTTCGATATAAGCAAAAATTTATTAGAATTTTGTGTATGTAAGAAAAGTGTTCTAACTATGTATTAATTAATTAAATTAATTTATAATTTGTATAAACAAAATTTGTGCATTTTAATGGTGCTGAGTTTTTGGATTTTTTTTTTATCAAACTTCAGAAAATATTGGCCGGGTCACAATTGAAGGTCGTCGGTGCAAATTTTTAAAACAAACCCGTACATAATTTATTACTGTGCAGTGCAATTTGTAGTGATATGAGCTCAGTGTTTTAAAATTTTCTTAAATTTCTTAACCATCTTCTAAATATGCAGATTCATATTTTGCATTTACCAGATGCATTTACCAGATTTTAAAATATTGTAACGGTATAACCATGTACCCCGAAGATAAGATCGTTCACCCAAAAGATGCGTGATCGTAGTAGCGATGATTGATCTTTTAAGAAATTATTTTTTATTAATGCTCAAGTGTTCTTGATCTATAAATAAGAAACATAAACAATTTATCTATATAATATTTTAGAAATTTAGCGGTCAGATTGGTAAACACCAAAGCGAAATATATTATTGCATCTCATCAATGTAGTTTTTGAATTAATGGGGTTAATTTACGATTTTAGATTTTCTTTTTGCAGATTTAATGTGTAATGTGGTAATATTTTGATATATTTTTAGATAAATAGTCCGCCTACGCGCCCGTTTAGCTACTATTAACTTACAAATTTTATTTTTCACGCCGGATATTTCCACTTTCACGTACATTTGCATTAAATATGTAGTAAATGGAGGTGGCCGATTTGCAACTGCCGTCCAGAATTGCACTTCATAATGTACTGCACTTATTGGGGCATGGGAAATATATTGGATACACTCCAGATGCCAGGAACTAAAGAAATGTTAAAAATAAACGGACGAGTTAATGTCACAGTTAATGACAAATTAAGATACAACCGTATAACCTGTTCGCATATATTTATTAATAAATTTTTAAGAAATGAATATAGAGAGAACATCGCTAACGTATTCATTAGCCGCACATGAGCATTTTAAAATATTTAATCACCGCACATAATTTTTTGTGTGTTCAAAAATAAAATTCTAACAATAATAATCTATAGATAGAAAATTTTTACTTATATTCAAATGATTTATCTCATATTGAAACCATCCTAATGTCATATTAAATAATTTCTGTTTACAGAGCTCCATCGCGAAACAATGGGGTATGCGGGCAAAATATGTATAGCCATAGTTGCTGTAACGGCCGCAATATTAATTCAAACTGGCCAAGATATAACGAAACCATTGCCATTGCCAAAATTAGATCCAAACGAGTATTGGGGACCGCATGCACTCTCAGATTATAAAGAGGATACCACAATTCGACGATTAAACATTTCCTATTCGTCGATAACTATTAACAAATTAAAATTTCGTTTAGAACAATCACTTGAGCATATACCCGATAGTTTAGAAGACGCCAAATTCCATTATGGTTTCAATTCGGAAGAATTAATAAAAATAATAAAATATTGGAAGGATACGTATCTGAAGAATTGGAGTGTCCGTGAAGATTTTATAAAACAGTTCGATCACTTTACAACCGAAATACAAGGGTACGTACCACAAGAATATACATAATGCAAAATAATGTAGTTTGTGTACGTAAATTTTAGGTTAAAAATTCATTTCATTCGGTCCAAGCCAAAACTCGAGAAAGGTGTTAAAATCTATCCAATTTTATTATTGCACGGATGGCCAAGTTCGGTTCGCGAATTTTACGAAATAATTCCTAAGCTCACCCAAAAAGTGGAGGGTAAAAATTTTGTATTCGAAGTAATTGCCCCGAGTCTACCTGGATTTGGATGGTCCAAGGTAAGTGATATGTCGAATTGTCAAAAAATTATTGCGTAACAAATTTATTTTATTGCCCACAGGGATCATCACGACAAGGATTAGGATACACCGAAATGTCGGTCATATTCCATAATTTAATGTTACGTTTGGGACACAATAAATTTTTTATTCATGGCGGCGATTGGGGTTCTGAAATTGGAAACAATATTGCAACATTGTATCCAGAAAATGTATTAGGTTTTCATTCGAACGGGTGTATATCGAACACTATGTTGGCCTACCTAAAACAAATATTCGCCTCATTTATGCCAAGACGGTTTACCGAAACAAAATATGTTAAATGGTTTTTCCCATTACGTCAAAAAGTAAAATTTTTATTGCAAGAAAGTGGTTTTGCACATTTACAGGCATCCAAACCGGATACCATTGGTATTGTGCTTTCAAATAATCCGGTTGGTTTAGCTGCATACATTTTGGAGAAATTCTCAACGTTTACGAATCCAGCCAATTTAAATACAACCGATGGTGGATTAGAGAAAGATTTTGGTTACGATGCACTTCTTGACAATGTTATGATTTATTACCTGACAAATTCCATAACGACATCGATTCGGATTTACTACGAATCTACAACCTTGCATGAGCTGAGCTATCATATTGATCGATCACCGGTTGTTGCACCATTCGGATGTGCGAGATTCCAGTATGATGCCTATCACATGGTCGACTGGGCCATTATCGATAAATTTCCGAAATTAATTCATAAGACGTATCATGAGAATGGTGGACATTTTGCCTCGCTACAATTACCTGATATTTTGTCCGCGGATATATTGCAATTCGCATCGAAAGTTATTAAAAAATAAATTCAATGGTTTTTTGGGTATTCCACCATTAAAATTTGACCACCTCGATGAATCCGACCTATTTCGGAATAAAATTCTGGATTCGTCTGGAAGCAGATAATGAGAAAATATCAATATATGGAAAAAAATTCTGCTGGTTTTTATAATCAAAATTCATTAAAAATTAAAGTGGTTTTCTGAAAAGATAAATTTGTATTTTCCTCTATTTTTCTTTTATAATTTTAGGTACCGCTGCTTTTCATTTCCCATTCAATGGATAAATTGTTTTCCGCAAAAATATTGTTAATGACGTGGCTCTTTTATGTTACCATTGGCATACTGAGAAAAACATACATATGTTGTGTTATACTTGCAAATTTTTCATTTTGGCAGGCAACAAAATACACAAAACTAAATCAGTTTCATTGCCAAATTATATAATCGCCGCGACGTATGATGATATATTATTGTAGCAATATGTAATTTTCTAATTTAACAGTCATATTGTCACCATATGAAAATTTAGAGTACGCACGATAGAATAAACTCGTTTAAAATTCTCATCATATTAACGTCATCGTGATTAAGAATATCTACTTTACAACAATTAAAGAGAGGGAGGCTGGCGGATAAGGTCCGGGATGCGGTAGCCCAAGTAATTCGGACAACGACCGCTGTTTTTCTATTTTTCACTAGACTTTCGCAGAGCCAAGAAGCAGTATCCGGCTTACGATATTAAGCGGGTAACACAAATACACAACTGTAACGCCACTAAAATCCAAATACTCAACCAAGGGCATAAAGTAAATAATTTGACAGTCGCAATCTTATTTCTTTAGTCAGTTTTGCTAAGAGTTGCACGAATTATCCTACCGTGTGTGTTCATTAAGCTACAATTCTTTCGGAAAATGCATCTAAACAGTGAGGCCGAATTACTCCTCCATCTTGAAAATTGAAAATAAATAACGCATAGTTATGCGCTCTCGAAATCCGCAACCAAAACATTTTGAGCTCTTTCAAAAGGGCATTTAAATAATAAAGTAAGAATAAATATAAAAAGTAAAAATTTCATTAAATTTCAAAAATTCCATTTCTACAATTACACTTTTCCTGGTATAATTTAGAAAGAGATTATTAGGCGCAAATAACAGTCGACAAAATATTATCAAATTTAATTTTTAAAACACCAAGAAGCTATACAAATTTAAAGTTAAATTTTATACTTTTGTTGCACAAAAATTTATACTTTTGGAGTATAAAATTTATACTTTTCTGGGTATAATTTAGAAAGAGATTATTAGGAGCGCATAACAGTAGTCAAAATATTATCAAATTTAGTTTTAAAATTACCGAGAAGCTATAAATATTTACAATTTTAATTTTATACTTTTGGTGTATAAAATTAATACTTTTGGAGTATAAAATTTATACTTCTCTAGGAATAATTTAGGTACAGATTATTAGGAGCACATAACAGTAGACATAATATTATCAAATTTAATTTTAAAAACACTAAGAAGCTATAAAATTTACTTTTAAAAATTTAAACTTTTGGCATATAAAATTTATACATTTGTAGTGTAAAATTTATACTTTTTTGAGTATAATTTAGGAAGAGATTATTAGGAGCACATAATAGTAGAAGTAGACAAAATATTATCAAATTTAATTTTAAAAACACCAAGAAGCTGTACAAATTAACAGTAAAGTTCACACTTTTGGTGCACAAAAATTTATACTTTTGGAGTATGAAATTTAAACTTTTCCTGGTATAATTTAGAAAGAGATTATTAGGAACACATAACATTAGATATTATAAAGTTATGCTTAGTTTTAAAAATACCGTGAAGAATCTACACTTGGGTGCAAAAAAATCGCACATTGCTCAATTTTCCACAAAAGTTCAAAAATATCAAAAAAAATTCAAAATTTGTTTAATTTTTTTTAATGCAGATTCAAAGTCTATTTCAATACCTATCCAGTGGTACCTTTTTTGTACTTGTACCATGCCAACAAAGTGATCTTTTGTCAAATGCCCATAGCAGGCTTTCGAATTTCATTCTAAAAAAAATTCAACAAGATCAATACAATAGCATGCCATGAAATATCTTGCTCGGAATTGTGGTCATTTGCATATCGACGCTTAGCCTGAACAATCCTCTATTGATTACGTCTTCAACCTGTGCAAAGAAATGGATACCACACCAGAGGTAGCCGCACAAGTGGTTGCACTAATTTATGCGGGGCAACACCGAAGTGTAGTGGCTCTACAACTAAATATGAGCTGATTCCCCGTTCGTCGAGTGTGACACAAATATCAGGAAACTAGTGGCTTCAGACGGCGACAAGGATCTGGCCGACCTCGTGCTACAGCACAGCCTGATGACCGCTTTCGTGTAACAACTTCGTTGCGAAATAGCCGTATGAATGCGGTTCAACTGGGAAGGCGGCTCCAAGAAGTTCGTGAAGTCGAAGTCAGTCGGTGGACAGTTATTACCGGTCTCCACACGCATATTTTTCTTTTCAAAAATCTAGTCCATTTTTTTGCTTGTGACATTTTTTAGTACATTTTCCAAAATACATACGCAATGCGCATTGAAATTTTGTCCAGAGAGGAAAAGATCAAAATATTCAAAATTTTTATCATGATGTTGTGCCAATTGAGCATAATTTGTGTTTTTATGTTCAATTTTGAGCGTACATTATATTATTTTGATATTTTTAATTAAAAAATCGTGGATATTTTGTTAGAATCACAGCACAGCACACTATCTAAAGTGACAAAGCAAATCATTTTTTTCTACGTAATCAAAACAGAGAAAATATGTCTACATAGTTTTGAAGAGTGTAGTAGTAAGTATACTATACTAATAATGTCAAGAACCGAAGCCATTTATTTTTGTCGCGAGAAAAATATGCAAGTGGAGACCAGCCATCAGAAGACGACTTCGAGAAGTTAATCTGACTGCACACAGACCAGCAAGCAGGCCGAAATTGACCGCAGCCCATCGACGAGCCCGTCGTGAGTTCGCTCGAGAGTATTTGTATTGGACAGAAGAAGAATGGAGAACAGTCCTGTTCTCTGACGAGTGTAGGATGTATTTATATGTCACCGATGGACGCGGAAGAGTATAGAGAAGAAGGGTTCCAACCAGAGATGTTGCACCAACGAGTCTCCAGGAGCTGCAACAGGCGATCGTAGAGGAATAGGAGGCGATACCTCAAGGTTTTGTGAAAACTTTGGTGAAATCAATACAGCATCGAATGGAAGCTGTCATTCGGGCCAGGGGATGGAATACTTCTTATTAATAAAACTGTTTTTTTTTTGTTTCTTTCCATGTTTTAATTCGATGTTTACTGCATGAAAATTAGGTCATGCAGACAAATTCACAAAAACGGGTACCTCAGATGTTTACCCCCAAAAATCAGTTTGATGGCACGTATAAATACAAAAAAGGTACCACTGCATAGGTATTGAAATAGACTTTGAATCTGCATTAAAAAAATAAACAAATATTGGATTTTTTTGATAGTTATGAACTTTTGTGGAAAATTGAGCAATGTGCGATATTTTTGCACCCAAGTGTTTGATATGATATGAAAAGGGTCGTAAATGCCATGTTTAGTAGCGATACTATGTGTTGCAGATATGTCTAGCACATTCCTGTAATATATATCTACATCCAAATATCATATTATATCTGAGTGCGAATTATATTCCACAATTTTGCGAATTATGTTTATTATCGATAAGGTTGATACTAGGAAAGAATGTTAGTCACAGAGGCAGCTAGGGTGAGCCGCAGCAAAATCATTTTCTATTACTTCTGGTTAGTTGTGGTTAAGGTATATGATACTGATATTCATCATATGTACTCGGCATCAGTCGTAAAACAATTGGTTCGGTTATCTTAATTCACGTCTAGGGGTCATCTTATCAAATGCTGCATATAACCTTGTTACCCTAACTTAAAATCACGACAGCATTGTTATACATATGATGACCTAAAATTCCGTTGACATTGTAAAAATTAAATTTAATAAATTCAGTTGAGATTCAGTTAGCTGAACGGTGCCTCGTGCTCGTCATGTGAAACCAACTCTTCCCAATTTGCCAAAGAATGGCGTTTCGTAAAACTTCCTCATTTTAGTTTGAACTTGTGTTTTCTGTGACGTTATCATATTTGAAACAGTGGACATGCAACATACTATACTGTTGCATGTCCGCTGTTTCAAGAAGCATTATTTCAGGGATGTTACTCTCACTTGTGTTGGGTTTGGTGATATTTGCTTCTACTCCATTCGTGCTGTTGCTGATGATCCGAATTTTCTTGTTATTGCTACGGTTCATGATGGTGATCGTTATGATGACAGTGACTGCTATGAGAAGGTTGTGAGTGATTAGTTGAGTACTCTTCCCGTTGATATATTTCATCATTTGTAATGAGAATTTCTTTGGATTCTTCTTCTTGTGGCATCGGTTGTAAGATTGCCTGCAGCACTTGCATTGTTGACTTTTCTTGTGAAAGAAATACAGCATTGATTGTTAAACTCATGTTACTGAACTTTATAAGATATTTCCTGTTGAGTCCTGAACACAATCACAACCATCAGTTTAGGGATAGAAGGTCGGATAATTTATTTTCTTTGTGGATTAAGTTGGTTGGATCATTTTCCATTCTGGTTATATATTATCAATTTTATCATTGTATCTTTTTATTAATAGTTTTTTGTTTTTTATTATTTTCTAATACAGTGCTGGGAAAAAAATTGGGCAAACATATTTTATTGCAAATTGGAGTTTTTTTTTGCTAACATTATAAAACTTTTGAAAGCAATTGGATTATTGTTTCATTTTAAATACAAGTATGACGTAATTTTATGAAAAAAAAAAATTACCTGCTATTTAGGGGCAAAACCCCGCAAACTGCCAAAATATTCAAAATACGTTGATTGGAGTTTAATTTTTTTTTTTTTTTTTTAATTAAAAGAAGAGAAAGTATTAATTGTCCAATGGATTTGTCAATTAATACCCCCCTTTTCATTCAAGCACACACCACCTATTCAAACAAAATTACAGTATACCACCTGCACATTGCAAGCTCAGAGCAACAGATGGTCATAGTTGTGTTTATTAATATCACCGATCGTAATCGATGACGAGAAAATTAGCTTTGCATCCTGCCTCTGTGGTGGGACTCGAACCCAGTACCTCCTGGTCCAAGTGCCGAAGCGTTAACTACTGCGCCACTTGTCCGGTCAAGTTAAAGTAATAGAATAAATTAAAATAAAACACCTATTTTTTCAACGGGAAAACAAATTTCAACCAGCTTAGTGAGAAAAAGAATTGTTAAAGCTGGTTTTAGAGCACTTAAATCAGCCCAGAAGCCTGAGTTCACATTACGAGTGAAAAAAAACGTTTGCTATGGGCCAAGGAGCATGTTTCTTGGACTCCAGAGATGTGGAATGATGTGGTTTTCTCTGATGAATCAAAATTCAAGCTGCATGTTGGAGATGGAAGAATTCTCGGAAGAAGAAAACCGGGCGAGTGGCTTAGCAACGAATGTCTTTTAAGACTTCCACCGAAAAATGAAGGAGTTATTGTCTTAGGATGCATTTCTGGAAATGAAACCTGTCGATTGTGTTTCCTTAGTTCCAGCATTACAGCAGCTGTTTATCTGCAGGTCCTACACAACGCGTTCGAGCCTTCTGTGTTAAAGCTTTTTGGCGAGACTTGCAAATTTATTTTTCAACAGGACAACGCTCCGTGCCATACAGCCAAAGTTGTGGGTTATTAATTTTGAATTGTAGATAAAAAAAAAATTGGCTTTCAGATAAACATAAATTATTTGTTAAAAGCTTGTATTTTTTCTTATCTCTTCATTTAAAGGTACAAAAATACTTCGAAGAAACAAATATCGATGTTTGAGCTGACCCCCGTATAGTCCAGACTTAAATCCCATTGAAAATATTTGGTCTATAATGAAGCTAGAAGTAGCAAGAAAGCGCCCAGAATCGATTCAAGCTTTAAAAAGTTGATGACGATTTGGGAATCCATACCTCCCACGACATTGAAAAATTTATCAAATTCAATGAATCGGTGTATCGCTGTAATAAAAGCAAATGGCGGCCCAACAAAATATTAATATTAGGTTTCAGTGGTTGACACTTACATTTTTGGCAAATTGTGATACCACACATTCACGCTATATCACGACCGACGCTGAATTCTGCACTCCATCAGAGGGGTCTTAGTTGTGTTTATTAACATCACCGATTGTAATCGATGATGAAAAATCGATTTGCATCTAGCCTCTAATGGACGAACCACTGCTCCACTTGTCCGGTAATATTAATATTAAAGATAAAACTTCTATAAATCAATAAAAAACAAAAAAAAATAAAAATAAGTGTTTAATTTATTCCATTACTTTTACTCCAATCAACATATTTTGAATATTTTGGCATTTTTCTGAGTTTTGCCCCTAAATTGGAGGTATTTTTTTCCAAAAAATTACGTCATACATGTATTTACAATGAAACAATAAGCCAATAATTTGCTTTCAAAAGTTTTGTAATTTTAGCAAAAATGACTCCAATTTGCAATAATATATGTTTGCCCAATTGCAATATGTTTGCCCTTTTTCCCAGCACTGTATATAACATGAATATTGTTATAAAGGGTGTCCACCCGAAAGGTTTTTTAATTTGTTTGCCTATACAATTTTTTAAATAAAAGAAAATTGATTTAATGTATTTAAGTTTTTAATTGTATATGAAAAATAATGACTACTAAATATCCACACATGCGGGCTCTTTTGACATCACGTTGCATCATGTTTATTTTTTCTCTAATGTTCCTTTTAAGTTCTTCAATTTTGTCTGATTTATTTGCATAAACCTTACCTTTAAAATAATCGAAAAAAAGCAGTCGGGAGCAGTTAAATCAGGTGACCCTGGAGTTCAATCCACATTACCAGATTTCGAAATTAACTGTTGTGGAAATATTTCTGGAATGGCGTGTGACACCGTTCTGTTGGAACCACATGTTCAACAAACCTCTGGCAAGCAATTCTGGCTACTACTAACAAAGTTCCTTATCAAATCACAATAACGTTCGCCAGTGACTGTTACAGCTGAACCATTCGGATTTTCGTAAAAATATGGTCTAATCAGCCTTCCAACCCAAATTGCGTATCACACCGTCATTGACGAATTATTTTTGGATTCTTTACTGCCCAGTTCTGGCTATACGTAGTTGCGCACACTTTAGCATTTAGCAACAGTCCTTCTTTCTTCAAATTCTTTGATAATCCGATAAATTGTAGGCTTTGAAGGCACCATATTCCTCCCAAAACATTCACGAAATTTTCTTGATTTTTCTGATGATTGACTTGTGTAAAAGGTTTTCACTATTGGAACGGATTGTTCAATCGAATATTTTTCCATGAATAAGTTCCACATGTGTACTTCACGACTGTCAAGTATGAACTGTCAATATTAATATTCGCCTAAATAGCGGCAAAAGTGTTAACCTTTTGGAAAGATACCTTGTATTAAAGTGAGGCGAAGATTGCCAGTCGAAAGATAAAAAAAATCGATAATGCAGATAGTGTCTTCTCTTTCTCTGCCGAAAGTGAATAAATACGAACTCACTCGTTAATTAACATTTTTCAGCCGAGGGTTATCAGCCAAAAAAATTTATTTCAAAAACACATCAACAGAGACCAATTTTACTGTTTTATTAGGCGGAGTTTGTTGTAAAACCTAATTATATCTAAACTTGTGAAATAAAAATGTTTAAATTAAAAAAGAAACCCGTTTACACTATATATTATCATTTGATAAGCCATATTGTAAACTTCGCTTCGAGTGAGCACAAAGTTTGGTGAGAGTGCCACTATGGTTATTTGATAGGTATTAATGCAAGTTAATTTCGACCTCATTGCAGAGGTGTAATTTAGTAAAATTTTGTTAGTTCAATATATTCAAATGCATTGAATGGCCTAGCGTTCCAGATTAACATGCTTTATCATTGACGCCCCTATAACATAATTTGGGGTCTCATACGAAACGACACATTTCACAACAGGATGTGCTAAAACAGGATGTCACAAAACAGGATATCACAAAACAGTACATGGTACGCTACAGTACATGGTACGAAACAGGACCGATTAAAACAGTACATCACAAAACAGTACATGGTACAGTAGAGTACATGGTACGGAACAGGACCGATTAAAACAGTACATCACAAAACAGTACATGGTACACTAAAGTACATGGTACGGAACAGGACCGATTAAAACAGTACATCACAAAACAGTACATGGTACACTAAAGTACATGGTACGGAAGAGTATATCGCAAAACAGTACATAATAAAAGAGAACACCACAAAATAGTTGATAGTCAATTTTACGGTTTTAATAACTAGTTGTGTGGGTACGTAAAAGTACCATGTCAAAAATTTATTTTTGTATGTTTTTTGAACCAACATACACATTTGTGCATTTCTGTCAAACTTATTTAAAACACTATAACTATACACACAATTGTGTTGGTTGTACTTCAAATCAAGCGAAATTTTTTATCAAACACGCCATTACATACTATGGTTTTTTACTCACACATTTGTGTGGTTTAGACTTAAATTGATCCATTTTTTTTTTGGTTAAAAAGGGATATATTTATTTTAATTTTTGATCTATTTTGCAACGATCAAGTATTAGCGATTTAAATAAAAATAATGTTATATATTGTTAGGTGAAGGGATATTTTATTATAACTTAAAGCAATATATAGTACTTATACTGTCTAATTACTCTAGGTGAAGGCAAATAGCCACTTGATAATATCCTAATTACTAAACTTATTCAATAAAAAATATTTAACAAATCAAGCTGAAAAAATCCTCCAGCTTAACGTTCAGTAAAATGTACTTTAGTGTACCATGTACTGTTTTGTGATGTACTGTTTTTATCGGTCCTGTTTCGTACCATGTACTGTAGCGTACCATGTACTGTTTTGTGATGTACTGTTTTCATCGGTCCTGTTTTGTACCATGTACTTTAATGTACCATGTACTGTTTTGTGATGTACTGTTTTTATCGGTCCTGTTCCGTACCATATACTGTTTTGTGATGTCCTGTTTTATTACATCCTGTTTTGAAATGTGAAGTAGTGAACGGCTTCGTATAATTTGATAGGTTATAAATTATTTTTGTTGTTCTTGAAGGAAGTGAAAACTGTGATATAAAATTTAAAAATTAGTTATCCGAGGTCTAGGCGAATTTTTCTTTCTGACGTCTTATAGTCTGAACTGCAAGTTTTGACACTGAATGTTGAAAGCCCCTGAAATTTTTCTTCATTCGACAAACGTTCAATGTTTTTCTTATATTTGTCAGATTTATTTTGAATAACTCGCTTATGCTCTCTTCTAAATTAAATCTATATGTACTTATTCAATTCCTCAAGTACAAAGTACAGCTTACGCCTAACAACAAATATGTCTGTATATAGTACATAAAACTAATTTGGATATATTTGTTCAGTATTTTGATGATCGTTCACGTAAATGTGTTAGGAAGTAGAAATAAATCAAAACGTAAACTACGGTAAACTAAGTTAAGAAGGCAGGTAATCATATTTATTATGAAATTTCTGATTATTTTGATAATGTATGTTTTTCAAACGTGTGTTCAACAAAACTATCGATTATGATTTCATTCCACATGTGGTTTGTGCTAAACAAATAATTATTAATCACTTTAAGTAACATCTGTGTAAACAAGAAAAAAACAAAAAATGTGTTAGATAATGAGAATTCTATTTCGAATGAATTATGATCATGTATGTGTAATATGTATGGCGAGCAAATCGTAATTCGCATATCAAAATTAACTTGAACTTGAAACAGAGAATCGCAAATTATATAACACAATAGAAATTGAAAGTCATCGTTATTATTGTTTTTATATGTATAGCATACATAATATTAGCTAATTTGTGTGTATGTGTGAGAAGTTTGCGATAATGCATATCAGTAGATATCAATTTTTGCTACTTAGTAAATAAAATTATTACAAATCATGCTAAGCTCATCCACACATACATATGTATATTGAAACTACCGATTGACATCGCTGGTTTTACTTATCTAAGCAAACAACACATTGCGAAATTGAAAAATTTGGAGCTTTGCTCTAATAATTTAATCAGTTCAATACCCGAGCAAGCACGCTTACCACTGGTATTGTACACCGAGCAAAGGTTGTACAGGGTAAAATAGTCCGGTGTACATAGAGTACTAAATTGTATTTACTTTGAACACCCTTCGTACACTGACATAAATTTTAGAGTAAAATTTGAAGAACCGAGTATGCCCGGTGTAAGCACAGTGCTGACATGTTGTAACAATCACTCTTTTCGCTTCGATGCATTTTCGATAGAATAACGGCATTTTAGAAGTAATAATATTTTTTCTTTTATGTAAATTTATAAAATTTCATACAAGTAGCTCGGTTTTTTCGTCGAAGCGAAAAAATTGATAGTTACAACATGTGGGCCCAGAGTTCACAAACAAAAACGGAGTGTACAGAGTAAAAATACACATGGTGTTTTCGACTGATTTTTTACCCCTCACTAACATAGTACACTGATTTTTGCCTCAATCGAAAAAAAACTTCTTTACCCTCATTTATGTATCTGTGTGTGTTAGTTGTTGAGCCAGCCAATGCCTCCTAAACTACAGGCCGCTTACACCAAATGATGACGACACGCTATGTCGACGTTTTTGTAGCTTTCACTAGTTGTTTTGTTAGTGTAAATATCTTAACATTATTATTGCGCAGTCTCGGTTTAGACATAAATTGACGTCATGTGCGAAAAATGAGAGTAGTAAGAGGCCTGTAGTTTAGGAGGCATTGAGCCAGTGCACCTAGAGAACTACAGGCCACACTGCTTTAAAAATTTTGCTATATGACGTCAATTTATGTCGTCAGTTTTCTCTTTGGCTATTATAGGCAGCACTAAAATTAAAAAGATTGTTTTGATACTTTTTTTGTGTTTGCTGTCATATTGATAAGAAAAAAATTGTAAATAAACAACAAGAAAAATATTTTAATAATATAATATTTTAAAATTTAATAGAAAGCTATTGGTAAAAGCATTAATTCATAATATTATTATAAAATTATGCATTTTAAATTGTGTTAAATATGTAAATACTTATGTATAAAATGTGTACAAATTTCCTGTAATTTACGAGAAGACATAATCTTACTTTTAGCACACGTATAAAAATAATTTATTTTTTTTGTTTGTTTTCGTTTTTTCAAAGATGTCTGCCGTCTACAGTTCAAAGAAAAAACTGTATACATAAATTTAATGACATAGCCAGCAGTGTGGCCTGTAGTATTCTAGGTGCACTGGCATAACGCACGATTTCAAATATGGGTATTGTCACAAATGACAATCGTCAAATCCAAAATGACAGCACAATGACAATACAGTTGTTGGTGTGCGTGACTCTACCAAGCAAAAATTACTCGTTGTAATAAAATTTAGCTGTCAGTACAATTTGTTTTGATCAATCGAACATTTTCGGGATAAACGGGGGGGGGGGGGTACCCTTTTTACAGTCAGTGCAAGTTATTATGATCAATCGAAAACTACAACAGGTTCAATAAAAAAACGTAAAGTATTTTTTGACAGCGCACTGTCTGCTCGGATTGATTTGCAAAATAGACCCACGCTTGTATAATTTTGTAGCAAAAATTTAATGTCTCATAATTGAGTTTGGCGGCCAGAGTGCTATTCTCCACCAAACATATAAAGTTTGGATGCCCTGGAAATAAATCAATGTACAATTATTCTTTGGCATAATCATTTAAAATTGACCACTCTGTAGTGTTTCGAAGGAAGCACTATCTGCAAAAAGTAGCTTCTTGACAGATTAAAATAATTGCCTTTTCTGCGTGAAATTTCTTCTTGTAAAACTAAAACACGTTTCTTTCATTTCCTGTTTACATAGAATAATCACGAATTTGTCTTCCCGTTACCTTTCATTCTTGCGTATAAAGTTATTCGTGTTTCGCAAGTCGCGTTTGGTGTGACGAATGCATTATATATCAAACGCAGTCTTTAGGCAGAAAGGTTGCAGGGGCGAATATGTTATGGTCAACACACCATGAATGTGTCCAGCCCTGTGATGTACTTTGTCTCGGAAAACCGGCCAACAAGCCGTCGATGAGTGGTAACGGATAAGCGTCGTTTTCTGTTAAGCTGTTTAGCTTACGAGCATGTCTTAACGCTTAGTGACTTCCCGCTTATAGGACTTAGGGGTATATCTTCTATCCGGTCGCAAATTATTTAATTGCGAGGCGAAATATGGTTACTAGATTTATTTTGCCATGGCCATTGACACATTTTTTTAAATTTAAATTTGTTTTGCGATTGTCAAGTAGAAATACATGAAAAGACTGCGACCTCGGAAAATGCGTAACAGTCTTTTTGTGTATTTCTACTTTACAATCGCAAAAAAAAAATTTAATTTAAAAAAAATGTATCAATTGGCATGGCAAAATAAATCTATGAATTGCCTAATGTATCCCCTTTTGAACGTACATATATAGTCAGTATTGCGAGCCAATCCTGGAAATTGTTTGCTATTTGGCTTGGAGTAGTAGAACATCCGTGAATATGCAGACTCGTTGTATTGACAAAACTTTAAAAATTGGATTCACGCCTTGGTCATCATATCGAGATAGGGCTTTTTGATTTGAATAGCCTAATGTATCCCCTTTTGAACGTATATGTTAGTATACGAGCCAATCTCTGAGATTTTTACTATTTGGTTTACCATTTTATACAGTATGGTATGTGATTACTGATTACTTAAAAATTTATGATAATGAGCATTTTAGATTTTTTAATGTCAAACAATTTCTTTTGTTTTTTCAATAAATACGGAAATTGAATACGGACGTATCAATACTCGTATTAAGACGTATCGTAGACGTAGCGGACGTATCAATACTCGTATTAAGACGTGTTGATTTTTTAGGAAATTTTGGATTGTTAGAAGACATAAAAAATCGTCGTCTCATTGATCCTTCCTCTATAATGTTCGCAAAGGGAAAACTTATTTCATGTCCGTCAGATTCTTTGTCTGCCTTGTCAAATTCGGTTAGAAATTCTGTAGTGTACTCCTTGTTAAAAAAGCATAGACAAATAACTATCGAAATATCGGAAAATGTACTAGTTAGGCATCTTGTAACACATCATATCGAGACTACAGGCCGTCCAGTTAAAGCTAAAGTTCGTAGACTGTCGATCGAGAAATCTCTTGCGGCCAAAAACAAATTGGATCGTTTGATCAAACTAGGGTATTGTACTCGGACGAAAGGTCCGTGGTCTAGCTCTTTACACATGGTGTCACCAACAACCATCCTTCTTGGTTGTTGGTGACCATGCGGGGATTACCGGGCGTTGCATGCTTGTACAATTCAAGACGTTTTTGCAATTCCGCATATTCAGAATTTTCCTACCAGTTAGACGGTTGTAGTATTTTTACAACTGGATGTGATTAGAGCATATCACTAGATACCGGTGGAGCGAGGTGATATTCCCAAGACGACAATTTGTACACCTTTTGGGTCGTTTGAATTTAACCGAATGATATTCGGGTTGCGAAATGCATACATACAGTTTATACATACAGTTTTGGACGGATTGGGTTTCGTTTTTCCTTATAGACGATTTACTCATAGCTTCTAAAAGCCTTGAAGAATATTTGAAGCATTGCGAAATTGTTTTCACACGTTAAATTTTTATCGTAGGTTAATTCCTAATGCAGCTGGGAGCCAAGTCATTCTTAAATTGAATGGGATGAACAATCGATCTCAGCGTTTAATAAGGCGAAACAAGATCTTACTGAAGCAGCAATATTGTCCCATCCATCTTGTAATACACCGCTGGCGTTAATGGTGGATGCGTCTGATTTTGCTTTAGGTGCAGTTATACAACAATTGGTGGACGGGCAGTTTAAGCCACTAGGATTCTATTCTGTAATGCTTTCTGATGCACAAAAACGTTATAGCACGTATGATGTGGTGTCCACGTATGGAGTAGTTGGCTGCGTATTCGTCGATTAAACATTTTACGTATTTGTTGGAAGGACGTCAGTTTGCCCTATACACTGATCACAAACCTTTAATTTTTGCATTTCACCAAAATTTGGAGAAAGCATCGCCTCGCCAGTATCGTCACCTGCACTATAAGTTAGTTTACGACTGATATTAGGCATATATCCGGCAATGAAAATATTGTGGCCGACGCGCTTTCTCGTATCGCTATTTCACCAAATATGAATTTCGAGGCATTGGTAGTGGCACACAACCTGACATGCAGGAGCTTCAAACGCAGTTAATGCCACAGTTTGGGTTAAATTTCACAAAGATACCGCTCTTTGGTTCAAAATTACAGGTTATTTGTGACACATCGAATGAAAGACCGTTTGTTCCGATCAAGTTTAGGAAACAGGTATGGAATCAAGAACACCGTGAAATTGGTGTCAAGTAAATACGTACGGCCAGGTATTAAAAAAGATGTTAGGAATTGGGTGCAAGCATGCACAGCATGTGGGAAATTTAAAATCAGACGGCACGTCAAATCTCCGTTGGGTCAGTTCCAATTAGTAGAAAAAAGATTTGACGAAATTCCTATAGATTTGATCGGACCTTTGCCAATTTCAGAAAATCAGCGCTATTGTCTGACTGTCATAGACAGATTTACGCGTTGGGCGGAAGTAATACCATTACCTGATATTAAAGCAGAAACCGTAGCATTTGCGTTATACAACGGTTGGATATCAAGGTTTGGCACTTGAGTCCGAGTTATTTAGGGAATTTGCAGTTTTAATGGGATTCAAACGGAAACGAACTCCCGCTTACAATCCTCAGGCAAACGGAATTGTTGAAAGACGGCATCATACTCTTAAGACTTCAATAATGTGTCACAGTCAACACGAGTGGACAAAAGTGTTACCAACTGTATTACTTGGTGTGACCACAGCGTACCGAGAAGATTTTAAGTGTGCTTTAGCAGAGTTAGTGTATTGGTTGGAAACTCTAAGGTTGCCTGGGTATTTCGTTAGTGTACCTCAGAATTACAAACTGATTTTTTAAAAGAGCTTAGAAATCATTTTAAAGCTATTAAGCCAGTGTCTCCTGTTCACCATAATAAAACATTTATGTTGAAGGAATTGGACAATTGTGCACTTGTGTTTGTACGTACTCATGCAGTGCGGGCGTCATTTCAGTCCCCCTATGAAAGACCTTTTCAGGTGTTAGGTCGTAATGAAAAATTGTATAAGGTCAGTATTAGAGGTAAAGAAGTCAACGTCTCGATAGATAGATTAAAGCCTTGTTTTCAGGAGATAACTGAGGTTGTTGACACAACAGAGGAAATAAGTACGAATATCTCACAACCAATTTTGTCGAATTCAACAGTACCATTCACGCCAGTGCAAGGAGTTTTGAGTTCAAAGAAGGGCGTAACTTTTAATCCAGTGCGGAAGATCAGGATAATTCCGAGAAATACCCGGACTGGCAGAGCTGTAATATTACCCACGCGTTATCGTTAACTTGTATCGTTCGTTCGCTATAGGGGTAGAGTGAGTACCAGAAAGAAAATAATTGTCAATGTAGATTTCACCACTGGTTGAGTTGCGTCTTGAAAATTAATAAAAAAAAAATTTAATTTTTTGTGTGTAAAAATAAAAGTAAACATAAAAATATAAATTGGAAGTGGATTTTATTATACCATAATAGGTAATCCACACATCCATAAGTTGATAGCGCAAAAAAAGCGTAAAAAATCGTAGTTTTTTTTTTCTTAGGTAGTACTCGTAGTAGGTTGTAGTAGTACTCGAACAGAAACCTAGATACTTATATATGACTAAGTAGGTTTTTGTTCGAAGAAAATAACTTCTTTTGTTTTCGGTGTCACTCGGTGTGTTCTTCGTAGCCCCCAAAACGACAGTTCAATCAGAGATACCTGAATTCATCTGAATTGCCTCTGTTTCCTCTTCCGAAGCATCTGTTTCCTTCAATTGACGATTATAAGTGTAAATGGATTGACTCAAAGCTGTTTGTTGACTGCGTGCGCCATCTGACGACGTTTTGGAGCTAACACAGAATAATTTCGCTTGTCATAACCTGTTCTCTCCTACATCTTCTCGTAATTTTGACAGATCTTAGCTGTTCTACCGATTCAATGGTATTGTGAAATGGTATAGTTACGTTGGTCATCGCGGGGGTCATGTTTCGGCAAAGTCGGAATATTACTCTGTGTTCGGTGACCCGATTTTGCAAGCGAGAATTTAACTTGTGGATACTTAAAACAAAATCCGGAAAGGATCCTTTATTAGCCTGACATCGTCTGAGAATTTGTTCGTGAGTGTCTTCCTCGAAATTACCAGGTGGTATTAGGATGATCTTGCTTATAAATCTAATACCAATAATCTGCGAAAATAGTGAACAAGCATAGGCAATAGCAAGAGTACTAAATTGGGCCTCCAGGGTATTAGCAGTATTTCTATTCGACGTCTTTCAGTTTGCACAAAGAAATCTGCAACTGATGATTTAAGTCGGGAATTGTCGATTTATAGCTTCTTTTGTAGGTCCTCGCTTGATGATCCTTGTAACTCTTCTTGCAAACCATACCTCTTATCATCCTAGGATTGGTTCCACGAATTTTATGAGGACAAGAAAAGGTAATAGAACAAAATGGAAAATACATTGTTGATTCGTAATGAAAAATGCAGACCTACATTCTTTAGGAGTATTTGGACCAATTTTCATTTTTGATTGTACGGTCATTTTTCGCGGAGCTACATAAATATATTTTTATAGTGAAGTAAACTAAAGAATATTAGAAATCACAATTTCGCTTTGTATTGTTATCGAAACATTCATCTGCTAATTATTTTAAACGTAAAGTTAAATAATTTAGTCAATTTTGAAATACAAAACTCTTGATTAATTTGTATGCACCGAACATTTTGATAATATGTATTTAACGATTGACCTCTAAAATGTTTGATAAGAGCGAAGATAACAAAAGCCGGTAAAATTTATTAAATTTTTGCTTTATTTCACTATATCAGCGTTACTCAACAGAATACAGTTATAAAGTATGTATTTAGGTTTGATTGTTGCCTCTCTCACCAATACACCAGACATCGCACATTCTCAGCATTTTATAGAAATATTTATAAGTGTAAACATTTAAGTGTATTCGAGTGCGAGCAGCTCCTCGGTATGTTTTAATCAAATAATTTACTTTAGTATTTAGTTAGAAGACGCCGAGTTAAAACACTAAATAAGTTATTGTGTGTCAATTTCTATAGTGAATCAGTGATTGAAAATTGTAAGATCAAGGTAAAACTAATTAAGAATAAATTTTAATAGCAATGTTTAATGTTGCGGAATTACATTCGAACGAAGCTATGTATCGCAAGTAATTTGGGATTTCTAATGCGTATTTTACACAAGGCTATCTAGCTAGAGTTACATCACTATGCAGCTAAAACGCAGTTCAGACTTTAATCTTTGGGTTTAATTGACACGCATCGGGCCTTATGTCGATCATAGAAATTTGTTTACAAAATAATTTATTAAGTGTGTGCGTGTGTGTGTGTTTGTGTTACTGTTATCATTATTATGCCGTGCTTATGTAATAGTGATACCGTAATCTAATAAGTATGTACAACTAAGCCACAGTACACTGGGGCGGTATGTTGTACCATCACTTCGAATCGAATTCGAAAAAAGTCGAATCGAAAAAGTGAAAGTTGTATCATTTTTGCTTTTCGAAAATGATACAACATACCGCCATTCGACTTTTTTCGAATTTCGATTCGATGTGATGGTACAACATACCGCCCCTGGATTCCATGAAACACAAAACTACTAATGTTCTGCAATAATTCTTGAAATAATTATATTAACAAGTAACAACCTTTTATGTAATTTCAGGTTTCGATTACAAAATGGGTTTAAAATGCCGGATATTTCTTGGACTCTTGGTCATCGTGATTGCAATTCTCTTTAAAAAATATAGAGATATGGCAGCGCCTTTAGAGGCACCATTATTAGATTACAACTATTATTGGGGCCCCGGCGACAAATCCAACTACAAGGAAGATAAATCACTGCGATTACAGCCAATTCAATACTCAGATGATGTTATCAATGATTTACGATATAAAATAGGAAATTTCTCTACACTAACACCACCATTAGAAGGGATCGCATTTGAATATGGTTTTAATACGAATGCACTTAAAAAAATTGTTGAATATTGGAAAAATGATTATCTGAAAAATTGGCGGAAACGTGAAGAATATTTGAATAGTTTTCCACACTATAGAACCCAGATTCAAGGATTGGATATTCACTATATACATGTAAAGCCGAAAACAAATGCTAAATTACCGGTTTATCCGATTTTGCTGCTCCACGGATGGCCCGGCTCGGTTCGTGAATTTTACGAATTAATTCCGAAATTAACGACAGAGTCGAAGGATAAAAATTTTGTTTTTGAAGTAATCGTACCAAGTTTACCGGGATACGGTTGGTCACAAGGCTCTTCTAAACCAGGGCTTGATACGTCTGGAATAGCTGTGATATTCAGAAATTTAATGTTGCGATTGGGACATAAACAATTCTTTATACAAGGTGGTGACTGGGGATCATTTATTGGCGGTAACATGGCACAATTTTTCCCTCAAAACGTACTCGGATACCATTCAAACATGTGTGGTTCAATGACCGGTATCGCAAATCTCAAATTGTTCGTTGCATCAATGTGCCCAAAACATTTTGTCGAGGAACAATATGTCGATTGGATATTCCCGGTGCTACCTAAATTTACCAACCTTTTAACTGAAAGTGGTTACATGCATTTACAAGCAACTAAGCCAGATACAATCGGAACAGCATTACTTAATAATCCAGTTGGATTATGTGCATACATATTAGAGAAATTTTCGACATGGACCAATTTAAATTACAGAGAGCTACCCGACGGTGGACTTACAAAATATTACACGTTAGATACACTTTTGGATAATATTATGATTTACTATCTTACTGATTCAATTACAACTTCTGTACGGCTTTACTCCGAAGTATTTACGAAAAAAGTACAAGACATGGAACTCGATCGTATTCCTGTAAAACCACCTACAGGTTGTACGAGATTTAGATATGAAATAATGCATACACCGGATTTTGCTATTAGCAATAAGTATCCTAATCTCGTTCATTCAACTTGGCACAATGATGGTGGTCATTTTGCCGCTATGCAATTACCTGATGTTATGTACCAAGATATTATAAGTTTTATTAAGAAAGTAAGAGTGTAATCGGTTTGAACAGTAAAAATGTTAATAAAATAAGTAAAAATTTGCCTTTAATTTTTTGTTAAATTTTTTTTGGAGAAGGTGAAAAGATGAGTGTCCGATAGGTCATGGAGAAGGGAAGAATAGAATTGGAACACTGCGTAATTAGCCTTTATAAGGGTTGTTTTTATGACAAGATCCATCTTTTTTTTTTAATCCATGCCATCTGTTTTGGGGCCGAATCACTCCTTGCCCTTTCGCGGTTTATTTTTCCGTTTTACTTTACGCATCATCTGCCCAATCGAAGACGTACGGCTATAGGGCCGATTTAAGTTACCATCTGTGCATTGTATAGCTTCACGTCAGTCTATAGGACTGGACATGGAAGATGGGTGAGCAAATGAGTTTTGCACGCCGATAGGGGGTCGTAGTTGTGTTCCATTTAATCACAGATCGTAATCTGTTGTTGAAAATTTCTTTTTGTATCCACAAACCCTTATCGGGATTCGAACCCGGTACCTCTCGATCCAAACGCAAAAGCTTTATAACCACTGTGCCATTTGGTCGATCCATCTTCAAATCAATTGTTGTTCTGAATGCTGAATTTTACAAAGAGAGAAAGAAAGAGAGTTTTCCAATTGCGAATTTTTTAGACCACAAGAAATTGAATTGTCTTTGAAGCAGATAAGACCATACCACAGAACACAAACAGAAGATAGACATTACTCATTATGTTATCAGCTCATTTACTTGAGCAAGTAAACCATAGGCACCGCATGTAACATATTCATCAAATTTTTGTGGTTTTGGTGTTCAACTGGTTCTTCGAACTGTTTGTTGTGGTCGATTGTGTCTTCTAATTCATTTTCGATGGGCTCACTAGATGATTTTGCAGGAAAACTGGTTACGAAATCATTATTGTTTGTGGGAACACTTTGCTCGTCGTCCCTCACTTCATTTGGCATACCTCCTTAAACTCTAAATCTGCTAAATCTTCTGTTATATCAAGTTGATCAGAACGATAACCGTTTGTTTTGAAACATATCTTCATAGAAAAATCCAACGAAGAACAAGTTTTTTGACTTTTTATTCCATTTCTTCCGCTTTATTTTAGGATTAGGATGGGCACCATGACTGGACTACCAAATACTTGAAGATGACTAACATCAACTTTATTTCCTGACCAAACTTCTTCTGGAGTCGTTGTTTTTAATGTGTGGCATTTCCTGATCGATTTAATGTATATGTTGCCATGTTAACAGCCTCAGCCCAAAATGAGACATCCAGCTTCGAATCGAACAGCATACATTAAGCCTTTTTCACCAATTTTAGATTTGTTCTTTCGGAGATACCGTTTTGCTCGGGAGTATACACAACTGATGTTTGATGTTTGATTCCATTTGTTTTAAAATACTTCTCGAACTTTTGATTGATGTACTCTGTACCATTTGATTTTTCTTCCCATTTCTTTTTCAACTACAGCTTGAAATTCAATATATCGATCGAACACTTCAGATTTTTCTTTTAAGAAACATACGAAAATCTTTCTTGAATGGTCATCTATAAACGTAAGTATAAATCTTGCACCACCGATTGATTTATCCTCCATCGGTCCCATTAAATCGATGTACTATTAGTAAATGGTTTTCGAGTCTGCTTACCTTCTTTGCAAATATCACAATTCTTAATTTCAATTGCATTTTCATCTGTGTCATGGATGCTAAACATTTTACTTGTTGTACCTGAAGTCGATATACACCATTATCTAATTTAATGTTACAAACTAACTGTTTTAATTTATTGAAAATTTTATATCCATTTTGATCAAATATGACTTCATTACCATTTTTATCATTTGTACTACTGACAACAAGTTCGCAGATAAACCAGGAATGCACAAAACATTATTAAAAATTATCTCGAACTCGTTTACACACACTTGTATCAAATTTAACTGGAACTTTACTTGAATTTGCCGAAATAGTTTCTATAATTTCGGATAATTTTATTTCGGTGAACAAATTTTCAAATGGTGGCATATGCTTGTGATACCCCACTATCTATGTACCAACCACTTTCATGACACTGTTTCGAAAAATATGCTTCTCGTAAAATTTGAACCGTTGATAAAAATACAACTTTTGCTTGTGGGCCTTGGTTTTTATTATTTTTATTATATTGTGGCTGTGACTTATTCTCACATTTCTGCGAAAAGCAATCTTTAGCCATATGCCCACGTTTACCACAATTAAAACACTTCATTTTGACTTTTGACGATGACCTTGATTTATTGCTGTTACCACTCTGTATCCATTGAACGCTGATCTTTGACCGTTCGATTTCGAACCATAACCACAATCTAATAATTTTGATTTGCTACCATGCCAATCATCTGGTACATAAAACACGATACCGTTCAACTTATTCGCAGTTTCAAATGCTTGTAAAATACAATCTTTCATGGAATCATGGCTTTGAAGCCGTATACATACGTCGGATAAAAATCCGGGATTTTTCTATCCCATCGTTTTAACCAATTACATCACGTAAATTATATAACAGACACGCCTCTTTTCATACAAAAGAGTTGAAAAAAATTGAAAAAAAATCTCGGATGTAAAAATCCCGGATTTCCATCCGACGTATGTATACGGCTTCCAAACGTATTGTTACCAACGAAACACCACGATCCGGTACGAATAAACTTGGAGAAATACTTAGTTCAATTCTAGCTTTCGCTAGAAAATTGCCATGTATGATAATTCTCACTACCACGTAATTTTTCTATGCCGTTCCACGCACTATCGCTCGCCATTTTTGTTACTTTTAATAAACAAACTTTTAATGAAATTAGTTCGTCGTATTTATTAATCGACTTAAAAATTATAACTGTTCTCTTTGACATTCTAATAACTAGTGACCAAATGTTACGAATTTACAAGTGACCAAATGTCACGCTTTATTTAATTCAGTGTTAGTGGTTAGTTGTTACAATTAATTGAGGGCTGGCCATACTAATTACTATAAATTTAGTTACAGTTATACCATTTAAACTTCCTCCTCATTCATTGCAGGGCCGTTACCACTCAGCCAATTACACCGTTGTCATACCCCTCAATTACTCCCAACTAATCTCGTTTGTTCGATCTAACTTTTAATTAGAAGAGGGGAAAACTGATAAAGCTAATGGTGAAAAAAAACGCGTTGGAATTTAATTTTACAATGAAAGTTAGATAATGAAATGAGATGCTTTGTATTAGAGTTTGGTGTTATGGCAGCCTAAGTATTACTTATAAACATGAATTCTAGAATAATTTCCTAAACGGCCGATCATGGGCCGATCAATCGAATAGCATAAAGTTAAACATTAGTGCTGCGTAATGTGACTAAGTAGATAGTATTGAATGAGTTTGCAAAACCTGTAATTTATCAGCCATATATCAATAAAGGCGATAAGTATATAACGTTTTAATCTAAATACAAATGTAATATTTCGTTTAGTTAGCAGTCGATACTTAGATTGTATAGACTGAACGGCTTTAATTCTAAATTTATGCAATAAGTTATGAAAGTGATTTTTCAATTTAACTATAAAAGATAACATTTTTATTGTTCGAGCGGTTAGGTTACGCACTTCAAGTAAGATAACATGTATTGCTTAATTAAACGTATAAACTATTTTACATTTTCAGGAAAATGAATATTTTACCGCGACTACTAACATGGTTAACAATAATGGGTATTGCAATGCTCTACAAGCGTTACAGAAACATTGAAAGGCCACTCGAAGCACCACCACAAGATTTGAACTATTACTGGGGCTCCGATGATCAATCCAATTATAAGGAAGATAATTCACTTCGATTGCATCGAATTCAGTACTCAGATAATATAATCAATGATTTAAGATATAAATTAGGAAATTTCTCCAAAATGACACCACCACTCGAAGGGGTTGCATTTGAATACGGTTTCAATACGAATGAATTAAAAAAAATTGTTTATTATTGGAAAAACGATTATTTGAAAAATTGGAGAAAACATGAATTGTATCTGAACAGTTTTCCACACTTTAAAACACAAATTCAGGGATTGGACATACATTACATACATGTGAAACCTAAAGAAAATCTAGAAGTTCCAGTATATCCGATTTTACTTCTCCACGGTTGGCCCGGGTCGGTTCGAGAATTTTATGAGTTAATTCCAAAATTAGCGGTTGAAACAAAAGACAAAAATTTCGTGTTTGAAGTGATTGTGCCAAGTCTACCGGGATACGGATGGTCAGACGGTGCTTCTAAACCAGGACTGGATGCTGTTGCGATGGCAGTAATATTTAATAATTTAATGTTACGACTGGGACATAAACAATATTTCGTGCAAGGTGGTGATTGGGGATCTAGAATTGGCGGTGCCATGGCCGCATTTTTTCCTAAAAATGTAATGGGATTTCACACCAACATGTGCAATTCACAAGCTACCATCGCAAATATTAAATTGTTCATTGCATCGCTGTACCCGTCATATTTTCTAGAGGACGACTATATCGATTGGGTTTTTCCAGCACTGCCAAAAGCACTCGATTTTATTCTTAATGAAGCTGGATACGTTCATATACAGGCAACGAAACCGGATACGATTGGAACCGTCTTACTCAACAATCCAGTTGGTTTATGTGCTTACATACTTGAAAAATTTTCAACATGGACTAATCCAAAATATAAAAGTTATCCAGATGGTGGACTAACAAATTACTTTACATTGGACGCTCTTCTCGATAACGTAATGATTTACTACCTCACAAATTCAATAACGACATCTGCCCGATTATATGCAGAATCGTTTAGTAGCAAAAGTACTGAACTGCAGCTAGATCGTATCCCCATAAGACCACCAACTGCATGCGCCCGATTTAAATATGAATTGTCGCATGCACCTGATTTCGTATTGAATAATAAATATGTCAAGCTGATTCAATCAACTTGGATAAAGGATGGAGGCCACTTTGCTGCCATGCAGTTACCAGACTTGCTTTATAAAGATGTTATAAGCTTTATACAGAAAATAAAAAGTTAAATTGTTTAATGTTTAATAAAACGTAATGATTATTTCTTCGATGTAAAACTCTAATATTTTCTTGAAAGTGAAGGTTTTTGATTTGTTTAGCACAATCCACATTTTAAAATTCTAAAATTAAACTGTAGTAGATAATTTAAATTTGCTAACGACATCTTGCGGGCTAAATTTATTTTTCGTTCCTCTATTTCAAATTTCAAAAATAGCCCATATTTGCTTAAAATTGTGACAGGTTTGATACATTGTTTTTATGAAAGTGTGCACCGTGGTTTTAGACTCGGTCGGTGTACCAATTGTAAGTCTTGCTATATTTTTAAGAGCGAACAAGAATCACACTCAAGTAGTTTTCTTTATTAAAAAAAAATTACACACGCCAGCATTTGTTTTATTCGTTCCACTGCGTATTGGACCGAAGATCGGAAAATTAACAGGATTAAGGTTAATTCAACAGGTTATGATGAGCTTACTCCGCATAGGTACGTGTTTAAAAAATAATTTGAGAAGCGTCAAGAAAGGTATAGTGTTTACTACAATTTTTTCATCATCGTGTGAAAAAAAGAATTTGGAAGACGGCGGATAATCATAAATTTAGTTTTTGTGATTTTTATTCATTTTGATTTCGGTACAAATTTCGAAGCGAAACAAAATGGAAGGCGATCGAAAATTGGAAGGAGTTTGAAATTGGCTAACATGGAAATTTCAGATGAGCCAATTGCTACAGGTCAATTAAATTGTTTGACGTATTGGATGGCACAGATCAAAATCCAACGAGTGTAGATGCAGATTATGCGATGAAAATTAAGACATGGAAATGACGATGACGTGCAAAAAGCAGCCATTGCTGCAAATAATAAATTGTGATTTGGCAGCTTCAATGTGGGTGACGCTTAAAATTATGTATGAGCAAACACCGAAGGCAAATATTATGTACTTGGAATAACGGTACTACAGTTTCACAAAGGAGTCGGCGATGATATTGCAACGTGTATGTCAAAACTCATGGAAGTGGTGTAACAATTAAAGGATCAAGGTTTCCGATAAGATTTCAATGTCTTTGCCGGCTTAATACAACCATTTTCATAGTGCTTGGGAATCGCCGAGTGCGATGAATTCCTATTCAACAAAGGATCATCCATTGGAGTAGAACAAAAAAGGAAAAGCTAAGAACCAAAAGGCAATTGTTTTCATTGTGGTTAGAGTAGTGATTGGAAACGCGATTGTACACAGACGAATAAAAAAAATAATTCAGATACCAGCAAAAAAATGTTTTAGAGATGCATTTAAGTATCACAACTCGACACCAAATGGAAACAAAAATACTTGGGTGTTGGACTCGGGAGTTAGTGACCGTATGTGTCATCAACGTGAATGATTGGAGAACTTTGTGGAGGTCATCGTCACACATAACTGCGAGAAATGTTGAAAATATCACTATCGTGCGTAGAACGAGCATTGTTCATTGCCGCCATCTAGATCACCATCATGCGAAATTGTATTCTTCTCAAAATATAAACGTGACGTAAAATATATACGTAAAAGGATGTTAAATGATGGGGCCACCCATCTTCCGTGCTAGTATAGGCCGACATGGAGCTATGCAATGTGCAGATGGTGATTAAATCGGACCTATAGCCGTACGTCCTCGATTTGGCAGGTGACTGCGCGCAACGTAAGGTCGTGAAAAGCGAACTGCGAAAGAGTTGGGAGTGTTTCGACCCCGGAACAGATTGCAAATATTAAATAATAATAAATATAATAATAAGGATGTTAAATTGTTCCTTTAAAATTCAATGTATATTTTGCGGTTTAAATAGAAAAGTGGATTGTACTCTGTTGAACATGCTAAAATGAGCCAACCCGAATCAGCTAGGTAATTTCCAAAGCAATAAGGCGATGTGGTTTACATGTGAATTTATAAATCGACCATAATTGAAGGATATTTAGGAATGAATGCAAGTTACCTTCGCTTCAGGGGCACAACAAAATACAAGTCAAAAGGCTCGAATAGTATTAAATTAATTTGTCCATACCTGACACATCTGCAAACAATAGAGCTGTTTCAAAAGTTTTCGGTGTATAATCATTTCCGGTCGTAATAATCTCGTCCGGGATCATGGAACTCATAATCCGGATTTTTGCATTATAGTACGCTTCATTCTTAAGTATATCTTTACTATCACAAGCTAGCACACGACGCGGCGCAGCGTTTTCGTTTTCAGTGAAAATTTCCGACTGTAACAAAAAAAAATGTACAATCATTTTTATATATATTTTGCTCCCATAAATCAATTTTGTACCTTTTCTACTGTTAACCTTGGTATACGAATCGTCCCCGCCATTTTTAATGAATTATTAATTAAAATATATTAAATATAATGTAATATAAAAAATAACAAAATAAAATTAAATCTTTTTTCAACGATCAGTCACAAGAAAATTTAAACTCAAAATTCGTAATAACAACGGTTCGAGTTTGTGCTAAGCATTAATGCCTAAATATTTTCGATATTATTTTTGACAAGTAATATCGAATAAACGACGCCATTTTTTATAATTGTAAAAACACAAACAATTTTAGTGCAACATTTTTATTTTAACCCGGCATTTATATTTAGTTACATCAAATTAAAATAAAATTTGATAAAATATGAGTTCGGGTAGTATGCTATATGGTGGAGATGAAATTGGTGCATTGGTATTTGATCCCGGGCATCATTCTTTGCGAGTTGGATATGCACAGGAGGATACACCAAAAGCCGAGATACCAGCCGTGGTTGGTGTTGGGCCCGATGATTCTGGGTCTTCACAAATGGATTTGGAAACGAAAGGGGATAATAGTAATATAACTACGGCAGGAACAAGTATGTCAAATATAAGAATGAATAAAATGTACAGTGCTTAATACATAACCTCATTTTATTCTAGACTACAAATATTATGTGGATACGACATATTTAAATGTACCCCGGGCAAATATGGAAATTCAAACCTACATGAAAGACGGTATGATCGAAAATTGGGAATTATTTGAAAAAGCGTTAGATTACGTATACGCTAAAGTGATACAATCAGAATCTGAGTACCATCCAGTTTTATTTTCCGAAGCTTCATGGAACGTGCGCAATAATCGCGAGAAGTTAACCGAATTGATGTTTGAGAAATATAATGTACCTGCATTTTTTTTGGTAAAAAATGCGGTACTTGCTGCATTTGCGAATGGGCGATCAACAGCTCTAGTCGTTGATAGTGGGGCCACACATACATCAGCTATTCCGATTCATGAAGGATATGTCTTGACTCAAGCTGTTGTGAAGTCGCCATTAGGTGGTGATTATTTATCAATGCAGTGTCGCCAGTATCTCGAAAGCCATAACATTGATCTCACTCCCAGCTATTGTATTGCTAGTAAGGACGTGATTAAAGAACGCGACAATCCCAGGTTTACATTACGAAAAATGCCAGATAATTTAACAACATCGTGGCAACAATATATGATGAAATCGGTTCTACAGGATTTTCAAATGACAGCGGTTCAAGTATTAGAGGCCCCGTACGATGAAAGAGCAGCTGCACAAATTCCGGCCGTTCATTATGAATTCCCTAATGGATATCATCAAGACTTTGGTTCTGAACGATTTAAATTGGCCGAAAGTTTATTTGATCACACAATGCTCGGAGCTGGACAATTAGCTTCTACTTCGGTTGGTATGTGCGATGCTGATGTAAGATTACCGCTTTATGGTTCAGTGGTTATTACGGGTGGGAATACTCTGCTTCAGGGTTTCCCTGAACGATTAAATCGCGATCTTCTACACCGGGCACCATCGAATACGAGGCTTAAAATGATTTCGGCAAATGGTAGTGTTGAACGTAGATTTGGCGCTTGGATAGGTGGTTCGATTCTAGCATCTATAGGCACATTCCAGCAAATGTGGATATCATCACAAGAATACGAAGAATCTGGTAAAAGCCAAGTAGAACGGAAGTGTCCGTAAACGTTACCGGAACACCACACAAATAATTGTCATTTAATTTTTCTGTAATTCTGTGTAAATTATGTCGTACGAGAATAAAGTAATTTTGCATAATTGAACTTTGGGAATGTTAATCCAACTCGCAACATAACTACATAATATATGTAAACACAACATAACAATGGAATTTTTTGCCGCGTCGTTTTATGTTATGTTGGGCTAACCAATCATATGTTTCGTATTTATGTTTTCTATTTTCAACAACAACCAAAACCATTTTTGTTTTCATTTTACTGAGAGCGATTGTCAGGTTTGTTTGGCAACAAAAAGTTTAAAAGTATTTGTGATTTTACTCAAATTATTAATGTACTAATGGTCAATTGAACTATTTGATTGGAGTGTGTTTAATAAATTTAATAAATATTTGTATGTTAAATTTTAAAGGAGTGGTGAAAACTTGAAATTGAACGTAAATTTGTATTAGAGCGGGCGGGCGTCTAATTGAAATTAAAAAAAAATATTATATGGTATGTAATTGTGCTATTAAACTTATTTTATCATAAAAATTATCTTTTAAAATTCATAATAATGTAGGTTTGTGATTTATATGCAAAGCGCCATAATTTGACATAAAAAATATATCTAAAAATAGAATATACAGTAAAATCCCAATGATACGATCTAACATAAATTTGCATAAAATCGTTTTGACAGACATTATTTGTCGGCGCTTGTATCCAGTAGTCGAGGGAAATAATATGTGACATATGTGTGCTATTTCTTTGTAAACGTAATGATTTAAAATATGTTGAAATGTCTGTTCGTTCGAAACCGTCTTAACTTCCGTTGAGTGAGATGAAGGAGTTTGGTTACTCCGACAACAACGCATCTAAAAAACGAACAAATTGGGCCATTTCACACACGGCTTGGCTTCAAACTAAGTCGTAATGGCTGATGCCACACTAGGTATCAAAGAAACCATTACTTTCTTCGTTTCTTTCCCCGTTTATCTATATATAATACAGGTTTTAATTGCGACTTAAATAAATTTTCGGTGAAATCACACACAAACAAATGAAATAAAAAATATTTTAAGCCATTTTTGACTTATACATTTTAGTTTAAATTTTATTTTCGAGAGCAATTACAAAACAATACAAAAAAATTTTGTGTTTAATTATAAAATAAGGATTTAAAGTGTAATAAAAAAATTTCCAATTTATTTTCGAATGTGTTTTTTAATTTAATTTTATTTTTCGAGTGTGTTGTGTAGTGATAAAACAATAAAATAAATTTGGGGTGATATCGGTTTCAAAGTAGTAATAAAAAAAAATGTCGTTCATTTTTCGCATGTGTTTTTAGTTTGCTTTTATTTTCGTGTATACGATTAGTATAAAATAAAACAAAGTTTTGTGTGATATTATGTGTAAAATAAACGTTGAAACGAAATGAAAGAAGAAAAAATTCTGGTGTACATTATTGGTTTATCTATATTATAATTAAATAATTAATTATTTTTATTTATAATATAAATAATGTATAAATTAATAATTAATTATTTTCAACAAATTATATCGCATACGATGCGAACTATGCGAAGACATTACAAAAATAATTATTTTTTGTCAATTTTGTTACACATACATATACATTATCTATTACGACTAGTTGGCCTTGAAAAAATAATCAAAAAACTAGAAATGAAGTGTGGAATGGGGCTCCTATGACATAACTTCCGTTGACATGATGAAGTTTGGTTACTCCGACAACAACGCATCTAACCTAGAGTCTACACTATGCAAATTCACTGATATTTTCTATCAGCATAGCAATGTATATGTGAGTAATTGATATAAATTTTGACACTGTCAGCAAATTATCAGGAGGCTATTTTACGATAAATTATCATGAAATTATTACGAAATGCCACCATTTTCAGGTTATGTTTCTTCATTATAAATTTAATTTAAAGGGTGAAAAATGTTGGCTTATAGGGTGAATTTATGTTTTGATAGTTGGGAATTATAATAAATTAGGTTATAGGCAACACTGTATTAACACTTTTTTATTATGGAATCAAGTAAAAAATCCTTGTTAATTGAACGATAAAGTAATTAAAGTAAAAAGCTTGTCAGTAAAAATTCGAAAATTAAAACAAGACATAGTGTTCCAGTCGAAAAATTAATGGGACGTGAAAATTTTAGTGAATGGGAATTTGCCATGAAATCGTATCTTGAGCATGAAGATCCGTGGTGTTGTATCGAAAATAAAGACCAGACAGCAGATGAAATAAAGAAGGTAAAGCGGGAAATACAAGCAAAATAAAAAATTATCATGTGCGTGCATTCAAGTATTTATGTTCATATTCGGAGTTTAGAAACTTCAAAAGAAGTGTGGGAAAAATTAAGAAAAGAATTATTCTAGCATGACGGACTGTCGAATAAAATCGCCTTGATGTGAAAAATAAAAAATAAAAACTTCAACCAATGATTATGGAAATGCAAAGCTCTGAAACGAAGGTTACGGGGGAGTACGTAAAGTCAAAATTACTCACTAGTGAGTACGGTGATACCAAAAGTTCAGTGAATACAGCGTTTATTTCAAAAGAAAATAGAAAGCGGTTTAAACCAAGATGCTACAACTGTAATCAGATCGGTAATTTCGCAAACAAAGCGTAATCAGCTACAACTCTAGCAAAGGATATGTACAAACTCGATTTGGATAAAAGTGCATGTTGTTCATTTGGGTCAGTTGTCAAGGATAATTTTGAATTGTGGCATCGCCGGCTTGGACGTATGAGTGTCCAATATATGAAAGTGTTGCAAAAATCATCGGGAATGGACATTGTTGAACCTATAGTGACAAAAATGACATTTGTGTCGTTTGTTGTAAAGGAAAACAGCCAAAATCACAGTACGAAAAATCGACCTCATCATCGAATCGTAAATTAGAATTGGTTACAGTCCAATAAGTAGTATGTCCATAAGTACCTGCGATCGAATGAAAAATTAAAAATGCACATAGGTTTATGGTAAATCTGGAGAAACCTTGAACTGAGGAAGCCAAGCGTGAATTTATTTATCGAACTTCCAAGAAATGGAATTCGCTAAACGTTTTCGAATTTCTGTTGCACTATAAAATGCACAATTTAAGGCAGCTATCAATCTTTACTTGAAGAATCGCGCGTGCACCCAACGCTCAGACAGTTTCAAGGAGCTAGGACAGTCTGAAAGCCCGCTCTGCACTCAATTAAAACTAACCGTAAAAAATAAAGTTTCTGAAAATCACTGAGTATTTATTTTGTAAAATCTCTTCCCCAATTCTACGAAATTCCTAACGAATTTGCTCTTGATCTCTGATGTAAAGGTCGGGGAACCCGGGTCCCCATTAGGTTTAGAGAAAGTCAAACCTAATAATGATTAATGGTTGGTGTAGTTGATGGGGGATATAGCAAAATATGTCTTTTTGGTGTAAAACTGGTTTCAATCAACTCAGTAATGAGACAGGGTCGTGTACTATTTTTGTAAAGCCAAAGAGTCACTTTTTTGTGGAATGCTCATTTTTGTAATCTATGCGACATATGTCGGAGACATGAGGAATTTATTATTAGCCCTAATTGGAAGCTCTTGATACTTGGATAAGAGCCTATTGAAAGGGTCTTTCCGGGTATTTTCGATTGAAATGAATATCATTGCGCATGATCGGCATCACAAAACAGGATTTTATCCAAATCGGTCGGTAACGGATCAGGTCTCTTGACGTATGAGTTTCTGGGTTTTCCTTGAACCATTACTTGATCCATTGAAAGTGTGCTGTCGAATATCTGGGAATACCTAAATAAATTAGTATAACTATATATACAATGACGTAACGCGTCGTAACGTCACAGTATTTTGTCAAAGTCGAATATAGCACATCGGGGATATTTGTAGTTGGCCCAAAACCTACTTGGCAAAGAATTTCGACCAATTACGACAATCTGTATGTATATCATTGGCCATTTCGACCAATGATATACATACAGATTGTCGTAATTCAAATATATTTTTAGATTTCAGAGATGGAGAAGTTACGGGAGAAGTAACCGTTACACATTTAAGGGTTGAAGACATATTTGGTCACTTTAGTGCTTTATAACCTCAAAGACCGTGAGGCTATCTAGAAGCAAGGGTTAGACCCGGATAATCATGGGTTCGAAGGAAAACTATAGATGATAAACTGTATTGGTGGAAACAGTTCCTGGGCCACTTGGATTTTTTGATTTGGCGCAATTAATGGCTGTTCTATCTGAAAAGTGTGACCAGCAAAGAAACTCAGGCAGCCAATTCAAAAGATCGTGTAGAAAAATGGACCAATCGAGATGCAAAATATTTGGTAAGAGAAATGGTGTTATGAGCGATACGAAGCAGAAGGTCGGGCATTCAAATAATTGTGGGGAGCAGATGTTGCAAATGGCTGTGGTTATAAGGTGGAACCGGATAATGAAGATCATGGAGTGAGTGCCATTGTTCGGGAGGAACCCTTGTTCTTTTTGGAAACGAGTGCACCTCTCATCGCTGTTCGTGGGAAATGAGTATGACAACGGATGACCTGGGAACGGTAGTTTCGATCATTTTGATGCAAGATTTTTTTGTGTAACGGAGAACGGCAGTAAGCCAGCGTTGCGTAGTGAACTTGAGGAAAGCGTTAATATTGGTTCTGGAGTTGGTGTGGTAACGAAGAAAATTGAACACGGATTGCAACACATCGATGAGGTTAGTATGACTTCAAAAAAAATGAGAAACTTGCAAGTGTGGCGATTCTATCAGATTAAACCGAACCGATCAAATAGCAGAGTGGTTAAACTTTGACGATTGGATAGGGAGGTACTGGGCTCGAATCTCGATAGGGGCAGGATGCAAAAGGGAATTTTCATCAGATTACGATCTGGGATAAAAAGGAACACAAGTATAACCCCCGGTCGGAGTGCAAAACACATGGGCCGACCCTTCTTCCAGGCAGTATAGGTTGACATGGAGCTATGCAATGCGCAGATGGTAATGAAAACCTATAGCCGTACGTCCTCGATTTGGCAGGCGACTGCGTAAGAGGTAAGGACGGAAAAAGCGAACTGCGAAAGAGTTGGGAGAGTGCTTGGGCCGCAGAACAGATTGAAAAGATTAATTACTTAAAAAAAGATTAAACCGAAGAGCAATTATGGCAGCTACGCTTGGAGGGGATAGTGAGTTATAAAATTTACGAATGCGGCTAAAACAAATTGAGAATGGTGGTGTGGTTCACTTAGGATTGGATGGAAGTCCGTTGGATATGATATTGAAAAGTATCTGGAGGAGATACCGGTTAAGGCGAGTAGAGATTACGGATGGTCCACCAGTTATGACCGCTAGGATGGCGAGAATAATCGGAAATCACAGGAAGGCAGTCCAGCCAGCGCGGTATTTATATTGTACCAGCCTGTGGACAGAATGAAGATTTGTTGCAAAACCCCGAAAGGGATCTTCACATTATTCACAGAAGATCAACATAGATTTTGAATATAGGAGAGTATTGGCGGAGCCGGCAGAGTACAGCAGCGAGTAGGATCCATTTGGACACGACCGACATGAATTTCGGTCTGTGGAAAAGATGCCCAAATGGTCAAGAGGAGCCACAGCGTTATTAAAATGAACAGGTTTGACCCGATACATCTGAAATTCAGTAAAAAAATAGTGAAACATATCTCAAACTTATTTTAGGAACTGGTAGAGAGCAGTGGTGAGTAGGAACCGTTAAGACAAGATCGAGGTGAAGATCGGCATATATATGGAAAAGATAAATAAACGGGCAGAAATTTGGCGGAGCCATAGCAATATTAAATGGAACAGATTAGGTCCAATACCGCTGAAACACAGTGTTCAGGGAGGTAGATACGGGAGCAGGTGATGCGGAGTGTAATCCACCATAAATGGTGACTAGATTTTGAAGTGCTAAGCGGAATACACAGGCTCAGATTTGGCGAAATGTTACGATCTCGCCAATTGATCTGTTAGGAATTTAATGAAATCTATGAAATAGTGACATCTAAAATTAAGCATTACAAGTAATTTTATAACAGTTCAGTAGTATAGCAGGTTTATTTTATAGCAGCCTAGAACAGAACCTTACAAATGTTCGTATATAATCTGGAATATTCAGCGTGAACAAAAATGTTTGTTTTTTTGTCCACAATAGACAAATGTCTATGTAAATGACCATAGTTTGTTTTACTGATGTTGAACTTAAACAACTATTAACCAAACCAAATCTCAAATTCGTTAACATACCTTTGTTTAGTTCTGATAAGACTATCACGTGCGAAAGTTCAATTTCGTTACCAAATTTTTGTCGATTGTCATGGATTGCCGCATCCTAGCATACGAACCACAGTCAAAAAGGTCAAACGGAAATATTTTTGGTCTGATATGGACAGGGATATCCGAGCATTTGCAAAATCTTGTCTATTTTGTCAGAAATCAAAAATTGAGAGACATGTTAGTTCTCCGATAGCTACCAACTGGTAGCTAATCGATTTGATCAAATTCATGTTGACATTATTGGTCCGTTAGCAGGTTCTGAAGGTTCGAAATTTTGTGTAACCATAATTGATCGTTATACACGCTGGCCTGAAGTGAGTCCAGTGCCTGATATTAAATCAGACACGCAGTAGCTAGAGTCATTTACAGCAAATTGATTTGTCGTTTTGAACTTCGGCTATTACCATAGATAGAGGCGCACAATCCGAGTCTCAACTGTTTTCAGACTTCGCGAAATTTATTGGTTTTGAACACAAGAGAACTACGACGTACAACCCAGCCTGTAATGTAGTCATTGAGCGTTTTCATCATACGCTTAAAGCATCTCTGATGTGAATTTCTAATATGCAGTGGATACAAGCGTTACCTACGGTACTTTTAGGGTTAAGAACAGTACTACGAGAAGATTTTAAAACGATTTCTTTGTTCCTTCAACAAATAAGCAATTACAATCCGAATTTACGAAAACATTTCGATGTCATTCGACCTGTGCCTGCAGCACGTCACAACAAAGAACGATTTTTTGTGTTCAAGGAATTGTCTACTTGTGCACACGTATTCGATAGAACTGATGCTGTACAAAGGTCCTTACAACACAGCCTTACGAAGGTCCGTACCAAGTTGCCAAACGGAATGATAAGTATTTCACTCTCGTGATTCGTGGGAAAGAGAATACTGTCAATTAATCGTCTTAAACCTTGTTTTGCTGAAGTCAGCGACGAACATACAAATTCCAACGGAGATAAGAACGTTTCGGCGTTTTGCAGTAATCAGTTAAAACAAGAACAGGTCGTTCGGTTGCAATACCAAGTCGTTTTCGTTAATTTCGTTCACTAGGCGTTCACTAAGGGAGGAGTATTGTGGCGGAATAGAATTCTCATTATCGGTATTAATTGTTCACGTACGTACCTTGATGGTTTGTATCCATAAGGGTTGCAAATTAGTAATTTTCCCTCTATGCTATAGGTTGTACACGCGTCATGAAAATGAAACACTCTTCCATAGTTTGCATGTCTATGTACTTAAAAAGGGTGTGTAGTAGAAAAAGGTAAAAATGCGCTTTTTCATTCTTCTTGTTTCGACGCTCTCCATAGCAAGTCGATGTTGTTGAAAATTATAATTCTTTTTGTACTTAAAATTAATAAATATTAACTAAAACAAAATATATGTAAAATAAATGTATTAAACTTAATTCGTGTTAAATTAATGTTTTTGATCTGCTGAAAGTATTGTCGAAATTGTGAGACCGGACCACATCGGAGTTGCATATTAATATTACGTACGGTAGCCATCTTATAGTGCATCTTTTCCGCATCGGAGCTTATACGTTAATCTTTCGTACGTTATAAATTAGGATTAGAGCATTCAAATACTAAACGCCCCATTACAACACAACGCGGCAGTGGAAATACTACCACAGAACTACTAAATTCCGAAAACTGGCACAAATTTCTTTACGCGCTACCATATTTTAATGAAATTTTCATTAATTTAACGGGTCAAAGTCGCCGATTATTTGCAAATTGATGCCTGTTTAATAAAACATAACTAAATAATGGACATAACGGGAACTGCACTTGCATTCGAGTGCAAACCGGTTTTACTTAATGCTAAGTGTATGTAGACTTTTGTCTTTTCAATTTAAAAAAAAAAAATCAAAAAAAAAAAATTCAAAAAAATAAACATGTTTAAAAAAAATGCAAATCGAATGTAGTTTACGAAATATATTAGAAACAACAGGTGTATGTAGACTTTTGTTCTATAGTGTATATTGAACCACCATCTGACTGATAGTTGTGTTTTTTTATCATCACCGATCGTAATCGAACAATTTGTTTCCTCCCTGTGGTACTATTCTGGTAATTCCCCGGGATTAGGGAACTGGGGGGAGATTTTATATGTAATTTCTGTTCAAATATTTTTGTTCCGGGCTACTGAGAGAAAAGTTTGATGTAAATATTTATAAATTGGAAATAATTTTTCCATATCTAAATTGGCAGGGAAAATTATTCCCAATTTAATTTTGTTTTCAAAAAATTTAACACTACTTAGCTTTTTACCTCAGTATGCCGGAAAAAAATATTTGAACAGAAATTACATTTAAATTCTTTCTCCAGTTCCCTATTCCCGGGGAATTACCAGAATAGTGTCACGCGGAATTCGAACTTAGTACCTCTCGGTCCAAGTGCTGACCATTGCACCATTTGCCTGGTGAAAGTTTATTTAGTTTGTAGGCTAGCATTTTAAAACTTATGGCCGGTGAAACTAGAGGAGAGAGGAGTATAATAAAACATTAATTAATTCAAAATCTTCACGCGTGAGACGTTTCGTTTAAGAAAAACTTAACGTAGAAATATACTAATTTTATTTCCTAAACACTTTAATTCGCATTCTTATATTTTGTTGTAGATATGTACTCGGCGTACAATAATTTCGATTGTGAATACCACTACATATGTACAAACCAAGAAATGCTGATAAATTTTCATATTTTCGAGTTGTATTATTATTTATTTATTTATTTTTGTTTTTGTAAGAAACGATCGACACGAAAATAAAAAATTCTTATATGTATACTGAAATATATTGCTAGAAATTATATTTCATTTAATGTTTCGATCTGCATAGAAGTAAATCTCAATTATTCAAAAAAAAAAAAAAAATATCAAAAACAAAAACAACATTCAAAAAAATTAATTAAATTAAACAAATTCAATTCAATTGTTAACTGTAAACTATATAAAAGTGATCGATCGTGGGTTTAGTTTTAGTTATTGTTCCGAATTGTGTTAGATTGGACTAGAAGTGTACCTATTTATCGTGTTGAAAAATTTGAGGCGATAATTATATATTTTGCAAATTTGTTGTATTCTTAAAAATATATTTTAGGTAATTATTTAAATGTTTTATGTTGTTTTTGCCGAATGAACATTTATTTTTAAATATATGATCGGTTGCTGGGTGTCGCGTCGCACCATATAGTGAAATTTTTGGAATAAACATATTTTTGGATAAACTTTCATTGATTTTATACACATTTTTGTTGATATTGCTAATTATTAATGCGTATACTCGTATAACAAACACACATGGGTAGTAAATATTTATTTTGTTTATTTCGAATAATAATGAAACTATCTGTTGAAAAGGAAGTTATGTCTAGCGATTTTCTTATTCGCGATGCATGCATACTTTTTATATTCATCAAGCACCAATAATTTCATTGCCAAAATGTATACAAGACTATAAATTACTTGGCAAATAACTTTGTGTGCAATTCTTTTATTAAAATTTAAAACGGAATAGAATCACCTGTCATTGATTTTGCCGTTTAATTTATTTAGTTTTAGAATGAACTTGAATTTTTATGCATACACAATTGATCCGCTACGCCGCAATTTCATTTTCATTTAACGATCGTTAGGTATAAAAAAAATTGTCTGCAGCAATTATTTTTACAATATAACATCTGTCTAAGAAAATATTTATATAATTTGTATGCTCTTTTAATGGTACTAAAGATAAAATTTCATAAATCTCCGGTTTCACAATAAAATACTTGTTTTTGTTTGATCAACCGTTAACACATCACAAAGCCCCCTAGGCTAGGTGAGGGTCTAGGCGAAAGTTATTCAAATTAATCTATAGTTTTTGCTTCCTTGTACGTACTCACCTATTTCTAGGCATGATTTAATTTGGAATTATGAGTCTTCCTGGTACGTGACTAAGAAAATAAATACATAATTTATTGTAACCGTTTGATTCACACGCTGCATTGAAATGTATAGATCTAGGTCAGTCACTTAATACAATATTTATTATTAAAATTAAAATTCTGGAAGATAGGTTCCAGCAATCTCAATGTTATCTCTCAATCTTGTTCTATTGTACGCTCTTAATTTATTTAATTGGCAAAGTCACGTCACCCCATTAAAACCGTATATTGTTTCAATGACTTAAGTAATTGCGAAATTTTACAAAACGTCAATTAAATTTTAAGTAATGAAATTGGTAAAACGACGATGGTAGTTGAATTTCAATTACGTTATGTTTCCAAGGAACGCGCAAATTTTATTGTCTATTAGTTAGCCATAGTAATCACACGCGACACATCTTATCACTGTAATCATTGTTATCAGACTAGGAATAAACAAAATTTCAAAATAATTAGTACAAAATCAAAACAATTTTTTTTTAACGTGTTCACATTTTTTTCTATATTTTTCAGCTAAGATTATATTGAGTTGACGACAAACTTACCAAAAAATACCGATTCGGTGGGCAAAGCCATTAATTTGCGTTTTAAAGTTGTTTTGTATTTTCGTCAAAATAAAATACTTTAGAAAGGTTATCAAGTTTTTGTGAGAGTCAGATAACCACTGTAATAAAAATATAAAAATAAAACAGCCAAAAATGGATAGTATAAGAAACTTGTTTGGAAGTCGTATGACGTCAGAAAAGACCAGCCCCCAAAACAACGAAAATTTTGAAGAGGACAAGATTAATATAAAAAATAATGCAAACTATACATATAGCAGAGATCGAACAATAAGTGAAACGAGTAGTTGTTCAATGAATTCAGGAACAGAGCCGGCCGCTCATCAAAGTAATACAAAAAGTCATAGGAAAGACAGTGAACCCTTTTTTTGGATTATGTAAGTACAATTATTAAATATTTACAGTGTTCGAAAACAATATGATATATAGAATCGTAACAAATCGTACCGAAAGAAACGGATAAATTGGAATTTTAATTGTTTTTGATTAGACCTTTCAACACAATTTATCCTTGACCGTTTTGTTAGCTGTTAGTTTAATTGATTGTAATTCAATGTTTTAGCTTGTGCGATTAAATCGTAATAAGTATTTTTAGTTGATCTTTGATTTGTTTTGTATTGATAATATGGTAATGCAGATAAACAAAGACGTGAAACCGCATTGATTGTTGTTTCAATAAAATGTATATCTGGAATCGAAAGTTCGTAGAATTAATCCAAAAATATTTTTGTGTATTACGATAGCACGATAGACTGTAGCCAAATTTAATATATTTTCTTATTGTTTCCGGGCCAAAGTTTGCTATGTAAACTTGTACGTAATAGCATTTGTACAAATATTAATTGTAATACTCAACAATAAATATAGATATTATTGTTTAGTAAATTTGTTGCTTAGTAAAAAAGACGAGTTTACACGATTATGAAATATATAGTGAAAACAAAAACGATATCACCAAAGTCATAACTTAAACCTTTAAAAGAAAGTTGAATTGCTCCCTAGCTTGTTTGAAACAAGCAGTATGCAGTATCTAATACCTAATCTAGCGATTTTGCACACAAAATGACCTCGGGACCTATATATAGATTTATAAAGGGTGTTGAGGTTAATTTTTAAATTTTTAAAAACAGATAAATTATTTGAGATGTATCTAAATTTTTATTTAAATAGTACAAAGGTAAACTTCTGCCACTGGACGGCAGGCTACCATATTCTTTAAAAAAAATGGACCCGATTGCTACACCACCTCATAAACTACACCAGACAATAACTTTTGTAAACGCTTCGATTTTTTCAGTATTTATCGTAGAAAGGCCCGAGTCTTGGGAGGGGGGGGGGGTTATTTTTTAGTTATTATTATTAGCTAAGTGGTTGTTGGAATGTGTTTTCAAACTCTAACTAACACGAGCACTTACAGCAGCACTATTTTCTTCTGAACGATCACTACGATGGTACGTTCTGCTTTTTTCATCCGTTATCGAATCAGTTTCCGCAAAATTTTCAACAATTTTTTGTATGGCCTCAATTGATGGACATTTTTCTATTTATATTGTGTGCGAAATTTTATTACGCTGTCTTCATAACTTTTAACTTCCAACAAAATTAAAATAATGTTACGAATTGGCCCTTTCAAATCCGGTTCGTATCACTGGATTATGAATACCGTTAGAGGATTTGTCGGTTACAACACCAATCCTCGCAATTTACACCACCTCCAGAATATTCCCGAAAATACCGGCAATAATTTCTTACACACTTAAACCATTACCGTAATACTTAACACCACTGGAATATTCCCATAAATATTTTACCAAAATCCACTAACACCGCAACAAATAATTTCCACGATTATTTATTAATTCATTATTTACCATTTACAATATTGTATTTTTAAATTGCACCACTATTTCCACATAACGCCACTTATTATTTTCCCGCTACTCAGTTTCGCTTTTAATCTATCGCGTACCGAATCTCCCAAATGACTCAATCATTTTATGCATTACGCCTGAATTTATGTACCACGTTGAAAACCGAAATCTTTTGCGGACTTTCGGTTCTGTTCCACACTAATTCTGTTATAATCTGCAATACCACAAAACTGTTATAAAACTATCTTTAATGCTATTATTTGAACGGCTCCACCTTTCTAGCACGACCATCTAAAGGTTTTGACAAAAATGATGATTGAATTCGTTTGGTTTTGCAAAAAAAAAAAACAAAATCAAAATTGTAGTATTTTAATAAAATCAGGTTCGTCTATCTATTACTTGGGAATTTCTTTTTACAAAATTAATAAAAAATCCAATTGGAATATACCGTTTAGATAAAAATATTTATTTTTTCAAAGAAAAGTGGAAAACATAAGATATAATCAATTCAATTTTTTGGTTCTTCATAATTCGTTGAGGATTGGTCACTAGTTTTTTGTCGTTTGGTCATCCCAACATAATGATTTATCAATTTTTTCTAACTTTTTCTGCACTTAAAATTTTTGGTATCTTTGACATTTTTAAGGAAATATTTGGGAAAGCATTTGTTTGCATTTTTTTGCTAAAATATTTCCCTCATATTCGGAATCAGCGACCTTTCATATCTAGAAAATTTCTTTCAAGATATTATTTTTAAGTAGTTCGACATATTTCACATAGTTCCGCTATCTTAACTACTTATTCGTTATATACGCGACCTCAAAAACTTCTGAAGTAGCATTTACAATTTACAAACCGATCGGATAACACTTTTCAATGTTTTTTAATTGTTTATATGTAAAGTTTAGTTTTAGTTTAACGAGGTTTGGGTTCGTTCGCCCGCTTTTCAAAATTATCAAAAGCCCACTTTTTTTATGAATTCGAACGCCTGCGGGCCTGACCGGCCAACTTTTATACATAAATAAACCAAACCCATTTCCATTCAGCATACCCAATCCCATCATAATCGGTTAAGAATTGAACAAGTTCCTTCCAAGATAGCCTTATTCCGGAACTTCTTCCAAAAATCATTTAAGAATCCCATGATCGATTCCCGTCCCAGGTCGCCATGAACTTCTTCCAAAAACTCATTTCCATCCAACAAACAAAATCCCTCCATAATCGGTTAGGAGATAAACGAGTTTTGTCCTAGATGGCCATATTCCAGAACAAGTGCAAAATCTATAGTCGATTAAATTTAAAAACATTCGGATTTAACGGACATTCGGATTTAACGGACCCAATTAATTAGACACAATGTAAAACATCTAAAATCAGCATTGAAAAAATAATACAATTATATTTATTTAATAATTTTAACAGATAAATCACAATTTTGCAATTTTACCATTTCTAGAAACGGCAACACGAAAAAAATATTGTTTTTTTATTAAATTGATTAATAATCGAAAATTTATTATTTTGGATGCTAATATGTGATATTTTACATTATAGCTGATTAATATAATTGAAAAATATGCAGCCAATTATTCATAAATGAGAAATCTGTTAAATCATTCATTCATAGTTATTGTCATATTGTGGCAATATCGTTCCATAAAAATCGTTTCATAATCCAAAAATTTTCATTTCATTCCAAAAGTCTAATCAAATTGAAATTTTGTCATTTAGAATAATCGTTACTTATTTTAATCTATGTTGCTCGAACATTTATAAATATATTTGTACCTAATTTATAATCGTTTCCCAATTATTTGAAACCCTAGAATCATTCAAAAAAATTTTAAACAACATGAAATCTATTTAGTTAGTTACATACGTACATACAATAATCGAGCTAACCAATTCATATCTTGAGAACAAAAATATGTATCTATATAATATGCGTGTATTCATAACAGGATAACAACCTTGACATTTTTGTTTGCCACACAAGCTGTCTTTATACAATACAAAACATGATTTACTTTATACAATCGAAAACCAAAAAAAGAAAACTACGCAAATATAAAATATGTAAAGTTAAATATAAATAAAAAAAAAACATGTACGAGTTCGTGCGAACTTTATTCTGCTATACAAAAAAAATTAGAAGTAGAAAAATATACGCAAAGTCGCAAGGATGTCTAAGTGCATAACCCGTAAATACAATTATATAAATTAAATAAACTGGTGTGAGTGTATAACCCATTTGAATTGCATAACCCATGCGTTTTTTGATGAAATTTTTTCTTTTGTTTCGTTACTCTTTATAAAACTCTATTCTCTTGATACTACCAGTGATAGATATTCGTATAAACGCACTAATTTTTCCCGCTTTAACCATTTATTTCTTCGCTGTTCTTTCTCGATCAATTTTTTTTTTATTATAGTTTATTGTTTGTCAAACGGCAACTTGCCTGCGCTAAAAACAAAACAACAGTACGGCAAAATGCACTAAATAAAACAAAAAATCTTCTAGTAGTCAGTATTTGCAGAGACATTCGTTTAAACGCAGGACATGAAAAGTGATTTTTTATTTAAGTTTTAATTTATTTCTAATTTTTGTCATACATATTCAAAGGTAATTAGTAACATACAGCAATTTGATATTTTGTTAAAAAAAATCATTTTAAAGACTATTTTTTAGCAATGCCTAAAGGTAATCGTTTAACTGAGGCGGAGCAATTATCGATAATAATATATAAGGAGGAAGGATATTCCAACCGGCAAACTGCAACAAAAGGCCGAACCAACATCTCAGTCAAACTAGACATGAGGCTACTCGAAATCGGTTGTCATGCAAAGAGATAAAGGAGAAATTTGACCTTCCTGTGACGACTCGACATATTGCCCGTATTTTAAGAAGTTCAACAAACATTAAATGGACTAAATTGAGAAGTAAACCGCTTCTAACTGCCGTACATAAGGAGAGCCGCCTCAAATTTGCTCGTAAATACATGTGTGGACAACAGATTGGCAGAAGGTGATTTTTTCTGATCGAAACGTACCTTTGGTAAACGAAACGTACCTGTGGCAAAGCGTCCCATCTGCTTCATAACGACCCGGATGAACTCCCTCCCGTATGTACATGGATGTTTTGGAAGATATTTTACTTAGTTACCTTGATGGTATTGATAACGAAAATTGCATATTCCAGCAGGATAACGCAAAACAAATTTTTCTTACTTGTGTTTTAATTATCTCGAGTGCGTTTATATGAATGTCTACCTAAATTTTAGGTTTTTCAATTTTATTAAAGTCAAATATTATAATTGTCATTAATTTGTTATCTTAACTACTTATCTTACTTAGATGAAATAGACAATTTAAGTTAATCCAAAATAATTAGATAGGTCTGGTTGTAGAAATATAATTAAAAGACATAGTGCGTTTATACGAATGTTTATCACTGTATAACAAAAGAATGACCACTTATTTTGGACGCGTTAACTATTATGTGATTTGCCATCTACAGGACAGTAAAAATACCAAATTAACATCGTCATTGCGGCGTAAAAACAAAAATATTTATCGTTTGAAGTATTTAACGAATCGATAAAAACCGAAATTTTTAATATATTTTAAAATACATTTCAAGACTAATCTTGATAATCATATACCTTGATTTCATGTTTCTCTTAACGCCTTATACGATAAACTACATTTTTTATTTCGATAATCATGTATTAAAATACCCCAATAATATAGTTAATTTTTTACAGTATCGTTTTTGTCAATTTGAGTACCATGATACAGCCTTAAAGTAGTCGATACAAAATATCGTTTTTAAAGCGGAATAGTTTTGGTTTTAATTTAATAGCGCTGACCGCATTAACTGTATATAGCACATCATTTCAACAGGAACCGCTCTCCTAATAGTAACGGCGATAAATTCACGTAGTCCAGGTGATTACTATCAGTTGGGGTAAAATTGATTAAACCGGCATTGCTGATAACTTGTTCGCCACATCAACTATCATTCAAAGTTTAATCCTAAAATTAAACGATCTAATAATGTAAGTCCTGTTCAATAAAATATCATGTAGATGTCGGTTGTTGAGGCAAATTTTCTCAATTTTGTAGTCATTTAGGCTAATTTTAAATTGTTATTTAATGTTACCTCGATTTCCTGACAACTATTTTAAAAATTCGTCTAGAAAGAGTATGTAACGTTTGATCTATCAAATAAGTTTCGTGTATTTACACCGTTAGAGCGAATATAGTGTAAATTAATTCATAAAACTCCGTTTCATGAGTAAATAATTAAAAGAATGAAGAAATTTCAAGACACCTCATTAATATTGCTTTAATCGTTTAACAATACATATCTTTGTTTCTGAAACTAAAAAAATATTATTTGTTTGCTTTGAGTGCAATTTGTAGAATGTGACCTCTAAAAATCCCAGTTTAATCACCGTTTTAAAAAAATTACCTTCACTGTCTGCCATTCTGTAATTTATTGAGAAGGAAGTAAGGGATCGTACTCTTAAACAATAAATTATAGTTCGTCACGTACCTATATATGTTATAACGTGAGACTTTTAACTTAATTGTATAATTATGTGTCTACGCGCTTAAAGGTTCCAAACCATACACAACTGGTTTTATTTATATGTATACAAGAACCTTGATCCTTACTTACCATCTTTATAAATTATAAAATTTTAAACTTGTTTTGTTTGCTCAATTCAAAAACCTATAACGATGTCAATAACTAATGTTAAGATAATAACATTATTTCTTAGCTCTGTTTAGTGATGCTTGTCATTATTTAATCTGTTATATACCATCTATTGAGTAATAATATTTCATCATATGTGAGTCAAGAGTCTAAACGTCTTATAACTATATATATATGTATGAGTAATGTAATTTTTATTTCGTTGCTTTACACTTTCCTCTCATTTTTATATCACATCTTAAAAGAAGTAGTGGTCATTTTTAAGTTGTTTATGAGAAATGTGCAAATTATTTAGCCAAAATTTGATAACTATTTTTTAAGTGGTCTACAAATTTGGGATCTTGAAATATTCTGTATACAAATAAATCAAGTTTTTGCGCTACTACTGTAAATGGCTATTTTGTACCTCTCAAATCAACCTTTAGTTTACATAAATATTTAAACTTTTTCCCCATTTTTTCTTAATTTTCTAGTTTTCGTATATACATTTTTTTTTTTCTTTGTGTCAGTCTTTTAAAACTTTTGAAACATAACAAACAGAATTAAAGTATAAAATTTAAATTGTTATTCAATAATAAACTAGTAAAGTTCATTGTTAATTCGAGTAATAAAAAGTTAAAAAGCCCTAATATTATTATATTTTTTATGTTGTGATTAATTGTGATTTTATATTTTACTTTTAGGTGGCGATCATAATTCTCGGCTGAGCCTCTGCAACAGTTGTTAGACGCATAAGATATAAATACCATGTACAAAATAATATTAGAGCATAAGTGAAAAGTTTAAAATACATCGTAGATCAGCTGAAGATATCGATTTAATGCAATGCTATTATCAGCCGTTACAACAGCACCCTTTGGGATTTTTATTGCATGGACCGTGATATTATTATTAATTAGCCCGGTGCTATTTGTAATCGCTGTTATGATCCCAGAAATACCAATAATTTTATTACGTCGGATGTGTGACATACCATTCGAAGCCGTTTAAGATACAACAAAGGCCGCCATCTTCGATACATGTAATATTTAATTCTCAGTTCATAGCACGATAATTATTGGTAATGATTGATAATTATTGTAGGTTTAGGTAAGGTAATAACCACATTTGTTAAATGTAAATATAGATTTGTAAATTTTTTTAATAAAATGAAAATATTTTATACCAAAAAGTGTTGAGTTATTTCCCAAGCAATGAGAAATGATTAAAGTACGCAATGTTAATGAAAATGTTGTTTGCGAATGCAAGTTGTTTGAATGCAAGTTGTTTGGGTTTATGCTATTACACCAAGGACATGCAAGCTTTTACCGTACGTAAAACAATTTAACCTGAATTTCCGTAATTAATATTACCAGATAGAGTAGTGTTATAAAATAACTAATGCACGACTATTGCAGGTTTGTGCGATGTGATTTGAAGCTAAATTTTCTATGAAGTTTTGTAACAGAAGTAATATGCAGTTTCGACATGATAAGACCATGAAGCATGAAAACATTTAGATAATCATCTCATCAGGCCATGGCGACTGAATATTACAACACAATGTGCATGCTGTGTTCTATATGTGTAGATTGATTAAAATTTTTTATGATGTTATCAGATGGAAACTGAATATTACTTCTGTTACAAAACTTCTTCGAAAATTTGGCTCATTTGGCATTAATTGTCCGGCAATTCTGATATACTTCGTAATTAGTAAATTCAGTATTAAATTTGGGGAAATTTTAAAAATAATAACCCAGTGTGAATGAGATGAAAGTTTGTAAGAACAAATGTAGTGATTTATCATACAATTCACTAAAGTTACTGATACATTTCTTACCTTTTTCTAAATGTCTATGAAAAAGAAAAGAAAACAGATTTTTGTCGATTTTTGTTGGTACACTTTGCTTAATTTAATTAGAGCCACCTTTGATTTCAAATGTCAATAACTTCCATATTTGTAAAACGAGAATATTAGTCTATACATGTATTTGAGGGTACATTGTCGCACATTAAAATAACGGTAAAACACAGATACCAACCGTAAAACCGTTATCTATATTTTTTACAAATCTAGTAATCTAGTTAAACAAAATGCATTTTCAATGCTTCACTTGATTACGATCAGAAGTGAATAGTTGGTGCTTGTGCTAAGAACAGCTAAAATTTTATCTTAATTACTGACGATTTATAATTTTTAATTTATTTTATTAATAAAACAAAAAGATTTTAAGAAAAAGGACGGATTCATGCTTCTCAGCGGGAAAAATTAAGGCGAAAACGAGACAAAGCCAACTTATTAATGGTTCGGCGTGTAACTAACAATACTAAGCATATTAAATTAAAAAAAAATTAAAAGAAGCCTTCTTTGAATGCATCACGCAGAGCAAACCGATTGGAATTTGTCAAAAATCACATGGCATGGAAGCAAGAATGGTACCGATTTGCATTTTCGGACGAAAAGAAATTTAATTTGGATGGTCCTGGTGGACATCAGTTTTAAATTCATGATCTACGGAACGAGGAAATATTTTTGAACAGAAACGACAGTACACAAGGTGGCCTAATCGTTTGGCGAGACATTTTTTATACTACGGAACAATTGACATGGTTTTTCCTAGCAAGAAAATGACTGCAGTTTCGTACAAAGCATTTCGAACCTTTGTCTGTGATTTTATTATTATAATGGAAACTAAAACAGTGCAAATCTATAGGCGTAACCAGCGAGTCTGTAAGAAATTTAAGTAACAAAGCGACATCTGAAAAATGTATGTTTATTGACATTACTGACCAGCGAAACTCAAAGTAATTTTCGTTCAGCTTCGTTAAATTTGAATTGTCATTTAGCAATCCGTAACAAGAGCGAGCATTATCGCGAAAACTGAAGGAAACTTCAAAATTGAATACATACATATTTGAAATTGTGACCGTTGGTATGTATTGCTTTAATATTTTATGTGTTCAAATATTTATTTATTTGTTAATACTTTATGTATTTTTATAGACATTTAAATAGACATCTCGCGAAATAATAGTAAAATGGATTACAGCCAATTGATAAATGCAATTGAAGTGAAAAAATGCCTATATGACAAATCGATGCATGTAAAAGGCGGAGCATGTAAAAGGCCAGGCTAGGATTAATATCCTGTCATACGTAACAAATTTACGTAACCAACATTTAAATAATTAAAATTTGATTTATTGTAATTTTAATTGAAATAAAATTTATTATACTTATTTAGAAAAAATATTTTAATTACGTCATCCAGTTAAGGCAGCCCTCAGTATTAACATATTGGCAAATAGTATCCCTTATTTGTAAAGAGCTACGGCCGCCTAACACGTGCCGATTGCGTGATGGTTGAAGAGATTTAAGATGGTCTTCAACCTCATGCCTCCACATCCCTGTTTGTATGTTGTGGTTGACATCCTCCCAGTCTACAAATCTTGGAGGCAAATAAATTTGTTTGGCTTCTTTGGTCAACCTTAAAAAATTATGCAACGCGACACATGCACACAAGATTTTTTCGGCGTTAACTGTCATTTTTTGTTTCATTGTATTCAGTAATGTTTACAATTTCATCATGGTGAGATATACGCAAGAACAACGTTTACAAATTATTCAGCTTTATTATCAAAATAATCGTTCTCCAATTGCAACTTTTCGTGCACTTTTGTCATTTTATAGTCGTAATAATCATCCAAGTGTGCTCGCTATTCGTCGAATTGTTGAAAATTTTGAGCGTACATTTTCTTTAAATAATGTTCAAGTGCCAATAGTACAAAGAAACGCTCGAAGTAATGCAAAAATTGCTGCCGTTCAGGCAAGTGTTGCTGAAGACCGCAATGTGTCGATTCCAAGACGTTCTTAAGAATTGGGACTGTCTCAAACCACAACCTGGCTGATTTTGAGAAAGGATTTGGGTTTGCATCCGTATAAGCTGGTAACACCGTTAACTGTCAATGGAGATCGGTATATATCGATGATAACCAACTTTTTATGGCCGAAATTGGAAGAAGTTGATCTTGACAACATTTGGTTCCAACAAGACGGGGCTACGTGCGACACAGCAAGTGCAACATTTGAATTATTGCGAGAAAAGTTTATAGATTCGATTATTTCAAGAAATTGTGATATTGAATGACCTCCAAGAAGTTGTGATTTAACACCATTAGACTATTTTTTGTGGGGTTATTTGAAGTCATTGGTCTTTAGCAATAAACCAAACTCTCTTCAAGCTTTACAAGTCAATATTGAACGTGCTATTCATGACATATGACTTGATTTAGTGGAAAAAGTGCTCGAAAATTGGGTTCATCGAATTTGTTCCTGCAGAAGAAGTCGTGCACGGGAGGCCATTTGAATGACGTTTTATTCAGAACTTAATTGTATCGATTGTACTTCACATCAAATAAAAAACATTTCAATTTCCTTAACAATTACTGTGTTTTTTTTTAAAGAAATCATAACACTCTTATTGGAAAACCCTTTAATGCCACAATTCATACAGCAAGAATAATTGCAGGCTGGTTAAGAGACGAAGATCATCCGATTTGAATATTATGAAAAATGTGTGGTGGCGGCTTTCAAAGGAAGTGTATAGAGGAAGCAAGCAATATGGAGATAAACTTTCTCTGAAAACAGCTGATGCTTTCCCGAATTTGGGATACTATTTGTACGAAAGGAGGGAGGTAGTGGCGCATTGAAAATGCATGATTTTGACTAGATTACTAGATTTGTAACAAAATACAAGTTGTTTTGCTTTCGCAAAGCACGCTTAGCTTTAATATTAAAAGCCAATTTTGGTTTCAGCAATAGCTGTATTGCATTGGTAAAAGTGGATTAGGATTTAGTTTTGGATTTATAATTTTCCAAATCAACAGCCATTTGCGGATTTGGTTTTTGGCTTCAAAGTTTGTAAGTAAAGATGTTTTTTCCTATGTATATTTCCATATTTCGTGATTTTATTTATATTTTAGTTTTATTTTAAAAACATAATAATATTTATGTCGATTTTGTAGTTAGAAATATCAGTTTTAATATTTTAGTACAAACCTTTAGTACTAAAAATTGGATTTACGTAAATCCAAAATAGTTTTGGATTTAGATGAATCCATTTGGGTTTAGTTTTAATGCAATTGTGTTGTAAATGACCAATGCAATACACTAAATATTTGTTTGTGAATTTCTAGTAACGGAAAATAACACTGTGCTTGAATCGCAAACTTTTTTTTTATGACAAGCCAGGGGGTAAACCTAATTCGAGTACGCTGAATCCAATAATAAAGTTAAAAAGTGGTTAGAAAAGCAAAAAAAGTGTAGATATGGTTTTTCGGTCTTAATATGTTCGGCAAAGTTGTTTGTCTTGGCTTGCGAAACAACTTTGTTGAATAAAGCATAACAAAAATCTTAATGGTTCAAGAGCTATCAACGTGAAAATGAGGGTATGTTTTGACTCAGAGCCAAAATATGTCGAAAGCGATATCTCAAAAATGGGGACTAACTTTGAAATGGAACTAGCACTATTGAATTCAGTGTATTCGAATTAGGTTTAACCCCTGGGTGCCCAGCTTGTTACATTTTTCAACTAGCACAGTGTAATTGTTCTTCATAGATGGCGTATTTATTAGTAGTAATTAAAGTAAAGTTGGCTTTAAATAAAACTGAAAAAAAAAGATTTTCATAAAACCGTTCAGATTACAATTACTACTGACATAAAGCTCACACCAAGTCATATACAGTTCTTCTTTCAGGACAGGCGAAACAAGTATAAACGTAGTGAGCCCTGAATACGACACTCATGTAAGCACTCATGTTTTGCTTTTCGCGATCCAAATTTTAGTAATTGTTTTTAGTGTCGATTCATTAACTATTACAAAGTCCAGTGTGCTTACAGAAAGGGATAATGCTTCGGTCTAAGAGTCGCCGTCTGATAAATCAGCGCCTATTGTTAGTCTCGTAGTCGAAGCTATGAAAAATGGATGCTGAAAGGTGTGGCGCAATTCCTAATCAATATTTAGTAATTGAGCCCCGTTAGTAAAAATTATGGAAACGTTAGATGCGATTAAGCGGTTTTTGAAAACATTGACTAGATTATTGAAATGCATTTTTGGAACGATCGAGATATCTGCATCAGCACATGCACTATAGGATGCTCTTTTCTCTCTAATTGCGCCAATATTGTAGATCCAATGGTTGACCTAACCACAAAGTTTTTAACAATTGACTATTGACGGCTCGGAATTCCCCCTTTCTCTTCAGGATGACGATAAAAATTTGATCTTTTAATAATACCATATACGTGATCTAGCGTTTGGAGTCCTGCAAAGAATTTATCATTTGTGTAAAATGTGTCTCAGAGACTATCGTGAAGTCACTCTATGTTGCGCTGTCCCACCAGCATTCCTTAAGCCTAATTTAAGTTCAATCATTTTATGATACGGTAACCCTCCATATTTTGCTTTGCCATAAGTTCTGTATTTGTTTTCATAATTTGGATAAAGGTTATTTATTTATTGATCTGTTAAGGGTACGGGTAATCATTTTGGGACTATTTGCTTTATTTAGCATGTTAACCACAAATGCCACAACACCCTCCCTCCCATCACCACCTCACACTCCAAGGTCCCCGCGTCTAAATGTCTCTTGAAAATTTTAACATTTTCAGCAAACAACGGACAATATCTACTCCCGAGAATTCTGCTTTAAAACCCTATTCAAATTTATTTAAACTTCTTGCCCGAGTTATGTGCGGCGTATTTCTATAGACATACAGAAGTTGCCTAATTTTTTCTTCGAAATAACTCTTATTTTGGGGATCTGAGATTTTTCGGAATTCTCGGCTTGCCCATTCGTTTTCGGATGAAAACCAAGTGAAGTTACGTCTTATGTTATTATTTTTGTAAAATATAACAAATTGCGACTGGAAGTAAAAGTTCTTGCATTGTTTGAAATTAATGATTCCAGCATACCAAATTTTAGGAAAATGTCTTGCAAATACTTCAAATTTTTTCCGTTGTTATACTTTTCATTCGACCTACCTCTAACCACTTTGAATAAGCATTAATTAAAATCAGATAATTGTATCCGTTAGCTGAACCACAAAAATTTAAGTGAACTCGCTCTACGGCTCGTAAAGCCACTGCTGTTCTACGTCAAAATGTATGTTTGGGCATCAGAACTAAGGCCGAATTAAAGGCTTTTTCTTGACAATACCTATGGCAGATGTATGTTCAAGTAAAATTTTTCTAAAAATCTTGGGAATTACGACCACATAATAATGTTCTTCTCTAAAGTCGGCTCATGTTTTCTATTTTCAAAATGTTGCAGACCACTTTCACGTACCTAATGTTCTGGTCATCTGTTTTTAATAACATTTTGCGCAATACTGGATCGGTCTGACTAAAAAAAATGCCAATAAAGGCGTATGATCTGTTCGTATAGCGAAAGTGCGATCAAGCAAACATTTTCAAACTGTTTACCCCCAAATAATTGCTAGCGCTTCTTTGTCAATCTTAGAATAATTTGCTTCCGCTTTCGATAATGTTCGAAAAAATAAATGCTTTAAGAACTTCTTCCCCACATTATATGCTTTATCGTTATCCATGTTTTCTGTCATTCATTATTTCAAAGTATTTTGCCTGAATTTGTCAGGCTAAAGATTGGCATTAACATGATGGAATTTTTGGAATGAATTTGACGTATAGTAATCAATTAACCCACATAGAGCATTAACTTGAGAGGCCTCAATTTTGGACAGGTCTTTATGAAGTCTTTCGTGGTCAATAATAAACGCCAAATAGTTTATTTTATTGTGTGAAATTACATTTTTCTTTTTCAAGTTTCAACCTTGTCAAGGACGATTTACCTAACGCAGCTTTTAAGTTCTCTTTATGGTCCAAAAAGACTACTACACCGTTGGAGCCCTGCAATGCCTTTCTTTAATGAGTTGGAACAACAAACTGTTAGGGTTGTACCAAAAAAGGAAGTCTATGGATGCACCGCGAACATGGCCTTATGCGTATGCCAAGCAAGTAATTTACTTCTCTCCTAATCCACTTTTAACTGGAAATATGAGAAGTTCTTCGACAAAGAATGATTAATGTCCAATAAAACGGATTCACTGTAACTGAATAGTCAGCACATACCCTAAGACCCCTGGTTTGTTAGAACTACTACTAATGAAGCTTTTACTCAGAGGATGGATAAGATGCTGCGAGGAGTTTTATTTCTATATTTACGCAACATAAATGTGAAGTCATAAACTTTTGAGGGGGTATATAAATCTGTAGTAAAATATTATGAGACACCAATTTGATCGTTAATCTGATTAGAAAACTAACGGAGTTTGGTAATGGAAAGAGAACCATTTTTCACATCTAATACCCCACTTCAAATTTCCTTCGTGTTCGCTAGATGTTTACAACACACCAAGTTGAAATTTTTGAAATCTAATAGGCCAAGTAAATAGTTTTGTTCGTGCTCATAGTTCTCACTGTCAAGTCCAACTCTGTACAACACAATGGAAAAACAACGTTTAAAAATCGATCAGACTTTAAAAAGTGTATGTCCCAGGTTAACATTTCCAGATGATCAGGATATTGTCAATGCCTACGATATTTATAAACCGTCATTTGAAAGTGAAAATTTCCTTTCTGAAGAAGGTCGTACACTGTACGCCGAAGCATTTAAATTTGCTGACAATGAGGACGACTTAAATGAGATTGCTCCGTTATCGTTACATGAAATCGTTCTAAATGATATCATTAAAATTTATGATGGTGGTGCATTGAGTGAGACTATGTCAAAATTTGATACAGATGAATTTGGTAAAAAATGTGACATCGAACTTCCACTTCTAAAATTGGTTGATTTAGATGTAGGATCTTGGTCTTAACTATTCGGATTTAATATATTTATTAACCCTAAACAAATTTTCCGCAGAATGAAATATTTTGGAAGCGTGTTAGTGATAAGAAATGCCGTAACCGCTATATTTTTCACAAAATAAAATGTCACATAAAAAATACTACGTGGAAACAGTTTGGCATTGAGTCAAAACTATCGGAACTTATCGAGTCGACGACGCCCGATCATTGGGATGAAGTAGATTTAGAAGAAACGATAAGCGCGGTCGCAGAACATGTCGAACATCTACAACTTAATCAATTAATGCCCTTAAAAAATTTGGACTTGATAGCTGAGGACCCTACGTTTAAAATCGTAAATTCACCGATGACCGAATGCCATCACGGCGATTTATCCGTCTTATCTGGTCTTACGAATCTAAAAATGCTGCAAATTGAATTCGGGGTCGAGAATTTGGAATTCGATTTTGATCAACGTTATTTTGAATTTTCTTTTAACGATATGAAAAATTTAGCTAAAGGTTTAGAAAAGTTGACCAATTTGCAACAGTTTAGATTAAAGCGTAGCACGTTGAATGATAAAAAATTGAAAATATTACTGAAGAGCTTAGAAAAAATTCCACTAACCGAATTAGATTTCAGCTACTGCAGTTTGGATGATGATTGTGCCATCACGATTGGTCAATATCTACTTATAAATAAGTCGTTAAAAACACTTCAGCTGAGAGGAAATTTTATAGGACCCCAGGGGATCGAGGGGATCGCGTGCGGAATAAAAAAGTTTACAGGTGAATTGTATCATTTAGGTTTGGCCTTCAATCCAATACTGGAGAAAGGAATAATATCACTAGGTGCAGGTGTTCTAGGAACGAAAAACGTACAAAAATTAGATCTCACTGGTTGTGATCTTGGCAGTGAGGAAGGGGGTTTCATGGCCACAAAAATTATTGGCTTTCATAATATTTTGCAACAATTATTTTTGACCACAATTCCACTAGGCGAAAAGGGTGGTGAAAAAATTATTGATGCCCTTGCAACAAATACAAATATTATTGAGCTGGATGTTAGAGCATGCGGTTTACATCTTAATCAAATGGTTAAGATACGAATCTTAATAGATCGTAATATTTATTTCCAAGAAAATCCTTGTTTGAATAAAACAATTATTCAACCGGAAGATGTTCCTGTAATCGAAGCGTGGCTTACACGTGTAAAGTGAGCTTATTATAATTTGGCCGTGGAAAAATTAATCTTATACATAATTGAGTATTTTTACAGACATCCCTTATTATTAAAACTTCAGGGCCGACCAGATTCTGTAGACTCGTTTGATGTTTCAACAAGGAAAAAAACTTTTGATCATAAGACAATTCCAAGATTTATTTCACCAAATCAACAACGGATTCCGGCTAATGATGAATTACTAGGTATGAACTACATTGATGGTTTTGGTGTGGACCGGTCGGTTAAATTTGAAGTACCTCATGTGGAAAAGGAGCCCGCGAAGTATGTTGACCACAAAATTTTTTATCTTGTTACACCTAAAATTTTGCAATGCAATTTTAATTTTTGCAGATCTAAAGAACCGAACGATTTTAGCGAACAGGAATTTGGTGATCAATTTATGATCGGGACTAATGTGAATTTGCAGACACAATATTATTTTAGCTAGTTTGAAATTCATTTCTGTCTAATCTACTAATCAACCTGTCAAAAATAAAATCTTTATTTGAATTATTATTATAAATAAATATTTATTAGACGTTTATCTAAATGTGGCCTATAATTTTATTAGCTGCCTCAAAACCACTTTCAAGTTCACCTTCCAGGTAACCGTACCAGTTATCCGACGTTGCCTCTCCCGCAATAAACAATATTTCTTTCCCATATCTATTTTTTACCGGTGCAGCCAAATTCGAGTTTACGATATTATTTCGAAACGCAGATTTCATCCGATACGAATATATACCATGGCAGTACACACTTTTACTGTATTCAGTTCGATACACCGCCACTGGTTCGGTAACATTAATTTTATTTTTTAACATTCGTCGATAAATAATTAAAATTTCATTTTTTATGATATCAGTGTCCACATTATAAATTTCTTTGGCGTACGGGCCAACAAACAGAGCTTGCAGTAACTTCGGATTACTCTCGTCTTCAAACACGCCGACAAACGAGCGCAACCAATGTTTTCCGGTAAAGCGAAGTAATTGAAAATCGTCTTGCGTCCACAGTATCGAAAGCGATGAAACCCGGGCATTTCGTGATAGTGGGAAATCAAATTCAAATGTTAACCGTTCAAATGATTTAACATTCAAATTTTGGATTACTTGAATATGTTCGTGTGGCAGCCGGGGTGTAAAGTAGTTTTGATAGTTGTGCTTTAAGATTCCGAACGGCACAGCCATGATTACTTTATCTGCAATGTACGTTTGATTGCTGGATGTCATGATTATAGCATTGTTCGTATGATAATCAATGTTGGTGACGAACGATGATATTTTAATGTCGATGTTCATTTGATTCGATAAATTTGGATATTTATTCTGGAAAATAAAATTCGTTAATTTAGCATTCGAACTAAATATGTGTAACGGCGAGCTTACCAACAGAACATCTATTAAAGTTGAAACAGGTTTACTTTGCAAAGTAAATTCTTCCGTGTTTTTACCAAAAATGATTTCCGAAACATCGGCTGCTGATAACTCGGTTAAATTTTCAATTGGATAATATTGGTACAGAAAATGTTCATAAAAACCGACCGTCTGTTGCTTCAAATTATCATCAAACTTTTTATATTTCTTCTTTCGTTTTACCTGATTGGCGATACTAAAAAGTAGCTTGAACAGCTTAATAGGAAATATTATTCATTTGGTGTAGCATGTCTTACAATGTTGAAATAAAATCTGCAATTGGACGCTCTTGGGTGACCCCCTCTAGCAGTCGCAAATGTATACTAACTGCTAATTGCAAAATTTTATCCTTTACTTTCGGCGGAAGCTCAAAAGCTTTGTATGTAAAAAATTTCTCTAGATTTTCATCTCGTTCTGGTTTTAATATCACCAAATTTAATGGTGCAAGTAGATTGTGAAGGTGGGTTCCTGGTTGGTAATTTAAGAAGCTGTGAAATAAAGAAAACGGATTAATGTATATTTATGTAACCAAAGTATTTGGTGTAAGTGTTTAAATAATCTAATCTACTCTATAGCTTACGTGTTTGATTCCAAATCCCTAAACGAATCAAGCAGTCAAAGACGGCAATAATTTGGTGTAATTCTCTATATATCCAATTTTCGATTAAATATCATCTATACTAGCCAATGTTGTTTGGCAGTCCTAGCTCTTTTTGCTTCCATTTGGCAATGTCCTTAACGGAAATAAAATCCTATCATCCGCAAGTCCTGCCAACCAATAGTTTTTGGACCAGACATAAGCCTATAACCCGAACAAACTAATATTTTCTGAGTTTGAGAAACTAAATGTCTACTCCACCTAATAGAAACTTTTACAGGAAAAATAACAGAGAAAAAAAGGCAAAAATGAGGAAATCTTCTTTTACCACCAGACATTAGCCGGCTATTAAGTACATCACATAAAAATTCTGAGAAACACAAATTCGGGGATGGGCAAATAAATAACATTATTTCTTCGTCCCAACCTCGAAACTTTTCTTTCGAGATGGTTTTCAAGTACTTATCATCAAAATGCAATATCTAAACTATAAGTCACGAATATTGTGTCATGATAGTAAATGTTTTCGGGTTTGAGAGTAAAAATGTGTCATGATATCATAATTTGTGTTGCCATCGCATTATTTGGGAATGAAAATTGGACTCTCCTCATATCACTAAGTTAAGACTGGCAGTCTCATTATTATATTGAGGACGTACCATATTTTACGATTTCGACTATGTATTAGGCGTAATGCAACGTAACTTGGCATGGGGCTGGTTAATTCAACAATTGGTCAAGCAATGGTTAAGAATTTAATGATATTGTTACGGTGACATCTAGATTAGAATATAATAAGTTATTTCAATTGTTGCTAGTTTTATATGCAATAGGTTTGGTTCAACATTTAGGCGTTATTTGTTCGAATGTATTCGTATAATTTTTGGAGTGCATTCGGGATTATTCTAGAAACAAATATTTTGGTATCTAAAGGCGTAAATTGATGTTGAATGACGAGTCTTATTTCAAACGCGATATAGTGAAGTTTAAATAGAGCGATTATTTAAGCAATAATTAAATAGTATGTTTAATTTGGAATATTTTGGTGTTAGTTTTGTGTTGTGTAATTTTTGTGTCGTGGAAATAAATTTGCGTGTGTTCAAATTTAAATCAGTTGTTTTATTCACAATCCAGAGATTTGAACCTTGAGTGACAAGACGAGAACGTAACAATAGCCGTGTTTTATTAGCCGTGTTTTATTTTTAGCGCCCGATAGCTGTATCCGGAGCACCCAATTTTCTATGTCAAAGCTTATATTTCGCGCTATTTTTACATATAAAATTAATTTATTTAACTCTAAACTAAGATTTTTCATTCAAATTTAAAATTAAAAATCGAAAAAAAAATGTTTAACATTAACATTTATATTAACATTTATTTTGACATGACGTTTTAAACAAGAATTCATCTTACTGCCTTTTAAACTTTTATTGTAAGATTAAGTTTCTAATGGTTTCAGGGGTTTATAAAATAAAGGCCTGTAAAATAGGAAGAGCAAACATTTTTTTTCGATTTTTAATTTTAAATTTGAATGGCAAAGGAAAATCTGGCAAAGGTTGTGGAAAAAAACAACCGCAACTGGGATCGACATATACCGATGTTCCTGAAGGCCTACCGATCAGCGTTACATGTCACAACAGGAGTGACAACAGCTAAAACCATATGCGGGAGCAATCTGCGATTATCGGGAGATTTAAAGTTTGGAGCTGTTCCATCAGCGGCTCTATGTGGACAGGATTACGTCGACCGGATGAAAGACGAACTTAATGAAATACATCAATTTGTACGGGAGAAAATTCGGATATCAAGTGATCGAATGAAAACTTGATATGACTTACGAGCAAATAATCAAAGCTTCGAGGAAGGGCAATTTGTATGGCTTCACAACTCGCAACGGCAGAAAGAATTATCAGTTTATCACCGAAGTTGCAACCCACATGGGAAGGACCTTACACTGTCATTAAAAGGATGATCGACGTGGTTTATCTCATTCAGAAAGGACGGAAAGGTAAACCAAAGGTGGTGCATTTAGAGCCCTTGGCGCTATACAGAGCAGGTGATCTGGGGCGGTATTTTGTACCATCACTTCGAATCGAAATTCGAAAAAAGTCGTTTGGCGGTATGTTGTATCATTTTCGAAAAGCAAACATGATACAACTTTCACTTTTACGATTCGACTTTTTTCGAATTTCTACTTTTTTCGATTCGAAGTGGTGGTACAACATACCGCCCCTCGATCCTGTTCGGGACGAACAGGCTTTGGTCGGGGGTACTGTTACGATGACACCTAGATTAGAATAGAATAGGTTATTTCAATAGTCGCTTAATTTTATATGTGGTTTGGTTCAACATTTAGGCGTTATTTGTATACTAATGTATTTGCTCGAATGGTCTCGTATAATTTTTGGAGAACATTCAGGATTATTCTAGAAACAAATATTTTGGTATCTAAAGGCATAAATTGATGTTGAATGATGAGTCTTATTTCAAACGAAATATAGTGAAGTTTAAATAGAGTGATTATTAAAGCGATTATTAAAGTGAAAATTAAATAGTGTGTTATAATTCGAATATTTTGTTGTTAATTTTGTGTTGTGTAATTTTTGTGTTGTGGAAATAAATTTGTGTGTGTGTTCAAATTTAAAGCAGTTGTTTTATTTACAATCCAGAGAATCGAACCTTGAGTGACAAGACGAAAACGTAACAATAGTGTAATGTATGAAGTGTTTTTTAAGTATTCGAATATAGATGTCACGGGGATGCGTTGAAAGGATGAGCAATAAAAAAACAATAAAAAAGAGATATAAAGGAGTATGGTTGTGAATAAAGAAATTAAAAGAAAATTGACCATCAAATATTAAAAACACAACACTGGCGACGACGTAAAAGAAAAACCTACTAATAAAATAATAATAAAGTTATTATTTTGTAAATAGAGTGGAAATAAAATAAAGAAAATTAATGATAAACTCAAATTTATGATGCGGTTAAAGTGTGGATCCAGAGGAAACGTTTTTTCGAGTGTATTCAAGAAGAAGGCGAAAAATATAGACAGCATAAAAACGGCGTTGGATCCATCAAAGAAAATAAGTTGATGGTCGAAAAGCAGGTGAAATTATTGCGATAAAAAAATTTGTGAGTGGTAGGAGCCATGAACAAATGTCGGGTAAACAAAATAATGACGATGATAGAAGAGTTATACCTAAAATTGGAACACAACAGTTAGTGGATCAACAACAAAAGGGTGTTAGATGTATACATTGCGGGTATAATAACCACGTGAGTAATTATTGTCAGTTTAAGAATGTAATATTCAAAAGGGGTAATACGAAGTCACATGCAGAAGGTATGCACCAAAGTTGTAGAGGAGGAGTCAAATTGCATATTGAGGAGTGACGAAGCTGCATTGGGCGAGAAGGTGAATATAAAAAAGCCAGGGGTATATCTTAGTGCTGAAAGAGTTGATAGAGACAAACTATAGGTTGCCTAATATTGAGGATATGTTATACATATAAGATTTGGTTTCATGAAGTACAAATATTGGAAATGTTAGAATGAATGGTTTGCGGCAAAATCCCTTCATGGGATTTGGAGCTAGAGAGAGAGAGAGAGAGAGTTTGTCCATTGGTGTTAAACCGGCGTCTGGAATTTTCCAGCGAGAGGTCAAGAGGTTTTTGAAAGATGTAAAGGATGTAATCCGTTTTTTAGATAATGTTTTAGTATATGCAAAGGATATGGAAAATCATAATAGAAGTTTAAATAGTGTTCTAAAGAAATTATTGGATTCGGGTCTTCGAGTTCATGTGTCGAAATGTAAATTTGGGAACAGTGTAATCGGGTATTTAGGATATGTAATTTCGAATAAAATTATACACAGGGCAAGTGGTAAATATACAGTTAGAGACTTTCCAATTCCAAAAACCATTACGGAAGTTAGATCGTTTTGTAGTCTTGTGAACTATTTTGGTACATTTAAACATAGTTTGTCCACAAAAATGTACCCGATTTATGACTTATTGAGACAGGGAGGTTTTGAATTGAGGGAGGAATGTGAAAAAGCATTTAGAGAGATTAAGGATGAAATTATCTCGGATAGGGTTTTGGTCAAGTATAGTGGAGAGCAGCAATAGTATTTGTGATGCGTCCAAAGTTGGTATAGGAACGGTTCTGTCCCATAGATATGAAAATAAAATTGAAAGGCCAATTGAGTTTGCATCAAGAACATTGTCTGATAGTGAGATGAATTACGGAGTCATCGAAAAAGAGGCACTGGCAATTGTGTTTGCGACCAAGCAGTTTTTCAAGTATTTGATAGGAAGGGGAGCATCTTTTTGGGGAGCATCTTTCTGCCTTTAATTAAACAATTGAATATGTAAAGTCAGGTCAGAGCTGCAATGACGCTGTTTCTCGGTTTTCATCTAAGATTAAGCCACCAAGTACGGAAGAGCTTAACTCGCCTAAAATGGTGAGTAATAATGGATTTAATAAAGGCGGTGAAAAGTAATTGTTTTGGTGAGTTTGATAGGAATAAATTTGGATCGTATTTAGTAAAGAATGATGAGCTAGTCATGGAGGAGGAAGTGTTGATATTTGGACATCGGGTGATTGTTCCAAGTACTCTCAGACAACAATTATTATATCAAGTGCATCAAACTCATTTAGGAATGGTTAAGACAGTATTGCGGTCATATGTATGGTGGCCAAAAATGAACAAGGAGGTGGAGCCGTTTATAAAGAAATGCGAGAATTGCATAAATTTGTTGTGCAATCCTCCAAAACCGCGAGACCTGTGTGTGATTTCCAGTCCAACCACAGATAACACAATTCGTTGTTTGTCGAATGTATTTTCACGATTTGGTTTACCGGAACAGATTGTAAGTGACAACGGATCACAGTTTGTATCAGTTTAAGAAATTTTTGTATTCGAATGGTATAAAGCATTCGTTGACACTGACATATTTTCCTGCAACAAATAGGGCAGCTGAGAATTCTGTAAAAATGGTCAAGAAGGCTTTGTATACTGCGGGGTTTGATAAAAGTCCGGGAAATGTGAACAACATGTTGTGAAATTTTCTTGCTGACTTTAGAAACGTAGCCCAATGTACGACAAAGGTTGTTCCAACGTCATTAGTTCTGAATTTTAAGCGTAAAATGAAGTTGGATTTGCCGTTGCCTAAACCTGGAAAGAAAACGGTGGGAGACAGTGATTTGAACGAAGGGAGTCGGAGGTTCAATGAGAAGGATGAAGTGTTAATACGAAACTATAGGACAAATAAAAAATGTATTAGAGCAACTATAAAGAAACAAAGGGAGAATCAGGGTTGGGAAGAAATTCACGGGTTACGCGATAGAGATTGCAGATTTGCAAACCTAAAAGGTTGGAGATATAAAGGTGTATGGTTGTGAATAAAGAAAGTAAACAAAATTAATGAACATGTGTTAAATCTAAAGGAAAATTGACCATCCAATATTAAAAACAGATAGCCACGTCCAAAACCCTATAAATTGAATTACCGATTGGCTAGTACAGTTGTTGAGTGGAATACAGGAAAATCAATGCGCTCAGCAGTCTTTTGAGGAACTACCAACTTCAATCATTCAATCACTGATTTGGAGTGGTTTTCATGATATGTAATGTTTTTACAATGTACCTGTCGTACACAAAAATGAACCGAAACCCAATCCGCTAACCCCCCCCCCCCCCCCCTCGTGTGTTTATAACTGTCTCATCATTAACCCATAATTTACTTTAAAAAATATACTGACAGTTTACCTGCTCTCAAAACTAGACTATCACTAAGAAAATTTTGCATATTAGATATTTTTCGATAAGTATTACGTAAACACCATTGCGAAAATTGCTGATTATATAATTTTGCCAATTAAACTATAAATTATTTCACTAAACCTTATATAACCGGAAACCTTTAAAAGACGATTTATTTTGGCGCCGCACTAATCCGCGATTGAAACCGGTTCTCTACTGTATACGGTATTTAAAAAAAATGTCCGAAACAATAGAGATACGCTTTGTGATCTTTTGACCAAATCTGATACCATATTTGAATAGTTTTTTTCAAGGCCAAATACAAGAAAACTATAACGATCTGTGTTATACTCACTGGGTAAAGCCACGCTCGATAATATCACCATTTTCTTTCACTTCCGATTGTAAATATCCGCCAATTCGTTTTTCACTTTCAAGTATTGTTATATTCCGGTAACCATTCTTGTATAATTTCGATGCAGCTGCTATTCCAGTGAGACCACCACCAATAATTATAATTCGATCATTTGTATGAGAATGAGCACAGCACACGATTCTGCTATAAATTACTGACTTTATTAAGAATATTAAAATATTCATTATTATTTTTTTGTACAGAATTTCGTACCAAGACAAAAACTCTAGCTTTTATTATTGCTCTTACAAGACTACATTATGGAAATAAATACAAAAACTGCGAAGTGTGATAACGAATGTGATGGAGTCCGTATACACGCAGTATCAAATTTATTGTGAGGTCATTGATATGTCTGAAAATAAATAAGAGAACGAATCATTATTTATTTTTTGACGAATGACGGATGCAGAAGACGATGACAAATTTTTATCATTAGGACACGGAGCTCTGTAACGGACGCACCTTAAAAGTTAACGTACCTGGTTAATGCATTGTTGGAAACAGTTCCTTTTATAGAAAGTAAATCCTATTTACAAGGTAAAAAATTCTTTGTTCTAAAATTAAACATAAATATCGTTCATTGCCTACAGATGCCAATCAAAATCATTATGCAGTGTTAACAATTAAGTACAATCAATATAATCACATAAGGAACTATATATAAATAACGTGCCTGTACCCTAAATGGACAAAAATGTATAACAATAAAATTATATTTTTGTTGATAAAAGTCAATTTAGATTATTAATTAGTTATGAGCGAACAATAAGAAACTATTAAGTATAATAATATTGCAGTTATGATAAATTAAGAAATGTCTCCTTAATGCCATATAAGTCTTCCCGTTATACTATATACCCGAGTCGTATACCCATTCAAAATTAATTCGATTAAAATGTATCGATACTGGCTCTGTGTAAGGGATACGATATACTGTTTGGAGTATAGTGTATATCGAAGATATTCGTGTTAAATACAGACAAATTAAATGTTAAGTAATTGTACGAGTAATTACTGTTTGTATTGCCTAATGCCATGCCATTCATACACAAAACAGTGGCACGCAAATTTCGATTTCTACTCAAATAATTTAAAGTCTTTTACGAATCATTCTGATTGAATTTATTCTACCTGTTTTTACTTTCTTTAATTAATTTTGTGGTGGAGAGAGTCTTCTAAAAATTACAAGTGAACCATTTCTTTCGGAATAACTGTGCAGGGCCGACCGTACACCCGTTTTACACATTACAAAACCGAGGGATTGGATATAGGGTAGTTAGTTATGACAGGTTACAGACGCAATGACAACACAATTCTATTCTGTATTGGGATCGCCCGATTTTCAAAATCGCACATAATAAATGCATAAAATACTTGTTGGTTCCGACAAGAAGAAACGGCCTAGTTCAATTAAGCAATGTCAAATTTCACGATTAAATGCGTCCAACATTCATGTAAGAATCCCAATGTAGACCGATATATCAAATATGACCATTGTTGGTTAAGAAATGGCCTAGTTTCATTTAGCGTGGCCGAATTCCGGAGCTTCGTTCAAAATTCAAGTTCGAATCCAATTCTGGATACCAAATTTGACAATTGTTGGTTAACGAGTGGCCATGTTCCATTGAGCATGGCCAAATTCCAAAAATAAAACACACAAAAATTTTGAGCGCTGATTGATTAAAAGTCGGTCATCTTGGATTGCCTTAAAGGCAAAAACTTTAAACTGAACAATTCTCAGTTTTGTAAAGGGGTTTCCAATAAGAGGTGTATGTCCTCAATAATTTCACGAACCCCATCTTTAAGGTCTTGAATCGATTGTGGAGCATTGTCATAGACCTTATCTTTCACGTGGCCGCAAAGAAAAAAGTTTAAAGGTGTTAAATAACAAGACCTCGGTGGCTAATTGTGATCACCTCTTCGAGAAATAACAGGGCCAGGAAACTTTTCTTGCAAAATTGCGATTGTTTTGTTGCTTGTGTGGCACGTAGCGCCGCCTTGCTGAAAATAACGTTGTCCACATCAATATCTTCCAATCCCGGCCATGAAAAATCATTAATCATAGCGCGGTAGCACAATCCATTCGCCGTAACAGTTGCACCAGCCTCATTTTCGAATAAATAAGATCCAATCGCAAGGCCAGCCCAAAAACCGCACCAAACAGTGACACGTTGAGGATGGAGAGGCTTTTCAACAATCATTCTTAGATTTTCTGAGCCCCAAATGCGACAATTCTGCTTATTAACGTAGCCTCCGAGGTAAAAATGGGCCTCATCACTAAAGATGATTTTTCGATGAAAATACGGATCATATTGATGCATTTGAAGGACCCAATCAGCGAAGATACGACATTTACGGTGATCGACCGGCTTGAGTTCTGATCTTTCAAAGCCTTATGACCCAAGTCTTTATGCAAAATACGGATGTAATATCGTTTGTGGAATGATTAATTCCGACGATCGACGAGGAATCGACAAATTTGGCGTCAACACTACGGGCTACAGCAGCAATATTCTCAGTTGTTCTTGAGCGACGCACACGGTTTCGATTCTTCACATCACTAACTTATCCCAACAGCTTAAATTTTTCCACCAGTTTCACTATTGCAGGCCGAGAAGATGCTTCACGAAATTTTAACAATTTCAGTGCATTGTTGAAGCGTGTATCGTACCAATTTTAGTAATGGCGTAGTTTTTACTTGTCAAATGTCAAAAGATGACAGTTTCAAAATTTGACAGCTGCCCAAATAGCAAGCTATTCAAAAAGAAACCTCTTATTGAAAAACCCTGTATATGGCAAATCTCATTAACCTCAAAAAGTGAGCTACAGCAAACAGAACCATCACACAGATTATTACAACGATAAAGTGTCGGCTTCAAATAAGATTTATAAAACAAAACCAGCTTTATTTTATTTATCGATTAATTTTGAAAAATCCGTTATAAAAAGTATACGGAACAAAAATCGATCGCCGTATGCCAAAATATTTCATGTATTGTCTATAAAATAATTATGTTTTTTGCCTTATTGAACTGTAAATTAACCAATCAGAGTGCAGAATTTTCATGTCAGGCATAAAACTGTACATGTATCATCGCCTTAAAGCCGGTGTTAATTTCACTATTTTCCCTGATGACGTCGCTGCCATTTACAATTGCGTTCGTTATTTCCATATTCCCGTCTGTTTTGATGTAACAGAATGATGTATGTTGTGAGGTGCTAACAATGGTAGGAAAAAGTAGGCGGCCTATTGGGTACATGCATGCATTCAATAATAATATTTATAATATTAAGCATCCTTACGCAGGATTACGACAGTGGTGGCAAGGAATAATTGATTTCACACGTAAAACTACAGAACAGAAACAAATAAGACAGAAAATTAAAAGATCGGAAATGGATGCCGACTTTAAAGAACTGATTAAGATGGTGATTTAAAGACAGGTGAAAGCCGGCGAAAGACGGGTTAAAGCCGAAATGATGATGATTCAAAGACAGGTTAAAGCCGAGTTAAGACAAGTGAAAGCCGAAGATGATGATTGAAAGACAGGTGAAAGCCGACAAAAGCCGACGTGATGATGATTTAAAGACAGGTGAAAGCCGAGTTAAGACAAGTGAAAGCCGATGTAAGATAGGTTAAATCCGACGGAATAGACTATTTCCTTTGATGGCGCAGTGAAAGACCGTGCATTTTCGGCCGAAAACAATCACAGTTTTCGCTGCGCATAAATGTTTGAAGATGGAAAATGAAGCAAATGAAGGGTTTTCCGAGTATGCAGCACGATGAATCTGAAATGCTTGAAGCTCGAGATTGCAAATTCCATATCTAACGATTTGAAATTATTGATGTTTGTTCAAGATCTCAACAAGCCGTTTTGCTCAGATATTGGAGAGACTTTTTAACAAGTTGGACAGCCAACAAGACGTCGTCAACATTGCGACACAATTAAGCAGCCTTAAACTCGGTAAGTCGCTGGTTTTGTGCCCAGACATCTCGAACAAAAGGCGAAACAGAACGCGCTAATTCGCCAAAATACGAGGCATCGAAACCAAAATTTGCGTGACTAAAGTGCGAACAATTCATTTCCACAGTAATTGCCCATTTTCACAGTGATTGCCCGAATATGATTGTTTTGATTGCAAGCAGATGATTCACAACGCTATTAAAATGTTTAAAATGTGCTTACGTCGAACTAGGCGTTAATCCACTATGACTCGATAGTTGTTGGCGATTTTTGGTTCAAAGAAAGGCATTCCGGTGTACACAGCTAGCCGTTTGCAACGATATGCTCTCATTTTGCTCATTTACGATTTCACCATCAAATACATGGACACGAAGTGCTTAGCGTATACGCAGATTTCGCTCGCGATTAATTGCCGGTCACTAGAAACCAGATAAATAAATTGTCATTGGTAGTTTGGGAAACGCAAATTGCTTCGACGAGTGTTTCGCAATGTATACAGCAAAACAGCTGCCAGTAGCTTGTGAGACGCAGCAGTCCGAAACCAGTATAGGCGAAACGTTGTTAAACACCTCCGGTTCGGAGTTAAAAGCACTGATCGATTTTGCAGGACCCGCAATGGATTGCAAAATATAATGGTTATTAGCGCGTTTAGCAAATGGCCAGTAGTTTTTAAAATGTAATCAACAACAGCTGAAAAGACGATCAACCACTTAGTAGAAAGTCTTTTCCAGTCAGGGATTCTGCACCCAATCGTTTCTGACAACGGTCCCGGATTTGTGTCAGAAGGATCTGAGACATTTTATATTGAAATCGAGCACATCAGATTAAAGAAGTTAGAAGCGGAAGGTAATGCCAATAAAATTTTACGCAAATTTTTTGATGTGCTATCGTACGACCATTGAAAACGAAATTTTGGTTAAGTAATCTACGAGCCAGACCTTCAATAGACCAGGTATATGAAAATGGGGCAACAATTCAATCAGCACCATGGCGCAAAATGGAAAGATTTCGAGGCTGGTGAGAACGTTTTGGTCAAATGTTCAGGAATGGTCAAATGTGGGAACGGTCCCCGAAGTTATCATGAAGACATCCGGGTTGGTAAACTATCTTGCGCTAACCGAATTAAAATACGAAGAGCAGAACGGGAGGTTCTGGTAGAACTGGAATCAGAATCTCTGGACGAGTGCTTTGGAGAGGCCAGAGGGGATGTCGAGGAGAAGATGCCACAACCACGTCGCACGGCTCGAGCTAGTACTGTGAAGGACATGACCAGACTGAGGCATCGATCAACGCAATAAACGAAATAACTAAAAAGTCTGACAATTTGTTTTCGTTATATTGAATTGTTGTTTTGTTAAATTTCATTTTTAATACGAAAGGAGTGTTGTGATGTAACACTGATACTAGGTTCGCAACTAAATTGCCGTTTTTTTTTTTTTTTGAAAAATTAAAAATGGAAAATTTCAACAGAAATATAAAAAATGGTTTATTCAAAGTATTGTCCTTCGCTATCTACACATTTTTGTCATCTCTCTGGCAATACATGAATACCACGACGATAAAACGACGCGTGCTTGAACCGGAACCATTCATCCAACTAAATTTGCTAAATTTCTCCGAAACCAAGTATAGCCCTGGCAAAGCATGCGCCATCGACCGGAACATGTGATAATCCGAGGGGGCCAGATCTGGCGAATAAGGCGTGGCAGTAGCAGATCCCATGGGAGTGTGATGGCATATAGAGCGTTGTTGTGCTGCAATATCACTCGTTCGTGTCTCGTGTCCTATTCTGGCCGTTTTTTGAGCAACGCATGGTTCAGATTGATGAGTTGTTGTCAGTAGCGTTGCCCATTGACAGTTTCACCCTGTTTCAGCAGTTCATAGTACACGATTTCTTTCAGGTCCCCCCAAACGCAAAGCACTGTCTTCTTTCCGAAGGGATTTAGCCGTGCCGTGGATGGTATTCTTAAAAAAGATCGACTTCTCATATCCCGTAACAATTCGACACAGGAAGCTCTTTCTTTCATGCCGTGAAAGCAAAATTTCGCAAGTGGCCCCTCGACTTTCCATCTGTCTCTCAGTCAACTCATACGGCAGCACCCGCATTTACCTTCCTTTTGATTTTTCCCCATAGCATGTAAACGTTTGTAAATACATTTGGCGAGTCGTCTTTAATGCCGCCGCAAGTTGATCTAGATTTTGCATATCAACTTCATCAGCAACTCGGTGTATTAAAATATTTTTGGGCTTCCGAAGCGTTTCTTGTCATCAATGTCGAAGTTGCCACTTCTGAAGCGTTTAAACCAATCGTCACAGGTAATTTTCGATGGTGCATGTTCGCCATAGGCTTCCTTAAACAAATGACGTGCTTCAGCTGCATTTTTTTCAAGTTGAAGGTGAATCATACTTTTCCACCAATCAAATTACGCACATGAAAGATAAAATATTTTTAACTTTAACCAAATTACTCGCAGACGACCAACCTAATCTTAAACAAAAATAAAATTATGAGCTACATTGTGCCCAATAAATCGATGGAAATGTGTGATTCTGAATATTCGCACAAAAAATCGAACTCGAACAGTCGCCTTGAAGCAGAAAAGCAAAGCTTCACGCAAATGCTGTTTGTTTTTCATAAAACTCGACATTTTCGTAAAAATCGATTTTAGTGCAGAATTTTCGATCAGTTTACCATAGAGTTATAGAGCAAGCCAATAGTTGGGTAAAAGTCAATTTTAAGTAGATTTTTCGATAAATTCATTTATTTTTCAAAAACTCAGTGGCAAACTGATCGAAAATTTTGTTCTAAAGCCGATTTTTACCATAGTAAACGATTTACCCGACTATTGGCTACTAATTTACTTTTACCCGACAATTGGTACGCAGCCTTAGAAAAATTTTTTGCTTTGCGATATGTGCTGGTATTACAACTGGTTATCGTTAACAACTGTCCACGTTATGAATAACACAGGACATCTGACATAAATGACAGCTAGATGTGTCGCTAGCGCCAAATATGTGTGAAACACGGAAATTTAGTTGAGCACCTGATATATATGTTGTGAGATAGCAACACGAGTAAAAAAGAGTAGGCCGTCTTTTGGGTACAGGAGTGTGACAGTTTTGTAATGTCTTGTAAAAATCGATCGACTAAAATCGATTTTTACCGTAGTAAACGATTTAAGGATGAAACACACCAAGCAGCAGCAGCGAGCAGCAAATTTAAATATTGGCTTATTCGCTTATGTAACGATACAAAATTATAATTTGAGTATCAATTTTAATAGAATAATTTAGATTTAAAGAAATTATATTGAATGAAGTTGCATCTATCGCGGCATCAATAGGTTCCACACACAGCAGCATAAATTTGCTGCACTTGGCTGCTACTCATAACCTCGACAAATTTGACAAAATTCTATTTACAACTGAAACAAAACAATCTGCTGCGCTGCTTGGTGTGCACACCCATATGCAGCCGTTAATGTGGATTGCTTGGAATATGTCGCGCTGCTCTTGGTGTGTTTCATCCTTTACCCGACTATTGCCCCGCAGCCTTAGTGCTTTCCAATCGACCACCGCAAGTACTTATAAGTACTTAATGTTTTTGTCTTTGCTAAATTAGTTTTTGTGCTGGTATCACGGTGGACGCAAAAAATGACTTAAGGAATGACCATCTTATGCCATTTTATATGAGGCTGCGGGCCAATAATCGGGGAAATCTTTTACTATGGTAAAAATCGGATTTAAAACAGATTTTTCGATCAGTTTACCATAGACTTTATGAAAAATAAATGGATTTACTGAAAAATTTAATTAAAATCGACTTTTACCCGACTATTGGTCCGCAGCCTAGTTGAAAGCAGTTACGACAAATTTGTCCGCTAGGTGATTGTGTGTATAGTATTTTTATGTCAAAAATATAATTTATCGAATGTCCATATGTGAAGCGCTAAAAATATTCCCGTAGAGATATTTGTTTATTAAAAAGTTAATAATACGCTGGAACAGATCAACTGCACATTTGTAGGTTATGTTTTGCTTTTGTCATTTTTTGTGCTTTTCAATCGGTGGTTCTCTTTAAAGCAACTATTTTTATTGATTGGAGGAATACTTGATCTGTTAATATAGGCGCATAATTACAATAATATTTGCTTCTGACTTTATTATGAATCTTGTTCATTCCCGGTCTTAGATCGACTACGCATTCATGTTATGCAACGGGTTCATCTTTCGCTAAGTTAAACTTAATATCACACGGTAGGCGAGGTCCTCCGCCAAACCACACCATATGACAGGTGAATCGATACCCCAGCATAAACTAGTTGGAATAAAAAATTTTCCGCAGATGTTCTTCCAGTGTCCGGTTAAACCTCTCTATCATTTCGTCTGACCGTGAATATAATGGCTTGGTGTGAGTCTACTTTATGTTAAGAATTTTACACAGTTCTTGAAACTTGAATGGCTCAAAATTTCTACTTTGATCCAAGTGTAGTTCGTACTCCAAATCGGCAAATACAATGGTCCACAAATGTATCGGCTAATGTTCGGGATTTTTGATTCACAATCAGATAGGGTTTCACCCGCTTACTCTGAGTAGTAAACAATAAACTCCAGTTGTATCGATTACCATCCTAAGTTTCTGGGAATGGTCCAGCGTTTTCTATTTCTGTTCGTTCAAATGGTGGTTCAATATTGTACTGTTGTATTCTCCCTTTCGCCTTATTTTACCGCCCCCTTTTGCTAAAGTACGTTAACATTAAACTAACGAGCAGCTCTTCGCTGTGAAATCAACAGTACCATCTTCACTTTCTAACAGATATTGATTTAGTATACAGCTTCCAAATACGCCAGCTGAATTTAATTTATTTTTAAAATATTCGATTTGCATTGAATTGTGTGCGAAATAAAAATAAAAATAAATAAAAAATAATAAAATGAGGAAAAAAGGCGACCGCAAGACGTGAAAGTCAAAAGTAAGTTGTCGGAAATCACTAAATTTTCTACATCATCCAATCATTTATTAATTTGAATCACTCAATCAATGTCTATAAAAAAAAGTTTCTAAATTACAAATCTCTTGCAATAATCATAGACGTGCTAAATATAACTAATCACATGAAAAAAAAAAAAACATCGTGAGTCTTAGGGCGGTAAAACTTTCCTGAGTCAATTTTAAATTTTCTCTCAATTACGACCCGTTTCCCCCTCTCATTTATGGCCATCAAACGTAAAAGTAGTATTTTTATAAACCGTTATCGAACCAATAAAACCGTTCACGTATTTCTCATCCTTACCATCAAAACGATGTTTACTAAATGCAAAATTACTCGTCGGACTACCTCAAGAATTACCGTTACCTTCGGAATTTTCTTTTACCCAATTCGCCTTTAGGGACGTCACAATTAGTGGACATTAATTTAATTCGAGGCACACGTTGGGACGACGTTCGGTTTGCCCCTCACAATACATATGCACGTTCTCTCTGTTTAATTTTCCAAATGGCGATTAGAGAAATGTTGGTTAGGGTAATCAAGTATTACATTTTTTTTTGGTTCATGGTTTTCCCGCCACGCGGACCGATATCATACAGACCATTTCGATCATGAGAAGAAATCGATTCAGGAGTGAATAAAATAATTTAGGGTCGATAATAATTATCGGAAAAACTTCGTTTCATAGCGTTGGACGGAGCAAAAATGTTAATCATGCATAAATTCAATAAACATTATAATTTTAACAAAATATATTTATTTAATCATTTTACAATGTTTTGGTTTTAATAGCAATTGGTATTGTTTTACATTTTTGTATCAATTATATTTCAAATACAATCGGCTAAGCAGCAGTCCACTAGCATCAATATAATGCTTCAACCAGCCAACACGTAAGAGCTTAAGTTGTACACTGTTTCGACCATTTCGGTTAGTGCTACGACTACCAAAATTGTATAGGGTTCGCATCAAAACTAATCAAATGCCCACTAAAATGTTGGTGGTTGCACTACGCACCAAAGTGGTCTAAATAGAGTACAGCATAAGGTATTACGTGTTCTCTGGTTAAGGCTGCTTAAGTTAACCCCCCCCCCTTATGTTCATAGCAGTTGCCTGTATAAAAAAGATATTTAATTGAATGAATTAAACAGATAAAACTACTTGCGGTTACGATACTTACATGTCTTGACTTTCTGACAATTTGAATTATAGATTTTTGTAATTTGACATAAAAAATATGTTAAAAATAAGATTTTTTTTTGTTAAAATTTATTAAAATAAAATATATTTAATTAAAACATTAAAAATAAATTATTATACAATTATTAATACATAATTATAAAAGCTAATTAATCAACTACATTATTAACAAGAATTACTTTGTATTTTGGAGCTGCTCTGTTTCAATATATTCGTTAAAAATGTGCGATGCTTCGGTCGTAAAAGTACATAGATATATGGATCAGATCCAAAATGGACGGACATAAGAATGTCGGCGACAAAGAAAAACTTTTTTGAGAATTTCCAATTATCTTCAAACTGTGCCAACACAATTGAGATCTGTAAATCAAAATGATTAATATTAAAATGGATTTGGTTTTACAAAAATATGTTACCATTTGCGGCATCCAGCATATAACAAACGATATGCTTAACACGATTATCAATTTGATAAATTTCCTTTCCGTTGTTGACATTTGTTTACCGTTTTCACTGTAACGCATGAGTCGTTCACTGCGTCCGCCAAAATTCGATGCGATACAGAGCACACGCGTTACAAAAATATTACAAAAAACAATCCCGAAGCAAACAAAAACACCTGGAAAATATAAAATATAGAATTATAGGTTTATATAAGAGTACCGTCATTAAGCAACGAACCAAAGGCGAAAAATACATAAGCATAGATTAGATCGAAAGTGTCAGTAGCGTCCCGATAACGAACACAAGCGTTTGTATCACCATTGTAATAAACCCCAAAACCAAATATTGGCGAAAATGTTACAAATGCAGCAATAATCCATAAACCATAAAGCGTTCGTTTTAAAAGTTTCATCGTCACGCGCTTAAAATAAAATATAATGAAAATTATAGTTTCCAAATGGGCACCCGGTAAAACTACTATAAATATTTACCTTTTGATAAAAGAATGGTTTAGCAAGTGATAACCATCGATCAGTAGCCATGAGGAAGGCACAGCAACCCGAACTTAATCCGAAGTACCGCCACACCACTCGCAGTATGCAAAACGATTGCATATGTTCTTGCTGTATTGATTCTGAAAGGGATTTGATCAAAATAAATTGCACCAACATCCCAAATAATGCAATAAAATTGTTTGCCAGTAAATTTCTGAAAAAGAAAGAAAATAAATATTAATATAAAATAATGATTATGGTATCCAAAAAACAGCAGCAAATAACAATTGGCGACTAGGGCAAATGTTAGTAGTGACATCTTTGATTAGATATTAGTCGAGGCGAAAAATAATAAAATTGTGAAGTTTTGTTGTTAACCGTCAAATTGCTTTTTGAATTCACGATGCAAATCAAATTTGACAATTCGAAATTTCATTTTACCAATCACCTCTGCCATCTTTTGGAGACTAATGTAAATTATACAAATATCAAAATTCCGGAAGATAATAACTCTCTTGAAGTGTGCAAACGTATTTCAACGGGGAGATAAAATAATTAACTCAAATTTAGGCTTAGGGTATAATTTAAATACACCTGCCTGCAACATACACACCAAATATATAAATTGAAATTGCGTTCTACATCGTTAACATAATAGTGTGTAGAGTCGTAAATATGCAATCATCTCCAATTATAGGTAAATAAATCGACGACTGTATATATTTATTACAAACATTTTTAAACATTATTTTAAATAACCAAATCACGTACAATAATTTATTCACATTCGTAAATTCGATAAGATTCAATTTTAATGCAAACACAAACATTTGATTTGATTAATTGAATTCTATCAATTTTTAGTTTTGCTTTAATTTTGGAAATTTTATTGGTCTTTGGGTGTTTCCAAAATAGGACTTAGTATAATGTAATTAGATACCAGCTATATAAAATTTGATAATTCATTATTTATTAGTGTAGACAAATGCAAAAACAACGTTGCTCTTGTCCAAAAAAAAAACTTAGTCAATGTGGGTAATGACCGGCAAAGAGACTTGAACTTCATTATATTGTACGGAAATTTGGATAATACAACCATTAAATAGAGTAATGGCCGTTAATACGGACTGTTAGTAGTAGTTAGTTTTACTCTTGATGAGTATAATATAATCAAACGTTTGAGAAAAGCTTACAGAGATCCTCAGAGAGTAGTCGACCTCGCAAGTCAGAGCCAAATCGTCAAGCAGCTATAAAGGAACTGTTATATCATCAGCAAACCTACTGATATTTCCAGACTTCAAAAGATGATTCCTGTTAACTACAGATGCTTCAAACCATAGCATAGGTAGGAGCTTTATTGTCGCAGGGGAAATTGGTGAATGTTCGCCCAATAACGTTCATATCTCGATTTTTGAACAAAACTACAGAAAACTACGCTAAACCTGAGAAATTATTTTTATGGTGCTAAAAAAATCAAAATAGTTTCGGATCATCAGCCTATAACCTTCGCGCTCAGCAATTAATAGAAACAGCAATAACTCAAAAAATGGAAAGCACAGATCGAGGAGTATAACTATGAGTTGGTATATAAACCTCAAGTGATGACACAGTGCATAGTTCTGAAGAGCAAGAGGTTGGTACTCAGCTAACCAAACAATGCGGAGTTCCACTAAAAGTTTTCAAAAATCAGATCATAATATCGGAAGGAAATGAGATTTACGTTTATGAAGGGTCTTACAAAAAAAATTTGGTGTTTTAATATAAAATAAGGGTTTAAATTAGCAATAAACATCTATTACGACTTAGTTTGAAGCCAGAAACTGAAGCCGTGTGTGACTTGGCCCATTGTAAAATTAACGAACAGAATGCACAGACAGATGAGCGAAAAAATACAATACAAATATAAAACTGTATATTGTACACTGTATATGTACATACACAAAATTATTGTTCATCTCGCCAGCTAGCGCTGTCATTTTTGGTACAAAATCGACACTCAGAAATCGAAAAAACAAAATGGCGAACGACAATTAACTAATTCGATTAATCACATTCAATTATGTTCTAATTTGATTAAAATTTTGAAAGGACTTAAGTATATTGTACTGAATTATTTTTTTTTCATACCACATGAACAGGTTTGACTATAAGTGCGTATTGCCAAAACCAAAAATACATAATCGGCATCATCGTATACAATTTTGCTTAATCCACCGAAGAGCACGTTCGTTATTTTTAATAATATTTGATGCTTCGATTATACATTGCCGCATCTCCTGCTCGGTCTACTGGTTTACTCTTTCATAAACCCTTTATAATAACCCCACAGAAAAAATTCTAAAGGATTTAGATCAGGAGATCGCGTTGGCCATGATGATATCTTACTACGAGGTTAGTGAGTGGGAGCTCCATCATGCTGCATCAAATAATTTAACCATGTCGTTTTGTAGAAAACTTAGATAAACTTCCCCGTTGATCCGACGTGGTATAGTTAAAATGGACCAATCAATTTTCCGTTGACTATTCCCGCCCACATGATCACTCCAAATTGGTGTTGAAACCGACTACGCCGCATTACTTTTGGCCCAATAGTGCAAATTATGTATATTGAAAATCCCCTCCCTTTTAAAACATGTTTCGTCACTCCATAAAATGTTGTTAAAAAATTGGGAATGTTCTTGGCATAGATGCAATGTTTCTTAACAAAATTGCACCCTTTTTCATGGTCAACAGGTAAATTGACCTTGCTGTACATTTGATGTACGTTTTGAAATACTCTGTAATAGGGAAAGCATTTGCGACTTGGATATTGTCTCTGGTATTCTCTTACTGCAGCTTGGGCGTTGCCATTCCATAAACCATAAATGAACCGAATTTCTACAAATTTGTGGTGGGAATAAGCGACATGGCTTATTGACATTTTATTTATAAACGATCGAGTATGTATGGAACTATGTACTAATATGAATTACAAAATGTTTTTCTTTTAAGCCTGTGACTGTGAGATTTTACCCGCACTCACAATCTGAAGTTAGTAACTAATACTATTTGCCCAAGAGAAAAGGTATTAGTTACTAACTTCAGATTGTGAGTGCGGGTAAAATCTCACAGTCGTGCAGCAGGCTTTAATACCACAAATTTTGTTTAGTTCGGACTGCTAGATTTGCTTAAATAAAAATTGGAAAGGCAAACCCTTCTAGATCGTATTAAAACAGAAAGTTAAACAAAAGAACACTTGGGTTTTTGAACCTTAACAGTACTACCCCGGTTGAACATAAACAGTATCTACCCCGGTAGATATTTTTATATAATATCATGTAAATGCTTTTATATCAGATATTTTTTGGTGGTTTCAATATGTTTTATCGCCTGTTGTGTGTGATTCTTCGGTGAGTGTAACTTGACGACAATTTTTTATCATTTGTTTAGCGCGAGAGAGTTTGTTGAGAAGGAAAAATGGAAGAACTACTCGGAATCACCAAAATATCTATAAGTGCATCGTACATTGTACAATAGAGAAAATATATATGTAATATGTGATTTTAGTGTTTATCTAAATTTTAAATTCTCAGCTGTGTTTTATGAGTTAGATTTTAGGAAAAAATAAGGGAGGAAAAAATAGCCACAATATGGAAAACAAAGTAAGTGATTTTAAATTTCTCTCAAGCAGCTGTATCGAGGTAATTATTTTTATTTTTAATTATAAACCAAAATTGAAAACCTTTAAATGTTAAAAAATTGGGATTAATTATAGTTTAGTATTTTTGTATGAGTTAGAATGCATAAATATTTAGATATCTTGAGTTTGTTTCAGATTATCGTATGAGCAAAGGAAAAAATATTTTGCACAAGTTCTTAGAGCAGTTGGCTCCGATGACGACGGAGAATTAGAATAAATTAATGTAGATTGTCACTCTGATGAGGACTATTTGCCTGAGGAGGCTTCTGCTGATTCTGATGCTGAAGTAGATAATGGGGAAGAAATTATGAAAATTCAAGATGCTTCTTATTCGGAATCTGACGACGAGGAATGTTTGCAAGGCGAGAGCGTTAGAGATGACGAAAGCGGGATATCGTCAGAAGCAAATAATTTTTTTACAAGTATAAGGATGGGACCGTGTGGTATAATCGACCAGGAATGCAACGTCAGTGGTTGAATGATATTTTTCGTGATACCTCGTTTGTGGGACTCAATCCGGCTACCAAAAATATGACAGAAACGATACTTTTTCCTGTACCACTCAGGAATAAAAGAGCAGAAAAAGATTACAATGAATGGAATAGTCAAAATCCCAATAGAAATAAACTAATATGGAAACTGCTAAAAGGACAAGAATTTTCGGCGTATTTGGGAAATTTTATTGATAATGGGATGCCATAGGTTGAACTATGAGCAAGTCAATGAGCTTTGGAAAAATAATGCTTTTTTGCTTTATTGTGCTACTATGTCAGTAAAGCGTGTCAAAGAAATGACGAGATTCATTCGATTTGAATCGTATGTTACTCGTAAAGTTCGACTGATTAATGACAAAGCAGCAGCTATACGAGATGGCTTCGAAATGGTAAACGCAAACCTAAAACATTATTTCCGACCATCAGAGTCGATCACTGTGGATGCCTGCTGCCAAATATGGTATCAAGTTTTGATAGGCATGGGATTCAGCAACCTCGTATCCATTAAATGATCAAATTTACACCGGAAAAGTGTTAATCCTTTTAAAAATAATGGTCGAATTATGACTGTTGACAATTCTTCCTCACTCTACACCGTTAGCCCAAGAATTAATTAATTGGAAAATTTCAATTGTTGTTACAATAAAAAAAAATAAACGCTACATACCGAATGAGTTCATGGCCTCAAAAACTAAAAAAATGTTGTCGACTGAGTTTGGATTCGGGCCCAAAATGGTATTTTATGCCCCTACTCACCTAAAAATGATAAGGCTGTGGTTTTGTGCACTACATCGAGACAAATCTGTATCCGGCCCACAAATGAAACCAGAAATTATACTTTATTATAATCAAACGAAATGTAGAGTAGACTCTATGGACAAAATGTTGAGCCAGTATACTACAAAAAGAAGGCCCAATTGTTGGCCACTAGGTAGCTGTATTTTACAACCTGCTGGATACTGCTAAACTTGTAGCATACATAATATATGTCAAAAATAATCCCCAAGAAGACGGAGCTGTAAAAAAGCCATGCGGCGTAAATTCTTTCAATATTCATTGGAAAAATTGTGCATACCTCAAATAAGAACGAGGTCGCAAAATCGAAGAATAGTAGGGAAATTTACTGTAAGAAGTGCAATGGAGTGTATTTTAGGTGAATCCATTGGAAGTATGAGCGATGAGGATTTTCTTGTCGACCAAGATGATCGAGACGTCAATGACCGCATAAAGCAGAAGAGCCAACCGCCATGCCTGTGTCACGCAAACAAAATTCGAACAATGTCTTATGAATTAATTTATTATGTATATTTTTTATGTAATTATGAATTCCATAATTTCATGAAATTCACAGCATTATATAATTATTGTCATAAGAGTAAGTGGATTCGTACGATATTGTTCGAATTGTTCGCATTTTGATTGATTGATTTTTTTTAATATACCGCAAATAAACATAATTATGTATGTATTTATTTTATTTTTGTGTGCATAAAATAAAAGTAAATATCTTTAAAAACTATGTAATTTTCTTGTTTTTCACATTGATTAGCAAAAGTGTTCACATAAAACGAACGGCAAAAAATTATCTACCAGGGTAGATACTGTTCATGCGAAGGTTAAATTAATTTTTTGGTAGGTGCACATGAGATTTCACTAAAAACACTAAAAATGGAATAACTTTTGCACCATCAATAATTCGACGTACTGGCTTCATCATAAAAGGTATTCCATTAAGTTACAATAGAGTAGAAGGAATTAACGACCTAACATCTGACCACATTCCTGTACTGTTGTCAGTAAGCACTATATAGTAATAAAGAAACAGAAAAAGCAAAACCTTACTAATAGATTCACGGATTGGGACATCTTCAGAGATAAATCGGAAGAGCTAGTTGAATTAAAAGTTAGTATTAAAAGCAATGAAGAATTGGAACAACAAACAAACAATTTCATTGAATACACTCGAATGGCTGCCAGACTAGCTACTCCTGAATTAAAGGACAAAGCGGAGATTGAAGTCAAATACCCGGCTGAAATCAGAGAACAAATCAAGGCAAGAAGAAGGGCGAGGAGAATATGGCATCTCACCAGAAATTCCGCTGACAAGACAACCTTTAATCGTTTAATCGAATAAGTAACAAAGTCAATAGGCTAATCAAAAATTTCAAACAAAATAGCCTCGATAACTACTTAAGCGGGCTAGGTTCAGAAATGGATAAGGGCTACTCGTTATGGAAAGCAACCAGAAGATTTGAACGACCTGTAGTTCGAGTACCACCTTTAAGGAATGCTCAAGGCAGTTGGGTTCGACAATACAAAGAAAAAGCGGAACTCTTTGCTCAACACCTAGCAGCAGTGTTCCAACCCGCATGACATTCAATCCAACATTGATGTAACACCTGTTTATCAACCAAATCAGGACTTTAAAAGGGTCACGCCAATGGAAATTGCTGAAGAAATCGACAAAAATCTTAATCATAAAAAAGCACCAGGAATTGATGAAATATCACCGGGTCTATTCAAGGAACTTCCACGTAAAGCAATCATCTTGATCACATACTTATTTAATGCCTGTATGAGATTGAAGTATGTACCCAAATGCTTCAAAATGGCCCAAATCATTATGCTAAAGAAACCGGGTAAACCAGATGAAGAAGTAACATCATACAGACCAATCTCACTGCTTCCGACCTTATCAAAGCTGTTCGAGAAACTGCTACTAAAACGTCTAAAGCCAATGGTAAACGTTCCTGATTTTCAATTTGGATTCAGGAATAACCACTCCACAATAGATCAAGTCCATCGAATAACTGCGCCGTATTTCTGGATGTATCCCAAGCCTTTGATAGGGTTTGGCATGAGGGATTGACATTCAAGATGAGTAAAATGCTACCACAAAATTATTGCCAGCTGCTTGAATCATACCTCTCTGATCGCCAATTCAGAGTCATTCATGAAGAAACATGTTCTGACTTTTATCCAGCGATTGCGGGAGTTCCGCAGGGAAGCGTATTGGGTCCCCTCCTCTACCTTCTTTATACTGCGGACATACCTACAACGAATAAAACATTCATCGGCACGTTCGCAGCAGACGACACTGTAATTATGTCAGTAGACGAATCTCAACCAAGAGCAGTGGAAAATCTCCAACGAGCAATGGACAACGTTACAAAATGGACAGTTGACTGGAAAATCACACTGAATGAGCTTAAATCAACCTATGTAACATTTACGTTCCGACATAAAAATAACACTCTTCATATATTCCTCAAAGGGGTGCAAGTGCCGCAGGCGCAATCGGCAAAATACCTTGGTCTGCATTTAGATTCAAGGCTCAACTGGAAATATCACTTGAGACAAAAAGCTGAACAGATACGATTGAAACAACGTCAAATGTACTGGTTAATTGGACATAATTCCAAATTGAACCTGTATTGCAAAAGACTGGTATACCAGACTATCTTCAAACCAATATGGATGTATGGTGCGCAGCTATGGGGTTGTACACATAAATCAAATAGAGACATTATACAACGAAGCCAAAATAAATTTCTTCGAATGGTCACCAACGCCTACCGATTTGTGACTAATAAGGAAATCCACAATGATTTAGAAATACAATTGATAGACGATGTTATCCGCAAATGTGCCATAAAACATGAAAACAAACTTCTTACTCTCACCAATCTTGAGACCGTACAACTACTGGACAGTACAAACGAAGTAAGGCGGCTCAAACGAATCAAACCACATGTGCTAACCGTATGAAAATTATAAACCAAGGGAACTGGACACTGGTCCAGCAAACCCACACAAGTTTATGCTTATCTCATAAGTACTAATGTCAACCTTACTAATGAATTAATAATGTTTAAGATTGTAGTAGCCATATCAATAAAGTTGTTAAAAAAAAAATAATAATAATAATTCGAAAAAGCATCACTTGGCTGTTTTTGTTGGAAATGAGCTGCCCTATCACCCTGCTTCGTTTGATCGTTCACTTCTGGAACACTCTGTACGTTTATTTACAGTGGCCTAGATAGACGCTAACGTAGCATTTTCCTACGACCGTGTATTTAATCTGCGGAACATACATTAACATACATTAAATTTTAAAACATACATTAAATTTTAAATTTATATATTTCAAGTATTAGTTACATTTTGTTTTATTAGATGGCATTGCCTTACTAATATGTTTAGAACATAAGTTCATGACAGTGTATCTGTATTTTTCGCCATAATGTTTTGTGAGACCGAAATAGAGAGTCGGTTGTAAACTTTAATAAAGACATGTTGGTTGTAATCTCCGTAGTCTTAAAATAATAAATGTAGGTCGATTTATTTCGAAAACTAGTTTCGCTACACCTTCAAGACCCAACCCTAACGTTTATTTGAAATAGACTACTGAAAACTATTTGGCAATTTTGAGCCATTCATTATGATTTGCGATATACGCAGATTTTATTTATTGACTGTATTTCACATTCAGAAACTATTCACCCTATAGGAGACAATTAAATTGCCGTTTGCTGTTTTTCTTTGTTGTCAATAAACGCCCTTATTTAATTAAGTCAACAATTTTTATTTTCATTGACTAGTTTATGTAGTACAAAACATCCTTCTTTACGAGTTACATATGTATTTATTTCATCCCTTTCACTTTCAATTAATTTCAAAACAATTACGAAAACCCAAACAATTACTAATTTGGAATTTATTGTTTGTTTTCAATTTGCGGTCATTCACATTAAGTTAGTTTTGTGCTATTTTCAAAATTCAATTGAAGTATCGATCGGCAGCAAAATACGCTTTTACAAGAGATGTACTGTACATGCATATTTAATCATAATATATTAAGATTTTTAAAGCCATTTACATATTTTTGGGGTTAATATATTCAGATCTGTCTATAGAATTTTAGATGTACTCACGTGTATACATAAAAATATAACAGTTTACTGAATGCATTTTCCACGTCCCGTAATATGTAGTTATTTGTCATTTTACAATTTGATGCGGCCCGCACCTTTCATAAATCTCCATATCACAGATTTTACCTAATTCGATACCGGATGAATTTAAAATTCGACTAAAATAAAAATATAATTTTTAAGAAAAGGAATATAAATTTGATAAAATTGTATATGCTATGCAGAGTCTTTGACCCAGATTGCACGAGACGTTGAAACAAAGTATTAAAGAGATTTTCAACACGCGGGTATTAATGGTCCTCGTTCTGCGTCAGCAAGCATGCATTATAATATTCCAAATTTTTGCCATATGTATGCACATATGAAAGTGTTTTATAAAAATAGATGAAATCTTACGGTGATTACGCAAAGTCGAACACGAATTTCTATTGTTTTGATTGCGCTGATAATAAATTCAATTACTTGTAGAAAACACTAAATTATCTATTATCAGTTAGATAAATTATTTTATTATCTAACAATTTTCTATAATATTCAGTTTGGTTTGGCGGCAGTCTATTTTGGTTTAAAGTGCGTAAACAACTGATGTATTTTTTTATACATCTCGCCCAAATGAAATCCAGATGCTTTTGTAGATAAATGAGCAATTTTATTTGTACCAAATTAGAAACAATAGATTTTCAAAATATTTTGTTTCATAAAATATTTGAGAGCTGTCAGAATTTTATATGTATTTCAAGGTTACCATATTTTGAACATAAATCCTTTTCTTAAATGATTGACATCCATTAATATTAATTTTCTTGCCTTACTTTCATGAACAATATAATCTATTGTTCCATATTATCGACGAATAGGAGAAGAAAATATTGTGTCATTAAATTATGTGATGCCTAACAAAATAATACCGATACAAATTAGGCTTTGTGTTAATCCTTATTGGTGCGACATCGTAAAATTTCATATCCTAATGAAAAAAAAGTGAAACCTTGAAAAGCCACTAGAAAGACCTAATTACATTTGATGATAATAATAAATAATTGATTGGTTTTTAATTGTTGAAAATGGTTTTGTGTCGCATACACACGCGGATTATTAGAAAACAAAATACATAAATAATTATCTACGAGTACAACAGTCACTTGTTTTCATTCGAATATATCGACGACGACAGGGGTCATAGTTGTCTCGTCTGTTTCTCAAGAGCCAGTGATGACATTTCGTAGTTGGACGAGTGTTTCGGTAAGAATCGATTTCCTGAGATATAGTCCTGACGAAAGGCAAAATTTCGGTAAAACGTTACATATTGTTTGGCTGTATCCGAAACAAATAGTAAACATCAAATTTCCCTATTGGCCTTCTAAACGCAGGCTATAGTTCGCGCCACTTCGTCCCGAGCGAAAGCTGATATTTGTTTACATGAGAAAAAGCCTCATTCCATTTTCTATCAATTATGAAGATAATTTACATTAAAACCAGTTTTTTGAGAAATGGTCACCTCTGACTCTAGTTCTAAAATATTCCGAAAGATGTCAGTCAGTTTGCGTTAAAAGGCAAATATAAGTAGTAAATCGAGTGAGTTCGTTATTTCATATGTCAAATTACCATATACAAAAAACGAATTACTAGAGGTTTTGGACCCACATATTTTGCCCCAATTCGAGAAAATTCGGACAAACTCGTAGGCTTTCGAACATTTTTCCAATTTTATCTAAAATTATTACAATTTTAATAAATATTTAATGTCCTCGTACCTGTCTTGGATTACATTTAGCTTTAGACTGAATTTATCTAGTCAAAGGGTTTTGCTCGTTGTAAATGGTGAAGTCCTGACCTTCGACGAAATATCTAAAATATTATACTAAAAGTAATTCGCGGTCGAATGCGGAATATTTTCGTTTGACATTCGAGAATTATTTTAAAAAGAATCCCAGGAATTTCAAAGAGTCATTCAGCGGTCCGCAGTATTCGATGCGTCGTTCACCGGATGTGCCAATAAAGTGATTGTAATTAATTCAATTTTTAATTTTATATTCGCCTTTTAACGCAAAGTGGGTGACATCTGACGGAATATTTTGGAACTAGAGTGAAAGATATGATCGACTTCTCAAAAAAACTAGTTTTAATGTAATATACACTTCATAGATGACTATAATTCGAGTGATAAAATATTAAACGTTAATAAAATGTTGAAAGGTTTTTGCGGCATTTTTGATGGCGAATAACATCGATAAATAAAATGCCCTGTCGTGATCTGTTTCAGAGAAGATAGAAGGCGGGGCATCCATGCAATTGCATGGAGAAGTTTTGAATGTAAAGAATGATCCGATACTGTGGCTTAATTAAGTCGTCAATAATCGTCACACGAGGTAGTATTCGTGGTCAAGATGTTACAGTTAAAGTTCGTACCGATTTCGAAATTTCGATGTTCGAAATTGTAACTTTTTAAATTTGTTTCCACGATTTACAGCCGTTACTCAAAAGATGGCTTATGTTTAGACCTATACGAATTTTGCCTATAATTGTGCGTGAATTGGTAAGCCCACTGAGATGCCATAAATCTCGGAAACCTGGTAAAAGATGAACCACGTGAAAAGCGTTGACGATCTTTCAAACTTTTGCTTCAAGTGCCAGCCAAAAAGTTTTAGAAACGAACCACTCTGTAGATGCTGTTGTACGAGAAATCAGGAATTTAGAATAAACCAGATTACGGGTATAGGCAAGTACTCAGCGCAAAAGGCCGTATCAGACAACTGCAGAATAAAAACAATTTCAATTAAATTTAAATTAATACCGCCCAGCCCTAACGCAAACTATACGTGAATTGAATCTTGTCGTCGTTTTATTAAGTGAATAGAAAAGGAACTTGGATGATAGTGCGTGGACTAGTGACTATATAGTGACAAGGCTGCTATCCGATTTGCACATTACCAATACGGTTCCCTGAAGGCGTGCTCAACGCTTGATGATAATCAGCAAATTACCAGGTTGGCTGAAAATTTAATGAACGGTAGGAGGTGGAAAGCAACCCGTAAAAAATACAGCGCTCATACCAAGAACGTGCCTGGCGTATTTTATAGTCCCGTTGAGAAAAGGGGTGCAACGAGAAAAGAGTTACATGTAAGGTACATCATGGCCCGGTGGATATAATTCAATAATGTCTTCAATTTCTACAAAGGGATACAAAACTATCACTAGTGATTAGTGATGTCAAAACTATCACTAGTGATTAGTGTCTGCAAAAATGGCCGTGCCAGGAATACTACAGACACCAATGGCGCCACTTAACAATACAAGATTTCACAGAGAGGATTTTCTGCCCGAATGACAACAGTGATAGATCCGATTGATTTATTCCAGAAATAACTCTCTGAATAAACCGTAATCATGGAGATGTCGACCTGGTATCTTTATCGCAAACTTGAAGCATAAACGATTAAGGAGTTGCGACTTTTGGAATGCCAGCGTCTCAAAACGAGATAATTCGAACCCAGCAATCGCGTGCGAGATGTGAGTTGGTACACGTTAGTACAGACAGACTCCTTCCCTTCGAAGTAGTACCTAATGGCCATTGCGGTAGACAAGGATGTAGATGGTGGTATTAATGACTAATCTCACACGGATCTAATGGGTAGCTCGTGTTATCCTCCTTGAAAACTAGGAATCCGGTCAAACATCACTGAGGTGTCCTATTATATAAAAAAGACTTACGCAAGAAGTTTCATCAAAATCAATCAATCCGCCTGCGCTGTATAGGAACCGAATTTTGGTTGAAAAACAATTTTCAACAACACAAATCGTCATTTCCGCTTAAGTTTTGCAAAACTGATCTAGAGCGATAATGTAACAAATTTAATTTAAAATCTTTTAATTCTTAAGGCCGTAGTTTTTCTCATAAGTAATGAACTTTTCAAAAAATTTGAAAAAATCTTAAAAGCTCCTGTGGAGCTGCCACTTCCATTAGACCGATTTCGTTCAAACGAAGCCTGTTTGGAGGCGGGTTTGAACCTGATGGCATTCCACCTTCACTATTAAAGATTTTATAAATTTGACAATTCCGTTGTGCTTGCTTGTATTTACTGATATAATCCGTAAATTAAAACTAGCAGAATTTCCCTAAAGTGGAAAACAAACATAGTCAGTGTTTGATCTAGTTGTAAGCAACAGCTTTAAAGCATTGATTCCTCGGACTATTACAAATAATCAACATGGGTTTATGTCGAAAAGATGATCATCAACAAACCTATCATAGAATTTACCAGTAACACGATAAAGGGAATGAAAAACGTAAGCAAGTTGATGTCGTTTTTACAGGTTTTACAGCCTTCGATTCCATCAGCAATTTCAAATCTTTAGAGCGATTATTCAAATTTCGCTTCACCAACTATACTTTATAGCTAGGATTAAATCATATTTAAGCTACTTCAGAGGTACCACAAGGATTACATATTGGCCCTTGGATTTTCATAACTTTCATTCGTGTCGATTCCTTATACACCTTCTATTTATCTTTTCTTCTATTCTTCTAGTTTTCCTAGTAAAAATTGCAGGATAGAAGAAAAGAAAAATAGAAGGTTCACTTTGAACCGACACATAATTAATAGGATAACCGAAGTAAGACAGAATTCCTTAAAATTTACAAAACAGTGGAAAATATCAGCGATACTAATAAACTGTAAGAAGATGTCAACTGTCTAGCATCTTGAAGTTATTCCAACCTTCTCATGCTCAACATTAATAAGTGCAAAATCGTATCATTCCATATGAAAGTAGACCTCGTTATTTGGTAATATCATATCAATGACATACTTTGACCAAGCGCATTGACGTCGGATAAAAATCTCGGATTGTTCCATCTGAGATTTTTTTTCAATTTTTTTCAACTCTTTTGTATGAAAAAAGGCGTCTCTGTTGTATAATTTACGTGATGTAATTGGTTAAAACGATGTTATAGAAAAATCCCGGATTTTTATCCGTCATATGAATACGACTTGAACAGTGCATTGCTTGGCTTCATTAAGTAGTTAGCCAAAAATGTACATAAAGTTCAAAGAACTATATACTCAATTCTCTTAGACGTATCACTTCATGCGTCTTGACAAGAAGAAAAAACATTGAAAAAAAATCTGGGATAGAAAAACCCGAGATTTTTATCCGTCGTATGAAACGAGTTCAAGTGATAGCAGTCTCAAGGAAGTATTTATAAAGCAGCATAGTAAGGCTGTGTGCCAAACTTCAGATAAATGTCAATTTTAAGTAAATTTTTCGGTAAATTCAATTCAATTATTTTTCAAAAACTCTATGGTAAACTGATCGAAAAATCTGTTCTAAAACCGGTTTTTATCGTAGTAAACGATTTACCTTAGTTTGGCACACAGCCCTAGTAACCAAAAAGATGAGTAGTCACATCACTTGAAGTGATGCGATTAGAAGAATAGGGGTGTATATAGTGCCCACTTCAGATTACAACCGGAATATGCGGTCAACGTATCCCTCCAAGTACATATCCAAAGCATTGAAAATAATAGAAAGTGTTCCTACCTGGAAAGATGGGTCGAATTACGATCAAGTTTATTGGTAATCTCCTACTATACCGTACTCCTGCATAAATCCAGGCGAATCTAAATTTTTCCATCGGTATATAAATACGAGTGCAATGAACACAATGAGTCTTAGTGGGTCATTCAGGAGATACGGTACTCGAAAGATTAAACGCGAAAACGAACAGTGTGAAAAATTAGTAGTTTTCTTTTAAGTGAAATGAAATTGTGTAATTTATTACAAGTTGTGAAAAGTGAATTAATAATAAATAGTAGTGAAAATTATTTATTTTTGTGATTTTAAATTTTAATAACTAAATATTTGGAAAACTATTCTAAGATTATTTTCAATATTTTCAAGAATTATCCGGAAGCGGTGTAAATTACGAGGTAAGCAGTTAAATTCTATATAATTATTATTATTCACAATCCAGTGATACGAACCGGATTTTATAGGGTAAATTCGTAACAATGTACTCCATGCCATACATGAAATGGCATTTCGCGGACGTTTTTAACAAAACATATTTTATTAAGGCTCTGCACCGGAATCATATTGGGTCAGTCTTAATTAAAATATCAAAACTAGTAAAACCAATTTTGATTGTTTTGTTTTTTTTTTTTGGACTCACGAAAATCAGTCTATTCAATTTCGGATCTAGCGATGCAGCAGAGCCGCAGCCCCAACACACAAATAATATATATTTTTTTTTAATAAAAATTTAAAATTAAACTAAATGTTTTTTTATTTTAATGTGCAATTATAAAAAAAACATACGTAGAAGGTGGAAAAAATATTGATCAATCGTAAAAGAAATTTGAAAGTAAAATTTACCAGATTCCAATACATACACTAATAAAAAAAAAACTGCTGGGAGAAATTCCAACCACTAGTTGAGGATAACATTGATCTTCATGTGCTAATTAAAAATCCGATACAGCTAGAAGAAGAACTAGAACAACTCAACAGCAGTTTACAAGAAGCGGCGTGGAGTAGTACCCCCTCGAGTTCAAAGGAAATGCGCCGAAATGCTATTTATCCTCTAGACGTTAGAGAACTGGTTGCAGAAAAATGAAAAGCAAGAAAGGCCTGGCAAAAAAGTCGAGTGAAAACAACTCTAAATTTGTTGTCCAATACACTAAAGTTGTTAATTAAAGAAATCAAGAACAAATCTATTAATAAATATGTAAGTGGCTTTACAAGGGAAAAAGATACTGAGTTCTTTAGAAAGCGACAGAAAACGTTTAAAACGACCTAAACTACAAATTCCACCAGTTAAAAATGAAGATGGAACATGGGCTACAAAAATTAAAAGAGGAAATCAATCTTAACCTAAATGCAAAGAAATCTCCAGGATATGACTTAATTATAGGACAACTAGTAAAAGCTCTTCCTGAAAAACGACTACATAAACTACCCCAAATAATTAACGCAGTGTTCAGACTTAAACGCGTTCCAAAGCAATGGAAAGTAGCAGAAATAATATTATGATACCTAAACCAAACAAACCAAAGAAATCTTGTCCCTCCACAGTAATTTGGCTTCAGAGAAAACCATTCAGCAATAGAACAAGTACACCGAACTACATACATAATTAAAGATGTACTTGAAAATAAGAAAGTATGTTCTAGCATCTTCTTGGATGTAGCATAGACCTTTGACAGAGTATGACATAAAGGCTTGGAATATAAATGGTAAAGAGACTTATCAAAGCAGTTTTATGAAATTCTAAAATCTTACATAACCGACACTTTACTGTTAAATTAGATGGCGAATACTCAGGAATAAAAAAAATATCAGCAGGAGTACCACAAGGTAGCGTTCTGCGACCAACTTTATATGTTCTATACACATCGGACCTGTCAAGAGCATAGAAGAAACCAAAAGCAAATTGCAAAGAGCTACTAATATTGTCAGTATCTGGACGAAGGGATGGCAAATAAAACTTAATGCAGCAAAATTTGTTCACGTAAATTTTACCAACAAAAAGGCCACCAAACTCGGCAAAATTCCTAGGCAAACAAACAAACAAACTAAAATGGAATGAGCATGTGAAAAAAAGAAGAGTTAAACATCAAATACAGAAAGATGGATTTGGTCTTAGGAAGAAATTCTGAGCTAACTCTACATAATAAATTGTTGTGTGGACTTACACATTCAGCTCTGGGGCTGTACAAAGAAACCCAATGTCAATATCATCCAGTCATTCCAAAGCAAAGTCCTACGTGGAATAGTCAATGCACCGTGGTACATAAGAAATGTTAACCTCCATATAGAACTTAAGATGGATTTCGTCAGTGAAGAACTAAGCAAGCTAGATATTATTCTACCCCAAAATTCTGAGATATGGCGTATGTTGGATGATTCAAACCCAGTAAGACGGTTGCGAAGGAAGAAACCACTTGATCTACTAAATCCAATCAGGATCGACTAAAAATATAATAAAATTTTAAAGGGGACTAGCCAAAGGGCTACAACCCACCAAACAAGAATATAAATTTTGAAGATAAATTACTGGATGATATGTAAATCAGCTGTAATAAATAAATATATATAAAAAAATGAATGATGTCGCTTTGGCTTCCCAAAACTAGTGAGTGCTACAACTAAAATCTTTTCGGATGCCAAATGGCGAGCACATATCCTCAAATATAAAGATGATGAAAAGTTCATTATCAGACACTTCTTAAGTTTTAGAAAGCAAATACTCATATGAATATCCAACCTGGCGGCGAATAAGTAAATTATCAATAATATTTCGAAATATTTTTAGAAACGCGTGGCGTCAAGTTTCGGAAAGCGAATGTGGATATCGTTTGTGTCATCTTCAGTTTAGGGGAAGTTCACGTCGTATTGTATTCGTGATCTAAAATTGATGCTTGCCCTCGAGAAGGTAAATGCCTTCGTAACTGTGAAGATTTACCAGCAAGTTGAGAAAAATCGGAAAATGTTGTTGAAATTATTAAGATGAAGCAGATTTTGCGATAATCAAGCAGGCTTTCATAACCGAAAAGATACAAAAAAATTATTCAGCGACATAAAACATCAATATTTTCATCCTTGGTTGACAATGTAAAAACCACTAAACGTATTACACCTAATTCAAACGTTGTTAGGGCAGCAAACAGACTTTCGTTAAAGGTTGTGTTTTGATTGAAGTACCATTACACCTTACTAGCGGATCAACTCTCCATTCTGCTTTAAAGTTTGAACTGGCAACTTGGTACAATTTTGGGCAAAGGATGGTACAATTTTTAATATTGCTGACTGAGATTAAAATAATTCAAAAACAATGATTATTTCTACTCATTTGTGGCGAAAATTATTTTTATGTGAGCTCCAACGAAATATGCGACAATACGCAATAATGATCTTCGATTTGGACCAAACAAAGAACAACATCTAAAAATTTTGATTATTATGTTGAGACAAGTCAACATTAAATGGAGCAATGAAAAACATTTCTGAAACATTATGGCCACAATATGAGAAGATTGCCACAATATGAAAAAAGAAATGGAAAGATTACGGCATGCGATAAATAAAGGGGTCCCGAAAAAAACTTGTTTTACTTTAACCTGTTCTAATAATATAAAACTGATTAACTGGTTTCCGGTTTGCATTCCTATAATCAACCAAGAACAAAAATTGCTTAGAAATTTTCAATAGTATTAGTTGTATAGCACCTATCCAGAATTTTCGTTACAAGTTACCCAAAAAAAAAAAAATAATAATAAAATTGATGGGATTCTCTTGAATGAGCTGTATTTTTAGAAAAGTCGATCATAAAAATATTTTTAAATTTACTAAGTAGCTAAAAGTGTAAAACACAATAAATACAACCCCACTTATCAAAATATCACTGTATGACGGTAGCATACATAAATAATAAACCGATGTGATCTCATATTTGTATATCGCGGTATAAACTTAGCTACTTCAAAATGATAAGAAAGTTCTAACTATCATATTTTTATAAAAAAATCATTTACCTTAAGAAAAAATCCAATTTTGTCTGTCTCGTACCATTCCCGTAATTTTGATTTTTAATTAACGTGATTATCGCTAGAATATTCCCAAAAACGCCAACGGTAACAAATATGAACACAAACAAACTTTGACCCGGTCCGCTTTTGCCACTATTCGCACACGATGTGCCATTCACCAAACTGTTATTAGTACTACTTATATTATCACTTAAACTATAATTAATGTTATTACTTTTATTATTTACTAAATAGTTTACTAAATTTTCACCAATATAATTGAGGCTACCGTTAAAATTATTACGATTTAAATTGTCCTTATCACTGCCGCCGCCGAGTGATATTTCTCGTGATTCTATCATTTCGGTGCTTTATGATAAACTAATCAGAACTGGGGCCACACTTAGGGTGTATCAAATCACACCTCGAAATTTTGTTTATTTACTTTTGTTATCGTGCTTCTTAAATGAAATCAAGAAGAATTCTGTTTTGTTTGAATTGAATTTTAAATTAAGAAATACACAAATTGAAAGACACAAAAGCGAAAAATATTTTATTAGTAGCCGCGCACAACACACACAGTATTTTATATACCCACTAAACGAGTAAACTTTTATCGAAGAAGACTTATTTGTAACTGAACTGAATACTGTTAAATGTTGTTATACATATTTTGCGGTAGAAGTCTTAACGTCGAATGAAAATTTTGATTTTCAGTTCTACTCGCGGTCGGTATCAATTGGGTGTAGTATATACGCGGCTACTCTAGAAAATGTTTTTTTTTGTTTTATATGTTTCTCTCCCCCAATTACCACCCCTCCCCCATTTTATGTTGTTATCGTATTATCATGATGACGAAAATAGTCGGCGTGCGTGATAATACTTAATTAATATTGAAAGACGTATTTTGTCAGCTTTTTGTCGTATTACATATTTAGATCTGACAACATTAAAAATGATGCGCGAGCTTTAATTTATGCATTTCTTATTTAAATTCATAGAAGATTGTGCGCAGGTTTTGTTTTGCTATAGAGTATGACGGGGAAATACCGGTTTTCTGGACAAATAAATAACATAATTTATAAATATGGTCCAGAAATGTTATAAAGGGTATTTGAGAACTCCGAAGGTCGCAATTCTGCGTACTTGTTTAAAATTCAAGACTTTTAAGTCTACTTTAACGTAACGCCGAACACACATTGGGATTTAGTTTATTCATAATCTTAGAACTCCTAAAGGAGTTGGTGCAATGATTGTGTATCCAAAATGTGAAAGTTGAGGTCTTTTAAACCTGTGACTATAGTGTATAATAAAAACTCATTACCCGACAACTTATGCGCAAAAAAACGGATTTTTGAATCACATACATATTCCTGTCACAAATATTGCCAGCTCCAAGATATTTTTGATGATTTAATTGTATTCAGCCAAGCTACACACGGGTTTAGTTCTGATTTCAAACTACGTCGCAATACATTTCTATTATTAATTTAAACCCTTATTTTATATTAAAACACAAATTTTTTTTATTGTATTATTCTGTTCTCTCTAAATTTAATTTATTTTTCGAGTTATCTACATCTCAAAAATGACTTTAAATTTTTCTATTTTTATTTCTAATTTTTCATTTCAATTTATCGAAAAATTGAATGTCGCTGTTAAAACGGATTTTGTAGGTAAGGTGAACCAGGTATTATGAAACTGTGTGTAGCATGGTTAATTAAATCGAGATCTTTTTTCTTGCTTGATGGTTTATTGATTTTTGTTAGCAGAAAGCGATAATGCGACAACACATCATCATCAACGCCGAGCTGTAACTGTCACTCGTAGCTGTCACTCAACAAATGGATGACAAATGAATGAACACATACTAGATTATAAAAATAATTAATAAAGAATAAAACTATTAAGTTAAAATAATATTGAGTTACAGATTTGTTACAGATTGAGTTACAGTTAGTCAGATATTTCGTTGATTGGCCGTTAATATAGAAATACAATCATAGCCAGAGTGGTGCCTCTGTGGCGTCTTCACACCTTGTATCGAAATTCATTATATAAATTATTTAAAATTGACTAGAACCCGAATGGTTAGTTGGGTGTAAACCAACTTTGGGCCAATTCTCATGTAAATCGATTAGTACAGTAAATTGAAATTTTAGTACAAATTACTTTTCAAATCGTACCAGTTCTCTAGTAAATAAAATTAGGTAAATGCGGCTTAAAGGGATACATGGTTTGTAGGAATATACAAAAAGTGGTACGTAGGTACACGAACTAATGTCAAATTTTATTGTTGTTGCTCCATTTATTCGTATTGTTTATACGAATAAATTTAAATTGTATATTTGCTCATATTTGTTGCGTAATTTATACAATAAACTTATTGGAAAAATAAATAAAAATTTTAAAAATAAAACTGTGTTCATAAATACAAGCGCATTTTTATTTCATGGGAAACGCTAGTGAATATAAAAAAAATTATGTCTAGAAACATGGCCGCCATATTTTCATGATTTGTTTAGCAAAAACAAAAACCACTACTATTTACCTTTCGTGTCTTCGCTTTACCCTACTTTTTGGTACAGTATTTCAATTTACCGTATTCACTGCTAACAACGGCATTTACTATAGATTTACCTTTGAATTGGCCCACAGCCTTAACGGCAATGTAAATAACAAAAAATAGTTTTAGTTTTCGTTTTTGAGTTTTTTCAAGTGTTCTTGATATTAGAAGAAATATATTGGTTCAATATTATAACGAAATTTATTAGTTTCTTAATAAATAAATAAATTAAGAAACTAATAATAATTGCTCTTTAAATACCAAAACGGTTGACCCCTGGATATCGGAGGTTTCGGAAATTTTTAATCAAAATCATAGATCCAGATCTAATTCAAATTCACGTAGACGTAACAATTCGCGATCAAATTCTAGAAATAATTATTCACGGAAATACTTACCAAATTTTCGAAATTTTTACAGTCATTTTTTTGGTGATACTTCGGCGGAAAATAAATTTATTTGTTTTTATCATCATCATTTAGGTACAAAAGCGTTAAAATGTAAATTTGTTTCAAAGAACTGCGATAACAATGTTTCAAAAAAATAAATAGTCATTCACATTTGGCGGTGTGTAATGAAGGTTCTAAAAAAGCCGCGTTCGCAGCGAACGGTTGTTCGATAGATGCGTGCAGGACTAAATTCTTAAAACTTGACATCGGATTGCGCCGCAAATTTTCCTGGGAGTTGCTGACGTGTCGACAAGTCAACAATGGACCCAGGAGTTTTCAACGAAGTTTCAAAATTTTTAAGAGTCATTAACAGTCATTCACGCCGCCCCGGTGGCAAAGTGGTCAGCATGCTAGCTCCAGCGACCGGAGGTCCCGGGTTCGATTGCCGGTGGTGACAAGGAAAAAATTTCACGGCTGATTTAGGATCAATTAATTAATCACTAATTATCCTAACTGAAAATATGATTATGAAACCTCATTTGAGGGAGCCAAACCCCTTGATGGGATATAGTGCCAGAGAGAGAGAGAAATTCGCGGTAATATAGGAGATAATACTAAACTTCGAAAACTTGATGAAACTCGGGATTTATCGACCTAGTAGCAGCCCTTGGTCCAGCCCGCTACATTTAGTACCCAAAAAGAATGGATTTCAGGCTATTTGAATTTTGTACAATGACATTTTTCTGTTTTGTATATTTGACGAACATGACCAACATCGGACATATTAAAATTACTTTTACTAAAATTAGAAGAGCATGGACTGGTTGAAAATGTTGACAAATGCCTTTTCGCAAAAACCGAAATTATATTTTTAGGCTATTTGGTAACTGGACAAGGTATATTAACGTCGCATGAACGGGTTCAAGTCATCAAAAATTTCGAACGACCACAGACTGTTAAGCAACTGAAACTTTTTTTTATCGACGTCTTCATTCCGGGTGCTGCCGCTAACCAGGAATTGTTGAAAGATTGCCTAAAAGGAAACACTAAGAGCAGTCGAGTTCCAATACAATGGTCAACGGTGGCTATCGGATTCTTTTCAGTAGTCTCATTGATACCCAAAAAAGATACAGTGGTTATGATCGATATCTTCTCGAAGTTCGTTTATTCACGCTGTATACCGATCATAAGGCACTTGTCTACGCTTTTAATCAGAAACGGGAAAAAGCATCTCCTCGTCAATTTCGATTTCATTGGTTAATTCACGACCGATATTCAGTACATCGTTGGTCTGGATAACGTTGTCGCAGATTCTCTTTCACGCATTTATCAAATTTCTATTCTCGAAATTGTTGATTATGCTATCATCGCAGATGCTCACACCAATGACGAGGAACTGCAAGAAATTAAGGAGTAGCTCTGTTCTCAAATTTGAAAAATTTCCTGTTTCTTTCAATTAAAAAAAAAATTAATTTATTGCGATATTTCTACTATTGTACTACACTACACACTACAGGCCATTCATTCCCCTAAATTTCCGAAAACAAGTTTTAGAGGCTTTTCATAATCTTTCTCATCCCGGCGTCAAAGCTTCCATCAAACTTTTGACTCAGAATGTCATCTGGTCATCGATTAAAAAAAAAGTTCAGAAAATGGCTCTCAACGTTGTGTAGCTTGCCAAAAGGCTAAAATCTCTCGATATACAAAATCTCCACTTGGTAACTATAAATTAACTTCTCAACGCTTTTCGACTATTCACCTCGATATTATTGGTCCTTTACCAGTTTCCGATAATCAGCGGTATTGCGTTACATTGATTGATAGATATACTCGCTGGCCCAAGGCGGCTCCAGTTCCGGCTGCTTACTCTCATTGGATAGCTCGCTTCGGTGTGCCAGAGTTCATTGTCACGGATCAAGGCATGCAATTCGAATCACAACTTTTTCGCGAGCTGGCTAACTTACTTGGTTTTGAACGCAGGAGAGCAACTAGTTACAACCCAAAATGTAATGGTATGATCGAGAGGTCGCATCGAGTTGTCAAACCGGTTATTATGTGCTATGATCAAACTGATTGGGCTATAGTCTTCTTTCTGCAATATTACTTGGCTAACGAACGACTTACAGTGACGAACTGAAAGCTACTCCAGCTGATCCCTCAGTTAACGATTAAACTAGGACCAAAAGACAACAGAAGCCATCTCGAGTACCACCTCAGCATCAGATATCGAAAGTCTGGTGCAGCATCAAGTTCGAAGAATATTTTTATCAACATCTAATAACCAACCATTAGGATTGACCCCTTTCTCTCAAACTTACTTACGCATCCCGATCCCGGGATTATCGCAGCCAATGGATCAAAGGTTCGAACTTTCGGTTCCCTACGAATTGATTTAGATTTCGGCCTACGAAGACGATTCACATGGACACTCATTTTAGCAGAAGTTACAATGGCGATTATAGGAGCAGGTATTTCCCAAACACTCAGGTTTGTTGATCGATATTCAAAACAACCCTTTAGAATCAGCAATTACATCAACATCAGAAATGACACTACTTAGCACTCTTGATGTCAAAGTGATCTATGTCCAAGGTTATATACAGCTGATGAATATCCATGCAATCCATTAAGTCCTCCATGCAAAATTAGACGTTTATCCAAAGAGAAATTAGCCTAAAAGAGTTCGAGTATAAGATTACACAGGATATTTACCGAGCATCCCAAAGTGTTTAGTCCAATTCATTGCATCTGGTAGCGAAAAAGAATGATGAATCTGGAATTACCATTCCAAATAGATACCCGATACCATACTTGCAGGATTTTACTCATCAGCTACTTGGATGTACAAGGTTTTCAACCATTGGCCAAGTGCGTGTATTCCACCAGATTCCGATTGACGAAACGAATATTTCAAAAACCGCAATATAACATCGTTCGAACTATTTGAATTCACTCGAATGACGTTTAGTCTGAGAATTGCAGGCACCACATTCCATATATTCATCCATTCAATCTTTGACGGCTTGGATTTCTGTTTTTCTTTCAAATTTTTGGATTATGAAGTCAATGCAGTGCAAACCATCCACTGAGCGTGTTAACGATATACTCAAATTTAAGAGACCAGAAAACGTTAAACAGCTTAGACGAATTTTGGAAATGTTGAGTTGCTATTGCATATTTATATCAAATACCGATGGGAACCAAGCAATCGTCTGCGATACCTTAAAGGGAGCTAGAAAAATGACTTTCGAGTTATCAAATGAACAGAAGAAACTATTGGAGCATTTGATCTTGCCAAAAAACAATTACAGGTGAAGTCACCCAGCTATTAGACAGACTACAGTTCTATTCATCGAAGTTAACAAAACTCAGCACCGGTATAGCACTTATGATAGTGTTATTTGTTGCTTATTCCACAATCAAACGATTCCGTTTTATGATTGAAGGACGTGAATGCACATTCTTTATCGATCACAAACCATTATAATCTTTCCATTTTACCAGAACCCTGATAAGGCATCACTGTGTCAATTTCAATGCTTGGATTTCATTGGTGAGTTCACAACCGATTTACAACACATATCCGGCAAGAAAATGTGGTTACAGACACACTGTAAAGAATTGAATCGTTAACATTACGCGAGCACAAAAGAAGCACAAAAATCATGTGAGGAATTAAGAAATCTTTTGGAGATCAACATTGCCTTCAATTCAAATTTGAAAGACCAAAACCATGTCAGAGCAATTTATTTGGACCGATACCAAGAGTGATGTCAAAAACATGGTCAAAAGTTGCCTGGCCTGTCAGAAATCGAAAACTAATCGGCATACCACCCGCAGAATCGGAAATTGCGCCTCCAGTCACGGGAAGATTCAATGAGCTACATCTGGATATCATCGGTTCATTACCATAATCTGAGAATCAACGTGACTGTGTAACCATTATAGACCATTTTACAAGATCCGCACCTAATCCAGACATCAAAGCAGAAAATGTAGTCGTATACTATATAGTCCCGCAGTTCCCATTTTGGTGTATCGGCCGATATGCAGTTCGAGACCGAGTTATTCAACAAGTTCTCCAAATTTTCTGTTTCAAAAGAAAAACAACAACCAGTTATAATCCTAGATGCAATGGATTCATTGAGAGATGTCATCGTACTGTCGAAGTTGTATAATGTACCATCAAATCAGACAATAGGCGCGAATTCTGTCAGTAGTTCTATTGTATATTCGTACTACATATCCCGAAGATTGTGGAACTACTTCGATTGAGCTTGTGTTTGGAGAACAAATCCGGATTCAAGGCCAGATGTGGGGAAAGTCAATGATGGAACAAAACCAGTCAGAATTTGTCAATCAACTTACCAGCCAGGCAAAGCTAGATTAAAATCATTGCAGTCACCAGTTCAACACCATCAAAAAACGAGCGAAAGGGATGAGATAGCCACCAAGGAACAACCTAAAAATAATGTCGATTCATGAAGGATTAAAAGTCCAACCGTAAAAAATTATAAAATTAAAAAAAAAATAAATTTTGAACTAATTTTTAATGACATTCCAGCCATACTAGTCGTAACGAGTATGTCATAAATATTAGGGTCGATTCCGGGATCTAAAATTTTATGTTGTTATTTTATTTCCCCGCTTCCTATAGGAATTTGATTAAAAAACAAAAATAACATAACATAACATAAAATTTTAGATCCCAGAATCGACCTCAATATTGCAAATAATGAGTTACTTTTATTGCAGTCAAATTGGAGTCAGTAGATATACCGTTGATTGGCCTTTAATAGAAACATAATAACTTAGGTTAATACAAATTTGAGTGGTCGGAAGTAGTACGCTTCATTCAACAGCCTGCAACCTGATTAGCATTATAGAGATTGTGATAAAAAATTTCAATTTCATGTCGATCCATCGCTATTACACGGTTTAGAGATAAGGATTCTGGCTTCTTGAAACCAAGATGAGAATGACGTCGATAAAATTAAGCTGACCAAACCATTCCCGTCGAATCTACGAGTCAACATTGATCATCTAACATAGTTTTGCGGCTGACACAACGTCAAAATGACAGTAAAATTCAAATCACTTCCTCCATATACTAGATAACAAAATAAATATTATAAAGATTCAAAGACATATGGTTGACAGTGTACTGCGTCTTCAATTTGTAGTTCTTCCATTTTGAGATATTCTATTGTATCCTCCTCTTGGAGGTGGGATGAAGACCTCGGGCCATAACCTTAATTTCTCAGTCATTTTTGTCTTCATACCACTCTTTTGCTTCCTCGGTGAGCTTTGTGACTAAAGCTCTGTATGCGTCGGGATATCTTGTGATTATCTTCCAAACATTAATGTTTAGTGCCAGTACTCTATAGTCGTTTGTGGTCATCGACAGCTAGGATATTGCAAACTCTGTAATTCTTACCAGATTAATTGGCGATGGTACCTTAGTCTTCACTGCAGTTGTTCTTGTTGTTAAGATTTAGACATTGTTCGGTAGTTTCATTAACCTTGACTTCTGTTCTCTGTTTTTTTCTTGGTTTTTCTTTTGGTTGTACAACCAATCCGTTTCTCTTGCAATTTCCTCATCATCTGCATGGAACTCAGCGTAGGCAATCACTAAAGGCAATTGTACCGATCTCGTGATAGTTCATTTTCTTTCTTTAACTTAGCAATTTCTTTGCTAATTTGTGATGCCATTTTTTGGAGATCAAGTTTTTGAAGTAGAATTGAATGGAAAGTGCAATGGTTGGCTCACATAGAATTCATTGAGCTAGCCTCATTAGTGAGTAGATTATCCAACTGGGCATTAGGGGTACCAAATGAGGTAAAAATTCCTTTTTGTTGTAAACTCATTGCTTCACTGACTGGTTATTGACGCAGCTACCAACCTAACCAGTGAAATTAACAGTGGGCTTGTGAAGATAACATCATTTACTATAGTACTATAGTTCCTATAGGTTATCGCAGACCGAGAACTTATTAAAACGCAATTTGAATGTAAATCAAAGATTATTCAATCTGATCGTGGTGATGAATATATTGGGAAAGGCATTAGAGAATTCTTAAAATCGCAAGAAATTCAAGGCCAACTAATTCCAGGTTATTCATCACAGCAAACTGGAGTTGCCGAAAAACACAACGTTGGTTGAAGTGGCACATTGCATATTAATTGATGCAAAGTTACCGAAAACATTTTGGGGCTAAGCAATAGTAACAGCCAATTATGTTCAAAATCTAGTTATCACTTGAGTAACCTATGCAACGCCATATGAATTATGGAATAAAGTTAAACCAGGTATGAAAGATTTTCATATATTTGGGTCTAAATGTTCATGTACGTAAGGAGAAGAGAGACAAACTAGATAACACAGTAACTGGAAATGGTTTTTCTCGGATAGTAACACCAACTCTAAGCCATTCAATTGTTGCTACAATCCATTAACGAAAAAGTTGATAATCAGCCTTGATGTGAAATTTAGTAAATAAATGATGATCATGAAATTATGAATGCGCGTTCCAATAAAGGAAATCAAGACGTTTCGAATTCAACTGAAGCAACCTTTGTGTTCTGGAAATGGATCATCATGGAAATGAAACATATTTGCGTTTGTTGAAGAAAAACCGCTATGTCGTAGAATAAAAGTATTGATTGACGCTGCACTTCAACCGAATAAAGAAGATCCACGTTTATGTTCAAAATCATTGATGATCTACTCGTAGCTAGAAAAATCATTCAAATAATTTTATACGTAAAAAGCATTTAAAAGGCTCGGTTTGAAATGCATAATCTTGGTCCAATAAAAGAATGTGCGTCAAGCTATACATAAAGAAAGTTGCATCTATTTTTGGTTTACAAGATGCAAAGCTAGTCGTTACACCGTAACATGTTTGATACTATAAAAACATTGAAGAAGAGCTATTGCCTGTGATAACACAAATTATTAAAAATTGAATGGGCATTTGTTATATTTGTCAGTAAATACACGGCCACACATCTCAGCAAGTATCAACATCTAGGCTCAAAAGACATCATCACCAACTCCATCTAGAGACTGTGTCCAAGATAAATGGTCATTAATTTCTTATAATATGCAGTGTTTAGATCAGAAATAATGAAAATTAAAAAATGTATTAATTATTTTTACACGTACAATTAATATAAGTACAGTTTAGTAAGCAAATTATACAAAATATTGGTGCTCCAATAAAAGAAACAAACCGTTTGCATACATTAAAGGGGCATTTAGGAATTTGTTTCGTTTGTAAAAAATGTTACTAAATTTGTTTCTAAAAACTATTTATTTGTAATGAATACTAAAAAAACCCTATAATTTTATTTGCTATAAAACTGTATATTCAGAACGGGTTTGATTTCTATTCTCCTACGCTACATATTCCATCCTACATCACATTTCATTTCAGTAGCCCCAATTCTACGCATATCGGTAACTCTGCTAGTACAACCTAAACTAAACAGAAAGAATTATTTCCATCGCAGATGAACAATGGCCTAATGCTGGACAAGGCTATTCAGAATAAAGATCAAACCTACTTACATATTATGTACGTATAAGTACAAAGTACAAAAAGCAAAATAAATTTGTTAGGATATTTTATTTACCTACAATTTTAATTTAAATTTAGCATACATACGAGAGTACAAACAAACAAACAAATTAATTCGACAATTTGTATTCAACGCACCATCAAATGACTGATTCCGTCAATAGATTTTAATAAAGAATTTTTTTTTTGTTTAAAATTTTATTTAAAAAAATGAAACATGCATATTATTTATATCCATAACAACAATTATTAGTAATAACAATTAACATTATTATAATTACTAAAAATTATTGGTTTCTGTTTCTATTTTAAGCGAAGACTTAAGAAGAAAAAAATCGAATTTTATTTAATTATTTGCTGTTCGAGTAAGAAGTATTCTCAATAAATTTTAGTTTTAATTTTTATTTTAATTAATGTTTTATAATTAAAATTGATTTACGCAATATTTGTTATTATACCAATTACTAAATTAATTCACATAAGTTGCAGTGATTAATAGACGTTAAATAATAATTGTTTAAAATTTCGCGGGGTCCCACAATCCACCGCAACGCAACGGAAAATGAAAGAAAGCGAACGTGTTTAAATTTAAAAGTATAAAATGTAATTTTTATTTTGTGATATTTATAAAAATATAAAAATTATATTATTTATTAATAATTATTGTAATGAGATTAAACGATAAGCTTATAATACTGACACCGTCTTATGATGAACCTTTTAAATTCCCAATTCAAGGCATTGCGGATCATCTTTATATTCTCCAGAATCTTGAAGAACGGCATGGGGAGCACAGCGCCATGGATCATTAGTTATCTCGAGCCATTTCGCTAATCTAAAAATTTTAATCACTCATATAATTCTGAAACGTGTAAACAATATTATTCGGCGCAGGAAACCGTACCTGTTTTCTAATTTCGTCCGGACATCTTTCACCGCATCAGAGTTAGCCAAATTTTTCGATTCTAATGGATCCATTTTTAGATCGAATAGTTCCCATTCCGGCCTCATATAATATGTTTTTAAAGTTTTATACCACGGAAGAGGTTGTCCGGCTAGGGTACGATTTAAAATATCTTGAAATGTTGGTGATACGTAAAAGTCTTGATCAATTGGGAATGGCGCCCGATAATTGATATTATGTATCAATTTGTAACGTTTTGTTCTTATAGCACGCATCGGGTAATTCATTGTTACTTCATGGTATGATTGACTTGCAAAAATAGCGGATTCTTGATCTGCGGGTGGTTCTTGTTCTAACAGTGGTAATAATGATTTTCCGGTTAAAACCACCGAAGGTTTCGAATAAACGCTATTTGTTTCGATATCACCGTTGAACGGTTTATTTTTTGGTGGTTTTATGTTTAACCAATCCAAAAATGTTGGCACTAAATCTAAATGACTGGTCAACGAATAAGTAACTTGATTTTTACGTGAATTTGGATCGGGTGAGGACATAAACATTGGTTCGGCTAATCCAGGATCATATAAATTAGTTCTACCCGATGGTAACGGTGGTCCATTGTCTGAGGTATAAACCACAAGTGTATTATTTTGGTAACCAAAATTTTCCAACTCTTTCAAAATAAGTCCAACACCTTGATCTAAACGAGAAATAGTTGTATATTGAGCAGCAACATCACGACGGGCAGCTTCAGTGTCCTGTACATAATACGGTAAAATTAATTCGTCCCAAACATAATAAATCGGATGCCAATCCGGAATTAATCCCATATCTATTTCACCTGATCCCCATCTTTCACAAAAGCTTCCATATTGTGGTGTTACATGTCCACATCTATGTGGATCGTGAAACGAAACCATCAAGAAAAATGATTGATCCAATTTGGATTGTTTGGCCAAAAATTCCCGAACTAATAATTTAATGTTGGTTATATTCCTACCCACTTGATTAATGGGATACTGCTCTTCAGTACGCTCATAGTCAAATTTATAAAGTTCATTTGGTCCAACGTTCTTTTTCCCAATTAATCCAGTGCGAACGTTATTTTTAGACAAAGTTTTCGGTAAACTCCACGCATTCTCGAATGAATTGAAATTATGAACACCTTGATGTAATCCGTACATACCGTTTTGATGGGATGGTTGTCCCGTTAAAATTGCGGAGCGTGATGGTGAACAGCTACTTGCTGACGTGTAAGCATTATTGAAAATCAAACTGTTCTTAGCCAGTGCATCCAAATTTGGAGTTTGAACGATTTTATTTCGGTAAGCACCCATTTCAAAACCTCCGTCGTCAGCTAAAATTCAAATAAAGAAATCAAATTACTTGTGGGCGAGACATTTATTCACAGAAAATTGGAGTGGTCACAAATCAGATGATAAATTTGCACGAAATGAGCTAATTGAAGCCTAATGGTAGAATAAATGTTTTATTTTTGTGTTTTGTGAGGTTTGTGATTATTAATAGTATGACGCATAAACGAGTCGCAGGTTTTTTAGAACAAAATTTCGTTGTATAAACCGCATGATGCACATATGCGTCGCGTGGTCGTGAACGTGTTAAGGTGAGAAAAAAATAATTTTTTGTGAGATTAGTGACATCTAGGTTTATGTAGTAGCATTAGACGTTAGGTTTGCGATATTGCAGATAACAATAGTCTAGAACAGAACCGTCGAGAATATTACTTCCGTTCCTACACGTATCGTGTCACACATCATCAATTTATACTATTCGTTCAGACATTTCCTTCGTATGATTATCGTATATATTTCACACATGTGATTCACACATAAAATAAATTAATTCTAATTTCTTCGCTATTCTTTCGTACTTTTTCGCCTTCAGACATCAGACAAAACATTATTTTCAACAATATTTGTCTGACACGATACGTGTAGGAACTGAACGGAACGGATAATATAAGTCGATCTTAAATCCAGGAGAGTCTAGAAGGTTCGGTCGGTATATAAACACGAGTGCAAAGAGCACATGAGTGAGTCATTGGCCCGGCCCGTTCCACACGCGATTATTTTTGAAGTATACTTCTTACTTCAAAATAAGTCAAAATAGATTTTTTATTGCTAATTTAAAACCTTATTTTATATTTAGCCACAAAATTTTTTTGTATTGTTTTATTCTGCTCTCTCGAAAATAAAATTAAAAACTAAAATCTACATCTCAAAAATGATCTTAAATTTCTTTTATTTCATTTCTATTTCTGTCAAAGCTACTTTACCGAAAAAAATTTTGTTGAAAAATGACTCGCAATTTAACCCGGTTTTATAGGTAAACGAGGAAAAAGACGTAAGTTCAAAAGAAGTTGGATTTAAGACATACGGTAAGCAAAAGATTAAAAGCGAAAAAGAAAGTGCGAAATATTAATAAGCGGTGTTTTAAGTGAAACAAAATTGTGTGATTTATTGTAAATTGAAAACATGGAAATGAAGTGGAAAATGAATTAATAATAAATAATAGTGACAATTATTTGTTGTTGTCTTTTTAAGTATTAAGTATTTCGAAAACTATTCTAAGATTATTTTCAGCGGTGTAAATTATTAGTATTTTCTAAATCGCAAAATGTATAGCGGTATCTACAATTCAGTGATACAAACCAAATTTGACAGGGCAGATTCGTAACAATTAGTGACAGCGGTTGGATTGTGAATATCAGGGGATGGGTTGGTTTGGTGTATTAGATTTAACGGTTGCGGAATTAAAATTCCAGGCAAAGCCGCGTAATTTACCGACGTGGTTTTAAAAATGAATTAATATTGTGACTACGTGAGGCTATGGAGCAGCAAGGGTTAGACCCGAAAAATTATGAGTTCGAAGAGGTAATAGAGGAAAAGCTAGCTAGATGATAAATGGGAGTGGGAGATAGTGGAGACAGCACCCGAGGCCACCTACAACCTTCGATATAGCGCAAATAATGACAGGCAGAAATCAGGGAAATGAAACAATAAATTAAAGAAATCAAAATAAAAAACGAAAAATTGAAGACGAAATTAGACGAAAATAGGTACACTTCAAAGTGGGGGGAAAACAAAGAATGAGATCGAACTCAAAAGACCAAAATTTGGGTGAATCACTTAATCCACACTAGAACATTTAAGTCGGGTCTCATTCTTCGGGTTTTCCCCTTTACTTGTAAAACCGGAAAAAAGAAACTGGTTTTAAAGCGTTGTCACATACACATCTAATAACAGACGATTCGTGCGTAAATTTATTTTGCCTCGCCACATACCAAAAAAAAATACTGACGATTTTTACAACAACAATTCTTTATAAAATTTTCATAATACATAAGCAGCTAATTCATTTTATAATTAAATAAGTTTATCATACCATAATCATGATGAGCCTTATAAAAATATTAAATTAATGAAAAATATATATTTTGTTTTGGAATTTTTTGACATTTGTTGAAGTTCATAGACAACAGAGAAAAAAATCTTTTACAATTTTTTGATGAGTTCGGAAATCGTTTTAGATTTTTGTGCGTTCGTTCACGTGTAAAATTATACCATTCAGAGAAAAAATCGTTTCTAGGAACGGCTAAATAGAAAATTGATAATTTTTCAATTAAAATTATTAAATAATTCCAAATTTTTTATTTTAGCTACTAACTTCAACTTGAGATATTTTACATATTATCTCATTGATTTGAGTCAAAAAAAAGCTCTAATTAATTCGTAAATGCGAAATCTGTTTTTAAATGTCATCCGTAGAAATGTGTATGTGGCATCGCCTTTATTGGTAAAGGGAGGAAAATGAAAAATGAATGCTACGCAAATTTGTTTGTTAGAAGTAAAAACCTTAAGAAAACAAAATTATTGATTCAGTAGCTGTGAGTAAATAGAAGTAGTGGCTAATGTGTTCGACTAAAAACAACAGCAAAACGTCACAATTACGACAACCCAAAATAATTTAAATAAAAACCCCTTTGACGTCATTTGTCGTAAGTCGAAGTTGTAATGCATAGGGGAAGGAGGGGTAAGATGACGAATCGGCTAAGATGACGAATCGTTAATTTTATGAAATTTCTCACAGATAGCCCTATTTCCATGTTTTACATAGTATTGTGCATGCGTCCCATTCATCATAAAATAAAAATTCCCAATACCAGACAGTTTTTAGTTGTGATAACCATTCTTTGTGTTTATGTGCAAGTTGGTTGTGAAACAAAAAAAAAAATATAGAATAATTTAAATTGGGTAAGTGCTACTGTTTTAATTTAGTTTTTTCTTAAATTGTGTGTTATTGTAATATCTAAATTAATAACTAAACTGGGAAGATATTTTCAAGCTTACACTTAAAAAAATGGCGGGTCGGCTAAGTTGACGAATCCATTAGGTGGAATAAAATTTATTCACGTTTCCAATAATGAGGAATCCTCAGATTCCTCAATATCAGTAAATTATGTCGAATCAAATGTTTCCTTGGAACAAGACTTTTGTCTGGTGTGCAATGATTCTGTTAAACGTGAGATGGTATGTGTTCAATATGCAAGTAGTGGACTCATGCCGCATGTAGTGGGCTTGCTCCGGCAAATTGCTAGTAATCCGTTTGCTTGCTAGCGGATCGAGTATCTCGAAATTCTAATACCTAGGTATACCACTATATGACATCCGAAATAAATTTTTCGAAACAAAACTACGCAAATGCATTTAAATTTTAAAAAAATTAGAATTAATTTTTTCTGTTGCTTATTTTTGCCGAGAAATCGAAATAAATGACACAACATAATAATATACGCTTTCCGCATTATGTCGTTATGAGTTGAATATGTCAAAATGTATGGAAAACCGAAAACATGCTCACAATGTTAAGTTTAAGGCGGAACCGAACCGAAACAGTTGATCAAATTTTAATAAAAACTTAAACAACCTCAAACTATTTATTTTGGCGTTTATGGTTATCGTTTTTTTTTTGTCAATGTGTAAATCTTCACTCATTATTAAATCAATTGATATGAAATTATAAATAATTGATTGAATTGAAACAATATTGTGAAAATTAAAAAGTTCGATTTATCAAATAACACAAAAATAACTGAAAACGAAACGAAAGCTATGTGCGTGAGAATTTAAAAAAACTTATTGAAAACGAAACGAATCGGAACGGAACGAAAACTATGTGCCTCGACTTTTATTGTTTGTTGGGAACTTGGGACAATAATACAATATTAGAAAAGAAATGTTCGGATATAATGAATTATTTAAATGACCGCAATAAAAAAAATGTCAATAAAAACAAAATACGTCATACGGATATCGCGGCACAACGCTGCAGGCTCGTAATTCAATGTAAAAAGGATTACACATTTAAAGAAACGCCCAATTAGAATTGTTACGGATGCAAAATAATTTCGAATAACTCACCCAATATGAATAAAATATTTTTATTCGATCCATTTAACGTACATGATGACTTGCGTGGCAAGAAAGTAAAAATTACCAACAAACTCAAGTAAAACGTTTTTGTTTTCATCTTGTTTTAATAATTTACACAAACTTCAGTAACTTATTTTTAATTAAACCTTTTAGAAATTAGATTACAACTTCATTTTAGGAACCTTTCCATTCAGCAGATATTTCACTTCTAATTGGGTGGTGATTGTTCTAATTAAGAACAGCCGAAAAGCAAAATCGGAAAAAATGAAAGTTCTGAGTCGGATGATTAATGGAATTGAAACGATTACGTAGTAAATGTATGTTATATATTAATACCAAGTACTTTATTTTATTTTAAGTTAAAATTATACAATCGTGAGAATGCGAATGAGCAGGCATCTCTCAAAGCAAGATATTCTCGAATCGGCCGGTCCTTATTTCAACATAGTAAAAACATAAGTAAGAATTTCATCGAATATCTTTTCTTTGGTTGCGACTATTACGCAATCGTAATTTCCCCGTAGTACAAACATTTTCATTGGGCCTTGCGATTTAAAAAGAACATCACTTATATCATAATTGTGATCCCATTCTTTCATTATTAATGCTAGTTTTTCTTCGGAATTATAGTTCTTATCGAATACAATTTTTTTGAAATATTCTTTTTTATCGTCTTCAAAATTTTGAAAATATTTATGCCGTTGCATTAAATTCACACTTAGAGGTTTGATTTCGCAATTTTTGTACTCCAAATATGTTTTTATTTTTTTATTCTTCCGTTCATCATCTTCAGCCAGCACTGATTCGGAAGTTGCGACAATTTTATTGTCATCATTATCATATTGCATCTGAAAACGATAAACAATAATATTAGTAAAAAAAAATCGTATAAAGTAATCTAGTAAAATTAAATAATATGTAAATCCCCGGTATATTTATAATCGAACAACTCAAATGTTTGTTAAAGATACGTAATCGATTTGGTTAAAATGCACTTACATTCTGCAAAATATTTATCATTTTTTGTGCAACTTTTTGCTTAGCTCCTTTTTTTGTCGAGCAACTAGCCATTCTCTTCATAGAAGCCATAGAACATTCATAGGTAAACTCAGGTGCATGAGACGGTCCGGAACCATTCAACAACGTAAACGTTGGCAAAGGCAAAGCTCGTTGAACACAAATATCATATAAGTCGCCAATAGGATTACCTTCGATTGATTGTACACTTTCAATATTAGAAGGCATACTAATCAAATTGTTCTCTTTCAAAATCTCCAGCAAAGCATGTGCGGCATTATGCTTTGCTGTTTGTTTAGAACGGCCTGTCCCAGTAACTTCTTCATTAAATGCTCTAAGGTGATAAGTAAATATTTTTTCTGGTTCTTTTGTACCATCACGTATTAGATCATAGAATGGTGGATTTAATTTTTTCTGGACACATAACTCTTGTAAAACTGTCGCTGGTGTTTTATTCATTTTATTTAGGAAAAACAATTACTTATAATAGAAAATTATTCACATAAACGATACCTGCTCGACCGATACAAACGAATTACATTTTTATAGTTATTATTATTATTTATTCATTTATTTATGAGCTGGCGAAACCACCAAATTGCTCTTAAATATTATACAAGATGATATTTCATCCAAATTATTTTTCTCTATTAATCCAATATATTTTTTTCAAAATTTTTACTTATTACGACTCACGATTCGCATTCTAGCACCCAAACGACGAACTTATCGATTCAAGTTCTAGAACACGAATTTTTATAGTTCAAAAACGAAATTGCAAGTTTTGACAGATATGAGAACTATAAAATATCTTGTTTGTAAATTCAACTGCCCTATCAACATTTCGTACGACCTGACCTATGTTTGAAAAACGATCTATCATGAGACCGGTCTTTTTCCGTTTCTTTCCCCTTCGCCAATGAAACCAATGATAATTTCTAAAATCCGAGGCCTTCCCTATTTCTGAATAAGATACAAAAACGGAAGTACAAGATTCCCAATTTTAAATAAAAATCGTACGGATCTGATTCAATTCACTCGAGGTCTCCAGTATGCAAAATTTCTGATATTTAATATGTACCATCAATTTTATGTTTGTATGCGTTTTATTTGTTAATGTGTTAGTTTTTTGCTTTAGTCTTATTCCCCATTTACATGCGGATGCGACCAATATTTTTCTTCTGCAAATTTTTGTAGGTAAATAAAAAACATCCGCTATATAAAAATATTTAATGTGCGAGAAAGAAAGAAATATATGTATGTATATAATAATGCCATAATTTTTTTATAGCATTATTATTAATTAATTCAAACGCAAAATGTACATTTTATCTATGGTTTCAGTTTTTATTATGAATGCTTGGGCGGTATGTTGTACCATCACTTCGAATTGGAAAAAGTCGAATTTGAAAAAAGTCGAATCGAAAAGTGAAAGTTGTATCATTTTTGCTTTTCGAAAATGATACAACATACCGCCATTCGACTTTTTTCGAATTTCGATTGTAGAAAAATGTATTATTTAAAAATTTCATAGAATTACCTATTATATTGCACACGACTGTATATATTTTGACAGCTAGGTAGTGGATATTCAAGTTAAAGCAAATCTGAATTATGTACAGTGCATCCCCACTAAAATTCTTTTTTCCCTTTTCCTTACAGAAAAGTATGAAAAAAATTGAGAAAATAAAAATTTCATACTTTTCTGTAAGAGAAAGGAATTCTATTGGAGTTGCGCTGTTATCTTCAGCTAAAACGAAACTTTAAAATGCTTGAAGGGCCAACCAGTGAAGAATAAAAACTTAAAAAAAAAATTAATGATACCAATATTGATTGGTCTTTCTTTTTTTTGATATTCCATATTGAAGAAATTAAATATACGAAAATCACAAGTTTCGATATATCAACACAGAAGTTAAATAAATATATTTAATAAAAATGTATGTCTTATCTCTGAAAATTAAATTTATAATGATGAAACGTAACCTCAAAAGGATGACATTTCGTAATAATTTCATGATAATTTATCGTGAAATAAGTCTCCTAATAATTTGCTGATGGTGTCAAAATATATAATATACTTACATATATATTGATACCTGATAGAAAACATCAGTGACTTTGCATAGTGTAGACTCTAGCTTAAACATAAAAGTTATAAATTCATTTTTGGGTTTTTGCTTTAGCCATGGTGGTGTTGTTGTAATCGTACCAACAAAATACACCAATACACATTTCTGCGTGGTGGACTTATTGAAGAAAAATAAACTCTGGCCAGAAAAGGGATTTTTTCGATTTGATCGTTCACTTGTGTTTGACACAGAATTATACGGAGTGAAGTTAGAGTCACAAAAAATATCATGATAATTTTTATCATTTGGGTCGGACTGAACACGCACGTTTATGTATAATTTTATAAATATTTTATGTATTCGCAACGATATTCGACACCTTTAAGAGATGTCGTAAATTTTCGATTTTCGATAATAAACGCTGTTGAAAAATTTCATAATAGCTTAAGGCCCTATTCCATGGGAAAAATCTGCTAATCAGCAAAAATAAAAGCGAGAAAAAATATTTTACTGGTTGTGTATGTGTACGAAACAAAAAATGCTGCCAGAAAAATTTTACTGATAAAATAATTGTGATGGTGTTAGTGTGCTGCCATAATACTGCAATAAAAAATGTAACTTGAAAGGAGCCGCATGAAAATTGTCTACGAGCTAGGTGCAACATAGCAAAACAGCGGTACAACACAATATCATTACAACAATAATTTAAAAGAACAATTGCATTATATATCACACATTTTTAGCTTTGTTATGTTGCAGCTAGCTCGTAGACAATTTTCTTGTGACAGCCTTGAAGTATTTTTTATTGCAGCATTGTTCACACATCTACAAAAAATGTATGTAAAGATTGAAGCAATTTTCCTCACTCTCATACAAAATAAGTCGTTCGCCATTTTTATAGTCAAATGTCGATTTGCTTTTTTCCCGAGTTTAAATTTGTTAACGTTAGTGGTTTTTTGTGGTACATACATAAAAATTGAAAAATTAAAATAAGTATATATAAAAAAAATCGAAATGTACGAAAATGTACAAATTAAAACTTTTATGAAATTTTTAGGTTATGCCAAAACGTAAAATAGAAAAATTTTACTATAAAAATGAAATAAAAATATTTCTTATCTTTGTCACTCTGTCAACAAATTTAATCCATGGAATTAAAGCATTTATTTTCGATAACGTCCAAAACAAGCGGTCGAAAATTTCATAATAGGTTCTGGCTGATTTCAAGCGCTGATGTACAGCGAGAAATAATTTACAAACACTTCATTTGTTATATGTCAAAAACATTGTACATCCCTATCAAATGACGACCTAATTAATTTTTATAGCACATTCAAGCAAGCTGTCCTGTCAACTCAAAATAAAAATTATTGTTCGTTTTGTTTAAGTGGAAGTGCAATTGCAGATAGTTGACATATTAAAATATCAGAGAATGTCGAATAAAGAAAAGGAAAAACCAATCACTGATTTGCCAGAAAACCGTCATGTAGATAAGGAATTGGATTTATCTAACGCGGGCCGCGGAGTTTGGCTGGTTAAGGTACCAAAGTACATTGCTAATAAGTGGGATCGTGCCCCTGGGAATGTTGAAGTGGGAAAATTAAAAATATCTAAGCAAGCTGGACAAAAGGCCCAAGTATCATTAACATTATCTAATAATATCCTAAACTTGGACACGGAAGATACAACTCCGATCCCAAAGGACCATCGTCTTGATGTAAGTGTAGTCACAAAACAAACGCTTGGTGTATTTTCACATATGACTCGTAAGTTCAATATTAATAGAATTGTTAACAAGTATTGTAAAAATGAGTAAATTGCAGCCGGAAAATCAGATGATGTTGTTCCAGAAAGTGAAAAATTATTTATGGAAGGCAGAATTGTACAAAAATTAGAATGTCGTCCATACGCAGATAACTGTTACATGAAGTTAAAATTGGATTCAATTAAAAAAGCTTCACAGCCCGTTAGAAAAGTGCAATCGTTGGACAAAATTGTACAAAATTTCAAGCCAATCTCAGATCACAAACATAACGTAAGATTTATTTTATTTGTATTTTGGATAAATTTATAAAACACCTTTTTGTAGATTGAATATAAAGAACGCAAAAAAGCTGAAGGTAAAAAGGCTCGTGACGATAAAAATTTTGTATTGGACATGCTATTCAATGCTTTTGAAAAACATCAATATTACAACATAAAGGATTTAGTTAAAATTACCAAACAACCGATAAGTTATTTAAAAGAAATACTTAAAGAAGTTTGTGATTACAATATGAAGAACCCTCACAAGAATATGTGGGAATTGAAAAAGGAATATAGACACTACAAAACAGAAGAGAAGAAAGAAGAGAAACCGCCTTCTGATACCGAAAGTGACTGATGTTGATTATTTAATCAAAGTTCACTATTTTACATAAATAAATTAATTATTTTTACAATTACAAATCATATTTTTATTTCAATTTACTATTGGAAATTGTATTCTCCAATTTACCACATTGCTCTTTGAACACCGGATAGTTTATTGTAATCTGCCAAGTGTCGCCATACAATTCGGCTAAGCCGCCAGCGGTGAACTGTACCTCTCGCTCTCGAAGTTAAAGCGCATCTCTCCCGACAACGATTAACGTTGGAATCTCTTGGTAAAGTATCAATTTCTTTATCAGCAAGTTCACGTATAACAATGGGTAAAACATCATTTTTCCGTAATGAGTTTATTCGTAGGCGATCGTTTGAGTGCAAAGCCACACACTTGCGCCGCTTTACATCACGAATCATTTTCCAATCGGCCCATTTTGTGCGCACTTGAGATAACTAGAACCGCAAGAATTTTAGGTTATCTTTTAAAATTTGCTCAAAGTGCTTTAATATAATATTTACCGAATTACTTAAAGGATGGGCATAAATAATTGATTTACTCAAACGAAATAAACCTGTTAATGTAGCCATTGTAAATAGGAATGAATTTTCAAAATAATTTTTTTTTACAAAATTATATTTTGACAGCTGCACTTTCGGCTTTACAAACCTATATTCACTGGTTTTAACAATAATATTGACATTAACATAATAACAATAAGTATTGTTGATTAAGTATTGAAATTGAATATTTAGCTGTCAACAATAATTCAACTTGCGGAACACCTTCTATCGCTCTTTGTCGAGGTGTCGGCAATAGATAAAAATCAATATTTATTTTGACATTTGGCCCATCAAACGGTGATTTTTCTTAGGCCGGCGATCTTATAAATAGATGATGTAGTGTTTATTTATATTTCTAAACTAAAGTAGAGTACTTACAGTACAAATTAATACTAAATAAAGAAGTTTATTCCCGTGCTGTGTTTAGTGGATAATATTATTATGCCGCCAGCTAAACATAAATTGAATAAAAAGAAAATTGGAGTTGCAAAAAAAAATGTGGGGACTGACATGGTACAAAACAGGTGAGGTATCATTTCGATACGAAATATCTTTTATATCTACCTAACACGTGTCTCTTTTAGAAATCCTGTACCGGCTTCGAAGAGCAATGTAATCACGCCCAGTGTCGAAACGGGATTTAAATCGCTACTTAGCGCACGATTTTGTGCTGCAATTTGGTCATATATATCCGATTGTGATGAGACATTTAACTATTGGGAACCCATGCACTACATAATTAATGGGCAAGGACTGCAGACCTGGGAATATAGCCCTGAATATGCATTGCGCTCATATACGTATCTTCTAGTCCATGGTGTACCAGCTTGGGCCTACAAGAAAATGTTTAACCCGGCCCCAATACTCATTTTTTACTTTATCCGGTGCATGTTAGGACTTATATGTGCTCTTATTGAAGTTTATTTTTACAAGTAAAGTTGATTAACATTTTAATATTTGCATACTAAACTTATTAATCGAATAATCAACCATTCAAATTATAACAGGGGGATTTGCCGAGAATTTGGAGTTCACATTGCAAGAATGTGGCTCATCTTTCAATTGTTCAGTGCGGGAATGTTTATATCAAGCACAGCATTTCTGCCCAGCTCATTTTCAATGTATCTTGGAACTGCCGCTCTAGCAGCATGGTGGCATCAACGATATAAACTAGCCATTTTCTTTACAGCAATTTCAGCGTACTTAGGTTGGCCATTTGCAGTCGTAATTGGATTGCCTATTGCCTATGATATAATACTACGACAGAAGAAAATTAGACTGTTTATAATGTGGGCCGTAATATCAACGATAACAATTTTGGTTCCTATGATTATAATAGACTCAATATATTACGGCAAACTTGTTGTTGCTCCGTTAAATTTGGTCATGTACAATGTGTTTACATCGCATGGGCCTGATTTATACGGCGTAGAACCGCCGTCGTACTATTTTGTCAATGGTTTTCTCAATTTTAATATTATTTGGGTATGTAGATAATTCTCATTAATAAACCAAACATAATTTATTGTCATTTATTTTTTGTATTTTAGATTCTTGCACTTGCAACGCCAGTTATGCTAGGAATCAGTTACTATTTTGTGCCATCAAAATCGAAGAGTACACTATATCTACCACATTACTTAAGCCTCTCCCCTCTATATTTATGGCTGCTTGTGTTTACCTTACAACCACATAAGGAGGAACGTTTCCTGTTTCCGATTTACCCTATGATACCGCTTTGCGGTGCCATTAGTGTAGACGTAGTGCAGAAATTATTCTACAGGATCGAAAATTGGCGTAAAAAGACTGAAACCAAAACACATTATTTGGATTCAACGATATTCATTGCAGCACTTTGCATGGTTATTACAACATGTCTTGGTTTATCTAGAATTTATTCATTATACACAAATTATAATGCTCCGCTGGATCTAATGACGGAACTTAGCCGTCACGTAAATGCAAATAATGATTTATCAGTAAACACGACTAGAAATGTTTGTGTAGGCAAAGATTGGTATCGATTTCCAAATAGCTTCTTTTTACCAAATAATAACTACAAGATAAGATTCTTAAAATCCGAGTTTAAAGGAATGTTACCAGCGTATTACTCGTCGACACCTAATAATAGTACTCGAATCGTGCATCCCTATTTTAATGATTTAAATCAAGAGAACAATTTTATGTATTTTAATATAAGCGAATGCCATTATTTATTAGACCTAGATTTAGGGAAATACAGCACCTTAGAACCAAATTATGGCCAAAATGGCGAATGGAAATTAATTAAAACAGCAAAATTTTTAAATCAAGAAAAATCCAATAAGCTTTTTCGATCATTTTTCGTGCCGCTTCTTAGCACAAGATTTAACAACTTTGCCGATTTTAATTTACTTGAAAGATTGAAAACTTGAATGTTAATGTAGGCATCAGTCATAAAATAAAAGACAATTTACTAAATATAAACTTGTTTTTCTTAACGTACACGTTACAATCAGCGTACGTTGGAATCAGCCGATGCAAATTCAAAGATAAACTTGCATATTTGAATTTTTAAGAACTAAGAAATGTTCTCTTAGAAGCACTATGCCAAATATTTATATGTACATCTAAATAAAACCATGGACTAAAATGATAAATATAACAAAATATTGTAAGTTCAGTAAGCTCTGCTTCCAATTTGTACTGCATATTTCACGTCGCCAAAATATTGGTTTTCAAATACAAGTTTTCCTGAAAATCTACATACTAATAATAGCAAATGCCTGCTTCAAAACTTACTCTTGAATCAAAAGATCTCTTCATCTTGAATTGTCAGTAGGATTCACTAGGTTTAGCACGTCCAGTTATAGAAATGTTTCGTCGACGAAAATTATCACCAAAAAACAAACTCCAAGTAAATAAAAATTTTGAAAACAAGAAACGCAACCCTCACACTTTCTAATTAAATTGATTCAACTTATTAACAGTTCCATCTATCTACACTGTCAAAAATTACTTATATTTTACATTTGACCAATTCTATGTTTGGATACATAACCTCAAATCGAAAAATATCGACCATTTTTTTACCTTGGCCAAAGGTAGGAAAAAATTCGTTATTCTTGAATATTGAAAATTATTCAAATTTGTCAAATTATTTTGGCATTTTTTTATCGAAGTATCAGCCTGATAATTATTATACTATATTAACTATACCCTTTCGAGTTTAAACAAATATTTCTTTTCGCTACATAAGTTCACCATACACAAATGTAAATAACCACAGTTTGTAATGTTGGTTTTGAAATAAATTCATCATTTGATTTAAAGTTCATCATACACAATTGTGTATTTTATTATTATTGCACTGACGTTTTAGAATATAAATATGTGGTTGCTCATTCTTCTTTAAACAATATTTTTCTTCCAAAACTTATGGATTTTAATGGATTTTAGTTAAATCGGAATCCTTTTTGAAAAAGGTACATACATATAATAATTTGATAACATATAAATTAGCTAAACCCAATGGCATCTCAATATAAACCTACACAATTGTGCCGCTTGAACTATAGTAATAGCGTTCTTTTCGGACGAAAACAACTTTAAATGATATACACAAAGGTGTATGTTGTTCCAAAATCCATATAAAAATCAATTTTTGACATAATTCTCTTTCCCACACGAATTTTACATTCACAATTGTGTATACGAGCCATTTTTAAATTGATAATTTTAATATTAAATGTAAATAAATTTATAGTTTTTATAATTTAATTCAATATTAAACTTTCCAAGATCACTTTTCTTAGAAAAACCTGACTAAACTCTTTTTCATAGTAATAATTTTTCCGCGAGAGGACAGGGGTACAAGTCTCAATGGTTTATTGACAATTAAAGTATCACGGATTCCATCTAGTGGATTTTTTTAAACCAAATGAGCTATACCGTTCACGTTTGTTTGTTAGTAAATAATCTTTCGTGATATTTGGATTTAATAATAAATAACATATGTAGTAAATTTCCAAATTTATTAATTGAACAGTTGAATTATTTGTTTTAAGTAAACCAAGTGCTATATCTATTAAATTTTTCTATTAAAAGTATAAAATTGGTGATATCCTGTTCGTATCCTGTTTTTGATTTTTTTTTGTTTTCATAACAAATAAACGTCACGACATAGCCATAAAGCAAAATATATATAAGAGGACTCATGTAGACTTTCCGAGGTTAATCTATCTTACTTTTGGCAACTTGTATAAGCCTAACAAGAACAATAAACTATAAAATAACTATGCCGATATGGTTTTACGATACGTATATATGGATTAAATATAGAAAAAATTTAAATTTGTGTATATAATTATATTAAAACTATAAAATAAGATTAACCTCGGAAAAACCTGCCTATAAAATTTGCACTACTTGATTTCTCTTCTATATATATTGTTCGATGACATAGCTCATTTAGTCATATTTTCTTCGCTAGATCGGCGCTTTTCTTACTTTTACAATTGAGACTAGGTAGGTAGGGAAAGTATAGAAAACGCTCTAGTGGAAAAATATGAAACTTGCTTCAGATACACCCGAGACACTTTTTGGATTTTTAAATTAATAATTTTAATATTAATTGTAAATAAATTTCGTTTTAATATTTTAATGCAATATACAAATAATATTAAACTTTCCAAGATAATTTTTCATAGATAATTCATAGAAAAGCATGACTAAACTCTTTTTCGCAGTAATAAATTTTTCCGTGGGAGCACAGGAGTACAAGTCTAACCGTCAATTTTGGTACACATAGGAATAAATTTTTCACAAATTCTTGATTAAGTTGAGTATACGCGGTTCAACCTCCAATATAAACACCAAAAGTTAACTTGGAGTTAACTCGACTCAATCCAAAAAATTTCTTAGGTCGAGTTAACTGGTTAATATAAACGCCCAGAATCGAGTCGAAAAACAACAACAAAAAATCAATAAATTTAAAAATAAAAATGGCGATTTTTCATATTTTTCTTGTACGAGCGCGTCTGTGGTTAAATTCGGCGGCATATTTTTGTGTTTTTTTCGTTTTTTATTTTATTTTTTTTACAATATTTTTCTATGTAACTAGTTCGAAAGAAAAAGTTCGAATGATTTTTTGAAGGAAAAAATTAGAATGATTTTGACATTTATAACCTTTCGACTCAACCTTAAGATAACTCTCCAATATAAACACTAGAAGTTAACTTCAAGGTTAACCTGAAGATAACTACAAGTTGACTCGACCTAGGTTCAACTCCAATATAAACAGTATAATAGACGTCAAAACTGCGGTAAATAGGAAAGAAAAAACTTCTAATCAGCCAAGCTACACGAGATTTTAGTTTCTGGTTGCAATAGATTTTTATTGGGAAAAATTTTCCCTGCCAATATTCCCAATTTATAAAGGGTGCCCCAACAAGAGCGCCGGATTTAATTTGAAAGAAAAACACATTTATTTTTAAATTAGGCAAAGATTTTTATTTCAACAGAAAGAAAAATAGTTCCGATTAAACGTGAAATACAACATCAGGCAAAAGGCCACCACGAATCCTCTGGCACCGAGTTATTCTTTTGTTGAAATTTTGAATAATGTTTTCGCATAAATGTGGTTGTATTTCACCAATAACGCGCCGTATTTCCTCTTTAAGATGTTGAACTGTTTCAGGTTTATTCGAATACACATTTTTCTTCAGTCTTCACATAGCCCCAAAGAAAAAGGTCCATTGGTGTTAGATCGCATTATCTTGGTGGTCAATGTAGATCGCCAAATCGAGAAATTACACGGCCTGGAAACTTAGTCTGCAGTAAAACTATTGTTTCACGTGCTGTGTGGCAGGTGGCACCGTCTTGTTGGAAAAACATGTCCACATCAATTACATCCAATTCGGGCCACAAAAACTCCCTCAACATGCTTCTGTATGAAAACAATTTTTTTATACTTTTCTGTAGGAAAAAGTTATAAGGAATTCTATTGGGGATGCGCAGTTAGTTTACAATTAATGTAAGAAATGATGAAATAACAATAAAATGGAATGAGGCTTTTCCTTGTATATGTATTCAAATATCACCTTTCGCTCGCATAGGAAGTGGCGCTAACTAGGCGGTGCTTAAAAGGCCAAAAATTCTTTCCCCAATTCCGGGGAATCACCAGAATAGTGTCACAGAAAGCCAAAAAAATACAATTTAGATAAAAATGTTATGAAAATATTTTTCCCAATTCCCTATTTCCAAGGCAAACCAGAATAACGCTACTGGTTTGTTATTCCTGCCGATTTTTAAGCTTCAAACTTCGTCAAGTTCCATATGTTAGTATGTCGGCGCATTTCAATTCTCAGACAGAAGAACTGATGCGTTTTATTTTTAAAGACTTTAAATTAGAACAGTAACATAGAAAAGACTTACGCTTCACATTGTCGAAACAAAAAAAATGTATTTCTAATTTTCTCTAACAATAAAACGAAAAAATAAAAATTTCAATATGAAATTAATTTAAAAAAAAATACAATTATAAAATTACAGATGTTTTTTTTTGTTTGTCTAACTTTAAATATGAATGTTAATTTGGGACCACTTTTTATGTTCATCGTCACCATTGTTATATTCATAATTAACTAATTGTTCTAAAAATATATTATTATTACATTCAATATTAGTGTTCTCAGCGCTATTAGTATTATTATTATAGTTATGCTCCATTGGACTAAAGAAATTTTTACATAAAATAAAATTACAATCATAATTATCAGTAAAATTATTTAGATGATTATTAAAAAATTTACAATAATTTACAATATACGTTAATATCATACGATAATGATTTACAAATGTTTCATGTTTACCATACAGTTGTTTTAAATCGTTAATTAATTTTATATCATAAATTAATAAATTCATAAAATATAAAAATAACTTAAATTTATTTAATATTATTTCGTTATTATTAATTAAATTATTAAAATTTATATTCGGTAACAAAAATTTTAACAAAGTTTCATATAGACTACTGTTTAGTGTTGTCATTTCATCTTCTAATTGTAATAATGGTAATTCGACTGATGATCTATTTGAGGGTGCTGCGGTTGATAATGAGGCCATGGATGCGGTCGCTCTTGATTGTTCAGGCTGGGAATTTGAAAACGGATGTTCTCGAATTTTGTTTATATAGTTTAACAAAAATTTTAAATCTAATTCATCGTCGGATATATAAACATTTGAATTTATTAATAATTTAAAGATAAATTGACGATGATGGTAACAACAATAATCACTTATATGCTTGCGTATGAATTTTTCCGTAAAGAATATTTCATATTTTAATAGTTCGGGAGACTTTTGCACGACCCATTGACGATGAGTCCATGCATGGTAATTTGATGAATTTTTATCGCCACATTTTTCACATAATCGTAATTCTATTGTCCAATCGATGGACGATTCACCTAAAATAATACAAAAAAAGAAAACACTAAATTAATTATTGTTTTGCTTCTGGTTAATTAAATTAAACTAAAAACTACAGAAATAAACCGGGTTTATTCTTGGTATATTCAGAACCTAGCTTCATTTTCAAGAGCCAAATTTGAATTAGAAAATCTACATTGGAACATCTTCAATCGTGATCATAAATAATTTTATCTGAAAAAGTTATTCTTTTTAAAAGTTCCCATTCAATCTGATTCAATTCGGTTTTAAGGTTAAGCTATCTAAAAAAACAAATATCCAATCAGAATAGTTTAGAGAACATTTGCTTTAAATTGGGTCTAAACGTAGAATTGCGTGGAAATGCGATGAATCCTAATACCTGACCGACCGACGTTGAATCCTAATACCTATTTGTTCGTATTTTTAGTTAATAAAATTTTCTGAAACTTAAATCAAATCTAACGATCAACGCAACACCATTACAAATCACATTTTGAACAAAAACAATGTTCCAAGTGTGCAATAGTTTGCAGGTAGTGGTGAAACCATTCACTAACCTTTGATCATTTTAAGGTTCGCAGTTTTACAAAATATTTTAACGATATTACTCTTTTGATAGATCTACACAAATTTGATTTTATCATATGGACTTCGCACCTCAGCCTAGGGCTGTCTCTGTGTACAACTAGAAAGACGCGTCCGCGTCGTTGGGGATGGATACTGCTTCGGAAGTAGCAAAATACTAACAGTATTTCTAAAAGAATTTCCATACGGTGTTCATGATCCCGCACCGAGTTTCTTCCCGCACCCCGCTTAATAACCAACCAATCTATTCGCCTGGTAAAAGTAACGATCAGATATTGTTAATTAGGAAGCTTTTTGGAATTTCTTATTGGCACTTATCTTCATACATCGCTAAAACTATAAGATGGATGAAGTCTAGTTTCTAGAGAAACAAACAAAGAAACTATAGACTGCTTTCTCAATTTAATTAAACATTTCAATTGCAATTCGTCGATTTTTAAAGTCTTCAGTATCAGATACGACAACTTTATTAAATAAATAGCAAACATTAATTATATGGCCTTGATTTGCTTATTTTTTTATTAAAATAAGTAAAAAGAAAATTCTTTTCTATTCTATTTTTATATGTATAATATAAAAGAAAAATAATACTAAAGAAAACTCACGTTGTTTAAGAACAGAAGTCTTAGTTTCATTTCATATACGAAACATGAATTTTATTGTTTTAATAAATAATTTATATTCTTACTAGTATGCTTTACGAGCTACTGTAACAAGCCTCCACATTAATACAATACGAGTATACATGCTACTAAAGCTTTTACAATCTAATTTTAGCTAAATTAAAATAAAATCTACGGAAACGATAGTTAATTGGTAGGCAAGATTTATGCCTGTGAGGGACGCTTGACGATACAAACAAATACTGGTTGATTCCAGATCTACACAAATAAGGAGTTTTTACTTGAATACTTACTTATGTTTAAAAAATACAACAACATATCAATTTACTAATTAATTCATTGAAGCCGTCTAATTTGTCATTGTTTAGTCTTTAGTCAATTAAAATTAATTTTTCTGTATAAAATTTTGTAATAAAATCATAAAATTCTCAATTCTAATTGTATATTTCTAGGTCAATTTTCAATCGTTCCATATTGATAAATACATTCAACTTTATTTAGGAGATTTGCGGTTGGGCAGCATATTTTAGGCGAGTATCAGTTTGGCCGTGTGACTTAGAAAATTATAACGAAAAATTTTAAGCATAAATGTTTTCTGGATTTGGGAATACATAATGTCTAATTAAACTGTAAACGTATATATGTATATACATTTATACATATGTAAACATATTGCGAGGTCACTGGCATTGTACAAAACAAAATTGTCTTTATGTATGAATAAAAATACAAAGAAATTTATCGTAAAGACCTACTCTATTAGCAAAATGTATAAAAATACACATCATAAAAATCATGTGGGTGTTGAATGAAGATCTCAATATTCTAACTTCTATATATTATAAAGTCGCACTTAAGCAAAAATCATAAACAATATTAAATGTGTAATAACGAAAATACTTACTTTGAAACAAAAATAGCCATCTCCTATAAGCGAAAGATTCTGCTGATTTTGGTTTTCTGTATAACACAATCGAGGAAAATTTAAATTCTTTGGTAATATTTAAACGATTCTTTTCAACCAGTTGTCTTCTAATATTCCAAAATGTAGTGCAATCGGGATTTATTAGTATGGCACAATTTAAATATTTCACGATATTATCAGCATATAAATATTTTTGATTATTCATTTTATTATCGATTATGAAACGATGTACATGCATGTACACATGTTTAATGCACCACGATTCTAAGCCCAAGTTATGTTCCACATGTACGACTGGCGATTTATTTTGATTTGATAGTAATGGAATTATTTCAAAGCCAGATCTGAAATGAAAAAGAAAAATTCTTTTCAAACATTTTATAGTCGAACTTGAATACAAAAAGTTTCTACATTATAGATCGGAAAATTAAAAATCTATGTACAATTATCTATATTGAACGAACCTTGAGATTACGTAGAACGATCATTTTGATCGTCTATATTTCTAGATTTTTGATCAGTTTTATCTAAAACGTTAAGTTTTCAATCCGGACCGTACCTAAAATATGTTTTAAAATTCATTTCAGCGGCTCAAAAAGATTATACTAATTCTATTTAGTTACATTCCATTCATATTGAATCCAAATATTCAATTCGCGTTCAATTCATATTCAATTTATTTTCAATATACGAAGGCTTCCCGAAAAGGCTAACTTAAAAATGGTGTTTTTTCTGATTTTAAAACCAACGTTTTTATTTCATTTTAAAATTGACTTAAAATCTGTAATGAAAATGAAATAAAAAAAGCTGACTTTATTAATGCATATCATAAGTCATTTTGAAAATGATTTAAGAATTAGTGTGTTTATAAATGGCCCACATATTTATGTTTTATATTTTCATTAATGAAACGCATGCATTTCTATGTGTATTAAATAAAAACAAATGTAAATTTTATGTTTATAATGTGAAATAAAATATGCACAAAACACAAAAAGTTATTTTGAAATTAAATTTGTTTTTGTAAAACACCTTTGTTAAGTCAGAAAATTTGTTAAAAATATAACTCCCATTGTTTCATATAAAAACACCCATTTTAAGTCAACCTTTTTAATTTCAGCCTTTTTTAATTTAGGCTCCCTACAATTCATATGCAATTTATATTCAATTCATATTGAATTCATATTGAATTCATATTCAATTCATATTGAATTCATATTCGATTCATATTCAATTTATATTCAATTTACATATATTCAATTCATATAAAATTCTTATTCAATTCCTATTGAATTCATATTGAATTCGTATTTGAATTCATATTCAATTCATATTCAGATAATATTCAATTCATATTCGATCCATATTCAATTTTTAATTCGCATTCATTTTATAATTAATTCGTGTTTAAATCGCGTTCAATTCATAATAAATATTTATTTTGTATTCACTTCACATTTAAATAATTTTTCATTAATATTCAATTCATATTTAATTCCTATTCCATCCTTATTTAATACATATTGAACTCAAATATTCGATCAAATTCGACAGCTGATTTTAAGATCCCAATAGCGAACTCGACGTTCGTATAGAGCAAAGTATCTTAGTACTCAGCAAAACTTGGCACGATAGAGAATTGCATGGCAAAAGAATCAAGTGATGACGTGTACATCTTAAGTACTCGCTAGAAGTAGAATTCATGGTAAAGGACCCACCCGTTGATCTTGCATGAAAGCGTACCGAACAAATTTTCGTTTTCAGAAAGTATTCTGTATTAAAATTCAATAAATTTATAGAAATACCAATTCTGAAAGTTGGTGAAATTCTGGAGAAGATATCTTCTTGCAGCCTCGAGAGAATTATAGAGCCAAAAGGTCAATACTCGTAAGTTTTCTTTGACAAAACCATAAGTTCAAATTAGGAAGCTCTTAAGATAGGATGAACTAATGTTATCCTGATCAAACAATGTAAATCTCTCAATAAATATGTATATAGGACATAATTATAATTCATGCCCCTAATTGTTTTTTCTTAAAAAATCACCAAAAAATTAAAACTTTTTAGCAATGTAGAGAAAGTTCTTCTTGTACATTCATAAAAAGTGTACACATCACAGTGATAAGAAGAGTTACATCACATAATTTATTCAACATATCGGATAATATAAATAACCAATGGTAAGAATTGCCAATTAATTACTAGGAATTCGCTCGCAAAATTTATATGTACTTATAACACTGGAAACATTAGTTTCTGTTTAACATTAAATTAATTACATGTTTATTATGTCGTTCTAAATTAAAACAAATTGACCCCAATTTCCATAGTGAAGATCATAATGTTAATAACTTAATTGATTACTTTACTTACAATGCAGGATCTTTTTCAAAAACTCCATCAATTTCATTTATAATTTTCTCACACAAATCGTATTCATCATCACAGTCCATTTTTCGTCTAGGAAAATATTTATTATTTTTCACTTGTAAAATTTTAACTAATAAAAATTTCTTTGAGCACTCATATGAACAATAAATAAACAAATCTCTAATAAATTTATTAACTATCTTTAACTTAAAAAAATTCTATTATTTAAATACCACATAATAATAAAATAAATTTAATAAAAATACACTTATCTTGTCGATTTGACATTTTTTGTATTAAAAATTTTCTAAAGTGAAATGAAAATAAGATTTTCGATTTTTATGTGTTGGCAGCAGTTTGCCATAAAAATTTAAACTAATTATAGCAGTTTTTTTTATCGAAAATTTCACATTTCTGTATCTAACTAAATTAATACACATAATTGCTAAATAGTTTGACATACATATTCAATTTTTATATAAAATTATGAGATTAAAAACATGTTTTTGAGTTTTCTAAAAACAATCTACTATAAAATGTTTGCAATAAATCTTCCTCGTTTATGTTCCGAAGCCCTGCATATATATACGTCAAGCAGTTGTCAAAATCATACGTAAAAAGTAATAGAAATTTGAATTCGTGTTCTAGAACTTGAATCGATAAGTTCGTCGTTTGGGTGCTAGAATGCGAATCGTGAGTCGTAAATGAGTGGAAAATTTTGAAAAAAAATATATTGAATTAATAGAGAAAAATAATTTGGATGAAATATCATCTTGTATAATATTTAAGAGCAATTTGGTGGTTTCGCCAGCTCATAAATAAATGAATAAATAATAATAATAGAAATTTGTTTTCGCAATAAAATGAATAATTGAAATTATTATATCACATTAAAACTTAACAATTTTATTAATTTAATAATGGCTACTAAAGTAATCGCTACTGCCACAGTTCGTGCCGTTCAACGTAAGCTTTTACCAACTCGAGCAGCATTGGTTTTGGTAAGAAAATAACCCAATTAAAATTTTCATAACAAATGAACCCTTTCTAATTTTCTAGACACCTTCAGCCGTTAATAGGATCAAAACACTTTTGAAAGATAAAGACGAATATGTAAGTATTTTCAGGACATAGGTGTAGTACATATATTTCTAGTAAATGATGTAATAGCAGACAAAACTAGTTTTCTTATTATCTTGTATAACATACGTAGATTGGATTAAAGATTGGAGTTAAACAGCGGGGCTGTAATGGATTATCATACACGTTGGATTATGCGAAAACCAAAGAAAAGTTTGATGAAGAAGTTGTGCAGGATGGCGTTCGAGTTATTATAGATAAGAAAGCTCAATTATCACTATTAGGTACCGAAATGGATTATTTGGAAAATAAGCTATCATCCGAATTTGTATTCAACAATCCTAATATAAAAGGGACGTGCGGCTGTGGAGAATCTTTTAGCATATAATGCCACAAAATTACTATCGGATCTAAATAAATTTAAATATGTAATTGATCTACATATTTTTGTAGTTTTCTTCTAGAATTATAAGTTTATAGCTATACTTAATTTATCATGCGAATTAGTGCATAGAAAAGATTATTTGCTGTGAAAATGTACAAATATAGCACAACAAATATAGTAAAAATTAAAATTTTATTCAAAAATTAGATTATTAATGGGGAAAAAACGGTTTGTTACGATTAAGCTCGTGCTGCAACTGGTTGTAAAGATGGGTACTTTCTAAAATAGGTTAGAAAATTATAGCCATACTTTTCTTCACTAGAGACTTTTGACATCCATTCTTAGCTAAAATGATAATTACACAATGACTATAATCTCCTACACTATTTTAGAAAGAATATCGCTCATTTGCTGCAAGAGTGACACAATCCAACATTTTTAATTTTTCAGTAGAGCGATTTGAAAATATCACTCAAAATTGTTTGTAAAAACGGCGTTTTTCAAAAGTAAATAAAAATATATTTTGATTAGTAAAATAATTTTTTTCGTTTCCAACATCCTCAATCGGATCTTAATTTTTATAATTCTTTAATAATTTGCAAATTTTCTTAGGATAGTTTCCAATATCTTAAAATGTTAATTTTATTCGAGAATTTTTACCAAATTTGCTAGAAATACCTACATGGGAGTAGATTTCAGTGGTTGACACTTAGGCCATTTTTGGTCCATTGTGAGCCACGCATTTACGCCACATCATCAAACCCATTCACCTACTCACACAACTACAGTATTACCACCTGCACATTGCAAGCTCCATGTCAACGTGTACTTGGCATGGACGGCGGATCAAAGGGTCTTAGTTGTGTTTATTAATATCACCGATTGTAATCGATGATGAAAATTCGATTTGCATCTAGCCTCTGTTGGGATTCGAACCCCTCCCGGTCCAAGTGCCGAAGCTTTAACGACTGCACCATTTGTCCGGTACATACATAAGAGAGTATGTTTTGATACAAAATATTAGAAATATGAATTATTGGGAATCGTTTGATTCGAATATCTTAGAAATGAGTGAATTCTGAGTTGTGTCGCTGTTACAGCAAATGAGCGATAAGTCTTCATCTTTTATTACTGGAAGATTTTTTGGCGAACAAAACAGGAAATAAAAATTTCGTCTATTATCTACTAAATTTCTAACGGAAACTACAAATCATGGACTATCCATATCCAACTATAACATTTTCGGAAGCTACCGAGAAAAATTGAGCTTATCATAAAATATCGCGCATTTGCTGCAACAGTGACACGACTCAGATTCACTAATAGATAAGATTTCTAAGACTGAATATTTTCTAGTGGAAAATCTAAGACTGGAAATTTTCTAGTGCAAACCTCTATATATTCCGGAAGTTTTTATCAAAGTTTATGACGTTGGGCTGATTTCTACAAAGTTAACAAACTTCAAATTTATTTGGAGCTAGTTGGGAAATTCGTTGGAATTGGGCTAATTCTGAATTAAGTAGGACAAATTGAGCCACCATGTTTATCGAGTGGCTTGGCAATGAACTACCCGATCGGAATATGTAATCCAAAGCTCTATTATTTCTAAAACAAATAAGACAGGAATTTGTTAATTAAATAAATATAAATAAAAACAATATAAATTATTGATGAATGTTTGATGTACATATTTTGTTTTTTTTATAGTATCTTGTAGGCATATGCATACACATAAATTTTTGTTTTCCCTGATTTTAAAATCATATTTCAATGATAAGCAGAAATTTTCCCGGTTTAGTGTCTTTTCGAAAATTATTTAGTGGGCGTTCAATGTTTTTGTTAAAAATCGGCAGTTTTTGATCCATTCCACAAGTTAGCACAATAGTGGCCAACTACAGTGAAATTGTTATTCGTTAATGTAGTTTGATCTTCAATTAAAAAAATACGAAAATCTTACAGCATTCGTTTGGCAGGTAAGAATGCACGCAGATAGAGTGTAGCGCTGGAATAGGTCATTTGATGACCTATCATGGCTTTCAGTTTTAACAACCAATCCCGTACAATTTCGAAGGTTGTTGTGATGACTCCAATAGAGTAAATTCGAGGTTTATGAGAAAAGTGACACATTCCAAAATATTAAGTTTCGAAGAAAATAAGATATACGAGTATTACTACTAGAACGACTTGTGCTGGAATAATGATTTTAAATCATCTTTCTTCTTTTTTGTTACCTAGCTGAGGCTGTTTGCAGTCGCTGGTGTTATATTGTCAATAACTTCACACCTTTTGCTTGTCTTCAGTGTACCTTTTAAACCCTTGAAATACACATAGTACAAGTATATGTACAAACTCATCTTTATTCTTATCCAACTACGTTCCCGCTCGCGACAAATCGATTTCAAGGATGTATTATTTATAGAAACTTGAAAGCTGCAGCTTTCCTATTTCGGCTAATATAGTGCTGGTCTACCACGCATCTACCTCAACTTTAAAAAAAGGGGACAGCTGAGTGGAAGGAAGTTCGCTGTTGCAGACAGCTCTCAAGATGAGGTGCGTCAATATTGCGGGCCTACGGTATATAGCACACATGGCCATATTATGGCTCTCAAGCCTCATGCGGCCCTTTGAAAGAAGCGGCTCTCGAAAAGAAATGAAAAAATTAAATAACATTTAATAATCTATTAAAATTATGTTGTGCACTTAATCGAAAATATCGACTTCGATTATGTCATTGGCTCTCGTAACGGGAGATTATTGAAATTCGGCTCCACGAGTAGTGAAACACGCGGAGCTTGGTCATGTCTGCTATATAGCCTATACGCTATTTTTAGTTTTAATATTTTTCTGTTCATATTTCAATTATATTAATATTTGAACTACTCTGTTTTTTTATAACCAGAGTTTTCTGGCCAACCATCTAAAACGGGATTGTTTTTGTTCCTCTAAATGTAGAACCAGAGTAGTCATCAAATCGGTGAGTTTTCCTCTTTCATTGAATTTATATTGGTTGAGATTGTTATGCCGGAAGTAAACCTTCCCTCTCGTTAGTGTCATTACGCCAGTGGTGGGTTAGATAACCTATCTCTGATCTTATTCACTTGCTCACTGTAATATCGTTCTCATAAGGGACTTTAAACTAAATCTGGGATGCTCTTTCTTTCATTGTTCCAAACCTCCCCACTTTTATGGCGAGTGACAATTCTTAATTTAGGGCAGCGTCTCTCTAATCAGGCCTTTTTTATTTATGTATTTACTTTTAATAAAGTAGCCCTACAAATTTGACTTGCAAAAGAAAGAAATCCGTTGAAATGAGAAGTTGAATTTGAAAATTAAAAATATATTAAAAGTAATATGTACATAGACATTAATTTTATTAATTTTATTTGATAAAATAGGTGTGTCGATTTGGTCTAGTAAGAGACTGCCATTAAAAGAACACTTTAACAAATATCGCCTATTTTCTAGCCATTTCTAAATTGTAGGTCTTGCATCCAGTAAAATATGGTGGCGTTTGATGTATGGTAATGTGGTATGGTAGATCATGGTCATATACTCACTCGACCTTCCAGATCAACTATCAAATAAATTTATTTAGAATTTTCTTAACTCCCTGAATATGATCTTCTCAGAACGGATACCGCACAATAATGGCATATTCCAGATGGGATCAAACGTAACCATAGAACACGATCTTAATTGCCTTCAAATCAGAAATATCGCCCAAATAGTAAAACTCCTCTTCCTCTAGGTCTTTTGTTTTAAGTACAACCTGAAGAAGTACACCATTTATTTTTTACTCCTGTGTATAACAGGATTGGGTTTCGACAAATGAGATATGATTTAAAATTTTTAATTTTGAGACTCAGAGAATTAAACTCGCCCCTCCCCACATCGCTAGATTGTTAATTTCTTCTTGCAGTTAATTGGCATTTTTAACTGATTCGATGGAAAGGAATGCATTATCACTTCAGTAATATCATTATTGAAGATTGCAAAAAACCATGGGACAATGTGAAAGTCTTGTAGTACACCGAAAGTAGAGCTTGTATAGACCTTTTATTTCGTTCGAAATATGTAATCAATATATTGGATGCGATTACTCTAGTATGATTTGAACCAGGCTATAAACTGGCTGAAAATCCGAACTTGAAAGTCCTGTTCCAAAGTTTTAGAGTGACTGCCGGCGTCGAAGGTTTTGGCTAAGTCGGTGTATATTACATAAACTTTTTTGTGGTTCTTAATTTCTTTAGTAGAATATGGCTGGTAAATTCTATGCTGATTTTTTGCATTAAACCATGCTGGCATTGCAACACATACCGAGAGATCCCTGCTCTGAATAAGTTGTATATTAAAAGTTCAAGTAACTTAGGTCATAAACTAAACAGTTATTTGATTATTTATTGTGTTATATGTAACACCTTTGTAGCATAAAACATCCTTTTAATATCTGGTTTTGAGAATAGGAATAATAACTCTATGGGTATTTTGGAATTCTGCGGAAAATTGTCAATTTTAACGATTGAGTAACACAATATTTACAGAAAAACTCAGCAAACATCTTTGTTATGATAAGTTATGATAGATAACCATCAATATCGAGTTTGGCTTTAAAAAAGCTCCTTAAAAGTTTGGGACCTCCTATAATTAAACTTTTTATCCCGCAAATAGCTCAAAATAGGGTTTAAAATTTTAGATATAAGTAAATTTCTCTACTTCAGAATGTTTGTTCGGTCTACTCATCATTCAAATAAACCTGTGTAAAGTTTCTGGACGTTTATTTCTCGTATTGCTTATAATTCGGCATTCTAATTTATTTATTCCAACTTATTTATTGATTTAAGTTATTTGAATCTGCTTTCCTGAAGTTGTAATGAGGTTTTCGGTTTTGTTAATTTTAAAATCTTCTGTTGGTGATTCTTCTGTTTTTAATAGATGTATTTATCTCGTATAGATTTGGCTCAGAATTAAGTCAAAAATGGTGTCGACGGATAGGTACTTGTTATCCGGATTCACGTTTAAAGGTAAAATCTCGTTGGTTTTTTCTACATTTAAGGAAAGCTGCTAGTAAAATTGCTGTTGGAATCAAAGAGTGTAGTTGGTCTCCTTCAACCGGAAACTTTTCTCCTGTTTGTCTTCATAAGCAGGAGGTTACCGCATCTTTTAGTTATAGAGACTACAGTAACTTTAACTTCTAATCTCTACATGTCATCCTTGGTGACAGAATTTTCCCACTTCCCGATTTAGATGAGCAGGTTGAGATCCTTAACATTATCTTGATCCTTAAAAGTACCTCTTCAAACTAGAGTTGTCGCAATTAAATTATGCTGGTGAGCTTCCCTAGAGATCATACAAACTTCATCCACGAAGAGGCGTGGCTTTTCACGGTTTTATCGGAGATAATTCAATAAAGTCAGCCTTGTCTAATGTTTGTGAGGATCTGATCAAGAACCAGCTGTTCTAGACAGGTTTTAGGAAAAGTTATTCACGATTTTGCATATCACTGAGTTGGCTCGGAAAACTTGGACCAGAGGATAATGGTCATTGTTTTGTTGTTTCTTGCCATCAGTAAAGCTTTCCATAGCATCGACATAACCATTCCCAGAGTACTTTCATTAGTGATAAGTATTCTTGATTTTTCTCGTTGCGGAACGGTTTCCACAGGTTATTATGGGACCTTTTTGTTGTTTCCTTCTCTTTTAACGACCAGATTACTTATGTTTTTTCAACTCCTCTGCGTGCCGGAAAATACATAAATTACAATATATTTGCGGTACTGTACTGTATTATATGCGCATTTTTGCAAATTTTCTAACTTTTTATTATTGATCAGTATGTAAATAAAAAAAAGTACTAGACCAAAAATTGTTCACACTACCAAATTTTCACAACCACATTTTTCTTTATTTTTCTTCTGTTCATCCAATTTTCCTCTCTCGCAGTTTTTCTTTTTCTTTACACATACGAGTACATTCCTTTTTATATTATTTTTTCAGTGTACTCATCGTAATTGTCTCGGTATGAACTAAAACAGAAAGTTCTATAAGTAGAAGTACCTAGTTTATCTCAAGCTAGTACATAATTATACAAAAAAATCAATTATATGTTGAATAAATAATATTATAATTTTTTAGTGTTATTTTGATTTTAATAATAAAACGATTTTTAAAAATTATGCAAAAATAAAAATTTGTTGTGCTCGCGAAAATATTTAGAGTGTACGTACAGTAGCACAAAAACGAAAATAGTAAATAGAAAATGTACTGTGCATGAAAATTTAATTTGATTTATCCGGTCTCATGAACATAAATTTTTAGTTTGTTTTGAAGTGAAAAGTGGAAATTAAAAATAATATAATAAAAAGTTAGTTGATTGTTAAAAATATTACACAAAATTGTTTTAAAAGTGTTTATTAAGTTTCATTAAAAATGTATAAATTCTAGGAGGTTAAATTTGAAAATATTTTATGATTCGATACAGATTTGGCCCAGATTGACAATTATTATATATTACAAAAAATTGTAACTTAGTGTTTGTAAAATAGTCGATTAATGAAAATTATAAAGGAAAATTAAAAATGGGTTCTTGTGATTGCATAATATGGTTTTTCTTTTATTTTCACCGAAAATCAATTATAAAACAAACAAAATATTTATTTTGGCACCAAAATGTCTCTCCCAATTTATTACTTCGTATTTTAATCAGTCCGTCCTATTGTCTTAAAGTATTTATAAATCACATTTTTGTTTTGCTTAAAAAAACTATTCATTGTAAATCTAAAAACAATTTTCAGAAAAAAACCCGAAATACAAGTTTATCCTTGAACTTCATTGGGTTCTTGCGTACCATCGAAAACGTCATTTTAATTTTATTTTAACGGAAATCGACACTTTTGATTTAAATTTTTTTTTATTATAAAGTTACCGGGAAAATACTTTTAATTTGTGAATGCAGACACATTTTCATTTAACGAAAAAGTTAATTTCCCGATTTCCGTCACAATCCAAAAAGTTATGGATTAATTTGAAAAGTATTTTTGAAATTTTGTATAATTATGGAGGGTGAGAATGTTTATAGATGGCGATGACATCAACCAAGTGGGTGGTTGTTTTTGTTTAATTTTTGGTATGATAAACGTATTTTATAGGATTTTATTATGAGCGAGAGAGAATTACGTGAGAGTAGAAGAGAACAACACAAGGATTTTTGGGGTTGATTGCAGTTGTAGTAAATTTGTGATATCATTATGGTGGGTTTTTTTGAAATGAGAGAAAATTGATGTTTTTTTTTACATACACATGTGTGTTAGTGGAAAGCCGGCATTTTACCGATTCGAATTGTTTCGCAACGCGACATTTTCTTTTCATATATAGCTGTATTGCAAATCTATCGATTCAGATTATTCTCGTGTCGTTCTGCAAAGAGTACTGCAATTGCATTGCAAAATTTGCAAATCAGGGTTATATGCAGTAAAATAGCGTAAAAATCAATAGAAGTATGGCTGTGTACGTAAATCTACACAAAATTGTTTGAATTTTAATTTGGTTATGTTATTATTGTTGGTAATATAAACTGTGCGCAATCTTTACAGTATTCTTAGAACTAAAGTGTAAAGTTTAGTATTATGCACAATACACCGTACAAGATACATATACAAAAATAACAATAGAGACGTAAACCACATTAACTCTTAGGTGTAAGATGTAAATGTAATTTAATATTTTCTTTCAAAGCTGTGCTGGTTATTAAATTAATTTAAAACAACTTAAAAGTATGTACTCGTATAATATAACTGCATATATTTACACAGCAGATCTCGTGTATTTAAATATAGTAGTCTAGTCGTCCAAAAAACATAAAACAAACAGAAATTCAGACCGTAAACTATTAGTTAAGCATAAGTAAGTTCGGTTTATAAAGTTTTTTTAACTACCTATAAAATAACACAAAATGATATTTTTAGAGTTTTTTAAATTTGGCATAGCAATATACCTTTTGTCATGTGATTGTCTATGCATGAGTACGTTCAGTTATTTAAAACTTGTTGTATTAAGAAAGTATCGTCATATTTTATGAATTATGTACAATTAAGTTTGGTAAATAATCTATCTAAAACTCTGCCAATATTAGAAATCAAATCTATACCTTCAAGCAGAGATGTCTGGCCTTTTATTTTCTGAACTATTTAAAGGAAGTTTTCGAGTAACTGTCAAAATTTTGGTTCAGAAATTAGGGAAATAAAAAACATTTTATTTTTTATTTTTGTCTAATTTCAAAAAATAAAAAATTCGATTTTCAAAATGACGGTAGGCCGAATAATTAATAGTATTGAAGAAACAATTGAAGTTTGTGGATATCACGCCACGAATAGACACAGATATACCTGAAACTTGCGTAGACCAAGAAATTTTTTTACTATACCTTAAATTTTTTGTAGGAAGCGCTACATTAAAATATGAATATTTATAATTACTGTGATGATTTTATGTTAACTAAGTCTCGTTTTGTTGAAAAATGCTGTCAAAACTTCTTTGAGTCCGTAATTGTTGATTTGAAATAAAAATATTCGAAAATAACGATTTTTTCCTACCTTACGTTAGCCAAGGTCAGAAAAAGCGTTATGACGTTTATGTAGCTTTCGCTGGAAGGAAATGCGCATTCTTTTATTCTCTCTTAAATGCAACAACAAATACATCTGTTGTTGATGTATTTACTTGAGCTTGAAAGAACATGGATTTCCAGTTAGATATTATTTTAACTACATACGTAGTATTTTAACTAAAAATTTAGATAATACTCGAGAGAAATTCAATTAAATTTTTTGTGGTCCCACTTGTGGTACCTGTGAGATTCTGGCAATTCCCGAGAAAGAAAATTATAACTTTTGTAGCAGTTTTATTCCCTTTTCCCCAAAGTGTATTCTGGCTTTTGGGAAAGAATATTTCTTGGAGAAAAAATATTTCCCATCATGGCAGTTTTGACGTTTATTATTCCATACCCTCTAAACATTGCGTAACTTATACATACAGTTCGCGAAGACTTCTTTATAATAAGGTCTTCGCAAATGTTACGCGTATACAAAAAGTAAAAGTTGTGAAAACAAACACTTCGTCAAAAGAGAAGTGAAACTATTTTACGAAGACTTGTGTATGTGACGGTAATAATAATTGTCCCCGCAAATTTGTTGCATAGAGTTAACGAAAGGTTAAAACAAGTAAAAGACAACAGACTTCATTTCGCTTTTTGATCGTTTCTCGAAGATAAACTCTCATCGTTGTTGTAGCTCTTGCATTTCGATGAACTTAGTTAAGCTTCAACTATCCGAGCTTATCGCTCAGGGTTGTGCTGATGATCAGGATAAATACATAGTTCTTAGAATTAGTGTATCGAAAAGGACCTTCATGTAAATCCTTGTGAAAATGATTTAGGTCAGTACTAAATTGAGTATTCATTTTGCCATTGAAACAGCTAATTGAAACATTCGCCACAATACTATAAAAAATACAAAATTCTGGGAATAAGGTGTCAAGATTTACCACAAGTAGTATTGCTAAAAGATGGAAATGCATTTCTGAATTTACTGTCCAATTGATGCGAAAGTTAAGAGGTTAACAAAATGTCGTCGATATCTCCACGGCTTGTAAAGTCAACTAAATCTGTTTTAATAGGGGTAATCCAAGCATGACGTCTGTACAATAATGCAGACGTGCGCTTTGCGTCAGATTAGGTTAAATATTCAGATGGTTATTTGAAACTGTTAAATCTGGATCGTCAGGGTAACTCGAAACAGTAAACCTAGATATCAGTTTCAGTAGTGCATCAAGAAGCAGGGCCCCTATTCCTGAATACAAATACGAGAAAAAATGTTGTACGGATCCATATAATTGGTATTTTCGAATGCGAACTCGTGCAATTCTGTCACGAATTCGTATATAGTTGATTCCTTTCTATAAGACAAAACGTCATATAGAAAGGAAACAACTATATACGTTCTATATGACAAAACGTCAAGAATGCCTCTATAGAATAACTAAAAGGTTTTGTTCCTATAAATAAAAATGACGTAATTTTAATTTTTAGGTTATAATTCACCATTTTACTTATCTTAAATTCTGTGAATCTAAACCTCATTTCCAAATCCAACAATAAATGGAAACAAACCGTCAAAATAGCGTCAAGTCGTATAATTTTATTAAATGAGAAGCGCTACTCAAAAATTATCCTTTTACTAACGCATCAAAACTAAAAATTGTATGCACGTTTGTAAATACTGTGTTGCTTCATAACATTCGCCATATCTAAGAATACCTAAATATGGATCTCTAAACAATCCTTTACCAATGAGCCAAACTTCAATCTACTCGGGTAAGCTCGGTTTGTGTCCCTTGTGTGTAGAAAATCTTGTTTCCCTAAGGACAAATACATAGTACTTTAATGCCAAATTAGAGTATGTACAGGCAAAGCAAGTTGAATAACATAGTTAGTAGCATATTGTGGTGCAAATTATATGAATTATTTAAGCATTTTGGAATTAAAGATTTATCTATAAAAGCCTCTAATGATCGGGTTTGTCAACCATCGTTGCTGAAATATTGTCAATCACATAGTTTAAGCCCCAATGAATCTTGTCAAAAATAATATGAACTAATTTAACATTCCTGCACTGAAAACAGTGTGGTTGGGCAAATCTACCAAACACTTTTAAAATAAATGAACATTACAAAATCTGAATTTAGGATTTATTTGTTACTAAGGATACGTAACCTAAATCAATATTGGTAACATTTAGATACAAAAACATACTTCAGAAATCTAAGTGTTAACAAAAAAACGTGCAAAATCAAATAAAACATTGTTCTCGTTCTCTCGTGTTCTCTTTTTACTAAACTCGGAAAATTATATTCATGGAAACAAAATAAACAGCATTTTCCACCCAAACAAATAAAAATGAGCAATAATGCTTTTCTGTGTAGTTATTTATAATAATCTCATTTTTCGTCATCATCAACGAGACGACGTCGGCTTGTCGTGATCATCATCCACTTGTGTGATAATTGTCTGCAAATAAAAATATAAGAAGAATGTCTTCATTACGCGATACCTTATTTATTATAAAATATTTGCGTAGTAAATATTTACAGTAAACATTAAAAAGGAAAAATCATAAAATATTTTCATTTTGACAAATAAATTATAAATAGAAAATCTTATAAATTATAATCTTTCTTTTCTATAACAAAAGTGATTCAAGCTTATTTATTTAAATTAATGTTTTAATTAAACTTAAACATAATTCCATTTTGTATAAAAACATAAAAATATTTTTTTACGAAAGTTAGAATATTAAGTGATAAAAACGGCTTCACAAAAGTCTTGGTTGTCAGGAAATCGTAGTAATTCAGGTGAGTAATTGGCATTCAAAGAGCTAAACAAATAAAATAAAGTTTTGTCATTAATTAATTGTACCGTACTGCTAGTATAACAGAATATTACAAAATCTTATTACGAAACACATTTTGATGAAATCAATAATTGGGTGATTTCTAACATTATTGTTGCCTCATTGATATTTGAGTGAAATTTAGTTCGAAAATTTAATTGTCAGTCGATTATATAGCTCACGTATTATCTAAAAGTATTCTCCCTTCACAAAAGCCAGGTTCATACTTAAACACCTAGGAGAGTGCAACTCGTTCTTAAGTGCAAACTAACACTTTTGAGACATTTAGTAGTATGCTTATTGGGTTTATTTAAATTATTGATAATAAATATTTTCTATTGAAGCCTATGACTTTTAAAATTATTTTTGATGTTTCAATATCTTATCGCCTTGCACACATATGAGAGTAAATTTATAAATTACCTGGAAATGTGTAAGTAGAAAAGCGGTCCCATACGGAACGGCACATTTCACAACAGGATGTCACACAACAGGATATCGCAAAACCGGATATTACAAAATACTTGTAGAACACTAAAGGATGAGATTTACATTGAAATATTTTCTGCAACTGTTAAGCGAAGGAAAATTGTACTTTATCTTATACAGTCAATCTTCAATCAAAATTATTGATTATTGATGTATCCATATTCTTTTGTCATGTCCTGTTTTAATCAGCCCTGTTCCATACCATATAGTTTAGTGTAGTGAGCGGCTTCGATAGAAATGAAGCCATAAAAACTGTTGCGTTTTGTTATCCATAGTAAAGCATGCGTTACGCGATAACCAGAAAACCATCATTACTTAAAAAAACGTCTTTTAACTTTTTACTTAATTTCGTTAATAATCTTTACTTTAGAATCTCTCACATTATACCTAATGAAGTAACTCGAAGTAAGATATTGTTCATTTTAGTGTTTCTGGTTTTAAATTTAAATACTTTTTGTCACCACACTGAATTTACTTCATAAAACTAATAAGCTATGATAAATGATGAAAAAACCGTTATGAGATTCAATTGTTTTAAGGAGTTCAGTTTTTTCTAAATTGCTTTGTTTAATAAAAAGCCGCCCTTTTCATTTTTCTCGCTTCGGCTAATAATCGATCAAAAATTGTAGTTTCAAATATTTTTTTATTTAATTGGTTTTTGTCTCATCAAATGAAATTGACAACGAGGAGAAATAAATCGGAAAATCAAAAAGAATCAATGATTTAGCGAAAAATACGGGCAAAGGCCGCCAGGAAAAGTACCAAGAGTTTTAAGCGCCCAAAAGCAATCACCTGTTAAATGTGTCAAAAATTTCAACTAGTTGGGCCTTAACAGGTATAGAACACTTTCACAAAAGAAAGCCAAGTACCAAAATAATTTACAAAGCACAAAGTCACGTGACGTGCATTTGTTAGGGCTGGCTTGGACGCGGCTGATCACAGATAATTGAAAAATAACGTTCTATTTTATTGTAGAGTTGGTTCTAGATGAGAAAATGCTTAAACTGGATTGACCGATTGGAAAATGTTTAATTATTATTATAAAAATATGACATGTTTTTCCATTAAATGGAATTTTTGTTCATCTACTCTTTGTCTATCAAATGCTTTATTCAATAACCGGCACATAAACGTGCATTTACAAAATAAGCCAACATGAAAAGCAGTGCATTGGTATATAGTACGCCTCCTTTCATTCGGCTAACATAGCAGACAAGCGAGCTTCTATAATCTTATTTTGCCATGCAAAAACACAAAACGGGTTCATGTGTGTTACTTATGCATTAATTAAATTTGAATTCGTGTTTATGGTGAAAAGTGTTGTCTTTCTTTAAAAAGGGCCCTATTCAACTATTATTTAAGTTAATTTTTAAGTCATATTTTACCAATAATAACAAACAGAACGAGACAAATCAGACTTAATTATGAACTAAGTGTAGACCTTGTTGATAACTCGAACTGTAATCTCTTCGATAAGATCTACTGTGGAAATTAATTTCAATAACAATTTATGCTAGAAATTCATAAAAATTAAATGAGGCACCAACCAACGAACTTGGTTTCGAAAATACTAGTCAAAAATTCGTCTTTCAACCATATTACGACGTTGTACAGACGTCAATTCTGAAATACTTAGTGCGAAACCAGTCCTGTACTTTTTGGTTAGTTGTGGTAATAGTACATATATCTATATGATAATCTCAAATTTCTTTAATTTGATTACTTTTGAAAGTTCGGGTTTACTGATATTGATTAATGTATCTAGTTTAAAATTTTATGTTTGCTGTCTTTCAGGCGAAATTTGGTTTTCAAATTTCTCGGTTGCACCAATTTCTACCGTTAGCACTAAATTACCGTACATTTGACTCTCAAGGTATACCGGGGTGTCATACTAAATTCGAACGTTTTCCCCTTGCTTTAATTACTCTCAGCTGTTTGTTTTAATTTTTATCGTGGAAAATAAATTTAACTTGTAATAACATTTTTATTATCTAAAAATTTGACCAAGATGGGGATGTGAAGAGTGAAGCAATAGTAAGTTAAATAAAATTTTGCTCGTTAACTTTCTTGAATTCGAAAGGAAAATTCGCGTTTTTATTATAACTTTATTTTTTGCATGAATATGTTTTTCTACTATGAAAACAGCAAGAAACGCAAAATATTTTGAAATTATTTTCCGTTAAAACCCAATAAGCGATTAGAGCGACTCCTTTAAATTTTCCCTTGAAATTAATTCACCAATAGAAGATCAACGAGCTGCAAGTTATTTTTGCAATATTACTATGGAAAGCATGAGCACTTTCCCTTATACCTACCCACCCTTGTGCTCAAAATAATAAGCAAATCTCGCAAAATTATTTGTATATAATGTTTGTAACTAAATAAATAAACACTTTTATTTATATGTAAATATTGCCCATGTTTAATCATTTAAATGCATTCCATTACTGAAAATGCTAGCCGTTGCGGTTTACAGTGGAATTTACTGATTTGTTCCTTAGGTTTTATTTTAAATTAGTAGACAGAGGATCAACATCTGATACATTAACGCCTAAATTACTACGGAATTTGTCTGTATACCCGTTTTCACAAAATTGTTTTTGTAGTGTAGAGGACAGAAGGATAAGAACCAAAGTGCCATATAAATTTTGTATTCTTATAACATCTTAGGCCCAATAAAAATTGTAAATGAATTTAAATGTGACTAATAACGATCAAACTTAAAAGTTAATAATATATCGCAAATAGTTACGAATTTATCGATTGCAGATTCTAAAAGAGTAATTAATTTTAATCTAGGTACTTAGGGTAAACTAATATTCACTGTATTTCAAACAAGAACCACTCAACAACCCTTTTAAATAATCCAAAATTATTGTGTAAAGAAATTGCAACGTTTTAATTTATTTTATATTTTTCAGATGTGACCGATGAGGATAATCCAGGTGGATCACAAGATGTTGAGGATACACGAAAAGGCCGTTTTCGTGTTACATCCGAAGCAACTTCTGGTACATCTGAAACCACACTTGGGAGATTCCGATTAACACCACAATCATGTAATTTTTCATCGAAAAATAGATATCTCCTATCATTATTCAAATACCGTTAAAAATCCTAATTATGTTTTAGCAACGTACGGTCCTCCATCACCATGTTTACAACGTGGCAGGTTTGCAGTTATACCCGAAGAACCGTTGAGTGGATCAAGTGCACAAGGAGTATCAGAAACTCGAAATCGCTCGCCATCACCTGAATGGGATTTTGATACAGACGTAAGTGATAGTAATTTTTAAATACATTTTGTGTCTCGGCTAAATTTAACGAAGCAAATATAACTGCTACAAAACACGTTTTACTTTTTACTGTATGCATGTACAAACAGTATCGATATTATTTGTTTATTTATTATACAACGATATAATCGTACGTTTAAATGGCACACATACTTGAATAGACGTATGGAAATAAGCAACAGTGAAAAATATAAAATATTTTTTCGCAAAAATTACTTTTTCAACGACTACCATTGCCAACCTACAAAATACACAAAATGAACGAAAAACAACATACAAAAAAAATGTAGCAGAAATAAAAACTACAGGAAAAATTTTTAGTATACGAGTAGTAGTCACCGGGTTTGCCTTATCGTTTGACGGATGAATATTTTTTTGACAAATTTGATTATACACAAAAAAAATAAAATATTGTTTGTTTATATATAACCAATAAAATAATTTATTTTAATTCAAAACATTTTTCTACAATATATATCAATAAATTTATTGTGCTTGTGAAGTTTTGTGATGTGCTTTTCCGCAATAATTAAATTTGTGTTTGTGATTTTGTGAAATCAACAGAAAGCAAATAAAAAAAAATTGCGTGAATTTGGAGAGTTCCATTTTTAGTGTAGAAATGTCAATTTTGATTACAAAATATAAATAAATAATTGTGTATAGTGAATAGTGTTAAAAAAGAATTTAATTAAATAGTTTTGTAATTATTTTCCACATAAATTAATTGGAATACATGAGAGAGGTTACATTCATTTGATTTTAATTAACAAAGTACATAATTTCAGTTTCAATTTGTTGTAGAATATTCTAAGTAATCACATTTCGATTAATATTACAAAATTATATAAAAAATAGGAAAATATATTGTGTTTTAATTACTCATCAAAAATGTAATACGAATACTAATAAATAAAAACTTAATTGGATTACTTACTGCACTGAATTTCTTATATTGAACTGGGTAAATATTAAGTACATTCTGAGATTTTACAATATTATCGAGTTGATGCATAAGTAATTGGTTAATTTTCACAGTTGGATATCGCCTTTTTAATTTTTTTGAGGAACACAGTCACGAGACTTTAAATTTAACGATCAAGCGATACGAAAGTTCAACCTCTAAACGTTATGCCGGTTAAAACTTCACATACGAGACCTAACAGGTCTGGACATGCTTCCATATCATCATGTAACGAAATAATTAATCATGCAAAGGGAAAAAGCTTTATGTGTAGTACAGACATATCGTGTGCGGTTTAATTTCGGTTCTAGCGCAATGCAGCAAACACAAAACCACATGTTCTACAAATGGCAGTTATGGTACATCCAGTAACGTTCTTGGTTGCCAACTTGACCCCTCCCTATTGCAGTTTCTTTAATACGTACATATAAATGTTTTTATTAGATTTGCATACAACAAAGTTTTTCATTAAAAAATCGTTAGTTTAGTTTTATATAGTTTACGGAAAGTTGACAATTATATTATGCATCAATTCAATAATCACAAATAATAGTTTATATCATTTTTCTTTCGAATACAAATTTATACTCGTACTTGTAGATAGTGATTTTTTTGCAAAACAATCATCTAAATGCAAGCACAAAAATAACAAAGAGTTTTTCTGTCTTATATGTGTTTGATTTGATATTAATCATACCTTGGTGTATGCAATTTTAACAATCTATATTCAAATCACTCGATTAGTTTTACTTTTATATAATTATTGCAATAAGTGAATTTATTTAATTGCTTGAATTGTATACATATAAATATAATGTAAAAGTATGTATAAAGAATAAAGTATCTATTTAGGTTATATATTTATTTAGTGTTTTTAAAATTGTGATAAAGATTTTTATTTACTAAGTTTCTTTGCGATAATAATGTAAAACTTTTTGTAGTTTTTGAAGTAAAAACTTGGTAGTAAATCGTTGTGAACAAATAATTACGTCCAGAGGGTCAATTCGCTTTCAAGAAATGATGCCATCGATTTTTTCCATTAACAATCTAGTACATAGTTTGAATCATTCGCACGTAATTTTAAATTCCACTGTGCTAAGTAAATCAAAATTTCTTAAGGTTAATTCGAATCTACTCGATCTCGTAAAAACGTTTTTCAGGTTAGAGCTCCAGGTCAATATTAAGTCAAAAGTTACCTTGAAATATTTATTCAATAATCTAGCTTGAAACAATTTGGCGAAATTATAGTTTAATTGCAAATAAAGGCACATAATCAATATTAATAGCCATTTATAGATTCGATTAGTTGTGTAATGAAGTTTCATGCGTTGGCTTATCAGCAAGGCAGCTAAATTGATCAAAGTGTTAGAAATCGATCTTATCCAGATAACCAATCAGCCTATATTTAATGAGCTTGTCTAATAACTTGGCAGTGGAACTCAGGAGGGAAATAGGTTTATAAATTACTCCATACAGTAACATCACTTTTTTAGGGAATGTAGTAAGTATTAAGTACATTTAGAACTATGTTTAGTTCGATGGTAAGCAAAAAAAAAGTAAACCTATCAATGTCACCTGAATTTGAACTCGCATTTAATTTGTTCTATCTGTGGTTTTATGAGTCCCTTCCCAAAACATCGACAATTAATTTTCAGGTGTGTTTCGAAGGGCTTCCATAGTCCTCAAGTGACTTTTCGAACAACTTTATCTAGTCGTCAATTATATGGGAGACGCTTAAGTTTTCTCTCAAATTTCGGAAGAAGAAAGGAATTCATCCATAGCTCTAGCAATTTTTAATGAAATTTTTAATATTCTAGTTTAGCTTCTACTTTACGGATAAAGGCAGGCACCCTCAGATCTGTAGCACATTGTTGATAAACATAATTCCTGGTAAGATCTTAACACTCATTCAGGTTCAACATTTAAAACAGAATGCAAACAGAAGTCTATTTGAGATTTGTTTGTTTTATAAAAATTTGAAATGAAAATTTTCCTTTATGTAGGATTTGTGGTTGTACTCTTCTATTTCTCTCAAAATCATTTGCAATAGGTGGTAACTAACTGAATAGAATTGTCCAACAACGTCTACATTAATTTTTGGGTCGAACAAGATCTACAGATGTTCTTCGGATGAATTAGATTTTAGTTTGTTTGTATTTATTGTCGGATTGTTTGTCGAATACAAAATGTGAGTAGAAATCTTCAGAAAAATAAAAAAGAGAATGTTAGTGATAAAGCAAGGGTAATCTAAAGGGTTTTCCAATAAGAGGTTTCATTTTGATATAAAAAAAACGAGTATTTTTTAAGAGAAATCAATGAATGTTTATTTCGTTTTGTCTCGCTCTTTCATTTAATCGACGATCGCTCGACCTTATGGTAGGGAGAAACACGAGAATTAAAAAAACCACGCCCACATAGTGGAGAATGTTTTAGTACAACAAATGACACGTGTTCGTACACAGGTGGCATTGCTATCAGACACAACACGAGATTCGCCATAGAAATAAAATACCAAGAATGTTCGTGGGCAAGGAAATGATTATTATGACTATGACAAAAAAAGTCGTAACAATTGTTATAATTGAGCTGAGATATTTAAAGTCGTCCATGTTGTCAAAGTTGTGGTCGTTTGTCCTTCTGATTTAAGTCGGGCAAGAAGCACGATATCATGTGCATATCGAAGAATTTTGCCTGACTTATTGAATATGCAACGCGAAGTTTCAATACCGTTTTTTCCTTATTACTTACTCGAGCGCCAGATTAAACAGCAGAGGCAAGAGAGGGACAAGCTGAATGACTACCAACAATATTTCAAGATCGTCTTCAACATGAAATATTGAACAGTGGTCGATCGGTTGGGGCAAATCTAATCGCATTGATTGAGTCGCAGATGATATTTTCACGCGAGGGCGTGACTCTGGGAAATACAAAATTAGCAAGCGCCATAACTCCTAGAAAGCAGGCGATGTTTAACAAAGTGATACTACGGTAGTTTTCACATTTGAGACGGTTGACTTTTTTATGTAGCAAGCAGATGAATGCAATCTTTCATTCCTCAGGTAGCTTCGCCTGGTCCTAGAGGGGTCCCAGGGTGCTTTATCATTTTTTAATCTACTAATACCTGCGTCTAGTTGCTCTGCTCTACCATATCCCAATGGTACAAATACTTCCTCGCCTGGTGAAGCAGTAGCTCGATTAGGGGTCATTTCGTCAGTCCGATTTAGTAGATTTTGGAACTAGGTTTTCTATACTGAGAGAACTTCAGCCACATTTGTTCTCCGCTCTCCAATCGTGTTTTTGTGATGACGTTTATGTTCGATGAGTTGACATCACTAAACGTTGAAGTAATCATTGTGCAATTTGAAACATGACTGACTGCATACCTAGGTTCACTTAGATGTTCACTGACAGCTGATTAGTAACTGTGCAAAGAGACTTCATTTCTTAGAGCATTGATATTGTAGCGCACGGTCTTTTTTGCTTGTTTATTAAATTTGGAAGATAGTTTGAACTTTTATTTGAAAATAATAAGCTATGATCCCTGTCAATTTCAGCGCATTTATAAGATCTAGCGTCAGTCATACTGGTGCAATGTCTGTGATATCGTGATCTGTTCAATTTGATTTTCCGTTCTTTCATCATTCGATCGCCACTTAACCCATGTAAGCTGTACGGGCCAATACATGATATAGTAAACAAATTTCTAGCTGTAAAAACCATAATTGTATCAATTCGGTGATTAATTTGAACCAGAACGTTCACAGCGGGCAAACTACACTGACCTACACTGATATTCTATTCAAAAATTAATTTACAATGATGTTGACAAATTTCCAACTGGGTTGTTACCTTTTCGTGATTTTGAATTTGGAGTTTCGTGCTGGGTGTCGCTGCAAGCAGTTTTCTTCTTTGGATTACATAGTTATAGAGTTTAAATGTGTTTTCCTCTTAAATGAATGATGAAATCTTAAATTGCTCATATTTTTCAATTATTTTATATTTTAGTCTCAATGCTTTTACTTATATTTTATGCAAGGTGTGCGCTTGATTAGTTTTATAATTAAGACAAGTTCGAACTTCACGGTTACAGTGTTATATCTCCACCATGCATTCGAGAAGCATAATGCTTTAACCCGAGCTTTTTTGCAAAAGGATTCAATTTTAAACTTTATAAATTATACATTTTTCGAGAGATTTCCTGCGCGTATAGTCTCTAGAGTCCAGGTTTATAATTCTATTAACGACGTTAGGAACCCGGGTTGAATAAAGTAAAATAATAAAGCAAATCATTATGCACTATTTAGGTACTGATACGCATAACCCAGGTAATTATATGCAAGTAATTCCTAAAACTTAATGAGTTGAAAATCGGCTTTTGCATATCGTTCCACTTTCGTTGTAAACACATCTGTTTCCTTTCTACGCAAATACTCGTAATAACATTGGGTTACCGAATATGCACAACATATGGTACTTCTAATTTACAAAAAGAGTATATTTCTAAGAATATTTAAGTAGATGTTTCTCCGTTTACTACTAAAAATCTTTTACATTTAGATCTCAAGATCATAATTCAAAAACTTGATAATTTTCATCATTTTCCATGTTTTAGTTGTTCAACTATTGAATTGTAAACATTAAATAAAAAATGAATCAGTAGTTATGGTTTAAGATTTGTTCGCGTAAGGTCTCAGAAATTCGATAAATCCTCCACCTTGTCGTCTTTATTTAAAATACAATTTTTATTCTGATTTAACACAAAGCAATAGGCATTGTATTATGACGGTCGGGTGACAAATCTTATCGCCTCTGTTGTAGATTTATTAGAGACATTTGGACAATGATCGTTGTCTAAGATCCAGAGCAGAGTTTTTAAACTTTTTGTTTGCTCGAATAACAGAAAGAATCTCTATCTTAAATCTAAATTTAAATTTGCAGAATCCAATAAACGAATTCTGTCGGAACAATGTTGTTTGACATTTAATTAGTAAGTTCTAAATTTAAATTTAAATCTGCTAATCAAATTAAATAGTATAACGAAACTGGCCACGCGCAAGTGGATCATAAAATGGATGATAGATTTTTAACTATTCCCCAAAAATACTAAAGTGCTCTGTTATGGAGTTTTAGTACATGCTTCAAAACAGCATAAAAAATATACGTATCAGTTTATTAATTAGCGTTAACTATGAAATGACGATCGGCAAATTAAACTGAAATCAGAGATGAAATGCTGAATTTATTATAGATATAATATGTGTTTGAAAATAATAATAGTAATAATCCAAGGTCGATTTAATATAAAAATGAATTAAATTATATATTTATATATATGAAGTTAAATTGTTTTAACCAATTTGCAGTTTGTTTATTGGGTAACATGCAAAAAATGTGTACTTAGATCTGTTTATTAAGCGCTATAAAAAGATTAGCATACTTAATTTGATTGAGCATCGATCACTTTAAAAATAATTTATGAACAAATGTAAGTACTAGGCGGTCTTTGCTATATGTACTAAATCGAATCTTTTAGTTTTGTAATATAAATAGTTTCTAATAAAACTAATAAATCCCACACACATGCAGTATAGTTAAATTATAAATGTATTTTTAAATACAGATGCAGAAGTTTAGAGATATGTGTTTTGTGTTTGTACATTTATGAGTCAAATGTAAATCATATAGTTTCGAGAATAAACCACAAAGTGATAAACCTAATCAAATGTAATTTTACGCTTTACCATATCAAAATCGAAACTAAATTACATTGTGTGTATATTCTCATAAGCCAGTTTCAAGCGTGAGGATGATAAAAAGTTGTTTGTACACAATAACACAAGCATTTAAAGTAATTATTTAGTTTATGTTGTTTAATGAACCTTTGATGATATCAAAACTAAACATTTCGATAAGTTTGAAAAATATTTGCTTAAATAAAATTAGTAAATTGTAATTATAATCTATATAGCTACTTGGTGACGTGATGATTTCAAATGTAAGATGTGACTTAATCGAATATAATACAATCTTTGGCTAAGTAGTCCAAGTATCTAAATGGGGTTTTATCCTTCTGTATTAGAATTTCAGAGGAGATGTGTTTTTGCTTTTATCGCTTAGATAAGAAAAAGTTTGCCTTTGGGCTCGCGATAACACTAATCGAGAATATTCTATTTATTTGTATTACCCGCTTTGTGTTTTTACAAATTTCTTAAAATATTAGAATATCTCTTTATGTATAGGAAACCACGCACGCATGTATAGATAGATACATAGTCCAAACAAAACGCCAATTTTAATTACTTATGTTGTATAAACATAAAAAGAAAACGAAAATTAAATTGTACCTGAAAATCAAGAAGTGTAAATTAGTGAGTTCCTCAATTTCAGACCACGAAGGAAAAACACGTCTAACGTTGTTGCGACTTACAGTTATTATTATTATTTATTTTATTCTGTCATCATTTCTTAACATAAATTTAAAAAAAAAATCTAATTTCTATAAAATAATGTTACGGCCGTTCGATATAAATTGGCTCTTTGCCAAACAGCACCGTTGCTGGTGAATGTGAAATTCTAATGTATCATGTATTGCGCTGCGATACCTTAACATAAATAGGGGTATATTCCACCGATCCCAGTTAGTTATCCTGATTGGCATTGACTTCTTTCTGCAGATGCTCTTCCAGTGTCCGGTTAACCCTTTCTAGCATTTCGTCTGATTGTGGATGTAGTTCTGTAACACAGTTCTTGAAACACGGACGACTCGAAATTTGTACCTTGATCCGAGTGTAGTTCTTGCGGTACTCCGAATCTGCAAATTCAATTGTTCACAATTGTGTCGGCTACTGTTTGGGCTTCCTGATTTATAATCGGATAGGCTTCCACCCACTTGCGGAAGTAGTCAATACACACCAGTATGTAATGATTACCATCTTTAGTTGTCGCCCGAGTTTGCGATCCCTTACTCGCAGTACACACTTCACACTGTTTGCACCGGTCTTCAACGTCTTTGCGGCAATTGACCCAATAAAACCGGTGTCTTATCTTATCCAAGGTTTTATTAATTCCTAAATGTGCTCCAGATCTTCCATCGTGTGTTTCTTGCAGGACGTCCCGCATCCGATTAGCAGGTAGCACAATTTGATGTTTATTATTGTCGCCGTTGACCGATTCTCAGATTCGCCGAGTAGGCGGCTGTACTGAAATGGTAGTTTCTTTTTTCTCATCGCCTTATTTTTAATTTTCACTTTGCAAGGCCGTACTGCGAGGCTTTCTGCTCATCGTTTGGGGTCTCAGACAGAATTTTCATAGATGGCCCTGGCGTCGGATGGATGATTGGCGCCATATTCGTCTTTCTGTTTCAGCCTCCTCCTCCATGGCGCTCTGTAGTCTTGAAAGTAGCTCGTTCTTATTGCTAGCGCTTTGCAGCCTTTCCCTTAACTGCTGTGACCTATAGGTAGGTATATTTAAGTTTTTAACCATGCCTGAAATTTCGGGCATTCGATATACAGTTCGATATCCTTTTTCCGGGACAATTTTCACTTAAAAAAAAATTGCGAATAATTTTATTCAAAATATTTACCTTACAAATGTGTAATTTTTATAAAATTTTTAAAAATTTTGATATAAGGATTGTATCTTAACAGTTTTTCGACAGTACACGTAATTTTTCCGGGAAAATTTTGCAATTTTTCCAGAAAATTTTTTTACTTAGTTTGGCACTTGAAGAATTGTATAAATTGTAGAAAAGCAGGGGTTTGATTCTTTTAACATTTGTTGCACTATCAGAAGAAGCAATAAAAGCGATAAAATCTCTTTAAATCTGTGTCTGCGCAAGGTTGACGAAGAAAATATTATTAATAAAAATAAAAAAAAAATTGAAAAATAAAAAGTGTACATTTTTCCGGAAAATCAAAAAATTTTCCGGAAAAATTTAGCTGCAAATTTTTCCTGCATTTAAAAATTTCCAAAACTTATATTCCTTACCTGATTTTCTTGATGTATACGCAAAATAAAATTACGCTGAAACAATTAAAAAGTAGTAAATAAGTAATTCAAATTTTATTTTAAATAACTTTAAATAATATTTAAGAAAGAGAAAATAATAGTTAAGTACTTAGCATGTAATAGATTCATTTAGTTTTTGTTAAATACGATTTTGTATGAACACTACTAAAAATTACGTCAATTATTTCCAAAGTCCCAATTAACAATAATATAAAGTTCCATTTTACAAAATACCATAACATAAAAATCCAAAATTCAAAATTCCATTTTTTCATATATTATTAATTTGCTGCACTTCGCAAAAAAATCGAATTGGTTTATTTCAATTAATTTAATTATTATTAATATTTAATTGGGTTGGTATAAAAAGGCAAACAATTTTCTTAGCGAAAAAATGTCGCAAAATGCCATCCCGAAAATAGTAATCCAAACAACAAAAATCTCAAAATCCATAATACTAAAAATATATTTACCAAAAAAAGAATTGCTCTAACACAAAATCTCAAAAAAATATCGAAATAAAAATCCCAAAATTTACTGAAAATAAAACCAAATGAGTCGAAATCATTTTCGGAAGATTCGAAAAAATCAAATCAATATATAATTTTTCTTAAGATATTTTTTTAAAATATAAAATGTTACATATTACAATTATTACTTATATTTCATTTTGACTTATATTTCATTTTCATATTTTCATTTAATAAACTTAAATAAATATAAAATTAAATGCAAATTTTGGAATTTTTTTTGAGATTAATTTTTTCGCCCAAACAATCAAAAATTTACAAAAGGTGATTTGGGATATTTTTCGGAATATTTAATTTTGGCAATTTGAAATTTGAGAAACAGCCTACTAGTTAGTTTTTGAACTAGTCAAAAACATTATTTTGGTAATAAAATTATTCTATTTAATTAAGTATTTCAATTAATTAAATTTAATTTAATTGTTCTGAAAAATTATTATTTATATTTATTTTACTCAAAAAAGATTCCCGTTGTCTACCAAATTGATTAACGCTTATTGTTGTGATTCTAGAAATTTGGAAATTTGTAAATTGGAATTTTAAAAATTGGCATTTTGTATAGGAATTTTGGGTTTTTTAAATTTTATTTGTAGGAATTGTTTTTATTGGAATTTTGGTTTCTGGAATTTTGTTTTTTGGAATTTTCATTTTGGAATTTTATTCTTGGATTTGGCAAATCGTACTCAGCCCCGCTGCGATGGCGATCTGTAACGGGATACCATCGTATTCCCGAAAATTTTATTACCAAAATTATGTTTTTGACTAGATCAAAAACTTACTAGTAGGCTGTTTCTCAAATTTCAAATTGCCCAAAATAAATAGTCCGAAAAATATCCCAAATCACCTTTTGTAAATTTTTGATTATTTGGGCGAAAAATTTAATCACAAAAAATAAAAAAATCCAACATTTTCATTTAATTTTATATTTATTTAAGACTATTGAATGAAAATATGAAAATGAAATATAAGTCTACAAAATAGTAATATGTATATATTTTATATTTTAAAAATATATCTTAAGAAAATTTATCTAATGATTTAATTTTTTCGAATCTTCTGAAAATAGAACCAAATGAGTCGCGGATTTCGACTCATTTGGTTTTATTTTCGGTAAATTTTGGGATTTTTAATTCGATATTTTTATTTTTTTGAGATTATGTTTTCGAGCAATTTTTTTCTTGGTAAATATATTTTTAGTATGATGAGTTATGAGATTTTTGTTGTTTGGATTATTATTTTCGGGATGGCATTTTGGGATATTTCTTTTCGCTAATAAAATTTTCGGCCTTTCGATACCAACCCATCTGTAACCTCTCTTTCATCGATAAAGCTAGATTCTGGGTCATGTCGGGGTTAATTTTTTGCAATTCCTCTGTTATGATGCGTTTTAATTGGTCCTTAGACTAAAAACAGATGCGCATAATTTATGCGTGCAATATACACAAAACAATAAATAGTAAGCAGTGAAGTTATGCTAAGTTAGTTTTTTTTGTTTTTTTTTGTTGTCAACACTGCTGATGCGCATAAAATTTAGAAATAGGGACGACTTGCAAAATATCCCCCCAAATTCTCAATTACACAAAAACTTTGCTTTGGATCATTGTCCTGAACGAAGCAGAACTCTTTCCCATGTTCCAATTTCTCAACACTGGTTAACAAATTTTCTTTTAAAATGGTTTCTTTTAAAAGCATCCAAATCGATTCATAGTAGTTTAAATGCTCCCCACACCGTTACATTTCCATCTTCATGCTTCACTGTCGACCGCAAATTTTCAACTCAAGCTCAATGTTGGTTCTCCGCCCCTACCTTAATTCGCCCATCTGGCCAAAAACGTTGAATTTACTTTCACCTGAGAAAATTACATTTTCCCAGTATTCTTCTGGCTTACTTCCATACTTACTCCCGTTTAAAGCATATTCCAAACGCTTTTGATGTTTTGGGGCTATGTGTACCCCTTATTCTTCTTATCGTCTTAGGATTAAGAATTAAAGCAGAAGTCATCATTTTTGAAATTTCAGAAAAACTTTTACCCTCATTTTTCAATTTAATGTTTAGTTGTATAATCTCATATCTGACAACATAGATGATGTTAAGAATAGTAATCGCCTCAATAAAATTATGAACTCTGACAAGGTATATGCCTTAACCACTAGACACTAGTGTGTAAAGTAGAATTCGTAACAATATTTAATAAAAATAATGAAAAAAAAAAAAGAAATAAATTTACAATAGATCGACGATTGAAATGTAATATTAGGAAATTGATAGTAGAAGTATCAGTAAGTCGAGATTAGTGGCCGATACTCCTTTGATTAGTTTTTTTTACATATATTTTAAAAATAGTAAAGTTGGAGCCTTTACTACAGATCCTTAAGGGACACTAGCACGGTCTACTTGAACACTACTAAACATTTCTTCAATCTTAGTTTGGTCTATCCGATAGATAAGATGAAAACCAACATATGGTCATACATGATTGAAAATTTCATCATATCTATAAACAAAGCGACAGCACAATTCTTACAATTTCGTTACTTGTGGTACGACGAAGGACATTTGACTGGGGTCCGTACATTCGTTGCCATCAGGGTCATAAACACTGGAAATTATGTCACTTTTGTAACAATTTCCAATAATGTCATTGTTTCTTGCTATTACCTTCAGAGTTCCGTAATTGGGAAGTACGCAGTAAATACGTTTTCGATCTTCTATTTCAATCGTTATAAGGAATCCGATAAGTTTTTTATCCGCTTTATTTTGATTGAAAAACAATTAGCCGAATTCAACAATTTACCGAAACAATTCTACGAAAAACCAATTAATCGAAAACGATAATTCGGATCTGGTTTATATGGACGTTAACGAAAAGATCGAAACCAAAATATCAATTGATAAAAAATCCAGTAAAATTTTATTAATAAAAATAATCGAAAAACAAGATATCTATTTTTTCGTCGAATTTATGATCGAATTTCGACTAAGTCGTTATATTTTTAAGGCTATACTAATGCGATGTCTGTCTTTCAGGATAGCGGCTGTGGCCCAAACAAACTATCCTTACGTTTTATGCGTAAATGATATAGCATTGGATTACTTTGCTCAAGATCAATAAAAAAATTATTTTGCAGAAAAATTCAATTGCAAATTGAAATTGCTTTCAATTCGATTAAATATAAGTATATACAATTTAACGTAAATGATAATTGAAAACTACAATCCATCGAAACCCGCAGTTCGCCGAAAACGACAATTTTCATAAAACAACAGTTAAGGGACCGAACATAATAATTCAAGAAAGCGATAGTTCACTGAAAATAATCTAAACGCCTTTGCACCGAATAATTCCGTAATTAATTTTTATTTTGCCTTTTTAAATTTATTATTACCTACAAATTAGCACAATCTGGACGACACAAGTGGAACAGTTTGTGGGATTGCCGTTTAAAGAAACAACCAGTGGCCCTATTCTGGTTTTCCCGGCGAATTGGGAAAATGTGCTGTAATTTCAAATTGCCCTAATAATATATTTCCGTTTCCAAATGTGTATTCTGACAAACAGGGAAGACAGGGAATAGTTTTTTGCGGACCTTATTACTTAAAAGTTTTATTTATTTTTAAATATATGTTTATTAGCAAAAATAATGTTTAAAAATTCAAAAATGTACGGATCACAATTCCCCAAACAAATAATGGGGAAAAATTAACGTCAAAACTGCTATAAAATGGAATTATTTTTTCCCAATAAAAAATTCCCAAACGCCAGAATATACTTTGGGCAATAAAAAATCCCCAACTGCTAGAAAAACATCACTAATTCCCTATTCCCGGGAAAACCCTGAATAGGGCCACTGGAGACAGATTTTGTATGCTTTTTTCCATTCCACTGGGCATTTGTACTGGGACGTCATAGTATAATGATAGTATAATAATACTTATACCACGTATATTGGTGTGCGTGTTTTGCTTTGTTTTGTGTTTTTGACGTCACTTAAGAACACAAAATAATATGTTTGGTACATAATTTGTGAATTTATTAACTTTAAACGATTTAAATTATTGGGACTACAAATTCGGTCCGTTTTCAAAAAGTGGCTCTGACTATAATATTTTTTTTACAGTGATAGCTGATTTCCGTTGTTTCAGACAGATTAGACATCTGCCTTTAGCATTCAGTTTGTATTGCTTTGAGTTTCATACAAAACGTGTTTTTTACGGTGTTGAATATGTCAGATTTTGTGATAACTAAACAGCATTTGCGGGAAGTGTTAATTTTTTGTTTTAATTGGAAGCTGAAGCATATCGAATGGTTGTGGAAGTTTTCGGTGACAATGCTCCAACTAGCGATTCCATTACGGGCGAGCGTTACAGAACTACAATTAATTCGTTTGAGCTGTGCATTACGAGAAAAACGACCAAAATATGAGGAAAGGCATGATAAAGTTATTCTTCTGCACAGGGCTGGAAAGCAATTTATATTTTAAGTTGGTTTGGCTTCTGGTTCCGTTCAATGACAATTTTTGGTTTCAGTTGTATAAATTTTTAAATTTTGGTTTTGGTTTTGAAACAAAAATTTAATGGTTTTGGTTTTCATTCTTGAAAAAAATTTACAATAAGAATAAAACTATAAATTTTAAATGTATAAGTTTTATTCATTAATTCAAATAATAAATTAAATAAGGTATGCTTTCTCCAAACATAAAAAAATTCAACAAAAAATAAAATTCTAAAAACATAAAAAAAAGTAAAAATACTTAATAATAATTCAATTTTTTAATTTAATTATTTAATTTAATGAAAAGAATGCCTACCAACACATTCTCGTTTAAACCATCCTTGTTAACGTTGAAAACGCTCGCTCCACCGATATTTGTGTTGCAGAGGCAGCAAATAAAATGTTGGCTATTTCAGACCAATTTTTTTTTTAATTTTATTTGGTTTCGGTCTTAGTAACTTTTTATGGTTTTATGATTTTTATGGTTTTGGTTTTGAAAAACCGGTTTCCAGCCCTGCGTTCTGCGTTACAACGCTCGGCCTCACGTTGCAAAAGTCGTAAACAAATGTTTGGAAACGCTCAAATGGATTATCTTACCGCACACGCTGTATTCTCCGGACATTGCTCCTTCTGATTACTGGTTGTTCCGATCGATGCAACACGATTTGGCAGGTGACCGGTTCATTCCTTTGAAGAAATTTAAAATTGGCTTCAAACTTGGATCGCCTCAAAAGACCAAAACGTTTTTCCGATATGGAATTCGAAAATTGCCCTAGAGGTAGGAAACAGTCGTAACCAGCCTCTCTCTCTCTCTCTCTCTCTCTCTCTCTTTGGCACTATATCCCATCAAGAAATTAGGCCGCGTCAAATCAGGTTTCATAATCATATTTTCGTTTCGGATATTGAGTGATTAATTTATGATCCTAAAACCAGCCGTGACATTTTTTCCTTGTCACCACCGGAAATCGAACTCGTGACCTCCGGTCCCTGGAGCAAGCATGCTAACCACTTTGCCACCGAGGTGGCGATTAATTTGTACTACCTATAATTAAGTGTTTTGTGAATTCCCTAAATAGTTAAAACTAATTCCTAATAAATAAATGAATCTAAAACTAATTTTGTTATCATTCATAATTCCTCAGTTAATTCCCTTTATAATTATCCACTTTTTGTTCACAAAATTATTTTCATAAATAACACGTAAAAATATAGATAAATGTATAATTAAACTGGGAAATATTAAATTTATTAAAAAACATTAATAATATTTATTTTATTTAAGTTTTATCTAAATATTAATGAAAAATTCACAAAAAAAAGTTGCAATTTCAACTATTTTCTTATCATTGTCATTGCTCGCGAGCAGTGGAAAAATTCACATGATGGATCCACATGTATTTTTTTCAACCGATAATGCACATTTCTAAAATCGAGTCAACATTTTGGCGAAACTTCATGAGAATTTGAACACACACAAAGATAGAAAATGACAGCACACGTATTAAAAGTGAATATTATACACTGTATAAATATACAAATTCTCATGAGAATTTCGTGAGAAAAGCGTACAAAATCCTTGGCCAGATCGTCACAGCCGTTTTAAGAATCAACACAGTTCGACTACGATTTATAAACAAGGAAGTAAATAATTCGTGCATTCTGTGCTAAATGAACTGAGTTGATTTCAGCAAATTGTCGTTTTTGGCGAACGAATGTTTTCGATGAACTGTCGTTTTCACTTTAATGTTGATTTCAATGAATTGCCGTTTCCGGGTAGCTGTCGTTTTCGGTGAATTGTCGTTTCCGAGGGTATACTGTAGGACAATTTACCGGAAACGACAATTCATATTATGCAAGCGGTGTTTAGGAATGTTTAAGGTTGTGTCCAATAGCAATGTTTCTGGGAAATGGCCAATTTGAGTAAAATATATCCAATTTTCCACAAATTGAAATATATAGGTTTAAATCATGAAAATTGGATTCCAAGGTTGTAGTTATAAAAAATTCAATGTTAAAAATTGCCTGGAAAATAGATTTTGGAAAATGGTTAATTTTTACATAATTAACCATTTTTGACTGATTGAGATGTGTTTGATGAATTAGGGATTCTAAAATTCTCGGAATGTCATTTAGATAGTTAGTGACTAAAATCGGTTGGTTTGTAAAATTTTGAATTAATTGTTAAGAAGTTCAAATCCTTTATGAAAGGAATTCGATTTTTTTACCGCATAGGAATGGGGACATGCATATTTATCTAGCGGAAAGAGCTACCTTCCACTTCCATGATTTCCGTATTTAATTAACCGACTAGGTATAATTTAATTTTTGATTATACTATATTTGAGAGATGGCATCAATTATCTAGAACCATATTTGGAACTCACATGAAAATCTCATTTTCATCATTTCAAGCAGAATCTTATTTATTTATTTATTTATTTATTCATTGCCATTAAAAATTTTGGTAAAGGAAAAGCACATATGGAAGCAATATAAATGAACAACAAAAAAAAATACTTCCATTAGGCATAAAAACCTCAGATTTTTTCAAAAAACAAATCCACTCCATGCTAGTACCCTCCGTATTGAGCTCAAGCTCATTTGTTACAGAGAACACTGCAAGAAGTGAATACTTATAGACTACATACAAAAATAATACAAATAAATACAAAAGTATTATTTCAAAAATAGAACTATATGCATTGTCATTCAAGCGCGCCACGCTAAATAGCACGCTTTAAAAGATTTAGGCGAAGCTGACCTCTTAATTACTAATGGAATAGAATTCCAAAGAGAAATACCCCTAACAGAAAAGGACGTATTTAAAGATCTGCACAGGTTTATAGGGGGAAGTAAACGTAAATTTGAAGAATGGGACCTACTGAACAATAACTTATTAAATAAATAGGGAGGTTGCTTCGTTCTGAGAAGCTTAAAAATAAAAAGACATACACGAAGTTCATAAAAATCTACCAAACTACAGCCAAGGATCAAATTTAAAAAGGGAGAAATAGTATGATCTCAATCGGTTGAGAAATGGCTTACTTGCGAATCGAATTAATTGTTTTTTAGAACAACATCTGGAACTCATATCCGAATTAAATTTTTTTCATTCCAGTTGCGAAAAAAATCCTGGATCGAGAAAAGACAAAACCTATGCACAAAGGATCTCCAAATTAGGCAACTTCTTCGAACTCTAACGACTCTTCTAAATGTTTATTAAAATCTTTCTACGAAAAATTTGCGCCAAAATGTAAACCCTGATGAGTAACTCAATTTCACTCATTTGACATATTTTTGGTGAATTGTCGTTTTCGTTTCGGTGATATGCTTTTCGAGTAGTGATATTCTTTTATTTTTAGATAAGTATGTTATATTTAGTCAAACCTCACCTTCTGTTTCGCAAGTCCAGATTAAATCAATATCTTAATATCAGTATCAAATATATTTCCAAATATTTTCTTTTTTTCTTACATGAAATTCTATTTACGAAAATCTGGCAAAAAATATTAATGTACATCAAAAATTTTGTTCTATTTGACAAAAGACAAATCAATTTTTTTAAAGCACATCAATTTTAAAAAATGTACATTCTTTGTATTTTTTTTTTGATGGACTAATACCAATACAAAATGAAACGTTAATTTTTGTAGAAACGTCAATTGGTGTGTTAAATTATAAATAAATTAAAGCATGTGTTTTAAATTTAATTGAAATATATTTTAATCGTTCATTAATAAATATGTGACGATTATTCGTTCGGATATATATACATAAAATTTCGTTTTGATGTGACATTTCTAAACTTCAAAATCGTATTTATTTAATAACTCCAATACATACATAAAACCACATCAATTTTGTTTTTTTGTTTTATTTGAATCATAAATTCCACATTGATTTCGAAAAGTAAATAGAATTCAACATTAATCGTGACTCATGCTACACACACATCTGAGTTGATATGAGGAAATGAGTTTAGATATATGTAAGAGTAATTTTAGCATCTATTTAGGTATTTTAAGTTAAAATTAGTTAAAAATTTACAGATGTTGGGGAATCCTGGGAATAAAGAAGGAAATCGTAATATGTGGAAAATGAGAAGTCATAGTATGGCTTTGTATTGGAGAAATTGGCTCCTATGAATCTTCGATGCTCGTGCCTCATTTTGGACTGAGAATTATTTTATCGTATCATTTTATCGTCATAGGTCAAGCACCAGTAGATCAAAATCTAATACCGAATCAGATTCGTTTTGTAGGCCTGCTTGCTGTAGGCCTGTAGGCCTGTTCTTAGAAGCATCATATTTATGTTTTTATTTTAGATTTAACTTTTCATGGAAAAAATTTGATGATGAATCTGTTTTTAATTAGGCATTAAAAGTGGATACTGACCCCAGATTTTTTTAATCGTTCGTGTTTCCAAAAACAAAATTTTTCTGATAGTATTCGTAAAATAATTTTATACCGATTTTAAGAATTTGCACCCAAATTTTAATTTGGACAAGAAATTCGTTCATAATCGTGATTTATAATATAATCTACACTATAAAGAGGATATTTCCAAATGTTGTTCTAAATCTTGTCTTGCAATAATTTGTGATTCAATGAAAGTCATCCACTAAATTATGAATATGTGTTTAGCCAAAAACACAGTAATACTAAATTTTTCTGGCATCATCGCATCACATTTAAATTAATCCTTAATTAATATAATTAAAATGATTAAAACGGTTTTTTGTTTCAATATAAGTACATTTTATAAAAAACTTGTTCGGTGACCTGAATATTTTTTTTTATTAAAGAAAATGATAAACTATTTGTGTAACTATTAGTTTTTACAAGAAAAGCTTTAATCCATAATCGCAAAATAACATTACGTTTCGATTCAATTTACAATATCTAATATCGTATCTAATATAATTAAGTTATATATTTTATATTCCATATAACAATATAAACAGAAGGAGGTCGCACCCACTTAAATTAGAATGATATCTGTATACCTCTATACTTAATATAGAAAATATTTTTTTATTGAGCTTAAACAAATTTGGGTGTTGTTTTTCATAATTTATAGCAAAAATGTCCAAATTATTGAGAACAAATATAATATTTAGATGTGCATCTATAAATAATTGGAATTAGGCAACCTTTATAAGTAACGAGATTAATAATAATCGTACTTACTAATTTGGCCGAGTTAAATATTATTTTAAAACTCGAATGCAGAAATATTAAAAATTTATAGCAAAATTTAAACTTGTATTACAGGTTTTCTGGAAAAGTAATAAAATTCTGAAGCTGCTAAGTTATATCATTCAGCTGCAGTCACGCTAAAAACTTACGATTTAACATTTCTCGAAAATATTGAAGCCTATCAATATTATAGTGACGTATTTAGCAATCATAATATTTACGATTACCCTAGCAAATACACAAATTGTTTTGCACAACGTTAAACAATTTTATGAATATGTAAGTATTCCAAAGTATAAATGCCATAATTATTTGCTCAAATAAAAGGTTTAGGTCATCAATTATTTTATAACTTTCCTTATGGAACTATATTTCAAAAATTTAGTCATCAGCTAAGTATACTCGTGTACGTACGCTTAGAAAATTATAACATTCGAGTATATAAAAACACTCAAAGAACCTTGAAATACTAATCGCAGTAATAAAATATACTCGTATGTATTGGCACAGGCACACACGTAACAGATGTTTATTCATAACAATGTAGGGATCATATAATTTTTATCTAACAATAAATTTAGAAAATTAATAATCTTGATGTTTGGTTTTGTTTTAAACAATAATTATTCCCTAAATTGCCCGTCTACTTCAAATCAAATTACTAAGCGGCCTTATTTCTTACTATTTGAGCAACCGTATACCTAATTTTCTAATTTAGTTTATAGTTGATTGATCTGATCTACATGCGTCGTTCAGTCATGAATTACATACTAGAATACCTATACGGTTAACGGTATGTGTAGTATCTTATAAAAAACTAGTTTAAAACTATTATAGAGATTGTGTTTTATCGTGTACTCAAAACGAGTGCATATTTATTAAATAATTGTAAGTTGTAGTTGCACAAAGGTGATCATGTTCTTCTAATCACTTTGTTGCTTAATTGTGAACTCGTTTTTCTAATATCCAAATTACGAAATCTTACGTTTTATCTCATAATTTAATTTTCATAATTTCTACTTTGACTGATTGTACCTCGATATATTCCATTTTCAATATCTATTACTTTTACTGAGTATATTTCGACGTTTTTTTGAAAAAGGAAACAAAGTTGGTGTAATTGTCTATTTATTAAAAGTGATTGTTGGACTATTTAAAATAACTCTTGTAACTAAATATCAAATTGTAGCAAAATTTCAATGAGAAACGGCGCCTTTTCGACCGGGCTTTCCATTCGGGACTTAACAACTTTGAACTTTCACTATGAACTCACCCTTAAACAAATAACTAAACTGACGTGTCAATACATTCAGTAAACACAACATTTCCATCATGGTGTACTAGCACACCTTTACAAATGATTAAAATTTTCTACCAAAAGTTTCAAGTCGATGACTGCAACTTCAAAAGCGTTAATTCCAATTTTTTCATCGCACAATCATCTTCAATGATGAAGCGCATTTTTGGCTAAACGGCTTCGTCAACAAACAGAATAAGTATTATTGGTCAGTCGAAACCCCTCATGTGCTTCAAGAAACACCGCTCTTTTTGGTTGATGAAAATGACCGTCACGTTGCAGTTAATGGAGATCACTACAGAGACATGTTGCAGCATTATCTCTGCTCTTTGGTCAATTGCATGAGCTAGACATTATTGATATGTGATTTCAACAAGACGGTGCGATATGCTACACAGCAGGTCTAACAATCGACTTATTGATATCTAAATTCGATGAATGTGTTATATCTAGGAGAGATAGCGGCCGTTTCCGCCGAAATGTGTGACCGGGTCAATGAAAATTGGGTTAAAAAAATCGACACCTGCAAACGTGCCCGTGGTGGAAAAAGAACGATGTCGAATTCCATACATAAATGTTTTGATTGTACTTCAAACCAATAATAGAATTTTCGAGATATCGAAAAAATAGATTTCTCGACGGCAATCTCTATCATTTCCAACCTCTGCAGCAGCAATTTAGGGCTCCTTAAGTAGTGTAAAAGGTCTCTCACTTTGTTACCGAAGTCATTGTTAGTCCCAGCCTTCACGCATGTTTCTAAAAAAGAAGTGAGATGCTAGTTTAAGTACTGAGATAGCCTCCTCATTTTTGTTCATTTAGGTCAAAACTTTTCACTTAGTTCGATGTTGGCAAGATCGCCATGTAAAATCACTTCTTAATTTATCTTAATTTTAAATGAATAACACATTTTTTAATTGTATTCACATTTTTATTTTATATATTTTAAATTACAATTTTTATTAATTACAAACATTGAAGTTTGTACTCAACCTCTTTTAACCGAATGCCATTAAAAGAGGTTGACTATTTGACTCTTTAGTATTGACTATATTCATTACTGACTATCCACTAAAAACATCTTATTCCTTAATAATAGTTTGTACATTATTTTGTAATGCCTAATAAACATATTTTATTTTTGTTAGGAAATCAATTTTAGTTTTCGGTCAAAAAATTTAGTGTTGCGTAAAGCAATAAATTTTGGTAGAATATAAAATATGTTTACAAAATAAAGTTCCATGGAATTTCTCGCATCATTAAATATTTTCGCTTGCATGTATTTCGAAATGCAAAGTGCATGCGTATGATGTCGAAATTTCCATGATAGTGTGTGGCATTACATTTGGTTGTAGTCTAAGCGTTTAACGCTGCCGTCGTAAAGAAAAAAGATACAAACGCCAAGAATCGAAAAATTTGCTAGAGGCATATTTGGATTCAGCGAACGAATATACCTATTTAATTTTTATATAAAAATTTTATATAATAAACAAACGAGGATATGTTTTCAAAAAACAAAATTAGAGTTTAGCATTAAGCCACGGTAAACCATAACAGTAAAATTGAAATTACTCAAAATAACAAAAAGGCAAATGGGACTTTTTTTCTTAACACGACAGAACTGTCCAAGTCAAAAAATTCTCAATCGCTATATCCTCAGGTTGTTGGTATACATTGCAGTAATCAGGAAGGCTCCAGTTCCTACTCTACCGTTTAGCTTATAGTCTTTGAAAAATTACATCTCTTCGGTTTTCGGTGCAGAACCGCTGTTCCAGAGTTCTTGGAAAGGGAAAGTTGTCCGAAACCTTTTATCGAAGTATTCTTCGAAGAAGGTATAATAAAATCAAGATAAGCCAGCTTTCACTTTAACGATTTTTTTATGATTAAGTGTCCTGTTCGGATACACTTCCTGCTGAATACCGCTGTAAAGCACGCAACTGTTGACCTCAGCGTCCCGCTAATATGCATACAGGACGTTTTCTACACCTTTTCCATTAACAACTCCGGTTTGAAATCTCATCTTCTGGAATGGCCTTCCTGCATATATTAATAGCTATAGCGATGGTTTGACTTCCAATTCACATCTGCCGGCACGTTTTTTGACGATTCAACTTTTCATTCTCCCTCTCTAGTTGTAACAATAATTCGTTGAGTGAGCATCATGTTCCAGAGAAGGGGCAACATTTCGCAATCTATCCATTTTCTAATGGTGTGCCCAGCTCATGGTAAACAACCTTTTAAAACTATTTAGTCTGATTAAAGGATGGCCTATCTATCCTAAAGGCGTCTGCAATATCGAAGAAAGTTCATAAGGAATATTCTTAAGGATTTAGTGATTTATTTATCGTGTGAGCAAAGGTTTCAGATAGCCTTCTTCTTACAGTACGCTTGTTGAGACTGACAGCTGCTAATCCTAACTCTACTTAACCATATAGGTTAGCAGTTTCCATAATTTTCTGAAGACTTCTTATGAATATTACCCTCAGCTGATTTGAATGTCTTGCCCTCTGTATGTAACGCAAGTGTTTCTCAATGCGCCCTGAATTTCATCGGATCTTCATGGTTTCCTGGAATGTAATGATTCTACAAAAATTCCCCACTTAAAAATGTTCATTAACGATGCAACTGGGATTAGTTAGATTAGTAGACAGAATCTGCCTGAGGCGAAAAGTTTTAAAGATCTCCTCCAATTTATTACACAAATTCTTGAAAATTTCCCTTGTGTCTTCTTGAGTTTGATGATTTCGGTCATATGTCATTAACCGTAACGCGATCCCCGGCCTCATTTTTGAAGAAATAAGATCCGATGATGCCACCAGCGTGTAAACCGCACCAAACGGTACATTTTTCTGGATGTAATGGAGTCAGTAGGGTCTCTTGTGGATTGGTTTCACTCCATATGCGGCAATTTTGTTTATTAACAAACCCGTTAACCCAAAAATGGGCCTCATCGCTGAACACAATTTGACGATAAAACAACGGGTCATTTGCCAACTGTTCTAGATGGATCTTGTACGGGTATAGGCGAAGATTTTTGGCGCAAAACTTCAGAGCCCCAATTCCTGCGAACGATGACAAATCGATAAATTTGGTTCTTCTTCCACACTTTCGTTTACAGCGGCGATATTCTCTTCAGTACGCACATTCCTTCGACGTGTTGATGTTATTGCATCCTCTAGAGAGTATGTGGTACGAAATCTATCCACAGTTCGACGGATCGCTTGCTCAGATGGCGCTATAAAAATCACGAAGTCCTCTATAAATTGCGCGAACCGACGACTGATTTTCAAAGTAAATTTTAATAATTTCGTAGCGTTGTTCAAGTGAGAGTCTATTCATTATGATTTGCCAGAGTATACTGAGTATACTTTAAGCCTATCAGGCTTAAAAAAACACCATTTATTATACATTTTTTCTCCAAATGGAGCTCCAAATCTTGAGACCCTTGAGTTGTATTGGATGTTCTCTAAGTCTTTGGAGGTGTAATATGATAGTGTTATAAGAGGCGAGGGTAACATCAAACACTTTCCACGTGCTTGCCCAATAATGTAAACTAAGAGATTGGTCTTGTAATCAGGATATGACTCTCTTTTCCTTGATGTGCATTACAACATCGATTTTCCTGCTATTTTCATATACAACTTGCTCCTCTAGGTTACACCATTCAGATTTTGAACCTCTGAGCTATACTGATATAATAATATTGCCTTAGGTAATGTGTGTGTATGATTCTATAACCCTTCGCTCTAAAATTACAGATCCTGTTATTATTTACTCACTGTTTTTGAATAACAACCAAATCTTTTCTCGGTTTGACCAGTTTGCGAATTAGAGCTGCTTCTAGGCCGAAGACCTAGCGATATCAAGGACAGTTTCTAACCGCTCGATCGCAAGAAGACTTGGTTTGGAGAAGTGACGATGTCGAATAAGTCCTACTCATAATAAAATGTCGAAAGTGGAGGACGAGAGCGATGGATCGAGGCGAACGGAGGACCGCACTATGGTCGGCGGCAAAATCCCATCATTGGATGTGAAAACTAGAAAAACAGAGTTCTATCTCTCTCTATGCATCCGACAAATTTTGCTCGTCAGAAACCTGGGAAAGAAGACTCCATTCCTTCAATTAATTCTGAGTTTACTTCTACATTGGACCAATTACCGTCAACCACTGCCGGTATCATCTCTTCTAGAGCGAGACCAGGAAATCCGGCCGACAAAATCGATTGTTTCAAAATATTTGACTCTGATTTGGTTAGTTTTCTCCACTTTCCTCTTTCCCTTAGATTGTAAGGGTCATTGGCTAAATCCGCGAAGTTAGTAACTCCGCTTATATTTACAGAGAGAGACATTTTTTAAATCAGGAGTTCACTAACTGTATTTCCTAAAATAAAACTATGTAAAAAAAAATTAAAAAAAAAACATGTTCTTGACACCATTCCGCATCCTACTTCTGTCGGAAATCGCTAGTGTAAAAGCAAATTACCTTATGACGTCACTAAACATATTGTGCAACTTGAGAGCCGTCTGTAACGCATCTCGCCTCGAGCTCACATAATTGTATATTACAGTAAGTTGGCTTTTCATAATCCTAGGTTGTGAGAGATCCAAACAGTACTCTACGTAGCCCCCACAATTTACTAAATGTATTTGTCCAGTAACGTTGTTGGCATTCTGTTACTTCTTTTCAAGGTGTGTTTTTACTAAGAAAATTTTGGATCTAACTATAGACCCCGAGATACCAGTCTGCGAAGAGAAAGTGGTGTGACAAGAATCGTAGTTTTGGGGTTGGATTCATAATCGAAATTTCCCAAAATCCTTCGTCTCGAGAAAAGGATTATCTCAGTTTTTTATTAGGATTCACAGATAAATCATTTCAAGGCGATATCATTGATATAGCCCTATGATTGTAAAATTCGTTGTCGTTTAACTGAACGAGCAATGGGAAGACAGCGGATTGATTTCGCTGGCGGTTCGTGTACATATTACAGTTTCGCTATTAGGGACTACCGAATCTGGAGATAAGTAATCAAACTATCAAAATGAATCAGTTAATGGTAGTTTATATTACGGACCAAATACGTATAGCCGGACGTATTTGGTCCGTAGGTGGCTGCCTACGAGATTGAATCCCACAGCCGGAGTAAGACTGTTTAATTCCCATATCATTTCTACGAAACTTATCTGGGATAGTATTGGAAAATTAACTTAGCTCAGCAGTGCAAGTGAAGCTATACTTCTTTCGTCTCCGATCATAGAGAAACCGATGAAAAGGAGGAAATCAATAGGGGGGCGTATCGGCTCCGCTTGGTCTGACCAGAATCAACATTCTTGTTTTGAAAGAGACATCATCAAGTATGTTATGTTCTACATAAAACAAGGTGATAAATTCTTCTATGTGGTTTTGTGAGATTGCGAATGGTGAAGATTGTAGTTAACTTTTATAGGAAGAGACGGTTATACACTTTTGCTGTTGTCTCTTTACTCCCTTCATAGATCACATTTTTTTGCTTCCAATGTCAATTAATGGCAGATAATGTAATGGACAATATTTGGTATACGTCAGAAGAATAAATTATTTCCGGAACTGACAGTCTCATGGAGTTTTACTACAATGGTCCATTTTAGTTGCAGAATTACCGAATTTTCGCGTATACTCAGGCTTCTAAACGAAATATAAAGTAAGGCCAAAGTTCTTTAAGAAACGTTATTTTGCATATTTTTGTCGTACGAGGTATGTAAAAACCCAGTACAAATTGTTTTTAATTTTCCACAGGAACTGGGTTAGGAAAGCGGATTATTTGAAATTAGCAACATGCTGAAACCTGAAGAGTCTTTCCCCTGGATTAAGGGGACTCTTCTTATAAGTTTCCACACCATTGAGCCAATCGGATTCTAATTTTGCATATATGTATTTTATAACAAAATGAGCAGGTTTTCGTAATATTTTTGAAGAGGTCTGTACCTGGGTCTAGGTACTCCCATAATTTTTTTCCCCAAAAATGTCTGTTTGTTCCGAAAGGGCGTTTAAGGCACTCAATCATGTAAATTATACCATGTATAAGTTGCACGTCCAGAACCAATTTTAAGCTGAATCCCCGGGTCTAAGGACTCTGGTACAATTTTGTTTTAAAATTTCAATTTTTTAAAAAATTTTATCACGAGATTGAATTTTGAAAATGGATTATGTGAAATTAGTGCTGTTATCCGAGGGGTCCGTTCCTTGGATCAAGAGGACATTCTTATAAATTTCCAGACGATTCATCCAATCAGACTCAAATTTTGCAAAGGGATTTTATGCCAAAATAAGCAGGTTTTTGTAATATTTTTGATTGGTTCGGCTGCCGTGATCCTAGGTGGTGAACCCAGACAATTTTTTGAAAATGACATCGCCTCAGCGAGCAAGAGAATACTGTTGGCTGTGAAATGTTGTACGAAACTGATTTGGCCATCAAGCAATTGAATCGATTCGTCGAAAAGATCGAATTTCACTAGAACTGCTAACCTAAAGTTAACATCTCAGATGAGTTCCCAATTTCTCCCGTGCCACGCCGGGGTATTTTTGCTTCTTTATTTGTATAAAAATGAATCAGAGAATTTGTATTAAATTTTATTTTTTGAATGGAATAAAATGCAGCAAAGTATATTGCTTTTGGTGAGTCTGCTATGAATAAAACAAGGGTTTATGAATGACATTATAGCGTTCCCATGAAGAAAATGTAGAAAAGTGAAAGAAATAATTATTCATGGTTAACTACACCATTCGTGGCTTTTACACCCTGATAATGCAGCTGCTCACACTTTCATGTTTGTTTGTGAATTTTCAGCCAAAAACGAAACTGTAATGATGCCCCAGTATTTGTCATTACTGACAATGACTGGTGCTGTAATGATGATAAATATTTGTCTGACAAGGCCACGTGTGACTTTTTCTGTTAACAAAAATAAAGAGAAACTAAAGGACATCGTTTTACAAGCAAATATGAGATTAAAAACTCATCGCTGAGACAGCTAAAAACTGTCTCAAACATCGAGTTTCAGATGGGTTTCGGGGATTGAAAAAAGAAGTTTTAAGTGTATATTATATAATGGGGACTATTTGGAAGGAAATAACATTGATGATTGATTCACATCATATTTGAACACAAATTTGTAATAATTTGCTAGGTCAATTATATGAAGGTATTCCAGGTAAAAAATCACATACTAGTACTGTACGAAACGAACGCACGAAAATTCAATTCAAAACGATTTATGAGAAAAAGAGTTTCAGGCATCTTTCTTAATTTTAAATTAATAAATTCAACTATGTATGAAAAATTCCATACCTTTCCTTAAGGGCGGATCTAGAAAGATCTATCAGGGGACGATTTAATTGAAGATATCAATAGTAAAATAAAGGAATTAAATCAATTTTTCAGTAATCATTGTTTGCTTTAAAAATTTCACATTCAGATTCTAAAATTGGTTTTGGATTTTGGGAATGAGAATTTTAATCCAAATTTTGTTTCAGAATAATTAAGTATGGAAATCGAGTAAGTATATTTCGCAATCGGTTAGAAAATAGCCAAGATAAATTCTACTTGGTTAATGTAGAGAATTTTTATTTCCATTATATATTGGTATCTTATTTAATAGATATGCCTGCTCATCCGTCCATATTCTCGAATTTGATTTGAAACTCATTAAGGAATTACTAAGTGTTACAGCCTAACGCGCGAGGCTAAAAGTTATTTCGATAGTTCTAATTTTACGTTTAAACCAATTTTGATCAAATTCTGTTAAGATATTTTGATTTAGTCCAAATTAAATTAATCTATTTTGTTTCACGATTGGTAAATAAAATGAAGAAAAAGCCTCGCATGTTACATTTCTGTTAAAATATAGATCCTTAAACAATTGTGCTGAAAATAACAAATGAGCCGTATTTCATTCAACATAGACAAAATATTACCTACTCATATTGCATTCTAATATTACTCGAGTTTCTATGATCCCAATTCCACCGAAGTTGAGGCCAAGAAAATTGCCCAGCAGCTAAAAAATATTTTTTTTTTTTTCAAACAACAGTTTTCTCTTAGAATTTGTTAGAGAATACAGCTCCTGGTCTTAATAATTTTTGAAAGTGGCGATTGCGGGCTTTATTCTAACTTCCATTTAAATAAAGCCTGAAATTTTTCAAATGAACGAGTACTTGTAGGCGTGAGATTTAGTTTGAATAAGAATTTACTAACATATTACTTCGCAAATGTTTAGTATTTTTTTATTGAAACGGAATGTGATGAGTCATTGTCTTTAAGGAATTCATTCTCAAGATAGTGTGAGCAGTATTTTTTTAAATTTTGAATTCAATATGTATTTTCCATATGTGTTTTTTTCATATCAAAACATTTTACTGACCAAAAGGGACAGTTGGACCAGGTGTTCCCTACTCCTAAAACCTTCAGATCGGCTTAACACGTTCGCGGACGCATTCAAAATGTGTTTAACACAAATTTGATAACTTTTGTAATGCAATGATATTTCGTCGCGGAAAGGAATGTATTATTGAGAATTGACAAATATGTCGTCTTATTTCTTAAAAAACGAAAAAATTGTATGACTGATTTGCGCGAAAGTGTTAAAAAAAGAAAAAAACTGTATGTTAAACCCCTTATACCATCGAAAACCAAAATCGAATTTCCATATGACTACAATACTTTACGTACTTCTTAATTATAAAGCAATTAATCTAATCACTTCTGCCATAAATGGAATATATCTTTGGAACGTCGGTTGCTCTGATAAGTTTAGAATTTACAAGACAAATTAACCTTATTAGTTTTCACTTTGTTTGAATTACAAATTTTTAGTAATCGGTATACTTATTCAGCTCAGATAATATTTGTTACATAAGATAAATATTTGTTGATTCTGGAAAAATTTTTGGTTACAAATCATCAATTAACTGCTTGTGTATTTTCCTTGTAATTAACGTTTTGTGCGATTTTAAAATGTCTTTATTAATTAAGAAACTCTAAACACCTTTCTGGTTTAAGTATTCGTCTATTGTTTATAGTAGATTTAAGTGAAAAATATTTGTGCTAATCAGCATTAAAAATATTAAAACTCGAGCAATTCCTTGTCTGAACACAAAACAATAAGCATACATAATCGCTATGATAAAAAATCGTGCGATGATTTTTATATCATTATCCAAATAAGAATGATAAACAGATAAAATAACAAAAATTAACATTTTAAATTTTTTGTTGTTGTAAAATTTAATGTATATAATATGTAAATTAGAAGCTTAAGAACGAGATCGGATATTAAAATAAATCATGGGATGTAAACAAACCGCACGGACCATTTATAGTGTCTCTAAGTCATTTAACATGCAATACAATTTTTGAGTATTTGTGATGCATGCGTCAAATTTTTTAAAATTCAAAAATATCAACATTTATTTTGTAAATTAATGATAACTAAAACCATCATAAGTAAACGAGTATGACGTAGAAATAGTGAAAGTAAAATTTGCGATATAATGTAGGATAGAAACAGATACAATTTTTTAATAGCAAATTGAGTTCGCTTATTATTATTCCGAGGGGCTTTTCAACGTTGTTCTCCTTGTAGAGCAGAATACTTTTATAGGTAATAGATTTGGGTAGCGGGTTGAATGAACCTAATAATACGATGACTAACTAATTGGAATAATACCTTATTTTATCCAAAATTTTACTGTGTAAGTAATTAGGAAATTTTTGTTAGCATATAAACTGTGCCGGCTCAAATAACGTTTTTTTCTGGTAGTTTAACCAAAAATAATTTTATTACTTACATAATTACGGATTATATCATCATTCGTTTGACGAATCCCATGCTATCCATCAGAACACGAAATAGAATATATTATCACTATTTTTGGAATGGGGTCACTAGTTGGAGAGTGTCATTTATGAGGGTGCGATATTAATAATAGATAACCGTTTAAAAATTTTAGGAGCTTTCCAATATATGTAAATGATTACCCTAAATGTGGTCGAGTGACATAAAAGAAATGCACATTTTGACTGAATTTTCGAAAATTATCCTTTTCTGACTCAGGAGAATCAATAGGATATTTCAAAATTTTTTAATAAACTTTTTAATCTCCGGTTCTAATTAGCTTAAAACTCTCTAGTTCATTTAGGCCATTAACGCACATTTTTTTAAATTCAAAAATTAAGGCACTCAATACATACGTCCAGTAACATTTATACCTAGTCGTAGCACGACAGTTCATTGAACTATATTTCACCGAAAATATGTCAAATGAGTAGATAATGAAGGTTCTTATATTGTAGATTCTTAATAATTTTTCACGAGTTCTTGAGTGCTAAGAAGCGACTCCAATGAGTCGTAATTTCAGGAAAATTCAAAGGTGAGCCTGAATTCGAAAAATTACTTAGCTCCATTCAAATTACCGATTATCGGATCAAACCCACGCGTTTTAACGCTATCAGTTGATAAATGGCTTTACGCTTAGAACAGTAATGTTAATTATATTCAAGTTAGCAATGTTACAGAGCACATGCTTACGCCCATTTTAATCATGTAAACCTTTTGTTTGAAATCAAAAGTTTCGGAAATGGCTAGTTCCTTTCAAACTGCCCGTTTTCCGGAGCAATAATCGGAACTTACCTAATTATACTCAAATTGGTTGTATTTCAGAACCTTAATCGGAACTCATATTTAAATCTGAAGTTATGACGTAATTTCATTATAGTCATTCTGCAAAAAAAAAACCCTATCTTAGGATCCCAAACCGAGTTCAAATTAAACGAAATGCTAAAGTTCCCTTAAAATTTGCTATTTTTTAGAACTACATTTGGCAATATCATTTGCATCATACACATCAAGTTTTATCACAACCAGCAGGGAGGGGTGGCTTATTACCCCTATTGTGGTTCGCACATCACCGAGTGACTCCATACCAATCTAATCGTATTTGAATAGTTAATTGAGGTGAGATGAGAATCGTAATTATAGGGGCTAAATGTATATTCAATTCATTTTTTTTAGTTTTTCACAACTTTTTACAAGTCAACCACAATTTTTTATACTTAATTGTCAATTTTTTCTAAATCAACCTCAATTTTTTGCAAAGCAAATTCGTGTTTTTTTCAAAATAACTTTAATTAAATGTAAAGTAAAATGAAATATTTTTTAAAACAAATTCAAGTTTTAATATTTCAAGTTCTCAAAATTTTACAATTCAAACAATTTTTTGCAAAACAAATTCAGTGCTCCCAATTCTTAATCGATTATAATGGGATTGGATATGTTGTATGGAAATAGGATTCTTAAATGATTTTTGGAAGAAGTTCTGGATTATGGCCACCTAAGACAGAACTCGGTCATTTCGTAACCGATTACGATGGGATTGGGTATGTTTAATGGCCATCTGGGACGGAACTCGGATATTTCTTAACCGACTATTTGGGATTTTGTATGTTGGATGAAAATGGGATTCTTAAATTATTATTGAAAGAAATTCTGGAATATGGCCATCTGGGACGGAACTCGACCAATTCTTAACCGATTATGATGACTTAACCGATGATGACTTAATTAATTGAGTTCCGCCCCAGGTGGTCATATTCCGGAACTTCTTTCAATAATAATTTAAGAATCCCATTTTCATCCAACATACAAAATCCCAAATAGTCGGCTAAGAAATATCCGAGTTCCGTCCCAGATGGCCATTAAACATACCCAATCCCATCGTAATCGGTTACGAAATGACCGAGTTCTGTCCTAGGTGGCCATAATCCAGAACTTCTTCCAAAAACATACTCAATCACATCATAATCGGCTAAGAATTGATAGAGTTCCGTCTAATGCAGGGCATGTTTGATTTAAATCATTGATTAAAATCAATTGATTTAAAAAAAAATCAATGAATTTAAACCATATTGGTAAAGTATTTGAATTCAATCCAAAATCAACGCACTCTAAAACGTAACGAAGAAACTTAATTTTGTAAATATGGTAACACTAAAAAACATCAAAACGTCGATAAAAATGAAAACTTAATTTCATATTATTTGGTGAATCACATAGTTATTCAAATACAACCTGTCAAATTACCAATTATTTTATTTTTCACGTTTTAAAAAGCTAAACAAAGTTGAAGGAAAATAATAACCCCCATTTACGGGACCGCAGTAATCCAAGAAGGAGTCATAACAAATATGACGTCTTTTGAATGGTGGAAATCTATATTTGCTTTACACCAAGGATTTCATAGCGACGTTAGACGAATATAAAATCCAAGAAATTACAACAGCTACTGCTTCATCAGCTGGAGTCGAACAAGTTTTTTCAACCTTTGGGTTAGTTCGTTCAAAATTAAGAAATAGCCTAGAGATAATAGATAAAGCGGCAAAATTAACATTTTTGGCAAAGCAGCTAAATAAATAAAAACAGTTTTTCTTTTTATTCTGTCATATGATTATTGATTATAAAATACTTGGTTTTAATTTTTAAATAACTTTATAGTTTGTTTGGGTTGGTTGAGGATTAATAAAGTTGGTTGATTATTCTCCCTCCTTTCTTTGGGTATTTTTTATTATTATAATTTTTATTTATTAAAACATTAACTTTAATTTAAGAGATTTTATTTATTACGTTCTAATTGAGCGGCTATAATCGCCAGACTCAAAAACTATACTGTACAATTTGTTTTTTACATGACATTGTATTAGTACATAAAAAATGTCCCACGGTTACATGACCTTATTATTAGTACGTAAATAATATCCCACAATAACATTGGGAAATTATTGGAGACACTAATAATTACATAATAGCTATTGTTCGGTAGATGTCACTGACGACAGTTGGTTCCAATATTTAATCGATGACATTGGAGCAGAGCGATGTTAACTTTGTGAACTCGCTGGATTGTGGTTAATTTGGGTTAGACCAATACTCGGGTCGACTCGAGGTTAAAAGAATAAGGAGGAGGAAGGGTTGGACGGGTATTAACATCCCATTGCACGGCTATTCGGGTTTTCCTGAACATCCCGGCCGCCTTGAACATCGTAGGGTTCAACTGGAAGTAAAGCTAATTTGTGGATTGGTCGAACGAATTCCCCACCTGCCGTTCTAATGGTAACCACTCGAATTAATCCATCATCTCCAGGATGAATTTTTACTATTCGTCCCACGGTGTATTGATTGGTGATAGGATTGGCTTCCTTGATGAGAACCAAGCTATCGAGACATATGTTAGGTTGTTTAGTCGGCCACTTGGATCGAGGTTGAAGCGAGGTTAAGTACTCGTGGTACCATCTCTTCCAAAAATGTTGAGTGAGTTTTTGTACTAGTTGCCATCGGGATAAACAGCTGGTTGAAGTAGTGGTTAAGTCCGGTTCCGGTATTATGGTTGATTGATGTCCAATCAAAAAATGGGATGGTGTCAATATATCCAGTTGATCTGCTGCCAATTGACATATTGGTCGTGCGTTGAGGATACTCTCAATTTGGGTTAGAAGCGTGTGGAGTTCTTCGAAGGTTAAAGTGTGCTCGCCGATGACCCGATAAAGTTGGGTTTTCGCTGATTTGACTGCCGCCTCCCACAGTCCTCCAAAGTGAGGCGAATTTGGTGGAATAAAATGCCAGTTGATTTTAAATTCTCTAAAAATATAAGAAGACATTAAATGTACATTTTGTTGTATAAACTCGTTTAGTTCGTGCAATTGATTTTTTGCCCCCTTAAAGTTGGAAGCGTTGTCGGAGAAAATTTCGCAACACACTCCTCTTCTGGCCATGAATCTTTTCAGTGCTGCCAGGAAGGAGTTGGTGGTTAGATCATGTACCAATTCAATATGGATGGCTTTGATCGACAAACATACAAATATGCAAATATAGGTTTTATAGGCTCGTTGGCCTCTTCCTCGAATCGCATACGCCTTTATTGGACCAGCAAAGTCTAATCCTACTCTTTGAAAAGGTCTTGCCATCTGAACCCGTTCCGCTGGTAATTCGCCCATTTGTTGACTCAAAAGTTTCGGCTGTCGTTTAATACAATCGATGCAGTGATGAATGATGGATTTAACCAGCTTGGAAGCCCCAATAATCCAATATTGTGCGCGCAGAAGGCTGATTAGCTGTGATTGGCCACAGTGTAAATATCTAATATGTAATTGGCGTACAAGCTTCCGGATGGTCCCAGAGTCTCCAGGAAGAATACTCGGATGTTTGGTGATGTATGGAGCGAATGATTTCCCTATTCGGCCTTCGACACGAAGCAATCTGTCTCCAGTTTCGGTATCTATGAAAGGAGAAAGATATTTAAGTTTACTGTTCGTTGGTAATGGATGGTTAGCGGAGATAGCCTTCATCTCAGCTCCGAAATGCTTTGTTTGGATTTTCCGAAAAATTTCATTTCTTGCCTCGAAATATTCGCAACGTTGAAGTCCACCAAGAGTTTGAGTACCATGACGCTTGGATCGACAGTTTTTAATGAAGCGCTGAATACAGGCGAGCACTATGCATATTTTGTCGAACTCGGAGTATCGTTCGCACAGTTCACCAATTAAATTGGTGTAAGGTACGGTAATGGTTAACGTCTGCGGATATCGGTTTCGCCTTTCTAATGTGGTGAGGGGTAAGGTTTGTTTAAATGTTGGCCAACAGTCTTGAGTCTTCGATAACCAATCTGGGCCGGTCCACCACAAATTATGATTCTTCAGTTCCGTGGGTGTTAGTCCTCTCGTGGCACAATCTGCTGGGTTCTTCTTTGTTGGAACGTGCTGCCATTTATGCCTGGGTAACTGAATCTGAATTTGGCTAGTTCTGTTATTGATAAAACATTCCCATTGTCTGGGTGGGGCTGATAACCAATCCAAGACAATGGTTGAATCCGTCCACGCATAAAGATTTTCGGTCGGTATTTTTAAAGTTTGTGCTACTGGAATGAGTAACTTGGTTAGTAATACGGCTCCACAGAGCTCTAGTCGAGGCAACGTGAGCGATTTAATCGGTGCCACTTTGGTTTTGGCTGTAACAAGTGAAGTGGTTATCTTATTAGTGTGATCAACAGTTCGGATATATATTGCTGCGGCGAAGGCCTGCTCACTGGCATCGCAAAATCCATGCAGTGTCGTCTCCCTTTCAATGGGTTGAAGCCATCGTGGAACATCTATATTTTGAAGCTGAGAGAAGCTTTCACGTAATTGAATCCATTGGGATTGTGCTTCCGTGGGTACAACTTCATCCCAGCCAATATTTATAAGCCACAATCGTTGGAACATAATTTTTATTCGGATTACAAATGGAGCTAAAAAGCCCAACGGATCAAATATTCGACTGGCTTCGGAAAGAATTTTGCGACGCGTTCGTGCTGGTTCATCAGGTAGGTTTACACGGAATAGAAATCGATCGGTTTCAGAGTTCCATCTTAGTCCTAGAACCTTCTGGGTATCTGGATGTTCGGTAAAATCCATAGTAACTTGTCTGGCTGATTGGTCTGCCAGTAACTCCTTGGAATTTGATGCCCATTTGCGCAAATGAAATTTTGCGCTCGTTAGAATTTCAAGAATGTTCTCTTTCAGGGTGATGGCCTCGGAGAGTGAATTGGCGCCCGTCATCAGGTCGTCGATATACATATTGTCTGCAATAGCCTCGGAGGCCCGTGGAAATCTTGATTTGTGGTCGAGCGACAGTTGCTGCAAAACCCGAGTTGCCAAATACGGTGATGATGATAAACCGTATGTGACAGTTTTCAATTGATAGTGGCGGATCTTTTCATCGGGATTTGACCGCCAAAGGATTAATTGGTATTTACGGTCTTCCTTGTGAACCCAGATCTGGCGGTACATCTTCTCGACATCGGCGCAGAAAACGAATTTATGCATTCGAAACATGAGCAGAATATTATATAAACTATTTTGAATGGTAGGACCAACTAGCAATGTTTCGTTTAACGAATTCCCTGAGGTGCTTTTTGCTGAACCGTCAAACACAACTCTTAATTTGGTGGTAGTGCTGTCAGCCTTTAATACTCCGTGGTGTGGTAGATAGTAACTGTCATTAGATGGTGTCGGTTGCTGGCACTCTTCCATGTGGCCCAATCTGAGATATTCATCAAGAAATTCCTTGTACAGGTGATAAAAACTTGGTTCCCGCTGAAAGCGTCGTTCCATGGCCAATAATCGGTTTCTAGCCATACTAACGGATTCTCCCAGTGGGACCGGATGTGGTTCGAATGGCAATCTGACGATAAACTTACCATCGGAATCTCGATCTGTGGATGAACTAAATAAACCTTCACAGAGTTTATGTGATTCACACACAATTAGCTCGGACGGTGGTTCTTCCGTTTCCCATAATCGGCGAAGGGTACGATCTAGATCAAATTCGCAAGACAGCGATACAACTGCGGTATTGATCTGGTTGGTAGGTTGAAAACTGCCTGCGATGATCCATCCTAGTTGGGTATTATGCGCGATTGGGTTATTTTCTGAATCTTCTAATGACCCTTCCGCCATAATCGTGAAAAACTTATCGGCTCCTATCAAAATGTCAATTTTGCTGGCTTCGTTAAACCGTGGGTCGGCTAATTGTATCTTATTGAATACGGTTTCCCTTGGAGAAAAAGATACCGATTGGGGGAATACGGAGGTAATTCTGGGTAGAATGAAGGCGTTTAATACGAGCTTAAATTCTGATTTAAAATGAGGTACCACATGCAAAGTAACAACACCCTTGGTATGTCCAGCTTGGGTTTGTCCGAGTCCATGAACAGCGATCTTAGCATGCCTACGCTTTAACGCCAAACGTTGTGCGCATGGTTCGGAGATGAACGAAGTTTCTGATCCCGTGTCGAGTAAGACTTTACAAGGTTGGTAATGTCCATATCTATCCTTAACGTGGACCAGTGCTGTAGGTAAAATTGTCCTTTGACTTGACGAACAATCTTCGGGTGATAGTAGGTTGGTGGCGCATGATGCGCAATTGGAGGTAGCTGGTTCGTTTTGCTCAGTGGGTTTGTTCGTCGATTCAGCTTGATTTTTCTCGAAATCCAAATGGAGAAGTGAATTGTGGCGCTTTGGACAGTGATGACACTTCTTATTGCTTTTGCAACGAGTAACCGGGTGTGTGTCGCTCAAACAATTAAAACAGCGGTTTTGTGATTTTATTAAGTTGCGCCGTTCTTCTATTGGAATTTCCTTGAACTTACCGCACTGAAATAGTAGGTGATCATTGCATTTACAACCTGGACATGAAAATGAGCCGGAGACAAACGATTTAACTGATTTTTGATGTGATGGTTGAGATAATAACGGTTTGATACGCCCTTCTGGGTGTCGGTCTCGCAATGCATCTGCTCGTGACCGGAGAAATTTCAAAAATTCGTCAAATGTAGGAAACTCGTTATCGGTGGTCTGCCTAGCCCATTGGTCCTTGGTTTCGTCGTCGAGCTTTTCCTTCATTAAATAAATTAGCCAGGGATCTCGGGCTTCTGCAGCTGGTCCCATGGCTCTCAGTCCTCGTATAACTTCATCACCAACCAACATTAATTTTTGAACATTATCCGCTGTAGGGATACGAATTCTCGCTTGACTGGTAAATTTAGTGATGAAATTGTTCACGATAATTTTTTTTCGATCATAGGTTTCCTTTAGTCGGTTCAAGGCATCTAAGTAATTAGCGTCGCTAATCGTGCAATGTTTCACGAGATTTGCTGCTTCGCCTTTTAGGTAACCCTTTAGATATTGGAACTTCTTGGCAGGGTTCAGCATTGGATTGTTATGGATACTCGACAGGAATAGGTCATAAAATGACTGCCATTCAGTGAAATCCCCGCTAAACGTAGGTATATTAATACGCGGTAGTTTGACATCGCCACTTGCGGATTGGCTAGCTTCTAATTGGTCACTTTCGTTAATCGCGGTCGTATTATTTCCTAAGTCTAAACTACTCTTGCGAATCCATTTGTTCAAGTTTGCGACGATGGAGTAATATTTATCCTCGAACTCATCGTAGTGAGACTCTGCCCCTGGGTCAATTTCAAAGATTTGATCTTCAATGCGGGTAAATTCCTTCAGGAGTTCATCAATGCGTTTCAGACGGATTTTCAGCTCGTCGATATCAACGGTGGCTTCTTTTAGTTTGGACACGTACGTAGCCATTTTGGTTAGTGACACTTTCACATTTGATCGTCGCCTGCTTAGAGCTTCAGTCATTTCGTTGGATAGGGCAATTAATTGCAGAAGATAACGGTTTGGTTTTACCACGCTCGGCAACGTAGCAACGAATTGAAAAAACAATTGGTACAGTCCGCAAATAACTGTTTGGTTTTAGCACGCTCGGCAACGTAGCAATTAATTACACAAAAATGACTGGTTGGTTTAACACGCTCGGCAACGTAGCAATTAATTGGAATAACAATTTGGTACAGTCCGCAAATAACTGTTTGGTTGAGCACGTTGAAATAACAATTGGTACAGTCCGCAATAACTGTTTGGTTTAGCACATTGAAATAACAATTGGTACAGTCGGCAAATAACTGTTTGGTTTTAGCACGTTGAAATAACAATTGGTACAGTCCGCAATAACTGTTTGGTATTACTACGCTCGTTCAATACACTTAGTACTTAATTGCAAAAAAAACAACAATATACGTTAGAGGTATATGGACAGACAAGTCAAACAGGCAAAATTGTTAATAATGATCGTAGCGAAAAATTATTTACATATTCGGATTCAGCGTAAAATTTTACATGGGAATTGCATATAAAATGGGAATCAAATTGCCAAAATCCGAACCAAATGTGAAAAAAATTATTATACTTAGCTCGATATCCGTGCTACCCTTACTGTCCTGGTGCTCAGCTGTATCCAATAAAAAATCCAATTTTTTTCACCAATCCAATTTTTTTCACCGACGCTCGTGATCCAAAAAATATTGACATAAATTATGTCCCGGGTTTCGGCACCAATGTTTGGGTTGGTTGAGGATTAATAAAGTTGGTTGATTATTCTCCCTCCTTTCTTTGGGTATTTTTTATTATTATAATTTTTATTTATTAAAACATTAACTTTAATTTAAGAGATTTTATTTATTACGTTCTAATTGAGCGGCTATAATCGCCAGACTCAAAAACTATACTGTACAATTTGTTTTTTACATGACATTGTATTAGTACATAAAAAATGTCCCACGGTTACATGACCTTATTATTAGTACGTAAATAATATCCCACAATAACATTGGGAAATTATTGGAGACACTAATAATTACATAATAGCTATTGTTCGGTAGATGTCACTGACGACAGTTGGTTCCAATATTTAATCGATGACATTGGAGCAGAGCGATGTTAACTTTGTGAACTCGCTGGATTGTGGTTAATTTGGGTTAGACCAATACTCGGGTCGACTCGAGGTTAAAAGAATAAGGAGGAGGAAGGGTTGGACGGGTATTAACATCCCATTGCACGGCTATTCGGGTTTTCCTGAACAGTTTTGTAACTTATTTTTTACTCGGCATTGAAGCATAAAACATGCAATAAAATTTACTAAATATCATAATTCCTCGATATTAAAATTATTTGATTTAATTTATATTTAAATGAATCTGTTTCTGTATATTATATTATTTTCCATTCCTTAAAAAGCATTTAATTGTTCTCGGGAATTTATGACAATTTAAGTTCAACATTACTATTTTGTATTCAAGAAAATCTGATTTAAATCAAAAAAATCCGATTTTTTGATTTTTTTTTTAAAAAAATCAACAGTATTACATGCCCTGGTCTAAAGTGGCCATAATCCAGAACTTCTTTCAAAAATCATTTAAGAATCCCATTTCCGTACAACATACCCAATCGCATCATAATCGGTTATGAAATGGCCGAGTTCTGTCGTAGGTGGCCATAATGCAGATCTATTCCAAAAGTAATGTAAGAATCCTATTTCCACCCAACATACGCAATTCTTTCAATAATATCCAATCCTTTTGCTGTTAAAGAGCTTAAACATGTGACAGATAATTTATAGTAGGTGTCCTTCCAATTTCGGGAATCTGTTATTAAGGAGTTTCTTTCACTGTGTTTGTGTTGTTACCGTTGTGTTTCGTACTCAAAATAGAGACGTCTATTTACTCACAGCTACCGTTGAACATTCACCACCGAAACCCCTCGCTTGATATTCGGCGAGTTTTTTGCGAACGGAAACTCTTGAAAGCTGGTCAACCGGATTTGAAATATACACAAAAAATCTAGTGCCGGCCCTATGATTTGCAGATTATCTTTGAAGTCTTTTTCCAATGTCACCTTTGGTGCTTTGTTTGGCAATTGAACCAGCTATCTTATTGGCCTCAATATCACAATGAGCTGGAACCCACATAATTAGGATTTTTACAGAGGTTACAATTTTCGACCAATTTAGAAGCGGTTTGAGGACCATTTACTAATTAATAAATTAGTTATGAATGAATTAAAATAACACATTTTTCCTATGTCTTATGATTAAATCAAGATTGTTTCACGCTTCAATGTATCTCAGTCTCGCTGACAACGACCGTTGAAGGCATAGGTTTCAGTAATAAGGTGGTATCTATTCCTGGAGACTGATGTTTTGTGACGAAGAAATTTGATTTTTTGAGAATATTAAGAATGTTTTTGAGAATATTTTTTTTGAATTTGATATGTAAAGTCGACGCATAAAATCGTTTTAATTTGAGTTTAGAACTGTTTTTGCTTATGAGCTAAAACAAAAAAAAAAAAAATTTAAAATGTTTTTTATTTATATGACGAAAATTATTTATATGTGCACTTCATGTTTACGGTTCGATGTAATAATAATAACACTGTGTTAGTTGAAAAATGTGACAAGCTGTGCGGGCACCCAGGGGATAAACCTAGTTCGAGTACGCTGAATTCAATGGTGCTAGTCCCATTTCAAAGTTAGTCCCCATTTTTGAGATATCGCTTTCGGCATGTTTTGGCTCTGAGTCAAAAATTTGTCAAAACATACTTATTTTCACGTTGATAACTCTTGAAACATTAAGATTTTCGTTTTGCTTTCTTCAGCAAAGTTGTTGCGCAAGTCAAGACAAACAACTTTTCTGAATATGTCAAGACCGAAAAACCACATCTACATTCACAGTTTTGTGTTATTTTTTTTTCTTTTCATTTTGACGAAAAACACTTTTTTATCGTTTTTTGTCCATTTACTGAATTTAAATCGATTGAAATCGATCGAAGAAACATCTCATCGATAAATATAGATACAATAGAAACTTTCCTTATCGTGTATCGATTTGATCCAGTACCCAATTAACGAACACTTGGAATGGTCCCGTTCATTTTCTAGCGTTGTCAGCTTGTAGGTTCTGTATTCAGTGAGTTAAAGTGGTAATTCTATCAGATTAGCGTGATACGGAACTGAACCTTTTTATAATAATTCCCTCCAGCCATACTTTCTTGTTAAGTAATGTAGAATCTCCTTTTGTGGACACGGGGTAATTCACGAAAACATTCGTTGTAAAAAGGACACCAGATATTAACAACATACTCAAGTTGTGATCTGACGTTTTCAATAAAAGTAATCGCCACGTCTTTAAACTCAGATTTCTTTTTATTTAATTCCTTGTTACGATATGGTTAAGATGTAGGTTTTTTATGATTGAAGTTAAAAGAGATGCACTTGTTGTGGCGGTAGGAATCTCATCAATCACTCTCTAATCTCCAATTTAAAATTAAACCATTGTGAAAGACTCCTCATTGCAATATCTCGTATGAGGCAACCTTAGGGGGCGTCTCAGCTGAGTCACTTGGACGAGGTAAGTTTTGATCATCAAATGGTAATTCTATAGACTGTGTTCACGAATGCACAATTATTCACTTTCGCGGCATTGATTGCCTAAGCGTAGGTACGCTGTTTTAAGTAATAGCTTTCGGGGTTTTAACCCAAGCAAACTGACTTACGAGTGTTCGACGAGTTCCTTGTCAATTGTGTTAAGCCTAATTTCGGGCATTTTCTTCCGTAAACAATAGCTGCGTTTTTTTAAACAATCGAGTAGAGTTCGCGATAGCTATTTTCAAATTTGTTCAATTAAATTAAATAATTTAAATTTAATAGGGATCTTCATCCCAACTTCTGAGCTCACATTTTGCAACAAATTTGTTTGATTTTCTGAAAATTAAAAATTTTACTGTTATTTGAAATGACAATTGGCGATGTATGGACCTTGTTGCTGATTGGTTTAAGCACCAATTACAAAATAATAATCATGACAATCGGAAGTTGAAAAGCGAATGTCAGACGTTCACAAACGAGTTTTTAACTGAGTTCCATACTTCTTTAGCTGAAGTCAATTTTTTCCCCAATTGCACTTAGAACGAAAATTTATTATTTTTCACATTAGCTATTTTAAGTGGATGATCGCTGATAACTTCTATATAATAAATAACGCCGAACACAATAAACACCAGAGTATAACATCAAGAGAATTTAATGGAGAAGTAAAATGGCTAATTGTAGGTATTGAATTCCAACAGGCTTCCACTTAGGTGAAAACTCCTAAGTGGAAGTCTGTTGGAATTCAATACCTACAATTAGCCATTTTTTAGTTTATGTCAATATTTTGAAAAGTAAAATTTTGAAAATAAAATTTATTCGTAAGATTTGTCCAAAATTTTAAGTGAGACTGCTGTTTTGTCCATATTTTCCACCAAAATGCGAAGTTTGTTTTTCTCCCTTCTGAAAATGTTTGAAGTCGACAATTTTATGAATGTTATACCTGAGTCTGTGGTTGCAGACTCATTTATGCAGCTCCAAATGGTTTTCTGAATGATTTCAAATTTGAAAATATGTAAAAAAGCTTGTGAAAGACAGTGTGTGATGAGCGAGTTTTGCCATTGTCATCTTGAGTTACAAAAATAAACCTTCTTAACTATTATTTATCAGTAAATTTATTACTTTAAGCATAAGTAGTTAGTACTCAGTTCGATTTTATGTGAAATCTTCATACAGTTTTACTAAAGTGAAATTAGAAATGAAAAATTCCACTGCTGTTTTCATTTTGTAGTACTCAGTTTACCAGCGAAAAAGCCAAGTGTGTTCGATACATCAAAGATGGAGCGCATAAACTCTCCAAATCATTTTCATATGAAATTTTTTATATATATCGGTACATAATTTTTACAATAAAAAAATATTTTAATTACCATAAATCTTTGGCGCTAACATAAATTTTACATACAAATTTGACGTACAATTTAGCTAGCGAAATAACAAAAAAATATTTAGCTCACGATTTCGAAGATGCGGTACGCAGCTGACGTGAAAGTTTGTAGTTGTCTCATTCACATAAAGACTGCGCTAGTGAAAACTCTGCAAACGTTTTTACAGCAATTTATCTGTATAGAACAGCAAAACGTGATTTATTTTTCATAAAACAATCGTCAAAATTTATCTTTATATAAATTTTTTAGCTTACGAATTTATCTGTAATTTAGTGGAGAGTTGTGGGGCCCGCGTTAAAATTTATCTTAGCGCGAGCTGAATATTTAGGTTTAACAATAGTGATTCTCCAAATAAAATTACATTCCTATTTCACCGAAAATAAGCTTTACATGGGGTCTACACTATGCAACATCGCCGAAAATTTCTCTCATGATATTTTATGTATGTGTATGTTTTTTCGATGTATTGATAAATAATTATATCAAACAAATCTCATAACTATGGGCATTTTAGCCTCATAACAATTTCTTCAAATGTCAAAAAATCCGTAAATATGGTCAACCAATTTTCAGTGTTTATCTTAAGACAGTATAGCAAAGATACTGTACTGTAGACTTAAATAAAAATATAATTAAGTTTTTAAAATTTTAATTGATAATTTCTATTTTAAAATTATGAGAGAGATTATGAATAGACATGTGTAGGTACATTAAAAGGACAAAACATAACCTTAAAAGTGTATTTTAATTTGACATTCCGTAAAAATTTCATGATAATTTTTCCGTGAAATAGCCTCCTGATAATTTGCTGAGAGTTTTAAAATTTATATAACATACTTACACTCATACATACATTCATAAATTTAATCTCATGAGAGAAAAACTTGCAAAATTTTGCATTGTGTAGACTACGTGTTAGTTAATAAAATAAATAAAGATTTCAACTGTTCACTAATATCGCCAGTCGAAAAAAGTTTGGCGAACTTTTATATTTTTTTTACATAGATAATGAGAACGTGTTAATTGTCCAATGGATTTAATGTCCGTTGAAGATCAATTAATACTCTCCTTCTCATACCACCACACATTGCAAGCTCCATGTCAACCTTTACACTGACATGGTTGGTGGGTCGGCGCTGAATTCTGCACTCCAACAGAGTGTCTTATTTATGTTTATTAACATCACCGATCGTAATCGATGACAAAAATTCTCTTTGCATCCAGCCTCTGGTGGGATTCGAACCGAGTACCATCACTGCACGATTTTATTTTTCGGCGTCAAATATTAAGTGCGTTCGGATAAATTGCGGACTCATACTACTTACAACTGATATGTAATTAATACTACTTATGTAGTATGTACCAAAAATCTTTTTGACGTTTTTTTTTTTAAATTTAAGTATGTAAAGCAGTTTTAGATTATTGATTCGAGTAAATAAAAAATAAATAATTGTTCTGTTTTGTTGGATACTTGAACGTTTACAAAGCAAATCATATGATAAAATATATCATTTAAAATAATGACTATAAAATATAAATAATACTTATATGTACAGGGTGTGCCAACGAAGGCGACCCTCTCATATATTTTATTTTTATATGCCATCTCTCGAATGACGCACATTATGGCTCTCCCAAAATTTTGCTGATTTGAATTAAACTAATTTAAAATTTTCTGCCATCTAATTTCACCTTGAATTATTGAACTGGTGCTGTTTGGTTGGCGTTACAACACACCTAGCAACAAGTCCCACAAAAAATCAAGAGTTAACAAACCACAAATCTGAAGTAACATTTCATCATGTTATTTTGTTGACCCACCCTGAAGTATAGTAATATAGTATTTAGTTAACCAGCAATGAAGTTTTGAAATTTGATCAGGGCACGTACTTTACTGGCGACTATCTATATTTATTATGTTTTCAAAAATGAAATTGACAAACATAAAAGATTTTGTCATTTTGTAATTAATAATGATTTTTTTTATTGAAAAATTTATTAAACTAGCGTTTATAGTAACAGGAATGGTATTTGTATCGTGTTTAACTCATGGAAGTTTTATGTGTTTTCAGGATTTGTGGCGTCGCTTAGTTTGATTGATTTTTTTGTTTAATGCCTTAAATGTATGCATGATATGGTATAGAGTGTGATATGTGTTATATATTGCACGATACTGTGGAAATGGGGTTTTAGACAGAATTATTTTATGCATCCCAAAATATGATCAAAGATGCGTATTATGAAAGAGTGAACTTGATCTTTTATTATTGAAAATATTAAAAATGAAATAATTTTCGGTCATTGTTTACTGCCAACACCCAAGTATTAGTTAGGAATAAGTATCTAATAATATTTGGGGAACAATTTTGCGGGAATTAGCGCTCATAGTCACAACAATCAACAAATCAAACTAAAAGTATGCATTAAAGTGGGCATTTTGCATCTGATCCCAACAAGAGCGGCACAGCTTTACACTCATAATAAATACGAAATAAATGCGAATATCGGAAAACTATCATAGCGGTTCGTACCACTGAATTGTGAATATCATTATAATTTGGACGGCTTACAACAACAACCATATCAAATCATAGCACTTACGGAATGTTCCTGAAAATAATTTTAACCCTTGAAACACAATACATACTAATTTTCTCAACTTATTGTTATTTCACTTTACACAATTTCCATTAAATCACACCATTTATTTCACTTTAAACACCAACAATAATTTTTCACATTCATACTTTCGCTTATAAAATGTCGCGTACCGAATCTCTTGACTAACCCTTTCGTTCATTGCATTAGCACCAGAAATGTTTGCAAAGGTTCTGTTCACTTTGCACTATTACTGCTTAAACCATCATATCTTTAGCTTCATAACCAAAGTGACTTTGTGTTTAGCCCAAATGACCAATTTCCGATATATTTCCCAATAGTCCGTAACTACGTACTATAATAAACAAATATATCACTAGCACCAAAACTGGGGATTTGTGGGATAACAAAATTGTTCTTCTAAGCGATATGCCACATAATTTTGTCAAAATGGGAAATATTGCATCATCGCCCAGCGCCATAGTGGTTCTTTTGAGAACTAATTTGCTTCAGCTGTAATAAACGAATATGTTGCAAACAGCGCTAATACAGTGAATTTTTGAACTAAATTTTTGTCTTTTCATACCTTTCAAAAGATGAGGTGGAATTGTTTTAATGTATGATTGCCTATAGCAGGTATGTACATTCATGTCGTAGATGTTCCACAACTTTTCAGTTCCCGTATTAAAAGTAAAAGACGATTGGCCAATATAAACAAACAAATCGTACTAGCCATTTTGTAGATATCATTAGTGCATCCAGATAGACGAACAAACTTTTCTTTGGTTTTTTGAGCTCATGGACATACAGTCGAGAGAAATTATTTTGGGCCTAGAAATTTTTAACTGGCCGTAGTTACTCTTTCATGTGCCTTATTGATTTTTGATAGTACATAATAATAAATTATATAAAAGAGAAGTATACGGTGCCTTATAACTTGCATCAAGTTCCGTAGAACAAGTGATTTGTAAAGCTTAATAAACACATTTCTCTTAACACTTGTTTTTCTATTTCACAAAAAAAATTATTTTTGAATATTTTAATTAAAAAATTGGTTCAAAATGTTTAAAAAATCACTCGATCGATTAAGACTTGTTAGGTCATCATCAGGAGTATCTACTGAATTCTACGGTTTAAAGTACGTATGATTTCTTTGAAACATTTAAATTTTTTTTCCCCCCTAATTTAAGAAATACAATTTCTTTAAGACTAATTTCAAATATTTACATTGAAAACTTATTAATTTTAATTCAAACGTATTGCAGAATCGTATGCATGTGTAAATTTAATATCGTTATTACAGCGCCATCTATCATGAATCGAGAAAAATATTTACTACTTTAAGCCGTAGAATCCGAATCTGCAATAAAAAATAGGGGTTCCTATTTTAATTTCAAATTTACTACCGCACCACCTACAAGAAGGGGAGGAGGAGTACTAATTTTAGCCCTAATGTATGAACCCCACAGAGGGGGCAGGACTCATACAATTTTAATAAATAAATTTTTAATAATGGACATTTTTCTCGTAGAGTGCTTATTTTCCGAGATATTTGAAAGTTTCAGCTTAAAAAAAACAATGTGCAAAATTACTTTTAAATGGAATGAGTACAAAGGGTCTAATTTCAAAGGGCGGAATGTCGAAGGGCCGAATGTCGAAGGGCTGAATGTGTTGAAGGGCTGAATGTGTCGAAGGGCCGAATGTGTCGAAGGGCCGAATGTATCAAACGGCCGAATGTCGATGGCCCGATTTTTTTATGGTTATAGAAATAATTTTTTTTTGTAATTTTTTTTTTATTAAACATGAATGAATTTCTTTTAAATTTATGTATTTTATTTTTTTTCATCTTTGGATATTCATGAAATTCTACGTATCCAGTCAGCGGATACATTTTATTAAAGGAAAATTTTGGAGTTGGGGTCGTTTGCCCTCTAGTAAATAGGTATAAAAAATATTACATATTAAATTTTGTTTTCTTATCTATAAAAAAAACAAAATTTAATATTTTTAAAAAAATCCCGACTTTTGGCGGGATTTTTAAAGTTTCAAGCCGTATACATACGTCGGATAAAAATCCGGGATTTTTCCATCCCATCGTTTTAACCAATTACATCACGTAAATTATACAACAGACACGCCTCTTTTCATACAAAAGAGTTGAAAAAAATTGAAAAAAAAATCTCGGATGTAAAAATCCCGGATTTCCATCCGACGTATGTATACGGCTTCAGCAAAATCGGGATTTCGAAAATCGGGATTTTGAAAGTCGGGATTTTGAAAGACGGGATTTTAAAAGTCGGGATTTTGATAATTCGGTCTTCAGATAATAGGTATGTGGTACAAAAAATAAAAAAAAAAACAATTAAATTAAATAAAAAAATAAAAAATATATAAGCATTTCTAAAAACAAAAAAAAATTGGCCCTTCGATCTATTCGGCCCTTTGACCCATTCGGCCCTTCGACATTCGGCCCTTCGACACATTCGGCCCTTCGACAAATTAGGTCCTTCGACATTCGCCCCTTTTACATTCGGCTCTTTTAAATTCGGTCCTTCGACACATTCGGCCCTTTGAAATTAGGCCCTTCGACATTTGGCCTGTCGACATTCGGCCGTCTGATATCATACCCTTCTAAATAACTAAGCAACTTCTTAATATTTAGTATAATAACCATTATTTTGTATTACTTCCGCGCATCTGCAGGGCATTGCTTCAATTATGATATTTTCCACTCTTCTCTCAAAGTTGTCATAGGCTCTGCCATGTTACGATAGTGTTTACTATCTACTCTTCGTTTTAGAATCCCGAAGAGGTTTCCAATGGGTTTCAAGTCTGGTAATTGCGCCGACCAATCCAGGACTTGAATCCCATTAGCTGAAATCCATTCTTTAACCAGCTTTGATGTGTGTTCGGGTATTGTGTTGAAACAGCCATCGCCTTTCCCATTAAGCGTAAGGGAGCATCTGTCTTTCCAAAATATTTTTTTAAATAAATCGATTCATTTTTTCAGTTGAGTAGAAAAACACGTCCACACCATTACATTGCCGCCTCCGTGCTTAATTGGACCTCTACAGTAGCAGGGATTCAGGCGTTTTATTCGTCTAACATGACACAACGTACGTCGTTCTGAAGCCTGAGAACATAAATCTTTTCCCAAAGACCATGAAATTTTAATCAAGCTTCAACAATTGCAGGCTGACTACCATGTACAATTACGGTTAAAGTTTGTCTAAAATCTCCACCAAGTAGTATTGTTCTACCGCCAAATGGTTTCTGGTTTTTCATTATTTCTTTACAAAGCTTACCGACAGCATTCATAGCAACACCAGGTGCTTTTGTAGCTTCATCCCACAGAATTAATTTTGTCTTTCTAATTAATTCTGCGTCAATAGATGTCATTCTCATAGAAGACGTTGCGGTTTCTACGATTGGCACAGGTAATTTAAACTGGGAGTGATATCTTCTGCCTCCGTCAAGATGATTCCCGCTATTCCTGTAGAAGCAACGGCAAGCACAATGTTTAATTTTCCCCGGATCGTGGTAAGCAGTTTTTTGTACAGATACGTTTTATCGGAACCGTCCAGGAGGTATCTAGCTGTCATTATGGTTTGGAATGTTATTTTTTGTTCTTGATTTAATGTGCATTGAATAGCATCTCCGATTTCTTTCTGGCTATGTGCATCGTAATATTGTATCGGCTCTCCTAAATTAGTAGGAGGAGTTGGTAGTCCAAAGTCAGTACATTGTTTGCTTTGTAATTTTCGAGTTCCTGAATATCTCTTAAAGCAAACATCTCACAAATTGTGTATTCATCAGTATGATTTCTATGGTGGTGAACGTAATCATCACATAGCTCCTTTCTAAGCTTTGTAAACAAATCTAAAGCATTTGATGGGAATGCAAAAACACAAATACATGCATATAGATCTCGCAACTGACGTGGCATGCTTATTGAAATAGCGTCTGGCAATGTATTCTCCCGTAGCGTCATCATTAAATAAACCACATTTTTGAGCCGCTTCTTTAAATGTTCCACTTGTGTAGCCATTGAATGTTTTCAAGTCTTCAAAAGATAAGATTCCAGGAACGTTAAGAAGAAGTAAGCGTAAACAAAATATTTCAATATCTGTTTCAAACATTCTACAAATAGTCATATTTCCACATCTTTGTCGGGGTTTCCATGCACTATTCATTTTGTCAAATACATAATGGTTTGGGATGTCGGGATATAAATATCGTCGAGCATTTTCGTCAGTTTGATTTAGTTAAAAAAATCCTGTAAGTATTGTGTTTTTCTCTTGAAGGTGGATTGGCAGTCTCACAATGACGTGTGACTGTTTGTGCATGTTGAAGGTAAACAGGCGTCAAGCTGCCTCAGGCGCACTTACATACCTCGAGTCCATGTACGTTCTAATCTCATCATGATGCAAAGTACCTTGTTGAACGAAGGTTATATTGGCGCAATCGTGTCCTTTGTAGACATACTTAAACAAATACTTCACACTTTGAATTGGTGAACAACATTCGACATTAATATGACAGTTAAATTTGAGGCTTAATCGTGGATTGTGCGGAACAATCCATGAATTATCCACTGTCTTGCCATTTATAATTGCACTGCCATAAGCGCTTCGCTTGTATTTTGGATATCCGTTACAGTTAACTATCGATTCATCTTGAAAACTTTTGGGGAAATTTTTGCTGCAGATTACATTGACCATGCAAGGTGAATTGGGGTTATAATAATAGCATGTAGCTTGGGATAAACGTCAATATTTGGATTTCCGCAGAAATGAATTTATCAATGGTTTCTGAATCTTTTGGTGTATCTTCGTTTCCGACAACCAAGAGAATATGGGCATGAGGTAGTGCTCGTTTTTGAAACTCAATGACATGTACCTTCGTAACTGAAACTTGGAGCTTTAATTTGAAGACACCTGCCACTAAATCGGGACAAAATTCTGGAGACTGACCTTCCAACAAATTGTTACTTATTTCACTCCATTTCGGATGACATGTTATTGTAATGAAATAGTCCGGCTTGTCATATTTGCGGACAATCACCATAGCATCTTGATAGTTTTGGGCCATATTTCTCGGGGTTTCTTGGAATGATGATGGAAGGATTATAGCTGTTCCAGGGACTAAACCTTCATTAATAGCTTCACTTTGCAAGTAATCCATAAAATAAACTTTAAACAAAGATCTACATCTCAAAAATGGCCTTAATTTTTTTATTTTCATTTCAATTTTTTTATTTCGGATGCAAGGACAAAAATTTTATGTCGCAGCTGCAGATTTTTGTCTGTCAGATTTTTGTCAAACTAAGTGTTTGAAACCAGAAGCTGAAATCATGTGTAGCTTGGCTGAGTAGGATACTATTTTTCTCTATTTCCCCTTAAAACTAATATAAATTTGATCATTTTGAATTAAATATTTATGAACTAAAATTCTCTCAAATTGAATATATTATTCGATAATTTGCATCCTCAATATGTTTAGAATGGATGATTGAAAATTCGTATAAGAAAATGTCTCTAAATTTTCAGGTAGGATGAAAAACGAAAACCACCATTATTCATCACTATACAATCTATAATCTATCTTCTATTCACAGAAAAAAAATTAAAAACGGATTCCAAAAAAAAAAGATTACAGATAGACTCCTTTAAGCGTAAACTCTTTTGTCAAGTTAAAGCAAAGGACATTAAAATTCATAATTTTTAATTAATAGTTTTATAATTTATATTAATTCGTATCTATAGCAAATACAAAATTAAATTAACAAAAATATTTTTTATTTATTTTGGCTACGCATTTAACAATACACCTGTAAAACGTGTTTTTTTGGTATGATATCAAAGGGCCGTATGTCGAAGGGCCGGATTTCAAAAAGCCGAATGTGTAAGGGCCGAATGTCGAAGAGCCGAATGTGTCGAAGGGCCGAATGGGTCGAAGGGCCGAATTTTTATTTTATTTTATTTTTGTTTAAGAAATATATTTTTGTTATTTAATTTAATTATTTTTTGCATGACAAAATTTTCCTTCACCAAAATGTATCGCTGACTGATGGATACGTGAAATTTCATGAATATAAAATACAATTTATAAAAAATTCATTTATGTTTAATAAAAAAAAATTTACAAAATATTCCATAAAACAACAAATTTAAAAAATATATTTCTAAAAACAAAAAAAAAAAAAATCGGCCCTTCGACCCTTTCAACCCTTTGACACATTCGGCCCTTTGTGCCCATTCCGTTTTTTTATATATATGTAGGAGGCTATGATAAAATCGAAAAAAATATATACCTAAATTACGAAAGAGCGGAAATAGTACACATTTTTAGTTCATGCTGTCCTATTTTATTGCTTCATGCTGGCATTTTATATATTAGATATTTGGATTTTCAGTTTTAAGTGACAATTAACTGTTACTTATGTTTTTAGTTTATATTTGTAAGTATTATATATAAAGGAATAAATAACTATGAACTATTTTTTTTATAAAATACAGTAAAATAGAAATAAAGTATTTTAAATGATTCTGGAACAAAAATTGCTTAGGTTTTGCACAATACTGTAGCTTAAAACACAGTAAGCAACTCCCACTAAAATTGGCAGCTAAATTTATTGTGTAGCGATAAATTTTGACAATTATTTATTTGATACAAAACAAAACCGTCAAATTTCCGGGAGTGTTTAAAAAGGCCGATCAAATGCTGCGAAAAGTTGTTTAGATGTTATTGAGGCACAACCTACATTTGAGGTGATACAATTACAGTTTTTCAAATCGACCTGTGCACAGATTCAGCGAAAACATGATACTAAATATTTTTGTTTTCATTTAGCTGAGCTTAATTGCATAAAGACGAAGCATTATCCCTCAAGTCAAAAGTGACCTCTAAAAGCACACAGATTAGATTGGTAATTAATTTTAAGAATTGGTAATTAATTTTATTTGTATTTCAAATTTAAGTTGGCAACATCTTGAAACTACAAATAACAAAGTTAAAAGTCAGTAAGACAAAATTTATCCTTCAATTTAAGGTTCGCACAGTTAAATTTGCTGCGAAAATTGTGGAGACATGACAATACTGCCATCTAGATTATAATGCGTAAACTTAATTTTTAGTAGTGGAGCGACGTACCGATAGGCGGAATGCGAAATCGTTAGCGTGCTAAATTTTAGGTCAAATTTAGCAGCGTGACGACCATGAAAATTGAAAATAGTAAATATTTTTTGGCGCCGCTCTTACGTGAGTTATTTGTCAAATGTTTACTAGAAAATAGATGTCCTCATCTATCACGAGTGACTTCGTTCGTCCAATTTAATATATACAGGGTGGCTGAGACCAAGTGTTACCAAATGAAAACGCTGTAATTTTTTTAATTTTGATTATTTTTTATTGAAATTTCGTGGAATATGTTGAAAACATATTACATTTTATGAAAAACATGTTACTGCTCGATATGACCTCCTTTGGCTCTGATTATTTGATTCAGTCTTCCATAGAAAGCATTGTATGCTGACCGAACGTGGGCTTGCGGAATTTTATTCCATTCTCGTACAAGAGCTGATTTCAATGCATCAACACTTTCGTATTTTTTAGTGGACACCTTACTCTCCAAAATGGACCATATGGAGAAATCCATGGGATTCACGTCTGGTGAATATGGTGGCCATTCTTTCGACGAAATCAGCCGCGGAACGCAATTTTGTAAAAATTGCAATGTCGGTCGAGCTTTGTGTGACGATGCCGAGTCCTGTTGGAATGTCCAACGGTTCGTACCAAAGTGTTTACGTGCCCAAGGTAGCAAAGCATCGTTTAGGATCTTTTGGTGGTACACCTCTTGGTTTACCTTGATTCCATGTTCGATGAAAACCAGAGGAGTGCGTCCATCTGCAGTCACTGCAGCCCAAACCATAACATAAGCTGGTGATTGCTTGCGCATGGCAACTCTTATGTCCAAATTATCGCTGGACTTGTGCTCTAACCAAACACGATCATTTTGTTTATTCACATACTGTAGAATGGTGAAAATTTTCTCATCAGAAAAGACAATTTTTGGAATCTCATCACGTTCGGTCAGCATGCAATGCCTTCTATGGAAGACTGAATCTAATAATCAGAGCCAAAGGAGGTCATATCGAGCAGTAACACATTTTTCATAAAATGTAATATGTTTTCAACATATTCCGCGAAATTTCAATAAAAAATAATCAAAATTAAAAAAATTACAGCGTTTTCATTTGGTAACACTTGGTCTCAGCCACCCTGTGTTTAAAATATGATTGGAAACAGCAACATTTGCTTTATATCCTTTTCCATTTCCGTCTCGTAAAGGCTGTGGATCTAGAATAGAATTATTTTGTTAAATTTACTGCTCGTCGAACTATTCGAAACGAAGCCGTGGTTTTTTCCCCGATAGTAGTTTGTGGGGGGGGGGGGCACCAGTCCGGTTGTGGTCATTGTTGTGCCGATTTAGATATTTTTGCTCCATTATTGAATGTTGAAAACAAGTTTTACTTAATATTATTTAACGTACTGGCGATGTCTAAATTAAACACTAAGTTCAATCCCGCGGCTCGAAGGAATAGGACCCCTGAATGTTGTTCGATTTGAGCATTAAAACCATCCGGAATAATATTTAATACTTGGTAAGGAGTGCTATTAACGATGTCCTCTAACTCAACATACAATAAATGTTGGGTATCAACCTTCTCGACTTCATTATACGTAAATAATCGTTATGTGGAATTTCTTAACGGGGCATCCATTAATCAGGACCTCTAAGCTCTTGTAGCGCTAACATATCTAGTTGGTCATGTGGTTGGTTCGATAGTTTTCGGGACGAAATAAAATATTTGCCTACTGTAGGTCTGCAAAAATTTATAGTTCGATTATAAGAGAAATTTTATTATTCAGCTTTCGCTTCTCTCGCAAGCATTTCTCTGCTAAGTTAGACATATAATTTGGTTGAGTGTCATTGTCACTTCAAACTTAATAGTGTTAACTTTAAACAAATAAAATATTTTACATTGTTTTCTATATTGACCTTGAGTTGAACATTATGTGGGTGTAGCCCATAAGTAGGAACTTGAAAATTTGTGCGAATTTAAAAAAAACATTTTTCAAATCACTTAACAGTTTTCTAACAGGATAGAAAAAGCCTCCAGTTTGTTTTGCCACTTAATTAATATTTAAGTTAAACGAAGTAATCGTGTTTTAGATTGATAAGATAATTTTATAAATTCGAAATAAAAAACAGTACGCCTAAACATAATCAGCTGTAAAATTTTGATTGCGAAAGCAGACAGAAAATCGTATTCCCAATTTAGAGCTGTTAATAATTAAATTCTCCCACGTCAAATTTTGTGTATAACAAAGTAAACAAACACGACCTATGCCAATCGTTTTACGATTATTAACTATTATGATGATTTAAAATTCTACTTAACCCAATTTATATTAGCATTTAAATCACAACCAAGTCATTGTTACTAAGCTGTTGTTAAATTCACATCTGTGTTTTGTAGAAATTGAAAGCTGAATACTTACGTTATTTGATTCGCTTTTCAAATACATTGCATTAGAATAAGTCAAGTGACAATTGAATGAAATAGAAAACTTAGAAAACCGTGTAACCAAGTGTGTAAACTTTCGACAAATAATTTGAGATGGCTCATTTTACAAAATTTTTTTTTTGATATGCACTGCGAAATTACGAGTAATAATTAAATATTCGAAAGAAATAAAAATGTTTTATTATTTTATGGGTAATTATTAATTTTTTGCTTTTTGTATTTTTTTTTTCTTAAACCTAAACATAGGATATACAAATGAATCATATACAAGAATATTCTAAGTGACTGCACAGCGGAAGAACATCAACAATTATTTGAGTACGGTTGCAGTTTTTGTTGTCCATCAAATGGAAAATAAAAAATTATTGATAACAGAGAATTATGATAAAGAAAAGAAAACGTTAAGAAAAGATAAAATAATGAAAGATAAATCAAATGACAATGCTTTAAACAACAACAACAATAAAAGCAACAATAATATCACGAACAGTGGTAGTAGCAGTCATAGTAGTCGAGAGACGTTCTTGAAAGAAAACGAAGATAATAAAATGGCTGAATTGATAAGCGACGAGTTTGAAAGAGAGTTCGATGCTCAACTAGAGGATTTAGATTCCCATGGTATTATCGACTCCGAAGATTCGGATTTTGAATGTACCGAATGGAAAAATGTACGCAAAAAAATTGTTAAAGCTAAACGGTCACCTGCAAATAGTCTACCCGACGACGACGATGAGGTTGATGTAAATTTAAATGATAGTTTACTAACACCAGAAGCAATAAATCAAAAAATCCCCTTTATTTATAATACGATGAGACGATTATCAGAATGTATGGAAGAGGAAGAAGATGAACCAACAGCCGCAAGTGGAACGAACCAATTGAATGGTAACACACCTAAAAATAAAAGTAGTGTGCCACCAGCGATCATTTTAACACCTCCGGCCATAGATCTTCAACCAAAAAATCGTGGTGTGGAAGTTGCTGGTACAACACGGAAATTTATTGTCACAAAAACAGAAGCCGTTCCGCGAAGGGAAGCCGAACTTCTCCGTAGTATGACACCAAAAATGAATTCACAAACGATACATTTTCCATGTAGTAGTAATACGGCAAATCAGTCTTCCATACGAAATATGTTTGCACAGGAAGGCACACCCCATTTAGATAAAAAGTTTTTTGATACATCGCTGGTTGAAATACGGCCTATCACTGATAGTACAAAGTCTCTCGATAAGACGGATGGTGAATGGGATTACAGTAAAATTGATGACGTGTGGATTCCAAGACAGGATACGCTAAAGAGATCGGTAAGTAATTTTATTTGTAACGCGGTACAGCTGGCTGACCAAATTATAAGACAGACTTTCGATTTTGTTGCGTTTTCGCCTGGCACCACATATTAAATCGATTACGCTTATATGTATTAACGAAATACATTTATTGTGAAATTAAAAAAAATATATAATTAAAACAATCAACAAAGTAATGAGTATAAAAATAAGTATTAAAATTCAATGCATGCCCGACCTATACGTACACACTGACACAAGCCAATTGATATTAAAATAGTTTTTTGGATTAAATTGAATTTGATTGTGTGTAGAGGAAAAATATCAAGTTTTCGTATAACAATAAACATCGCTACGCAATAAATCAATAAATTAAGTAAGATCAAGAATTACAAAATTTTGAGTTTTAATTTTATAAACATAGGGCGCATATTTTTGTGTTTCCAGTATATAAATTGTAATTATTATTGGTTTCTAGCCTCAGATATATAATTTCAGAGTATTTTTGATTTTCCCTTTTCACACTGTGTGGTCTGTGACGGAATTCATTACTGGCACCTGCTAGTCGCGACAATTATTTAGATATCCTAGTTAAATAATCTCTTTTACATGTTTCTATGTATTTGTGAAGAAAATTAATGAGATGCTGAAAACTAATTCCTTTTTATACATCTGGGCTGCTATTATTGGCGATCCAGTTCCAGCCCACATTTTGTTTTGTACAACAATAAGAAACTCTTATTAGTTTTATAAATTATTACATCTACAAAATGATAAGAACAAATTTCTAAAGAATCTTTTAATTTCTTTGTCGCTATTCACACTTGAAAAGAAATGAATAAAACAAATTCAAACGTGATACATTATTCACGTGTTTCCATGAATTGGTGGCCAGCAAGAAAATGCATTATATTTAAATTTTTGTTGTGTACATTTTTGTATATTTGACTAAATGACACAGCTGTTGATAGTATGAAATAAAATATGTGGGATTGGTTAAATTTACTTGTTCGAATTATCTTTAAACGAAGTCATACAGACGAATGCCGAACAATAAAGCAAATATTATAAAGTTAAATTGCCGAGACACTTATAAAGTTGATAAATGTTTTTGTTTTTTGATTGTTCAATTACTAACTATATTATATTGATTTTATCTAGGGAGAAGATGCATCAAAATCAATAGGAGCCCGGCCGCATAGTGCACCGATCGAATCTAAACGTAAATCAACCAAAAAGGATGCTAAGTAAGAAATTTTGCTAAATAAATCAAATATTATTATATTAAATAAAAAAAATGTTTTTTAGGAAACAAGAAAAGGAGCTTAAGCGGTTCGAAAAAGAAGCCCGCAGATCGGAAAAAGAAAAGGCTCGACAGTTGGAGAAAGAGGCAGAAAAAAAGGCTAAATTAGAAAAATTAAATAGGCACCATGAAAAAATATCACGGAGTACTGAACGTGTTGCCCCACGATCTGGATCGTTAGAAAGGCGGCAAAGTGGGGACGATCAAGCAGTGGCAACCCAATTTACAGTGCATGGTATTGCTAGTCCTAATAAACGGCCCACCTTATTCGATGTCTTCCGTCCAAGAACGAAATCAGACACCAAAAAGAAAGATAAGGAAATTACAAAATTATCCGGGTCAGATCAATTAAGTGTTGGAGGTCCGGCTCATGTTGGAATTATGCAAAGCATGAAAACAGCATTACAGCATACGGTTGGCGGGGGTAGTCATAAACCAACTAGTGCCGAAACAAAAGTGAAAGACGGATCTGCTCATTTACACGCTGGCAGTGATGCTCAGGTACAATTGATTTAATTCCAGGTGTTATCTATATGTAATATAATGTTGTTTTATTTTAGTATTATCACACTGTAACGGCTGTAAGGCGGGCGGATGTTTCCCGCTCACCGATGACAAAGGTCATGGACTTATTTAGACATAGAGCTAATTCAGCTTTATCCGAAGCAGATAAACGTAAACAAGTAAGTTTTATTTTAATATTTTAATATTATTTAGGTTGTGTACCAATTCGTTCCATGCCATAAAATATTCTTATTGCCTTTGAATCAGAGATGGCAGTCATAACAGAAAAGAGATTTTTTTAAATGTATTTCGCAGCCGATATAATCTTATCTTACGTCTTTGTTTCGGTTCACACAATTAAAAATCTGATTATAAAAATTTAATTTTTAACGCCGTTTGATGAAACGTTATATATTTTGTTGTTTAAAAATAAGAATCACCACAACCATAGAGTAAAGTAAATAATAGGGGGGCTCAAACGATAAATAATGAAACTACTATTATTGTCAACTCATTATTTATTGAATTAAATATATTAGATTTTAAAGCTACTTTCCATATAGAAATAATTTAAACGCAATCCTCAATATGCAAATCAAATTGGATTGATAAAGTATCATTATTTCTGTAACTACTGTATTCAAAAATACACATTTTCCGCTTATTCTAAATAAAGCTGTTTTCAATATTTAAGCGCTAGTTGGTAACGTTTGATAATTCATTTGTAAGTGCAACCAATAATTCTAACAGGCACTCTGTCTTACAAAAAATAAAATACAATGCGCATAATCTTTTTCGAGATTTTAACTGGTACGACGTCCTTCTCAATGATATCGTTATCTAAAGTAACAAACAATTTATGTGTGTCTTGATGAAAAAAATAAAATAGAGGAAAGTACCTACTTATACAATAAGGAAATGCCGGCAAGAAGCCGCCGAACGTGATTTATCTCTTATCAGCCACGTCGTTTGAACCAGTCAACTTTGACTGGTAGCTAAATAAAAATATATACCTAATCTTATTTCTATGGATCTATAAACTTTACCGTATTTGAAAGTTTAAATAGTGATGCAGATTAGGTTATTTATTAAAATATACTACTATAAGAATTTAACATTTCTTGTTAGTTCCTTTTGTAAAATGATTCACATAACATCAAATATTTTAGAGGGCTGAACGTTCTCTAGCAATAAATTAAAGTATTCGATAAGTGTAACTGGAAAGTCAGGCTTTTAAAACATCTTTAAAACCACATCTAAATTCTAAAAATTTCTGAAATTATTTAGAAATGTGAAAGGCACTAATATTTACATTGGAAAAAGATGTATGAGTCGACTACTCTTCCACTAGGCCAAAAAATTTGAAACTCGATTAAGAACACGAGTTCACAAAAATCTTTCATAGGGAATGAGAATGTAAGCCGTTAGATGGCGCCAAGAAGCACTATCCAGCAAGAACTGTCTAGCAAGAACCAATTGAGTTTTATTGTGCGTGTATTTTTTACTACAACGATTAATAAGGAGGAGGAAGGAGGGACTATTTTATAATTAATCCAGTTTCCAAAACTTAATGTTTTTTTTTATTAATTCAGTCTGTCTTTAGTCATCCTAGGTGAATTGTTGTTTGTTTGATGCCAAAGTATCAAATATAAAAAATTGTAACGCGGAATATGGTGAAAGGAATACAACTTTTTAAAATGGCTTATGGCTGTCTTATATGCTGCCAATTTTGTCAAGTAAAATGTTTAGATAGTTCAATTAAAAAATGTATAAACATTCCTAGAATTTTCGGTAATACAAAATCATAATCCAATTCCCTCTCTCTCTCTCTCTCTCTCTCTCTCTCTTTCTCTGGCACTATATCTCATCAAGGAATTTGGCCGCCTCAAATGAGGTTTCATAATCGTATTTTTATTTCGGATAATGAGTGATTAATTCATTGATCCTAAACCAGCCGTGAAAATTTTTCCTTGTCACCACCGGGAATCGAACTCGAGACCTTCGGTCGCTGGAGCAAGCATGCTGACCACTTTGCCACCGGGGCATTCCCTGGAGCAGATAATTTTCCGCAAATTGGTAACCTAAATTCTACATGTGGTTATTTTTGTCAGTCTGAATATTATTATAACTAGGTAACGAAATATCTAGACGAGAAACATAAAATAGAAGATTAGGATTTCACAAATTATACTAATGGAAGTTGTCTTGTACAAGAAATGACATTAAGGAGATTAGTGTAAAACCAATAAAATGACTGGTTCAGATGCTGTTAGAGATAAGCATATAGCGGTACTTTAAAGGAATATTTAGAATAAAAAGCGTTAATTTAAAAATGTTCTTTTCCAGAAGCAATTTTTTTAATATTCTATTAGTAATCTTAAGTTAAAATTTGTGGGCATCACATATTATCATATGCCAATTATATGTTAAATTAATTAAAAGTCTATCATCGACGAGTCCCTGTTTAAAACGCAAAAAAGCCATTTATGTTGGGGAAAACGATAAGCTTAACTCCAATCTAATGAGAGGCTAGGAATTATTGTATTGAAACTCATTTTACTCAGAATTTTTTTGCTGCAGTTTTTCTTTTGTAAAAATAGAGGTTCAAAAATGAATTAAAAATTACCCTGGTTATAAAATTACAGAAACAATTCCTCTTTGTGATAGTAGTGCTCCTTGAGGCGAGTAGCTCAACCTCTTATTTTCCGCTAGTACATTTGTTCGATCTTGTACAGTATTAATCATGGATATCAAACATACTTGATAAATTATCATCAAAAACTCAAGTAAGCCGCGAGGCTTCGTATTTATCAAAATCGAAAGAAAATGAAAATAAGAACTTTATATGCTACGAATTTCTTTTTTCTTTAAATTTATACAAAAACCACATTGGTTATGTTTTTTTTATTAGCGCCCGATAGATTTATCCGGAGCACCCAATTTTCTATGTCAAACCTTATATATAGCGCGCTGTTTTTGCATATAATTAATTTATTTAACTCTAAACTAAAATTTTTCATTCAACTTTTTAGTTCAAAGAGATATAAAAATATTTTGCGCTACCAATTTATCGGGCGCCGCTATCGGGAGCCGCCATCCATTTCAAAAGGGAAGTTTGAAAAGCACTTTGGTTTGTACAACACTTAAACCAAAGCCAACGCCATTCTTGTGTACAAATTTTGACGTAATGTCGATTTTTGTTTCTTTTGTAGTTCCAAAAAAAATTACTTTATACAAAATCGTTTAATTTTTTAGTAAAAAGAAAATCCAGCAAAAATAAACAAATGACAAATAACAATAATAAACACAAAAGTAGAACTGTCATTCGACTGCGTGAAGTCAAGTACAATTTTATTTTTTTGATTAGTGGCGACACCAGTGAATAATAGCTGCAGTTTCAGTAGAAACTTCCCATTCAGCGCCGGAGTGCTCGAATAATAAAACACCGCTATTAATATTATTATTATGTTATCGTTGAATCTGAAGATATAACAATTTAAAAACGACAGTTGCGTTGCCATTACATCGAGTTAAATAACGGTAATATAAATTCTTAATTTTGTTTTTTTTATTCCTTTATTTTAACTATGCCGAAATCAATTGTTTCATTTAATTTCTGTGAGTGATCAATCGAAATTACTGTCAGATGGTCCTCGTAAAACCTAACAGTAAATTTCAAAACAAGAAGATTGCGTTTATCTTTCAAATAACACGGATCATATTTTACATTTTTTACTGTCAAATTTTGTGTTTATTAAATCATTTACTTAAATTAAATGAAACAATTGATTTGCATGAAAATTGTGTTTGTCAACAGACTAAATGGAAGAATAAATAAAATTAAAATATTTTATTACCGTTTTTTTTATAGATTTACCGAACTTATTGAACGATAAATATCTACGATATTTTTTTGTTTTCGGTATTTGAATTTTTTTTATGTATTATGGAAGTTTTTGCTAAAAATTCATACGTATTTGATCAATGGGTCTGTCATCATATACATAATGCGAATGAACTAGTTTCGACTATTAGCCGCCTTATTTATTCTGTCGAGATTCCATTTTTATTGTATGAAGCAGCTTAAGTCATAGAAATAGATTATATAGAATGAATGTAAGCAACTGTCAAGCGTCACAAATTTGAAGAGAAAAAGAGAAAGCGTATAAATCAACAGGACCGCATGTAGATTTTTTTTCGATCGAATGTAATGAAATTAGGAAGTTTAAATTAAAAATTAAAATCTGTATATCGAAATAGATATTGGTCCTATTTAAATTAATATTATTTTCATTTCCAGTTAGTTTCAAAATGTAACGATCAAATAATTTAGTTTTAACTCATTTTTAAATTTTACATCTTGTACATAGAAGCCAATTGAGTTCAACCATTATTTTTATAATTCCTCGTATTAGTTTATCCTAAAACAAAAACAAAATATGTTTTTCATATAATTTCTGTAAAAACTAATAGTTATGGTATTCAAAAATAAAAATAATTATGAAAAGAAAAGCACGTACTACTACATAAAATCCGACAAATACAGATTATTTTTATTTTATAGCGAAATTTTAAGGGGAACATTTCAAAACCACGAAATTATAACCAATAAATTAGTTAAAAAATGAAAATTATTGTTAAATTAATTTTATTTCTATTTCTGAATTACTAAAAAACCTAAATATTATTTGTAGGCATCATTTTATTTTTTAATTATTTCCTTTCAATAATTAAAAACTAAGTAAACGTTTTCCTATAAAAAAAGTTAGGGGAATATTTGGTCGCGTTTGTAACATAACCTAAAATAATATCACATGAATTAAAATTATGTAATTCAGAGTAAATCAATAAAAACTAAACATTGTAAAATATTTGAATTTGAACATTAATATAAATTTATCATGAAAACGCGATTTATATCACACTCCACCCTTAGCACAAAAATATTAGTAAATTAAATTTTGTCGAGAGTGGGGGGTATTTTTCATTTTGGTTGTCATAAAAAATACTTCGTTTTGTATTTTTTATTTATGTTTATGGCAACCAAATCGCAGCAACGACAAAAAATTTAAGTATAAAAAATTTTACTGTTGCGCCGCTCACACACATAGGGATTTTTGATTTTATCTCTTTCTGGTTCCCTGCTCACAAAAAAAAACGCAGCCAGCGAATGACCTTGCGATTTGTTAATCATCATAGCGAACGCCAAACGAACAGGGAGGAATGCGCTTGAAGTCGAACGGAATGTCAGTTGGAATCAGAGGAATTCTCGGAATTAGAACATCCTCTCCTTTGAATTTGCCTTTGATGCTCGTCGCTTGAATCACGTGGCTCATCAGTTTCTTAACAGCTAATCACGTTCCGTTACACAATCTCGGATGTTTCAGATTACGCAGCATGATTATCACAGAGCCTACCTTCAGCATCAAGTTATGCACCCGGTTCCCTGGTTGCCTCGTCTTGATTCGTCATACAGTCAACGGATTTGTAACAATGCATTTCCCCAGTGATTTGGTTTAGAATCAAGTAATTTAGACTGTCAACATCCTTGGGTTCGATTTTACTCAACATGTTCTCAACTGTGCCCTGAAAGCGCTCAATGCGAAAACGACACCTGTCAAATTGCACCCTCAGTCAACGTACAACGCCATCTACTGGATTGTATCATTAATGATCACACCTCAGCGCCATCTTTTATTTATCTCATTAACTTTCTACTTTTATCAATTTACCTCACGACTTTCTGAGAATTTTCAAGCTTTACGTCGACTTTCCATGCTTTACAGCGTCCAAAATCATCAAAACATTGAAAGGTAAAAGCCTTAGCGTACGCTGAAGGCCAATCTGTTTCATAGGATTGCTAGCTATCTGTCACGCATCCCATGCGGCAATTGCTCCCGCAGCTCAGTCTTTACGAGAGAATAGCGTGGATGTTGGGGTAGGGAAAGGGAAAAGGAGGGAAGTTGAGTGGGGAACCGGACCCCTAAGTTGTGGTGGCATCATCAATCCATTATGTGGATCGAATTAACCGAGGTTGTAAATATATTGAGGGTTTAAATTTCATTTAAAAAAAGGAATATATTGGCCTCAGGCCCATAAATATTATTAGTAAGAGTTTTTTTTGATTGCTCCATTCCACACGAAGGTTTTTTGTATTTTGGCATTTTTTTTAAACCAAACTAGTTCTATTATGTTTTGTTCTGCTCTCTCTTAAATAAAATTTGAACTAAAATGAGTCAAATATATCCTTGAAATATTTTTTTATTTCATTTATGTTTGAGTTGTGTGGTTGAACAGAAAATTTGTTTAGTCGCAATTAAAACTTGTATCATAGGTAAACGGGAAAAGGAACGAGGAAAAATCCGGTGTTTTTTTTTTCTCGTGTGCCATCGCTCATTGGCTACCAACAGAATGAAACCCGCGTGCTAATGCACTTGCGCGATTTCCGCTCCTAATGGAGCAGCTGATATGCTCTTTACCAATTGGATGGTTTACGTTAGTGTGATGATTGTATTTTTTGTTAATTATTAAACAACAACAAAAACAGATTAAGACAAATCGGTTCTCAACTGATGCGCTAGAAAAAAAAAATAATTTTCTTCCGAGTTTTCCGTAAGTTTCCGAGTGTTCCACTCAGATTTTCCAATTTTTCTCTTCTAAAAGACCATCTGGATCGGATACGTGCGAAATCTCGTACAAAAACATCATTTTTCAATTTTCCGAATTTTCCGATTGTTCCGGTGGATTTTCCCAAAATTTTCTTTCGTAAGAAATCTCCTGGCAATTGCGAACACAGCAAAAAAAGATTAAGCCAAATCGGTTCAGCCGTTGACAAAATTCTACACAACTTTTATTTATAGTAGTTCGCCACCAACACCATCTATTAACAATAATCCGAAGTGACTATATAAATGAATGATCGTATTTCCATACAAAATTCATATAAAAATCGCAATTTTTGATTTTCCAGTTTTTTTGATTTTTCGGTTTTTCTTTGGGTTTTGGCAAATTTTCTTCGATTTTCCGATTTTTTTCGAGTTTCCGGATTTTCCCTTGGGTTCCGAACTTTTTTTTTTTAGATAATATAATTCTTTATTTATTTACAGCTTTATAAAATTTTACAATATTTTTGAAGATTAAGTTTGTTGTTGTTATTAAGTTTTTAATTTATGATTAATAAATTGAACCATTATGGGGATATTATTTGCTGGCTTAAAATTTTGCTGTGTTTAAACTTGCCAATTACCATGTCTTTAAAATTTACTAAACTAGATAAGTTACTAAACTAGATAGTGTTGTGTTCTCCACCAATATTTTCGTATCATTGCCTCGTATTTATCAGGTTCTTCCTTTCTGAATGCTGTACTGAACCTCATAAAGTTATCTGGATTTGAAAATTTGTCGGGGTCAAATCCTTTTTCATTTCGTTTCCTATTGATGTGATATATTAATGGTGTTTGGTCTTGGTTTAGAATGAACCCCTTTTGGTCTAATATGATAAATGCTTCTGTGCACCGAAGCTTTAACCACTGCATCACCTATCATACATACAAAATGTACACACAAAATTCATATAAAAATTTTTATTTTATTTTTCGTAAACCTCCACTGTATTGAGACGAACAAAGCAAAAAAGATTCATCCAAATCGATCTCTCGAGTTTTTGCGAGACTAACCGCACGGAAATGGATTTTTAAATAGATAGATAGATAGATAGAAAAAATAAATGGATAAAAAACAAAATAGTAATATTCATGCAGCCTCCGGTGGGATTTGAATCCAGTATCTCCCAGCCCAAGCGCCGATGCCATAACCACTGCACCACCTGTCTTATATAAAACGTACATACAAAACTCATATAAAAAAGGCTTTTTATTCGATTTTGCAGATTCCTGTCTTTTCCGGTGGACTTTTTCAAAATTTTCTTTCTTAAAAACCATCTCTTGGCAATTGCGAACACAACAAAAAAGATTGGGCCATATCGGTTCAGCCGTTCTCAACTGATACATACATTTTTTACACTGCACATACATTTTTTACACCGTTTTTATATATATAGATAATTCTATTGCTTAAGCCTTCCTATTGTTTACTTTGTCTATGATTTAATGTTTACAACTTTTGAAATGTAGATGGCATTCCTAACAGAAAAGAGAATATTACAAAAAATGTATTTAAATTATTATCTTATCTTAGGTATTTTAGCTAAAACATTTAAAAAATTAATTATAAACAATTAGTTTTTAACTTTTACAGTGACGACAATACAATATAATTTTGTTATGTTCACGAAATTTTCTATCCTACCAAATATTTCATCTAACAACATTTTATTCATATTATTTCGAATCATACAATTATTGGGTACACACATTTTATGTAATGTATGTAATATATATTTACTTACGCATAAACGGTGTCATTACTTTATTATGCGCACATTGGGCACAACAAATGATTAAATTATGTCATTCTTATCAAATCAAAGTAAGATATGAATTTTGAACCTATTCTAAGTTACAACAATTTATCATTGTCTATTTTATAAATTTGTAAAGCATATGATTTATAAATTGAGCGGTTCGTTGATGAGATGTGACCAGAGACACCCACAACATTTAATTAATAGAATATCCGTATAAAGATAAAAATTTTATGAACCAATCTGTGTAATACTCGAAATGATGATCACATCTTGTCTACACTCAACTCAACATGCTACAATCTACGTATGAACGTATGTACACACGATCAAGTGTATAAGTAAACAAAAATAAAAACAATACAAATTAAATTTTATAATCATATGTTCAAGTTACTCTTACGAGCCAATTATCGGTTTGCTTTTTTACGGTTATTGTTGTTATCGCTTATATAGTGCTCGTTCGGAAAATAGTAATACATAATATAATAAATAATTTTTAGCCTTTATTTAGTCGCGATATTCTTCTCAATCGAGAAAAGCTTAATAAAAAGTAAAAGGTTTTCCGTGGAATGTGGTTTTAAATTATCGATATTCATCTCGTGACTATTGAACATATTATAATTCTGTCAAGTGTAACGGTTTTAAAGAGTTTCGATTTTAGTGGGCGTCTTATGTTAGTAATTTAAACAAAACATTCATATATTTACATTACGCATTTTCGCTGCAAAATGGAAGAAAATGAAAAACTTAAATATGTTTGTGTTTTGATTTATTTTCATTGAAGGTTATTGAAATAATATGTTAGTGATAAAAGTAGTAAAACATTTTCCTTAAATAGTGCACAATATTTTATTATTTTGGAAATACTATTTAAAACGTGAACAAATTTTATTATTATCACTTTTATTAGTTAAAAATCACGTGTACCGCGAAGAATATTCATTTAAGTACGTTCTGTTAACAAGTTGTGGTGTCCATGCTTATCAGTTAATAAACACTTTGAACCTATATAGACTCAAACTAATCAATTAAAAAAAAGTGTTTATATCAACAAATTTTGTATGCTGCGATGGATTACTCTGCGAATATGAATCATTATTATTGTCGTTGATAATCTGATAAAATTGTTTGCCATTGTCGGTACGGGTGAAGGTGACTCTGTTAAATTAGTTTTAATTAACAACTTCAAACCGTATATAAGACAATCAAGGTTTTACAAATTAAGAAAAGTGTTAAAAGCATTTGTAAAGAAACCTTAAATATTTCTATGTAGTGTTTCCTAACTCAGTATTTTTAGTCTAAGTTGAATTCTTGAATTCCTAATTAAAAATTAGTGTTTTCTCATTATTAGGTCACGTGTACTCTACATAAAGTTTTCTTGTCGATTTTAATTAATTCAATTAAATGTGGGGTTATCACTTTCACTACCAATGTCAATTTCTTATTTTGTAAACAAACAGCCTACCGACGCTTAACATGTTAACCGTTATGTCGTAAAATAATAAAGAGTCAAAACTTTTATTTTTATTTTTTTTTTATTAATTTAGTCATTTAATTCTTAAATATTTATAGAGTTTTTTTATTTTTATCGGAATAGACTAATTAAAAATCCAATAAAAAACTAAATTGAATTTTTTGAAATTGTTTATTTTATTGTATCGCAGTAAAATTATATGTAGATAACATTTTTAAATTTTGCGCAGTGCCAGATTAAATATATTTGCAATGCTCCCAAAACGGAACAATTATTAAAAAAATTTCGTTCTATACACAAATCAAAATTAATTATTATTAGTTTGTCCATTGTTTAGTTGAAGCACAAAGTTTTTTTTTTAGCTTTGGAGTGCTTATGCGATTTCAACTGTAATTTATTAAAAATTCCTTACTAAAATATACTTAGTTTGGGTTAGAAAATGAAAATAAAATAATTTTATTAGTGCGATAATTCATTATATTTTTGCTTCAGAACAGGCAAATTTATAACACGTAGAGAATTTTAAAACGTGTGATTGTATTACAAATTGGTTTTCGGCGTTTGTTCAGTATAATTTATTAGTATTAAATATTTTGGATAATTCGTCATTGAAATCAGTGCGGAATACTGACTAGAAAAATAATATTGGAAATTGGAAGAACAACCAGTTTGGTACATTTCATTTCTAACCTAGAACGGGACAGGTGAATTAAAGCCCGCTTAACATAATTTTATTTAAAATTTATTTTATTGACTAGAGGGCGTGAAACACGATTACCGAGTTTGAATAGAACCTTATTTAGTTATTTTTATGAATCCTATGATGTCAATTTTGTTAAAATACCGCTCCACGGTAAATTTTCCACTTAATTAGACACTTTTGGGCAATTTTAGGCTACATCTGCACCAACTAAATGGGATTGCTAGTTTTAGATAAATAACCCTTTGCTTAAAGTTAACCTTTAAAATTTAATTTCGTTTTAAATCTTTTTTGCTACGAGTTTTGTTAACTTTTTCGAAAACTGGCAGAACCCATAGTTTTAGTTGAAATGGATTGAGTCTCAAATTGTTTAATATGTGTTCTGCTAATTTTAAGGACGTAACTATCCGCGTGTTTGCTTTTTTGCTGTAGCGATGTATTTATTTGTTGCTTCTTTTTTTGATATCGGTATATTGAGATGATAGTTTAGTGGAAGGAGAACCTCTTCGAAACGGAAATGTTTCTGTAAGGAAGTAGAAAGCCTTTCGGCGGCTTTTAAACTCAAGAAATCGCTATATGGCGATCGTAAAATCACTATTGAAACTGTAGACTGGCTGCTTTAAGGGCCATTGATTCCGCAGATATCATCTGCAAAAACTAATATTTTTAGTTTGAACAGCTGCACTGCACTATAATTTGATGAGATAGTCCTTCTCATTGGCCCTGTCGTAAGCTTGCGAGAAAGTTTACGAAAATACTATGAAAGAGGGACGTCCTTCTCGGAAGGTTCCACTAGCATCTTAAGGGTAAAAGTTTGATTGGTTGAATCTTTTTGGGGGAACCACATTGATAGTCTTCCTTAATTCGTTCGCTATAGATTGATCATTTCCTTGAAACTGCGCTACGTTGGCCTGAACCGTGTTGTCGTGCTTGGCAAAGCTATCCCGCGACAATTTCAGCAATTTAACCAACTTTTTGTTTACCTTCAATTTTCCGAACTTCGTCAGTAGACTAAATTTGACGTGTTTGAACAAGCGATAAGATAAATATCCGCCTCCGTGTTTTAAAATTTCGAAACAAATCTTATATTCACCAGTTGCTTTGTTGTTTTTAATTTTCATTGTTGCTTTGCGTAGTTTATCATTTTATGTAAGAGGTATAGTCGAGTCATCTCAACAATGATATCCGACTATAGTTATTTTTTACACAATCTGCCTGATCTCTGATGTTGCAATTATCGATGTCAGCCATTTGTTGCTGTGTCATTCTCATTTTTTCACCATCTCAATTCGTATTTAGGCTTTTTTAGTTTGTTTTCAAAATTGTGGTAGATTTTTCTGAAGTACGTGGTCCTTTATCCAAATAGCATTTCTTCATTCTTTATCTAACCAGTGTTGTTTTTAGGTTTTGGTTCCTAAAGTGTACACTGAAGTATTTTTGCCAAACAATCTTGAAAAATAAAACATATAAAAATCAAACGCACACAAACTCCTGTATCGGTCAACGAACGATCTGTAAATATCCAACACTTATATTCGAAAGAAATCTGATTTGTCGGTAGAAATCTGTGGATGTTTTTTTATTTGTTGAAACTCCTTTGCAAATATAATTTAACCGTCTTAATTTTAATTTTTTAGATTTGAGCTGTAATTAGGCATAGATGCTATATACGATAAGGAAATTAACAAGCGTGGAATAAATGTTTACACTATTCACCGTACGAGGTAGCATTATCGCAAAAGAGAATTTGTGCTTGTATTTTATACCCAGCGGCAATTTTTAATTATTTTTTAGTATTTTCGTACCTCATTTTTCACAAGACATTCCAGCAAATATTAATTCCAAATTTTTCCATAAATTGTGAAATTGTTTGGCTTCCGCGTTTAATTAGGATTTTAGAATATTAAACAGTTCTAGACGGCACTCGCTATTTTTGAAATATATATTATGATAAAATTTGGATCGTAGGATTCAAGTTCACGTATAAACTACACGGATTTTTTTTTATCTTACTCGCATTGCTGTCGAACCTATACAATGAAAATTTGCGTAAGATCTATCGTGTAAAAATTGCTCCATAAATGTAAAGTTAGTTATTCATATGGCCACTGTATCTAAAAATCTATGGATTGAATTCTACACTACAGATGTCCCCAAAGATAGATTCCAGAACTTCATCTAATACTTGTAAGCCAACTTGTGTAACATTAAAAGTTCCCAAAACTTCGTCCGAAGAAAATCGTTATCTTGTTACAATTCCAATCGAAATCTGACAAACCAAATTTATAAAATTTATAAAACCCACTCACTCGCGGGCCACTTAAGTATTTACTAAAATTTGATTTAAGTTTTCCGCTGGTGATAAAATTTTGCTATTATCTTATCAGTAAACGCGATGTCTCTGTTTTCACGGTGCTGTCTATAGAATAAAATAGTAAAACTTACTTTTTCTGTTAGAAAATTGTTTATCTATCATGTTGAGGCGCATTTTGTCAGGATTTGTTGAAAGATATAGAGCATGTGAGATTGTCACCAGGGGTATATTTTGATGTATACGCTCGCTGATAATTTTTAAGCCTCTGCCTTAGCGTTCTGGTAGTTTTAGCAGTGGAGGTTGTATTATAATTCAATCAAGCTGGGACATTGAAATGGTTTATGTCTTTTAACACACACTGGAAAGGTGGGAAAAAGTGTAAATAAAATTTTGTATGGTATTCTTATTCAGGGTATTGGAACTATTATCAGCAGACACAGATTTGCGAACTAAAACTTTACTACTTGTTTTCTGTGCAACCGGACATTATGATTTATTAACGGATAAATTCTTTAGGTGCGGATATATAAATTGAACATATCTAAATCATCATTTATTTCTAAAAGCCAAATAAAATGTTGTTAATTTTAAGCCGATCATCTACTACAGAAAATGATTTGAATGCCAGAGACAAATTTGAATGAATTCTGAAAGTTCTGTCTTCTTCCACCTTTCTCTCTTTCTAGTTTTTACATCCCTTGACGGGATTTTGCCGCCTGCACAGTGATTCGGTCTCAAACCTTCGTTCTCGCCCTCCAATTTTGACATCCTATTATGCGTAGGTCTTTTTCGATGTCGTCGCGCCAGCACAGTTGGGGTTTTCCTCTACGACATACATCGGCTGGTTGTTGAAACACTTTATTTATCATGCGTTTAACTTGTCGTTCATACGAATCCGATATTCGTTGTTCGCAATTTTAATTCGAGATGTTATTTTAAAGGAGTCTGATACAATTTCCCCGATGACGATTCTACATAAAGGCCCAGACGGTTCTCGGCCAAAGGTTCTCATGGTTGAAACTGTCACATGCCTCCCGGAATTCCATATATAGTTGAGGTATGGTTGTATTGTACTCCCAACATTTTTACAAAATCATCCTCAGAGATGTACTCGCTGAACAATTCATATTCTTTAATTATTTCATAATAGTAGCCTACTGCAGATTCAGAAACGTATATAGCATTATTTCCAGGGCGTACTGTTTATGGCATTTTCTGTATCTTTTTCCTTCGAATTCAAACTGTTTAGCGCTGCATTTTCTGCAACTTTTGAATATATTCATCAGTTTGTTAGTAATCTCAGATGAATGGTGGTTTGTCTGATTTGAGGTCGTTGCCCCGCCAACAGTTTTCCAAAATTTTGTATTTATCGCAACTGTGCTTAGTACGCGGATCAACTTTTGCGCTTCTGTATCCCTTTTCCTGCAAATGTAAGTTTTGTTTCGTCCCATTGCTGGACATTTTATGTACATTCAAGGTTCCATGCCCCTGCATTGCCATCTTGAATTGAATAAAAATCATGAAACTACTTCCCAACTCATATAGCGTATCAAAAATTTATTCTGAAAAAACTAATGATCGATACAACAGGAATGATATTCAGTTATATTATTTATGGTAGTACGACAATTAATCGAAAACGAATATTCGCCGAAAAAAAATACATCGAAAACAAAAAGCAGATCACCGAAAAAGCAACTAATTAACAACGACAGTACCAAAATCAACAATTCACCGAAAATAACAATTCACCGAAAAATTGTGAAATGATTAATTAATAAGGGTAGAATATTTTTGTTTGAAAGATTTTAATCAATATTTGAGAGAGTTCGTGGCATGAGATTCAAAAATTTGTTTCCGATACGGAATCCATAAACCAATTGAATGCCATGTTTCAAACTTTTTGAATACAAAACGGTTTAGATAATACAAATCAGATTAATCGAACCACGTGCAAGATGTTCTCACGTAGCTATCGCCCAAATTTCTGATCAATTCGAGCCTTCCAAAAACACATACCATAACTCTAATTCTACTGATAAAAGTGACAAAAACAACGGAAATCTGTGAGGGCTATGGTTTGGCTGGCTTTAAAATGGAAGATTGTTTCAGATGTTAGAAGAGACGAGCCCAGGGAAATGTTGTGCCGAACGCAGTCAAAACTGGGGAAACTCGTTCGGGAAAATTAACCAACCCCAGATTGAATTAATAGATACTGAACCCCCAGATTCTGTTTCTTTAATTAATGAGGCTATTCTCAATATAAAGTCCTCCACAAACAAACGAATGTTACGAACGCAAACATATTGGAAATCATTCAAACACTTCAAACACGCGTCCTCGATATCATCAATTTCGGATTATATTGACTACGACCCACGGGCAAACGGGCAATATATTGTTGGACTGTTAGATAGTGGAGCTAGCGTTAGCATATTAGGTAAAAATTCCGAGGAATTTTTGAAATCAATGGGCATCCGTTTAAAACCTTTCAACTCATGTATTCAAACGGCTGATGGAACTATGAATGCTGTTCGTGGCTATGTAAATCTTAACTAAATTTTGTATCGTCCCAACCCTTTAGTCAGAGCTTTACCTTGGTGTTGACTTTTGGCAAAAGTTCAACCTTGCACCGGGATTAATTAGTGAATTGATAGTTCAGGAAATCGATGATAACCAACACAAAGTAGATCCAGACCAAAAACTCAAACTAAGCCCGATTATTAAACTCTTTCCCTCTTTTGCAACAAAAGGTTTAGGAAAAACGAATCTTGTTGAACATACGATTGATGTTGGTGACGCCACTCCAATAAAACAAAGACATTAGTCAGTCTCTCCTATAACCCAACAGCTCATATACAATGAAATAGATAGTCCGAGTTATAGCCCATAGAGCTCACCTGTTGTATTAGTTAAAAAATCAAATGGTAAACATAAATTATGCCTGGACTCAAGCAAAATTAATATGGTGACCAAAAAGGATGCATATCCGCCCCATTATAAACGGTTTGCTGGGAAGAATGAAAGAGTCCAAATTCATTTCTAGTCTTGACCTTAAAGATGTTTTTTGGCAAATTCCGCTAACGAAGAAGTCCCAGAAAATAACAGCTTTCACAGTTCCATGCCGTCCTCTCTATCAGTTCTGTGTCATGCCGTTTGGGTTGTGTAATGCACCCCAAACCATGTGCAGACTGATGGATCGAGTAACACCCCATCAGCTACACGAACATGTATTTGTATACTTGGACGATTTACTGAGCATATCAGCGGGGTTTGATGAGCATCTGGAACTATTAAAAACGGTAGCGGGATTATTGTCAAGGGCCGGATTAACCCTTAACATTGAGAAGAGCCATTTTTTACTTAAAGAAACACGGTATTTAGGTTACATTATTGGAGAAGAGAGGCGATCAATAACTTTCCAGCTCCAAAAACTGTTAGCGGCTGTGATTAGTGTAAAACAGTTCTGGCCGTATATTGAGGGATATAGGTTTACCATCATTACCGATCACGCCAGCCGTAAGTGGTTAATGACACAGAAGACTTAAGTGGACGACTTGCACGATGGAGCCCCAAACTTCAATCCTTCGTTTTTGCAATAATTCATCAGGAAGGCTAGGATAATGTGGTACCTGATACCTTATCGCGAGTTTATTGTGACACCCTAGAAGAAGTAAATTCGAATGTAAATTTACATAACTTTAACCTGTTTGATGAGGAAAAAATGAATGATGAAGAATTCGATTCACTACAGAAGCGCATGAAAGAGAGCCCAGAAAATCACCCAAACTTTTGTATTAAAAATGGGAAAATTTTTATTAGAGTTGAGTCTAAACTAGACGTAGAGTTGACTGAGGTTCCTCTATGAAAGATGTGGATCCCATCCGCCAGTTCATTTGAGTGGAACTTAAACAATTGTTAAGCCCTTTGTAATAAACTTTCTTCATGTATCTTAAAATCGTAAAGAGAACTATCAAGCTGAATAACATAGATCGTGAATCTATTAGTTCGAGAATTCTCAATGGAGAAAATTAAAAATAATTATTTTAAAATATAAATTTGTGATCAAAAAAACTTGTATGAGGTCATTTAGAGACCTTTAGAAGCTTAATCAAATGTTCCACTAGTTTCTGCCATAACGGCATACAAACAAAGAACCCCGCAATAATCTTTTGGAAATGGCGTTTCGGTCAAATTTTCTGAATTGTTGATATGTTGTATATTTTGTCATCACACAAAAAGTCTCCATGGGCACAAATCTCCAAGTTCAATATTTTGGCAGCTACGGAGCTCCAAAGCTCCACAGATCCGTTACAAAACTATTCATTTTTAATACTACATATTTATAGACGTCAAAAGCATATTTTAATTATTTAAATATATAAGTTTATGTTTTTGAGGTCGCTGAATTTAAATCTGCTGGCAGATTTCAAAAATTGACAGTTGACAGCTGTCAACTGTCAGCTGTAAACTGTCAGCTGTAAACTGTCAATTTTTCAAATCTGACAGCAGATTTGAATTCACCGACCTCAAAAACATAAACTTATATATTTAAATAATTAAAATCTGCTTTTGACATCTATAAATATGTAGTATTAAAAATGAATAGTTTTGTAACGAATCTGTGGAGCTTTGGAGCTGCCAAAATATTGAATTTGGAGCTTTATGTCCATGGAGACAGGATGACAAAATATACAACATATCAAAAATTCAGAAAATTTGACCGAAACCCAATTTCCATAAGATTATTGCGGGGTCCTTTTAGGTCACTTACTGTTAAGAAATTGGTACGTTTCAAGAAGTTCCTTAAACTATTTCAAATTCATTTTAGAGTGACAATTCCCTTCGAATTGGCGACTGTTTTTTAAAATTTGTCTTATGACAGTTTATCGAAAACGACAAGTTCCACCGCATCCGCCTATGCAAAAAACTTTTCCTAACTATGACTTTTGCCTTTTACTTTTACCTTATGAAGAGCATACCCAATAGAAAGAATAAAATTCGAACTGAACCATACTTCATTATTATTTATTTGTTACAAAATTTTGACATATTAATTTTTAACCTCCACAAAAACATGTCAGAATTTTATATTTTGATGCGTATCAAGAGGTTTTGATTTGAATATCGTTCCGTTTGTATCGGGATCCGCTCGAAACGCGATATTTCGAAACGAGGGGGTCGATTTTTTCCAAAATTCGACGGACGACACATGACGTTTTCGTATACGTTTAAGGAGTATAGTATACAATTTTATATTAGTGTGTATAATTTTTCTATGGTTATATTTGTTTGTTTTCTGCGAATGCAAGCATCAAAAATTATGAATCGGTACAAATCGGTTGTTTTATTGGTGCTTATGTCCTTATGTCCTTTCGTCGTCACAATTTTCTGTCATCTCGTCAAGTATTTGAGTGGTGAGTTAACACGTTCGCGGAAATGACTGCTATATCGGTCATAGAATTTTTTGGATTTTTAACACGTTTGCGCAAACAACGTTCATTTTTTAAGGAATAATCCGACATATTTTTCAATTCTCACAATACATTTCTTTCCGCGACGAAATATCATTGCAATTACGAAAGTTATCAAATGTGTTCCTGAGTAGCACACACATTTAGAAAGTGTGCGTCAATGTGTTAAGAAAAAAAATTTTAACTACATATATTTTCATATTTTTTTTAATGCGATGTCGAATGAATGTTTTGTTTTCGCAGAAACACAGAATTAGAAATTATTTTAAAACTAAAATTAAATAAATTTAATTTTATTTAAAGCATATTTGCGTTGCATTTACAAATTTTAAATTATAAATGGAAATGAATCTAGAAATGTCATATTCAAGAAAATTAAATGGCGCACATCGCACTAACACAAACACACATACTACTACTATTACTTGCGGTTATTTCGTCAACTTGTCGAATTTTGCAAAAAATCGAACCAGAGATATGACAAAACGCGATATGGTACAAAACGCGATATGGTACAAAACGCGATATTTCAAAACACGATATGGTACAAAACGCGATATTTCAAAACGCGATATGGTATAAAACGCTATATGGTACAGAATGTGCATTGCAAAGCGACGAGAGCGCCGCGACCCGCCTGATGTAACCCGGTCCTATACTCTCGCTCCTATCGATCATATACTCCCGCTCCTATCGATTTTTAGGGTTCCATTTGAAACGCGATATTTTAAAACGCGAATTATCAAAACGCGATATTTCAAATATGTAATACAATTAAGTAACTTTTTTTGGTTTTTAGCTTAACGTTTTGTACCACCACATCGCGTTTTAAAATATCGCGATTGAAAATACCGCGTTTCATATGGGACCCGTTTGAATTATAATTATAAATAATTGGCATTAAATCCACTCATAACAACATCCACTCATGGCAACTTCTCATAAGGCAAAAATTAAAAGTTTTATAACTTTTTTCATAAGGAAACCACCAACCTAACGAACAAATTTTTTTCATACTTTTCTGAAAGACAAAAATCATAAGTTTTCTATTGGAGATGCGCGTCTTACTGAACATTTCATAAAGCAACAATTTGGTTAATTCTCACTGACAATTTTCAGACCAAACTCGAGTTTCATCGCAATTGGTTGAAAATGGTTAAGTTTGCTTAAAACTGGCAAGTTTCAAACCGACAATCAGACCTCATATTGGATTTTAATTTTCATCGTACTAATCGTGTTTCGTTGTAATCCGTAATTGCTAATTATATTCAAATTGGACGTTTGGGTTACAGAAAATATCCCATTCAGATTGGCCATTTTCCAGAACCTTTTCCATTTAAGATAGTTATTAGTTAGTTATTAGTTATTTTTCAAAATCTCTTCTAAAATTCATAACAAACGATTGAGAAATAGCATAGTTTATTGCAAATTGGCCGTTTTCCAGAACCACAACTTTATTGAAATGGATTAATTCGTTCATTTTCAGAATCATAGTAGGAACTAATATTGGTATCCTAGTGACATAATTCTAAGCCGATCAGACTGTTAGGAAATAGCTTGGATCTCGTGAAATCTGCAATTTTTGAAACTAATTCCATTTTTATCAAATAAACCACCTTCAGCGTACTTCAATTGTCCATTTTTTTAAACCCATGATTTTTATTCCATTCAAATTAGCTACTTTGGCAGAACATAACGAACTCTCAAATAATATTTTCGGTGAATTGTTATTTTCGATAAATTGTATTTTCGTTGAATTTTTCGTTTTCGACTATTTTTAACTTTTATGTAACAATACCTTTTAGTTTATGATATGCGTTTGTTATTGCACAATTTTGGTTATACATATTTTATTTATTGTTAGACGCAACAGTTTGCTGGATGAGAAAATCAGGTGTTTTTACTTTCAGTCACGCATTGTAAGCGAAGGTAGTCGGTTTCGGGATTTTCATTTTCCAAAACTCTTACCTGAATAATTTTTTCCAGCACTATGATTATTCCGTAAGAAGTTCCTATAATCATATAAATTTTTTATTTATATGAATCCTCCCTAAAATGTTTCAATGAACATAAAGTTATGTAATTAAATATGACACTTCCCATGCTGATTAAAACCAAGTTTTCTTTGTTCTCTTTGTACGAGCTTCGAGAGAATTCTGACAAATTGTGATTCTAAATAACACTGTACCAACTAATATTTATTGTAATGGTTATTGATACTACAGTTACCACACACACACCGTTTAAATTATGTCCTTATTAATCAATTCTGGCTCTACTAATTGGTTTTGTTTCATGACATTGAAATCCCCATTCCATCCCAAATATTTCCGCAGTTACGTGCACGTAACAATTTTCTTTCTAATGCGGACTAATAAATTTAAATTAAGCGATTTGTATCTCGTCAAAACATAACGTTTAGATTCAAAGAACTTTACGCAAAGGAAAAAATTACAATTGCTTTGATTAGAATTTATGATACGATTAATTTTAAGATTATTACAACTAACAAATGATGTATCTCATTTCTAAACTCACAAACCTCACGTCGACGAAATGTATTTGTTAAGAAAAATGATTGTTTATTGTTTAATTTCCACAACGTTCAAACAAAATATGGTTTTGGAATGCTAATCGCAAAATTACATTTTTATCTTATTTGCTGTTAATTGTTATTTCAGCACATATTTTAGTATGAATGAAAGTAGTACAAATAGCTAGCCCTGTTTAATAACTAAACGTTTAATTCACTATTAAATTACATATTATAAAAGTTTCAATGAAATCGATTCGAGCTATTATGTTTATAAAAAAATCTCTTAACGTATAATTAGTGGTATCTAGCGGGGAGTAGTCGAATATGCTATACAGTAAAACGAATAAAGAAAATCAAATGAAACCAAAAAGTGGTAAATCGTATTTTAATAAATGGCTGCACCGTGGTTCAACATCTTCTTCTCATGGCGATTCGACCCCAATTCCTACAAAATCGAGAAATCGGAGTCAATCACTTGATGTGGAGGCATTGGAACGAACTGGAATACAATTAATGTTACAAAATGTATTTTATATTAGATTATATTTATATTGTGTAAATCATAATAATTTGTAATTTTTATTTTTAGAGAGCTGCTCAACAACATAAACAGCAAATTGAAAATCAGAGTAAGTTAATTTTTAAGTTATTTATTAACAGAAAAATATGCCAAGTTACATATTAATTATATAGTTCGATACCCTGAAATATTTATATCCAAGACACAACCGGTACCGGTGAAAATTGTACTACATTTTTTATTTACCAAATTAGAAAAAGACAGCTCGATATGTGTTTACATATTTCATGTAGCTGTATTTGTTTCTCGGTCTGACATTTTTTTATGATTGTTTTTATTTTTTTGTGTAAACAAAAATATTTTTATTTTTTAATTCAGTTAAAATGATGATACGTAATTTTACGGAGTGAATTTTTTTTGGGTCCCGTTAGTTAATTATAAATTACATAAAAATTTTATTAAATTTGAGAATAAATAGTGTGTGTGTGTGTGTGTCGTGTATGTTCTTGATAATAAAATAGTTTTTTTTTGTGATAACGAATTATCAACCCAAAAAATAAAAACAAAAATTTTGTGTTGTCATTTTAACAACTTGTTTACATATTATAAAATATAATTTGACATACCAATTAACGATAGTGTTACTATTTAGTAGTGTGATGTTGTGTATATTATAAATTGTGTTCTTGTTCGATATAGGTATAGTGTAATTTGCATAACTTTGTGCTTTAAATTAGAAATGCAAATACAAGCCGACCGACCACGTTGTTTTATACAAAAAAATTATCTAACATGTCCAACCAAACATGAATTTTTTTTTTTTGTTTGAATCTATTTCGTTGCGTATAATTTGTGTGGTGAAATTGTCAGCCATTGCTTTTTGTTTTGGGTTTTGTTTCAGTAGATTTTGTTCTTTCATACCAAAAATTTGTACGACACAATTTGATTTGTGTTTACGCCGCTGTTGCCTCTGCATTAGGGGGGCTTGGTAAAAAAAAACTATAAATTATTTACAATTCCGTTGTTATGTAATGATTTCGCTTTTACAACCATGCGGGATATAATTATTTGGGCTACAGTTTTAAAAGCGACAAGAAATTGATAAAACTACAGAAAACGTATTGTATATTTTATATAGATAAAAGCGAAATTATTTTTCCCTTGCACGAATTCTCCAACGAACATGGGATACAGTTGGGTGGTATATGTGGCCTTCACAACCAAACCAGAGGCCAAAGAAAAATATTAAAGGCGTGGCAATAATAAAGACGGGGCATTAAGTGTAACGCAATTCAATTCAAGCAGTATGTGTAGTTATCTAAACTTAATTTACTGAAATGTGAATGGCAAAGTTTTTTGTGCACGAACTATAAACTGGGCCTCCCACGGGCGAGGTCATGCCTTCATGATTAGGAACCTATTAACTTCGCCTAAATCTGTAAGCATTTGGCTGAGAAAAGGCATAAAATACGCCGTTCCTCATTTGAACTGACTACGATAATTGCCTTGTTTCATGACTCATTGATCCGGAATAGTTCAAATTTTATATGGAACATCTGACCCAAATTTTGTTTTAAGGGCTAGACACACCAAGCGCGGCACGTCAATTTCCAAATGATCCTTACAATTCGACGCGCATATCCGTTCACACAAAGTGCGGCGCGAAGATTTTTTTTGTTTTGTATAATCTTAATTTTTTTCTATTAATCTTTAATTTTGGTAATAATAGTGCATGCGTGAAACACGAATGAGAAAGGTATAGACGCACAATTGGAGTATCTTTATTTTTAGGTTATGTTCGGCGGCGATGACTAATTTTTTTTTATCATTTGGTGTGGGACATAATTTCGCGGCGGCGGATGCAACTTCATTTCATAAAATTACAATTTATCTATTAAAAATTTAAAATTTGTAATGTTTAGTATAAATAATTGGTATATAATTGTTTATATTATCGTTTCTATACAATACATAAATAAATTAATGTCTATTTAAATTCGCCACTCGCCGTCGACGCTTGGTGTGTCTAGTTTTTTATATTTTGATTTGAAATCTGAAAGTGAGGCCTTTTCGTTGTTTCATGACACATGAACTGAACTTGGGACAGTATGTTGTACCATCACTTCGAATCGAAAAAAGTTGAAATTCGAAAAAAGTCGAATCGAAAAAGTGAAAGTTGTATCATTTTTGCTTTTCGAAAATGATACAACATACCGCCATTCGACTTTTTTCGAATTTCGATTCGAAGTGATGGTACAACATACCGCCATTCGACTTTTTTCGAATTTCGATTCGAAGTGATGGTACAACATACTGCCGCTGGAGTGTATTCACGAGAGTTACATTGTTACAATATTGTTAACAATGACAGCTCAAAATCGTTCATGAAACTAAATTGTAACAATGAACACGTGCGTTTTTCGTTCGCTCGCAAACGTCATTCTGAACCCTACTCTAGACTGCTTCTACAAATGTCATTTTTAATGGTGTAGGAATCATGATCGTACTAACAACAACCATTATATGTATGTTTGGAAAATAATTTAAAGAACAAAATTCAATTTTTAATATATTTATTTTAAAAATTTTATTTGATAGAAGATTATTTTGATGCTCCATAATATGTTACTCTTTATGTTATGAAAAATTTAACTTTTTATTGTTTTAATTTGTTTTGACACTTGAGACAATCTCAATGTTAACTACTACGTCATTCCTACAATGACAGTTGTTACAATAATGGACAATGTAAATCTCGTGAACGCACTCCTGATCAGATTCAGCATAAAAAAACACTGCTAATTGCGGTCTTACATTGGGAAATTTACAACAACAATCCATTATATGTTATTCCAAATTAAAATGGTTTTCAACCAACTTTTTTGCTGGCTACGTATTCCTGAAATCGGTGGAAATTTCCACATGTGGAATATAATTTGTATTAAAATTCTTTATATTCGAATTTTTCACCGGTTACTTTAATCGTTTTAATCGAAAAATGATTAAAATAGCCGGTGAAAAATTCGAATAATATAAAAAAATTTAATACAAATTATATTCCACATGTAAAAATTTCCACCGATTTCAAGAATACGCGCCCTGTGGGTGTACTGTCTTTCCCTGGGAATAAGAAATTTCGAATTAGGAAAAAATATCTTTGTAGCACTTTTTCCCAATTTTTTCCCCAAATTTTCTCCCAAAATTTTCTGAAAGTGTCTTCTGGCAGTGTTGGGGATAAATTTTTGAGGAAAAGAAATTTAGTTTAAGTGTCTGTCGGTCATCCACGGTGTTTTAAAAATTATTTTAAAGTTATCAAAAATTATTAACGACGCTTTCGATACTTTTTGTTATAAAATATGAGTAATCGCATAATTTTGGATGAAGCGAATTCGAAAGAAAACAGTTTATTCGTTTGCTGCAAAACCGATTACGGGACGCGTTAGATCCATTTGTTATTATAGAAAGTGAGTGTAAAATTATACAGACACACAAGAAATAGTGTTTATCTGAAAAAAAAAAAAATTAAAAAATTTAAAGTAAAAAAAACTTTGTATTACTATATATGGTTTTTATTAAGTTATATTTCTTAAATAAAATTATGATTAATTTAAAATTAAAAATCCAAATTGAAAAATTCCAAAATTGAAAAGGGAAGTGTTTTTTTTATGCCGTAAACGACTAAATGCGTACACGTCACGATCGTTAGCTTAGTAAGTAGAGTGGTTGCTCTGTTGTTCAAGGGTCTCGGGTTCGATTCCTGGTGGTGACCAGTAAAAAAAAGTTGTGACTGGGGGATGTTTTTAACTTGTCATATGTCATTTATAATAATTTTTTTTTACAAAATCATCAATATCAAAAATTGAAACATGTTTTTTTTAATTGACAGTCACTTCTAGAAAACAAAACATTTATTACAATATCACTTCATTGTGATCACAGATCGAATTCAATTTTAATTCATTTACGCCATCAGTGCAAATTAATAGGGAAATTTAAGCAATCTTATTAAAAAAAATAGTTATTTGTTGGAATTAATTGATTTTCACATTTAATATTTGGTGATGTATCCGTTACTTTTAAGCAACACATTACATCGCCGCCCCATAGAATCTATCAGTGATTGACATCTTTCAACTGGAATGCTCCATCAACCGTTTTGAACGTTTTCTCAAAACTCCTGCTGTAGGGCCTACATGCTTGGTCCACGAAAATCTTGATAAAAAAAATAACACAAACTATACTCACAATTGTGTTGATTGTACTTCAAATCAAGCGAAATTTTTTATCAAAAAAGCCATTACATACTATGAATTTTTACCCACACATTTGTGTGGATTAGACTTTAATTTAGCCATTTTTTTTTTGGTTGAAAAAGGGATATACATATTAGATATTTTGACAAGGCAGCCAACTTTAGCACAATAAACAAACAGAAGGAACATTACTCGATTTTTGTGGGGGAAAATTTAGACCGTTTTTTTATCCTATTGACGATTGTAAAAGTTAGAAAAGAGCCGCTAGCGGATCAGGTTGCAACTAAACTACAAAATATAACGTACGTGATCCATATCCCGAAAAAAACAAGAATATACATGGAAGTAAGTGTTTTTTATTACTTTTGTCATAAAATCACTAATTATATAAATTTTTTTATCTTTTTTAATTTATAATTTTAAATAAAATTAAACCAAGTAAAGGTAGTACGGTAAAACGAATAAATTATTATATTTCTTTATGTATGAGGCATATTTGTCAAAATTTGTAGTTATGAAAGTTTATTAAAAATCCGCTAGATGGAATCCGTGCTGCTCCAATCGGGGAAAATGGTGGCCATTGTTGTGAAGAAACGAAGCTAGGAACTTTTTCTCGTAAAAAAACGTTGGATTACACAGCTTTTATAGGAAGGTGCCGAGTCTTCTTGAAACGTCCAAAGGTTTCTATCGAATTGTTTACGTGCCCAAGGTAACCAAGCATTGTTTAAAATGTTTTCACGGTAGATTTGTTGTTTACCTTTACAGGTTCAATGAAAACGAGTGGTGAGCGCAAACCATCACTGATGCAGGTGCTTGCTTCCGCATAGTAATTCGCTGATATAAATTGTCTTTTGATTTACACTCTAACCAAACAGAAAATACCAAATTCTCAAGCTTTGTTGATGCACATTATGACAACAAACATTTGAGAATATTTTTATAGTAAGAATTTTTATTTTTATTTTGGAAAATCGATTTCAATTATAATTCTTCCCCAGTCTCTACAACTATTCGAGTGTTTCAAAACTACTCTAATTAAAAATTGTACCTTATTTAGAGGGGGAACTTTTACTATGTCTCCCATAAGAAACAATGTAAAATATCGAATTTTTGAATAAATTTTTATGAATAAAATTTCAAACGGGTAATTTAAATTTTTGTTACATACAATTAAGAAAATATTCGAAAAATACTTATTTGAAAACCAGCCAATAATTATGTAATGTGTAATTGATGAAACTGGATTAAAGAGAGGCATCATTTTATTATTTTTCTATAGAATTGAACTTTCTGGTTACTTGTGTGGGTTAGTAAACAGTACGTAAAATCTTTCGCGTTTGGATCGGGAGGTACTGGGTTCGAATCTCGATAAGGGCAGGATGCAAAAGAAATTTTCATCAACTGATTACGACCTGTGATAAGAAAGAACACAACTACGACCCCAGTAATGCGTAAAGTAGGGCGGGAAAAACGAACCGCGAAAGAGCAGAGAGTGCTTCAGCCCCAGAACAGATGGCATGGCATAAAAATTAAGATTAAAAAGAAAAAAAAAACTAAACAGTTTCTTCTGATAACTGAATGTTTGTTGCATCGATATGAATTGGCGAATAAAATGATGAATTTTAAAATTAAAATAATCCTAACAGGAGTTTTTTTTGTTCCTAACACAGGCGGTCGATTGGTAAACTGGAAAGCACCTATTAAGTTCATCTGAATACTATTAGGGTTCGATACACGAATTACACAAAACAACAGTAAAATTGCCAACTGCAGTCTTAATTTTCGACCAAAGTCCATGTACAGCGCGCATCCATGTCAATAGCGACTATTTAAAGAACACCCGGATCTTGAGTAATCCCGAACGGAAAATACCCCAGCTCACCAATTCACTACAAAAAAATGTTATTAAACCCACAATCTAAAAGGTTCTAGAACTTATAAAAAACTTCGGAACAAACATATGTCATATTTTATTTTGTAATGTTATCCAGTATCCGCATTGAAATGACGTTTGAAATTAATGGCGCTTTTATGGTTGGTGTTCGTTCATTCTGACAATTTTTTCCGATATTTTAACCGTAATTTTATTTTAGAATCTCACATTAAGCCGAAACATATCGAATGCACAATCGGCTAAAAAATCGCGTAGTTAAATTTGACAAGGTTAATATCGGGTTTTCAGAACTGAAACTCTGATACTGGTAACGGTTTCGAAACTTCACAAAATATTATTTCGAAAGCTTTAACTTTACATTCAAACATGTAATTTTTATTAAGCGGTCAGCTTGGCTATGGTTATAATTTTAAACGTTCACTAAAGGTAGATCGGGAGTTAAAAATTGGGATTACCCAATTTTATACATTTTGGACCAATAATTGGTAAATAAAATAAAGAAAAGGATCCACCATGCAAGATTCATTTTAAAATTTCAATTCTATATCAAATTTGGCTATAATCAGATAAGGAATCCGCAATGCCCCTTAACAATTTGCTCAAAGAGAAAGTGTAGTAAATCAAATTTTATATCTTCGAAATATCGATTTTTCATAATTTTTTATATCGAAATCTTGTCTTAATTTGTTTAAATCCCAAATTTCAATGCTTAAGCATGACAAAATCATTTTTAAAATGAAATCTAATTTTGAATTTGAATTTATGATGTTGGCGCAGCTGCTATAATAATATTATAGTAATTAATTAGTAAAATTAGAACGGTAATATAATAAATTTGTGCCAGTTCTTACTGGTGTAAAATTTTATAGGCTTCGCCAAAAAAAACATTCGTTTCCGGCATTTAATAGAAATCCAAAAGTTGTAACATCATGTCACTAAATGTTAAGACCAAAATAAAACCTTTTTTGAGCTAATTATACATTTTAAGTTTCGGCCTTCATTTAAACATTAATATTAATTTCGGCCTCTAACTAATTAATTGTCCATGCATTTAACAGCTGTTTAAATTAATTCACACATTTACGCAAAATAAATCAACAAAACGTTATTAATTTTTGACTCACGTTTGTTCTCATAACAATACCGTTCTTATATTGAAGAAACAATTATTCAAAGGAACAGCTAGATGAGAATATTTTTGTATTTGTCGCACAATTTATCACTTTTATTGTTGTTCAGTATATTTATAAATTAAATGTTTGATTAAATGTGCTCTACAAAATAGAATATTATTATTGTTGTCTTCAAGGAAAAATAAGTTCAAGGTGACATATTATAAAGAATACAAAATGAATGTAAATATGTAATCTATATATTTTGAGTTCTTTTGAGATGGAATAGTGACGAGTCAAAGTATGAGTTGATGTATATTTTAAGTACTAAAATTTATAAGATTCGTTACGATGTAGATAAGAAATCATTTATACTTACAGCTGTACAAAGCGACTAAGAACTTGACTTAACATATTGTCGCACTTATCGTGCGGTTCGGTTCGTGCGCCCCTTTTTCATTTTTCAGGTGACAAATTAACAATTTTAATAACATACATCAATTATTGTAGTTAACATTGTAATTGTCATATTAAGACTTGTGACTCTAAAAAATATAAATTTGTTTTGTTGTTTCGATTAAGGAATAAACGATATTATGTAATTCTTATGCTTAGCATGCCACTGTGTTGTGCGATAAGAAATAACATTTTTGGTTTTATTATATTTAGGTTGTGGTAGTTATGAGGTTTAATTTTATCTCAAGGTGACTATAAAAGTAATTAGAAACGTATTTAGAAATAAGAATGTATTTCGATCTGTACATTATTATTATTTACCCAGGGAATGGCTTATTATGATAGTTATCAAAACAAATTTGTCACTCAATCGATCGAAGCAAAACGCAAAAATCTATATTTGTTTTTTTTTTTTTCGTTGATTAGATTTACTTCTAATTGCATTTATTTGATAAGATTAGTGTGTATCTAATTTAATTACATTGGTCTATTTGTTTACTGGAAGTAAACACAAAAATACTAAACCAATTTTTATCAATTTTCATGTTGGCATTAATTAAAAGCAGCAAGCTTCCATAATCAGAGATGAATTTAATTTGTTCGATACACGCAAGACACATTATACATATATAGAAATACCAATTAAAATTTGTCAATATATAACGGTATAATAAATATAAAGATGTTCAAACAATCGTAATCATGTACTGTAAATTAATCCTTAAGTGATTCAATTAAATAAGTATATATGTGTGCAGAATAGCGATTAAATCATGATATGAGAAATGACCTAGATAAATCGGTACCATACGAATACAATTCATCGTATATGTAAGACGATTTAAGAATGGTTTGTTAGTTACAATGGCTTTCTGATCCTGGGACCCCTAACTATTGGATTCTCTTAAAAGTCAAATGTTTCCATTTCAATTCCTACTATGAATATTTGTTGTGGTAGTAGTGAGAGAAGTAACAGGATAAATTTTGTTTATTTACATCTATTGTTTTAGTTGTGAAGTATTGTTTTTAGTAAGAGTGTCGAATTTTGGCGTTGCATTCCTTTATACGCAGTTACAAAAAAAATATTTTTCATATAAATTCATTTGTTTTGATAATATTTAATTCTTGCAATCTCTCAGTAAGTTTTTACTTTCGAACTATAACACAAATTAAATATAACATAGGCGCGCTTTTACAGAGATGGATAAGGGAAAACGTTGAATAATGAAGAAATAGCACAAATTGAAATATTGAAGAAATTAGGCTACTCCAATCGCCTCATTGCCAAGGAAATCAAAAGATCTGGGGAATTGATCAGAAATTATATATAAAAATCAAAAAACTTTTAGTATCAAAAAGCCTACGCGAGGAAATTTAAAGCTCACTACATGCCAAAAGTGGCAAATTAGACAAGAAGCGACCAAAAACAAACTATTTTGTAGCGAAATAATTGCATAACTTGATTTGCCGGTAGTCAAATCAACTGAAGCTCGGGTCCCGATGACAACAAAAACCATTAAATTGACCAAACCTAAATCGAAACCCCGTCTAACAACCACACATATCGAACGCCGTTTGAAGTTTGCCTAGCAATACATGCATTGTACAAAAGAATGGGGCTAAGTGATTTTTTCTAATGAAAAAAAAATTAATTTAGACGGACCAGACTACTACAGTTGTTATTGGCATGATCTACACAATCACACTGTCGTTCGGTCAAATTGAAATTTTGGTGGTGCGGCTGTATTGGTTTGGGGAGCGTTTTCAGGAAATTTTAAGACACCCATTTGCTGGGTAGCTGCTGGAAGATATTTTGATTTCATTTATTGATGATCATATTGATAGTGAGTTCGTATTTCAACAGCACAACGCTGCGATCCACATTTAACAGGCATCTAAGGATTGGTTTGAGTACAGAAATATCCCAATACTAGAGTGGCCAGCATGTAGTCCAGACTGCATCCCCATTGAGAATCGTTTGGGCATACTGGCTGCAAAGGTGTATGCGTAAATGGAAGTCAATGTTCGTATAATTTGACGTTAAGAAATTCTTTTGTGGTCTTTTGTCATCATTTTTTGTATGGAAGCGATTAAAAAATATAGTAGACTAGAATATTGAAATAAAAGAAATGTCAAAATATGCATGTTATCTAGTTCTGCCGACAAAGATAGCATATAAATATTATTGCGAGTCTCCAATTGCCATTTAATCGGAATTTTCTAGCATAACTAGACAGCAATAACAGGTGGAAAGTCCATGTAACGAACGAAACGAATTTTTGAACCACTTTGTTTTATTTACTTTTCGACTCAGTCGAATGCGATGATATGCTGATACACTGGAGAAAATAAAATTGATCTCATTAAAATTTTCTTCGTTAATCTCAAATTATTTGCACAACGTAAATATGAATAAATTTAAAAATTGTTAATTCTATTTAATAAATTTTATTTGAACTTGAATAACAAGAAATAATTCATTTTATAATTGTATTTTCATTACTAATTATAATTTATGTTACAAACTTAAAATTAATGTTAAAATAAAATTGACCTCAAAAAAGGCACTTGTGAATTTTAAAAAACTGGTTGATAGTGAGTATGACCTCCGTTATTTCTAGTGACTTCAAATAATCGATTAGGCATACTGCTGATTAAATTTGTGAGAGTATCCGGCTCGATTTCCATCCAAACTGCTCTTATACGAGCCTTCAGCTCGCCAGCTGTGCAAAATTGTTTTCCATTTTGATAAACCTGACGCGCAACTATCCCCCCAGAGGTTCTCTATTGGGTTTAAGTCTGGACTGCATGCAGGCCAATCTAAAACATTAATATTATTATCGCGGAACCAACACTTTACGCGGTTCACAGAATGGATAGATGCATTATCCTGTTGAAAAATAAAATCATCTCCCATCAAATTTGTCGTATGTTCCAGAAGGTTATACTCCAAAACATTCAAGTAGTACTGTGCCTTCATTTTTGTAGAAATCCAAGCGAGAGGTACCTTTCAGCAGTAAGCAAACCCACCCCAAATCATAACCGTCCCGTCACCAAAATTACGACTCATGCATATCTCAACAGATTTTCGCAAGTCAAGCCAATAGAACTGGAAGCCGTCACGGCCATCCAGATTAAATTTCTTTTCGTTGCAAAAGAACTTTTTTCCACATTTCATTGTCATAGGTGATATATTTTTTTAGCAAATTCCATCCTAGCCATGCGGTGTTTTTCAGTTAACTTATGGTTTGATGCTCTTTTCCACCAAACAGTTTTAGCATCATCATGTTTGTCGAACCCGTTGGACAGTAACTGGCAACTGTAATTCAGCTCGAATTTGTGACGCTGTTTGGTGTTTGACTCGTGCCCGGGTAATACTAGCCCGCTTAGTACTTTCATTTAGTACTGTTTTTCGGCCTGATCCCTTATAGAGACCATAGGATTCCTTCTTTTTCAGAAAATTGTTGATAACTCTTGGAGTTCTTTTTAATTTTATAGCAATTGCTCTATTTGCGTTTTTGTACGCAGTTATTTTAGCGGCTTCTTTGGTAGATAACTTCTTGCCACTTCCCATTCTTTATAAACACAACATTGACAGAATTTTAAGTATTGGAAATTAAGGAGAGATTACATTGAATTATTTATCTTTAAATTTTGTTCATAAAACTTTTGTTCATAAAATTTTGTTCATAAAATTTTTTATTAAAACTCAAATCATGTGAGGTCAATTTTATTTTCTTCTTATACACAGAAGCCACTAACTTTATATTTTGTTTTGTTTATACCGCTATTTTTTTTTCGAAAATGAAAATGCATATTTTTTTTAAGTGAGGTCAATTTTATTTTCTCCAGTGTATTTATGGTGCCAGTAATATATTATCCAGCAGTCTGCTAACACGATTTTGCCGCCTGCACTGTGGCTCTTCATCCGACGATGCATCGCTCCCGCTCTCCAGTTTCGAAATCCTATTATACGTAGATCTTGTTCGAACTCGCCACGCCAACACAGTGGCCTAGCCATCTTACTCGATTGGATTTGATGATACTGCTGCCTCCGAGAAGTTGCTTTATCTCGTGGTTCGTACGAATTCGATATTCATTTTGCGCAACTTTAATTGGCCCAAAAATGGTACGAATAACGTTCATTTCAAGTGTAGATAACAATCGGTTGAGGTTAGAGTCCAGCTCTCGCTTCTGAAAGCCAACTCAGGTCTTATGAGTGCTTTGAAAGTGCGAGCTTGCACGACTGCGATAAATGTTTAGATCGCCAGGCGTAGAACATTCGATATGGTAAGACAGTTTTGAAAATAGTTCTTAGCTCCTTTTGACCCGAGTTTAAGTTCTCTCAGATACTAGATGGAATCACAATTCGGTTCGACCCACCCAACTCTGAAAATCCTCGTGAAATGCGGGGAAATCTAAAATTCCGCATTTCCATGAGGAATATTTTTCATAGTTGATGTAGAAGGGAAATGTTCTTAGAGTCAATTTACAAATGAAGGAAGTGTGATGCGTTTTGTGGCATTTTTAAACCAATTAACAATTATTTGACATGTATATTTATTCTGTAATGGACGAATAATCGGCCAACAGCGCCGAAACGATGAACTAAAATGTTGAAAACGAAACGTTTCCTTGGCCCAAGATCTTTCTAACGATGCGCCACATGATATGCCTCCTTAGTGGTAGTTTTGAGTACTAAAGTGGCAACTATGTATACGATAATAAACGTATAATTTGCCAACAGCACCAAAACGGTGAATTTATGAACTAAAGTAGCCATAACAGAATTGTTGCTTGATACAAAACCTCCATTTGGTAAATAGTGAAGAAGGTTGATGCCTTAGGCTAGAGGACAGAAAATTAAAAGCTGGGCTCCTTTTTACCATAAGCCGTTTTGCTGATTGAGGCAGTCAATCTGCTACTAGCTGTCAGCTTGTCAAACAGATAGCCGACATATTCAAAATTTAAAAAATGTTTTAGTTCCTTTCGACATGTTGTACACAAATCGAAAACAGGCTTTTCTTAATTTTCTTAAAAATATTAACGTGTAAGCGTCCCATAATCCCCCTAATTATATAAATTAGCGAAATTTTTTAAAAGTGATCACACTAGTCACATCTTGAAAGTCAATTTATACCCAAGTTTTTGGTGTTTCATCTTTAAACTAGGTTTCAACGTTGAAGGTTATTTCAAGGACATCATCTTTTTAAATCAAATTTTGCCTTTAACAATCAAACAGTGGACAGGGCTCGAAAGATTTTCTCGCACGCAATGTCAAATTGGATCTGTGTTGCTCTGGCGAACTGCAAGAACAAAAATTACATTCATCTGTGGTCACTAAGCCTTGGACTTGACTTTTTCCAAGATTGAAGAACTGGAAATAAAATGAATTAAATTGTCCTGTTCAGCTTACTCGTCGCAAAAGTAGTTTCGAGCAAACCGCATTTG